>OZ038378.1:130108842-131409759 GCA_964036045.1 Eutreptiella sp. 'Long Island Sound 2002' | reverse complement strand
GCCACAGGGTGCTGAAGGACATTTGGTCCTCCTTTTGTGATAGAGGTGGGGGGGCAGGAACCCTGGTGTCGCGCCGCATTAAGATGCTCAGGCAGGTTAATGAGTGTCTGTTCCTGTACTTTGAAGTACCAAGGTGGAATGGGACCTCTAGAAGCAACCTGTGCAATGCACAAAAATTGGATGACGAGGTTCGGGCATATTTTGCGGATGAGGAACTGTGGTAGCGCGCGCTATTTGTTTTTTAGCGCGCGCTACATGCTATCTAGTGCGCGCAATGACCACTATCGCGCGCGCTATGCTGTTTTCGAGCGCCGGAACCCTTGAAATCGCAATATATAATTGGAAGTAGCGTGCTATGACTACGCACTTCAAATGTGCCTCCAAATTGGAATGCATTGATTTGTTCCTTTTCGTCAGTTTTTTTTGGTAATTTGGATTTTTTTGTTACTGCATTTTCCTTTTTGTATTACTGCTGGAACAGGGGTACTTTCATGTAACCCTCTTGCCCATGCAGCCCGTGGGCTGGGGGTATCCGCCACCTGCAGCACCGCCAAAAACTGCTGCAGGGGCCACATGAGCAGGTGCGACACCGCAACCACCGCCACATGCCGCTGTACAACCGGGACTGCAGCAGCCGTCCACGACGCCGTGGAGCATGCAGCCACAGGTACTTGCTGTGCGCACTACTGTTTCCGTTGCGCGTGCTACGCTCTTGTTGTGCGTGCTAGCTGTCTCGTTGTGCGCACTACACACGTCCTCGTTGCGCGTGCTTTGTCCTTTTTTCCGCAGACGCTGTCCCAGCAGCTGACCCAGTTCTCCCCAACTTAGCCTCTGTGGCCCGCGCCGCAGTCCCCGTTACGAGCTGCCTCACAGCAGCTGTCTCCCATGCTGTTCCCCGGTGGGTCGCCCACCTTGGGCTCCCCAGTGCGCGGCAGTCTTGCAGTGGGCCAAGTGCAGCAAGTGCTCTTCGGCCCACTGCCAGTGCAGCAGCAGCAGCAAATGCGGCAGCAGCAAGTGCAGGCTGCGGCCCAGCAAGTCGGCAGCCCAGAACAGCAGCAGCAGCAGCATCAGCAGCAGGTCCAACCAAGACAGTAGCAACCCCAAGTGCAAGCACAGTTTCAGTCTCCCCCACCCGGGCCACGTAAGGGCTTCGCCTTCAGCAGCGACTTCAAGAACCGAATCTGGCCCAACCAAAACAGCACCATCTGCGCCCAAGGGCCCGACTGGGCATGGCTGAAGGACGTGACACCGGCCTACCTCTTCGAGGTGGCCTTCTACAAGTTCTGGTGCCAAAGGGCGACGTCCATTGCCAAGATCATAGACGGAGCCGTGAAACCCTGCTGGCATGACGAGAGCATTCCTGGGCACTGGTGCAGTCTGGCGAACCTGGTGAACCCCTCCGTGCCAACCCAAGAAGGACAAGCTGCCTGTGGAAACTGCAAGGTGGAGGAGTACGAGCTGCTGTTCTCGTGCTGGGCAAGTTACGGGTGGGGTCACATTCAGACCCACACGCCTCCGGGTGCCACCGCAAAGACCGTCCACCACTTCTACTTCAACAAGGACCCACCGAGCTTCATCAACGCGACCGACGCGGGGGCAATGACCTTCAAGAAAGAGTGCGCCTCGGTGAGAAGTGCGCGTGCCAGTTTGCTGCGGGGGTCAGCCAAGAAAGGAGCCAGTGCCGCAAGGGCACTTGCAACCGGCGCCAAAGTCAAAACCACGGCGGTCAAGGACGAGGAGCAGCCGCAGCAGCAGCAAGTGCAGCAGCAGCAGCTCCAACAGCAGGCAGCCGTGCAGCAGGCAACACTGCAGCTGCTCCAGCAGCAGCACCGGGTGCAGATGGCCCAGCAACGGCAGCAACAACAACAACAACTGGCACAGGCACATGTACGCGCTATGTTTGCCATTGCGCGCGCTTTCGACATTGTTGCGCGCGCTTCATTAGATGTAGCACGCGCGATTTGATTGTTTGCGCGCGCTACGGCCCTGGCTTCTTTCCCATTGTCACGTAGGTGGGCAGCTTCGAGCAGCTACTGTGCCTAGGATCCCGCAGAGGGCCGTTGATGATCAGCGTGCCCGCGGACATTGCCGGGCAGTCCAAGCATGCGGCCGACTGGCTTGACGGGCGGAAGGAGCAAGGCCCCTCCCCGGCGCTGGCCCGGGCTAAGCGGCAGCTGGAGGAGCTGGAGGTGGACTGGGCCGACGCCTTTGCCGTGCCGGAGACGGAATCCGTGACAGTCCCAAGGCCCAAGAAGAAGCGTACCGAGGAGCCAGCAGCCACCAGCCACCTACCACCAGCCATCTCCGCCTCCCACACCGCTAAGCCCCCCTACCCGCCTGGAAAGGTCCTTGCCCAAAAGACTGCCGACCAGCAGCTGCTGGCACAGGCGGCACAGAGAGTCCAACGTCAGGCGGAACAGGCCAAGAAGAAAGAGGACGAAGCAAAGAAGAAGAAGAAGGAAGAGGAGGTAAAGAGGAAGAAGAAGGAGAAGGAAGAGGAGGAAAAGAGGAAGGAGAAGGAGAAGGAAGAGGAAGAGGGGATGAAGAAGAAGGAGAAGGAAGAGGAGGAGAAGAGACGGAAGAAAGCAGAGGAGGAGAAAGCAGAAAAGGTAATGCAGCGCGCGCTATCGTTGTGATTGCACGTGCTATGCATTTCGTCGCACGTGCTATGCTCCGTATTGCGCGTGCTATGCCTGTGCTATGCCTCCGCGCTACTCTTTCCAGGCAAGCAAGACGGCACCGCAGCAGGCACCCCAGCCTGTCCCAGTCCCAGACCAGCCAGAAGAACAAGGAGGTACGTGCGGTTCCACCCCACCCAGTACGGCTCCCCAGGCCAAGCAGCAGAGCAGAGCCGACGCTGACAAGGAGGCGAGAGATGAGCTCATGCAGCGCCGAGATTGGTCCTACCAAAAAGGCTACAAGCCTCGGTGGATCATCTACTGCACCACTGCGATCGCGCCGATGATTGTGGAGGGAGCCGAAGTCAAGCCAGCAGGCGCCAGGGCCCCTCAGGACCACGTGGCCGTCATCATCACCAACGATCAGTGGAGCCCCAGCCAACAAGGGGAGGAGGAGGAGGAAGAGGACGACTGGTCGGAGTTCATGTCAGCTGCCAGGTGTTCTCCGCCAAAAGCAAAGCGTATGAGGAGTTGGGCAAGTGGCAGTCGTGGTGGGAGACGTACGAGGCCGATGAAATTGTGGACCTCTGCCCCGACCCAAAGACCATGAGGATGTCCCCGTCCAAGCCACCAACCCCAAAGAAGAAGAAGCCCCAAGGAGACCCACCAGCCCAGCCACCAGCCCCCCCACAAGAAGACAAGGGACCTGCCGAAGCTGCAGCACCAGCAGAAGCACCAGCAGCAGCTGCACAAGAAGAAGAGGCACAAGCCCCAGCAGCAGCAGCAGCACAAGAAGACGACGCACCAGCCCCACCACAAGAAGAAGAGGCACCAGCGGCCGCGCCACAAGAAGGAGAAGGAGCAGCCCCGAAAGAAGAAGAGGCACCAGAAGGAGCAACCCCAGAAGGCGACCCAAGCCCACAATAAAAAGGGGATGCAGCCCCAGCTGCCACTGGGGCAGAAGACC
This sequence comes from Eutreptiella sp. 'Long Island Sound 2002', assembly GCA_964036045.1. Classification (NCBI taxonomy): domain Eukaryota; phylum Euglenozoa; class Euglenophyceae; order Eutreptiales; family Eutreptiaceae; genus Eutreptiella; species Eutreptiella sp. 'Long Island Sound 2002'. The sequence goes on along the minus strand of OZ038378.1, from coordinate 131,406,174 downwards.
ACACACCCGAATGGGAGAAGGAGTGGGAGGCCGAAGTGGTGGTCCAAACCATTAAGGAGATCACTGAATGACAGCGCGCGCTATACCTGGTATAGCGCGCGCCGTAAGGCTCATAGCGCGCGCTGTAAATATGTTGCGCGCGCTACACTGTCTGTGCCCGTGAGGACCTGTACTGTTGCACACTTTTTAGACCTTTCAGACAGTGTTTTTGCATGTGTCTTGGGTTGGATGAGCAACGGGGAATGTTTTTGAAAAGCAAGGGGTTTTTGAGAAACACAGGACACTGGAAAAAGCATGGTTTTGAAACATTTTCCGGTTTTGTAAGAATTTGAAAAACGGGACAATATAGCGCGGTAGAGGGCGCGCAATAGGCGCGCTATAAAGGTCATATTTTTGAAAATTTGCGCGCACTATGGAAAAAATGCACCATTGCGCGCACGCAGGGCAATCATATAAATCATATATAGAGGTCACATGCCTTGTTCAGCCTGGACGAAGACCCCCTTATTCTCTATGTACCCCCTTTGCTCCGTCCACGGCGACTCCCAAATCGAAAATGTTTTATTATACACCCCCCAGTCCAGATTATCTGAGCGGATCACTTCCCCCCACCCCTTCCGCGTGCCATCCCCCTTGCCCCCCTTCACCCGCACTCTGGCCCCTCGCAGTCTGGACACCCGGCCGCCTTTACTTCCACCTCGAAAGCTGTGCTTTGAGATTTCACATTTCAGGGCTTTGTGCCGCCCCTCTCCTTTGAAGGCGGCAAAAATGGCAATGTGCCCCCACCTGCGGGGCCATCCCAACAGGTGGTCAATCCACAGATGGGTGCACAGGGTGACGTTCATTTCAGAGGCCTTATGGGCCTCCCCCATTTTTTTCAATTCTGCTCGCAGAATTTTCATGTCGGGCAACTGCAATGGTCCGGATTTCCAGACGACATCGCTTGTTGCCAACAGGGATTTTCCCCATTGCCGGAAGGCGTCCGTCCAGGACACCTGGACCCCCCCAATGTCAACGACATGCTGCCGACGTTCTGCCTCCCACCGCTCGATGATCTTGGGGCACAAGGCCTCAAGTTCCTGCAGCGGCGGGAGGGAGAAACCCAGCAGGGCTAGAACAGCCTGCCAGAAGTCGTCCGGGAGCCAGTGGGGGACGCTGGAGACCGTCGTCTGAGAGCCCCCCCCACCTTCCCCGGGGGCCTGGAGGTCCACCTCCTCGAGCATCGACGGGCTGAGTTCCACCGTGGCGAGCTCCGCCAGTTTGGCCCACAAATCCTCGGGGATGATGCGGTCATACCGGCGGTAGCCCGCCGCGGCAAAACCCTCCTCCGTGACGATGGGGGGGTTGGGGATGTCGTGGTTGGCGACGGGGTAGGAGTTGAGGAAGGAGGGGTGGGGGCAACCCATGCCAAGCATGGTGAAGGGGGCGCGTCGGTGCTGTAGAGGGTGGGGTGGGTGATGTCGGGGATGTGGGTGCGCAGGCGACGGTTGGTGGAGGACTTCGTGGGAGCTACTGCATCCGACGCCTGCACCTTCACCGTCTGGTACCGCACGATGGCGTCAGTGGCCGTGCGGTGCGTCCAGCCACTCTTTTTGACTGGATCCACCCACAGCCACAGCTCCTCGGGGTCGAGACCCTGAGGCGGCTTCTCCTGCAGGTCCAGAACGTTAACGAATTCTTTTGACGCTGCAGCAGTGCACAGCTTCAGGGTCTTGTTGAAGGCCTCAAGGGTGACTCGAGAAGCTTCAACTCGACCGCGAGGGTCGTGGGGTACCAGCCCATCACGGCACAGCAGCATCTGCTAAGAACCCCCCTGGTCAGGGCGAAGTTAACACAGGTGGCGTCAATTCGCCAGACCAAGTGGGGATTGCCCGGCTGGTCCCACTTGCCGGAGAGGGCGGCCTCCAGGGGTTCGTGGAGGGGGGGGAGCTGGGGGAAGGATTCGGCGTCCGGGGAGGTGAGGGTGTAGGGGATGGGAAAATAGCCCCCAGGGAAGTGCTCGGAGCCAACGTTGGCGATGTGGGCATCGACCACGGCTGCACCTCGGGGTTTGGTGGTGCAGCGGGGTCAGACGTGGGGTCGGTGACTGTCACCTTCTTCCCCTTGCTCTTCTTGGGTTGCTTTGGAGGCATGATAAAGTGAAATGCCTAGAAGGGAAAGGGAATGCATAAAGGGTGCAAAGGAAGAGGAAGAATGGGGCAGTTGGCGCGCGCCAAAACCGGAGTTGGCGCGCGCCAACTCAAGAGTCGGCGCGCCAAGTGGGCGCGCCAACTTGGCAGTTGGCGCGCCAACTATGCAGTTGGCGCGCGCCAAGTGCCAAGTTGGCGCGCCAACTTTGACTTGGCTTCCAAAAAGTTGGCTTCGACCCAAAAAACCCACATATTGCAACATATCAACAAAGCAACGCAACCAAAAGCTATAAAATATCAATAGTTCCTCACGTTTCATGCACAAGGCGTAGCAACAACACAGTGCACAAGTACAAGCAAGTTGAATGCTCTCGACATGGAGTTGACCAGGAGTTGGTGAATGTACAGTATCTGGGGTTGGCTTCGTAGTTACAGAGGCATTTGGCACTGTTGTGCCAATGCAACTTGTGTGCTCAGCACATCCCATAGTGGGACGGCGGCAGCGGCTCTTTGGGACATGCCACTGCCAAAGACAGCCATCGGGTGGGCTGTGTAGGGGCGCATGTGGCGGCGGGCTTTATCCAAGTCGGCCCGTGTGCAAGTGCGTGGCAGTTTGTATAACTGCCGCACACTAGCTTGCATGTCGATCATCCGCTCAACAAGGGAAGCAGCCTCCTCCACGGGTTATCAGAGTCGTCACCGCCGTCACTTGGGATGCCCAAGGTTATCCCCGTACCCGCTATGGTAACGTTGGTGACGTTGGTGCCTAGCAGGGCGCTTGCCACGCGTGCAAGGCACTTCTTGCGTTGTGCCTTGGTCTTGGGGTCTTTGAGGGCTTCCAGTGGTGTAAGGGTGAGACGTTGTAGGTGCGCCTCAAACGTATCCACCGCCGCTTCCATTATAAAAAGCTGTGCACAAGGAAAACGACATCCTTGTTGCGTTGGTCTCTACTCATCAATTGGGGGCAGTAAGGGGGGTCAGTAAGGGGGTTACTGACTCAGTAAGGGGGTCAGTAAGAGGGGGTTACTGAGCCAGTAAGGGGGTTACTGAGTCAGTAAGGGGGGGTCAGTAACCCCCTTACTGACTCAGTAAGGGGGGGGTTACTGATTCCCCCTTACTGACTCAGGAACCCCCTTACTGAGTCAGTAACCCCCCCCCTTACTGAGTCAGTAACCCCCCTTACTGGCTCAGTAACCCCCCCCTTACTGTCATCTGGCATTTGTCTGTGCCTGTGGTCTGTGACTATCTGTGACTGTTTGTGACTGTCTGTGACTATCTGTGACTGTCTGCGACTATCTGTGACTGGTCTTTGACTGTGTGTGACGGAAATGCAATTGCAAGCAAGGTCTCGTTGGCATTCATTCATTCATTCATTGCAAGTCATTTGAAACAAAAAAAACAAACAAATGCAAGGCACAGGCTGGGAAAGGGAAGGAAGCCCTTTGTCTATGACTTGAAATGCAATGAAATTCACCACATAAATTCAAACTCAGACCATGTACAAATTCACACGTGCAGGCGGGGGAACTCTTTTAACCATCAAAATGCGTGATACAATATCCAACCTTTTTACACCAAGTTTGGCAGCACACGGAGGACAGACATCGGTGCTACAGGGGCACAGGGGCAAAACAGGCAGCAATGCATACAAAAAATAGCAAAGGCAAAAAAGGAAAGAAACACGTTCACCTGATGGCATGCACACATGTAGTCCCCCTTCTTGCCTTGGGGGTTGTCCCGCACGTGACCCGAGGCCGCCAGCACGGAGATGTCCATAATGGGCATGCGGGGGGGCAGCAGGTTTCACCGCCAGGACGTCACCTCGTCGTTGTCAGTGGTGGGCACTTGGAACCCTGCAAATCGACCCCCATTAACAACGAGCATGGTGCCTGGCCTGGTCTGCAAGACCATGCGGCAACCGCCGACACCCGGCTGCGGTAGCGGGGCGTCATCCTCGTGTTGCACCCGGAATGGGCAGTGACTCGGCGCCGGGGTGCCGTCCTGAGGGACAGGGCTAGCATCGAACGGCACAGCAGCATAATGTGCCGTCAGCAACTCGCCTCCACCCGGCATCAGGCATGTCAGCATTGTGGGGAAGTGGCTTGGCAGTGCGTTGCTGGGCTGGGCTGCTGGCGCCTCATTCGCGGGCTCATCGCAAGCGGTGCACAACACACCCTTGTGTGTCCCACACAACAACGCTTGCTTGCACCCGAAACACCGCGCACTCGACCCACCCACCTTCCGCTTGCACGACACCACACCACACACTTCCTTGCCCACCGCCTCCGCCTCACGCCGTGCCCATGGGGGGGGGACCACAGGGTCTGTGACATCGTAGTCAACCGGGACGGTTGACAGTCCGCAAAATGCAACCACGCGCGGGAGGGCATCCATGTCACCGGGCGCAGGGAGGTCCAATGCCTTAGGAATACCCCCCCCCCCCCCAATGGACTAACAAACTATGAATGATCCACAGGTCCTTGCGGCGCGTTCCCATCGGCACTTCATGCCACGGGTCGGGGGTGCATCTTGTGGACCCGTACACAAATGTGCTCTCGGTGCCATCAAGCACGTCCAAGTCCATGGTGACGGGAGAGAATGCCGACCATGCGAATTGACCGCTTGGCAAAAAATCAGGCGGACAAACGCGGTGCAGAAACTGCGGGTCATGTGTATTGGCGATGATACAGGCCATCACCGTCACCATGTGGCGGAGCTGGGTGGCTTCATCGATCTGGTGCCGCACATGTGCAGCCCAGCGCAAGAGCGCGGGTAAGGGGTGCTCGACACCTGGGAACTGGGTCCTCACCAAACCCGGCGGGGGGAGAGGCGGCACACCGTACACCACTTGCCTTGCGGGACCAACCTCAGGCCGCGCATACGTGGGCATGGTGCTATTAAAAATGTTTTTGCGCAGTTTGTGGTCCAAACCACCAAACTCACTGCGGAGGTCTGCCGTAAACGAGGCAACGCCACCTTGAGCAAACCAATGCTCGGACTCGAGCAACTTTTCCTTGACCTGGTTAACCATTGGGGCAGGGGGCAGAACAATGGCGGTGCGAGGCTCAGCGCTACCTAGCAAACATGGGCCGCTCTGGAGTGGTAGAGCTAAAATAGTCCCGGTGGTGTATTTCGTTGGTGTTGTTGCACCAGGAAGGTCTTCGAGCCAAGCTTGTGGCTGGCGGCTGTGAACAGAGTAAACCGGCACCCGCTCCTCACAATCTGTTGAGCGAACATAGCGAAGTTGCACGCATTGTTGGGGGCACCATTATCCCTCTCGAAAATCGCGAGGTTTCGGCTTCTGGACACTAAATTGAACTGCACCATGCAACGGTGCAACCCAAAGTTTTTGGGTTTTGTTCACTGTTGTGGTGATTTCCTTATCGAGCACTTTGGTAAGGTGGTCATACTCTGCGAAAGGGAGGCAGATCTGGAAACACGGCACGTGGGGGTGGTGAGCTGCGATGTTGAGGATAAAATCGGAAAGCACACACGGTGCCCTCTTGTCGAAGAGGGGGAACGTCACCTTGACGTAACCAAAATCCGTATCCGCGGGAAACTCAACGAACTCACTCGCATGCTTAACAACCGCACCATGCTCGACAAACCCATCCCCCCCCCCCGTACCCGCGTGTCCCAACTAGGTTATTGACATGATTAACCCACGTTAGGACGGGCGGGAAGGCAGCCAGCAGCCCAGCACAAGCCATGGCACTCCGGGGCCACAAACAGTCTAAAAGGAGAACAAAAGTGTGCAGGAAGGACACAACGCAAAACTCAGTAAGGGGGGTCAGTAAGGGGGTTACTGAGTCAGCAAGGGGGGGTTACTGAGTCAGCAAGGGGGGGGTTACTGAGTCAGTAAGGGGGTTACGGAGTCAGAAAGGGGGGTTCAGTAAGGGGGGTTACTGCTCAGTAAGGGTTACTGACCCAAGGTCAGTAACCCTTACTGACCCAAACGGGGGAGGTTACTGACTTTTTTCAACTTTGTCTACCAAGGGCATACGGACTGAGAGACACATGTCCTCCCCTATTTTGGACATGGAGAACATAAATATGCGCCTAGTTCCTAGCAATATGGGCAGATGTGGTAATGGCAAAGGTGTCCGTTTTGGGGGGGTTACTATGCACCCCCTTACTGTGTTACACCTTAAAGTCCTCGTTGCGCGTGCTTTGTCTTGTTTTCCGCGTGCTTTGTCTTGTTTGGTGCAGACGCTGTCCCAGACGCTGACCCAGTTCTCCCCAACTCAGCCTTTGTGGCCCGCGCCGCAGTCCCTGTTACGAGCTGCCTCACAGCAGCTGTCTCCCATGCTGTTCCCCGGTGGGTCGCCCACCTTGGGCTCCCCAGTGCGCGGCAGTCTTCCAGTGGGCCAAGTGCAGCAAGTGCTCTTCGGCCCACTGCCAGTGCAGCAGCAGCAGCAAATGCAGCAGCAGCAAGTGCAGGCTGCGGCCCAGCAAGTCAGCAGCCCACAACAGCAGCAGCAGCAGCAGCAGCAGGTCCAACCAAGACAGCAGCAACCCCAAGTGCAAGCACAGTTTCAGTCTCCCCTGTAACTACGAAGACAAACGGGAAAAGTGAAGTTTCGCTAAAACGCGGTAAATTTCTGTAAACCTCATTTTAGCGCGCGCTAAAACTGGCTTTGGCGCGCGTCAAAATGTGGTAAATCAAGGAAAACTGCAGAAATTGGCGCTAAAACCAGCTTTGACGCGCGCTAAAGCCGGCTTTGGCGTCTGGCGCTAAGGATTTTTGGCTTTCACGCATTTGGCACAGCCAGAACAACCCCAGATTGCCAAAAAAAATTTATTCCCCTTTTTCCTTAATTTTACTTGTTTTTGGCTTAGAAGTAGCTAGAGTCAATTTTCTGAACCTTAAACAACATTTACCGCATTTTGACCTCGTTTTAGCAAAACTTCACTGTCTTCGTAGTTACACCCACACCCTGCTGGTATGACGAGAGCATTACTGGGCACTGGTGCAGTCTGGCGAACCTGTTGAACCCCTCCGTGCCAACCCAAGAAGGACAAGCTGCCTGTGGACACTGCAAGGTGGAGGAGTACGAGCTGCTGTTCTCGTGCTGGGCAAGTTACGGGTGGGGTCACATTCAGACCCACACGCCTCCGGGTGCCACCGCAAAGACCGTCCACCACTTCTACTTCAACAAGGACCCACTGAGCTTCATCAACGCGACCGACGCGGGGGCAATGGCCTTCAAGAAGGAGTGTGCCTCGGTGAGAAGTGCGGGTGCCAGTTTGCTGCGGGCGTCAGCCAAGAAAGGAGCCAGTGCCGCAAGGGCACTTGCAACCGGCGCCAAAGTCAAAACCACGGCGGTCAAGGACGAGGAGCAGCCGCAGCAGCAGCAAGTGCAGCAGCAGCAGCTCCAACAGCAGGCAGCCGTGCAGCAGGCAACACTGCAGCTGCTCCAGCAGCAGCAGCGGGTGCAGATGGCCCAGCAACAGCAGGAACAACAACGACAAAAGGCACAGGCACAGGTACGCGCTATGCTTGCCATTGCGCGCGCTTTCGACATTGTTGCGCGCGCTTCATTTGCTGTAGCACGCGTGATGTGATTGTTTGCGCGCGCTACGGCCCCACCGTCTGTCCCATTGTCACGTAGGTGGGCAGCTTAATTCGAGCAGCTCCTGTGCCTGGGATCCCGCAGAGGCCCGTTGATGATCAGCGTGCCCGCGGACATTGCCGGGCAGTCCAAGCATGCGGCCGACTGGCTTGACGGACGGAAGGAGCAAGGCCCCTCCCCGGTGCTGGCCCGGGCTAAGCAGCAAATGGACGAGCTGGAGGTGCACAGGGCCGACGCCTTTGCGATGCCGGAGACGGAATCCGTGACAGTCCCAAGGCCAAAGAAGAAGCGTACCGAGGAGCCAGCAGCCACCAGCCACCTACCACCAGCCATCTCCGCCTCCCACACCGCTAAGCCCCCCCACCCGCCTGGAAAGGTCCTTGCCCAGAAGACCGCCGACCAGCAGCTGCTGGCACAAGCAGCACAGAGAGTCCAACGTCAGGCGGAATAGGCCAAGAAGAAAGAGGAGGAAGCAAAGAAGAAGAAGAAGGAAGAGGAGGAAAAGAGGAAGAAGAAGGAGAAGGAAGAGGAGGAAAAGAGGAAGAAGAAGGAGAAGGAAGAGGAAGAGAGGAGGAAGAAGAAGGAGAAGGAAGAGGAGGACCAGAGACGGAAGAAAGCAGAGGAAGAGAAAGCAGAAAAGGTAATGCAGCGCGCGCTATCGGTGTCATTGCACGTGCTATGCATTTCGTCGCACGTGCTATGCTTCGTATTGCGCGTGCTATGCCTGTGCTATGCCTCTGCGCTACTCTTTCCAGGCAAGCAAGACGGCACCGCAGCTCGCATCAAAGCCAGCACCGAAGCAGCCTGTCCCAGTCCCAGACCAGCCACAAGAACAAGGAGGTCCGTGCGGTTCCACCCCACTGTACCCTTCGTGAACGGCCGTTAAGTGGCCGTTTGGATAATTGCGCGAATTTCACGTGAATTTACCCAAAATTTGAGGTTTTTGGGGGAAAATGCCATATTCTTGGTTCATTTCAAGGGCTTTGAGGGGCCAAAATTCCTCCCCTAGCTTTGTTACGCATCATCCAATGAAAGTCCCGCCCCAAAAGCATGCATCATGACCGCACCGTGCCCAAAACGAGAGGTGCCGGAACCCGGCAAGCCTGTAGCCGATTCACAGCCGTGAATTCACGTGAATTCACGTGAAATTCGTACGAATTTCGTACGAATTTCGTACGAATTTCACGTGAATTCACGTGAATTTACACAAATGTTACCCGTGTGCACCCCCTGATTTGTCCTCACACCCCTAGTAAGCCCCCCAGCATGCACCCCGGTCACAGGCAACAATGGTCTGGGTTCGTAAGGTCATCTCATGTCCGTCTCTTGCGGCACCGGAACCGCCGCTGTAGAGTCTGAAGGTGCTGCATGTCGGTTAGAAGCCGTCGTCTTGTGCGGCTTGCATACGTTTGTACACTTATGGGCCCTTGCCCATGTTGAGCCCTTCCCTGCGTGCGCGCAATGTCGCATTTTTTCCATAGTGCGCGCAAATTTTCAAAAATACGACCTTTATAGCGCGCCTATTGCGCGCGCTCTACCGCGCTATATTGTCCCGTTTTTCAAATTTTTCAAAGCCGGAAAATGTTTCAAAACCATGCTTTTTCCAGTGTCCTGCGTTTCTCAAAAACCCCTTGCTTTTCAAAAACATTCCCTGTTGCTCATTCAACCCAAGACACATGCAAAAACACTGTCTGAAAGGTCTGAAAAGTGTGCAACAGTACAGGTCCTCACGGACGAAAACAGTGTAGCGCGCGCAACATATTTACAGCGCGCGCTGGCAGCCTTATGGCGCGCGCTATACCAGGTATAGCGCGCGCTGTCATTCAGTGATATCCTCAATGGTTTGGACCACCACTTCGGCCTCCCACTCCTTCTCCCATTCGGGTCTGTGGTCTTCTGCCCCAGTGGCAGCTGGGGCTGCATCCCCTTCTTTGTGGTCTTCTGCCCCAGTGGCAGGTGGGGCTGCATCCCCTTCTTCTTTTGGGCTTGGGTCGCCTTCTGGGCTTGGCCTTGTGGTGCCTCTTCTTCTTTCAGGGCTGCTCCTTCTCCTTCTTGTGGCGTGGCCGCTGGTGCCTCTCCTTCTTGTGGTGGGGCTGGTGCGTCGTCTTCTTGTGCTGCTGCTGCTGCTGGGGCTGGTGCCTCTTCTTCTTGTGCAGCTGCTGCTGGTGCTTTTGCTGGTGCTGCAGCTTCGGCAGGTCCCTTGTCTCCTTGTGGGGGGGCTGGTGGCTGGGCTGGTGGGTCTCCTTGGGGCTTCTTCTTCTTTGGGGTTGGTGGCCTGGACGGGGACATCCTCATGGTCTTTGGGTCGGGGCAGAGGTCCTCAATGTCATCGGCCTCGTACGTCTCCCACCACGACTGCCACTTGCCCAACTCCTCATACGCTTTGCTTTTGGCGGAGAACACCTGGCAGCTGGGCATGAACTCCGACCAGTCGTCCTCTTCCTCCTCCTCCTCCCCTTGTTGGCTGGGGCTCCACTGATCGTTGGGGATGATGACGGCCACGTGGTCCTGAGGGGCCCTCCTGGCGCCTGCTGGCTTGATTTCGGCTCCCTCCACAATCATCGGCGCGATCGCAGTGGTGCAGTAGATGATCCACCGAGGCTTGTAGCCGTCTTTGTAGGACCAATCTCGGCGCTGCATGAGCTCCTCTCTTGCCTCCTTGTCCGCGTCGGCTCTGCCCTGCTGCTTGGCCTTGGGAGCCGTACTGGGTGGGGTGGAACCGCACGGACCTCCTTGTTCTTGTGGCTGGTCTGGGACTGGCTTTGATGCGAGCTGCGGCTGGGGTGCCTGCTGCGGTGCCGTCTTGCTTGCCTGGAAAGAGTAGCGCGGAGGCATAGCACAGGCATAGCACGCGCAATACGGAACATAGCACGCGCGACGAGATGCATAGCACGTGCAATGACGACAATAGCGCGCGCTGCATTACCTTTTCTGCTTTCTCCTCCTCTGCTTTCTTCCGTCTCTTCTCCTCCTCTTCCTTCTCCTTCTTCTCCCTCTCCTTCTTCTTCCTCTTTTCCTCCTCATCCTTCTCCTTCTTCTTCCTCTTATCGTCCTCTTCCTTCTTCTTCTTCTTTGCTTCGTCCTCTTTCTTCTTGGCCTGTTCCGCCTGACGTTGGACTCGGTGTGCCGCCTCTGCCATCAGCCGCTGGTCGGCAGTCTTCTGGGCAAGGACCTTTCCAGGCGGGTGGGGGGGCTTAGCGGTGTGGGAGGCGGAGATGGCTGGTGGTAGGTGGCTGGTGGCTGCTGGCTCCTCGGTACGCTTCTTCTTGGGCCTTGGGACTGTCACGGATTCCGTCTCCGGCACGGCAAAGGCGTCGGCCCAGTCCACCTCCAGCTCCTCCAGCTGCCGCTTAGCCCGGGCCAGCACCGGGGAGGGGCCTTGCTCCTTCCGTCCGTCAAGCCAGTCGGCCGCATGCTTGGACTGCCCGGCAATGTCCGCGGGCACGCTGATCATCAACGGCCCTCTGCGGGATCCCAGGCACAGGAGCTGCTCGAATTAAGCTGCCCACCTACGTGACAATGGGACAGAAGGTAGGGCCGTAGCGCGCGCAAACAATCAAATCGCGCGTGCTACATGGGATGCAGCGTTCTAGGGCGTGGTGCGGAACCCCTAGTTAGAACGCAATTTCTGGAACACCCACCTACCCTCACTTTTGGGGCAAACCACCTAAAAAAATGGATTCAGCACCCTCAAAAACCCCCCATCCCCTTTCTTTGCCGACATAACCCGCGTCATGGGGGTGGTTTTTGGGGGGGGGGGTCAAAGAGTTAGAGCACAGTTAGAACAGAGTTAGAACGCAGTTAGAGCACCTTGCTCTAACTAGTTATCGCGCTAGTTATCGCGCGATAACTCAGTTATCGCGCAGTTATCGCGGGTAGTTATCGCGCACCCCTCCTCCCTCCCTCCCTAGGACAAACAACACAAAACACTTGGCACAAAGCATCTGTGGTCGTTTTTCATACAAAGTCATCAATGTCTGAGGCCTTGGCTGCCTCCAGTCCCAAAAGCCCTTGCTCCAGGGCGTTCATGGACATGCAATGGTGCATGTGGCGGAGGGACATACTTGGCCTCACCAAAGACCAACCCTTAAAACAATTTTTGAGCCTCCTCTTGTAAGGCCCATGCCGATACTCCGTTGGGATGGAGGAAAACTGAAAAATGTTCCTCCATTTCTCGGCAAAAAAGGTGGAATGTGCCAAGCACCAATGGATCCACCTGGTGGGGGACCAACCTGAGTCTCCCCACGCTTTTGAAAATTTTGTGGTCAACGCACGGTGGCGTTCCACTTGGGTTACAGTGTACAACTCCCTCACCCTCCAAAGCTCATACAAACCCTCAATGCATTTCACCATGACATGCACAACAACCCATAACATGGGTCCCCCAGGGGTCCTCACTGTGGGGACATGCTCTTTGAGGCATTCCACAAATTGCCTTTGGAAGGGGGGGGAGGTTAGGAAAACTTTGGTGCTGGTTAGATCGAAATCTTTTTCTGTGGCCCTCGAGGCCGAAGGGAGGCGTTCCCTAAGAGGGATGCCTGCGGTCTCATCCTTGAGGGCTTGTTTGAAGGCCTGCAAAGCTGCAAGAGCTTGGGCCTTACCAGGGGTACTAGGGGGGAGGGCCTGGAGGGTGGTCTCAATGCGCTTTGCAATGCCGTTTAGGATGCGGCATGCTGCATGTTGGTAGTCCCCCGGCCGCCTATCAGGGGTCACACTTCTCAAGAATGACCCCCATCTTGAGGTGGACTCCACCCCCCTTTGCTCAACAATCCCATTGGGGTCTTTGCACAACCAACACTTAGACCCAGCCCCCCCCATTGCTTGCATCCCCTTCCCATCCCCTGTCAAAATGACAGTGCAAGTCAAAAATTGGTTTTGAAAGAGGACAACGTCCTCTTCCACATCCCTCACCTCTTGGTTGAGGTTGGCGGAGATGTCCAGGCTTCTCAAAAAAGCCTGTTCATCCCCGCCATCCATGCAAAACCATGAGGCCCATAGCTTCACCTTCGAAGCATATTTTGCCCCCCCCCCATACATTAACCCATACATCCGCACGGGTAGAGGATGCCTTCCACAAGGAAGTCGCATCAACTGAAATAACAATAATGGCAACGCCACTAGGGGGGGGTTTCCCAATAACTCGGGCCATAGATATTGCATTTTGCACAATGGATTGCAAAGGCACATGGGCAGCTGCCCTATTGCGGCCTGTGGTAGACTTTACAATGGTGGTTTGGGGAAAGTAGGGCATGATCCGTTGCCGAACGGTCCTTAGGTCCCGTTGTGTGCAACGGCGGGGCATTCGCAAAAGGGCCCGTTGGGAGAGATGCATGCTGCATGCCATGCGTAGCATGCTCAGGGCCTCATGCTCCTGAGCTGTTAATGCAAGATGGCCGCCAAGTGGGCCAGACAGGGCAATGCACGCCCCACCACTTAAACAAACTTCGCCTTTGGTGTTGGTGCCACACACGACGTCTGGGTCACCCAATAGAACTCGCACCAGCCGCTGAACCGCCTTCAAACGCCGCCGCCGGGCCTTGGGGCACTGCAGATCGGTGTACCGCCGCAGGTTGGCTGTGTTGAGAGCCCGCAGGGCCTCATTGACAGCATTGTCCATGAAGAATAAGAGGACCTGGGCGCGAAATGAGGGAGGGTTTTGAAGCAAGGGCCCAAAAAACACACGCGATAACCCACGCGATAACCCCCGCGATAACTAGGTTATCGCGCGATAACCCCCGCGATAAGCCCCCGCGATAACTAGTTAGAGCGCGATAACCCCCCGCGATAACTAGTTAGAGCACCCAGTTAGAGCGCGATAACCCCCGCGATAACTAGTTAGAGCAGGGGTTAGTGCGCAGTAACTGGTGGTGTTAGAGCAAGCGTTGGGCACCCTAAAACCTTCACAAACGTTGATTTTGCACCCAGGAAACCTTGGAGATGTCAACAATGTGCAGGCACGGGGTACATGGCGCCACAATCACAAATTCAAATCAGTCACACAGTCTTTTGGATGATTTGGATAGGGTGCCTCTCAAATCAGTCAAATGGACATGTTCCGGGCTAGTTGCTCCTCCTCAGAGTCCACAGAGTACAGTAATAGAAATAGTGAACAATAATCGAATCAGCTGGAGGGGTTAGAGGAAGCATTGGGCACCCTAAAACCCATGGACAGCAGCTGCTGCCGCCACACAGGCGTGCAGTGCAGAACCCCCCCCGCACTATAAAAAATCACGCTCCATCGCTCGCCCTCCCATGGCAATGGAGCGTGTAGTGCCCTGGTGTTGAACAACACCGGGGCTTGGGGGGTGGCGGTGCATGCCCAACCCTCCACCGCCCTACCCTTGCACACACGGGTGTGCCGCTTTTTTTCCCTCAAGGAGGGATTCAGCAGGCCACCACTCTCCACCCAAAACTCAGCCCCCGTGAACGACCCCACACACACAATAAGCGCCATGGGCGCCCCATCCCGCAAATGGGAGTGGAGGCCCATGGTGTCCGTCCCTTGGGGGCGAACAATTTGGATGCTACACCATGTGAACCATGGTGGAGCATTGGAGGTGCAATACCCATTGAGGTCTGCTACCAAGGGGGTGAGGGCAGGCCTGAGGGTAGCAGCGGCCATGTGGGTCGCCCTAAAATTAGAGGGGTTGGGGTTTCCACTTCCCACGAGGCCAAAGTGGCACATGTCCACTTGGGCCCCATATCGCTCCTCCCCACGAAAAATGCCCTTGGGCAACCCCCTGAGCAAATCCACTAGTCATTGGCTCCCACTCCTACTCCCGCTACCCTGACTCTGCAACCCTTGCGGCGCCAGCCCCTGCTGGGCCTGCTGCGCCCCGAAGGAGGCACAGAGGGTGGAGGTGAGGCTGCGCACCTGCGCCTCAGCCACCCCCAAGCGCTGCCCAAGGTCATCCCCCCTCCTCCGCTGCCCCTCCACCTCCACCCTAAGCTGGGCCACCTCCACCTCCGCCTTCCGCCTCCCCTCCTCGGCCTCCCTCAGGGCCTCCCTCATCGCCTCCACCTCCTCCCCCCTCTTGGCGGCCAGGTTGAGGGCCTGGTCCAGGGCACGCTGGGTGTTGCCCTGGGCCTTTTCGGCCTTTGCCAAGGCCGACTTGTGGTCGGCCGACCGACCCTTGGCCAGTGCGGCCTCGACCCCCGTGGCGGCCGCCTGCTCCACCAAAACCTGGCAAGCGTCCGTCACGTGGGTGGCCACACTGGCCCCCAAGGCCTCCACGTCCAGGGCCTCATGGGGGGGCTGGGCTGCCGCCACCTTTGCCACCTTCGATGGCTTGGGGGAGGGCTTGGGGGCGGGGGTTTGGCCCTTACCCCTAAGGGGGGGGGGGGGGCATCCGGCTCAACCACCACCACGTCTGGTCCCCGCTTCGTCTGGCCTTTTCCCGGCCTTCCCCCCTTGGGTGCATACTGCCGAACCCAATCGGCAGTGGCGTCCACCACAGAAGGGGGGGGGTCATACCCACCAACCTGGTGGATGTCCCCCCCCCTGTGCAGCTTCTGCCACACTTCCCTCCCCGTATACTCCCCCTCCCACAAAAAACACACCCTCAAAAGGAAATAAGATTTCCTTTGGGGGGGGTCGCTCATCCCAAACAAACACAAAAAAGCCGCAACCGTTTCCCCCTCTGCGGCTTGCGGCCACTTGGCCGTTTCCCCCCCAACCCACACATAGGAGGGGAGGGTGAGGTTGGTCTTCCACTCCACCCCCCCCTCCTTCTCTGTGATGGTGACCTGCCGGTACCATCCCGTCCCCCCCATCCTGCAGGCCTCATCCCCAGGCTCCCCAAACCGCCACGACGCCCCCTCCGGCAGCCTCTTCTCCCCCTCCAGCTCCAACCGGGCCGCCACCGGCTTGGCGGGCCGTGCCCCCGCTGCTGCTGCCGCTCCGCCCGCTGCGTCGGCTGCCTGGGCGTCGTCCTTGACGAAGATGCGGGGCAGCTGCAAGATGGTGGCCTGAACAAAACAAAAGAAACAAAAAAAAAACACGCGATAACCCGCGCGATAACCCCCGCGATAACTAGGTTATCGCGCGATAACCCCCGCGATAAGCCCCCGCGATAACCCCGCGATAACTAGTTAGAACGCGATAACCTAGCGCGATAACTAGTTAGAGCACCTAGTTAGAACGCGATAACCTAGCGCGATAACTAGTTAGAGCAGGGGTTAGAGCAGGGTGTTGTGGGAGGTTTTCACACCTGGTGACATGGACACATGCCTTGGCCCTCCTTCTTGGCGTCGTCCAGCACCAGGCCCAGCCTCCGCAGCCACACGAAGTCCGTGACGGCCGCATACTCCCCCACCTGCCGCCACTCCACCACCTGGGCCACCCCCTCCTGCTCAGGGGCCACCCTTGCCACTCCCCCATACAACCCCCTCCTCACCACCAAAATGGTGCCCGCCGGCACCTTCATCCCAACATGCCCTTGCAAGGTGGGCCAGGGCAGTGCCTCCCCATGGCACACCTTGGCCAAGGGGCACTGATCGGGGTGGCCTGCGACCGCCCCCGCCTCCTCATTAGTGAGGGGGGCAATCACCTCCCTCCCAACCCCCCACCCCGACAACAAAAAATGCCCGGTGGTTGTTCCCACCGGGAGCAAGCACTGAGCAGATTGCTCAATGCTGACCCCATTGGGGTCCACCACCACCTCCTCCTCCTCCCCCCCCTCCACCTCCTCCCCCTCCTGGCATGGCACACAAAGGCCATCTTTGTGGGCGGTGCACAAAATCAGCCGATTGCATCCGTAGCAATTGGCTACCACCTTCCCCCTACACCTAACCGCCCCATCACACTGGACTGTCCTGGCCACCCGGCCACCAGGTGCCCCCAGCTGGGGCCTCTTAATGGACTGGGTCACGTGCAGGTTGGGGAATCGAAGATCCCCCCCCACGGTAAGCTCAATGGCAAAAAATGCCATGAGGCGGGGGTGGGACACCCCCATGGGGGAGGCCTTGGGAATCCCCGACCCCCTGTGGACATCAAGGGCATTAAAAAAAAAGGCAGTGCCCCTCTTGAATGGCACAGCCCTCTCCACCCAAGGGTCAGGGAACCCCGAACTGCTGGAGGGCACAAAAAGAAAATGTGACCCATCCTCCTCCTCATGATTATGGGTTAGCATAATAAGGCAATTGACAATCAATGTGCCTTCAGGAATGGTGTAGGGGGGGGCGTCGCGATGGAGGTGCTGGGGGGTGTGGTCATAGCTCGAAATTTCGGCCATGTCAAGGATGGTGCAGCTCCATCCAACCCCCCCCACCACAGTCTTCTTCGCCGTCTCAAGCACACGATCTGCCACCCTTTTGAGGACTGGCAGATCATGGAGCTTGTGGGGGTTGTGCCTGTGGTGGTTGGCACCCCCATAGTTGCCGTACAATGTACGGCGGGTCCCAGAATCTTGGGGCCTGCCGACAATGGGGGGGTTCTCATTGAAAATGGGTGCCTTCTCTGAGAGAGGCACCCTATCCAAATCATCCAAAAGACTTTGGAGCTGCACATCACTCAAAAAATCGTGCTCCAGGAGGTGGTTGACCACCAGCTTCCCCCCCACGGTGAGCACAAGGTCATTGGGGTCCCTATTAAAGGCCCCCAAGGGCTCGGCGGCAACCACCTCCTCCGCCTCCCCAATAAGGAGGGGTGTTGCCCCAAATGGAAAAAGAATCACCCCCTGCCCCGAAACAATGTTGGGAGTGGTGACCCCATACCACTCACGCTCCCACTCCCTTGTGGGGCAAAGGGAGTGCATGGGGAGCTTGTTTTCGGGGTCGTCAGTGCAGACCCGGCGGGTGTTGTGGGTGAGGGGTTGGGGGAACCAACCATCCGACTGCCCCTTCCCCTTACCAGGTCGGATCCTTACCTTCTGGACACTAATCATGAGGGGGTTGTGGGGCTTCTCCTTCCTCCCCCCAGCCCCCACCCCCCCCGCATCCTCCTCCTCCTCCTCCACTTCCTCCACTTCCTCCTCCTCCTGACCCACATAGAGGGTCGTCTTCGTCCCCGCACCCTTCTCGGCATGGGCGGTGACGGACTCCACCACCGCGTCCACATCGTCCGGATGAAGCTGGATCAAAAATCCAGCAACCCCTGGATTTACCTCTAGCAACTCCAAGATGTAGTTGCTGAGAACCAGGGGGTCCTTGTCGTCCGCCATGAAGGGGGACTTATGGACAAGGAGTCCAAAGTCCACACCATGTTCAAAGCGGGTCGCCACAGGGCGCCTCACATTGGCATCACCCATCGTAAACCCCTCAGGACCGCCAAGGCGACGGACCCCAAGGAGCTTTTGATGGTGCTCGCACCAAGCGTGGGCAGCAGCAAGGGCCATTATCAAAGAATATGAAAGCTTTGAGAGCTAAAGCGAAAAGAAGAAACATAAAATGAAGCGCGATAACCCACGCGATAACCCACGCGATAACTAGTTATCGCGCGATAACCCCCGCGATAACCCCCGCGATAACTAGGTTATCGCGCGATAACCCACGCGATAACTAGTGCTCTAACCCCGTTCTAACCCCGCGATAACTAGTTAGAGCACAAAAAGATCAAATCGCAAAAAGTGCAAAACGGGCAATATCGAGCAAACGAAAAATGGAAGGCACATTGTTGCATCATAGTGCACCCATGTAACATGTGAAATTCCGGGTTCCAACCATATTCCTTTGTCTACGGAGGGGACGTTATTGTCCGGAAGCGGTCTGCGCGGCACAATACGTGCTGCGCGTGTTGCTTCAAAACGCGCAGCACGCGCAGCACGTGCAGAACGCAAACAACACACGCATCACGCGCAGAACGCGCAGAACGCGCAGCACGGAGTTCTAGAGGCAGACTTAGAAGCAGACTTCCGGCACGCGCAAAACGCGTAGCACGCGTAGCACGTCACTATTGCACACGCGCGCACTTTTGGGGGGCCGCGTCCTCACAGTTTGGGTATCCAGCCTACGCGGTTGTCCCCCAGGGTTCGCACTGGTCCCATGGGTAGGGATGGCAGAGGCTTGGCGGCCATGAAGTTCACGATTCCACCACGTCCGCCCTCCACCACCTTCTCCTTCCTAATCTTCGTCAACCTCCATGTCCTCGTCCTCTTCCCCGTCACTCTCCTCCTCCTCCTCACTCTCTTCCTCCTCATCCTCCTCCCCCTCCTCCTCACTCTCCTCCTCCGTGTCATCCTCACTCTCCTCCCTCTCGCTGCCATCCACCTCGGCCTCGTCGCCCTCCTCCTCCACATCTGCCTCTACCACCCCGGTCACCCCATGCGCCACGGCAAAGCACCCCACATGGTACCACTTGCCGCACCCACAACAAACGTAGTGGGTCTTGCCCACCTTTGGGTTCTTGAAGACCACCATGGCGTACCTCGCGTCGTCCACAGTGCACGTGGCGGTTTGTCCTTCTCCTAGAAGCTCTCCTGCCCTGTCCACCCCGTACGTGGAGCGCTTCGTCATCATCAAGAATGCTTTCTCCTCCGCAGCGAGGTCACGCGCTAGCTCGTGGGATCCAAAAAAGGAATCCGCACAGAGGATGGTCCCGGAAGGGAGGAGACCTGCCCACATGGTCATGATCTGCTTGGCATTGTAGTTGCCCGCGCTGTTGCCGAACCGCCGCAGGTGCCCGCGTCTACCCGTGTACAGGTACATGTCCACCACGTACCCACTGGTGGCATCGGCAAGGCAATAGAGCTTGATGCCGGTGGAGTGGGGCTTGCGGGCGATGAACATCCGCAGTGGGCCGGCACGTATGCCTTTGTGCGGCACCACGGACTCATCCCCACAAGCCGCGCCACCCAACCGCCAGGCACCAGCCCACTGCCCATTGCACTCCTCCAGTAGTTCAACAACGTCGGGCCGGATGTTACGGCGCAAGACGTAGTACTGCTTGCGGCTTAGCAATTGTGCCATGAAGGGGTTGTACAGTAACCCGTCCCGTTCCCAGATGCCGTCTACTTGCATGGGCCGTACCATGCCTAGTAGGAGGATGAAGGCGTTGTACCTTGGTACTAGGGGGATCAAGTGGGAGAGGTTCGCCTTCCGGAGGGATGCCCGCTGTAATTCCTCGATGGGAGCCAACATGTGGTCCCACACCTCATCCTCGGTGTACCCGACTAATTCAGTTTGGCCTGGCCGGACTCCATGCATGATATTTGCTGCACAGTCCTCCACGGGGAGTGAACCCGCCCAAAGATTCGTGGGAAATGGCATTTTTGAAGAGCGGTGTGTCTGCACAACACGGAACACGTACTTTTAGGCTCCAGAGGCAGAACCGGAGGCAACGCCGATAACGCGCAACACGCGCAGAACGCGCCACACGCAGTCCAGAGGCACAGTCAGAGGCAACACGCAGCACACGTAGCACAGGGCACTGTGGGTGTTTTTTTCATGGGGGGGGTGGTTTGAGCCTCAATTCCCCTACCACACAGCAACCTGCAGCGGAGGGGGGGGGTTTCAACCTCGATTCCCCGACCGCAGAGCAATAGGCAACAGGTGTGGTATCTTTTTTTACGGGACACCACCAGTTCGCTTGTGCTGGGCGCCGGGCACTACATGTCCGATCGCCATAATACTCCGTTATCGTACAGCCAAGAAACCGGGTATAGCTACCACATATTACGACGCCACCAGTCCGGCGCCTGTTGAGAAAAAGCGCCTGTCTGCGCCGAAACTTCCCAAGGGGGGACCCGCAAAGCGGGCTGCGAACTCTGCCGCCCCCGGGACTCGTCGGGGTCCGGCCATCCCGGACTCGGTTCCCCAAGCGGGGAGAAAAACCCCTGGAACCCCTCCCCCTCCCACCCGTCCTCCCCCTCCCAGCCCTCCCAACCCTCTACACTTCTTGGATTTCGCCGTCCGTCATCTTGCCCTCGGCTGCCGTCTCCGGTTCGGCATGGCGTTCCGGGGAGTCGGGGGGCTCCTCCTTCACTCGCACAGGCGCCTGCAGAACGCGGAAAACGGGGTGCTGTCCTCCAGAGGAAGGCCAGAATCGAGACACGTGTAACGCGTAACACGCGCAGAACGCGCAACACATGCCAGGGCGGATTCCAGAGGCAAAACAAAACCATACGGGCATAACGCGCAAACAGCAGTGACCCCGCAACGCGCACCTGCTCACCTGCCGGACCATCATCGCCCCCTGCTGAGACCTCCGTGCGTGCGGCAGCGCCTTCTGCAGCGCCTTCTGCGGGCTCCTTGGGTCCTTCTTTGGCCCCCTGACCTTCCGTCTCTGGGGGAGGCTTCTGCAGAACGCGAACGACGTGATGTCTGTCCTCCAGAGGCACGGCGGAGGCAAGACATGTAGAACGCGGAGAACGCGCACCACGCGCAACACGGGGCGTACCAGCCTCTAGAGGCGACAAAGAAGCACGCGTGGAGAACACGCAGCACAGCGACCTGCTCCACCTCCATCCCAACGGCGCCAGATCCTTCCAACCATATTAACAACACCCAAAATTGGGGGGGTTCCGCACCACGCCCTAGAACGCTGCATCCCACAACAAATGAAGCGCGCGCAACAATGCCGAAAGCACGCGCAATGGCAAGCATAGCGCGTACCTGTGGCTGTGCCAGTTGTTGTTGTTGTTGCTGCTGTTGCTGGGCCATCTGCACCCGCTGCTGCTGCTGGAGCAGCTGCAGTGTTGCCTGCTGCATGGCTGCCTGCTGTTGGAGCTGCTGCTGCTGCACTTGCTGCTGCTGCGGCTGCTCCTCGTCCTTGACCGCCGTGGTTTGGACTTTGGCGCCGGTTGCAATTGCCCTTGCGGCACCGGCTCCTCTTTTGGCTGACCCCCGCAGCAAACTGGCACCCGCACTTCTCACCGAGGCGCACTCGTTCTTGAAGGCCATTGCCCCCGCGTCGGTCGCATTGATGAAGCTCGGTGGGTCCTTGTTGAAGTAGAAGTGGTGGACGGTCTTTGCGGTGGCACCCGGAGGCGTGTGGGTCCGAACGTGACCCCACCCATAACTTGCCCAGCACGAGAACAGCAGCTCGTACTCCTCCACCTTGCATGGGAGACAGCTGCTGTGAGGCACCTCGTAACGGGGACTGCGGCGCGGGCCACAGAGGCTGAGTTGGGGAGAACTGGGTCAGCTGCTGGGACAGCGTCTGCGGAAAACAGGACAAAGCACGCGCAACCAGGACGTGCGTAGTGCGCACAACGAGACAGCTAGCACGCACAATAAGAGCGTAGCACGCGCAACGGAAACAGTAGTGCGCGCAACGGAAACAGTAGTGCGCACGGCAAGTACCTGTGGCTGCATGCTCCACGGCGTCGTCGACGGCTGCTACAGTCCCGGTTGTACAGCTGCATGTGGCGGTGGTTGCGGTGTCGCACCTGCTCCTGCGGCCCCTGCAGCAGTTGTTGGCGGTGCTGCAGGAGGCGGATACCCCCAGCCCGCGGGGTGCATGGGCAAGAGGGTTACATTAAAGTACCCCTGTTCCAGCAGTAATACA
Organism: Eutreptiella sp. 'Long Island Sound 2002'; assembly: GCA_964036045.1. NCBI lineage: Eukaryota > Euglenozoa > Euglenophyceae > Eutreptiales > Eutreptiaceae > Eutreptiella > Eutreptiella sp. 'Long Island Sound 2002'. The sequence continues at coordinate 131,384,029 of OZ038378.1, read as the reverse complement.
AAAAGGAAAATGCAGTAACAAAAAAATCGAAAGCACCAAAACAAACGGACGAAAAGGAACAAATCAATGCATTCCAAATTCCAATCAATGCATTCCAAACGCTTTAAGTGCGTAGTCATAGCACGCTACTTCCGACTATATATCGCGATTTCAAGGGTTCCGGCGCTTGAAAACAGCATAGCGCGCGCGATAGTGGTCATTGCGCGCACTAGATAGCATGTAGCGCGCGCTAAAACACAAAAAGCGCGCGCTACCACAGTTCCTCATCCGCAAAATATGCCCGAACCTCGTCAGCCAATTTTTGTGCATTGCACAGGTTGCTTCTGGAGTTGCCATTCCACCTTGGTACTTCAAAGTACAGGAACAGACGCTCATTAACCTGCCTGAGCATCTTAATGCGGCGCGACACCAGGGTTCCTGCCCCCCCACCTCTATCACAAAAGGAGGACCAAATGTCCTTCAGCACCCTGTTGCTCCCTTCCAAAAGATCACCCGAAAACATTCCTAGGCCATAGGGCCTTATGGCCTGAATAGTAACTGTTGCATCGTGCAACATCCAGTTAATATAAGGTGATCTTATTGCTGGACAAACCCACCTCTGGAAAGCCTGGGCAACCTCTGGAGCCTGCAATGCACCCTCTTCAAACATTGTGCCATACATGTCCCCCAGTAGCATGTACATGGCAACCACTGCTGTGTGCATTCTCATGTCACCCCCAAGGAGGGGGGCAAGTTCCTCCCAAACCTTTAGAAGGCACCAAGTCTCTTCCCCATCTGGCTCTGCCGTCCCCTGTAGTACTATGTGACAACCTGACCTGTGAAGAATAGCCTGAACAGAGACCCTAGTACTGGGATATATAGTCAAAAAAGTGCTGCAGGGGCCACTGCGAAAAGACTGTGACCCCATCTGTGTGCACGGCAACCTCTAAATGCTGCCTACTTGCAAGCTGGTTCCATTCTGTGGCGAAACTAGCATAGGAGGAGAGAGAAAAAAGGTGTGTGGGGACCTTACTTCTCGTCCAAGTAATCAAATCTTTGTACCTGAGGAAAATAGCGCGCGCAACATGGGGACGTAGCGCGCGCAGAAGTCAACGAAGCGCGTGCTATGAGCGGAAGTGCGCGCAATGTCACATGCAAAGCGCGCGCAATAATACCTTCTTCTTGGAATCTTCAGGAGCAGGACCAAGTCCACCACCGACAGGGGTGTGACGGCGTTGGCAGCCTCGGTCCTGCGACGCTTCTTCTCTGCTTCAGACACGGGGACCCTTTTTTCCAACCTGGCCCACAAGGACCGTTGGACGGCAGACCCTGAGCAAAAAAACTCAACTAGGTCCGCCAAAAGGTCCTCGTTCTTCCACAGGGACCACCCATAGTGGGGGCCCAAAATGTTTGCAATCTTCCCTGACATTAACAGCGTCAGATGCGGTGCCGGAAGAATCTGAAACGTTAGAAAAATAGGCGTTTTTGCCCTGCTTATTAGGACATGGGGTTACAAACCCAAGACCCCGAGCCATAGCGCGCGCTATGACGCGCGCTATAGTTTTTTAGTGCGCACTGAGCCATCGCGCGGCAATACCCTGTAGCGCGCACACAGGGTTTTGGTCGCATCCCTAACTCACAAGAGCACTCTCAACACCAGCACAACTCCTCAGCCAAAAAATCAATTGAACACCCATGCAACCAAAGGCTATCGTCAATGGTGTGGTTGTCCACAACCACTTGCACCCCTAGTCTCCCCCGGAGGAGGCTTAGGCCCCCGCTGTTGCGCAACATGCGCTTCAGCCTCCGGTGACTTCCCTCCATGGCAAAGCACGAGAACTTTGACAAGATTCTCCACTTCTTTGCAAAATAATACATGTGGTCGTACAGCTCCCAAGCCCAAGCAGCAGAGCAGAGCCGACGCGGACAAGGAGGCAAGAGATGAGCTCATGCAGCGCCGATATTGGTCCTACAAAGACGGCTACAAGCCTCGGTGGATCATCTACTGCACCACTGCGATCGCGCCGATGATTGTGGAGGGAGCCGAAATCAAGCCAGCAGGGGCCAGGAGGGCCCCTCAGGACCACGTGGCCGTCATCATCCCCAACGATCAGTGGAGCCCCCGCCAACAAGGGGAGGAGGAGCAGGAAGAGGACGAATGGTCGGAGTTCATGCCCAGGTGCCAGGTGTTCTCCGCCAAAAGCAAAGCGTATGAGGAGTTGGACAAGTGGCAGTCGTGGTGGGAGTCGTACGAGGCCGACGAGATTGAGGACCTCTGCCCCGACCCAAAGACCATGAGGATGTCCTCGTCCAAGCCACCAACCCCAAAGAAGAAGCAGCCCCAAGGAGACCCACCAGCCCAGCCACCCGCCCCCCCACAAGAAGACCAGGGACCTGCCGAAGCTGCAGCACAAGCAGAAGCACCAGCAGCAGCTGCACAAGAAGAAGAGGCACCAGCCCCAGCAGCAGCTGCACAAGAAGACGACGCACCAGCCCCACCACAAGAAGAAGAGGCACCAGCGGCCGCGCCACAAGAAGGAGAATGAGCAGCCCCGAAAGAAGGAGAGGCACCAGAAGGAGCCACCCCACAAGGCGACCCAAGCCCACAAGAGGAAGCAGACGCAGCCCCAGCTGCCACTGGGGCAGAAGAGCACAGACCCGAATGGGAGAAGGAGTGGGAGGCCGAAGTGGTGGTCCAAACCATTAAGGAGATCACTGAATGACAGCGCGCGCTATACCTGGTATAGCGCGCGCCGTAAGTTCTATAGCGCGCGCTGTAAATATTTTGCGCGCGCTACACTTAGACTGTCTGTGCCCATGAGGACCTATACTGTTGCACACTTTTCAGACCTTTCAGACAGTGTTTTTGCATGTGTTTTGGGTTGGGTGAGCAACAGGGAATGTTTTTGAAAAGCAAGGGGGTTTTGAGAAACACAGGACACTGGAAAAAGCATGGTTTTGAAACATTTTCCGGTTTTGAAAAATTTGAAAAACACGACAATATAGCGCGGTAGAGCGCGCGCAATAGGCGCGCTACAAAGGTCATATTTTTCAACATTTGCGCGCACTATGGAAAAAATGCACCATTGCGCGCACGCAGGGTCATCGTGTCTGCGGCACCCCGCAAGGTAAGCATGAAGTTGCGGTGCGGCCATTAATAGGTCATCCATGGGGGCCTCCATCTGTTCCACCAACCGGGACTCCCTGTGCCCCAGGCCATCCAGCACCGGGAAAAGGTCTGCCAAAATGTGCGGCAAGCGCCACTTGAGTTCCGGGCAGAGCCACCTGTTCACCGTTCCCAGGGCGGTTTGCCGGCGCCCACCACCTTGGTTGTGGCCCCGAAGGAGAATGTCCTCCCAAGTCTCTTCTCCCTCCAACTGCAAGGCACACAATTCATCCACCAGGTCCGGTGGCAGAATGTTCTCCACCAAACAGTAGCTGGTGGCCTCATACCCCTCGGGGGTCCAAGAGGGCGGATCCGGCAAAGGATGCCGCGACACAGGGTATTTCACTGCAATGTCGACGGACAACCCATGCCAAGCGCAAAACATGCGTCCTGTGTTATAAAAACTGTGGGCTGCGTCCAATTAGGGATGGCCGGTCCTTTCAAGGTCTCGCGCCGACCCACATACTGAATCGCTCCGTAGGCAAGCCAGTCCGAAAACTTGGAGTCCCGGAAAAAAAAATGTGCGTGTCCGTATCGAGGTGCTCCCCCCATGCGTCACCTTGACAAGGTTTGACCACATCCGTCGGTGACCGGCCTCCTTTTCCCGATCCGCATCCGGCACATGGTACACCGACACATATTGCCGTTGGGGGCCTTGGGCACGTTGCATCATGGCAATTCCGTTAACGCCTCTGCGCAAAGTTGCAGGATTATCCGCATTGCGGCGGGGCTCGACCAGCGCTATAGGCCCAGAGCAAAATTGCTCAAAACTCCCTTGGTGAAAGCGACTGGACCGGCCTGCAGGTTGACCCCCAACAAATAATAAATTCAGGCTTCACCTGGTCCTGCTGCAATTTTTGCAGCCGCTGTCTCACCCAGCAAACATCCTCGGGGATAGCCGGCAACCCCTTAATCTCGTTCACCGAGAGTGCACAATCCAACAAATGTATACCAGTGGGTTCCCGCCACATTTTTCACACCTACCATCTTCACATACTCATCAACAACCTCCTTGGTGGGCACGTGGGTAGTGCGGGTGGGAGGGGCGGGCTTGGGCGGCGGATGCGCTTACCTGGGGGCTTGGACAGCGGCCTTAGCTTTGGACTTCTTGCCATGGATGTCCCATGAAAGAGAAGCCTCTAAGAGTGAAAAGGCAATTACATGGAATTTGCGTACGCAAAAGGCCCAATTTGCGTCCGCAACGGGATTCACGTGACAAGTAAATACACCCTTTTGCGACGTGCGTAAACGACCCTTTATACGTTTGAGCTACACTTATGGTAACCACGCAAATACTGTAGCGGCCATAATTTAAAATGGCCATAAATTAAAGCGCCATAATCTAAAACGCCAAAATTTAAAACGCCATAATTAAAAGCGCCGGGGGTTTTGGGGGATTTCCAGAATTGGCCATGATTTAAAGCGGTCAGCCACTTTTGTGCACTTTTCCTGTCACAGTCCGGACATCGATGCTTTGCTTCCGGCCCCGGAAGCAGATTTGGTCCCCTGTGCTGACTGCTCTGAGCCTTCTCCACCAGCACAGTGTGTTGTATGCAGCAAGCATTTGTGTTGTGATTGTCTGCATAATCACACAGTCCAATGCCATTAAAACCTGCACTGTGGTCATCAGTTGGAATCTGCGGCGACTTTTTTGTGCTCCGTGTAGTGTCCTTGTGGGTGGCCATAATTCAAAACACCATAATTAAAAAGGCCAAGGTACGTACGTATTTTTAAATACCGCAACGACGGTGCACCCTTTTACGCACTCAAAAGTGCAGTAAAAGACAATAAATGCATGTAAATGGGAGTGGTGTGGTGCGGGACACGTAAAAGTGGCAAAACACCTCCGTTTTCACCCATATTCCTGTCTAGGAGGAGACATTGTTTTTTGGCCCAGCCTCAAGGGTACGCCCTTTTTTCTCTTAACTACATTGAGAAACGGACATTTTTCTGTTTTTGGCGAGGATACAATTCAGCATCTTGGGTGTAACCTCGGCCGTAGCCGCGGACACTTTTATGTAACGTCGGGTACCAAATTTCGTAACCTGAGCCGTAGCCGCGCACAACATGCTGTAATCCCGGGATCACCAATTGGCCTCATGTTGTGTATCCCCAATTGTAGCCGCACAAAAGAGTGTGTAGCCTACCACATTATTGGTTCAAATGCCACTGTGCGGGGCATCTTACATGAAGATTTTGTTGGCAAGTGGCACACTGCGTGGAACAACATTTCCCACAATGAACACAAGCTGCTCGATTTGCTTCCACAAGAACATGTACGCCGTGGGGGGGGTCCAGGCACTTGAATGTCAATTAGTATGGTCAGGAGGTGCCATTCGAACTCCCATATGGTTGTCCCCGGCTTGATTAGCTTAGCACACTTCGCCATAGTAAAAATGTTCACCATAGCATAGCGCATGAGGAATGAGCGCACAGGAACGCCCCATTTCCGAAATCTACCTGTTTGACGGTGCTGTAACCCAAGTTGATTTGCGGTATCGACTCCGCCTGCCAAGGCACAATAACAACCAATAATGGCCCGCATTTCATCCCGGCGTTTTTTGTGTACCACCACCTCTTGTGGAAAGCCACAATTTGACAGTAGTGGCACAACCCGAAGCGGTATGTGGCCAACCCGGAGAGCTGTATAGACCTGCAATGTGTGGTTGGCAGTGGAGACTTTGGCGGTGGCCAAGCCTCCCTCGTCAAGTACTGTGCCCGCCTCACTTACACCGCGCTCATCGCGCCTGCATAACATTAAAAAGCGGCTGCCTCCGGCAGCCAAACCCTTGGCAGCTTCGTGACTGCCGAAAAAACTATCGGCAACCAAAATGGTGCCTTCGGACAGGACATCGGCCCAATAATTTACGATAGGGCATGCGTTTATATTGCCTTGGACAGTGGATGCACGCCGTAGTTGACCACACGCACCAACGTGTGGATAGACGTTGGTAACGTAGGGTTCAACCGCATCTGCCAAAACGTAAATTTTGACTCCGGTCGAGTGGGGCTTTCGCGGTATAAATTGCCGCAAAGGCCCCGCTCGAACTCCCTTATGGGGGACTACAGTTTCGTCGCCACTGGCAACAGCTCCAAGCCTCCATAGGCTACCCCAAACCTCATTACAACGCTCAATAAGAAGTGTCACATCAAGCCGTAGTACTCGATTTAGGGCGTAGTACTCGCGGCGTGTGAGGAGCTGGCTAAGCCTCGCGTTGTACGGCAACGCCTTGGGTACCCAGACATCGTCAACTCGGCGTGGTTGGACCATACCTAGGAGAACTATGAACAGTAGGAAGCGGACCACGGTTCGCTTCACTCCATTGGTAATCCCGGCCACACTGCCCTCTTGCTAAGGAGGTCGACGAAGGGGGACATGAAATCGGACCAGATCTCCTGCTGATTGTTGTAATCCTTACGGGGGAGTCCACCTTCGTAGTCTGAGAAGAGGCCTGCCGCCTTGTGGGAGTCTAAGAGCTCTCGAGCGTCGAATTCCATAGTGGGGCACCTATTCAAACCACGAAACGTACATGTGGCCCTGGTGACCAACCTGGACCCCTGCTAGGAATCGTAAACTGGCCCGTAGCCGCAGACGGTTCTACGTAACCTCAGACACTGGCTATCGTATCCTCTAACGTAGCCGCAGACGGGTCTATGTAACCTTGGACACTACCTAGCGTATCTCCACCCGTAGCCGCAGACACTTTGATGTAACCTCGGGTCACAAAGGTGGATGAGTAGGGCAACAAGGACTCATTGCAAAGCACACGCACCATCCATTCTGCTGCCAAACAATTTGAATCAGTCCGCCGCTCAGTCGGAGGCACTGCTAACGTTCTGGCATCAAACAAAGGCCTAGTTGTGGAAACTTATGGATACGTGAACATCACGTCAAGGGCAGATCCAGCGAGCCCCGTAGCAAAAAAACAGTGGACGGTGGACTGTGTGTGAAATGCTGTACCTAAAAAGTGGCAGTGGGCCACAGTGGGGCCTTTCAACCGAACGATTTGGTCGTCGCAACTGCTAAAATACGCCGATGACGGAGAATCCTCCCAACTGTCAGAGAACGCTGCTCCTGGCGTGGCACGTGCATGTACAAAGATGGGGCAGGCACATCCAGGGACCCGCGTCGCCAATAACGTCGGGCAATGTCCATAGTATAAAAGCACCGTCCACCTTGGAAAACTGTGGAGCAACCGAGTACGTGGGAACATCGACCACACAGACATGCATGTTACAGTTGGGCCTCCCACTGGTCGTCGTCACCTCTCGTCCAAGTCATGAGTGGGGTCTGAGGACAAGCACTTAGGCCACGCTAACTGCCCACCCCCCTACCCACAGGCTGGGCTCCGCGGGGCCATCTTGTCGCCTTGAGAGTATACCCCAAAATGGGGTATGAATTCTGCACCTAGGGGACCCCTTGCACCTGGTAGGAGAAATTGACTATCTCTATTTATCTACAACGCTATTCTCATGTAACCACAACCCAGTTGTCAAAACACAATGTGCATGCATGCATACTGGAAAAGCAGAGGAAGAAAGAAGGTTTCTTGAATACAACAAACCTTTCCAGTATTACACACAAATGTATACTCCACCTAGGCGATGCTGTGCAGGAAGTAGGGTACCACACACTTGGCAAGGATTGATGTGTGTGCCAACTAACTGTCAATTGGCAGTCACTGAAATTGATCGAATTCAATTGCATCATAATCGAGGTCTCTATTTGCCATTGTTGAGACCTCTGGGCGAAATTTCTTCTACCTTTACAAAAATGTGAAAACGAACCGTGTATTCCGGGAAATACGTGAACCTGGGCGAAATTTTTTCCAGCTTCAGTAAAACCCAAAAAAAACAGTGCGCAAAACGTCAATGGTATCTGCCGAGACAACGCGGAACGACAGTGAGGCGTGTAACAGGGAAAGCATACAACATAGCAGTCAGAGCACACACCATTGTCACTCGAGCGCCGCTTCCAAAGGTCATGTGCCTTTGGTTCGGCACCCTTTTCAGTAAACTACCCACCATTTGCTTGTGGTGCCTGGTCACCAGGCATCTCACCGTTAGCACCACCAGTGGCACCACGTCCATTCTCTATCTGCCGGGACGGTGTGAAATGGGCTGCAAACGTGCCCAACGCCTTGTTGGGTGGAGGCTTTGATACAGCCTTGGGGCTTTGCTGTGAGGGGCTTGCTCCAGCCTGTGATCTTTTGGCCTTGGCGGGTGTGCCATCCCCCTGCTTGGCGGTTGACTTGGAGGGGTTGGGGGCGTGTTTGGGACTCACCGTCCTCTTCCTCTTGTTGGGTGGCCCTCCTCTTCTTGATCTAGATACCTCCTTCCTGTACATTCCACTCGAAAACAATCTACAAGGTCTTCACACACTCGATCCCACTGGATTGGTGCCATAGTGTCGCAGTTCCACAAAGCATCCCTCAAATCAATAACAAACGATTCAGGAAAAGACTTCTCCTCAGACAGGTATGCAACTGCAATGTTTACACGGAACATGCTTTGAATGGACAGGGTTGCTGGAAAAATCTGGCTACTGTGTGCAAATCATTACCCATGTACTATTTCGCCGAACCAAATCCAAAGCATACAGCAAATAAAAGAGCCCTTCAATAGGAATCGTAGTCGTCAGGGTGCCCTGAATATAAGAAAGATATCGGGGTAGGCGTGCAGAAATGTGATGCATACTACACAGTGCAAGAGCAGTCTGTCTCATGCTATACAATGCTGATGGCTTGGGAAGGGTTGTACACAAATACATTGGCATGGAAAAATTCCTCACCACAGGCTGCCTTCACGTTGCTAACAAAGGACGGAACATGAGCAGTCTCACCAGTGACTGCCACCAAAACACCATTCAATACAAATTGTGCTACAACATTGTGCAACGCCAAGGTCCACATACATGGGACTACAATCAGGATGCAAACAAAAGGCAGTGCACTGATAAAGCTAGGAACAGGGCAGCCTGCCCACAAATCCAGTAGCTCAACTCTACCCTCCTCCTTCAGAACTTTCCCTGTCTCTGTCCCAGTAATTGGATCACCCAACTTAAGACTCAGATGCCCACCGCCAGCCTTTTCAATACTTGGCGTCACATGGGGGTTGCAAAGCCCGTCACGTAACCCTTGGTAAAGGTCGGAGGTCGAAAAGACTGCCGTGACAACACAAGCCCACGGTGGCCAAGGTAACTCGAGACTCCACACTCTGCTGCCATACAAGACCCGCATATGGGCCATAATACAACATTGTTCTTTGCACATGGTCACAGTATCCAGATTTGCTGCAGACGGTATACACAGGACACAAATGAGGCAGCTAAAAAATGGTATGCTTATGAATGAAAATCGAGAGAGCTGGGCGAAATTTCGCCCAGCTCATCGTCAGCAACGAAATAAAGACTACGAAATCACTACCACTCAGAGTGCAGAATAATGCAGCATACCCCTGGACTCGTGCACAAACCCCTCGGTGACTGCCTCCGGATGGAGCACATGCCACCCCCACAACTACTCAAATCTGGCCAACTTTATTTCACGTTTGATTCCAAGTACTGTGCTAAGTACTAAGTACTAACTGCCCAAGTACCCGACATGTAGAGGACAACGCTTGTCAGTCTGTCTGGCATTAATCCTTCGCACTCTTTGAATACCTCGAGTGCCGGTTCAACATTCTGCTTCTCCATCCCATAAAGTGCGTCAACAGCTAGCTGCCGAATGAATTTGACAAGCTTGCCTAACCCTGCACAACGCTTGGCTACGGTAACCTTAAGACATCAAGAGATGTGTAAACACACAAGGGTACGGTAATGTATAACAAATACGTATACAGTCGAAACGTTAATTGAGCGCACCACATTGCCTTCATCAGCAGTTATACCAATTTCAAGCAACATGGTCTGCGTAGAGGTGAGCAGGGGGGCACCTAGATCCTCCGCCATATGCTCTACTAGAGACTTCTATAGAAGACATCGCTTGAAAGGTAAGAAAACATCCCATGTGGAGTGTAGACGTGAAGATATCTGGGTGCGAAGACAGAGTTATCTGCCAACGTAGATGAAATTCAGAGAAACCAGGTTCAGAAACGAATCCTGCCGTACAACAGGTGTGACACCGTGCTCAGGGCTATGAAATTCACGTTGACCGGAAAGCTGCGCGAAATTTCACCCACGTCCGGCAGTTTCTAAATAATACCAAGCTCAAAATCATGAAAGTTGGGCGCCTCGGCGAAATTTCGCCAAGCGGGAAGCACAAAAGCATGTAACATAGTGAAATCAATCCCAACCCTGTGTGCTCCGTCCCAACTCCTCTCCCTCATCAAGATTTTCGAGGGACGAGTCACTACACACCTCTTTTGGGCCCTCACTGGCACTGTCAACATATTTAAAATCATTTACCACCGGTACAACAGCAGGCATCGGGTGTAGGGCAGGGGTTTTTAAATGGGGGGGGTCTCGGCGAAGGGGGGGGGGGGGGGCTGGGGGGACTACCACCGGTACACCGCGGACTAGGGGTTTGGCGGCTGGTTTTGGAGCATTACCACCTGCTGTGTTGACACTCTGGTATTGTGCACTTCGCTGCTTCTCATCAACATTGGAGCGTTTCTGACTGTATGCATTCAAAAAATCCTCCACACCGTTGCGTATTTTAGTATTGGCAATCAGACACAGTAGGCTATGCCGAACAAGGCTCAAAACCTGCTGCTCGGCAACCCTTGTACGGGACAACACTCCGGGAAACTGCGTGCGGGGGGCTTCATCAAGACGTTTGACCACATACTTATCGTCTTCAGGAACAGCAATGGGAAACCAGGCTTGTGATATAATCGGAATGAACAAGCGCACGTGCTTTGTGTACTTGTCCACAGACATATTGTGTTAGGACACCCTGGCATTTTTCTCTCCTGGAAGTGTGTGTGGGGGGGAGTTAACAAAAATATCGGTTGTCTGCTGCACTGACTAGGCATTACCAACACCCTTGAACTCATGAGTAGGCGACTAAGCATTGCTTCGCAGTACTCTTCACAAAACAGGCAACCAAGTGCCCGGGTGTACCAGTCGGACCAAAGAAAGCGGTGCTGAAGTATTGGTACGCAGGTATTCAGTGCTCAGCCACTTTTCAGAAGGTATGATATTCATCATGAAGACGGTACTCATTCCAGTACATTCATTTGCAGCAGCAGTAGAATGCAGAGAGGGACCATTCCAGTTACATCCACGCACAAGAACCCCTAGTCCCAGAAGTGCTGGACAGTACGAATATAACAGGGTCTTCAGAGCTAAGAGGCATCTCAGAACCAGTCTTTGGGCATTAGATAACTCAGCAAGATTACTCATAAGGACCTGGCTGGTAATATCAAGGCGTGCTTTGTTAGCAGCTGTAGCCAGGAACAAACCAACAATGGTTTTTTCCATGTGACGCAGTATGACTTTCATGGGCACGGCAACTCCTGCCTTCAGGTCCCAACATTGCTCAAGAAATTTAATGATAGGGGCAAGTGCCTTATAGGTTATTTCCACCGAATACTTATATGGGTGCGAGACACCATACAGCAACGGGTGTCCCAATAGAAACTGGTCTACTGGCCAGAGGGCATAGCTTGCGCCAAAGGACATTTTCAGAAGTGCATAAAAGATCTTCATGTCAATCAGAAATGGCAGAGTCCGTCTCGTCTTCACCTGCGAGCATTCTAGCCCCCCGAGAAACTCCAATAACTCAACATCACTTCCGCATTTCAGGTGTGATAACAGAAAGGGCCTCTGGTGGAGGGATACCACAGCATTGCGAGCATAGTCCAGAGGCGCACGAACCCAGGTCCGCAGAATAGGCCCCTTTGGGACTGTACCTCTTTGCAAAAGCAACCCAACACAGCCCACAAGGTAGTCAACAACCCCGGGTATGCGTTGTGCAACAACATCTAGACCGGGCAGACCGTGGTATTGGGGTAGCTCAGTAGTGTGCAACACACCGACAGCAGTCACATTCAAAGTCTTATCAGGGCTATCAGGGTCCACCCCATTGATGTAGCGACGGTAATTTTCGAAGCACAGTGTGATTTGCTGTCTCTCAAATGAATTCCATAGGTATGAAGCTTGAACACTGGCCTGGGCCGAGATCGTGGGAGCATTGATAGTGCATTTCCCTGCCATTGCCAGCTTACGGCGGAAGGACTGGGTCATTGTACCGCGATATGAGGCTGCGGTGGCTCTCTCACCACGGGAACATGTCAGCACTCGCAAAATGATATGCAGTGAGAAAACTTGCTTCTGCAGGACCAACAACTATGTTGTTGGACAACTAGATCCCCAGGCAGCCCGCACATGCCCAACATTACCAGATTACGTCAGGTCTTTCTATTGTGACGCAAATACAGTGCCAACTGCAACGGCGGGAGTGTCCTCACTTTGTTCAATGCCACCCGAATCACAGCCTTCGGGGTCCGAACGAGAGTCCACCCTACGGCTGTTTGAAGAAAGCGCACATCAATCCTGTGTCACAGCCACATTGGCAAAAGCACCCCTAAGAGTCAGTCAACAGAACCCACCACAGGTGCCACCCTGTAGGTAAAGGGTGTAAACGCAAGCTAGAAGAAATTTCGCCCAGGTTCAACTTTATCGACGGGTGGACCTAAGTGACAGCGATGCAAAGGGCAACATACCAGGCACAGGACAAGCAAAGAAACAACAGAGAGGGAGGGCTGGAAGAAATTTCGCCCACGATCACTGATTGGTGTTTGTGACCTATACATTTTACAGAAGAGGCGGAGCCAGGGAAAATTTCGTCCAGAGTTATCAAGACGTCGAAATATGTATACCTTCTTTGGTATCCGGGGGGGGGGGGTTTGCCCAGGTCTGGGCTAATTGGCAAATGGAGACAGTGAATTTGAGTTTCAAAGTGTGTATGCATAGGCCGCGCAATAAATGTATGATTATGCTTCACCACCTATTACAGTACAGGCGACACATGGAAAACATAGACACAAAAACAAGAAACAAAAAAGGCGACAAAGTGCACAGCTTTGGGTCGTAAGGGGCGGGTAGTTAGCGTGGCCTGAGAAGCAAGAGACAGTGGAATGGCATGTGTCCCCACCAGTAGCCGCAGACATGTTTGCGCAACCTCAGAGCAACCCTATCGTATCCTCTGCCGGAGCCGCAGGCAACTCTCCGTATCCCCGAAAACTCAAAGCGTCACGTCACCCGTAGCCCCAGATAGAATGTGCGTAGCCCCGGACCCTGAGCCATGACATACCGTGTGAAACGCTACCCATCAGGGTCATGGACATCAACAGCTTGGACCAGCTTGGGTGTGGGCTCCTGCTGCGTGTCACCTGCCACCCGCGAGTCCTCATGCATCTCCGGCGCCTCCGTCTGTGCCAGCCCCGCTGCTGTGGCCTCCGCTTCCCCCGGTGCCTCGTCCAGTGCCACCGCTGCCTCCGGTCCTGCCACCTCCGGTGCCACGCCCGTCGTTGCTGCCACCTGCTGCCGCTCTTCTCCAGCTGCCCTCCCTCTCCTTCTCTGGCTCCACCAGCTTCCGTTGCGGCCGTTGAATCTTCACCCGCTGGGCTCCGTCCTTCATAGCTTGCTCCGTGGCTTCGCTGCTCTTCTTGCGGCGCTACCGGTCGGCCACACGCGTCCCTTCACTTGCCATACTGTCGCTCGAGGTTGTTGTTGAGAACTGGTCTTCGTCCACATCCTGCCCCCGTCGCGCGCGCAGTGTCCGCACCTTGCGATTCGCCTTCTTCTGCGATCGGCATCGTCGATCCCGATCAGCCTCCGACACCAAGCGGTAAGTCCGTGCCACAGGCAACGCGCCGACGTTGTGGATGCCGGTGAGCATACTGGCCATCACGTGCACGTGCTTCAGGGCCTGGATGTACTTGTCGCTCAGATCCTCCACCGGCAGATCGACCAGGTCCTGCGTCCTCAAATGCATTGAACGCGGCCCACGGCATCCAGCCTGCATTGCCAACAGGTCCGAGAAGCCCTCGTACAATTCCAACTCCCCCTTCGGCACCACCAGATCCACCGCCGCAGCGGATCCGGATGCCCGAAGAGTGTCCGATTTCGGCGCTCATGGGATACCCTCTCCGATGAACGAAGCCAACGGCTTGCCCTCGTCATCCTCCGGGACATCGGCGCACGTGGGACAGCCGGCAATCTCCCTCACTTTCTCATCTGTGGATACAAATGTGGTGACATTCAGCGAGGATGCGATAAAGTGTCTGCGGCTACGGCCAAGGATACAGTCGAATTCAGCGAGGATACGACAATTGTCTACGGCTACGGCCGAGGATAAGGCGGAATTCAGCGAGGATACCCCAGAGTGTCTGTGGCTACGGCCGCGGATGCATGAGGATAGGGTCGCAAAGTGGAAATACGTGCCAATGCATCTGCCGCGGCGGCATGGAGGCCGTATTCCTGCATCAGTTTGTTCCTTGTTGTCCCCGCCCCAGGTGCGCACCGCGCGCTGACTCCGAGGTAGGCGATGGTGACGGGCAGCGAACACTTCTGGACGCAGCACAGGGCAAAACCGAGGGTCTCATTCAAATCCCTTGTCTCCGTTCGGCCGGACTCGCGAATCTTCTTGACCATCAGTCCACCCATCTCCGAACAATTCTGGTAGTGGTACCGTACCCTTGCGGTGTGCAGGTACATGTCCTCCAGGGTCTGCTGTGTGGCCACCAAATTGTTTTGATACCCATCACCCCTGCGGTTCGCCTCGGTCCAGGTCTCTTTTGTGCTGATTGCCTTCACTCGGCCTTTGGCGGGCCCCGCCACCACAAAACGTGATTCTCCCTTGAGCGCCTTGGGCTTCGATTCCACCTGGACGTCGTCGCTGGGGTCCTCCTCACGCGAGATTTCGTGAGGGTTGTGCTGCTCCGGCTCCTCCTTCTCCGCGTCCGTATTGTGTGTCATGAACTTCAACTGCATAGCTTGTGCCTTCAACCGCTTCGCTTCTTGCAGCTGCTTCACCCTGGCCCGCTCTTGCTCCCTCGCCTTCTGCTCCATCTGCTTCTCCTTCTCCTTCTGCGGAGCTTCAGCGGCGGCAGCGGCGGCGGCAGCAACCCTTGCGTTAGACTGCTGCTCGACCCGGAGTTTCTGGTGGGCTACTTCAGCGGATGTGAGCCTTGGGGCCAGTGCCTTCCCGGGCATCTGGGGAGCTGCTTGCTTGGCCAGGACCTCCTTGGGTGGGGGAGCGGTGCTGGTGGCTTGAGTGTTCTTCTCATTCGGCTTCGAAACCCGAAACCAGCTCCCAATGCGGAGGACTTGTGTGCTCATGAACTTGCGTTCACCCAGGTCCTCCAGTGACTGAACGTCGATCTCTTTGGCGCCGGTGAGCTTGTAGGAGCACGCCGGCTACAAATGTAGGACTTTCTTGCCCAGCGACTTGATCCACCCCGCGACGAAGATGTTGCTATGCTCCTTCGTCTGCAAACAAAGAGCCAAGGCAGGTAACCACTCATGCAGCCGCAGACAGTGTTGAGTAACCCCGGACGTGCCGATGTGTAAACTTAGACGTAGCCGAAGACGGGTTTCCGTAAACCCGGTGCATTGTTCCAGGTCAACAACCATTACGCCAGCAAGGGATACCTACAGCACCAGCGAGCTCCCATATTCGAGGGCCGACAACTTGCAGGTCATCAGCTTGGCGCCTCCAGGTGGTAGTCGACCGGGCAAGGCGGTGCCGGCATGTTCATGACGAAAAATGGACCTTTGGGACGAAAGTGGCACAGGATGCGGAAAAAAGCAAGCCGTAGCCCCAGACAACTATGCGTATCCCCGATGAACCATCATGACCACTGCGAGTCTACGGTTGACGTTATACTTTAGACAAATATGCACAAAAACACCCGAAATCAAAAAATGCGTGTTGAATTGAAAAGAACGAATAAGTAGCTGAGATCCCCCAACTCGAAAAAACCCCCAATAGGTGTTGAGAAAAAAAAAGGCACCCGTAGCCTCCGAACCCCTCCCATATCCTAGTAGATAAAGGAATATTTCAGCCTATTTTCATGCAAATGAGTCCGTTACACATGCTAAGAGAGGGCAAGGCGAGCAAACACGCACAAAGCATGTTGTTGAATTTTTACCCATTTTACCTGGTTTTTACCTAGTTTTTCCCTGAGAAACACTTTGGGCCTTTACTTTGTAGTTACATCCGCCCCAGCCTACTACAGTGCCTATGAATAGGAGCTATTGCCTCGGATGCTCGTGCTATCCTCTTAGCATCGGCTGGTTGGTGGGAGCTCTCTGGTTTGGCCATGCAACCAGGAGCCCATCCAATCATTTCAAAATGGCCCAGCTCTCGAGAAGGCTAAGCTACGCCAATGGTGAAGCCTATGTGAGTCAGCTGACACTCAAGGTTTACCATATACAAGGTATCAAGAACATGAACGGCGAATTCATCAGGCGCAAGAACTTTGATGCGCTGATTGGCACCACATCTGAGGCCCTTGCACGCGAAGCTTTCGCCCACATGGACGTGCTTCTGTCCCTGAACATCTAGCGAGTACTAGAACCTCTGCGAGACTTAGAGTTTGAAGAGTATGGGAAAGAGCTGTCCCATGTTCTACCCAAGGTTCAAGCTCAAATGGAGCCTGTCATCATTGATAACCAACAGTGGACCAAGGACAAGAGGTATCCGTGCTATGAGGACAGTATTGCCCTTCCCAGGGAGGGTGTTCCCAGCGTGATGAGATGGTCTCACACCATGCGGGGACACCCTGGTGCCAAACAGTCCCTATAGGACTTCAACAAATGGTTGTACACCAATATGAACGCCAAGGAGACACTGCAGACAATGCAGGCTATAACTGACGCTCGCCCGTGCAAGGTCAGCAAACAGTCCGACATACCGGACCGAGGATTCTACGGTTCTCTCCCTATTCCCTATTGCAGGAACTCTCTGTTGTACGCTGATTTCGTTGCCCAACAGAAGTTCGGGGGATACAACAACACATTGGTGGTTACCTGTGCCTTGACCCGATACACTCAGGTATACCCCTTCGATACCAAGTGCACTATGAGATGCAGCCATCTAGCATGTGGTGCAGAACCCCTAGTTAGAGCACAATTTCCGGAACACCCACCTAGCCTCGATTTTGGGGCAAACCACCTAAAAAATGGATTCCGCACCCTCAAAAAACACCCATCCCCTTTCTTTCCCCACACAACCCTCATCATACAGGTGGTTTTTTTTTGGGGGGGGGCAAAGACTTAGAGCAGAGTTAGAACACAGTTTGAGCACAATTAGAGCACCTTGCTCTAACTAGTTAGAGCACTAGCGATCGCGCGATAACTCAGTTATCGCGCAGTTATTGCGGCTAGTTATCGCGCACCCCTCCTCCATCCCTCACTAGGACAAACAACATCAAACACTTGGCACAAAGCGTTTTGGTCTTTATTCAGCTCAACTCCTCAATGTCTGAGGCCTTGCCTGCCTCCATTGGGTGCGTCGCTAGAAGGTGTGTGCAAAAAGCACCCCTTCCAGCGCCCGTTTTGCCTGTTTACACAAGCCACACCACCTTGTGAGGTTGGAAAGTGGTTTGTGGCCAATCACCACATGTTTCCGCCCCTTTTATGGCTGATGTCCACTTTTGTCCGAAACGGTCCATTTTGCCGGATTTTCTACACCCTGCCCCTTTTGCTGGAGGGGGGGTTCTAGCACCCTTTCTGCAGCCTTTCTGCAGCCTTTGTGTGCCCTTTGTGCACCCCGCTTTCTGTGCTAGAACCCCCTTTCTGCACCCTTTCTCTTAGGCGGCTCAAGTTGCATGGTCAAAATGCGCCCAAAACTGCCTTTTGGGGGGGACCTAAAACACAAGAACCAAAAATTCTGTGAAAAGCAATTAACTGGTCCATTTCCCTTTATTTTCAACAAAACCGACTGCCCGGGAGAATGATTTATTTCCACCAAAATGAAGTTCCTTTTTGGGAAAACCACGACTTTTTGTTTCCTATACCACTTGTGCTTTGCAATAAAAACACCCATGAGCCTTCAATCATTTGGAAAACCAGTTTTCGAAAACGATGTTGCACGCTGCACGACCAGAGGCATTTTTTGGCATCCCTTCTTTGCGCGAGGCGTCGCACAAACACCAACACAACAGCGCAATAAAATGCATCACAGAGAAAAATGTGCCGCACAAGGTGACAGCATAAAGGTCGTCGAAGAGGAATGCATAGCGCGAGCACTCGCGCATAATATATCAGAACAAGCGAAGAAATTACTTTTTCTTCGGAACAGTTTGCATCTTAGAACCCAATGCCTTAGCAAGGGACGTCTTACCCTTAGGCGGTGGCTTTGCACGCTCGCTTCTTGGTTGGGACTGACGGGCTGGCTGCTTGAATGGAGCTCGGGCCCCAGTTTTCTCGGACCTCGGCTTCGCTGCCACTTTCTTCGCTGCCTTGCCCTGGGAGACCTGCGCTTCCTCCTCCTCTTCTTTCTCGCTCTCCTCCTCTTCATTCCCATCGCTCTCGTCGGATTCTGCACCGGTAACCGACTTCGCTGCCTGAGGCTTGGAGGCAGTCTTCTTCTTCTTTGGGGCTGGTTCCCCACCAGTAGACTTCCGCTTTGCAGGGGCCAGTGCTTCTGCAGCTTGACCTTTCTCAACAGTCTCTTCCTCCTTCAGCGACAACGCATCAGAACCCACCTTGTCATCGCGAACCCAAAGGGGAATACCACGGTTTGACCAGTTGGCCTGCTGGTCCCAATCACCAGACGCGTCCAGTTTCGACCCTTGTGTCAAGACGTGGTTCAACTGAGTCTGCACTCTGTTGACCCAATCGGAGAGATTGTCGGAGGTAACACCAAGAAGGTACATGCGAGAATCCGGCTCGATGGACGCGATCTTGCACACCAGATCCGGCTGATGATCAATGAACACAAACGCAGGCTTGAAGCTCTTATCCTGCTTCAGGTAAAAGAGGTGAGTGTCGAAATACCACAAAACCATCGTTATCGGAAGGTGACCGCCAAATTCAACAGGATCCATCTCCTCTACTTGAGTAGGTCCAAACGTCAGATAATTCGGAATCTGCAATGGGGGAGAAGTTATTGCGCGAGGCCTCGCGCAAAGAGCGGACGTAATGAGGGAATTATACCTTTCTCGACCAGCTATCGGGTGACGAAATCAGCAACCAGCGAACGTCAAACGTTGTAGGATCCCCTGCAGGCTTCGGTTTGACTGGCCAACTGAAGATAGGAACACGCAACATGTTAGCCATGCGCGGTGCGTTGAAATCATCGTTGAGACCATGCCAGTAGCGCGGTGCATCCTTCAGTAGCAACACAGCCAACGCTGTTGCGTTCAGGCTTTTGTCGTTCTTGTCAGGATTTGTGGTAAACTGTTTGTTGTACAAGCTGTCCATCCACAACACAACCCACTGTTGGTGTATTTTGTTCCATGTAGTCTGTAACCTGACTGCGGCCTTCTCCTTCAGCAAAGGTGCGCTGTATCGCGCCAGACCTGACCTTGCTAAAATGCGACGCTGCGCCCTACTTCCCTCTACCGCAACAACTGACTTTGGTTTTCCCTGGTATGGAACTGCGCGGTGGCGCATCAGCAAATAAAGGCGCCAGGCGTCCTCTATCAAAACACCAACCCATCTCTTGCCTTCTGCCGCAATCGCCTTTTCAACGCTGCAACGCGTCCGTTCATTTTTGCGCAGACGCAGAAAACACACAAACAACAGTCGCGCGCCCTCGTCCCCCTGTTTTAGCCCTTCCCACAGTTCTTCCGCCGTGTGGTACGGCGGTTTCTCTGAGCAGACATGGCGGAAAACTCCAGATGCTGCGGCCACTGTCTTCTCAAGGTCCACCTCTTTTTGCAGGGGCATTGTTGCTGTGAAGAAAAATTGCGTACCTGTATCTACGTAAAGATCGCTGTTCGAAAAACCTTCTTGATTTGAAACATCAGCCTGTCACACAGTTTTCGCGCGACCAATTTTTCTGTGCTTCGCTTGTCGCATGCACCATTTTCCGTTAACTGTAACTGTCTGGTGATCCCACATTTGACTAGTTAATCCTGATTGCGGTAGCCAACTGCGGCGCGCTACCATCCCTGTTGGGCAGTGAAGCCAGCGGTGACCACAGTATGAAAACTGGAGATGCCGGCGGGACCTGTATGGGCGCCCATGCAGCAGCGCCGCTTCAAGGGAATGTACATGCTGTGTAGTTGGTGGATCTGTTCCATTTTTGGTTTCTATGAGCGTTTATGGGATCCATTGCGCGAGGCCTCGCGCAATGATCACCGAAATTTTAATGTTTCTCATGCGCCGTTCCATGCGCGAGGCCTCGCGCTTGAAACTGAAGTTTGTTCCGGAACAGCTATACCCTTCAAGATTCTTGGGTACACCATTGTTGCAGTTTATTCGTCCATAGATCCATCTCTATCACGCAATCCTGATAATGGTACTAACTTACGTGTATAAATACGACAGGGTTCCATTTTTCGACAACCTGCCTAATGCGTCGTGCTGTAGCACATTAATCTGACACGAATGAACGTCTTTGCGTGAGGCCTCGCGCAAAGAATGGTCACCAACCAATACTTTTCCCTGTCTCGCCCATGGGACACGTCATTCTTATAGAAATATTTGTTCTGCCATACTTGTTTGCAACGGTTTTAAAATATCCATCAAAACAACTATTTTTTGATGCCTTTGGAAACCTGTCATTTTCCTACCTTTTCCTTCGTTTCTGACCACGCAACTTGAGCCGCCTAAGTTTCTGCACACCCTTTGTGCGCTGGAACGCCGTTCCTGCACCCTTTCTGCGGGGGGGGGTTTCTGCGTCAACGATTTTTGCAAGAAGGGCATCGAATGCATCCACCGCGTTCAAATTTGGTTTCTCAAGCGTACATGCGGTGCCTTTTTCTTCGGTCCCTTGTGGGCTCGCCAAGGGCCAGCCTTTGCCGGGCCGCTCGGCGTCGTAAACCAACGTCAAGGGTCTCCATGTTCAAAACATGGGTTAAACCACGTCTGAAACGCCTGGGCGGCGAAGGAACCCCCACGCATGCTGCTTTTGACAGGAAGTTTGAAAGGCTTATGCCTGTGTTCCGCAGGTATACTGCTGAACACATAGACGTTACGATATTTTTGGAGCACCGCTCCACAATGGGCCGCTGTCCAGTGAACCCATGGGGTTGACTTCCAACCCAATCAGAGCCATGCCTCACCAATTTTACGGCAGTGAGTGTTGGCCTGTTGCACCTAACCATTGGTTAATGGTGTCTTTTGTCTCCACAAGGCATATAGGCTACGCATATTTGAAAGTGCTGCCCTGGGTCGATGTTTGTGCCGGAGGGCTCGGGGCCGGCAAGACCAGTGGGGCAGGCACGCGAGGAGTCTCCCTGGACGTTGTTATTGGGGGTAGAACCGGATACTCGAACACCAACGGAGGCGAGAGCAGCAACAACTGAAGCAAGGTCCATGCTGATTGTGGTCCGGCAGAAAATCGCAGTCTATGAAGAAAATTGACGCGGATAATTCTAAATACATCTGAGTGTCCAAAACTATCTGAAAAGATTTAAATAAATCCGATTATGTAAAAAAGTTTGGCCGATCTGGCCCGCGAGCGCGCGTCAGCGGCAAATGGCGATTCCAGCTAAATGATCGGAACGCGGCGGATTTACGGGGAATGGACCGCGGAATCAAATCCGGCATATCAGAAATATATAGGAAATATCCTGAGACTGAGCTGCGAGGCGGCGATTCCGCCGAAGCAAAGAAAATGACCAAAATGTAGCCAATCTGGGTTAGATCAGTGAAAATCTGAGCAGATGGGGGTTAGCCGCACTTACACTCCCCCTCCAAAAACACACTGGGGTGTGTCGCTACGTCAACGAAGAACGTAGTGCGGGTAAGTCCCAGAAAAAAAATAGAAATGTATCCTCGATGGGGCAAAATCTGCTTGATCTGACCTGATTTGGGCTGAATTGGCACTGAATCAGGATGGATGAACCTGAAATGAGACAGAATGAGAAATGACGAACAGTCCTCCGTGCAGTAAAACATTCGGTTAAGGGCTAGGAAGCATGTAAACATATCGAGAATCGATACCAAACCATGCACTGGCTGAGAATGAGGTAGATTATTGGTGGATTGAGTGGGGGAATCAAGAAATGGAGTGACATCTCAGCGCTCTGGCACAGTTTCGCTGTCGCGGGCACGCTACGGTGTCCTCGCCGAACTCTACATCGTGTTACTCCCGCTTTTCTCGTTCTGAAAAGTGCAGCATGTGCTTCAGATTTGGCGCATCTGGCGGATGATCACAAGATTCAGCAAGATTGAGAGTCAATTCGAGCAGGGATGAAGGAGATGAAGCAATCACAGAGAGGGAAAACAATTACAAATGTAGTCTACAGACCCTAAGTGAAACGAAAATCATAAGCGTCAACGAAGTTGGGCAAAGCCGTCGACAGATCTTCGAGGAATGAGAGGAGATGATAAGGAAATCAACTTAAACTGTCCTACAATGAGGCAAATTCATGAGATGGAGGTGAAATGAAGCGGAATGTCTAGAACTGAAACTACTAACATCTTCGTTTAGACTAAAGTTAATATATATTGTCGTTTATTCAGCTCAATTGTGCTTTCCGGCACGTTGGTTCGCGAGCATCCAACAGATTCCATCAAAATGTGGATCATGTGATGATGCATCATGATGGGACATGCTGGCCCTGGATCCTTGGCATGTAACGCGCCGAAGGTTCGCTGAAGGCGCTTTACTGACAGTATATAACTGAGAGACACCGAAGAGTCCTTTATTTACAGTGGCGGTGGTGTCAATCGACTTGGACAAGGCCAATCTTTCGGTTGAGTCCCACAAGACACTTGGATTCACCATTTGCGACAGTTTCAGGTCGGATTGAGCTCACATTGGCGTGTGCCCAAAATACAACGAAGCTTACGGACTTCAGAAGTTGCTGTTAGAAGTCCCTAGAGCTCCTATGTGAAGGTTGTCTGAACAATTGACGTCTGGGTTTTGCACAACAGTGGCAGAATGATGGACAAACCTGAGGAATTCAAGGCAAATTTGAGGATCCTGGATCTGAATCTGGACTTTGGCTTTCGCATCACGGCAAATGAAGGTAAGATCTGAGTTCCTGGCGTCGCATCTGGTGCAGCCAGTACTACAGGGGGTGCCTGTAGGGGTGAATGTCGCTGCCAGCGTTTTTGATATGTACATTTGCTTCCATCTGCACGAGTAGCCAAATTCCAAAGATGCACAGACCAACAGAGACAAGATTACCCCGAATCTGCCCGAATTAAGCCTGAGTTTGGTTTTTTCTGAACACGGCAGCACACTCCGTGGCTGTCGACAGCGTATCTACGCCTTGTCTGCCGAACGGAGACCAAAGAAAAGTTGATTGACGTCAAATTATCAAACATTTGCAGTTCTCCACATCATGACATAATCAGGAAAAATGAACAGTGGATTGAACAGAATGTGATTTTTTCAAGTCGAATTCGGCCAAGCACGAATACATGTGACCACCAACCTGTCTGGTCGGGCCCTCGTACGGCTTGGGCGCTGCAAATCAGCGGCCGAACTCGAAGCTTGGTCCTCATTTGGCTCCTGGGCTGGCCTGACCACAGGAGGGGGGATCGACGGATCAGCCCTGGAATGTGACGAATGAGGGCCGTAAAAGGCTGGATCTCGATTCACCACAGGTCTTTTTCCGTCGCTCTCCACTTGTCTGTCTGGTTTCGACAAACAGTATGTCAGGAGTACGCCAATTTCGGGGTGCTTCTTCAGGAAGTCGATGAACCCCTTGGTGTACCCATGGACAAAAGAATGGGCTGGTTCCCAGTTGTTGTGACTGGAATCAAAGCCCCTCCACTCACACAGAAATTCCCATTCGCCCTTGGCGTCACGTCTTGCTTCAACAATCCTCTTGAGTTCGTACTTCCCCCCTTCGATGACCCGATCAGACAAATGTTTCGCAGTCCAAAAAAGGGGTTTAACCCGATCCTTGGGGGAGGGGATCTCTCTCTTGAGGCGATCGCCGGAAACGTCAATTTCCCTGCTGACATCCACACGAATCCTCCACCTGTTCTCACCAAGACGCGCTGTAACAGCGAATGGCCCCTCCCACAAGGGAAGAAGCTTATCATTTTTTGAGGCATGGCGGTCCCCCGCCCAAAGCATTGCACCAAAGCGGCCTAACCATGGGCAAAATGAGCGTTCATGGTGAGCCGAAGTTCTCCGAAGGACAGGCGCGGGTATTTACAAACCAAGTCAGGGTGAAAACACTGCATGAACTGCACCATGGGCCTGAAAAGGTTAAAATACTAGTGGAGGCCATTTCGGTGAAAGATGCAAAGGGATATATAGCCTATACCAAGGCAAAAAAGAAAAAACAAAAAAAAACAAAAACAAAAAGATGATATAATGGAAAAATGGACCAGTGGATTGAGCGAAGAGAAGCGAGCAAGTGCAGGGGCAAAAAGTAAAACAGACTGGAACACTCTGGCTTGCCTGGAATCAGTCTGTGGCCCTGTAGCTGATCTGAGAATTACTAAAGTACAAAGCCCTTTCATTCTGCTCAAGTCTTGCGCTCTTGCCGTAGTGGTCCTGAAAAAAAAAATAGAAAAGAAAAATTCCAATTGATGGCTCAAACAAAAAAGACTCAATGGATCGGTAAGGTTTCCTGGTGCGCAGAGCTGTGCATACAGTGGTGCAGTGTGGTGCAGTGTGATGACGGTGTTGTGTCCTGCCGTGTAGGTGGGTGACGGGTGAAGGCTGATGTGTCAGATGGCTGTTGGTTGCTGGCTGCGTTAGTGGGTGATGGTGGCTGCTGTATACTGGCCGATTGCTCATGGCTGCTGGGTGCTGGATGTTGACTGCTGCTGCTGTGTGTCGTTGGCTGAGGACTGCTGGCTGTTGGTCGCTGGCTGCTGGTTGCTGGATGTTTGCTGCTGGATGGTAGCTGGGTGCTACTTGCTTGCTGATACAGGTCGAGTGTCGGAAGAGGGGAGCAGGTAGCCGGGGGGGGGGGGGGATAATGTCTGGGGTGTCTGGGGAGAGTGGTTGGGGGGGGGGGTGTTTGCTGGCTGTTGTCGCTGGAAGTGTCCTACTGTGGATGGGAGGCGGTGGGTGGTTGATGTGCTGGATGTTGGCTGATGGCCGTTGGTTACTGGTTGTTGGTCGCTGGCTGCTGGCTGCTGACTGTTGCTGCTGCTGGTTGTTTGCTGTTTGTTTCTGGCTGTTGGCTGCTGGCTGTTGGTTGCTGATTGTTTGCTGTGTGCTGACAAGACGGGAGTGCCGTTGGTGAAGCGAGTGTATGCGTTGGGGTTCAAGGATGGGATTGGAGGTTAAGTGTCATTTGGAGGAGGTATGCGGTTGGTGATGTGAGGATGTAGTGGTTGAGGCGGAAAGTGCTGAAGTTGTATGGCTGAAGTTTTGGTGGGGGGCTTCGGTTTTGTGGTAGGGCGTTTAGAGTGAGGTCGTTTGTTGGTTGGTTCTTTGTTGGTAGGGGATGGAAAGCGTAGTGGGTGGGGAGCGGTGGATGATGTGCTGTAAATGGAAAAAGATTCGTTCCAGGGGTTGGAGGTGGACGTCGGAGATAACTGATGAAGGTTAGAGATGGGGTTGTCGATGAGCCATTGTTTGGTTTCGTTGAGGAGGGTGGTGAGAGGTTTTTGTCGATGTTTTAGGGCTTGACGAAGAGATTTGATGTTGGAGTAGTAGGTTGTGTTCGGTGGGGGTGTGCGTAATTGATTGCTGAGTGTGTTGGGTATGAGGGTTCGAATGAAGTTGCGGCGGTCGCCTTTGGAAGCGGTGGCCCACCAAGTGATGATGGTGTTGTGGAAGTGCCCATTCCAAGTGTTGAAGAATTTTTTCCGTATTGCGTTAGTAGTGTGGCATTCGGTGATGAAGGTGATGGGGTCTAAGGGGTGGTGGTGATTACAAAGAGGGCAGAGGTAGGTGTTGAGGATGAAGTGGGGTTGGTAGCCCTTGCAAGAGAAGAGGCCATTCACCCACTTAAAGGTGAAAGTGGAGAACCACGAGGATTTGAGAAAGAAGTGATTACTAAGGGAGAGGTGAATGTTGTTGTGTTGATGGGTTGGGAGTTGATGTTTCGTGAGTTTAGAGGTTATTTTGCCGGGAAGTGGAGTTTGGTTAATGGCCATTTGTGTGGAAGT
The DNA here is from genome assembly GCA_964036045.1 of Eutreptiella sp. 'Long Island Sound 2002'. NCBI lineage: Eukaryota > Euglenozoa > Euglenophyceae > Eutreptiales > Eutreptiaceae > Eutreptiella > Eutreptiella sp. 'Long Island Sound 2002'. Next base: position 131,357,729 of record OZ038378.1, on the reverse strand, counting down.
TGTGGGGGAGAGAAGGTAATCGAAGTGGGTGGTGCTCCATTTGGAGACACTGTCTGCCGCGTCATTGCCGGGGAAATCGGCATGTCCTTTGATCCAAGTGAAAAGGATGGCGATGTGTTTTAAATGTTGGAGAAGATGCCATATGAGGTTGTACCAAAGAGCAAAGGCGTTGTTGCTAGTGGTGAAGGGGGGAGAGTGAAAGTGAAGGAGGGTATTTAGGGTGAGGCATGTGCTCAAGTTGTCGATGGCGAAGATGATCGGCTGGGGGAGGGTGGTGAGTTGAGGGTAGAGGAGGGAGATGATGATGGCGTAGATTTCTGCTGGGTATGACCCTTTGAGGGGAGAGGGGGAGGTAATGATAGTGTGGTCGTTGGGTTGGAGGGAGATAATTGCGGCTGATCCAGAGGGATCGGAAGAGTTGGGGTCGTCCGATCCGTCGGTATAGATGATAGAGTAGGTGGTGTTGGATTGGAGAGCGTTGAGTAAGTCGTGACAGCCCCAATAATCTAGATGTGAAAAGTTGGGAAGGGGAATATTCTGGTTGGATTTGAGCTGGAAATAATGTGTGGTTGATAGGGTGGTGGTATGTGAGATGGGGAAGTCTTGCAGTGTGGTTGGGCATATTGGGTGTGTGGGAGTAGTAATAAAGGATGAGAGTTCGTTGCCCTTTTGAGTGATGAAGGAGAAATGGTGGGTGTCGTGAAGGTGGAAGATGTTGTCGGAGAATTGGACTGATGTGGAGTGGAGATTGTGTTGGATGGTTGTGCCCGGGAACCAGAGATTTGAATTTTCGTTGTTGTGGTCGAGGAAGGCGACTTGGATGGCTGAGTTGAGTGGAAGTGATCGGACCTGGCAGGGGTTGTGGTGTGGAATGTTGTGTGTTTGGATGGAGAAGTGGTGGGCTGAGGTGATGAGCATGTCTTGCAGGAGGTTAGAAACTGGGCCGCGGTGGAAGAGGGTGTGTTGGATAGAACGATTGGATGTGGGGGGACCTTCGTTTGATGTGTAACGGAGAAAGTGGTTGATGGCTTGAGTGTGGGTAACGTGTGATATTTTGGTGATGCCAAGACCAAGAGTGTGGCGAGGAGAATATTTGGTTTTGTTGGGAGTGCGGAGTGAGAGTTTGCCTTGGGAAGCTATGTTGAGCCAAATGGAGTGGTCAAGTGTGTCGAGAAGTTTGTTGGGGAGGGAATTGTAGATGAGGCGGTAGGCAAGGATAGGAATAAGTTGAATATTGGAGAGTTTGATGAGTTCGGTGTGTGATAAGGATAGAGGAAGGAGGTTGGTGAAGAAGGAGTTGACGAGGTTTTTCAGGAGGAGGAACATTTGTTGATTTTGTTGAGAAGTGAAGAAGAAGACCCCTAGGTATTTGTAATATTGGCGTGGTTTGCCATGTTGATCGAAGGTGCTGAAGTGGGTAGTAGAGGAAATAGGGAAGAAGCTTATCATCTCCGTCCAGGGTGGTTTCGGATTTTCGAAGCCAAACTCGATCATCGACTTCAAAATTGTGGGGGTTTTTTCGACCTTGATTCTGAACCCAAAGCCAGTCAGCTTGATGCTTTTCGATTAATTTCGACACAGTTTTATCTGCTCGTTGGACGTCGTCCAAAAACAACGAAGCATCTTTACAGGGGCGAGGATTATTCAACGGCATGTTCCACCAACACTTCTTTCGTCCAAAGACAATTTCATTTGGAGAAAGGCCATGATACAAAGGCGTGTTGTGGTAACGGCGAAGCATGGCGAAAAGAATCTCGAGCCAATGGAAATCCTTTTCACTCGCGAGCTCCTTACGGAGCATATTTATAAGTGAGCGGCCGGCTCTTTCGCCAGGCAGCGCTCGATGCGAGTGGATTTCACACCTGAGGTGGTGGATTCCAAGGCGAGCACATAATTCTCTCCACCATTCGGAGGTGTACTCTTTGCCTGAGTCCGTAACCACCTCGGATGGGACGTCCCAACCTCCCATCCAGGTCTGCGCGCACCATTTGGCGGCAGCCTTGCCAGTCATCGACTCGATGTTGCAAGGCAACACCTGCAGGTAGCCGGAATGACGGCACTGAATAAGGAGCACACCATTGACTTTTTTATTCGTCCAATGGCACTCTTCGTCATCGAGTTCACCGAGATAGAAAAAATCACTGGTGACTCTGTTAAAGAGGCGCTCCGGAATAGGATGAGGCCTCAGATGGCCGTGCTTCTTCGCGCTGGGGGGCGTCGAGACAGCACATTGGGCACATCCGGCGGCTACTTTCATGCAGTGAGTATATAGCCGTGAGCCAAACAACCTATGTTTAATCATCGACCACAGTCGACGGCCATGTGCGTGGGGGGACTCCCATTTATGCCACCAGTTTAACACTCGGGGGGCCAGGGCGTCTGGTACGCACAATTTACCCTCCATCCACAGCTTCCCCCCATCCAACGAATACTCAGCAAAAATCCCATCCTTGTGAGCATCTTTGGATTTGAGATTTCCAAAGACCTCTTTAAACATGGGATCCTGCAGATAATCGGACGTCCAGTCACGGATGATCAAGGAATCTTTAGGCAGGGGTGGAGTTTTGGCCGGATCTCGACGCTTAATGCCCTGGATCAACCGAAATCTACTTACTCGTCGGGTGTAGTCAAACCGTTTCACACTCCCTGAGGAGGGATCGGTGACTTTTTCCACGACTTTCAGTGTTTTGGTGCAGATCTCATGAGCATGCGCCGGATCTGAGATGGCCGTGATGTCATGGCACGGTAATGCGTGCTGTTTAACAGCACATTGCATGCATGCACGTCGAATGAGCTTTTTTTCTTCCTGATCCCATTCGATGATGACATGGCGGTCCTGCTCCGTACCATGGATGTTGGTACTTTGCAGCCCCTCTGAAGCGGGGTAAGCCCATCGGCTCAGAGCATCCGCTACCGTGTTATGTTTACCAGGCAAATACGACACATGGAGGTCAAACAGACTGAGAAATTCGTGCCATCTGGCCCGTCAACCAGCTGGGCTCGCGACAGTATCAATGTGTTCGTTGGCCCAATACTCCAGAGATCGATGATCCGTCAGGACCTCGACTCGATTGGTGCCAACCCACGATTGGTACTTCTTTAGAGCGCAAATTATGGCGTACGTTTCTTGCTCACGCGGCGACCATTGCATTTGGCGTGGGGCTAGCTTCCGAGACCAAAATGCAAGAGGGTAATGATCGCCGGTGGTCTCATCAACCTGTTCAAGGACAGCTCCGATCGCGTACCTAGAAGCGTCGGTTCTAATGTAGAAGGGTCGGTCAAATTGGGGCACATGCAACGTGGCGACTTCGCAGAGGGCCGCCTTCAAGTGATGGAAGGCCTCCTCGCACTCGTCAGTCCACTTGACACGAACCTTTGAACCTGCCTTGCCCGCATCTCTCCCTACCTTCAATAATTCAGTGAGGGGGGCAGCAAATTTGGCATAATTCGGCACAAAAGTGTGGTAAAAATTGCAACAACCCAGGAATCCTCTCAACTCCGTGATCGTCTCAGGGCGCTTCCACTTCTGAATAGCGACGAGCTTCCCTGGACTGGGTCGTCGAGTGCCATTCTCTAGGAGAGAACCACAAAATTCGACTGAATTTAAAAATAATTTTCCCTTCTTTGGCCCACAAATCAGCTGATTGGCATCAAGAATGTCCAAAACCTGGTTCAGCTGCTTCTCATGTAGGGCCACCAGCTCAGCTTCGGTCAGTCCCTCCCCTTCTGTCGCGATGATTATGTCATCTATGTACACGCTCACGAAGGCACGAAGCTCAGGATGAGCTGAAAAAAGCACATCCTCCATCATTCTTTGAAAAAACGAAGGGGCGTTCTTCAGGCCCATGGGCATGACTGTCCACTGGACTGGGCCACATGGCGTGCACATGCAGGTGAGAGGTCGGCTGTCCTTCCTCAACGGCATTTGGTGAAAGCCGTGACGGAGATCCAGCACAGAAAACAAACGACCTCTTGCCCTCTTGGCGATTTCCTCCTCAATGAGGGGCAGGGGGTGTGAATCCGCCTTGGTTTCGGCGTTGAGATTGCGAAAATCAACAACCATTCGCCAACCATCAATGGTGTTCTGGTCTGCAGGCGGCGGCTTCGGGACTGTGAAGGGTGCACAGCACCATTCGCTGGTCATACAACCCTCAAGCCAACCAAATTCCCTGAGATTTCTCTCGATGATTTTTCTGAGGATCTCGTGTTTATGTCCATGGTTCTCATAAGGGCGCTGTTTCTTCGCCTTGTACCCTTCACGAAGCTCGATGAAGGCTTCACCGAACTGCCCACGGACAGGGGGGTCTTTGATCAACTTCCCCGAAAGAGTTGTGTCCTTCCGTTCCTCAAAAATCTTTTCTCTTGACTTGGAACACAATTCAGTGTCCACCTGATCGCCAGGAATTACTGTCGAAAAAACTTTGGCGACTTCTTCGGCTTTGGCAGGAAGAATCTTCTTACGGATGTCCCTAAAGAGGTCCGTATCAACTGCCTCTTGAAGATAGGTGGGTCGAGTGTCGACATTCCAGAGATTCTCGTCGTGATCCAGCTCCTCGAAAGGATCTATGAAAGCTTCCACAGGGGGTTTTTCATAAAAAACTCTGAATTTGCGGCGTGATTTGGAATTTTTCTTCGCCCGTGCACTGAAGATTCTTTTCGATGTCGATCGTATTGGGGAAGAGGGAGACGAGGCGGATCCATTGGACGTTGGATCACCTTGGGTATCTGACGGACAAAAATCAGAAAAAATAGATTCATCATCAGTACCACGCTCAACCTCAGATTCAGACCCAACACAGGAATCAGTACCAGAATCAGCAGAATTAGAGTCAGAAAGCTTTCCATCCACCAGGAATGCAAGCGAACTCCAGGACCGCTGTGGCAGGGGACCTGTGTCGTCCCTGGCATACAGCTTAATCTTCCTGGGAAGTTCGATGTAATCTACACAAATGTCTTGTAATTCCTGAAACCAAGGCTTGTCGTCCCACAAGGGCACAACTAAAATTGCCTGGGTTTTATCTTGCTTGATTTTGTGGATGACCTGCTGGATTAAGTGAAACGGAGGATTAATTCACAACTTCTTGTCCCATTTATGGGTCCAAGCGTCGCTAAAGTGCTTGTCAAAGCGCTTGTTCTTACGGTTAGCAAAGGCATCATACTGTGGCCAAAAGGAATGGTGTTCATGAAAATATTCACAAATTGCATCGCGCCATTTGTCGACAACTCTGTAGGATGAAGAGTGCCAGCGCGAAGGGCGTCGTGGCTGGGAGTCCCTACGAAGACATTCTAACTCTCGGGAGTAATCAGCACTCCCATTCACCTCGGCAATGGTGACATCTTCACCAAATTTTGGTGTAACTTTTTGCTTCAAAAATTCTTCTGCACTTTTAAACCCTGCGTGCAAAAAACGAAATTCAGGACGCTCCAAGGGACCTGACTCCAGCAAAAAACAACGCCGATGACCTACGGGCGCCACCCTGTTCTTGCGAAGCCAAGGATGGCCCAAGTAAAGGTCATACTTTATGTCGGCACGATAGAAGTAGTCATCCTTAAGGACAACTTCCTCCACATTACCTTCTTCCCAAAGGTCTTGAGCGACCAAATGAGTTGATATATAACAACCGCGTTGCCCACCTGCGAGAGAATGTCCAGAAACTCCCTCGAGGGTAACAGGATAAAGCGAATCCTGTAAGCAGTCGTCGGGTAAGAAAGAGTTGGATTGGAGATTTACCTCTCATCCATTGTCACACAAACAAGTGGCGAGGTGGAAATTGCCCTTGCAATCAGAGACCCACAGCTTTGTGACGAACTGACGGGCCCTGTGCTTGGACTGTACACCAACCTCGTCCACTACAACAGAAGGATCCGCTGCCGGATCCAGGGGAGAGGAGACAAGCGACCCTACATCAAGTAATGGTCGAGATGGAATCTGGGGATCATGCCTGAAATCGCCTGGGGAGGGGCGATTTTCGTGGCTCCCCTAGGCGTTCTGACCTCCAGTGTTTGCGTTAACGTTGCGGACATACCCTGATTCGTCGACCCACTCCTCTTGGAACGGATCATCTGCTGGATTCAAGCCATTTTCAACGTAATCTCGATCCGCATCGGACACCTGATCTGCACCTGAGACCTGATCCACACGATGGTTGCCCTTTCCACGTCCACGGCCACGGCCGCCGGATGATGGACCTCCACCGTCGCCACGCCCTCTGCCCTTACCAGAGGAAGGGGTCCCAGAAGGATTTCCCTTACCTTTACCCTGTGATCCTGGAGCATTTCCCTTGTTTGTACCGGATTGAGGGGTTTGGCCTGGATTTCGATTTCCGCCTCCGGCGTTACCATTGGGACTTTTCTGGCCGTTCGGCTGCCCACCGGAGCCGGATGGTGTCCAATTTCCTGTGCCTTGGGACCCGCCAGGGCCTCCGGTATTTTTGTTTCCACCGGAGGGGGGCGAATTCCCTTTTCCCCCCTTTCCACCATGCACCTGTCTGTCATTCCTGTCTGAATTCTGAGGATTACTGATATTTTCACCAATCACCTTGTGATCGTAAGGAGACCATCGGTGATTACCAGTAGAATGCGTCTTAGCTCGGTTCGTAGAACCTAGAAGAAGGCAGATGCTACAATGATCCTGAACATTCCGGGTGTCATTCACCTTTTTATTGCCCTTTTGGGCCCCATTTTGGGTGTTTTGCTGGGTATTCTTGTTTCCCCCAAGACCCTCATGGAAATTTTGATTGGCGGCGTCAGCGAGCCGCTCAACCTCTTCCCACAGTTCCTGCGGGGTGAACGAAAACACCCATTTCCTGGCCTTCAGGCGATGGCCGTGGAAACTTACTCCCCTGTTGAGGACTTGGACAAACAAGTCCCGATCCTCGTGTTCATTAAACTTGATTTTCCACGTGTTTTCAGTGAATTTCACCTTGGTAAACGACGTGGGGGAACACTTTTGAAGTGATTCCCTGACGGAAAACCTGTTGGCCGAGGCATCGAAGCCTTCGACCTCCGCCCACCAGGTCTTGACCTTTTCTTCGGATTGTTTATTCCGAAGGGTGGCGGCAGTTTCGGAGGGGATCTTGTCAAAAATCAGATTTTTCAGCTCGGCACTAGAAAATTTTTCGCCTGAACGTTCAGATTCTTCCACTAGATTCCAGAAGCGCTGTCTTTTGTCTGGCACTTCGTGCAAGATTAATCGAGAGAATGAAGGAAAATTCTTCAACATCTTGTGGTAATGGTCCTCAGGCAGCCGGGATCCACGTACCTCCAACTGTCCCCACACCTCATCAAAGGAAAGAGGGGAACTTGAATCCTCACGATCACTCCAGGTCCTGAGCCAAGTGATGGCCGGCGCTCCCTCAAGGCAGTCCAAGAGGGCCATCAGGAACTGATCATCTTGGAGTTTTTGAGTCTTAACCCACAGTTTAAAATCCCGTTGGAACTGAGGCCAACGTCTGGGGTTTCCATTATACTTCGGTTGCTTGGCAACCTGACGAAGTCGCAATGAAGTAGGATTAAGAAGTGAATCCAGCCCAACACCGGCTGTAATGGCAGACACCTTGGCGGCGTCATTCGCCACACCAGCTCCGGCGAGGGTCTGGGCGAGCAACAGCTGGGCTAATGCATTGGAATCAGCAGCAGGAGGGGCAGTACGGGAGGCAGTTCGCTTGGCATTCTGAGCCTCAGTCCTAGCCTTCGCCGTCCTACTCTGAGATCGAGATATTGTAACCCTTTCCTTTAGCTTGGTCCTGCTGATCCTTGCATCGGTGGTCTTGGAGTCCACCAAAGGAGCAATTGAAAAAATTTCTGTCGACTCCTCCGACGGTTCTGTTGCTTGTTCCACCGATGATGCACCCTCAGACCGCATGTGTGTCTTGAAAAGATCTTTAATTCCCAGCGTTTGAATGATGAGTTGCATTTTATCTTTGAGCAATTGGAGCTCGGTATCTCGCTGGGATCTGCAGGAGCAGTCGGCAGGACAGTACATACCGTGTCCTGAAGGGCCTGAGCAGGCTGTCGGACCGCTAATCTCAGTGGTTCGCAGCCAGGAGTCCACTTGGAGAGATCCTTCAGCCCTACCTTCCAGGCTTGCCTGCCTGGCCGCCTCTAAAATTCCTTCCTCAACCGCGGCGGCTAGATCGTCGCGGATGGAAACAGGGGGATGAGGGGCGGAGGGCCCGGCAACAGGTGCCTTGGTCTTCTCCTTCGGGAAGGGGCTTGCCTCCCAGATCTGCAAAAAAATGGCAAAATAGTCATCTTCTTGAGAACGCCACCACATCCTGGTATTAATTTCTTCTTGAAGAAGGAAAAAATATTCGAATAAAAAATCAGAGGCGATTCTTTCTTGTCCAATCAGCTTAGACGTGGCTAATAGACAAAGGGCCTCAAGGCTCTGAAGGTTACGGGTCACTTCTGAAGACAAATGGTTGTCCCACTGTGCCCAAGAGGCTGGTCGATTATAGGTAGGTACCTCACCTGGACCACCCATCTCAATGTCGTCAATGTCGGCGTCGATGGTCTCAAAATGTGGACATTGGTAAGGAGTATTGGTACCTGCCAGGTCCGTAAGCTCCGGCGGAGCGTGGCCATCGGCGTAGGCTGGGAGATTCCAGCTGCTTGATGGCCAATTTCGACTGGGATTGGGATGATTTGGGTCCCCACAGCTGCTGATTTGTGCCCTTCTTGGGCAGCTTGGGCTAGCGCAAGGCATTCCCTTCAAGGCCTCGCTCGCACAGCACCAGGGCAACGTAATCGTTACTTCTCCAGGGGCGGCGGAGTCTACGGGGCCGTACTGGGGAGCTAACTGTGGTTGGGACACCAAAGGAACAACATTCAGGTAGCCTCTGCTACCATGAAAGTGCTGCCCTGGGTCGATGTTTGTGCCGGAGGGCTCGGGGCCGGCAAGACCAGTGGGGCAGGCACGCGAGGAGTCTCCCTGGACGTTGTTATTGGGGGTAGAACCGGATACTCGAACACCAACGGAGGCGAGAGCAGCAACAACTGAAGCAAGGTCCATGCTGATTGTGGTCCGGCAGAAAATCCCAGTCTATGAAGAAAATTGACGCGGATTATTCTAAATACATCTGAGTGTCCAAAACTATCTGAAAAGATTTAAATAAATCCGATTATGTAAAAAAGTTTGGCCGATCTGGCCCGCGAGCGCGCGTCAGCGGCAAATGGCGATTCCAGCTAAATGATCGGAACGCGGCGGATTTACGGGGAATGGACCGCGGAATCAAATCCGGCATATCAGAAATATATAGGAAATATCCTGAGACTGAGCTGCGAGGCGGTGATTCCGCCGAAGCAAAGAAAATGACCAAAATGTAGCCAATCTGGGTTAGATCAGTGAAAATCTGAGCAGATGGGGGTTAGCCGCACTTACAATATTGCGCAGCAACACTTCAATTAGTGTCCACCAGAGGACACCACCAAACATGGTGTTAGGAAAATACTTCTTGAGGCCATGTATAATCCGAACATGGTACTTGGGGTCTGGCAAGAACAACATAGAGGTGCTGATATCAAATTGCCTTGCCTTAGTGGTCTTTTGGAAAAGCCTGTGAGCAGGAGCCACACACTTTACAGCTGCTAAAAGGGTAGACCATATATCGGCAAACTCACCAGCGAATCGGCACAATCCAACAACACCCACTGTTAACGTGGTAATAGTTTTTGTTAGGCGTTTCTTGAAAGCATTGGGTACCCTATACCCTGCGGGCGCATAGTCTCCAATGCGAATGCATACACTTTGAAGAAATGCCCCCCATTGCATTTTGTTTACCAGTCCCTCTATCGGCACCAACCGGGTGGCATTGGGGCAGCCCCACCAACACTACCCCCCCCCGTTCGTCACCATCATTAGTTTCCCATCCGTTAACACCGTACTCCACCACAACCTACGCTATCAATGGCCCCAACATGATCAAGCGGCGGTGCGCAGCGACAACAACACTAGAAGACCTCGTGTTCACACAGTCGAAGATTCCTGAGACCCTAGGGACGAAGTGGAAACTGAGAAGATTTGGATTTTGATATGCCCCGATGCAACGGCATTATGGCACACATCAGTCACTAAGATCGATGTTTTTGTAATTTGCTGGGTCCCAGGGTTTTCTGTTGTAGGGGACATCCATAAATGGGTGATGTGGGCGTGCATGGATTAGCCCGATGCCGCCGCATGGCTGCAGGCTTTAGACGAGGATGCGGGCATAAATGGCCAAATCATCCACCTACAGGAAAGTTGTACATTCCGTGTGAAAAACGAAACCACAACGTTTCAAGGTAAACTGACCGGGTTAACCTTGTGCGCGCTTCGGCAGGATCACAAAGTGTGCGTTCGCGTGGGAGTGCCAACATCTGCCGTATTGATAACTTCAATCTCCTACCGGTGACCCACAGTCCAATTGCGCCCACTGCACGAGGGTCCTCATCGTCGTCGTGCCCGGCGAAGCGGATGTACAATCCCCCACCACCCTCAACGACAACTGCCTCCAGATCCACTAAAAGTTCCCGCATTATGGTCTTTATGTGGTGGGGCCCCTCTCCTTCCCCTTGATGGCGGTATATGCCTTGAGCTGTGGGATGCTACCCACCAGTGCGGCAACCGCCTTTCTAATGGTTTCCTCGACAAACGGGAAAGGTGTGACCGCTGGAACCCCGGCTAGAACCCCTTGCTGGAACCCCTTTCTGCGTTGGAGCCGTTTGATGGAACCCCTGCTGGAACCCTGTCCAGCGCTGGAACCCCCTTCTAGCGGACCCTTCCAGCGGACCCATTCAGCGCTGGAACCCCTTCCAGCACCCCTGCCAGCACCCCCTTCCGGCACTGCCCCCCCCCCCCCCTTGTTTTGCCTTTCCCTGTCATTGAGACTCCTCCCCAAGGTACACGCACAGGCACAGTGCAGCGTCAAGGTCAACAATTTGCAATGTCGTACAGTGTATTCATGTGTTGCACCCCATGGCACCACCCCTTCACTTCAGTCTGAAATGAAAGAGATTACAATAATATATCAAAACTTTCAATCAATGCATGCATGTAGGGCGCAAATCTTGGTGACGTCCCTCTGCTCTCTCCGTTAGCATCTCCACGGCCTCCACATCAGGTCCAGGGGCGGCCTCCACAGCAAGCGCATCCTCACCACAATCCCGCTGACAGTCTGCACAGAGTTGCCCCACATGTACAGCACAAAGAGGACATTCGTCACAGGCGAAACACATGGCCGGTGGGTCGGCCTTCACGACGCGGTTGCACTGCGCTGCTGTACAGTGCACGGCCTTCAAGGACGGTGGCGACGGTTGTGGCGCGGGGGCTTCAGCCCAGGGTGGCGGGATGATCGGCACTGTCGTCTCCTAGCTGACGCGGCGTGTGGCAAGGGCGGCAGAGGCGATGATACGGGTTGATCCAGGCGGCGCATAGGTCAGGATAGCCCCACCACAGTGAATGACGTAATTGCTCAGGATCCACAGGTCGCCCGCCAGCATCCTCATCGAGACCCTACCACGGATAGGGAACATCAAAGCCAGAACCGTACACGAACATGTTCTCGCGGCCGTCCATGGGGCAGTCCAGATTCACAGGCATGAAGCAGGAGAAGGCGTGCTCCAGCCCGACGGTTTGCAACTCCAGCTGCAGATCCCGATGCGATGATTGTGGCTGATCCGACGTTGCCCGGACGTACCCAACCTTCACCAAGAACACACCCGGATACTTCCTAGAGAGGACGTGCAAACCTCTTGGCGCCCAAAGTACAACGTGAGGGAGCTGAAGACCTTCTTGACCCCCATTGCCTGTCGGAATCACCGCCTGCACCGCAGCCCTGTCGCCTGGATCGGTTGACAAATTGAGCCAGCCTCTGAATAGCCTTCAACCGCCGGCGCCGGGCCTTGGGACATTGCAAATTGGTGTACCGCCGCAGGTTTGCTGATTTCAGAGCCCTCACGGCCTCATTAACAGCAGTATCCATGAATAATAAGATGTCTTGGGCAGGAAATGAGCGACGGTTTGGATGCACCGGCCCAAGAAACTCGCGTGATAACCCACGCGATAACCCCTCGAATACTAGGTTAGCGCGCGATAACCCACGTGATAACCCACGCGATAACTCAGTTAGAGCGCGAAAACCCAGCGCAATTACTGGTTAGAGCACCCAGTTAGAGCGCGATAACTACCGCGATAACTAGTTAGAGCAGAGGTTGGTCCTCAGTAACTGCAGGGGTTAGAGCACTTTGGGCACAACAAAACCAAGGCCCACAAGCTGCTGCTGCCACGTTGGCGTGCAGTGCAGCAACCCCCCTGCACTAGAAAAAATCACGCTCCATCGCTCACCCTCCCATAGCAATGGAGGGTGTAGTGCCTGGGTGTTGAACAACACCGGGGCTTTGGGTGTGGCCTTGCATGCCCAAGCCCCCACGTCCCTACCCTTGCACAAACCGGTGTGCCACCTTTTGTCCCTGAGGGAGGGATTCAGCAGGCAAAATCAGCGCCATGGGCGCCCCATGACGCAACAGGGCGTGAAGGCCCATGGTGTCCGTCCCTTGGTGGCGAAAAACTTGGATACTACACCATGTGAACCACGGTGGTACATTGCGGGTGGAACACTCATTCAGCCCCACAACCAAGGGGCGGACGGGAGGTCTCAGGGTAGCAGCGGCCATCAGGGTCGACCTAAAATTAGAGGGGTTGGTGTTTCCGCTTCCTGCTAGGCCGAAGTGGCACATGTCCACTTGGGCCCCATATCGCTCCTCCGCAGGAAAAATGCACTTAGGCAACCACTTGAGCAAATCCACCACCCATTGACACCCACTCGTGCACCCACCAGCCTGACTCTGCCCCCTTTGTGGACCCGGCCTGTGGTGGGCAGAGTAGGGAGCATTCAGGGTGGAGGTGAGGCTGCGCATGTGCACCTCGGCCACCCCTAGGCGCTGCTGGAGGTCTTACCCCGACTTTCGCAGCGCCTCTACCTCCACCCTCAGCTCGGCCGCCTCCACTTCGGCCTTCCGCCTCCTTTCCCGGTCCCCCCTCACCGTCTCCAGCTCCCCCCCCCTCTTGTTGGCCAGGTCGAGCGCCCGGTCCAGGGCACACTAAGTTTCCCCTTGGACCTTCTTGGCCTTGGACAAGGCCGACTTGCGGTGGGCCGCCCGGCCCTTGGCCACTGCAGCCACCGGCCCCGTGGCAGCCGCTTGCTCGACCAAAGTCTTCCAAGCGTCCGACAAGTGGGTGGCCACACTGGCCGCGAAGGCCCCCACGTCAAGTGCCTAGGGGGGGGGGGGGGGGCCTTTGCCACCTTCGACGGCTTGGGGGAGGGGGTGGGGGCCTTACCCTTATGGGTGGGGGGGGAGACCCGCATCTCACTCAACGACCACCACCTCATGCCCCCTCTTCGGGGCCCTTCCCGCCTTGAGCGCATACGACTGGGCCCATGATGCGGTTGCATCACAAACAGATTGGGTCGCATCGTACCCCCCATTCTGATGGATGCCCCCCCCCCCCGTGCAGCTTCGGCCAGACTTCCCTCCCAGTGTACTCTCCCGATGCTTCATCAATGAAGCATACCCTCAACAAAAAAATGTTTCCTTTGGGGGGGTGACTCATCCCAAACAAACACAAGAAAGCCGCAACCGTTTGTAATTGCGGGTACCCTCCATCCGCGCAGATCTGAGGTCAATTCAGGTCAATGCACTCCCATTCAGCCAGATTCAGCTCATTTCCGGACATTTACATATGGGAGCCTTCCCAAATTTTTACCCGAACAGTTCCTGTATATTATGGACACGCCGGATTCAATTCTGGTGTCCGTTGCGGCTGATATGGTCGCGTTCCAATGATTTGGTGGAATCGGCGGCGCGCGTGCGCAAATCAAATCAGCCAAATATTTTTTCACAATCGGAATTTTTATAAATTATACAGGAAGAATATTCCGGAATTATATGTATCATATTATCCGCCTACATTTTCTTGTAGACTGGGATTTTTTGCAAGTTCGTATCTTCATCTTCAGTGTCTTCACTGTCGTGCTTGTACCTCATGGACCCCAAGGGCAAGGCCCGAGCACCGATTCCTCCATATCGCCAGGACGCACAGAAGGGATACCTGCCCTCTGTTCCCTTTCCCCATGCCGGCCCTGAACCCTCCGGCCAGGCTCCGCGGAGGTTTTTCAAAGAAAATAGCTTAGATGGTAGCAGAGCAGCCTTCAGCCTCGAGGCTATAGGTATGGAGTACGAGTCCGACGCAGCGGACAGTGATGACAAGAGCATCTGCGATCTCGATGATCCAGATGGCCCAGAGGACGGCGTAGAATGTTGCATAGTTGCGACATTCTCCGAAGAGTTAGGGATTCCTTGCCAGAATCCTGACTGCCCCAGGTACATACCCATCCCTCACCCCAGCTCAGTCCCTGATCCCAGTCGAGAATCCGGGCCCCCAAGCGGCCCTTCACCGGGCCCTGGTCCCAGCGGAGTGTACGGCTCCTTGGGTGGAGACTCATCGAGTCAGGAGGACAACATTCGTCTCCCATCCAAGGAAAGCATGCATGTGCATCGAGATCCGCCGATCGCAAGTGGTCCAGGAGAGATGCCCGCCAGAATGACACCTACGCCTGCAGAAATCGACCTGCTGCCCCAGAATGTCATCGAGCAGGCCGTCTCCGCCAAGTTGGACACTCAAATCCAGGAGTCCCAGGAACGCTGGAGGATCAAATTCCAGAGGATCGAAGGCCTACAGCGACTGGATTTGTATGACCAATGGTGCCTGCAGAATCACCATTGCTACTGCAGGTTTCACAGAGAACATCCGCCGGTGCCAGTCAAGTCCACCGCCAAGACGATGGAGGTCGATGTGGTGTCGCTGGAGTCGGCGTTGGAGCAGGCCTCTCTCAAGGTGGCGCAGGAGGAATCTCAAGAACTGCCTGCCGCGAACACCATCGAGAGTTGGCTGAACGAGCAGGATAACGTGGTAAGGAGGCCAGAATCAATTGAATCGCGGTCTGAAACCGCCTCTCATGTGTCCTGTGCCCACCACTGCTCGTGTCGGAAAGAAATCGCCACGCTCCCTGCTGAGAATCAGGCGATTAACTTTAATCAGGAAAAACTCTTCCACCTTTTTTCGATCGGAAGATCTTTCGCTCACCCCTCCTCTCATTTGCCAGATCGGCCAGTCGGATCTACCCGTTCTGTAGCCGATGAAGCGACTGAAGTTTTTTCACTCGCGCCCACCACAGATTCCAGAGCGGAAGAAGAAAGGAAAAAACGTGAAAAATTAAAAGAAAGAGTTTTTGAGAGTACCAATCCTCAGCGTGTTTCAGAAGCGAGGACCAAAAAGAAAACAGAAGTTTTGGCCGAGAAAAGATCCACTGATCCCATGATTGCGGCTCAGGTCTTGCTCGCCCAGAGTCTTCTGGGCGCCGCCGGCGTCTCAGGTGCTGCCCAGGTCAATCCCATCCTGGCGGATGGTGTTGGCATTGAGGACATTATTAACCCTGTGAGGGCTAAACTGAGAGCCATTGCAAAACAACCAAAATGCAATGGCAACCCTCGCCGGTGGGCTGTTTTTAAAAGAGAATTTTCCCTGTGGGTTGGCAAGAACAAGCTTCGAGACGATGAGAAGCTTGATGCTCTCCTCGAGTGTTTAGAGGGTCCCATTCGTAATACGTGGATGAAATCCTACACAGATAGGGCTGATTCCTCTAACCCAGTCACCTACAGTGAATTGTTTGCTCTGCTTGAGGGACGAGGAAGTAGGTTGCCTGAAGACCATTACCGAACCCTCCTCACCTCTTTCCCGAACATTGCCGAACTCATTCTCCACGAGGTTCAGAACAAGCGACTCCGCTTTGAAAATCTGGTGAATGAGGCTGAGAGTGCTTGGGAACATCTGTCAGATGGCGAATTAAAGGCCATCATCTTCGCTAAAATGCCTGCCAACACGGCTGCATTGCTGAGGCACGAGCAGTCAAACGAGAAGTTGAAATCCTGGTGGACTGAAGTCACGGGATTCCCTAAGCTCAGGTCGTTTTCAGGTCAGAGATGCCCTTAAAAAGTGCTCGCCCACTAACGTTTCCAAGTGTAAGGAAAAGGACGGTGCTTGGAGATTGAAATTCGCGGAGAAGGAGGACAGAGATATTTTCAATGAAGTGGTGAACCGAGGCGTCTCCTTTGGAGGAACTCGGCTCGTGGCAAAGCCGTGGGTTTTCAGCTTCACGCCCACTGAATTGTGGGAGGAGTTCGAAAAATTGGCGGATGCCAATCATCAGCAATTCCATGAAGGATTGAGCCGAGATCCCCCCTCTAAAGGTGGGAATCAGAAGAATGTAAATAACACGCAGTCGAAAGACTGTGCCATTTGTTTGTCCTTCGGTCATACGAACCGTGCCAAGTCGCATTCCACTGAGAATCACTGGTGGAATAAGACCGATGCGGAAAGAGTGGCACAAGAAGCCAGCAAGGATCCGCCCAAAGCCCCTGTCAAGAAGGTGGATGAAAATCGCCAATCGACGCCCAGCGGAGAAGGTAAAGGCAGTGAAGGCCAGCAGACTTCTGGAGGCAAGGGAAACCAGGGCCAATCCAGCCAAGGACGCTCTCCAGAGAATTTTAAAAATGGAAATGGTAAGTCCAATTCTGCCAAGGGTAATGGTGGAAAAGGCACTTTTTCCAAGGGAAAAGGCCAATCCAGTGGCCAGTTCTCGGGACATTCCAAGGGAATGAGCGCTGGTAAGGGCAAGGGGACCTCCCAGGGCACGAAGATGGACGAGGGAAAGAATCATCTGGTCAGCGGAACTCTAATTCAGGTCGTGGTGCATCAGTGCACCAAGTTGCTGGTTCCGACGAGGATTATCATAATAATGTGACGACGGAGGATCAGGATGCCCCCGATGAAGAAGGGAATCTTGGCGAAGAAGGTCTTGGAGACCAGTGGGAGGACGAGGACGGTTCCTGGGAAACCGTGCAGCAGGAGTACGAGGGAGATTATCAGGAATAAAGGCGCCAAGATTGTGCGGCCACCCCACACACAATCAGGCGTTTTCCTGAATGTCCGATCGTGGTCATTGGAGCGTTGTCTGTAGGACCACCGTCAGTTGAGGCGGATGGAGATAGGAATGTTGTGGAGATCGGTGTTCCCAACAAATACCGAGCTCGTCAATTCATTTGTCGTCGTTGGGTTACTGACAAGAAGGAGAACAAACACCTTGCTACGTGTCTTTATGACAATGGTAGTGAAGTGAATCTTCAGTCAGAAACATTTTTACCAGATGAATGTGTTGACACTTTGCTGCACCCCGTTAACCTGGAAGGCATTTCAGGTCATGCTCTTCCAGGAGGGAATACAGGTTCGCTTCTGAAGGCGCACATGGTCGCCCAGGATTTATGGGAGGAAGATAAGGTGGAGGATGTTGTTTTAGAGGATTATTTTTATGGAGCGGCCATCAAATACGACCTTTATTTAGGTCATCCATTTTTAACGAAGAACAAAGTGGCCCCTGTAGGACACAGACGTTGTTTGTTTTTTGGAATCGGGAGAGCAGGAAGCTCTCAGCTTTCGGTTCGGCTGAACACAGTTTTTGGTGAGGATGAAGGGATTAGTGAGATAAACGCCACTACAGCTTACAGCATCTTGCTACAGGAGCGACAAAGGGACACTCAGCGTCCAAAACCGCGCAATTGGAAGTCTTCCAACTACCGCGTTGTAGATAAGTGGCGTGATTATATATGTTCCTATTTTTTGGAGAACCACGATTTTGTGCCCGCCAAGGATGCCTTTTGCAACGAGTTAAACAAGCGTTTCAAGCGCTTAGCTGACGATGCATGGGCAGTAAAGTGGGATAAAAGGCTGTGGATAAACCCCCCTTTTCACTTGTTGGGAGAGGTCGTTCAAAAAATAAAGGAGGATCGCATGCAGGCCATCCTTGTCGTGCCACTATGGCATTGGAAACCATGGTGGAAGGATTTTTTGGCCATGACAGTCGACTCCATCCGCCCCCCCCACGACGTCAAGCTGTGCGCCAGGGACGACACTGGTCCCCTGTGACAGCGGCCGTGGCCTTCCGTCGCTTTTCTGGTCGATGGAGGTCTCATCTCTGACGGATCTTGCACATCAGACCATGGGTCAGAATCGGGTCTTGACCATGGTACGGATTCAGATTCGAATTTTTCCGATTTTTTGGAAGGAGATGATACAGTGCCGAACCTGGAATCTGGAATGTCTGATTGTAGTCAGACCCCAATATGATCAGATCCATCAAGCATCTCCCACCTGGTCAGGAAAAAAAAATTCCGAAAGAAGGTCAAATTCAGACAATTTTACGAAAAAACCCAAGTTTGAGGGCTTTTTGGACCCCTTTGTCTGTGAGGATGTGGAAGATGCTCAGCAGGTTCGGGCATCCACAACATACCCGCAAGAGGGAGTCGCTCCCTCTCTGTTTCAGTCGTTGAAACAAGGTCTGTTGCCTGCTGGATCGCGAGATCTGGCGAAAATTTGCTCTACGGTGGTGGCTGGTGAACAGGTTGAAAGTCAACTTTGCAATGACCGAAGGGATAAGATTTTCGCCGAGCGAAAGGACACCACCCTCTCTGGTAAGCTCGTCAAGAACCCTCCAGTGCGTGGCCAGCATGGAGAGGCGTTCATCGAACTAAAGGAGGGAGCAAAACCCAAAAAGCAGCGACCTTACAAAAATCATGACAAAAAGCATGAGATTCTTCGTGACATCATTCAGAGAAATCTGCGAGAACTCGGCTGGTTGGAGGCGTGCATGACCTCTGAGTGGTGTTGTGCGCCCTTCACAGTGCCTAAACCGCCCCCAGCAGACCAGAATTCCATTGATGGTTGGCGCTTGGTGGTTGATTTTCGTAATTTGAATGCAGAAACTAAGGCTGATTCGCACCCTTTACCCCTCATTGAGGAGGAAATCGTGAAAGGAGCAAAGGGGAAACTATTCTCAGTCCTGGATCTAAGGCATGGCTTCCACCAGATGCCTCTGGCAAAGTCATCCAGACCCCTGACGTGCATGTGCAGTCCAGTGGGTCCTGTTCAGTGGACCGTCATGCCTATGGGGTTGAAGAATGCTCCGAGCTTTTTCCAACGGATGATGGAAGAAGTCTTGTTTTCAGAGCGCCCTGAGCTTCGTGAATTCCTTTCCGTATACATCAACGACATAATCATCGCCACTGTGGGCGATGGTTTAACCGAACGGGAGCTTGTGGACCTGCATGAGAAACAGCTGAACATGGTCCTCGACATTCTGAACAAAAATCAGCTCATCTGCGGTCCCAAGAAGGGTAACTTATTCCTGGAAAGTGTTCAATTCTGTGGCAGCTTGCTACGAAATGGGACTCGCCAGCCGAGTCCAGGGAAACGATTTGCAATTCAGAAGTGGAAGCGCCCTGAGACCATTTCGGCCCTTCGTGGATTCCTTGGCTGTTGCAATTTTTACCATACCTTCGTCAAGGATTATGCCAGGTACGCCGCTCCCCTTACTAAATTACTCAACGTTGGTAGGGAGGCTGGTCGTGCGGGTTCGAAGGTGCGAGTGCAGTGGACCGACGAGTGCGATGAGGCGTTTGTGCAATTAAAAGCCGCCCTTTGCGAAGTCGCCACTTTGCACGTTCCCAAATTCGATCGCCCTTTCTACCTTAGGACCGATGCTACTAAGTATGCGGTGGGGGCAGTGTTAGAACAGCAAGATTTAGAAACTGTTACTCATTATCCGCTTGCATTCTGGTCGAGGAAGCTTTCTCCCAGACAAATGCAGTGGTCCCCCCTGTGAGCAGGCGACCTACGCCATCATCTGTGCCTTAAACAAAATCAATCGTGGATAGGCACAAACAGAGTTGAAGTTCTGACGGATCATCCCTCTCCTGAGTATTGGTCGACAGAACATGTCAACACGGTGTCAGGTCCTGCTGGACGGCGTGCTAGATGGCACGAGTTTTTGAGTCTTTTTGATCTTCATGTGGCGTACCTTCCAGGCAAGTACCACACTGTCGCTGCTGCTTTAAGCAGATGGGCATATCCTGCGTACGAAGCGTGCCTGTCGACGAACATCCATGGGACTGAACAAGAACGTGGGTTAGTAATTGAGTGGGACGCGGAGGAAAGGCAGTTGATTAAGCGCCACTGTCTACAGTGTACAGTCCGGAAGGGTCGATTGCCCTGCCACGATATCACAGTGGAGGATCATCCCCCGCATTCCCATGTCCAATGCTCTGCAGTGCGTGTTGACACCCTCAGAGTAGTTAAACCTGGAAAATCCACCCCCCAGTTCGTTAAACGAAGAAATCCTGTGGTGCGGTTCAGATGTGTCCATTCATTGGGTCTAAAACCTGTGGCACCTGCCCAGGCGATCCCCAAGGACTTCCTGCTCACCAAGGATCGGACCAAAGAATATAAACCCGATAATATGTTTCAAGAAATCTACGAACATTTGACTTCAAAGTCAGCATTTCAGGACGGAATTTATTCCGAATATTTTTTGGACAACGGAAAACTGTAGATGAATGGGAAACTGTGCGTGCCTGACAGATTGGCGTCCAGAGTTGTCAACTGGTGGCACAAAGGGGAGACTCCTCACTCCCATGGCGCCAAACTCTGGAAATCTATTAAACATCGTCTCTTTGGAGCTCGATTGCACACCCACTGCATGAAAGTGGCCTCATCATGTGCCGAATGTGCAGTGGCGGTGTCTGCTACGGCCAAGCCTAAGGGCTACCTGAGGCCGCATCCCGTACCCGAGCGACTCTTCGACCAAGTCACCTCTGATTTCTTCTACCGCGGTGACCTGGAGGGAGAGGAATGCCATTGGACCAACAAAAAAATCAATGGTGTGTTATGAATTCAATGCAGACACTCAGGGTACATTCATGTCTTGCCTTGCAACGTGAACGCCATGGCTGGCAAGGCTGCCGCCAAATGGTGTGCGCAGACATGGATGGGGTGCTGGGATGTTCCCTCAGAGATTTAACTGATTCAGGCAGTGCATATATTTCTGAGTGGTGGAAAACCCTTTGTGCTTGGTTGGGAATCCATCATCTTCGATGTGAGGTCCACCAGCACAGGGCATTGCCGGCCGAACGGGCAGGAAAAACCATAATTAATATGTTGTGAAAGGAACTCGCCAGTGACAAGGATGTGGATCGGCTTGAGATCCTCTTCGCCCTGCTCCGCCGGTACCACAACACAGAGTTGTATCACGGGTACTCACCCAATCAGCTTGTTTTCGGTCGAAACAAGTGCTGGTGGAACCTCCCGTACGATCATCCACGGGAATGTAAGGATGCATCACCATTTTTCGACGAGATTCAGGCTGGGGAAAAGGAGGCCAAGCGCCTTGTTGAGAAATTTCAGGCAGATTGGTTTGGCATTGCCAGCCAGGGCAGAAGAGAACCACTGAAGCGGTACCCAGAACCCCATGGCTAGGTTAGGGCATACAACCGGTCTCCGGTCCACTAACCCCATGTACGGAAGGGAAGACCGGTCTCCGGTCCACTAACCCCATGTACGGAAGGCGCCCGTTGACGCCCGGTGTGAGCCCGGCGGGAGCGTGTTCCGTGCTGTAAAGCCCCGCATCGGCAACCGATGCACCGCCAGCGGAGATTTGTATATCAGAATGTCAGGAATCAACAGGGTTTTATTTTCATATTGTTTCCGTCAATTTTTACGCTTCCGTTCTGATATTCACTGTTTTGACTGCTGGCGGCTGGATCGCGACTTTACCGTAACCGCCAGTTTAACTGTTTATAATGGAAAGTTGAACGCTATCCGTGACGAAGGCTCTAAAGTCTTCAGGAATTGCGTTGATGCATCCGCAATTTTCACATTCTACACTCGCAACCTTAATCCGAATTTTTCAGGATGTCGAAATCGGATTTTCGACTTCGACATCCCCGCACTTGATTTGACCTCTTTCGAGTGGACCTACGTGCTTCCCTATGCACGAATCAACTTTCCTTTTATCCTGCCCTCCATTTGTCTTAAAGATATGGGCAAAACAAAGTTGATTCGTGAGGCCACTTGTGAAGGTCATATCTCGTGTTGCTTGCGAGGAATGACAATAAAGAAACGTGGGATGTATTCACAATACTCCCGACGTAATTTAGGAAGCTTTATATGCCTTGCGTTTCCACACGTGCGCGCTAGTGTAATGGATCATGGTCAAGAGGGTAGAGTTTGCGTTATAACTCTTTGGCCAGGACATTGCGTGCGTTAAGATAACTTTCGAGTGTAGCGCGCAAGTGTTGGTGTTGCATAGGAATTCTCCTTGAGTTCCTATGAGTGATTGACACAAAGTTATGCCCTTGGAGTGGCATGACATATCGTGGGGGGAGCTACCTTTTTGGGCAATGTGTGGTATGTGCCATGTGTTGTGTTGCGTGCCCATTTGGCGAGTCCATCGCTCCAAGCCAAACCCGCCAATGGACCTCATATTGTGTAAGCCCCTTCTCCATACTTTCCACGATCAATTGCAAGCCTAACCTTCGTGAAGGGAAGCTTGTGTGGCGATCCCAAAGCGATGCGTTGGGAGCAAGGTGTGTGTTTTGCAATTTTCCATATTTTGATGTGCCCACTTGGAAGGCAGCGCTCGTACCCTTTCAAAGCGCCCCAAGTGGAGCACATATGAGGGATCGAAGGTCATTGGTGTCAAGTCATTGTGTTTAGAAGGATTAGTTGATTGCACGATCCAAGCCGAAGATATTATAATATAAGTGTGCGCCTTTCAAGGCACTTTTGTGTGTCTTTGTGCCAATTTTGCCGTTTTTGGCCCGTCATGATGTCAAGCGGCGACCGTGTATTTCAACGTTGCGCTCAATTGACATCATGACCCAAGTATGATTTGAGGGTACATACTTCGGTGCCCAACATATCTTGGACCCGGCGAATAATTCCTCTTGAGCTTGGCATACCGTGGCCGCCATGTTGGCGATTTGGGACTATCCCAAATCATGGGCTCACTTGGCGACCCTACCATTCCCAAAACCGTAGGAGTTGGGTGACGCCCAAAAGATATGTTGGACACATATGACTTGATACCAATCCCATGGCACACTCCGGTCCGAGTCGGGCATATGCCTCATTTGCCCCAACCATGAGTGTGCCCATTTTTGGCCATTTTGAGAAATTTTCCACTTTTGCTGCCCGCCGTGCACTATGTTGAGCCCACCCGTGCACGCCGGACGCATGGACCAATGGACCATATATGACCTGGGTGTTACGCATATCTGTCTCCATGGTTCACACACCACGTGGGCGAAGCGGAGCAACCTTCGTTAAGGCGCTAGCCCAAAGTGAGTGTGGGCAATTTTGCCATTTTCGCATTTGTGGACCCAATTGGAATCGTCACCACGCCAAGTGGCATGGAGATCTTTGAGAGCCAAGGGCATGGCAGTCTTAGTTGGACTCCCGGTGGATCGCGTATGGAATGGCGGATCCGATCTCCAAGCCGGCGTGGAGATATACTATTGGGAGCACCCCGAATTTTGGCTCATTTCAGGCAGCCAAAATGACCCCATTTTGGGACCCCAATTTCCCCCTTCCGTGTGGTCAATTGGCGGCCCCATTTCTCTATGCCCATAAGGAGCCTGGACCTAATTCAAAGTTGTACACTCAGATATAGGTACTAGGTCCTGCCTCCTACCCTCTGAGTCATTGGCCTTACCTTGGCCGGGCGAGCCACGCGTGGGAAAGACGCCAATTTTGGTGATTTTGGCATCATGACCCCACTTGACTCATCCGTGTTGCCCTGATGCCGGGACCTCAGAGGGAACCAGGTTGGGTGAGGGCTCCAGGGAGTTCATACTCAAAAGGGAAAAGGGTCAGTTGCCTCGTCCCTACCTCTGGCGGGTCCGGACGAGGGGTCAATTTTGGAGTTTTTCAAGCTAATTTCAGTTTGGGCTGAAACAGCCCATTTTCAGCTACCAACTCCTGAGGGATAATGGCGGGGCCATATCTCTGGCTCAGATGGGAGTTAGGACCTGCCGTCAAGGGAGCATAGGGAGCCACTATTGGTTGGCTTTGGGGCACCTTGGTGTGCAGGAACTCGCCTGTGGGTGGGGGGGACACGTCCCCTATTGGCAGGGTTTCAGGGTCCGGACTGAGCAGGGCATGGGTTGTGTTTGAGCCCCCGCCCCCACCAGCCACTGAGTGGGTCGGACCTGGGATTGGGATATGAGTTGGGACTGAGGGTCTATTGTCCTGTAATGCCCTTACCCCAGTCCAGTCTTAACCCCATGTGTACATATCCTGATGTGTTGCTGTACATACTTTCGTTCCCTTGTTGCAGAGTGGCAAGGATCCTGAAACGCTTTGTCACATGACATGAGCGCATTGATGCCCCTGTGAGCGTAGTGCTTTGCCTGCCTGCTCACTTGCGTGTGTCCACCGCAGCGTCCCGTGGCCGGCCCCCCACGGGAACGCGTCAAAAGCGTTTCACCGCCGCGGGGTTACCCAACCCTCGCGTGCCACTCGGGGCCACCAACCCCGAGCAGCGCGGCGCAGCTCGCAGCTCGCAGTGCAGCGCAGCGGCTCGCAGCGCAGCGCAGCGGCTCGCAGCGCCACCCAGCGACAGCGCCGAGTTCGTCACGGAGCCAGCAGCGCCGTCCAGAGCATCGCCCTGACCGCGCTGCTACCGTGAAGGAAGTGGACAGACCGGACCCATCGGCCGACCAGCAAGGCCGCGTCAACCACTTCCACAACCACCGGCTGACCAGCACCAGCCGCACGCCCAGTCCAGTGCTGCAGCACCCGCCTCAACAACCACCACCAGTTCGTTGAGTAGAACGAGTGCACACCAAGGACCTCAAGACCAAGTACGCCCCCCGCGTCCATGGTAAACTGGCAAGAAGCGGGCAGGACGTGGCCGCGGCCCCACCCCCATGCAGCGCAGCTACTGCGTGGGTTGGTCTGGGACCAGCACTACCGCCACAGCCACCCCCAGTGCGAAGGCGGCATGCCCGGGAGCTTCGAGCTCCGCACGGACATCGCCCCCGACCGCCTGCAGGCTGTGGAGGACTGGCTGCGGGCGGAAGTGTTCGCCTTCCTCTTCCAGCAGAGGCGCTGGAGGACGTGGACCCGGCTGGACAGGCCTGGCGAAGGCCTGCGCCCCGACGGGATTGAGGAGGACGAGGACCCCAACGTGTACCCGTCGGGCGCCTCGATCAATGTCTCCATGTGGGACATGATCGAGAAGAACTTCTCGGAACCGGGGAGCGAGCGCAGGCTGCAGGGCAGCAGCAGCGCGTCTCCGGCGAAGGAGAAGCGGTCCGCCGGGGACAGGAAGCGGGACCGGAAGTGGCGGGAGTACCAGGAGTCCCTGGCCGCCGAAGCCGCCCAAGGCGCCAAGGGCGGAACCCCAGCCCCCAGTCCCCAACGGGCCAATGGTGGTCATCACCCCGGCCATGCCACCCTCGGCGACTTCATCCAAGTCGCCAGGCAGACCAGGGCCAAGCCCCGTCCGCTGCTCCTGAGGCCCCAGCAGGCCCTAGCAGGCCCCAGCAGCGACGTGGAGTCGGCCCACCGCGGGAGGATGCCGTCCGACCGGGCCAGCTCCAGCAGCAGCGTCGCTCCCGCTCAAAGGGACGTGGCGCGCGCCTGTGAGCGCGTCTGTGGGGTGCCCTGCAACCTTCGGTTTGCCCGGCAACGGGCCACGCAGCGGAACGCTGCCGTGGAGGGCGCCGTCGGCATCGCCCATGAGGAGGCCACCGAGTGGGGCAGAGGCATGAAATACCACGCCTCGAAAGTGGCAGCCATCGCGGCCGGTCTCACGGCTGCGGCCGCCCATGAGGCAGTGGCTGCCCGGATCAGGGCAACCAACGAGGAAGCCCGCCGGACGCAGGAGGCCATTGCCTGCAAGGAGGCCGAGGTGAAGGCGCTGGAAGAGGCGCTTGCCCAAGGGAGGGCAAAGAAGGAGGCGGAGGAAAGAGCCCACGCCGAAGCGACGGCTAAGGCCCAGGCGGACGCCGCCAAGAAGGACGCCATCGAGGCCGCGCGACGGAAGGTCGCTGAGGAGAGGGCAAAGACGGAGGCGGAGCTGGCGGCGTTGGAAGCGCAGAAGGCGCGGCTGCAGCAGGCCCGGGAAGCCGAGGCGGCTCGTGCTCGGGAGGAAGCCGAGGTGCGGGCTGCCGCAGCCACCGCCGCCGCAATGGAGGAGGCAGAGGCCAAACTCCGCCGCGAGACTCCCCCGGGAGGATCACGAGTGGAGACCCTTCGAAAGCTTTTCGAAGGGGACGCCTCCTCCAAGATGACGCTGGATGAGGCGGACAGGGGCAGCAGTGGGAGCAGTGGCCCCACCGCCCATCGACGGAGGAAGGGCAAGGGGAAGACCCCCGAGGGGCCGCGGAGGCCAGCGGGTGGACACCCCCACGACAGTGACCCCTTCTTCACCGCCAGCGACGGGGATGAACGAGGCCGCCGACATCGCGAAGTGGTGGCTTGGACGGGCAGAGGCGGCGGAGACGTCCCCATGGAACCGGAAGGTGAGGATGAGGATCTCCCTCCTCCCTACCGGAGCTCGGAGTCTTCCGAGACCGAGACGCCCAAGTGGGGCGACATGGACGAGGATGACGACATGGACTTCGGCATCACGAAGAAGCGCCCATCCTCGGACCCACCGAGGCGACCCGGCGGAGGCCCACCGGGACCCCCTGGCGGAGGACCATCAGGACCCCCTGAGGAACGCCCAGCAAGTGGACCCCCTGGAGGCGGACCACCGGGCGGGGGAGGACCCCCTGGACCGGGCGGACCCGGCAGAGGCCCTCCTGGAGGACCCCCTGGGGACCCCGACGACCCACCAGGGAACGGCGACCCGGATACCGCCTGGCGGTGGATTGTCTACCTCCGCAGGAGGGTCTTTCCCTCGAGTGCGAGGTAGACACGGGCAAGGGCGAGATGACTCGCATCTCCAAGGTCGCCGCGCGCGCGCAGACAGAGCTGGACATCGGCAGGGCCGAGATCAGACAGCTGAACACGGTCATCAGCGGTCTGCAGCAGAGGCTGGACGCGCTGGAGGCCCGTGGGAGCGTCGGCAGCGACCACCCACCCCTGGAGTCTGGCTCGTCGGACGACGGCTGGGGACCCGGACCAGGTCCAGGCAGACCCCACGCCCCCGGCGGAGCCCCCAGGAGTCGCCCCGGCGCCAGCGCCCCCTCTCTCACCGCGCCCTCTCACCACAGCGCGGGCCGCCGCAACGAGCGCGTGCCGCCCGGCAGTGGCAGTGAGGATTGGCGTGATGAGTGGCTCAGCTCGGACTACCACAACCGCCGTGCTCCACCGCGGACGCCTGTACGCCCCCGACGCCCGGCACCAGCCCCGGTGCCAATCCCAATGGCTGGAGGACGTTATGGTGGACTCAGGGATGAGGTCCCCAGAGGAGACGTGGAGTGGGATGTCGGCGAAGGTGAGGATCTGGACCTGGACCTGGAGGAGTTCGACATCAGCCCGCCGCGTGGTGTACGACAGGAGGCCGCTGAACGCAGCCGCCAGCGCCGTGATGAGGATGCGTACATGGAAGCAGTACGGCGTGAACATCTAGGTTCAGCGTACATGGAGGAACCGCGGCGTAGCCACAGGGATTCCATGGAGGAGATGGACGTGGCGGCCGTGGGAGTCCGTGGGCGAGGCCGAGAGGAACCTCGGTCGACCTCGCGGCCGGCGTTCATGGTCTCTAAGGCCGCGGACGCCGCCGTGTGGGAAGACTTGAAGGACATCAAGCCCCCCATGTACGACGGCAACCCCCTTAACCTCGACCGCTTCTTGGAGAAGCTGGACGATTGGGGGCTGACCGTCACTGAAGACATGCCTCACGCGGATGCGGAGAGATATGTCTTCAGACGGTTCAGGTACCGCCTGCCGGAAGTGCTCGGAGAGCTATACTTCATGGCGACCAAGGAGGGGAAAATCAAGACCCTCAAGGAAGCCAAGGAGTGGCTCAACGAGCAGGAGTGGGTGGCCGCTCCGCAGGTGGCTGCCAAGCGGTGGAAGTCCATCAAGCCTGAGCATGATGGACGGGAGATCCGCCTGCGGGATTGGCGGGACTTCCGAGGGAAATACACCCTTTACCGCCGCAACGTGGAGGATTGGAACGCGGGTGACGAGCAGGCTCGCCTGCTCTCCATGCTGCCGGAAGCATGGATCAAGAGGGTCACCAAGGAGGAATCCAAGCGGGCCAAGTCCAACCACACGGTCAAGATGATGCTCCCCAAAGAGTATCATACGAACATGGTGGCTTGGGCGCAGAAGAACGTGGCCCGGGATGTCAAACGGCACTCCCTGCGGAACGCTCTCCTCATCACCGTCTCGGGCGATCGCGAGAAGACCGCGATGTGGCGCCTTGACGAGTGTGAGTTGAGCGGCCAGACCATCCGTCTGCAGGCCATCCCGGCGCGGATGAGCTGCGACGAGATCCTGGAGTGGGTTGGAGAGGAGGTGCTCAAGGAGTACCGGAACCTCCACCACACCCGCGGGTTGAGGCCCGGCGACCGCGACGTCAACTACGTTGGCGAGGGACCTGGCGGGGAAGCTGCCATGGACCCAGCGGGAGCTGACGGCGATGAGACTCTCGTCGACGATGACGACGACGATGAGCCCGCCGAGGTGGCCGCTTGTGCCTTCGTGGCCAATAACCTGAGCGCGGGGAGCAAACCGGGAAACTGGAAGCCCCTGCAGCAGGGTTGGAGGAAGCAGGAGAAGAGGGACCCTCGTCGCATTGGCGACCCTCCGCTGTCCTTTGGGGAGTTCATACGAGCTCACCCTCAGGGCTGTTTCGTGTGTTATGGGAGGAAGCGAGGCTTCAACCATGACCAACAACAATGCCCTGTCCACAAGGCCGACACGGAGGCTTACAAGAAGGCGCACGGGTCGAAGAAGCGTGCGCCCGCGGGTATCCGGGAAGCCAAAGTGGAGGTCGACAAGGACGAGCTGGCCAAGCTGATGTCGTCGGTGGGGACCGAGTTGGCCAAGGAGATCCAGGAGATCAAGCGGAACTGGGTCCCCAGGTCGGACAACAAGAACAAGGAGAACAACCAGAATGACCAGAACAAGGACAAGGACAAGAACAAGGGTAAGAAAGGGGGAAGGAAGAAGGGCGTCAACGGAGTTGATGCGGAGGAGAACACCCCTTCCTCCACAAATGACGCCCCCTAGCGGAGCCCCTGCAGCCAAGGGCCCCCGCTAGGGCGGTCGCAGGATGGTGACGTGGGAAGCGCCGAACCATCCCAGTCGGGAGTCGATAAGCACAAGGGGACTGCCGCGGGCGGAAGGCCCGGTCCGGCACCCAGTCGCGGAGGCGGGGTGAGGGCAAGTGAAGGCACGAACCCTTGCACCTGTCCGTCCTTCGCGACCAAGAATGTCTTTGATGTACTACAGGATCTATCCGAGAGTATCGGAGGATCACCCGGACCGCAGCTGGATGCTGCAGATGGGCAGCCTGAGCCCATTGTCCACGACCTGCACCAGTCGCTTGTTGAGCTTCTGGAACGGCCGGAGATCCTGAGTTTGCACGCCGTGCGCCGTGTCGGTCGCGAGCGGCAGTTGCATCTTAAGGTCCGTGCCTTATGCGGGGAAGTGGAAAAGGTTTTCGACGTGTTGGTCGCCACGGGAGCTCAAGTCAGCTTGGTCAAGGCTGGCCTACTTCCACCAGAGTGTCTGACCGACAGTCGGAAACCTGTCAGGCTGAAGGTGGCGAACGGCCAGTACATGGTGGGAGGCACGAAGGAAGCGGCCATTGGGCTGCAGTTCGTGAACCATCGTGAGCTGAGCCGCCCAGACCTCGGCAAGGAATTCCTCCTGCACGGTCGCTTCTACGAGGCCGAGATGGACTGGGACATGATCGTTGGATACGACTTCATGATGGAGACGGACTCCGGCGTTCTCCCGGCCCAAGCCTCCATGACCCTGTACCAGGACGACCAGCTCTCGTGGCTTTCGTCACCTGAGCACCATGTGGAATGCCAATGGATCCACCCCGAACGCAATCAGCTCGAAGTGGCCGCGCTGGCCACTGAGCCAACTGGTCCTGCAAACCAGGAGTACGGCGTAAGGCCGGAAGTGGCGAGCCGAGTTGTTGCGGACTTAGGAGCTTCGGATCTGGCCCTGGATGCGTTCTCTTCAGGAACCTCCGCCCATCTTCGGGTGTGTGAGAAGTACTGGAGCGCACAGGACTCCGCGTGGAAGAAGCACTGGGGTCCGCATCAGGGATTGATGTGGATCCATTGCCCTCGATGGGACATTCCAAGAGCGATAGCGAAGATTCGCAAGGACCGCTCCAAGGCAGTGCTGGTTGTTCCTATGGGATGCACCGAGGAGGAAAGTACCCGACATTGGGTAGCCTCATTGACCAACATGACCTTAAACAAGGTCGTCCTACCGGCTGGAGAGAGTGTCTATCAGGACGCTAAGGGACAGCCTATGCCACCCCAGAGATGGCCAACAGAATTCCACTATGTGGATGGGGGCCTTGATCAGGCCGACGCCACGGACTTTGTGTGTGTCAACCGCATCATAGCAGAGCACTGGCGGCAATGCTTTGCGGTTCCCCCTGTTGACATCGAAGAATCGGATTCGGAAGACCCCCTCACTGAAGAGGAGTGGGATCTGGCTCAGGGGTATATGGATCAGCCCTTTCACGACTGGGGAAACCAGCGTGAGGGCAAGGGCCAGGACAGAGCCTGGTGGGAAGTGGACTCGATTGTCTCTGGTTCCTATGACGGGAACACCTTCGTGCAGAGGGTGCTGGACCACCTATCCAGCCAGGACGAGCCAATCGGGGGTAACCCACCCACCTACGGCGATCTATTCCGAGGCAAGACCAGAGATGGCCCTTTGGGCCACCTGGGAAGACCGCCTGAGCCGAAGACGAGCGGAGTAGCTACCCCTCAAGTAAGCTCCGTGGTTCAAGAGCCCGGAAAAGCCAAGGCGGAGTCCGATGACTGCCCCAAGATCCAGGCATTGAGGGCCAGGCTGAAGCAGAAGTGTGGTGATACCTTCTTCAGCGGCAAGCCTGTGTTTCCCCCACCGGTGCGTGGACCGTATGGCGAGGCCAAGATACGACTGAAGCAGGACCCCCGTGTGTATCAGCACCAGGAGTTTGCCCTGAGGGGCGAGAGGAAAGAGGCCATGGAGAAGATCCTCCGTGACTTCATCCAGAGAAGCTGGCTCGAGCCGTGCCACTCCGAATGGGCCTCTCCCTGCTTCGTCGTCCCCAAGAAGGTTGCCGGTGAGTGGCGGCTCGTGGTCGACTACCGCGGCCTGAACGCCCAAACGCAGCACGACAGCTATACGCTGCCCCTCATTGAGGATATGCTGCAAAAACAACACCGGCGGAGGATCTTCACGGTGATTGACCTGAAACATGGTTATCATCAGATGCCTCTCGCCGAGGAGTCCCGTGCCTGCACAGCCATGAGCACCCCACTTGGACCTCTCGGGTGGAAGGTGATGCCCCTGGGCGTTACCAACGGCAATGCGGCTTTTCAGCGGATGCTGGAGAACCTGCTTGAGCCGGTGCGCGACTGTGCGGACCCCTTCGTGGACGACGTGATCATCGCGTCCGGGGACCCCAGTATGAGCTACGAGAGCTCCTGGAGGCACATGAAAGGGACGTCACTAGAGTGCTGGACCTTCTGGTTCGGCACAAACTCACGGGCAGCAGTGACAAGGCCACCATTGCGGTAAGCGAGGTGGTCTTCGCTGGCCACGTAGTCGGGAACGGGCAGCGAAAGCCCATACCTGGCAAGGTGGCTGCGATTGAGCACTGGGAAAAGCCCAAGACGGTCTCTGAGCTACGGGCGTATCTGGGGTTCTGCAATTACTACTCGGGGTATATCAAAATGTACGCCGAGTATGCAGCCCCCATGACGACCATGCTCAAGGGCAACCGAGAGGAGACCAAGAAGGGGTCCAAGAAGGCTCTGGTCTGGACAGCTGAGTCCGACCGTGCCTTTGAGGGGATGAAGCAGGCGCTGCTATCCGCAGTGGGTCTGCACCTCGTGGATCCCGACCGAGGGTTCGTCCTGCGCACCGACGCTTCCGACTACGCCATTGGCGCTGTGTTGGAGCAAGTGCTTGACGATGGGAGGCACGTGCCCGTGGCCTTCTGGAGCTGAGTCCTGGCGGAAGGCCAGAGACGGACGTGGACGCCCCGTGAAAAGGAGGCGTATGCCATCGTCATGGCTCTCAGGAAATTGGCTGGGTACATAGCCCTCCATCCCGTCACCGTCTGCACCGACCATCAGAGTCTGCAGTCGTGGCACAAGGAGCACGTGGACACCCCCTCAGGTCCCGCCTCCCGATGGGCAAGATGGCATGAGACCTTGGCCAAGTTCGACCTCACGGTTGTGTATATTCCTGGAAAGGATAACACCGTGGCGGACTGTCTCAGTAGGTGGGCCTATCCCGCCAGCAAGGGCATGACGGATATCTCTGCCCATGGCGATGAGGCTGAGACCGCTGAAGCCAAGAGGATCATCGAAATTGAGCGCCTGATGGAGGAGGAGGGTGCCAAACGCTTCGTCGTCATGGCTGCAGATGCCCCCCTCGCGTCGAGGGTGAGCAGAGCGGTCAGAGTACTCGCCCCTGATGGAGCTGAGTCCGACAAGCACCTCTTCCCGGAGTCTTGCCTCAAGGACGACTCGACTGACGACTACGCCAAGTCTGAGGCCTTTGCGGCCGAGTATAGGGCTGTGACCGACCCTGATGACGGGCAGAAGTGGCCAAAGGGGCTGACTGAGGAAGATGGCAAGCTCTACCGGAATGGTAAGCTGCTAGTACCCGAGTCTTGGGTGCTCGAGCTGTGTGAAGCTTGGCACCACCACATGCTGCACCCAGGGGTCACGAAGCAAGCTCTTGACATGCAGCGTCGGTTCGAGATCGACCATATCGTTCTCTACACCGCCATCAAGAAGGTCAGGAAGGGTTGCTCGGTCTACCAGGCCTGCAATCCCGATAACCGGAACGTCAAGGGGGAACCCCAATGGACCCCGGTTCCTGACCAGCCCATGGAGAGCGTGGCCATGGACGTCTTCTCCATGCCCGAAGTGCACATCGGCAAGGAGACCTTTGACTGTGTGGTTCTCTGTGTGGACCGCCACAGCGGCTACGTTGTAGCCGTTCCGGCACGCAAAAAGGGGTTGCTTGCCAAGGAAGTGGCAGTCATGATGATTCGTCATTGGCTGACCGTCTTTGACATCCCCCGCACCATTTGCAGCGACCGAGGGCCCCAGTTTACTGGTGGCTGGTTCAAGGCTATGTGTTCCCTCATGGGGATACGTCATGCCAAGAGCGTCGCCTATCTCAGCCGGTCTAACGGCCGTGCTGAAGTGGCTGGACGGCAGCTGTTCGAGAAGCTGCGCAGGATCCACATCACCAATCCACGTCGGAACTGGTTTGAGGAGATGTGGCCTGCTCTGAAGGCCCATCATGACACCCCCACTCCGGGCGGTTTGTCCCCTCACCAGATTCTGTTTGGCAGGGACCCCCTGGGTAGGGGACTTCCCCTGTCTGGTGATGGCATGGCTATGGATGCCAAGGAATTCTTCGCGCGGCAAGAGCAAACGGCGCGGGACATCCGCCAGCAGCTCGAGAAGGAGCATGCTGAGCGTCAGAAGTCCGCCCCGAGCTGGACAGCGCAGAAGTTCAGGGTGGGAGACCCGGTGTGGGTGATCAGACCCCGCCCCATGGGCACCCACCGCACCAAGACCTGGTTCACACCCGGCGAGGTGGTCCGCAGAATTGGTGAGGACACCTACCGCATCAAGGTGGGTCACGGACAGTTCTGGGAGCGCCACGAGAGTCAGCTCCGTGTGCGGGAACCCGACCTCCGTGGCCAACATGTGTCCCTGAGCTACGCCGCACATGAGGCTGACTCGGACGACGATTATGCGGAGCAGGACGACTATACAGTCGAGAAGATCCTTGCTCAGCGTCCGAAAGCCTCGGGACCCGGAGGTCTGGAGTTCAAGGTTCGTTGGCGAGGCTATGGGCCGTCCCACGACACCTGGGAACCCGTCCCCTTGTTCGTGCCGCGGGTTAATACTCCCTTCATGGAGTACATCCGCAAGCACAAGACCAAGATCCATGTCTCGGACTTGGCAGCACTCACCCGGGCGATTGCAGCCAGGGGTGGCTGATCAGCGCCCTTAGCTCTCCCCTGATGCGTTTTGAGCGCTTGTGAGGCCGACGAATCGTCCCTTACTTGCTTGCTCTCTTCCATCTTTCGCTGACAGAGTGGCCATATACCCCCCCCTGCTGAATCCAGAGGACGATGGCCCCTCTCTTCTTTCATTCGTCACTCCCCCCCCTGCTGAATCCTTGGGAAACCAGGTAGGGCGACTGACCTTCATATTTCTGAGCACTTGGGGACTTGAAGCCCATACGACGTTGCGCAACGGATGCCGCTGTCATCGGCATTGCGAATTTTGGTGTGTGGTCTGGTTCCATGGCACTTGCGGAATCCAGACCAGTCGGCTTGTGTCTGCGGACTATATATGGCCTGAACTCAGGCGTTTTCCTGTCCACCCTCCTGCATATGCCTTATCCTAACCGGGGCGTGTTTGGCAGTCTGTCCAGAGTGTGTTTACACGCCTATTTACCTCGCTTGTTTTGCTTTTCTGCCCTCCAGGATATGTGCATCTGTATGTTGCTGTCTTCAGCCCATCACCGGAGTGTGGACTGTTTTTCCCCTCCGAAAGGATGCGAATCGTATACGCAGGCGCCCTGAGTCGCCGTTTACATGTTCTTACATATGGTCCAGCCTGGACCAGTACCGCATTACATATTCTTCTGTTTAAGTGCCTGTGATACCGTGTTGCCCTATTCGCTGTGATGTGGAGATCCTGATGGCGCCAGGCGGGAAGCCCAGTTGCCTGACTACACTCCCAGCGGTCCGCCACTGTCAGTCCCAGTGTGAGCCTACCGATTCGCAGACGCACTTGCAGTCGGATGGCGGCCTCCGGTGCTCCTGACCTCGGTCAGTCTGCCTGGGAAACTGGTGGTTTGAGGAGTCGACGCCTCCGCCCACACTGCATGAGGACTCCCTCATGTATGGCCTTCGTGGTAATAGGGCGAGGGAAAAGACAGCCTTGATGCCCGAACCCTTAAGGAGGAGCCCCCTTAAGATCCCTTAAGGAGTTCGGCTGTATCACTCTGGACTCGCATCGTATGGATATGGACATGGTGCGCCCGAGGAAGGACCCGTGGGGACTCTCCCCAGTCGGCGGGCCTTGGGAAGCTTGGGGTAGCCTGATGGATCTTTGTGGTCGCTCTCGACCTGTGGGACCACCTCGGTCGTCGTGTGTCGCCTATGTTGGCCGTGTATGCCACTGCCACTGTGGTGGTGACCGTAGCAGCCGGCACCCGGTGCGCCTCGTATGGGTTAACGGGTCCTTTGGATGCCGAACAATCGCCGCCAGGACCCGGGACTTGATAATTGATACTATACCTGCAGTTACTATCAATTACAGCATCATACCTGTTTTACTGTGAGATTTAGGCGGTCTGACCTGGGAATCAGCCTGAAGTGTGATGTGACACCCCCCCCTTCAGGGGATGGTCCTGGGTACCCGCTGCCATGCGTGGGTGTTATCGAGCCCCCCCCAGGGTTTGCTCTAAGAAGGGGGGTGAAGCGGTACCCAGAACCCCATGGCTAGGTTAGGGCATACAACCGGTCTCCGGTCCACTAACCCCATGTACGGAAGGGAAGACCGGTCTCCGGTCCACTAACCCCATGTACGGAAGGCGCCCGTTGACGCCCGGTGCGAGCCCGGCGGGAGCGTGTTCCGTGCCGTAAAGCCCCGCATCGGCAACCGATGCACCGCCAGCGGAGATTTGTATATCAGAATGTCAGGAATCAACAGGGTTTCATTTTCATATTGTTTCCGTCAATTTTTACGCTTCCGTTCTGATATTCACTGTTTTGACTGCTGGCGGTTGGATCGCGACTTTACCGTAACCGCCAGTTTAACTGTTTATAATGGAAATTTGAACGCTATCCGTGACGAAGGCTCTAAAGTCTTCAGGAATTGCGTTGATGCATCCGCAATTTTCACATTCTACACTCGCAACCTTAATCCGAATTTTTCAGGATGTCGAAATCGGATTTTCGACTTCGACATCCCCGCACTTGATTTGACCTCTTTTGAGTGGACCTACGTGCTTCCCTATGCACGAATCAACTTTCCTTTTATCCTGCCCTCCATTTGTCTTAAAGATATGGGCAAAACAAAGTTGATTCGTGAGGCCACTTGTGAAGGTCATATCTCGTGTTGCTTGCGAGGAATGACAATAAAGAAACGTGGGATGTATTCACAATACTCCCGACGTAATTTAGGAAGCTTTATATGCCTTGCGTCTCCACACGTGCGCGCTAGTGTAATGGATCATGGTCAAGAGGGTAGAGTTTGCGTTATAACTCTTTGGCCAGGACATTGCGTGCGTTAAGATAACTTTCGAGTGTAGCGCGCAAGTGTTGGTGTTGCATAGGAACTCTCTTTGAGTTCCTATGAGCGATTGACACAAAGTTATGCCCTTGGAGGGGCATGACATATCGTGGGGGGAGCTACCTTTTTGGGCAATATGTGGTATGTGCCATGTGTTGTGTTGCGTGCCCATTTGGCGAGTCCATCGCTCCAAGCCGAACCCACCAATGGACCTCAAATTGTGTAAGCCCCTTCTCCATACTCCCCACGATCAATTGCAAGCCTAACCCTCGTGAAGGGAAGCTTGTGTGGCGATCCCAAAGCGATGCGTTGGGAGCAAGGTGTGTGTTTTGCAATTTTCCATATTTTCATGTGCCCACTTGGGAGGTAGCGCTCGTAACCTTTCAAAGCGCCCCAAGTGGAGCACATATGTGGGATCGAAGGTCATTGGTGTCAAGTCATTGTGTTTAGAAGGATTAGTTGATTGCACGATCCAAGCCGAAGATATTATAATATAAGTGTGCGCCTTTCAAGGCACTTTTGTGTGTCTTTGTGCCAATTTTGCCGTTTTTGGCCCGTCATGATGTCAAGCGGCGACCGTGTATTTCAACGTTGCGCTCAATTGACATCATGACCCAAGTATGATATGAGGGTACATACTTCGGTGCCCAACATATCTAGGACCCGGCGAATAATTCCTCTTGAGCTTGGCATACCGTGGCCGCCATGTTGGCGATTTGGGACTATCCCAAATCATGGGCTCACTTGGCGACCCTGCCATTCCCAAAACCGTAGGAGTTGGGCGACGCCCAAAAGATATGCTGGACACATATGACTTGATACCAATCCCATGGCACACTCCGGTCCGAGTCGGGCATATGCCTCATTTGCCCCAACCATGGGTGTGCGCATTTTTGGCCATTTTGAGCAATTTTCCACTTTTGCTGCCCGCCGTGCACTATGTTGAGCCCACCCGTGCACGCCGGACGCATGGACCAATGGACCATATATGACCTGGGTGTTACGCATATTGGTCCCCATGGTTCACACACCACGTGGGCGAAGCGGAGCAACCTGCGTTAAGGCGCTAACCCAAAGTGAGTGTGGGCAATTTTGCCATTTTGGCATTTGTGGACCCAATTGGAATCGTCACCACGCCAAGTGGCATGGAGATTTTTGAGAGCCAAGTGCATGGCAGTCTCAGTTGGACTCCTGGTGGATCGCGTATGGAATGGCGGATCCGATCTCCAAGCCGGCGTGGAGATATACTATTGGGAGCACCCTGAATTTTGGCTCATTTCAGGCAGCAAAAATGACCCCATTTTGGGACCCCAATTTCCCCCTTCCGTGTGGTCAATTGGCGGCCCCATTTCTCTATGCCCATAAGGAGCCTGGACCTAATTCAAAGTTGTACACTCAGATATAGGTACTAGGTCCTGCCTCCTACCCTCTGAGTCATTGGCCTTACCTTGGCCGGGCGAGCCACGCGTGGGAATGACGCCAATTTTGGTGATTTTGGCATCATGACCCCACTTGACTCATCCGTGTTGCCCTGATGCCGGGACCTCAGAGGGAACCAGGTTGGGTGAGGGCTCCGGGGAGTTCGTACTCAAAAGGGAAAAGGGTCAGTTGCCTCGTCCCTACCTCTGGCGGGTCCGGACGAGGGGTCAATTTTGGAGTTTTTCAAGCTAATTTCAGTTTGGGCTGAAACAGCCCATTTTCAGCTACCAACTCCTGAGGGATAATGGCGGGGCCATATCTCTGGCTCAGAGAAGAGTTGGGACCCGCCGTCAAGGGAGCATAGGGAGCCACTATCGGTTGGCCTTGGGGCACCTTGGTTCGCAGGAACTCGCCTGTGGGTGGGGGGGACACGTCCCCTATTGGCAGGGTTTCAGGGTCTCGACTGAGCAGGGCATGGGTTGTGTTTGAGCCCCCGCCCCCACCAGCCACTGAGTGGGTCGGACCTGGGATTGGGATATGAGTTGGGACTGAGTGTCTATTGTCCTGTAATGCCCTTACCCCAGTCCAGTCTTAACCCCATGTGTACATATCCTGATGTGTTGCTGTACATAGTTTCGTTCCCTTGTTGCAGAGTGGCAAGGATCCTGAAACGCTTTGTCACATGACATGAGCGCATTGATGCCCCTGTGAGCGTAGTGCTTTGCCTGCCTGCTCACTTGCGCGTGTCCACCGCAGCGTCCCGTGGCCGGCCCCCCATGGGAACGCGTCACCCCAAGATCTCGAAAAGGGAGACCGTGTTTGGCTCCGCAAGAGCGAAACTACCCAGGAGGGAGACTCCAAGCTTCTCCCCCTGTGGGAAGGTCCCTTTGAAATCGTTTCTCGAGTCAGGGAGAACAGTTTTAAGGTGCGTGTGGATGTGAATCGGGAGTTGGAGGTGAGCGGAGACAGGCTTAAGCCTGAGATTCCGAGTCCAAAGGGCAGGGTCAAACCTCTTTTCTGGACCTCCAAATGGCTTTCCGAACGCAGGATTGAAGGTGGTAATTACCAGGTAGAACGCCTTGTCGACCATTATAATAATGATGAGGGTAACTGGCGGTTTCTTGTCAAGTACAAGGGTTTCCCTGAGTCTGAGAACACTTGGGAACCTCCCTCTTCCTTTGTACATGGTTCAACCACAGGTTTCAGAAATTACCTGCGAGCTCATCCTGGAATTCCGGTCCTATTTACTGACTGTCTGAGCAAGCCAGACCGTAAAGTTGAAAAGGACGGAGCAAAGGCTGTCGTGGTGGACGGAGATCCAGCTCCTACCCCACAGATTCCAGCACATTCTGCAGGAAATCCGGCGCCTCAAGGTGCCGTGCGACCGGAAGCACCACGCCCCCCTCCAGCACATGCACAGGAGGGCAATGAGGGGCTTCCGGTGCATGAACGAAGACCACCAGACCGGTTCCGCGGTGGCGGCAAGCCTGCAGCGCTGAGCCAGGTGGTTGTTCGTCCACACTCCGAGACATTCTGAGCTCATTTTTGTACATTACTCATTCACATCCGCTTTATCAAATTCTGATCCAAATTTCAAATTCCTGGTACATCAGGCCCAATTACGTCCCCTTCGGGTTGACTGTGGGGCTACCCAGTACACCAGGTGTGTTGTAGTCTCGAGACAAGTTTTTGCGTATTTTTCAGGTTCATTTCTGAGGTGTTACTGGTGAACGGATGACTTTGGCCACATGAGTGAGAAAATCGGCCTACATTGGACTTGTGCGACTGAAGCCGCCATGTGTTGTCGGCGAAGGTGCACTAAATGTCCTGGCCCTTAAAAGTCCAGTTCGAGCCAGACAGGCGAAGATCTGAGCTGAATACTAGAAGTTGGAGGTTTCATGTACCAATCCGGTAACCGATGAGAGGTTTGAACTTCGTTCGCCATTTGTCGGTATACAGCTCGTCAGTCAAGTTGGGCAGTGCACTTGGTTCCCGGCCCGTGGTCGTAGGTTCGAGACCCAGAACGGTCGGTCGATAGATGTGCACTCCCGACCCTGCGGCTTCGTCAGGGGAGGGGATTGGGGTGTTCGTCATATCCGGTGTATCAACACCGCACCCTTCGGGCACAGTTGCCTGTCACATAGATTCCATTCTCGGTGTACCTGACGTACTCCGCGAACTCCACTTTTCGTGAGGGAAGCACAGAGCATTTACGAATGCCTGATGCCTGATCTCCGGTAAGTCTGAACCCGGTTGTTAAAGTTTGGCTGTGCGATACTGGCATGGCCGGTGCTACTCTAGTTGGTGAATGCCTTCATCAACGGACCGGGGTCGTTGGTTCGAACCCCAGTAGGGTCACTCTCCCACTTCGTCTCAGGCATGTCCATTGCGTGTGGCACCGGCCCGCCCATCCACCGCCTGCATCCGGGGCTGCATCAGCGCCATGGGGCTGTCCCTTGGAGGCCGGTATAGGTGGTTTTACATATTTATTTGCGTCTCCGGACGGCAGAGTTCATTCAGGTTTTATTTACATTTTTCCGTCATGTACATGTACCGAGCGGTCAGCCTAAAACCGTTTTTGTACCGCCGAACACTGGATTGTACTAAGGACCTTCGTCAGTACAGTGGATAGGCATACCGCCTCCAGAGCTAGGGGTCGTAGATCTGAACCCCTATAGATGCTCACGCCACCAATATCTCCGGCATGGCCTATCCAGCTCTTGAACACCCTCGCCTGAGTGGTTACGCCTGCGGTCCCAGGCATTGGCTGCAGTGGGAAAGCAAGTGCCTCGTAAAAGGTCGCCGTGACTTCGTGGCGCTGCTTCGTCTTTTTTTGTTTTCCCCTTCTTCCAAAGGGGACCGAACTGGCTCCTTCGAAGCTGCGACTGCGTGCTCAATCCGCTAGACCAGGAGCGGAGAGCACTTGTTTTAGAGTGTCATGAGTGAGGGAATCTTGATCGTTCGCCCCTCATTTCTTCAGTTTTGGCGTGGTGCCCCTTCGGTTAATTACTGGAGCGTAAGAACACTACTGGTATGTCCGGTGTAGTGCTGTAATGTGTGTGAATGTCAGCGCCAGGCTTCCACAAGGACAGACTAGGGGTAATCTGAACTGTGGAACTGGAATTCCTGAATTTCTACCACCAGCAGATGATGTAATGTAGATAAATCTCCGGTTGCGCAGCCGCTTACTCCCTACAGGAACCCCCTGTAGTCTGGTAGTGTTCCGAACACAACCAGAAACTTAGTTTTGAGCTTCATTCTGCTGCCGGTAGACTTCATTCCAGCTTCATCTGTGGAGATTCCTCCAATTTTGTCTTGATTTGAGAGCATCCTACTGACTTGTTTCTACCATTTTGCTAAACCGCAACGTCAGTTCTTTTAAAGAACTTTATATATGGCTTCTACGGACTTCAGGCAGACACTTCTGGAGTCTGGTGGCACAGGCGAAAACTTTTTTGTCAGAAAGGTGAGCCTCATTTGCGAATTCAGGTTCTAGATCAGCAGAATTGTTCAGATTGTTGTCTGAAAGCAAGAGATTGACCTACTTATCCTTCGAAAACACCACCGCCACTGCAAATACGGTTATATACGGTGTGTTGCAGCTTATGGCCCACAGGCTATCGCCTTCCATGAACCTCCGGCGGAGTCTGTCATGATTTAGCTGCAGGATTCAAGGTCAGCATGTCCATCATCATGAATGATTCATCATGCCAACATTTTCTTAGAATCTGTTAGATGCTCGCTTTGTGAGATAAAAACCCGCCTACCCAAGGTGAACTGACTTTTGTTTACTGCTGTGGTGCTCGTTTGCCCACTCTCCGTTTACTCATTATTGCTGATTTCAGCTGATTCCAGCCTTAATCCTGTACATTCCTGCATTCCAGGAAATTGTCGTGTCAGTTTGTTGGATTTCTGTAGGATCTAGTGACGGCTTCGTCCAATTGCCCTTTCGCGGACCTAGGCAGGACACCTTGTAGTGAATATATACTATCTCTGTTAACGATTGCTCTTTGTGTGTATTGTGACTACTTACTCCAAGCCCGATTCAGTGTCAATTGTCTTAATCCCTGCCAATTCTGTATGCATTTTGGCCATCTTGAGCACATGCTGTGGGTTCGACAAGAGAAAAGCGGCAATAACACAATGTAGAGTACGTGGAGGACACCGTAGCGTGCCCGCGAGAGCAACAAACGCTCAGACCAGGTCATTTGTCTTGAATCCCCCTGCATTTCATGTGTAATTTTGCCTGATTTTGCTGAATTGCTCCTCATTCTCGACCAGGACACGGTTTGGTATCCTTTCGAGGTACGTTTACGTGTCTTTTGACCTAATTTTGTTCCCTTTGGTTGTTTTCCATGTCTCATTGTTGTACATTCTGGTGTCATTTACCCTGATTTAGTCTCACTCCATTGGATTATGA
The DNA here is from genome assembly GCA_964036045.1 of Eutreptiella sp. 'Long Island Sound 2002'. Lineage (NCBI taxonomy): Eukaryota > Euglenozoa > Euglenophyceae > Eutreptiales > Eutreptiaceae > Eutreptiella > Eutreptiella sp. 'Long Island Sound 2002'. The sequence goes on along the minus strand of OZ038378.1, from coordinate 131,315,485 downwards.
GCAGATCTGGACAGATTTTGCTGCTAGGAGGCGCGTTTTTCGGCTTTTCGCCACACTCACGCCTTCGTTGACCCGGTAACACACCGCAGTGTGTTCGTGGAGGGGGGGTGTAAGTGCGGCTACCCTCCATCCGCGCAGATCTGAGGTCAATTCAGGTCAATGCACCCCCATTCAGCCAGATTCAGCTCATTTCCGGACATTTACATATGGGAGCCTTCCCAAATTTTTACCCGAACAGTTCCTGTATATTATGGACACGCCGGATTCAATTCTGGTGTCCGTTCCGGCTGAGATGGTCGCGTTCCAATGATTTGGTGGAATCGCCGGCGCGCGTGCGCAAATCAAATCAGCCAAATATTTTTTCACAATCGGAATTTTTATAAATTATACAGGAAGAATATTCCAGAATTATATGTATCATATTATCCGCCTACATTTTCTTGTAGACTGGGATTTTTTGCAAGTTCGTATCTTCATCTTCATTGTCTTCACTGTCGTGCTTGTACCTCATGGACCCCAAGGGCAAGGCCCCAGCACCGACCCCTCCATATCGCCGGGACGCACAGAAGAGATACCTGCCCTCTGTTCCCTTTCCCCATGCCGGCCCTGAGCCCTCCGGCCAGGCTCCGCGGAGCTTTCTCAAAGGGAATAGCTTAGACCTTTTCCCCCTCAGCGGCATTCGGTCATTTGGCCGTGTCCCCCCGAACCCAAACTCAAGAGGGGACGGTGAGGTTGGTCCTCCTCTCCATCCCCCCCTCCTTGTCCGTGATGGTGACCTTCTGGTACCATCCGGCCCCCCTTTCGGCACGCCTCGTCCGCCCGCTCCCCCCTCGCCCCAGGGTACGCCCTCCGGCAGCCTCTTGATTGCCTACCCCTCCCGCTCCGCACGGGCCTCATTGACGAAGAGATGCGGCAGCCGCACGATTGTGGCCTAGGTAGAACAAAAAAGATAAAAAAACACGCAATAACCGCCGCGATAACCGCCGCGATAACCTTCGTGATAACTAGTTAGAACGCAATAACCCAGCGCGAAAACTAGTTAGAGCACCCAGTTAGGGGGCGATAACTGTCACGATAACTAGTTAGAGCAGAGGAGAGAGGAGGGTGTAGTGTGCACTTTTCACATCTGGTGACATGGGCACATGCCTTTGCTCGCCTCCCTCTTGGGGCCGTCCAGCACCGGGCTCATCCTCCGTAGCTGGACGAACTCGATGACGGCCGCATACTCCCGAACTTGCCTCCAGTGCACCAGCTGGGCCACTCCCTGAAGCTCAGGGGGAACACTTGCCACTCCTCCATACATTTCCTTCCTCACCACCAAAATGGTGCCGGCCGGCACCTTAATCCCAACATGCCCTTGCAAGGTGGGCCACGGCAGTGGCTCACGATGGCACACCTTGGCCAAGGGGCACTTATCGGGGTGGCCTGCGACGCGCCGCACCTCCTCAGACGTGAGGGGGAAAAACCACCTCCCTCCCAACCCCCCCGCCCGACAATAAAACGTGCCCGGTGGTTGTTCCATCGGGAGCAAGCACTGAGCACATTGCTCAATGCTGACCCCATTGAGGTCCTCCACGAACTCCTCCTCCTCCCCTCCCTCTTGCTCCTCCCCATGGATGACTGATCAAGCGGAAGGAAAACAACGTAACGAGTCTACCCTATGCATTTTTTGCATCATGTGTCTGAAGCGTAGCACGAAGGGTAGCAGGAAGCGTAATATGACGCTTTACACAAATATAAGAAAATGTTATGTTGTGTGTGGTGTGCCACGAAGGTACCTGCACCAAAGCACCCCCCTTTCGTACCCAAAACCATTTTCCATACCCTGGGGTTTTGGAAGTGTTGAACTATGTAAATTTCCTCAATTTATCATCGTTAGGTCATATCACCCGCAAAATCCGCCTTTTTGTGCTTTTTAGCCCTTTCTATAACTATGGTTCCACAGGCACCTTTGTACGAATGCAGGGGGTCCGTATCTTTTTCCCCTCGAAGGACTACCCTTTCGTACTGCTGGTTTGCTACGAAAGGGGTACAGTTACCCCTCTCTTTGTACCCCTTTCATAGGGGCTTTCATACATCCTTCGTACTGATTAGGTTGTGCCGTGCTTTGGGCTAGTCGTCTTCTACCTCCCCTTGTGTTCCATGTCGCAGGTTCGAACCCACCAATGATGAGGACCACGATATGGGTGACAATGAGGACGACAAAATGGACAGTGCACTATCCTGGGGCGCTGAAGAGAGGCTTGCCTATGAGCTATGCGCGAAGGATGATGCGTGAAGGAGTGCCGAAGCTAATGCAGTGGGGGGCCAAGGCAACAAGAAGGATCATGGCACAAAAAGAACAGGTGCTGAAGACGGGGTTCGTTTTTCCCTTGGTGCCCCAATGCATGGGACGCACAGCCCAGTTCAATGCTGCATAATTACAATGTTTCTGACATGTGCGCTGGTGGTCCACACTCATGCCCCCCATTCCCCGGTTCGAACCCCATCCCCCCCTCCCCACGTGTGCAGTCCCACATGTGTTACCCGCAGGTGTTTCAAGACAGTGCCACAGCTCTGGCACCATAGGCCGGGCGCTGCTACAAGAGGGCTGTGATCATGTCGAGGTTAGAACTGTGCACACAGCACCCCGGTGCTGAAGACAGGCAACAAAAAGGGAAATGAAAGGGCCACCAACACCCAGTTTTTTGTTTGCAATTGTTGTGGGGAGGGGGGGGGGGTCATTGTTCGCCGTCTGCACCGGGCATCCTCCTCCATCCTCCTCTCTTTCAATTGGATCTTGGTTCCCTCCCTCTGGGCCCTCCGCAGAAGCAACCCAAGGTCCACTGCATGGTTGTTTACGAGATGCAATAGACCCCGCCTAGTGTAAATGGGTCGGGTGATGGACCATCTGCTGAAAAGATGCCCCAGGTAAAGCTTGAAGGCGCCATTTTTCTTGTCAGTTGCAATTGTGGAAAGCATATATAGGCTGCGGTATCGACTTAGGAAGACAGCTGAATGACAGCCCGCCCAATGCACCCATGTCCTAGGTAAGGAACCAGTTTTCTCCCACTCCTGTGCAAAGGTTTGTTGAACCTCCTTGGCTGCAGCGAGCGCTGCGTCACTCAAATACACCTTTGATCTCCAAAAGCCATATAGCCGGTAACAGGGCAATAAGATTAGGTGGACCACAACACCCGCTGGCACGCCACCAATATGGGCCCCAACAACCTGACGAACAGCAGCAACTACCTTTTGCATGTTCGGGTGCGAGGTTAGAAAAACCTTGCTTGAGGTCAGATCAAAGGCTCCCTCCTTTTGTTTGCGGGGGGCCAGCCTTCCTGCAGCAGTGATACGAGAGGCTTCAGCAATCACCTCCTTGTAGCAGTCTTGTAGCTGGGCTAGGCAGGCGTTGGCACCCGCTAACCCATTTCCCCTCCACCCTTTCACCTCACTATGTAACCTCTTGGGGAAACAATTTGAAATCCTAAGGCTGGCATCGTTAAAAGCCCCCACCCTCTGAATCGGCGGCACTTGTTTATAACAAGCCCCCAACCTCAGCGTATCTGGTACAGTGTGACATACATCTAAACTCATATCATCCCAGCACACCCAACACTTGTTTCCCCCTCTCCTTGGGTTGATAACCTGCATACCACCATGGTCCTCAGTAAGCCCCCTACTACATGTGTGACACCCTCTAGTCCCTGTATCTCTTCATCCAACCTCCGACAAATATCCGTCGCCTGTAAATAGGCAATGTCATCCGGGCCATCCATGGCCCACCATGTTCCCCATAGGGCTGGATTGCCTGCAGCCTCTGGTCCCCCCCATACATCTACAGAAACATTTGCCCTGGTTGCAGAACGTTTCCATAGTGAAGCTACATCCTTGGCCACTATCACTTTGATAGGGTCTGCGGGGACTTGGAGTTGTCCTGCAGATTTGGCAATTTCAATGATAGTATAAACCACATCCTCAACAGATACCTTAGCTGCTGCCCTGTCCCTTTTAGTGACGGTGATTAAAACCACGGGGATGGCATGGAAGGGCCGCAAGGATTGCTTGGTGGTATACAGCTCCTCCTTTTGTGCAGTGTCTCTGCATCTTGAGGGCTGTGGTCCATGACAGGTGTTGTGCCCTATAGAGGGTTGGGATTCTCAGGGCGTCAGCCACTCTGTCTTCCTGATCCGCATCTTGCCACAGATCATGTTCACAACAACCCCCAATAATGTAGAGGCCTCCATCCTTGCGTCTACTCAACGCGACTTCGGGGTCCTGAAGGATGGTTGTCAACTAGGTGGAGACGGCAACAAACACGCAAAGGACAAAACTGCTCACACGGCCATCAGCTGAAGAGCACACAACAGTTGGGTAAAAGCCATCATTTGTGCCCCGAAAGATATCATTTTCGTTTCTCCTTATCTCCACCTCCACCTCAGGAGAACGTAATGGAGATGATGAAACTGATGCTGAAAGCACAGAACGTGCCTGACGATTTGATCAACCAGTACATGCCTGCAGGAGGCGCGGGACGCAGACCGCAGGCAAGACGAACCCCACCCGTGAGTCCAGGCAACAAGGGTGCACAACTTTCTCAAGCAAAGACCGAGGCCACACAAATACACGAAGAGGAGCAAGATATGGCTGAAAACAATGACAACAGCGGCGACTGTTCAGTGACGGCGTGCCAAAACAAAAATTTCTTGATGACACGAAAAGTGCCGCTGCGTGCACTGTCAATGACATTAAAGAGCCTATCATGCGGAATGCATCGCACCTTGTGGGGCTAGTGCTGAGAACTCGGTCACGGACCGAGTGTGTGTATTTGATGAGCCATGTGTTCGATGCAGGTTGGTGGACTTATTTGAAGGAGACCAAAGCCGTTGAGAGAGGTTTGAGAATCACCAAAGTGATTGACGGGTATGCTGTAGTGCAAGCACGCGGCATATGCCAGGCGCCAAATGCAACAGACGCATTGATTGTTGGACAATTCGACCGAGCCGAAAGTTTGGGTTCTATACCTGGCTACACCGGACAGTCGGGCATCACCATGCCATAGAGTACATGCTATTCTTCACCGCATGCGGCGGTAAACGCACTGAAAGAGGGTACTTCATCATCACAATCAGCCAAGAAGTCAAAATCCAAGCCTTAGGGCCAACAGGATGCAAGCGTTACCGGAGGCTATTCGTGTCTATCTACAAGATGCAGTGGCCACGCTCCTCGATTAACAGTGGGCGGAAATGCAAACATGCCAGCACGTCATCAACAACATGCGGGACATGATTATTTCAATGTGTCACGACCCCAATGATGCGAATGTAAGTACACCACAAAGGTCTGCTTTTTCAGATGTGTCATCTACGTGTTCGGACTCCCTGCAGTCTAACTGCACTTTGGAACCAGGGCCCGATTTAACTGCCATTCAAGAAGTTGCAAGCCCACTTGTATGCCTCCTACCTAGTCAGGAAGGGTATAATAAGGGATATTTCCCGTGGCAGGCACCTCGTTCACACTGGGATGTGCCTAAACAGGAATCTTTCTTTCATATACGCTCATCAGATGTGTTACGCAAGCTGTGGAGAGCCTATGCTGCCGTGAACAACTTACATGCCTGGACTGCACTAAACATACCAACAGAGTACACTCACAACGGCCCGAGGCCTGATTTGAAGTCTGTTTTGAGTGAGTCACACGCTTTATTCCTACATCTGTCAGCATCCGACAATGAGTACGCTTACAGGTGGGTGGAAAGACCTTTTTGAAAAGTCACTCCAGGTTGCCTGGTGCGTAGGTACAAATTCAGTCACCACCCCCCCGCGGACCAATTTCTTACGTGACTCCGCTGTGTGTACAGCGTTTGGAGCGGCGTGCCTGTCCCGCGACGAGCTACTGGCGGCCACGGTACGATCAGGACGATCCATCCTGTTTCATCCAATGGCTATGAAGAATACTGCCAGGGTAGAGTGGTTCACCTTCTTTGATAAGCACCTGTCCTTGACCAACCCTGACACACCTAAACGCATTTATGCCCTGTATAAGAGGGGTCATTGCAGACTCATGAATGCATGGTTCGACCGCTATGAATCCAGGGCAAAGTGTTCAGTGCTGGCATCTATGACGAGTTTCCTGTTCAAGCAGCTGCTCCCGTCTGAGTCGTCCCGGGTTCAGGATGAGGGCATCTGGGAATTGTGCCTGCTGGAAAAATATCCTGTGGAATGCTCCGTCCGTCTGGACACGGCGGCTATCCGCCGACAGATCAGCCGGCTGACACGAAGAAGAAAACATCACCTACGGTACCCCAGCGTCCCATTTGTTTTTCAGGACCGTTCTACACATCATGAAAGGGAGTCTGCCCTCAAGGAGTTTTGGGAAACATGGGATTCACTGACTGAGCAGCGCCAACTGCTTTTAAAACGCAAGCGTATTCCATGGAATGATGTGGACAAAAATTTACAGGCTGCGAAGAAACTTCTGTTTCCATGCCCCTGCCCACGACTAGCTAGGATAGCACGCCTGGCATCCATCCCCATTGGCCGGTCCTTGAGGACGGCCGGTATCTTGGTTTATGCAGTCATCGGAAGATTTGCCCCATACGTCGGCCAATTGGGGGGTAAAACACGTCAGCAGAGAACACTTCTGAGACCGCTGCACGAACACATCAGAAGGGGAAAATATTTACTCAACCATTTCACCGGACAGCGCCATCGAAATTTGCGTACTGCCAACAAGCTGGGAAACCGTCCCCCCTTGGCACGAGTTTTGGCACGGGTTGGGGGCCACAAAGCATCCATTCTACACCTTCAACAAGCAACACCTAGGAACATTGATGCGAGAGAATATGCGATGGAGGCAGCCTTGGCTCCAACACTCATTGGGGTAACCCCCTTTTGGAGGTGTCAGGAACTGTGAAAGGATTTTTTCTGACCTTCAGACTATGACTGAAAGTGCAGAAGTTCAGCAGGTTGCATCTGAGATCATCACCTGCAGACGCATTCCCTTTTCAGCACCGCAGTTGGTCCACGTCCTTGTTGAGAGTAAGTCACTGCTAGCAACAATGACCTTTGACCGCCTGTATGCCTGGGTTGCCAAGTATGTGAGTGACGGTTGTAAACTGAGGTTGCCCAGGCGGATCCCTTTCCAGGTACCAAGCTACAGTCCAGCCTTGATGAGCAGGGTGCGTACGGCTGCATTGAAGCATGTGAACACGCTCCCTTTCCCCACCCCCGTTTTACGCTGGTTTTCCACAGCAATGTCCATTCTGCCCACAAAAACAGAGAGAATTGCCTCAGTGGTCAGAGGGTACCGAAATGTTGCCTTCAACCGCAACACGAAGTGCGTGGCCAAAAAACTGGTCCCAGCACGGACAGCAACTGTAGGTGACAGGCCAGTGCTGCAGTTGTTTACCTGTGGCCCACAGAAAGCTAGGGAACTCTTACAAGCGGCCATGCAACCTGCTAAATGCACGTGCAACGCGCTGATGTACCTGCGGCTCACTTGGAAATGTGATGTTGGGGCTCAGTTGGGGCTAAAAGAGCTAATTTGGGGCAAAGTGGTGTTTTTCAAGGGGGTTAATGTGAAAGGTTGTGGCTTTCGGGGGTGGGTTGGGGTTTTGGAATGTCCTCAAAGGAACACGAATCCCTAGGCCAAGAGGATTTGGGCGGGGCTTTTTCTTTCGACGGCTCAGTTGACTGAGCACCCCGACTTAGCCGTCACTGAGCCGTCACTGAGCCGACTCAGTGAGCGCTCAGTGAGCGGTCAGTGAGACCTCACTGAGCGCACCAGATGGCTCAGTGAGCGTTCAGTGAGCGCTCACTGAGAGCTAATCGACCCTTGCTGTCCCACACTTCACCCTTTCCACACCATCATTGATCCGCAGTTCTCACCACATCTTTTCTCCAAGAAACTTGAGCGTGCATGCACACATACATACTTGCATACATGTACGCGTGGCGACAAACACAGAAAACTTCCAAACACACACACTTCGTCAGGGACACAAATATCCAAACACATACACACACATACACCATACACACGTCCACACACACATGCACATGCACAAATTGACAACCACATTCATTTGTGTGTGCAATTATCTTGCGTGTACATAAACACATGGCCACATTGAGCCATGTGAAGTGAAGGGCTAGGGAGAGATGGTTACGGGATGGGGGTTCGGGGATATGAACCTAAACATTTACGAGGGTGTTTCTTGTTGCCTCATGACAGTGGCACACCCCCAACACACACGGGCATGCGCGCCATGACGCACAAACCGGGCACAGAGGATATTGCTCGCTGTTGTGAGGGTGATCATACAACCATCCTGACCTACACCATGACACACTCATTCCCCTCCCTCCTTATCCCCTCCCGTCCCCCTTTCCCATGGGTGATCCCCCCGCTTACCCCATGCCAACCCCTTCTCTTATCTTGCCTGTCGCGTCCCCTTGCCGTGCCCTTGCCATGCCTTCCCTATTTGCTGGCCATGGCATCGAGTGCATGATAGTGGCCGCAATGACAATGACCTTCGCAGGTATCAGGGTATTTTGTGCTATTGTGTGTGTTTGTGGGTGTGTGCTTGTGCCCATGCGCATGTGCGCAGGTGTGGATGGTTTGTTCCATCCTGGTTTCTCTCATTTAGTGTGTTTGTATGTATGTTTGTGTGTGAGTTGGAGGGGGGGACTTGCTTGGATCAATGCGTGGGTGAAGGTGTCCTTGTGCGTCACTGTTGAAGCGGTACCCAGAACGCCATGGCTAGGGTAGGGCATACAACCGGTCTCCGGTCCACTAACCCCATGTACGGAAGGGAAGACGCCCGTTGACGCCCGGTGCGAGCCCGGCGGGAGCGTGTTCTGTACCGTAAAGCCCCGCATCGGCAACCGATGCACCGCCAGCGGAGATTTATATATCAGAATATCAGGAATCAACAGGGTTTTATTTTCATATTGTTTCCGTCAATTTTTACGCTTCCGCTCTGATATTCGCTGTTTTGACAGCTGCCGGTTAGCTCGCGACTTTAGCGTAACCGCCAGTTTAACTGTTATATACAGATATTTTAGCGCAAATCGTGACGAAGACTCTAAAGTCTTCAGGAATTGCATTGATGCATCCGCAATTTTGACATTCTACACTCGCAACCTTAATCCGAATTTTTCAGGATGTCGAAATCGGATTTTCGACTTGAAAATCCCCGCACTTGATTTGACCTCTTTCGAGTGGACCTACGTGCTTCCCTATGCACGAATCAACTTTCCTTTTGTCTTGCCCTCCATTTGTCTTAGAGATATGGGCAAAACAAAGTTGATTTGTGAGGCCACCTGTGAGGGTCATATCTCGTGCCGCTTGCGAGGAATGACAGTAAGGAAACGTGGGATGTATTCACAATACTCCCGACGTAATTTAGGAAGCTTTATATGCCTTGCGTCTCCACACGTGCGCGCTAGCGTAATGGATCATGGTCAAGAGGGTAGAGTTTGCGTTATAACTCTTTGGCCATGATATTGCGTGCGTTAAGATAATTTTCGAGTGTAGCGCGCGGGTGTTGGTGTTTCATAGGAACTCTGCTTGAGTTCCTATGAGCGATTGACACAAAGTTATGCCCTTGGAGGGGCATGACATATCGTGGGGGGAGCTACCTTTTTGGGCTATATGGAGTATGTGCCATGTGTTGTGTTGCGTGCCCATTTGGCGGGTCCATCGCTCCAAGCCAAACCCGCCAATGGTCCTCATATTGCGCAAGCCCCTTCTCCATACTCCGCAGAATCAATTGCAAGCCTAACCTTCGTGGAGGGAAGCTTGTGTGGCGATCCCAAAGCGATGCGTTGGGAGCAAGGTATGTGTTTTGCAATTTTCCATATTTTGATGTGCCCACTTGGGAACTAGCGCTCGTAACCTTTCAAAGCGCCCCAAGTGGAGCACATATGTGGAATCAAAGGTCATTGGTGTCAAGTCATTGTGTTTAGAAGGATTGGTCGATTACTCAATCCAAGCCGAAGATATTATAATATATTTGTGCGCCTTCCAAGGCACTTTTGGGTGTTTTTTCGCCAATATTGCTGTTTTTTGCCCGTCATGATGTCAAGTGGCGACCGTGTATCTCAACGTTGCTCTCAATTGACCTCATGACCCAAGTATGTTTTGAGGGTACATACTTGGGTGCCCAACATATCTTGGACCCGGCGAATAACTCCTCTTGGGCTTGGTATACCGTGGCCGCCATGTTGGCAATTTGGGACTATCCCAAATCATGGGCTCACTTGGCGACCCTGCCATTCCCAAAACCGGAGGAGTTGGGCGACGCCCAAAAGATATGTTGGACACATATGACTTGATACCAATCCTATGGCACACTCCGGTCCAAGTCGGGCATATGCCTCATTTGCCCCAACCATGAGTGTGCGCATTTTCGGCCATTTTGAGCAATTTTCCACTTTTCTTGCCCGCCGTGCACTATGTTCAGCCCACCCGTGCACGCCGGACGCATGGACCAATGGACCATATATGTCATGGGTGATATGTTTCTTGCTTCCCATGGTTCACACACCACGTGGGCGAAGCGGGGCATCCTTCGTTAAGGTGCTAGCCAAAAGTGAGTGTGGAGAATTTTGCCATTTTGGCATTTGTGGACCCAATTGGGATCGTCACCACGCCTAGTGGCATGGAGATCTTTGAGAGCCAAGGGCATGGGAGTCTCTGTTGGACTCCCGGTGGATCGTGTATGGAATTTTTTTGAATGTTCTTAACCGCATCAACTTGTTCTGGGGCTGACGTCCCCCAATGAAAGTATTTACAACAACATATAAAGATATGTACACGGCTGCTCTGATGGTTTGGTTAGATGAACGCTGATTTACCCTGTGGGGGAGGGGGGGGGTTCAGGAAGGGGCGGAGGGCTGAAGGGGTCGAGAGGAGGAGACAGAAGATCGCTGGATGGGCGGAAAAAATTTCGGATGTCCCGGGAGGCGTTGGAGTGGGGGGGGGCAGGGGCAGACGGACCTGGGCACCTAGTAGCGGTGGGCCTAGAGGGGCGGGGTAGGCGTGTTTGACGGTAGCGTGTCTTGGAGCGTGGGGGTGGGAGGGGGAGAGCGGTCTTGGCGCGCTTTGGGGGCGCCCAAACGATTGTGGCCTGATGGGTTTGTGGTGATCGTTGGCGTTTTTGTGGTGGCCGTGGGTGTGAGTGCTGAGGAGGGCGGGGAATGGCCGAGGGGGGGGGGGGGGCGTGGTGCGGATGCGCGGCTGGACGGGCGTTTGGAGTTTTTTGGCGCGCGGCGAGTGGTTGGTTGTGCTTTGGCTGACGCTGGCTTGGACGGTTTTTTTAACGCGTGTGTGGGGAGGGGTGGGGGGTGCTGGTATACAGGGCGGGTCGCACCGTGCGAAACGGAGAAGGGGTTGAGAGGGTCGGAGGGGTGCGCCCAAAGTATTGGGTCCCAAGGGAGAGGATTCGAACACAGCCAATCATGTGCTTGCCGGACAGCCTTGTCCAGGTGCTTTACGCGTTCCTCCAGGGCTAGGCCAAGCATGGCTCTGTGCTCGGCGCGAGTGGAGCCCGGGATCGGCTTGGAGAGGCAGGACCATAGGGACTTAGGTACCAGAGTTCTCATGAAGTTCCTGCGGTCAGCCTTTGAGGGTCCAGAGAGCCACCAGTGCAGGACAATGGGGCTGAAAAGGGGTCCCCAGGAAGAGACGTATGCCTGGACGTGCTGGTCCAACGCTTTGCAGAAGGCCAGGCACGATAAAGGGTCGAAAGGATGGTGCTGTCCGCACCTGGAACAGTGGTAGTCGTGGAGCATATTGCTCCACTGGTACCCGTGCACATTGTAGCACCTGGACGCCAGTTTGAAAAACAGGGACGAAAACCAGGAAGCTTTATTGTACAGGCTGAAGCTGGGGCCGACCGCTATGTTGCTATGGGAATGCTGCGGCAATAGGTGGCGGAATTGCTGCACCTTAAACTTGTGGAGGACAGGCAGGTGGTGTACCACCACTGAACCCAGTGGGGGGGGGGGAGGAGGTCCGGGGTAAAAATCAGGCTGTGAGCTGCCCATTTAGAGAAATGGTCGCAGATTTAGTTGCCAATGAAATTGGTGTGACCTTTAATCCACATGATGTGGAGGGGGTTGGTGATGAGAAGTAGGGCGCTGTGTACGGCGACGGTCCATGTGTCGTCTTGCAACGGGCTGGGCCTATAGGCTTGGCATTTCTGGAGGGTGGACACCACCTGTTCGTTGTCTATCAACAAACATACTTCGTATTGGGAAAGTTCCCTGTGGATCCAGCAAATGGCTGCTACCGCCCCCCAGAACTCCGAACCCAGAGAGGAGGGATGCGGTGAGGATAGGCACAGGACTCTGGTTGTACTGTCGGGTAGAAAGGCCGCAACGGCGGCCGCATGGCCGGACCTACCGGAGGAGCCATCGGAATATAGCCATACCCGTTGTAGGCCGGGGGTCGGCGGCCTGGTTAGTGCCTCTGCGGCATCGTGGCATCCCCACTCGTCGAGAGACTTCTTCTCTAGGTAGTGTTGTGCCTGCAGAGCGAAGAGATGGCCGTGTTGGCTGATTCCCAGTGCGTGTGCGTTGTGCGGTGGCGCTGGGGGTTTGGGGATGGTCTCTTGAGGGCGCAAAAATTCAGGGACTAGCTGGAAGTGAGAGGGGCGGGAGTAATCCATGACGGCGTGGCATGGCATGTGCATGGTGTAGGACGTGTGGGTATCCACCGAGTAGACCCCGTCGTGGAAGGAGACGTTGGACAATTTGGAGGTGGCCTCGGTCACTCTTCCTGTGGCCTGTCCTGACTTGAACCTAACGGTTAGCTGGGTACCAGGCGTTAGATCCCGAATAGCAGTTGGTCTCAACGGGCCTATGCTGTGGAAAGATATGCCAAGGGCATGGATGGAGTCCATAAAAGAGTTTTGCACTGGGTCCGAGGCCCTCTGGTTCGAGCTAAGCAAAGACTGGACGTACAGAAGGCCAACTGACTTTGGGGCAAGGCCGCAAAGGGCCCGTAGCCCATAGTTCACGGTGGCAACGTGGACGCTGTGCGGTAGGAACTTCATTCCCAACCCTCCCTTTGGGCGAGCCGCGAAGCGGTCTTTGGGGGAGACTAGACGTGTGACACTGCGAGACGCAACTCCCGCCCAGATGAGTGCCTGAAGCTTTTCGAGCTGGTTGGGGGAAAGAGAGTGGGTGATTAAGCGGTAGGCGAGTGCTGGGACCAGCTGAGAGTTCGTCAGGCGGACTTTCTCACTAAGTGTAAGAGGCAAGGGAGAGAGCCGGGCAAAATAACTCTGGATTTCCGCCTTGAGCATGTGAAACAGGCCCTTTGCCTGGTGGCAAGTGAAAAGATAAACCCCCAGGTATTTATAGCATGTGTGCGGGCGACCTGTTTTTTTGTTGTACGTGTGGAACTCCGAGCCCCTGGGTGTCAGAAACTCTTTTTGGGGGGCTGTGCCGTGGGCGTGGACTTCTGTCTTAGACACATTCATGTCCAGACCCCATTCCCTGGCTGGCCCATCGAAGTAGTTGAGACTGTTTTGGACGTAGATGACGTCCTCACTTCTGATCAGGATGTCGTCGATGTAGGCGTGGTGGCTAGTGCGGGCATTTGGCCGGGGGGGGGGCACAGTGGCAAAAAAATGGTGGAAGAGGGAGTTGAGATAGAGAATGAAGAGTAGGGGGGAGAGGGGACATCCTTGTCGGAGGCCCCTGGTTTGGAGGTATGCGTGGGGAGTGCGGCCATTGATGATGGGACTGTCTTGTGGAGAGGAGTATAGTTGCTTTATGAGAGAAATTGTGGAAGTAGAAAAATTTGCCCGTTCGAGGATGGTCCAGAGTGTGCCATGAGGCACAGAATCAAAGGCTTTATTGAAATCGATGAACAGCGAGTAGCTCTTCTTCGATTTCGCATAAAGGGCTTTGAGGTGATACAGATGATGAGCGCACTGGTGGCCGGGAAGGCCACCGTGCTGGATTTCTGAAAGGATGTCGTGTGCAAAAGCCTGGGCGCGCATGTGTTTGCAGGCAAAAGTGGCCAAGAGTTTGTAAATACAGTTTAAGAGGGCAATAGGACGGTAGTTTGAGGGGGAGAAAGGGTCGCCTTTTTTATAAAGCAGAAATATTTTCGCGCATAGCCAGTGCGGCGGCAGCGGCGAGTGGAGGAAGCGGTTTAAAATGGAGTAGAAAAAACGTTGAATGGGTTCCGGACAGAGGGCCAGGATGTAGTTGTTTGTTTTGTCCGGACCCCCGGCTTTTGATGGCTTACTGTGTTTTAAGTGGTTCTGGAACTCCTGCCAGGTCACAGGAGGTATGTGGTCGTTCTTGGCAGAAACGGGGCATGTGGGCGAGTGGGACAGGACCTCGTCGACGAAGTCCTGGGGGGGGGCGTAATCTGGATGCCCTCAAAGATGAAGCAGGGTGTCCCCAAAAACTTTAGCTACATCCGCCGGGTCATTCAGGAGCTCTTTGGTGGCTGGATCTCTGACTACGAGAGGCTCCAGGTCTTTAGGGCAGAGGGTGCAAGCAACAGTGGTTTTCATCTGGACCCCTCGGACTAGACTACTGTGAAGCTTTCTCTTCGCTTTGGTTTCGTCCGAGGACCGTAAGGTTTTCACCACGGACTGAACTTCCGCAACGTGCTCGGGAAATGCTGGGGAAGTAGGAGGCGGGGGTGAGCGTAATAATTTCCTGAGCTTGCCGTAGCTCTCTTGGTCCTTGCGCTGCGGTTTCGGGCGCGTGATTTTGTGGTACGCAGACCCAACCTGCATAAGGAGAGAATCAGTGGCGGCGATGATCTCTTCCAATGGGGCCCTGGCAGGGGCGTCCTGGAGGTCCCGGCACCAGTCGGAGATGAGCCGTATGCTGTTGGAGAATTGTTGCTTTTCGTCTCTGGAAAGCTTCCGGAAAATGCAAGGGGGAAGTGGGGGCTGAGACAGTAGGATCGGGGAGGGGCACTGGAAGACCGCAACCACTGGGTGGTGGTCAGAGATGGTGTAGTCCGTGAGGATCGACGCATCCAGTAGGTGAAAGTGCGACACTAGGCGAGGGGACGCAAAGATGTAATCCAGCCTTGCTTTGCTGTCCCAGCGGTCGCTTGCGTAGCGGGTGTACTGCCTGAGGGAGGGGTGCTCTGACCTGAAAGTGTCCACCAACCTAGATGGGAGGTATTCCACCTCCCCCGTGAGCCAGTGCCACTCATGTAGATCGACCAAGCTGTGCTGGTCAAGTTTGGGATCCAGAACGCAGTTAAAATCACCCCCCATGATGTGATTGGGATGATCGTTGAAATAAGAAGGTAGAACTCGCTGTATGGTGTCACGGTACGGAGCTTGGGCCCGCGTGCGCACCGGGGGGGAGTAAACTGAGAAGACGTGCAGGGGAATTGCTTCCGGAAGGGATATTTTGGCACCACAGATAAGGCCGTCGCTGTCTCTGGGCGTGACACAGCTGGTATATCTCGCGATGCGCGGGCCTGCAATGACTGACACCCCGTGTTTGTGGCCGCAGACATTTGAGAAGACTTTAGCGCGGTCATTGCCGAAGGCGTACCGCTGTGGGAGGAGAGGGGGAGAGTTTAGCTCCTGAAGGAGTATAATGTCATATCCCTCATTCAGGAAATGCAAGATTGCCGCGGGTGCGTTCTGGCTCTTTGCTGTGTTGAAGGACACGACACGGATGGCCGGGACGGAGGGAAGAGAAGGGAGGGGGCGGCGCAAGCGTTTAGGTTTGAAGGGCTTGTGCACTTGGGGGGGAGGGGGGAAGGAGGGTGTCCGAATGGAGGAATAGCGGGCACCCAGTGGGGAGTCCGGTGTCAGAAGCGTTGGTATGTGGGCAGGGTCCTCATTATGTATTGAGGGGTCGGGTTCGCACTGTTCTAGTGCAGAAATCCGAGAGTGAAGTGCTTGTGCGTATGCTTTGGGCGTGTGGTGTAAGGCCGTGTCACAGGCAGTGCGAAGAGAGGGGTGTATAGCCAGGTCTGTAGAGACATTTGTGTCTGGGACCAATATTCTCGGATTGATGTGTGCTTGCTCCACAGGGAGAATCTCCGCGATGCGAGAGACGGTGGCGGTGAGGGAGGCACCGTGCACGCCCACGCGGGCGAGGACCTCTTTACACCGTCTCATGTTACTTCTCCTGCGGTGGCACTGACGGGCGGGAGGGGGGCAGAAAGAATATGGGGACGGGTAGCGTTCGGTAGACTCATCAGAGCTTCTCACAAGGGGAACCACAGGATTTTGTGGTCTGGTACACAGTGAGCACAGATCAGCCCGGTCAGGGCATACCTGGCGGTCACAGGGGTTAAGGAATTCATGTTACGCACAGGGGGAGTGGTAGAGCGATAGCCTTGCCATGCCTGAGAACATGCAATAATGGTGATGGAGGGTATCTGGGGTCTTAAAGCGAAGACCACGTCTCGTGTGCACAGAAGGGTGACGCGGAGTGTAGGTTCATTAATTCGTCTCATGTTGCCCCGGGTCAGGGGGCTCTGAGGATGTCGTATGGAGGCCCGTTCCTACACCAGTGTGACGGGAGACAAGGGATACCCTGGAGTCTCGGGGAATGCGCCGCTTTTCCACTGTGTCATAGTCGCGAGCTGGGATTTGGTGTTTCCATTTGTCGCGGGCTTCCCCAAAAATTAGGAGGAGGCTGCGGCGTTGTAGGAAGACTTTTTGCCTTTTCTTAAAGAGGGTGGATCCGGGGAGGGGACGCGGTTCGAAAACCATTTCCGCACCTGACCCAAAGGAGCCATCCAGGACATAGGGGCCTAGCTGAGGGACGTCTACGTGGCTCCTCAGGCCACTGCCAGGTTCGTATCGAGCCACTGACCACATATTGGGGCATAAGAGAGAGGAAGGCAGGACCTGGGCGCAGGCAGAGAATGCCCGTAGCCCAATCGCTTGAATAAACTCAGGAGGGGTCGGTTCAAAAGGTTCAACTTCTTTTGATTCTGGATTGTACCTGAATCCGAAATGAAGCATTGTGCGGTGCCCCTCGGACAGCTACTGGTGATTTTCATCTGCACTGTAGGACATCACCAGGGCTTCTTCTTCTTCTGAGAAAAATTCATTGGATATGAAGGCTCCTGTTACTTCCGGGATGGGGTCGAAAATTTTTCCCGTTTGGAGGTGGAGCTGTGCGATCTCTTCTGTGAGGGAGAGGGGCTTGCTTGTGGACAAGTAATGGTCCCTCGCGAGACTTAGTTGTTCCGCGCTGCCGTGGGCAGTCGCCGCCTCGATGACTCGTGATAGGAAATCCTGGGCTTCCGAAACTAGGGGGTTGGCGGGAGACAAAAGGTTGTCACGTGCGGCCGTGTCAGGGCACTCGGGGTGAAGGACGAGCTGGGACACAGTGAAGCCTTCTGCAAGGAGCGCGGACTCGTAATGAGCATATTTCACTCGGTAGACTCGCACCTTAGCCATGGGGGCGCTGAACAAGGAAATGTGCCGAATTTTCCCAAGCAGGGAGACCCCGAACATTACATCAACGTCCGGCGTGGATGACGGGGCGTGTACTTCTACCAGTTCTGGATCAGGTGGTTCAGGGAGGGGGTTGAAGCAAGCCTTCACCAGGGAGGGTGGGGGGGGGGCATCTTTGTGCACTTTTCGGGGAGAGGCGGAGAGGTCCACTTTGTGTCCTGGGTGTTTGGAGCGCCAAGAGGAGTATCCTCCCCAAGAGATCATGGCTCCCGTAGTGCCCCGATACGTGACCAGGTTATTCTCTTGGAAGAGCATGTAACTCATGGAAGTGGGGGAGTCTCGTTGGGGGAGCAAGGGGGTGTTGTGATAGTTCATGCACACGTAAAACTCGTGTTGTGTTCTGGGAATGGCCCCTAGGATACCGCACCGTCGTGCGGCTTCGCTAGTAAGGAGGGATTTCCACACGTCAATTTGTTTGAAGTCCGGCGTGGCCTGTTTGTATGCTTTTGAAGGTACAACTTTGAAAGTTTTGTCCTTCCCTAGATCGGAACCACGGATGCAAAAGACCTTGCCGAGCGTCCACAAAGGGTGTTGTAAGATGGTGGAGAGAAGCTTCTCGGCGAGGGGGGTTGGAATGGTGTAATCGAAGCGGAACATATGTACGGAGGATGATTGTAGAGGCTGTATGCGTGTCTCCGGAAAGAAAGCATTTTTGGAGTTGACCGAGATGTGGTCGTTTTCGAAATGGAAAAGGCGGTTGACGAGGACAAAAAAGTCCCGGGCGTTGCCACGGCGCCGCCTATACTCTCCTCGTTGCCGCTTGGATTTTTTGGAAAGCTCTTTTGGAGAAGAGACGGTGAAGTTCGGGAGCAAATGCCGTGCAACTTCGAATCGTAGCGTTGTGCGCACCGCGGCCACTTGGACGGTGCCGTGTACCTTATTTATGGCCCATTGTAGGGAGGTGTGAGGGTGCATGATGTCGCCGTAGCGGATGTGTGCGTGGTGCTTGTGACGGATGGAGAGGTGAAGGTGAAAATATGGGTATTGTGGAGAGTCAAGCAAGTTGAGTCGCACGGAGACATCGGGATTAGGTAATGGGTTGTACGTATTGGCATCCGAAAGCCGGTCTACTCCACACACCCAAGGGGCAAGGGAGATCATGCGGGGGTTCAAGGGGTTCATGTAGAGGGTCTCCGCCGAAAGGCCATCTTCCATTCCCGGGAGAATGAAGGAGCCTTCGTACACAACACCGGAGTCAAAGGCCTCTTGCAAGGCTTCGTTGATGGCATGGGCCCACTCGGTCCACGTGTTGCCGTATTTGTATTTGGAGTTGTAGTAATCTTGTGGGTGTGGAAAAATGTAGAACTTTGGGTGGTGATGAAGGATGTCTTTGAGGTACCTAAAATTATCATGTCCAATTGTGGAGTAGGCATTGTTGCCGGAGCAATCAATGTCATGGAAACAGGTGCACCCGTCGCTCGCGCAAAGGTCTATTGTTGGGTGTACTTGATCATAGATCACTTGCTTGTGGTGTTTCTCTAACACGAGTTGATTTGTATCAACTCCTAAGGTGTCATGGACATGCGTTTCTCCCCATAGTGCTTGTTGATCTTGCGTGTTGATCTCACCTTTATGTTTAACCAAGAATTTTGCAAAGACACCATCCGGGGCAAGGGAAGGGTTGAAGAAGGGTTTTCCGGAATTACCATCCGTTTCATCGGGAGTAGGGTCTTCCCCGTCTTCGGCCTTTTCGTGTGTTCCTTCGGGAGACGGAATAGCGCTTGGCGTAGATTGCTCCTCACGTGGCGTTAAGAGGGAGTTGTCGGGCTCAACCTCATTGGTTCTCCTTGCGTTGTCGTTGAGAGCGGCGTTGTTGTTCATTGCCGAATCTCCACACGGGTCTTCGCGACTTTCTTCTTGTTGTTTCAACTCTTCGGCGTCACATGGATGGCTTCCTTCGGTGTTCTCGTGCGTGCCTTCGGGCACGGAGGCTTTCACCTTCTCGGAGTTGGTTGGCGGAGCGGGCGTTTGGACTTGATGTTGTGGTTCTTTGGCTCCTTTTCCTTTGGCGGTGTGAGCCGTTGTCTCGGCGAGTGGGAAGAGTTCTTTTGCGACATCTTCGGGTTGTTCATCGTCTGAAATGACATTGGATGACGTGCCTTCCTCATGTGACGGAAAAAGGTCGAGTGAAGGGTGAAATGGGTCGTTCTCGCGCTTGGCGGGCGAAAGCGTAGGGAGAAGCCGACTTTGAGTCAGTTTGGCGTCCACTTTAGCCTGAGTTCGAGCAATGAAACTTTTCACGGACTTTAGCTGTTTGCTTTCGGTCTTGTCCTTTGCGGAACGTTCCTTGAGCCCAACTTGCGACATTGCCAAGAAAACGGCGTTGCGAAGCTGGGCAAAGGACGGCACTCACGATTGCGGCTTTGCGCTAGGCAAATAAAATTGACGGCAAGGTTGTTGCGCTTGCCTCGGTTCCAAATTGCGGCTTTGGGACCTTTGATGGTAATCCACGGCTTCACGGGATCAGCCAAGAACTTGAACAGCCCAGGATTTTCGTTAATCACCGAGCAGCC
Organism: Eutreptiella sp. 'Long Island Sound 2002'; assembly: GCA_964036045.1. Lineage (NCBI taxonomy): Eukaryota > Euglenozoa > Euglenophyceae > Eutreptiales > Eutreptiaceae > Eutreptiella > Eutreptiella sp. 'Long Island Sound 2002'. The sequence goes on along the minus strand of OZ038378.1, from coordinate 131,295,514 downwards.
TGGACTGCTGGTGGATCCATCAATAAATTTCTGTGGGTCAATCGAAAAAAAATAGACACTCAGAAAGTGATGGATCGCGTATGGAATGGCGGATCCAATCTCCAAGCCGGCGTGGAGATATATTATTGGGAGCACCCTGAATTTTGGCTCATTTCGAGCAGCCAAAATGACCCCCTTTTGGGACCCCAATTTCACCCCCCCGTGTGGTCAATTGGAGGCCCTATATCTCTGCGCCCATGAGGAGCCCAGACCTAACTTCAAGTTGTACACTCAGATATAAGTCGTAGGTCCTGCCTCCTACCCTGTGAGCCATTGGCCTTGCTCTGGCCGGGCGAGCCACGCGTGAGAATGATGCCAATTTTGGTGATTTTGGCATCATGACCCCACTTGACGAACCCATGGTGCCCTGATGCCGGGACCTCAGTGGGAACCAGGTTGGGTGAGGGCTCCAGGGAGTTTGTACTCGAAGAGCATGGGGTCAGTTGCCTCGTCCCTACCTCTGGCGGGTCCGAACGAGGGGTCAATTTTGGAGTTTTTTCAAGCTGATTTTTGAGCTAATTTCAGTTTGGGCTGAAACAGCACATTTTCAGCTACCAACTCCTAGGGGATAATGGCGGAGCCATATCTCTGACTCAGAGTGGAGTTGGGACCTGTCGTTAAGGGAGGATAGCGAGCTACTGTCGTTTGCCCTTGGACCCACTTATTTCTCAGGAACTCGACTGTAGCTGGGCGGGACACCCCCCCTATTGGCAGGGTTTCAGGGTCCGGACTGAGCAGGGCATGGGTTGTGTTTGAGCCCCCGCCCCCACCAGCCACTGGGAGGGTCAGACCTGGGATTGGGATACGAGTTAGGACTGAGTGTCCACTGTCCTGAGATGCCCTTACCCCAGTCCAGTCTTAACCCCATGTGTACATATCCTGATGTGTTGCTGTACATACTTTCGTTCCCTTGTTGCAGAGTGGCAAGGATCCTGAAACGCTTTGTCACATGACATGAGCGCATTGATGCCCCTGTGAGCGTAGTGCTTTGCCTGCCTGCTCACTTGCGCGTGTCCACCGCAGCGTCCCGTGGCCAGGCCCCCCACGGGGAACGCGTCAAAAGCGTTTCACCGCCGCGGGGTTACCCATCCCTCGCGTGCCACTCGGGGCCACCAACCCCGAGCAGCGCGGCGCAGCAGCTTGCAGCTCGCAGCGCGCAGCGCAGCGCAGCGGCTCGCAGCGCCGCCCAGCGACAGCGCCGAGTACGTCACGGAGCCCGCAGCGCCGTCCAGAGCATCGTTCTGACCGCGCCGCGACCGTGAAGGAGGTGCACAGACCAGGAATCCTGCATCAGCGAGTCCCATCGGCCGACCAGCATGGCCGCGTCAACCACCTCCACAACCACCGGCTGACCAGCACCAGCCGCACTCCCAGTCCAGTGCTGCAGCACCCGCCTCAACAAACACCACCAGGACCAGTTCGTTGAGCGGAACGAGTGCACACCAAGGACCTCAAGACCAACTACGCTCCGCTGCCATCATAAACTGGCAAGAAGCGGGTAGGACGTTGCCGCGGCCCCACCGCCATGCAGCGCACCTACCGCGTGGGTTGGTTTGGGACCAGCACTACCGCCACAGCCACCCCCAGTGCGAAGGCGGCATGCCCGGGAGCTTCGAGCTCCGCACGGACATGGCCCCCGACCGCCTGCAGGCCGTGGAGGACTGGCTGCGGGCGGAAGGGTTTGCCTTCCACTTCCAGCAGAGGCGCTGGAGGACCAGGACCCGCCCGGACAGGCCCGGCGAAGGGCTGCGCCCCGACGGGATTGAGGAGGACGAGAAGCCCAACGAGTACCTGTCGGGCGACTCGATCAACGTCTCCATGTGGGACATGATCAAGAAGAACTTCCCGGAGCCGGGGAGCGAGCGCAGGCTGCAGAGCAGCAGCAGCGCGTCTCCGGGGAAGGAGGAGCGGTCCGCCGGGGACAGGAAGCGGGACCGGAAGTGGCGGGAGTACCAGGAGTCCCTGGCCGCCGAAGCCGCCCAAGGCGCCAAGGGCGGAACCCCAACCCCCAGTCCCCAACGGGCCAATGGCGGTCACCAACCTAGCCACACCACCCTTGGCGACTACTTCCAAGTCGCCAAACAGACCAAGGCCAAGCCCCGTCCGCTGCTCCTGAGGCCCCAGCAGGCCCCAGCAAGCCCCAGCAGCGACGTGGAGTCGGCGCACCGCGGGAGGATGCCGGCCGACCAAGCCAGCTCCAGCAGCAGCGTCGCTCCAGACCAAAGGGATGTGGCGCCCGCCTGTGAGCGCGCCTGTGGGGTGCCCTGCAACCTTCGGGTTGCCCGGCAACGGGCCACGCAGCGGAACGCTGCCGTGGAGGGCGCCGCGGGCATCGCCCAGTAGGAGGCTGCGGAGTGGGCGCATGGCATGGCCATCCACGCCACCACCGTGGCGGCCATTGCGGCCGGACTCACGGCCATAGCCGCCCGTGAGGCAGCGATTGCCAAGGTCAAGAGTGAGTGGGCGGCAGCCGACGAGGAAGCCCGCCTGACGCAGGAAGCCATTGCCTGCAAGGACGCCGAGGTGAAGGCGCTGGAAGAGGCGCTGGCCCAAGAGAGGGCAAAGAAGGAGGCGGAGGAAAGGGCCCACGCCGAAGGGATGGCTAAGGCCCAGGCGGACGCTGCCAAAAAGGACGCCATCGAGGCCGCGCGACGGAAGGTCGCTGAGGACAGAGCCAAGACGGAGGGGGAGTTGGCGGCGTTGGAAGCGCAGAAGGCGGGCTGCAGCAGACCCGGGAAGCCGAGGCGGCTCGTGCCCGGGAGGAGGCCGAAAGGCGAGCTGCCGCAGCCACCGCCGCCGCAATGGAGGAGGCAGAGGCCAAACTCCGCCGCGAGACTCCCCCGGGAGGATCACGAGTGGAGACCCTTCGAAAGCTTTTCGAAGGGGACGCCTCCTCCAAGATGACGCTGGATGAGGCGGACACGGGCAGCAGTGGGAGCAGTGGCCCCACTGCCCATCGACGGAGGAAGGGCAAGGGGAAGACCCCCGAGAGGCCGCGGAGGCCAGCGGGTGGACACCCCCACGACAGTGACCCCTTCTTCACCGCCAGCGACGGGGATGAACGAGGCCGCCGGCATCGCCAAGTGGTGGCTTGGACAGGCGAAGGAGGCGGAGACGTCCCCATGGAGCCGGAAGGTGAGGATGATGATCTCCCTCCTCCCTACCGGAGCTCGGATTCTTCCGAGACCGAGACGTTCAGGTTGGGCGACATGGACGAGGATGACGACATGGACTTCGACATCACGAAGAAGCGCCCATCCTCGGACCCACCGAGGCGACCCGGCGGAGACCCACCGGGACCCCCTGGCGGAGGACCATCAGGACCCCCTGGAGAACGCCCACCAAGTGGTCCCCCTGGAGGCAGACCATCGGGCGGGGGAGGACCCCCTAGACCGGGCGGACCCGGCGGAGGCCCTCCTGGAGGACCCCCTGGAGACCCTGACGACCCACCAGGGAACGGCGACCCGGATACCACCTGGCGGTGGATTGTCTACCTCCGCAGGAGGGTCCAGTTCCTCGAGCGCGAGGTAGACACTGGCAAGGGCGAGATGACTCGCATCGCCAGGGTCGCCGCGCGCGCGCAGAGAGAGCTGGACATCGCCAGGGGCAAGACCAGGTCGCTGAACAAGGTCATCAGCGGCCTGCAGCAGAGGCTGGACGCGCTGGAAGCCCGTGGGAGCGTCGGCAGCGACCACCCACCTATGGAGTCTGGCTCGTCGGACGACGGCTGGGGACCCGGACCAGGTCCAGGCAGACCCCACGCCCGCGGCGGAGCCCCCAGGAGTCGCCCCAGCGCCAGTGCCCCCTCTCCCTCCGCCCCCTCTCACCAAAGCGCGGGCCGCCGCAACGAGCGCCTGCCGCCCGGCAGTGGCAGCGAGGACTGGCGTGATGAGTGGCTCAGGGCGGACTACCACAACTGCCGTGCTCCACCGCGGACACCGGTACGCCCCCGACGCCCCGCACCAGACCCGGAGCCAATCCCCATGGTTGGCGGACGTTATGGTGGACTCAGGGATGAGGTCCCCGGAGGAGACGTGGAATGGGACGTCGGTGGAGGTGAGGACCTGGATCTGGACCTGGAGGAGTTCGACATCAGCCCGCCGCGTGGTGTACGACGGGAGGCCGCTCAACGCAGCCGCCGGCGCCGTGATGAGGAGGCATACATGGAAGGGGTACAGCGTGAACATCTAGGTTCAGCGTACATGGAGGAACCGCGGCATAGCCACAGGGATTCCATGGAGGAGATGGACGTGGCGGCCGTGGGAGTACGTGGGCGAGGCCGATGGGAACCTTGGTCGACCTCGCGGCCGGCGTTCATGGTCTCTAAGGCCGCGGATGCCGCTGTGTGGGAAGACTTGAAGGACTACAAGCCCCCCATGTACGATGGCAACCCCCTCAACCTCGACCGCTTCTTGGAGAAGCTGGACGATTGGGGGTTGACCGTTACTGAAGACATGGCTCCCGCGGATGCGGAGAAACATGTCTTCAGACGGTTCAGGTACCGCCTGCCGGAAGTGCTCCAAGAGCTATACTTCGTGGCGACCAAGGAGGGGAAAATCAAGACCCTCAAGGAAGCCAAGAAGTGGCTCAACGAGCAGGAGCGGGTGGACGCTCCGCAGGTGGCTGTCAAGCGGTGGAAGTCCATCAAGCTTCAGCATGATGGACGGGAGATCTGCCTACGGGACTGGCGTGACTTCCGAGGGCAATACACCCTCTTCCGCCGCAACGTGGAGGATTGGAACGAGGGTGACGAGCAGGCTCGCCTGCTCTCCATGCTGCCGGAAGCATGGATCAAGAGGGTCACCAAGGAGGAAGCCAAGCGGGCCAGGTCCAACCACACGGTCAAGATGATGCTCCCCAAGGAGTATCATTCGAACGTGGTGGCTTTGGCGAGGAGGAACGTGGCCCGGGATGTCAAACGGCACTCCCTGCGGAACGCTCTCCTCATCACCGTCTCGGGCGATCGCGAGAAGACCGCGATGTGGCGCCTTGACGAGTGTGACGTGAGCGGCCGGACCATCCGTCTGCAGGCCATCCCGGCGCGGATGAGCTGCGACGAGATCCTGGAGTGGGTTGGAGAGGAGGTGCTCAAGGAGTACCGGAACCTCCACCACACCCGCGGGTTGAGGCCCGGCGACCGCGACGTCAACTACGTTGGCAAGGGACCTGGCGGGGAAGCTGCCATGGACCCAGCGGGAGCCGACGGCGATGAGACTCTCGTCGACGATGACGACGACGATGAACCCGCCGAGGTGGCCGTTTGTGCCTTCGTGGCCAACAACCTGAGCGCGGGGAACAAACCGGGAAACTGGAAGCCCCTGCAGTAGGGTTGGAGGAAGAAGGAGAAGAGGGACCCTCGCCGCATTGGCGACCCTCCGCTGTCCTTTGGGGAGTTCATACGAGCTCACCCTCAGGGCTGTTTCGTGTGTTATGGGAGGAAGAAAGGCTTCAACCATGACCACCGAACATGCCCCATCCACCAGGCCGACAGGGAGGCCTACAAGAAGGTGCACGGGTCGAAGAAGCGTGCACCTGCGGGTATCCGGGAGGCCAAAGTGGAGGTGGACAGGGACGAGCTCTCCAAGCTGGTGTCGCAGGGGACCGAGTTGGCCAAGGAGATCCAGGAGATCAAGAGGAACTGGGTCCCCAGGTCGGACAACAAGAACAAGGAGAACAACCAGAACGACCAGAACAAGGACAAGAACAAGACGACTAGAAGGGGGAGGAAGAAGGGCGTCAACGAGGTTGATGCCGAGGAGACTGCCCCTACTTCCACAACCGATGCCCCCTAGCGGAGCCCCTGCAGCCAAGGGCCCCAGCTAGGGCGGTCGCAGGATGGTGACGTGGGAAGCGCCGAACCATCCCAGTCGGGAGTCGATAAGCACAAGGGGACTGCCGCGGGCGGAAGGCCCGGTCCGGCACCCAGTCGCGGAGGCGGGGTGAGGGCAAGTGAAGGCACGAACCCTTGCACCCGTCCGTCCTTCGCGACCAAGAATGTGTTTGATGTACTACAAGATCTATCCGAGAGTATCGGAGGATCACCCGGACCGCAGCTGGATGCTGCAGATGGGCAGCCTGAGCCCATTGTCCACGACCTGCACCAGTCGCTTGTCGAGCTTCTGGAACGGCCGGAGATCCTGAGCCTGCACGCCGTGCGTGGAGTTGGGCGTGAGCGGCAGTTGCACCTTAAGGTCCGTGCCTTATGCGGGGAAGCGGAAAAGGTTTTCGACGTGTTGGTCGACACGGGAGCTCAAGTCAGCTTGGTCAAGGCTGGCCTACTTCCACCAGAGTGTCTGACTGACAGTCGGAAACCTGTCAGGCTGAGGGTGGCGAACGGCCAGTACATGGTGGGAGGCACGAAGGAAGCGGCCATTCGGGCTGCAGTTCGTGAACCATCGTGAGCTGAGCCGCCCAGACCTCGGCAAGGAAATCCTCCTGCATGGTCGCTTCTAAGAGGCCGAGATGGACTGGGACATGATTGTTGGATACGACTTCATGATGGAGACGGACTCCGGCGTCCTCCCGGCCCAGGCCTCCATGACCCTGTACCAGGACGACCAGCCTTCGTGGCTTTCGTCACCTGAGCACCATGTGGAATGCCAATGGATCCATCCCGAACGCGATCAGCTCGAAGTAGCCGCACTGGGCACTGAGCCAACTGGGCCAGCAAACCAGGAGTACGGCGTAAGGCCGGAAGTGGCGAGCCGAGTGGTTGCGGACCTGGGAGCTTTGGATCTGGACCTGGATGCGTTCTCTTCAGGAACCTCCGCCCATCTTCGGGTGTGTGAGAAGTACTGGAGCGCCCAGGACTCCGCGTGGAAGAAGCACTGGGGTGCGCATCAGGGCTTGATGTGGATCCATTGCCCTCGATGGGACGTTCCAAGGGCGGTAGCGAAGATACGCAAGGACCGCTCCAAGGCAGTGCTGGTTGTTCCTATGGGATGCACTGAGGAGGAAAGTACCCGACATTGGGTAGTCTCATTGACCAACATGACCTTAAACAAGGTCGTCCTACCGGCTGGAGAGAGTGTCTATCAGGACGCTAAGGGACAGCCCATGCCACCCCAGAGATGGCCAACAGAATTCCACTATGCGGATGGGGGCCTTGATCAGGCCGACGCCACGGATTTCGTGTGTGTCAACCGCATCATAGCAGAGCCATGGCGGCAATGCTTTGCGGTTCCCCCTGTTGACATCGGAGAATCGGAGGACCCCCTCACAGAAGAGGAGCTGGATCTGGTTCAGGGGTATATGGATCAGCCCTTTCACGACTGGGGTAGCCAGCGTGAGGGCAAGGGCCAGGACAGAGCCTGGTGGGAAGTGGACTCGATCGTCTCTGGTTCCTATGATGGGACCACCTTCGCGCAGAGGGTGCTAGACCACCTATCCAGCCAGGACGAACCAATCGGGGGTAACCAACCCACCTACGGCGACTTGTTCCGAGGCAAGACCAGAGATGGCCCTTTGGGCCACCTGGGAAGACCACCTGAGCCGAAACCGAGCGGGGTCGCTACCCCTCAAGTAAGCTCCGTGGTTCAAGTGCCCGGAAAAGCCAAGGCGGAGTCTGATGATTGCCCCAAGATACAGGCATTGGGGGCCAGGCTGGAGCAGAAGTATGGCGAGACCTTCTTCAGCGGAAAGCCTGTGTTCCCCCCACCGGTGCGTGGACCGTATGGCGAGGCCAAGATACGACTGAAGCAGGACCCCCGTGTGTATCGACACCGGGAGTTTGCCCTGAGTGGCGAGAGGAAGGAGGCCATGGAGAAGATCCTCCGTGACTTCATCGAGAGAGGCTGGCTTGAGCCGTGCCAATCCGAATGGGCCTCTCCGTGCTTCGTCGTCCCCAAGAAGGTTGCCGGTGAGTGGCGGCTCGTGGTCGACTACCGCGGCCTAAACGCCAAAACGCAGCATGACAGCTATACGCTGCCCCTCACTGAGGACATGCTGCAAAAACAACAGCGGCGGAGGATCTTCACGGTGATTGACCTGAAACATGGTTATCATCAGATGCCTCTCGCCGAGGGGTCCCGTGCCTGCACAGCCACGAGCACTCCACTTGGACCCCTCCAGTGGAAGGTGATGCCCATGGGCGTTACCAACGGCAATGCGGCTTTTCAGCGGATGCTGGAGAACCTGCTTGAGCCGGTGCGTGACTGTGCGAACCCTTTTGTGGACGACGTGATCATCGCGTCCGGGGACCCCAGTATGAGCTACGAGGAGCTTCTGGAGGCACATGAGAGGGACGTCACTCGAGTGCTCGACCTTCTGGTTCGGCACAAACTCACGGGCAGCAGTGACAAGGCCACCATTGCGGTAAGCGAGGTGGTCTTCGCTGACCACGTGGTCGGGAACGGGTAGCGAAAGCCCATACCTGGCAAGGTGGCCGCGATCGAGCACTGGGAAAAGCCCAAAACGGTCTCTGAGCTACGGGCGTACTTGGGGTTCTGCAATAACTACTCGGGGTATATCAAAATGTATGACGAGTATGCAGCCCCCATGACGACCATGCTCAAGGGCAACCGAGAGGCGACCAAGAAGGGGTCCAAGAAGGCTCTGGTCTGGGATGCTGATTCCAACCGTGCCTTTGAGGGGATGAAGCAGGCGCTGCTATCCGCAGTGGGTCTGCACCTCGTGGATCCCGACCGAGGGTTCGTCCTGCGCACCGATGCTTCCGACTGAGTCGTCGGCGCTGTGTTGGAGCAAGTGCTTGACGATGGGAGGCACGTGCCTGTGGCCTTCTGGAGCCGAGTCCTAGCGGAAGGCCAGAGACGGACGTGGACGCCCCGTGAAAAGGAGGCGTATGCCATCGTCATGGCTCTCAGGAAATGGGCTGGGTACATAGCCCTCCATCCCGTCACCGTCTGCACCGACAATCAGAGTCTGCAGTCGTGGCACAGGGAGCACGTGGACATCCCCTCTGGTCCCGCCTCCCGACGGGCAAGATGGCACGAGACCTTGGCCAAGTTCGACCTTATGGTTGTTTATATTCCTGGAAAGGACAACACCGTGGCGGACTGTCTCCGCAGGTGTGCCTATGCCGACAGCAAGGGCATGACAGACGTGTCTGCCCATGGCGATGAGGCTGAGACCGCTGAAGCCAAGAGGATCATTGAGATGGAGCGCCTGATGGAGGAGGAGGGTGTAAAATGCTTCGTCGTCATGGCTGCGGATGCCCCCCTCGCAACGAGGGTGAGCAGAGCGGTCAGAGTACTCGCCCCTGAGGGAGCTGAGTCCGACAAGCACCTCTTCCCGGAGTCTTCCCTCCAGGACGACTGGACCGACGATTACGCCAAGTCTGAGGCCTTTGCGGCCAAGTATAGGGCTGTGACCGACCCTGACGACGGGCAGAAGTGGCGAAAGGGGCTGACTGAGAAAGATGGCAAGCTCTACCGGAATGGTAAGCTGCTAGTACCGGAGTCCCGGGTGCTCGAGCTTTGTGAAGCTTGGCACCACCACATGCTGCACCCAGGGGTCAAGAAGCAAGCCCTCGACATGCAGCGCCGGTTCGAGATCGACCATATCGTTCTCTACACCGCCATCAAGAAGGTCAGGAAGGGTTGCTCGGTCTGCCAGGCCTGCAATCCCGATAACCGGAACGTCAAGGGGGAAGCCCAATGGACCCCGGTTCCTGACCAGCCCATGGAGAGCGTGGCCATGGACGTCTTCTCCATGCCCGAAGTGCACATCGGCAAGGAGACCTTTGACTGTGTGGTTCTCTGTGTGGACCGCCACAGCGGCTACGTTGTAGCTGTTCCGGCACGCAAAAAGGGGTTGCTTGCCAAGGAAGTGGCAGTCATGATGATTCGTCATTGGCTGACCGTCTTTGACATCCCCCGCACCATTTGCAGTGACCGAGGGCCCCAGTTTACTGGTGGCTGGTTCAAGGCTATGTGTTCCCTCATGGATATACGTCATGCCAAGAGCGTCGCCTATCTCAGCCGGTCTAACGGCCGTGCTGAAGTGGCTGAACGGCAGCTGTTCGAGAAGCTGCGCAAGATTCACATCACCAATCCACGGCGGAACTGGTTTGAGGAGATGTGGCCTGCTCTGAAGGCCCATCATGACACGCCCACACCGGGTGGTTTGTCCCCTCACCAGATTCTGTTTGGCAGGGACCCCCTCGGTCGGGGACTTCCCTTGTCTGGTGATGGCATGGCCATGGATGCCAAGGAATTCTTCGCGCGGCAAGAGCAAACGGCATGGGACATCCGCCAGCAGCTCGAGAAGGAGCATGCTGAGCGTCAGAAGTCCGCCCCGAGCTCGACAGCGCAGAAGTTCAGGGTGGGAGACCCGATGTGGGTGAACAGACCCCGCCCCATGGGCACCCACCGCACCAAGACCTGGTTCACACCCGGAGAGGTGGTCCGCAGGATTGGTGAGGACACCTACTGCATCAAGGTGGGTCACGGACAGTTCCGTGAGCGCCAGGAGAGTCAACTCCGTGTGCGGGAACCCGACCTCCGTGGCCAACATGTGTCCCTCAGCTATGCCGCACATGAGGCTGATTCGGACGACGACTATGCTGAGCAGGACGACTATACAGTCGAGAAGATCCTGGCTCAGCGTCCGAAAGCCTCCGCACCCGGAGGCCTGGAGTTCAAGGTTCGTTGGCGAGGCTATGGGCCGTCCCACGACACCTGGGAACCCGTCTCCTCGTTCGTGCCGCGGGTCAATACTCCCTTCATGGAGTACATCCGCAAGCACAAGACCAAGATCCATGTCTCGGACTTGGCGGCATTCACCCGGGCGATTGCAGCCAGGGGTGCCTGATCAGCGCCCTGGGCTCTCCCCTGATGCAGTTTGAGCGCTTGTGTGGTCGACGGATCGTCCCTCACTTGCTTGCTCTCTTCCATCTTTCGGCTACCTGCCATCAGAGTGGCCATATACCCCCCCCTGCTAAATCCAGAGGAGGATGGCCCCTCTCTTTCGATTGTATTCGTCAGTCCTCCCTGCTGAATCCTTGGGAAACCAGGTAGGGCGACTGATTTTCACACTTTTTGAGCTCTTGGGGCCTTGAAGCCCATACGACGTTGCGCAACGGATGCCGCTGTCTTCGGCATTGCGATTTTTTGGTCTGTGGTCTGGTCCCATGGCACTTGCGGGGTCCAGACCAGCCGACGTGTGTCTGCAGACTATATATGGCCTGGACTCAGGCGTTTTCCTGTCCACCCTCCTGCATATGCCTTATCCTAACCAGGGCGTGGTTTGGCGCTCTGTCCAGAGTGTGTTTACACGCCTTTTACCCTGCTTATTGCTTGTCTTTCTGTTCTCCAGGATATGTGCATCTGTATGTCAGCCCATCACTAAAGTGTGGACTGTTTTTCCCACCCTGACGGGATGCGAATCGACTACGAAGGCGCCCTGAGTCGCCGTTTACATGTTTTTACTTAAGGTCCAGCCTGGACCAGTACCTAAGTACAGATTCTGCTGTTTGAGTGCCCGTGATACCGTGTGCCCTATTCGCTGTGATGTGGAGATCCTGATGGCGCCAGGCGGGAAGCCCAGTTGCCTGACTACACTCCCAGCGGTCCGCCACTGTCAGTCCCAGTGTGAGCCTACCGACTCGCAGACGCACTTGCAGTCGGATGGCGGCCTCCGGTGCTCCTGACCTCCGTCAGTCTGCCTGGGAAACTGGTGGTTTGAGGAGTCGACGCCTCCGCCCACACTGCATGAGGACTCCCTCATGTATGGCCTTCGTGGTAATAGGGCGAGGGAAAAGACGGCCTTGACGCCCGATCCCTTAAGGAGGAGCTCGTTGGGCTGTACCACTCTGGACTCCCGTTGTATGGATATGGACATGGTGCGCCCGAGGAAGGACCCGTGGGGACTCTCCGCCAGCCGGCGGGCCTTGGGAAGCTTGGGGTAGCCTGATGGATCTTTGTGGTCGCTTTCGACCTGTGGGACCACCTCGGTCGTCGTGTGACGCCTATGTTGGCCGTGTATGCCACTGCCACTGTGGTGGTGACCGTAGCAGCCGGCACCCGGTGCGCCTCGTATGGGTTAACGGGTCCTTTGGATGCCGAACAATCGCCGCCAGGACCCGGGACTTGATACTTGATACTATACTTGCGCTTACTACCAACTACAGCACCGTACCTGTCTTACTGTGGGATTTGAGCAGCCTAACCTACAAATCAGCCTGAGGTGAGGATGTGACACCCCCCCCCTTCAGGAAATGGTCTTGGGTACCCGCTGCCATGCGTGGGTGTTATCGAGCCCCCCCCCCAGCGTTTGCTCTAAGGAGGGGGGTGAATCGGTACCCAGAACCCCATGGCTAGGGTAGGGCATACAACCGGTCTCCGGTCCACTAACCCCATGTACGGAAGGGAAGACGCCCGTTGACGCCCGGTGCGAGCCCGGCGGGAGCGTGTTCCGTACCGTAAAGCCCCGCATCGGCAACCGATGCACCGCCAGCGGAGATTTATATATCAGAATATGAGGAATCAACAGGGTTTTATTTTCATATTGTTTCCGTCAATTTTTACGCTTCCGCTCTGATATTCGCTGTTTTGACAGCTGGCGGTTAGCTCGCGACTTTAGCGTAACCGCCAGTTTAACTGTTATATACAGATATTTTAGCGCAAATCGTGACGAAGACTCTAAAGTCTTCAGGAATTGCATTGATGCATCCGCAATTTTCACATTCTACACTCGCAACCTGAATCCGAATTTTTCAGGATGTCGAAATCGGATTTTCGACTTCGACATCCCCGCACTTGATTTGACCTCTTTCGAGTGGACCTACGTGCTTCCCTATGCACGAATCAACTTTCCTTTTGTCTTGCCCTCCATTTGTCTTAGAGATATGGGCAAAACAAAGTGGATTCGTGAGGCCACTTGTGAGGGTCATATCTCGTGCCGCTTGCGAGGAATGACAGTAAGGAAACGTGGGATGTATTTACAATACTCCCGACGTAATTTAGGAAGCTTTATATGCCTTGCGTCTCCACACGTGCGCGCTAGCGTAATGGATCATGGTCAAGAGGGTAGAGTTTGCGTTATAACTCTTTGGCAATGATATTGCGTGCGTTAAGATAACTTTTGAGTGTAGCGCGCGAGTGTTGGTGTTGCATAGAAACTCTCCTTGAGTTCCTATGAGCGATTGACACAAAGTTATGCCCTTGGAGGGGCATGACATATCGTGGGGGGAGCTACCTTTTTGGGCAATATGGAGTATGTGCCATGTGTTGTGTTGCGTGCCCATTTGGCGGGTCCATCGCTCCAAGCCAAACCCGCCAATGGTCCTCATATTGCGCAAGCCCCTTCTCCATACTCCCCACAATCAATTGCAAGCCTAACCTTCGTGGAGGGAAGCTTGTGTGGCGATCCCAAAGCGATGCGTTGGGAGCAAGGTATGTGTTTTGCAATTTTCCATATTTTCATGTGCCCACTTGGGAGGTAGCGCTCGTAACCTTTCAAAGCGCCCCAAGTGGAGCACATATGTGGAATCAGAGGTCATTGGTGTCAGGTCATTGTGTTTAGAAGGATTAGTTGATTACTCAATCCAAGCCGAAGATATTATAATATATTTGTGCGCCTTTCAAGGCACTTTTGGGTGTTTTTTCGCCAATATTGCTGTTCTTTGCCCGTCATGATGTCAAGTGGCGACCGTGTCTCTCAACGTTGCGCTCAATTGACATCATGACCCAAGTATGTTATGAGGGTACATACTTGGGTGCCCAACATATCTTGGACCCGGCGAATAACTCCTCTTGGGCTTGGCATACCGTGGCCGCCATGTTGGCGATTTGGGACTCTCCCAAATCATGGGCTCACTTGGCGACCCTGCCATTCCCAAAACCGGAGGAGTTGGGCGACGCCCAAAAGATATGTTGGACACATATGACTTGATACCAATCCTATGGCACACTCCGGTCCAAGTCGTGCATGTGCCTCATTTGCCCCAACCATGAGTGTGCGCATTTTCGGCCATTTTGAGCAATTTTCCACTTTTCTTGCCCGCCGTGCACTATGTTCAGCCCACCCGTGCACGCCGGACGCATGGACCAATGGACCATATATGACATGGGTGATATGTATATTGGTTCCCATGGTTCACACACCACGTGGGCGAAGCGGAGCATCCTTCGTTAAGGTGCTAGCCCAAAGTGAGTGTGGACAATTTTGCCATTTTGGCATTTGTGGATCCAATTGGGATCGTCACCACGCCAAGTGGCATTGATATCTATGAGAGCCAAGTGCATGGCAGTCTTTGTTGGACTCCGGGTGGATCGCGTATGGAATGGCGGATCCGATCTCCAAGCCGGCGTGGAGATATATTATTGGGAGCACCCCGAATTTTGCCTCATTTCGAGCAGCCAAAATGACCCCCTTTTGGGACCCCAATTTCACCCCCCCGTGTGGTCAATTGGCAGCCCCATATCTCTATGCCCATGAGGAGCCCGGACCTAACTTCAAGTTGTACACTCAGATATAAGTCGTAGGTCCTGCCTCCTACCCTGTGAGCCATTGGCGTCGCCCTGGCCGGGCGGGCCACGCGTGAGAATGATGCCAATTTTGGTGATTTTGGCATCATGACCCCACTTGACGAACCCGTGGTGCCCTGATGCCGGGACCTCAGTGGGAACCAGGTCGGGTGAGGGCTCCAGGGAGTTTGTACTCGAAGAGCATAGGGTCAGTTGCCTCGTCCCTACCTCTGGCGGGTCCTAACGAGGGGTCAATTTTGGAGATTTTTCAGCTATTTTCAGTTTGGGCTGAAACAGCCCATTTTCAGCTACCAACTCCTAGGGGATAATGGCGGAGCCATATCTCTGGCTCAGAGTGGAGTTGGGACCTGCCGTTGAGGGAGCATAGCAGACCACTGTCAGTTGGCCTTGGAGTCACTTGGTTTCCAGGAACTCGCCTGTGGCTGGGCGGGACACCCCCCCTTATGGCAGGGTTTCAGGGTCCGGACTGAGCAGGGCATGGGTTGTGTTTGAGCCCCCGCCCCCACCAGCCACTGGGAGGGTCGGACCTGGGATTGGGATACGAATTAGGACTGAGTGTCTATTGTCCTGAGATGCCCTTACCCCAGTCCAGTCTTAACCCCATGTGTACATATCCTGATGTGTTGCTGTACATACTTTCGTTCCCTTGTTGCAGAGTGGCAAGGATCCTGAAACGCTTTGTCACATGACATGAGCACATTGATGCCCCTGTGAGCGTAGTGCTTTGCCTGCCTGCTCACTTGCGCGTGTCCACCGCAGCGTCCCGTGGCCAGGCCCCCTACGGGAACGCGTCACTGTGAGTGTGTGGCTGCATTCTTTGGTTTCTGGTTGTCTAGGTTTGTGTGCCTATGTGGATTCGTGAATGTGTGTACGCGCAGGTGTGTGTGTGTGTATGTGTGCCAATGTGTGTGTGTGTGTGTGTGTTGCAGCTGTTGTTTCGGATGTTGTTGTTGGTTTTGGTGTTGTGTGGCATAGGGTTTGATTGTGTGCGCATAACATTGTGTTTGTGGCTGCAGATGCAGGTATGGTTGTGTTTGTGGTTGTTGCTGTGGTTCTGGGCTTGCGTGAGGTTGTTGCCATGGCTTTTGTGGTAGCTCTTGTTCTTGGTGTGGTTATGGTAGTGGCTGTGGTTGCGGCTATAGTTGTGGGTGTCGGTGTGGGTGTTGGTGTGGGTGTGGGTGTGGGTGTGGGTGTGGGTGTGGGTGTGGGTGTGCGTGCGTGTCTGCAAGCTGTGTTGTGTGTGGATTTTGTTGTGGTTGTGTCAGTGTGTATGGCCCTGGCAGTGGTGAAGGCTGCATTTGCAGCTTTCACTGTGGCTGCAGCTGTTCTTTGCGTTCTGGCTGTAGCTGTGGGGGGGGGGAGGGTAAAGGACTACAAAGAGGGGGGCTCAAATCACCATCCAGCCCCTCCCAAAAAAGACCCCACCAACTTTACAGTGACGGTCTACAGTGACAGTGTACAATGACAGTGTATAGTGAGAGCATACAGTGCGTGTAGAGTGACAGTGTAGAGTGCTAGTATAGAGACTTGGGCCTTGTGGCGGACGTACTGTGTGTGGGGATACATTCTATGAGGCCTTGGGGAGTACAGTGTACAGAGTACAGTGTACAGTGTACAGTGTACAGTGACAATGTACAGTGACAGTGTATAGTGACAGTGTGCAGTAGCAGTGTGCGGTGTGCAGTTACAGCGTACAGTGCCAGAATACAGTGTACCATGTACGCTGACAGTAGACAGTGACACCATTGACAGTGTACATGTACAGTGTACAGTGACAGTGAACCATGAGTCAGCCCTCACTGAGTGCTCACTGAGCCATTTCGCGCGCTCACTGAGCGCTCAATGAGCGCGCCGAATGGCTCAGTGAGCGCTCAGTGAGGGCTCACTCATGGTTCACTGTCACAGTACACTGTCACTGCACACTGTGTATCGCACACTGCACACTGCACACTGTGTATTGCAGACTGCACACTGCATACTGTGTATTGCACACTTCACACTGCACACTGTGTGTTACAAACTGCACACTGCACACTGCAATGCACACTGCACACTGTAATGCACACTGCACACCCTGTAATGCACACTGCGCACTGTGTATTGCACACTGCACAGTGCACCGTGTGCAGTGTGTAATATCCAGCGTACAGTGGCACACTGCACACTGCGCAGTGCACCGTGTGCAGTGTGCAAAGTCCAGTGTGCAATGTGCAGTGTGCAATACACAGTGTGCAGTGCGCATTACACAGCGTGTAGTGCGCAGTGTACACTGCGCACTGCACACTGTGGACTGCACACTGCACACTGTGTATTGCACACTGCAAGCTGTGTATTGCACACTGCACACTGTAATGCACACTGCACACTGTGTCATGCACACTACACACTGTGCCTTCCAAACTGCACACTGCACGCTGTAATGCACACTGCACACTGTGTATTGCACACTGCACACTGCACAGCGTGTGTTACAAATTGCACACTGCACACTGCAATGCAGACTGCACACTGCATATTGTGTATTGCACACTGCACGCTGCACACTGTGTGTTACGAATTGCACACTGCACACTGTAATGCACACTGCACACTGTGTAATACACTCTGTACACTGTGTATTGCACACTGCACACTGCACGCTGTGTATTGCACACCGCACACTGCACACTGTGTGTAGTGTGCACTACACAGGGTGCAGTATGCCGTGTGTGATGTAATCTACACGGCACACCGTGTAATGCACACTGCAGACTGTGTCATGCACACTACACCCTGCACCCTGTGTATTGCACATTGGGTAT
Source organism: Eutreptiella sp. 'Long Island Sound 2002' (assembly GCA_964036045.1). Lineage (NCBI taxonomy): Eukaryota > Euglenozoa > Euglenophyceae > Eutreptiales > Eutreptiaceae > Eutreptiella > Eutreptiella sp. 'Long Island Sound 2002'. The sequence goes on along the minus strand of OZ038378.1, from coordinate 131,278,227 downwards.
TGCACAGTGCACCGTGTGCAGTGTGCAATACCCAGTTAGCATTACGCAGGGTGCGGTGTGTAGTGTGCAATACACAGTGTGCAGTGTGCATTACAGCGGGCCGTGTGCAAGTTGTAATGCACAGTGTGCAGTGTGCAGTGTGCAATACACAGTGTGCAGTCTGCATTACAGTGTGCAGTGTGCAATACACAATGTGCAGTGTGCAATACACAGTGTGCAGTGTGCAGTGTGCGGTACACAGTGTGCAGTGCGCAGTGTACACTGCGCACTACACACTGTGTAATGCAAACTGCACACTGTTTCATGCACACTGCACACCGTACAGTGCAAGCATTCGGGCGCTCAGTGTGCAGTGTGCAATACAGGGTGTGCAGTGTGCGGTACAGTGTGCAGTGTGCATTGCACTGTGCAGTGTGCAATTTGTAACACACAGTGTGCAGTGTGCAGTGTGCAATACACAGTATGCAGTGTGCAGTGTGCAATACACAGTATGCAGTGTGCAGTGTGCAATACACAGTGTGCAGTGACAGTTTACTGTGACAGTGAACCATGAGTGAGCCCTCACTGAGCGCTCACTGAGCTATTTGGCGCGCTCACTGCGCCGTTTCGCGCGCTCACTGAGCTTTCAGTGAGCGTCCCAAATGGCTCAGTGAGCGCTCACTGAGCGCGCCAAATGGCTCAGTGAGCGCTCAGTGAGGGCTCACTAATTGTTCACTGTCACTGTACACTGTACATGTACACTGTCACTGTACACTGTCCATGTGCACTGTCAATTCTGTCACTGTCTACTGTCACTGTACATGGTACACTGTATTCTGGAACTGTACGCTGTCACTGCATACTGCACACTGCCACTGCACACTGTCATTATACACTGTCACTGTACATTGTCAATGTACACTGTACACTGTACACTGTAGACTGTACACTGTACACTGTACTCTGTACACTGTACTCCCCAAGGCCTCATAGAATGTATCCCCACACACAGTACGTCCGCCAAGGCCCAAGTCTCTAGACTAGCACTCTACAGTGTCACTCTACAATCACTGTATGCTCTCACTGTACACTTGAAAGTGCTGCCCTGGGTCGTTGTGGGTGCCGGGGGGCTCGGGGCCGGCAAGACCAGTGGGGCAGGCACGCGAGGAGTCTTCCTGGATGTTGTTATTGGGGGTAGAACCAGAGACACGGACACCAACGGAGGCGAGAGCAGTGACAACAGAAGCAAGGTCCATGCTGATTGTGGTCCGGCAGAAAATCCCAGTCTATGAAGAAAATTGAGGGTAATTATTCTAAATACATCTGAGTGTCCAAAACTGTCTGAAAAGAGTTAAATAATCCATTTATGTAAAAAGGTTTGGCCGATCTGGCCCGCGAGCGCGCGTCAACAGCAAATGGCGATTCCAGCTAAAATAGCGGAACGCGGCGGATTTACGGGAAATGGACCGCGGAATCAAATCCGGCATATCAGAAATATATAGGAAATATCCTGTGACTGAGCTGCGAGGCGGCGATTCCGCCGAAGCAAAGAAAATGACCAAAATGTAGCCAATCTGGGCAGAATGTCTGAAAATCTGAGCAGATGGGGCTAGCCGCACTTACACTCCCCCCCCAAAAACACACTGGGGTGTGTCGCTACGTCAACGAAGAACGTAGTGCGGGTAAGTCCCAGAAAAACATAGAAATGTAGCCTCGATGGGGCGAAATCTGCTTGATCTGACCTGATTTGGGCTGAATTGGCACTGAATCAGACTGGATGAACCTGAAATGAGACAGAATGAGAAGTGACGAACAGTCCTCCGTGCAGTAAAACATTAGGTCAAGGGCCAAAAAGCATGTAAACGTATCGAGAATCGATACCAAACCATGCATTGGTTGAGAATGAGGTAGATTATTGGTGGATTGAGTGGGGGGATCAAGAATTGGGGTGACATCTCAGCTCTCTGGCACAGTTTCGCTGTCGCGGGCACGCTACGGTGTCCTCGCCGAACTCTACATCGTGATACTCCCGCTTTTCTCGTTCTGAAAAGTACAGCATGTGCTTCAGATTAGACGCATCTGGTGGATGATCACAAGATTCAGCAAAATTGAGAATGAATTTGGGCAGAGATTGAGGGGATTAAACAATCGCAGAGAGGTTAAACAAATACACATGTAGTCTACAGACCCTAAGTGAACCACCGAAGGTAGAGATGTTCTTCTGTTCACTTAGATCTAAACAGATCTTCGAGGAATGATGGGAGATGACAAGGAAATCAATCTAAATTGTCCTAACATGAGTAAATTCCCTGAGATGAAGGTGAAATGAAGCGGAATGTCTACAACTGCACTTACTGACACTTTCGTTTAGACTAAAGTAAATATATATTGTCGTTTATTCAGCTCAATTGTGCTTTCCGGCACGTTGGTTCGCGAGCATCTAACAGATTCTATCAAAATGTGGATCATGTGATGATGCATCATGATGGGACATGCTGGCCCTAGATCCTTGGCATGTAACGCGCCGAAGGTTCACTGAAGGCGCTTTACTGACAGTATATAACTGAGAGACACCGAATGTACAGTGGCGGTGGTGTCAATCGACTTGGACAAGGCCAATCTTTCGATGAAGTCCCACAAGACACTTGGATTCACCATTTTCGACAGTTTCAGATCGGATTGAGCTCACATTGGCGTGTGCCAAAAATACAACGAAGCTTACGGACTTCAGAGGTTGCTGTTAGAAGTCCCTAGAGCTCCTAGATGAAGATTGTCTGAACAATTGACGTCTGGGTTTCGTACAACAGTGGCAGAATGATGGACAAACCTGAGAAATTCAAGGCAAATTTGTGGATCCTGGATCTGTATCTGGACTTTGGCGTTAGCATCACAGCAAATGAAGGTATGATCTGAGTTCCTGGTGTCGCATCTGGTGCAGCCAGTACTACAGGGGATACCTGTAGGGGTGAATGTCGCTGGCCAGCGTTTTGATTATGTACATTTGCTTCCATCTGCACGAGTAGCCAAATTCCAAAGATGCACAGACCAACAGAGACAAGATTACCCCGAATCTGCCTGAATTAAGCCTGAGTTTGGTTTTTTTTGAACACGGCAGCACACTCCGTCAGCGTATCTACGCCTTGTCTGCCGAACGGAGACCAAAGAAAAGTTAATTGACGTCAAATTATCAAACATTCGCAGTTCTCCACATCATGACATAAACAGAAAGAATGAACAGTGGATTGAGCAGAATGTGGTAGGATGGCTTCCTTAATTCGGCCAAGCACGAATGCATGTGACCACCAACCTGTCTGGCCTGGCCCTTGTACGGCTTGGGCGCTGCAGATCAGCGGCCGAACTTGAAGCTTGGTCCTCATTTGGTTCCTGGGCTGGCCTGACCGCAGGAGGGGGGATCGACGGATCAGCCCTGGAATGTGGCTGCTGAGGGCCGTAAAAGGCTGGATCTCGATTCACCACAGGTCGTTTTCCGTCGCTCTCCACTTGTCTGTCTGGTTTCGACAAACAATCTGTCAGGAGTACACCAATTTCGGGGTGCTTCTTCAGGAAGTCGATGAACCCCTTGGTGTATCCATGGACAAAAGATTGGGCTGGTTCCCAGTTGTTGTGACTGGAATCAAAGCCCCTCCACTCACACAAAAATTCCCATTCGCCCTTGGCGTCACGTCTTGCTTCAACAATCCTCTTGAGTTCGTACTTCCCCCCTTCGATGACCCGATCGGACAAGTGTTTCGCAGTCCAAAAAAGGGGTTTAACTCGATCCTTGGGGGAGGGGATCTCTCTCTTGAGGCGATCGCCCGAAACGTCAATTTCCCTGCTGACATCCACACGAATCCTCCACCTGTTCTCACCAAGACGCGCTGTAACAGCGAATGGCCCCTCCCACAAGGGAAGAAGCTTGTCATCTCCGTCCAGGGTGGTTTCGGATTTTCGAAGCCAAACTCGATCATCGACTTCAAAATTGTGGGGGTTTTTTCGACCTTGATTTTGAACCCAAAGCCAGTCAGCTTGATGCTTCTCGATTAATTTCGACACAGATTTATCTGCTCGTTGGACTTCGTCCAAAAACAGCGAAGCATCCTTACAGGGGCGAGGATTATTCAACGGCATGTTCCACCAACACTTCTTTCGTCCAAAGACAATTTCATTTGGAGAAAGGCCATGATACAAAGGCGTGTTGTGGTACCGGCGAAGCAATGCGAAGAGAACTTCCATCCAATGGAAATCCTTTTCACTCGCGAGCTCCTTACGAAGCATATTTGTAATTGAGCGGCCGGCTCTTTCGCCAGGCAGCGCTCGATGCGAGTGGATTTCACATCGGAGGTGGTGGATTCCAAGGCGAGCACACAATTCTCTCCACCATTCGGAGGTGTACTCTTTGCCTGAATCCGTGACCACCTCGGATGGGACGTCCCAGCCTCCCATCCAGGTCTGCGCGCACCACTTGGCGGCAGCCTTGCCAGTCATCGACTCAATGTTGCAAGGCAACACTTGAATGTAGCCGGAATGACGGCACTGAATGAGGAGCACACCATTGACTTTTTTATTAGTCCAATGGCACTCTTCGTCATCGAGCTCACCGAGATAGAAAAAATCACTCGTGACTCTGTTGAAGAGGCCCTCCGGAATAGGATGAGGCCTCAGATGGCCGTGCTTCTTCGCGCTGGGAGGCGTCGAGACAGCACATTGGGCGCATCTGACGGCTACTTTCATGCAGTGAGTATATAGCCGTGAGCCAAACAACCTATGTTTAATCATCGACCACAGTCGACGGCCATGTGCGTGGGGGGACTCCCATTTGTGCCACCAGTTTAACACTCGGGGGGCTAGGGCGTCTGGCACACACAATTTACCCTCCATCCACAGCTTCCCCCCATCCAACGAGTACTCTGCAAAAATCCCATCCCTGTGAGCATCTTTGGATTTGAGATTTCCAAAGACCTCTTTAAACATGGGATCCTGCAGGTAATCGGACGTCCAGTCACGGATGATCAGGGAATCCTTCGGCAGGGGTGGAGTTTTGGCCGGATCTCGACGCTTAATGCCTTGGATCAACCGAAATCGACTTACTTGTCGGGTATAATCAAACCGTTTCACACTCCCTGAGGAGGGATCGGTGACTTTTTCCACGACTTTCAGTGTTTTGGTGCAGATCTCATGGGCATGCGCCGGATCTGAGATGGCCGTGATGTCGTGACACGGCAATGCGTGCTGTTTAACAGCGCACTGCATGCATGCACGTCGAATGAGTTTCTTTTCTTCCTGATCCCATTCGATGATGACATGGCGGTCCTGCTCCGTACCATGGATGTTGGTACTTTGCAGCCCCTCTGAGGCGGGGTAAGCCCATCGGCTCAGAGCATCCGCTACCGTGTTGTGTTTTCCAGGCAAATACGACACATGGAGGTCAAACAGAGAGAGAAATTCGTGCCATCTGGCCCGTCGACCAGCTGGGCTCGCGACAGTATCAATGTGTTCAGTGGCCCAATACTCCAGAGATCGATGATCCGTCAGGACCTCGAGTCGATTGGTGCCAACCCACGATTGGTACTTTTTTAAAGCACAGATGATGGCGTAAGTCTCTTGCTCACGCGGCGACCATTGCATTTGGCGTGGAGCTAGCTTCCGAGACCAAAATGCAAGAGGGTAATGATCGCCGGTGGCTTCATCAACCTGTTCAAGGACAGCTCCGATCGCGTACCTAGAAGCGTCGGTTCTAATGTAGAAGGGTCGGTCAAATTGGGGCACATGCAACGTGGCGACTTCGCAGAGGGCTGCCTTCAAGTGATGGAAGGCCTCCTCGCACTCGTCAGTCCACTTGACACGAACCTTTGAACCTGCCTTGCCCGCATCTCTCCCTACCTTCAATAATTCAGTGAGGGGGGCAGCAAATTTGGCATAATTCGGCACAAAAGTGTGGTAAAAATTGCAACAACCCAGGAATCCTCTCAGCTCCGTGATCGTCTCAGGGCGCTTCCACTTCTGAATAGCGACGAGCTTCCCTGGACTGGGTTGTCGGGTGCCATTCTCTAGGAGAGAACCACAAAATTCGACTGATTTTAAAAATAATTTTCCCTTCTTTGGCCCACAAATCAGCTGATTGGCGTCAAGAATGTCCAAAACTTGGTTCAGCTGCTTCTCATGTAGGGCCACCAGCTCAGCTTCGGTCAGTCCCTCCCCCTCCGTCGCGATGATTATGTCATCTATGTACACACTCACGAAGGCACGAAGCTCAGGATGGGTTGTGAACAGCACATCCTCCATCATTCTTTGAAAAAATGAGGGGGCGTTCTTCAGCCCCATGGGCATGACGGTCCATTGGACTGGACCACATGGCGTGCACATACAGGTGAGAGGTCGGCTGTCCTTCCTCAACGGCATTTGGTGAAAGCCGTGACGGAGATCCAGCACAGAAAACAAACGACCTCTTGCCCTCTTAGCGATTTCCTCCTCAATGAGGGGCAGGGGGTGTGAATCTGCCTTTGTTTCGGCGTTGAGATTGCGAAAATCAACAACCATTCGCCAACCATCAATGGTGTTCTGGTCTGCAGGCGGTGGCTTCGGGACTGTGAAGGGTGAACAGCACCATTCGCTGGTCATACAACCCTCAAGCCAACCAAATTCCCTGAGATTTCTCTCGATGATTTTTCTGAGTATCTCATGTTTGTGTCCATGATTTTCATAAGGGCGCTGTTTTTTTGCCTTGTACCCTTCACGAAGCTCGATGAAGGCTTCACCGAACTGTCCACGGACAGGGGGATCTTTGATCAACTTCCCTGAAAGGGTTGTGTTCTTCCGTTCCTCAAAAATCTTTTCTCTTGACTTGGAACACAATTCAGTGTCCACCTGATCGCCAGGAATTACTGTCGAAAAAACTTTGGCGACTTCTTCGGCTTTGGCAGGAAGAATCTTCTTACGGATGTCCCTAAACAGGTCCGTATCCACTGCCTCTTGAAGATAGGTGGGTCTTGTGTCGAAATCCCAGAGATTCTCTTCGTGATCCAGCTCCTCGAAAGGATCCATGAAAGCTTCCACAGGGGGTTTTTTATAAAAAACTCTGAATTTGCGGCGCGATTGGAGATTTTTCCTCGCCCGTGCACTGAAGATTCTTTTCGATGTCGACCGTATTGGGGAAGAGGGAGACGAGGCGGATCCATTGGACGTTGAATCACCTTGGGTATCTGACGGACAAAAATCGGAAAAAATAGATTCATCATCAGTACCACGCTCAACCTCAGATTCTGACCCAACACAAGAATCAGTACCAGAATCAACAGAATTAGAGTCAGAAAGCTTTCCATCCACCAGGAATGCAAGCGAACTCCAGGACCGCTGTGGCAGGGGACCTGTGTCGTCCCTGGCATACAGCTTAATCTTCCTGGGAAGTTCGATGTAATCAACACAAATGTCTTGTAATTCCTGAAACCAAGGCTTGTCGTCCCACAAGGGCACAACTAGAATTGCCTGGGTTTTATCTTGCTTGATTTTGTGGATGACCTGCTGGATTAAGTGAAACGGAGGATTAATCCACAACTTCTTGTCCCATTTATGGGTCCAAGCGTCGCTAAAGTGCTTGTCAAAGCGCTTGTTCGTACGGTTAGCAAAGGCATCATACTGGGGCCAAAAAGAATGGTGTTCATGAAAGTATTCACAAATTGCATCGCGCCATTTGTCGACAACTCTGTAGGATGAAGAGTGCCAGCGCGAAGGGCGTCGTGGCTGGGAGTCCCTACGAAGACATTCTAACTCTTGGGAGTAATCGGCACTCCCATTCACCTCTGCAATGGTGACATCTTCACCAAATTTTGGTGTCACCTTTTGCTTCAAAAATTCTTCTGCACTTTTAAACCCTGCGTGCAAAAAACGAAATTCAGGACGCTCCAAAGGACCTGACTCCAGCAAAAAACAACGACGATGACCTACGGGCGCTACCCTGTTCTTGCGAAGCCAAGGATGCCCCAAATAAAGGTCATACTTTATGTCAGCACGATAAAAGTAGTCATCCTTAAGGACAACTTCTTCCACATTTTGCTCTTCCCAAAGGTCTTGAGCGACCAAATGGGTGGATATATAACAACCGCGTTGCCCACCTGCGAGAGAATGTCCAGAAACTCCCTCGAGGGTAACAGGATGAGGCGATTCAAACACGCAGTCGTCGGGTAAGAAGGAATTGGATTGGAGATTTACCTCTGATCCATTGTCACACAAACAAGTGGCGAGGTGGAAATTTCCCTTGCAATCAGAGACCCACAGCTTTGTGACAAACTGACGAGCCCTGTGCTTGGACTGTACACCAACCTCGTCCACTACAACAGAAGGATCCGCTGCCGGATCCAGGGGAGAGGAGACAAGCGACCCTACATCAAGTAATGGTCGATCAGGAATTTGGGGATCATGCCTGAAATCGCCTGGGGAGGGGCGATTTTCGTGGCTCCCCTAGGCGTTCTGACCTCCAGCGGCTGCGTTAACATTGTGGACACAGCCTGATTCGTCGATCCACTCATCTTGGAACGGATCATCCGCTGGATTCAGGGCATTTTCGACATAATCTCGATCCGCATCGGACACCTGATCTGCACCTGAGACCTGATCCACACGATGGTTTCCTTTTCCACGTCCACGGCCACGGCCGCCGGATGATGGGCCACCACCGTCGCCACGCCCTCTGCCCTTACCAGAGAAAGGGGTTCCTGAAGGATTTCCCTTACCTTTACCCTGTGATCCTGGAGCATTTCCTTTGTTTGTACCGGATTGAGGGGTTTGGCCTGGATTTCGATTTCCGCCTCCGGCGTTGACATTGGGACTTGTCTGACCGTTTGGCTGTCCACCGGAGCCGGATGGAGTCCGATTCCCTTTGCCTTGGGATCCGCCAGGGCCTCCAGTGTTTTTGTTTCCACCGGAGGGGGTCGGATTACCCTTTCCCCCCTTTGCACCATGCACCTGTCTGTCATTCCTGTCTGAATTCTGCGAATTACTGACATTTTCACCAATCACCTTGTGATCGTAAGCAGACCATCGGTGATTAGCAGTAGAATGCGTCTTAGCTCGGTTCGTAGAACCTAAAAGAAGGCAGATGCTACAATGATCCTGAACATTCCGGGTGTCATTCACCTTTTTGTTGCCCTTTTGGGCCCCATTTTGGGTGTTTTGCTGGGTATTCCTGTTTCCCCCAAGACCCTCATGGAAATTTTGATTGGCGGCGTCAGCGAGCCTCTCAACCTCTTCCCACAGTTCCTGCGGGGTGAACGAGAACACCCAGTTCCTGGCCTTCAGGCGATGACCGTGGAAACTTACTCCCCTATTGAGAACTTGGACAAAAAAGTCCCGATCCTCGTGTTCATTAAACTTGATTTTCCACGTGTTTTCAGTGAATTTCACCTTGGTAAACGACGTGGGGGAGCACTTTTGAAGTGCCTCCCTGACTGTAAACCGGTTGGCCGAGGCGTCAAAGCCATCGACTTCCGCCCACCAGGTCTTGACCTTTTCTTCGGACTGTCTATTCCGAAGGGTGGCGGCGGTTTCTGAGGGGATCTTGTCAAAAATCAGATTTTTCAGCTCGGCACTAGAAAATTTTTCGCCTGAATGTTCAGATTCTTCTACGAGATTCCAGAAGCGCTGTCTCTTGTCCTGCACTTCGTGCAAGATTAATCGAGAGAATGAAGGAAAATTCTTCAACATCTGGTGGTAATGGTCCTCAGGCAGCCGGGATCCACGTACCTCCAACTGTTCCCACACCTCATCAAAGGTAAGGGGGGAACTTGAATCCTCACGATCACTCCAGGTCCTGAGCCAAGTGTTGGCCGGCGCTCCCTCAAGGCAGTCCAGGAGGGCCATCAGGAACTGATCATCTTGAAGTTTTTGAGTCTTAACCCACAGTTTAAATTCCCGTTGGAACTGAGGCCAACGTCTGGGGTTCCCATTATACTTCGGTTGCTTGGCAACCTGACGAAGTCGCAATGAAGTAGGATTTAGAAGTGAATCCAGCCCAACACCGGCCGTAATGGCAGACACCTTGGCGGCATCATTAGCCACACCAGCTCCGGCGAGGGTCTGGGCGAGCAACATCTGGGCAATTGCATTGGAATCAACAGCAGGAAGGGTAGTACGGGAGGCAGTTCGTTTGGCATTTTGAGCCTCATTCCTAGCCTTCACCGATCTACTCTGAGATCGAGAGATTGTAACCCTTTCCTTTAGCTTAGTCCTGCTGATCCTTGCGTCGGTGGTCTTAGAGTCCACCGAAGGAGCAATCGAAAAAATTTCTGTCGCCTCCTCCGACGGTTCTGTTGTTTGTTCCACCGATGATGCGCCCTCAGATCGCATGTGGGTCTTGAAAAGATCTTTAATTCCCAGCGTCTGAATGATGAGTTGCATTTGATCTTTGAGCAATTGGAGCTCAGAGTCTCGCTGTAATCTGCAAGAGCAGTCGGCAGGACAGTACATACCGTGTCCTGAAGGGCCTGAGCAGGCTGTCGGACCGCTAATCTCAGTGGTTCGCAGCCAGGAGTCCACTTGGGGAGCTCCTTCAGTCCTAATTTCCAGGCTTGCCTGCCTAGCTGCCTCTAAAATTCCTTCCTCAACCGCGGCGGCTAGATCGTCGCGGATGGAAACAGAGGGATGAGGGGCGGAGGGCCCGGCAACAGGTGCCTTGGTCTTCTCCTTCGGGAAGGGGCTTGCCTCCCAGATCTGCAAGAAAATGGCAAAAGATTCATCTTCTTGAGAACACCACCACATCCTGGTATTAATTTCTTCTTGAAGGAGGAAAAAATATTCGAATAAAAAATCAGAGGCGATTCTTTCTTGACCTATCAGCTTAGACGTGGCTAATAGACACAGGGCCTCAAGCGCCTCAAGGTTACGGGTCACTTCGGAAGACAAATGGTTGTCCCATTGTGCCCATGAGGCTGGTCGATTATAGGTAGGTACCTCACCTGGACCACCCATCTCAATGTCGTCAATGTCGGCGTCGATGGTCTCAAAATGTGGACATTGGTAAGGAGTATTAGTACCTGCCAGGTCCGTAAGCTCCACCGGAGCGTTGCCATTAGCGTAGGCTGGGAGATTCCAGCTGCTTGATGGCCAATTTCGACTGGGATCTTGATTGTAATCTGGGCCTCCACAACTGCTGATTTGTGCCCTTCTTGGGCAATTTGGGCTTGCGCAAGGCAGTCCTCTCAAGGCCTCGTTCGCACAGCACCACGGCAGCGTAATCGTTACGTCTCCGGAGGTGGCGGAGTCTACGGGGCCGTACTGAGGGGCTAGCTGTGGTTGGGACACCAAAGGAACAACATTCAGGTAGCCTCTGCTACCATGAAAGTGCTGCCCTGGGTCGTTGTGGGTGCCGGAGGGCTCGGGGCCGGCAAGACCAGTGGGGCAGGCACGCGAGGAGTCTTCCTGGATGTTGTTATTGGGGGTAGAACCAGAGACAAGGACACCAACGGAGGCGAGAGCAGCGACAACAGAAGCAAGGTCCATGCTGATTGTGGTCCGGCAGAAAATCCCAGTCTATGAAGAAAATTGAGGGTAATTATTCTAAATACATCTGAGTGTCCAAAACCGTCTGAAAAGATTTAAATAATCCATTTATGTAAAAAGGTTTGGCCGATCTGGCCCGCGAGCGCGCGTCAACAGCAAATGGCGATTCCAGCTAAAATAGCGGAACGCGGCGGATTTACGGGAAATGGACCGCGGAATCAAATCCGGCATATCAGAAATATATAGGAAATATCCTGTGACTGAGCTGCGAGGCGGCGATTCCGCCGAAGCAAAGAAAATGACCAAAATGTAGCCAATCTGGGCAGAATGTCTGAAAATCTGAGCAGATGGGGCTAGCCGCACTTACAACACTGTCATTGTACACTGTCACTGTACACTGTCTCTGTAAACTTGGTGCCGTGTTTTTTGGGAGGGGTTTGATGGTGATTTGAGCACCCCTTTTTGTAGTCCTTTACCCTCCCCCCCCCACAGCTACGGCCAGAACCCAAAGAACAGCTGTAGCCACAGTGAAAGCTGCAAGTGCAGCCTTCGCCACTGCCAGGGCCACACACACTGGCATAATCACAACCAAATCCAAACACAACACAGCTTGCAGACACACACCCACACCAAGGCCCACAGCCACAGCCACACCCACACCCACACCCACACCCACACCCACACCCACAACCAAAGCCGCAACCACAGCCACTACCATAACCACACGAAGAACAACAGCTACCACAACAGCCATGTCAACAACCGTACGCAAGCCAAGAACCACAGCCATAACCACGAACACAAGCATACCCATGTCTGCAGCCACAAACACAATGTTATGCGCAGACAATCAAAGCCTATGCCACACAACACCAAAACCAACAACAACGAACAACATCCAAAACTGAGGCTGAGAAGGCACACACACACACACACACACACACACCTGCGCGTACGCACATTCGGGAATCCACATACACACACGAACCTAGGCAACTAGCAACCAAAGAATGCAGTCACACACTCACAACCACTGACCCAAAAAGACATCTTCACTCACGCATTGATCCATGCAACCCCCCCCCCCACACACACACAAACCTTCATACAGACACACTAAATGAGAGAAACCAACAACGAACAAACCATCTACAGTTGCGCACATGCGCATGGGCACAACTACACACGCACGCAAGCACGCACACACACACCCACACACATAATGGCACAACATACCTGCAAAGGTCATCGTCCTTGCCGCCACCGTCATGCATGTGAATCCATGGCCAAAAAATAGGAAAGGTAGGACCAAGGGGGCGGGACAGGCAACAGAACAGAAGGGTTATGCACGAGGGAAGCGGGGGAACGCAGCATAGCGAAAGGGGAGGGGAGGTAATAAGGAGGGAGGGGGGTCAATTTGTCATGGTGTAGGTCAAGATGGTTGTATAATCAACCTCACAAAAGCGAGCAATGTCCTTCGTGCCCTACTTGTCCTTCATGGTGTGTGTGTGTGTATGAAGTGGGTGGGTGTCATTTTCATGAGGCAACAAGGAACACCCTCGCAAATGGTTAGGTTCATATCCCCGAACCTCAACCTTGTAAACATCTCTCCCTAGCCCTTCACTTCACATGGTTCAATGTGGCCATGTGTCTATGTACACGCAAGATAATTGCACACACGATTGAATGTGGTTGTCAATTTGTGCATGTGCATGTGTGTGTCGACGTGTGTATGGTGTACGTGTGTGTATGTGTTTGGATATTTGTGTCCTTGACGAAGTGTGTGTGTTTGGATGTTTGTGTGTTTGTCGCCACGCGTACATGTATGCAAGTATGTATGTGTGCATGCACGTTCAAGTTCTTGGAGAAAAGACGTGGTGAGAACTGCGCACAAATGTTGGTGTGAAAAGGGTGAAGTGTGGGCCAGCAAGGGTTGGAAGAGAGGGCAGAAAGGGGGAGAAACTCCTGAGTGAGCCCTCAGTGAGCCCCCAATTAGCTCTCAGGGAGCGCTCACTGAGCGCTCGGTGAGCCATTTGGCGCGCTCAGTGAGCGCTCAGTGAGCCAGCTCAGTGACTGCTCAGTGACGGCTCAGTCGGGCGCTCAGTCAACTGAGCCGTTGCCAAAAAAAGTAACCTCCTTGGGCCTTGACCATGTGAGTATCTGAAACTTCTAAAAACATTACATGCACATTACCTAGCATGCAAAACGCACAACACACCAGCACAACGACATCGCAATGCACAACTGAGCCCAAAATGAGCCCCAACTTAACATTTCCACCTAGCCACCAGTGACCCGCAGGTACAGAGGAGACACCTTCCTTCTCTTTTTGCTGCTGGACCACAGCACCTTGTGTGCAGAACCCCAGACCAATGGAGTACATTGCTTCCGGAGCATATACTGCCGGAGGTTTTACAAAATGCCAGAAATGTCACCCCTCCTACACATGATTGTGTGGAGAAGTCGACACAGAGACTACATGAACAGTTTGAGAGATTCAGTGAATCCGACGATATGTTTCCCGTTTTTCCGAAGTCGATAATCCAAGACACAATTTTGCAAGATGATTGCCAGGTATATTTCCCAATACCCATGGGTAAATCCCACTGTGGTACAGGAGTGTCAGGAGACCCTGAACAGGTTACGTCTGTCTGCATCTGTATGGGATAAACATCCGACAGATTTATTTGCCATGTGTTCAGGCTTGCATGCCGAGCATATTGTGAGTGCCACAGTTCTGAGTCCTTCTGTCTCTTTAGTAGGGGTAGAGGCATCGCATGGTGGGGCGAACACGTTCCCTCAGGCAGAACTGCACAGGTCAGCGCTAGAGCATGGTATCTTGGATCTGGCTCGTGATCACAAGTCTGTCAGAAAAGATTTTCTGTCGACAGGGAAGTGGCATGAGCATTTGCTAGCTTGCCAAGACGTAACGTGTTTCCGAACTAAAGCACCGTCGGCGTTTCAGCTGCTGAAGTGGATATCACAGGAGAAACACAATCAACTACTGTTCAGACTTGTCATTTCGCATTCCAAACATTTCTTGAAGAAATTCTCCAGACTGATTGGTCGTTCACTGTCTTTGCTGTTGAGGGAAGTTCATACCTCCTACCCTGCCTGGGGAACACCCAGCCTCCTGGGTGTCAGAGATTTTGTGGGCTTAATCGTCAAATGGTTTCAGGGAAAAACAGTGTTGGCGGAAAGGGACATTGGTAACGTTTATTGGGAGCTCCCAAAAGAAGGTGTGTACGATTCAGTCAAGCAAGCTCCACAGCTGGTGCGTGCCCACAGGGGCATGAGGGGCAATTTCTTTTTCAGCATTCCCAGGGGAGGTGAGAGGTCGCTGGACCGCATTGAGAAAGCTGCAGACAGGGGTTTCAGGGCTGTGCCTCTGGAGGATGTCTTGAAGTTTGTCAGGTGGGGCATGGACCACAACGCGTTATTCGAGATGGATGGTTGGGTATTAAACCAGAACATCAAATGAGTGCCGATTGGCGGCTTCTTGAGCGCGCAACTGATGTGTATCTGGGCGCTTGTACAGGAAATCACCTTCATGTAGAAGAAGGTACCAATTTTTCGCGAAATCCGCAAACAATGGGACAACAAGGTATGGCCGAAGATGACCTTCACCCCAGGCCAGCACGTGGCCTGTCCCGCGATGGCCTGGGTACCCAAGGATGTCACTTTCTTCAATTCACATGGCATGGACGGTTGGTTTGAGCAAACCTATAAGCTGGTGGGCACCCTGACCCTTGATGGTCACCCCATCACTTTGCGCGCCATGATGCTGTGGGATTCCTACTCAGGGGGCCGCCTGGGCCATATCATACAGTCAGCACCCAAAACCCAGCATTATTTTCTGCGTAACTATTTTTTGAATATTTCGCCGTTGAAGTGTATAATTGCGGAGACTGGCACTGGTGTAGCGGTGGACGATGTCTCTGCAGCCGTGTTGTTCACCAGGTATATGGACAACACTTACCTGGGATTCTGCAATGTCTCGGAAACCCTCTTGCCGGCTGTGCGTCACTTTGTAGAGATTTTTCAACACATACTTTATGAGGTGCCCTTCAAGTGGGAGCCTGAGAGCCAGCTTTTGAACTGGGGCAAATTTCCTATGATGCGCACCAAGACCCTGTCTCTAACCATGAAGGGGGTACCACCAGTGCAGCCGTTTTCATCCCGAAAATGTGGGACAGGTGGCCAGACTGTTGGTCGCGAAACTGCCCCCTTGTTTTGCAGTCAATGATCCCGGCCCTGGTACATAAGGCTTTGCACTTGTGCAACAGCACGCAGTGCCGCGGCCATAACATCAGAGGTCTAGTGCTAGGTTTCGGGTACAAACACTACAAATGGGGCTGGTGGTGTATGCCACTAACGTGCCGGTTAAGGGCCCTGAATTTACAGTCGCTGTGCGACTACAACAGTTTGAAAGCCTTGGCCCTGGGGGCAGCCTTATTCGCTGTACACACGAGTCTTCACAATATTAGTGCCTTATGTCTGCGAAGAGTTTCAGCAAAAATCTCTGGGTCTGGGTGACAGAACACCTTCGCTGTTTGTCCGTTCCCGACTCAGATTATGTCTTTTTGACACTGTGGAGCTTTTGCTCGTGCCTTTGGCATTGCGCTTTGCACTGTGCACACTGCATGCACGCACTGTGCACACTGCGCGCACTCAGTGTGCACACTGCACGCACGCATTGTGCAAGCCGCGCGCACCCATTGTGCCGCTGCAGGAACGCACTGTGCACACTGCACGCCCCGATACCGCAGGGTGACGGAGCAAGCTTTCATCCCGGCTTTGACGACCCTGATGTGGCAGGGGTTATGCAATCACTCCTGTTGGACTGCCGGTACGATCCCTACCATGGGCACAACATTTCCGAGGGGGAAAAGCCTGAGGTTGATGAGGAAGATGATGGTTCCCATTTATGCCAAGTTTGTGGAAAGGTGGGGCATCGTGTATTCGGGGGGCTTTGGACCACGGAAGTCGCTGCGGATGTGCTGGGATGGCGGTGTTGTGTGGCGCGCATTGATTGATGTTGTTGTGTCTTATTCTGTGAAGGTGCGCATGAAATTTTATGGGCGACGTGCAGATGTGGAGACCTTCCGAATGATGAAGGACCACAGAAATGGCCAGTACCGTTGTGTGTTTGGCGACTTTTTCTTGCCACGCCATCATTGCCTCACCGCTTTGCTTTTTGCATGGGGGGGGGGTTTTGGGTTGCGCAGTTTCTCAAACGGATGTCCGTCGCTGTGATTTGTGGAGCCTCTGGATGTTTCTGCTTGTGCCAGCCTATCACCTTCTATCGGCTGAGGCTTGACATACCGACTTTTCTGCTACACCAGCTGCAGCAGTGCGATGAGGACTCCCTTCACGCACGCATTGTGCACACTGCATGGGCCTATTGTGCACGCTGCACGCACGCGCACACACGCACACACAGGAGTCTTCACAATATTGGTGCCTTCTGTCTGCTAAGAGTTTCAGCAAAAATCTCTGGGTCTGGGTGACAGAACACCTTCGCTGTTTGTCTGTTCCCGACTCAGATTATGTCTTTTTGACACTGTGGAGCTTTTGCTCGTGCCTTTGGCATTGCGTTTTGCACAACCAAGAGGCCGGTTTGTTACGTAAAGCCGCCTCCATACTTCAACACAGTATCAACAACAAGGGTACATATCGAAAACATCATGGCCTCACGTATGTCGGACGATGAGATCCTGAAGATTGGGGAATCAGTGGCGCTGGGACTCAAGGACACGCTGAAGGATAGTTGCGGAACGTCAGCACCCCAGAGGAGTTCCAAGAGAGCGACAGAGCTTCGGAAGCCACAGCAGGCCAGTAGATATCGTATGCGACATGCCTCCGACAACCCGTGCTACCTGTGCTATCGTTTTGGCCACACAGGACGAGATCATGACTTGCCTAAAAAATTGCCGGATGAAGTGGACCATGGGTGGAAAACCGTGCGCAAAAAATGGACGATTATCAAAGAGCAGTCCAAGGATGTGAATGATGAGGAGATATCCTACCACGACGTGGCAAAGCTGCACAACGTCAACACGGCAACTTGGCCTACTGTTCCACAGCGACGTGGCTTGGTGATGCGTAAAACTCGAAATTGGGGTTGACCAGACAGATGTCGGGACCACCTGCAAAGCAGCCGATTGTATGAGACCAGAGAAGTACAAACCAGCGCCCTAGGACGAAGCCGGACCGGCAAAACAATCAGTGTTCACGGTGGAGTGGAAGCAAAATGTGGATTCCAAGCTGGACAAGCTGGAGACTGGTATGACACGGTTGCAGGACACACAGGGGAACCAAATGGAGATGATGAACCTGATGCCGAAAGCACAGAATTTGCCTGAGGATTTGATCAACCAGTACATGCCTGCAGAAGGCGCAGGGCGCAGACTGCAGGCAAAACGGGCCCCACCCGTGAGTCCAGGAAACAAGGGTGCGCAGCCTTCTCAAGCAAAGACCGAGGCCACACAAATACACAAGGAGGATCTAGATATGGCCGACAACAGTGACAACAGCGGCGACTTGTTCAGTGACGGCGTGCAAAAACGAAAAATTTCTTGATGACACGAAACGTGCCGCTGCATGCACTGTCAACGACATTAAAGAGCCTATCATGCGGAATGCCCCGCACCTTGTGGGGCTAGTGCTGAGAACTTGGTCACGGACCAAGTGTGTGTATTTGATGAGCCATGTGCTCGATGCAGGTTGGTGGACTTATTTGAAGGAGACCGAAGCCGTTGAGAGAGGTTTGAGAATCACCAAAGTGATTGACGGGTATGCTGTTGTGCAAGTACGCAGCATATGCCAGGCGCCAAATGCCACAGACGCATTGATTGTGGGCCAAATGGACCAAGCCAAAAGTTTGCGTTCTATGCCTGGCTACACCAGACAGTTGGGCATCACCATGCCACTGAGTAGATGCTATTCCTCACCGCATGCGGCGGTAAACGCACTAAAAGAGGGTGCTTCATCATCACAATCAGCCAAGATGTCCAAATCCAAGCCTTGGGGCCAGCAAGATGCAAGCGTTATCGGAGGCTATTCATGTCTATCTACCAGATGCAGCGGCCACCATCCTCGATGCATAGTGGGCGGAAATGCAAACACGCCAGCACTTCATCGACAACATGAGAGGCATGATTATTTCAATGCGTCACAACCTCAATGATGCGGACATAAGTATGCCACAAAGGCCAGCTTTGTCCGATGTGTCATCTACATGTTCAGACTCAGTGCAGTCTAACTGCACTATGGAGTCAGGACCCGATTTCACTGCCTTTGGAGAAGTTGCGAGCCCTCCTGTGTGCCCCCTTCACAATTGGATGTGCCTGAACAAGAAGGGTTCTTTCATATCCGCGCGTCACATGTGTTACAGAAGCGGTGGAGAACCTATGCTGTCGTGAACGACTTACATGTCTGGACCGCACTAAACATACAAGCAAACTACACTCACAAGAACTCTAAGACTGATTTGAAGTCTTTTTTGAGTGAGTCACACACTTTGTTCCTACACTTGTCAGCGTCTGACAATGAGAACTCTTACAGAGCAATGACAGCTGGGCGGGAAGCATTTTTTGAAAAGTCACTCAAGGATGCCTGGTGGGTAGGTACAAATCCAGCCACCACCCCCCCAGGGAGCACTTTCTTACGTGATTCCCCTGTGTGTACAGCGTTTGGAGGCACGTGCCTATCCCGCAACGAGCTACTGGCGGCCAAGGTGGAATCAGGACGATCCATCCTGTTTCATCCAATGGCTATGACGAATACTGCCAGGGTAGAGTGGTTCACCTTCTTTGATAAGCACCTGTCTTTGCCCAAACCTGACACACCTATACGCATCTATGCCTTGTACAAGAGGGGTCATTGCAGACTCATGAATGCATGGTTTGACCGCTACGAATCCAGGGGAAAGTGTACAGTGCTGGAATCTATGACGAGTTTCCAGTTTAAGCAGGTGCTCCCGTCTGAGTCGTCTCAGGTTCAGGATGACCGCATCTGGGAATTGTGCCTGCTGGAAAACTCCCCTGCTCAATGCTTCGACGGTTTGGACACTGCGGCTATCCGCCGACAGCTCAGCCAGCTGACACACAAAAAGAAACACCACCTACAATACTCGAATGTCCCATTTTTTTTCAAGGACCATTCTACACATCACCAAAGGGAGTCTGCCCGCAAGAAATTTGGGGAAACATTGGGTTTCACTAGCTGAGCAGCGCCAGCTGTTTCTGAAACGCAAGCTTATTCCATGGGATGATGTGGACAAAAATTTACAGGCTGCGAATAAACCTTTGCTTCAATGCCCCTGCCCACGTCTAGCTAGTATAGCACGTCTGGCTTCCATCCCCATTGGCCGGTCCTTGAGGACGGCCGGTATCTTGATTTATGCGCTGATAGGAAGATTTGCCCCATAAGTTGGCCAGTCCGGGGGAAAAACACGTTAGCACAGGACGCCCCTGAGTTGCTTGCACGAAGACATCAGAAGGGCAAAATATTTATTCAACAATTTCACCAGACAACGCCGTCGAAATTCGCGTACTGCCGGCAAGCTCGGTAACCGTCCCTCCTTGGCACGACTTTTGGCACGGGTTAGGGGCCACAAAGCATCCATTCTACCCCTTCAACAAGTCACACCTAGGAACATCGATGTCATCTTCGGCCATACCTTGTTGTCCCATTGTTTGTGGACTTCGCGATAAACTGGTACCTGATTCTGCATAAAGGTGATTTCCTGTACAAGCGCCCAAATACGCATCAGTTGCGCGCTCAAGAAGCCGCCCATCGGCATTTCTTTGATGTTTTGGTTTAATACCCAACCGTCCATCTGGAATAACGTGTTGTGGTCCATGTCCCACCTGACAAACTTCAAGACATCCTCAAGAGGGACAGCCCTGAAACCACGTATGCAGCTTTCCCAATGCGGTCCAGCGACCTCTCACCTCCCTTTGCAATGCTGAAAAAGAATTTGCCCCTCATGCCCCTGTGGGCGCGCACCAGCTGTGAAGCCTGCTTGACTGAATTGTACACTCTTTCCTTTGGGAGCTCCCAATAGGCGTCATCAATGTCCCTTTCGGCTAACACTGTTTTGCCCTGAAACCATCTGGTGACTAAGCCCACAAAATCTCTGACACCCAGGAGGCTTGGTGTTCCTCAGGCAGGGTAGGAGATATGAAGTTCTCTTAACAGCAAAGACAGTGAATGACCAATCAGCCTGGAGAATTTCTTCAAGAAATGACAAGCCTGAACAGTAGTTGATTGTGTTTTTCAGGTGATTTCCACTTCAGCAGCTGGAACGCCGACGGTGCTTTAGTTCGGAAACATTTGACGTCTTGGCAAGCTGGCAAATGCTCATGCCACTTCCCTGTCGACAGAAAATGTTTTCTGACACATTTGTGATCACGAGCTAGATCCAAGATACCACGCTCTAGTGCTGACCTGTGAACTTCTGCCGCACTGAACGTGTTTGCCTTCACATTGCGATGCCTCTACCCCAACTAAACAAAAAGAAGGGCTCAGAACTGTGGCACTCACAATGTGCTCTGCATGCAAGCCTGAACACATGGCAAATAAATCTGTCGGATGTTTATCCCATACACATGCAGACAAACGTAAGTTGTGCAGGGTCTCCTGACACTCCTGTACCACAGTGGGATTTACCCATGGGTATTTGGAAATATACCTGGCATTATGTTGTAAAATTGTGTCTTGATATATAGACTTCGGAAAAACGGGAAACGTATCGTCGGATTCACTGAATCTCTCAAACTGTTCATGTAGTCGCTGTGTCGACTTCTCCAGAAAATCATGTGTAGGAAGCGTAACATTTCTGGCATTTTGTAGAACCACCAGCAGTATATGCTCCGGAAGTAATGTACTCCATTGGTCTGGGGTCATGCACACCAGGTGCTGTTGTCCGTCTGCAAAAAGTGAAGGAAAGCGTCTTCTCAGGGCGTTGCATGTGCATTTAGCAGGTCGCATGGCTGCTTTCAAGAGCTCCCTGGATTTTTGTGAGCCACAGGTAAACAAGTGCAGCACTGGCCTGTCACCCACAGTTGTTGTTCGTGCTGGGACCTGTTTTTTGGCGATACTCTTCGTGTCGCGGTTGAAAGCAACATTTCGGTACCCCCTGACTACTGAGGCAATTCTCTCTGTTTTTTTGGGCAGAATGGACAGCGCTGCGGAAAACCAGTGTAAAACGGTGGTGGGGAAAGGGAGCGTGTTCACATGCTTCAATGCAGCCGTACGCACCCTGCTCATCAGGGCTGGACTGTAGCCTGGTACCTGGAAACGGATCCGCCTGGGCAACCTCAGTTTACAACTGTCACTCAGGTACTTGGCAATTCGGGCATACAGGCGGTCAAAGGTCTTTGTTGCTAGCAGCGGCTTACTCTCAATGAGGATGTGCACCTGCTGAGGTGCTGAAAAGGGAATGTGCCTGCAGATGATGATCTCAGATGCAACCTGCTGAAGTTCTGCAGTTTCAGACATAGTCTGTAGGTCAGAAAAAATCCATCCACAGTTCCTGACACCTCCAAAAGGGGTTACCCCATTGAGTGTTGGAGCCAAGGCTGCCTCCATAGCATGTTCTCTCGCCCTTAACCCCAGGCCAGCAGGTGGCCTGTCCCGAGATGGCCTGCGTACCCAAGGATGTCAGTTTTTTCAATTCACATGGTATGGACGGTTGGTGGAGCAAACCTATAAGCTGGTGGGTACCCTGAGGCTTGATGGTCACCCCATCGCTTTGCGCGCCATGATGCTGTGGGATTCCCACCCAGAGGGCCGCCGGGGCCATATCATTCAGTCAGCGCCCAAACCCAGCATTATTTTTTGCGCAACTATTTTTTGAATATTTCATTCTGGAAGTGTATGATTGCAGAGACGGGCGGTGCCGTAGCGGTGGAAGATGTCTCTGCAGCCGCGTTGTTCACCAGGTATATGGACAACACTTACCTGAGATTCTGCAATGTCCTGGAATCCCTCTTGCCGGCTGTGCGGCACTTTGTAGAGATTGTTCAACACATACTTTACGAGGTGCCCTTCAAGTGGGTGCCTGAGAGCCAGTTCTTGAACTGGGGCGAATGTTCTGTGACGTGCACCGACACCCTGTCTCTAACCATGAAGGGGGTACCACCTGTGGAGCCTTTTTTCATCCCGGAAATGTGGGACAGGTGGCCAGACCGTTGGTCGCCAAACTGCCCCCTCGTTTTGCAGTCAATGATCCCGGCCCTTGTACATAAGGCCTTGCAGTTGTGCAACAGCACGCAGTGCCGCGGCTATAACATCACAGGTCTAGTGCTGGGTTTGGGGTACAAACTCTACAAATGGGAGGGGTGGTATATGCCGCTAACGTGCCGGTTACGGGCCCTGCATTTGGAGTCGCTATGCGACTACCACAGTTTGAAAGCTGGGGCCCTGGAGGGAGCCTCGTTTGCTGTGAGTTTGGGCAGGGAAGGTGGGTTCACGCACACACAGGAGTCTTCACAATATTAGTGCCTTCTGTCTGCTAAGAGTTTCAGCGAACCTCTGTGGGTCTAGGTGACAGAACACCTTCGCTGTTTGTCCGTTCCCGACTCAGATCAAGGTAAGCTGACGAAACAATGCCGCCCGAACAATTTCTTCCAGGGGTCATTTGACCCCAAGACCCAATTGTTCCCCATAAGAAAAAATTGGTCAGGGACAAAAAAGCCTAGTATTTGCCCTCATTGTACACTATGGGCCATTGGTTGTGACAGCATTGGTCCTTGCTCGCCCTCCTGTACAGATTGTACAGCATGTTTTTGATCTTTGTATGGTCTACTTTCCAAAATCCCCTGGGGTTTATAAACGTTGTCAATGGCTTTCCTCCAGTATGCCATGTATCAAAAACATTCTCAAAACAGTTTTACAAAATCTTCTATTGTGCTCTCTTCAGACACACCTCCCAGGTACCCAACGTGTGGAACCTACATGCATTCAGGACATTTTACAAACAGTTTTGTGAACGCTTCCGAGTAGATTGTACAATCAGGTTGCAACGCATGTCCCCGGTGTTTCTTTGTTGGCCGGGTACATCCTGGGTACATCAAACATGTTTTTTTGTGACAGGAATGTTGTGCCTTCAAGTTTATTTTTTCTGTTTCGCTGTTTGGCCGCAACTGTTGTTGCCCACTTCTTATCCAAACCAGTGTGCCATGCGGACAAAATGTTTTCTGCAGTGATTGTTTGTCCACTATTTATCGAAAGCATGGTGCCATTCAGATAAAATGTTTTCTGCCTAATCATTTATAGAATGTGGCTTCTTCGCTACATTGCATTTCCATTTCTCTGCTGATAAAAACGCACTCAGACCTGCACCTCTATCCCCTTGCACACTTGCAAGAAAATAAGCCGTAATACCCCAATGGTGCGACATGTACTTCTCTTCAACGTTGCTCAATGAAGTCTGAGGGCAATCAGTCCTGCCAGGACTCAGACCACACAATGCAGCCTGAGGTGCAACGGCAGGCACAAACAGTCCAATCGTTAAACATATATTAAAAAATACACGTCATAATTGGCTGCACATCATATCAGCGGCTATGCACATCTGTTTTGCATCGCTCTCAACATCGCAAATCTATGGATCAGAGAATGAGGTACAAAAAAGGTGTTAACCTGACAGCAAACAGAAACACAGTCATTAATCTGACATTCCGGAGGCGGCGCTTAGAAACAGCTGCACTTCGAAATCTGAGCAGATGCGCTTTGCGGCTGGTGCGTCGCTATCGGAGTCAGAGTCAGTCTCCCGCTGCAGCCGTTTGGTTGCCCGTTCGGCGCGAGCATCGTTTTGGGTGTTGCGACGCTCCTGGTGGTCGACCACCAATCAACCTCGTCGCAACCGCGTTCTTCTGGAAGGCTCTGCAGGACACGGGTGTAGTGGATCGTCATCATCTGGAGCAACAGCTGTGCGTCGTGACGCTGAGGTCCCGGTAGAAGTGGAAGCCTGTGCTGCTCTTCTGGGACGTTGTTCCTCTGAGGGCTGTGCCGCCGCAGCCGGTGTAGAATTTGCGGAAGTGCACGCCCTAATAAACTCCTCACTGGTGACAAAGCCACCAAACTTCATCGAAGTCGGGTCGTCGCGCATGGCGCTGTTGATGGCGCGTGAGCAAACTTGTGAGGAGGCGTCAGCCATCTGTGGATGGGGGTCGTTGTTGTCTGATGCGTTCGCAACACCCTCATTGGGCGACTCAATTGCAATGTTCGGAGCAGGCACATCATCTCTAATTCGAGGAACTGGGGCGTGTTTAATGGACTCATCGAAGGACAGCAGGCACAGTCCCGTGACAGGAAAGGACTCCTTCACTGGATTAGTTCCGGTTACACTACCCCAAGCACCAGTGACAAGCTCCACAAATCGGCTATGCGTCAGTGTCCGTCCCTGATGTGAACGGACCCAGCGATCTTGGCCCCTGCGCATTTTGCGCTTCAGCGGTGCGATGATGCTGACATCAAGAGGTTGGACACCGTCGTTTGGGTGCGATGGGAAGCAGATCAGAAAGACTCCAAGTCGTTTTGCTGCGACCAACACTTCCGCAGTCAGGTGCGTCTTTGAACCGTCGACCAGCAGAACACCCGTCCATCCTCTGTGTCTGAACATCCGGTGTAGTGCTGGAACACTCGTTCCAAGTAAACTTGGGAGTCAGACGCTGTGCTCCACCCTGTCCCATTCCCTAGCAACAGCACTGGCGTACAAGCAAGTCAAAACCAGTCACCTTTTACTTTCTTGGTTTTGAAAATCAGTGTCAGTGGCACAGTTCCAATTCCATCGGCACGTATGCAAGCGATCCCCGTTATGTGTTTGCGTCCATAGCCGCGCTGGCGATACACATCGTTGCACCCACGCTTGGTGATGACCTTCCGGGCTCCAGAGTTGGTGATGAACTGGTGGAAGAACCCCGACTCATCAAGGTTGTAAATGCGCGACGCGTTAAACCCAATTTCATTGTACACAGGGCGGACCACTTCGAAGAAGAATCGTTTCCACTCTGCTCTCGTCAGGTGCGCGTCTGCACGGCCGGACTCCACCAGCTGCGGTGTGCGGAACGTGTATTCCGGGTGGCGATTCTTCCACAGTCTGAACCACTTGTTCCCGGACGTGATTTTTGTTGCGCGTCCGTTGACTGGGTGCTCCAGAGCCATCTTGACCGCCTCTTCTACAACTTCTGCTCTGTGGAGAACACAGTACGGTTGGCACTGCTGTACACTGCTATACACTGCAAGTCCAGTCACATGTACATACTTGTAGGGAGAGAGGCTGGCCTTGCGCTGTGCCTCCAACCAGGCGGCGATCTTCCCATCGTCAACCGCAGGCTTTGGTCCCCTTCCCCCAAGCTGCACCACTTCCCCACTGATGTAGGTGCGGACACCCTTTCGGATCCTCTTCTCACTGACAGGATAGCGGCGTGCACACAAAGCCAAGGTTGCTTGTCCACTAACCACCTCGGCCACTGCTTGCATCACAAAACTTGGGTTGTTTGGCAAAGGATAAGCAGCATAAGTGTAGCGGCGACCCTGCGTGGCGGCTGTGTGAAGTGCGTGATCAGCCCTTGGCGCGGAACCTAGCAGGTAGATGGCGATGACGATGATGCATCTCATCAGAATGACTCATCAGAATGACCAGAAGATGCATTCGGGTTACGACCAAGTCTGTTGCTGTTTGCGTGTCCTTGCTTGCTGCAGACTTGCAGTGTTGCTAGCTATAGCTCAACGGGCTGACCGGCAGGAGAACGTAGGTTAGGACACGCTCTGAGTGTTCCAGCGTCCGTGTCTTCCAACGAGCTCTGTGTGCCTGTCGTTACGTGCTACACACTTCCACTTGCAACACACCTTGGTGACCGCTTACCTGACCAGTTCTTCCTTTGCTCTTACGGCTCGGTTCCTTGTGCTTACACACCACTTTGTTGTTTGTGCAGCACCGTTTGATGTTTCTGCGGGCTGTTTTCTTGCCTCTACGTGGGTTGCGCATAGGTCAACAGACGGCACGGCCTGCGCAACAAAGGAATACGGCCGTCCACGACAGTTTGTTGTGCTGCACGCAGCACACATCGCATAACGCATAAGGCATAAGGCATTTAATCAATAAACTAACGAAAATAGTTTCAAAAAGACTGCGCTTCAATGTTATTTCCTGAACAATCTTGCCTAATTACGTAATCACCGGGCGGGAATAATAAGGTCTGGCGGCTGCGACACCGCTTTTGCGGCATTTTGTTAGCATGGCTGCAGCTGCAGAAGTAAGGTTAATAATGCATCTGGGACGTATAATTCAAGTTTTACATCCCAATTGAGGATCCTAAACTTCAAATCTCTATTGGCAGTGGCATCAATCCATGTAAAAATGTTCAACACCGAAACTGGAGAGTTAACTGGTCAGCTTACCTTATGTCTTCTTGACACTGTGAGAAAGATGTCCTTGATTAGTTCCCTATAGATTTTGATGAAATCCTGCAGGTTTTTGATGGTGAAATCCCAAAACCAAAGGAGCAAGTAGAGCAAGAACAGGATGTGGATCGAATCAATGAATAGTTTGAAATCCAGTGTAACACAGAAGGGCTGCAGATAGACAAAGCAGAATTAAATACAAAGATTCAATCACAAATTGATAGTACAAAAGATTTTATGTGAAAACTTGCCTGACTCTAGCCTCCAAGTTAGCATCAAGCACTTCATGTGCACTCTTTTGGATGAAATGGAGCTGGTTAGGAATGTGGGGCATAGCAGCTAGGCCAGACACAGATTATGACTTGGCCAAGCAACTGAATGCAGAAACAGTTAAAAGGTAGAACCACAATAAGTGATAGAGGCAATTGAGTATAGGGGTCTTGGGGTGGGACACAACTTTGCTTAACCTCCAAGGCCTAAAGCATGAAATGCCTATTTCATTTCGGTATATCCTCCATGAAGGAAGATACCTCTGCTCAGTTGAGTGGTAGGGGTGAACTTCAGGGGGGGGTAGGGTTATAACCCTAGTTACGTTGAGACAGTGTACTAAAAGCTTCAAAAGAGTGATAAAAATACTTACGTTAGTCTTAGCATCAACAAAAGGGTTTTAAGGGGCGCTTGGCCTGGATCAAGCCCTCCAAGAAGGACATGGCAGTGACCTTTTCTTACTCCCCCCTGGAGTACTAGTTGGCTAAGCTAGTAGGACCAAGGAAAAAGGCTCAAATGTTCCCAAAATTACTCCAGAAAATGCATTAAACTTACCAAAAACATTTTCATTAGTTCAGGGAAGCTTATCACACTGTAGGTACCCTTGATAATCAGTGTAATGTACCGTGAATGATGTCCCTTCGATGGGGCATTCCTCAAAAGTCGCCAGCGTGCGACGAAAGCGTTTGGTAAAAATTTGGGGGTAGTGGGGTTTGAACCCAGGACTCCCTCCCTAGAGCACATATGCTTGCCCACTAGGGTACAGTCGAACGCTCTAATGCGGACAGCTATCGCTGCATAAACAGCACTTTAGTAAACGTCCTGACCAAGGGCCAGGGCGGAGCAATACTCCCAATGGAGGACACAAATCTCCAGGAGCTGAAACAAATAGAAAATGTAACCAACAGGGAGTGAATCTTGTGCGTTAGCGAAAGGTGTAGCAATTTAAGAAGTGAAATTGCTAAAAATTGACGAAATCACGCGATAAATCGTCGTTTTTACACCAAACCTCAAAGCCGCAGACAAGCGCAACAGAAGCGAACTTCAGAAACAGGGTTGCGCAAGCGTAGACGGCTCTTGAAAGAGAAGGTATGCGCCGTAGTTTTTAAAGTTCTAAAGGAAATTTTTGCACAGTTGCATCAAAACGTTTATAAACTTTAGGGAAAACTATCCAAAATCAACCAACACCACAGAGCAGGTTGACAACCCACCTCTCAGGTATGCCAGTGTCATTTCACACGCATGCATTGCGTTCGTGTTGGTTGCTTTGTTAAAACGTTAGGGTTGTCAACGCTGTGTTCGTTGGGGGTTCAGGTGCTCCTCTACTTTGCTCTGCACAGGTCAAAACAGGAATGAAAGGTATGCGCTGCGAATGGAGCGCGCAGCGCGCACGTAGCGTTAGAATATGCGCTGTGCTCGCAATGCATGTGCCTAATTGAGGCATTCACACGCTGTGGCGCTTTCCCTGTACCCCAATTCACCCTTGTTCTCTCTTCACAGGTAAGAAGAGAAAGTGCTTGCTCGTGTTTGTGTTGCCGTAGCGCTAAAGTAGGGTTGCTTAAAACGCTTAGGCTTGTTTTGCGCTGTGCAGTGCGCCACTCTCTCTCCCCTTTCGGCAGGAAACAAGACAAGGGAACCATGCATGACACAGACAGTGCATTAATCGCTTAGAGTGGTTTATAATTCGTCGTAGGTTTGTTTAAGCGAGTAGGGTTGTTTTGTGCTCGTGTTTTCCTTGGCATTCATATGATGCTTGGTGAGTAAGGTAGGTAAGCCCAGGAGGAGCTCACCTCCTGGTTGAGTCACGCCTGTGAATGGTTTTGTTAGGTTAAATTAGGTAAAAACAACAGGAAATGGAGGAATTGTGCATACCTGTGCATGCATATGACACATCAAAGGGTAGGCCACGCGAGGTGCACACGGTGAACCTTGTTTAGGTTACCCAGGGGCTCCACCCCACGTTCCATAAGAGAATGGGTGGAGCTTCTTAAGCTTGCTTGCTTGATAGGGGCGTTTGTGGACAGTGTATTATGGGGCAGACTGAGAAGCGTATAACACGTGGAGTCTGTCTTGGTTCCTCCGCTGCAAACGCTCCTGCATCCGTCTTTGCTCTTCAGGGGGGAAGGTAAGGGTGATTGGTGCAGTCCCACTTTGGCAGCGCTAAACTATGCTGCGCGGATCACAAAACAAACAACTGCAACTCAACCAGCAGTGGTGAGTGCAGTCCGACTTCATCGCCATCCACGCTTTGCACGCACGCCGTGCTCTCCCTCCCTCCAAGCCCTGACAGGGAAACGCGTAGCGGCGTCCCTGTTAGGCCACAGCCGCTTAGTAGCGCTGTGTTCTCTTGCTTTCTTACAGGAGGGTCAATAGGACCGGTGAGTCCTTCAACAGCATCACCAAGTAGCGTGTGTAGGTGTTAGGGTAAGCAGGCCTGGCAGGAGTTGAGTGCAGGTGATGAGTGCTCACCCTGCCTTCGAAGGCCGGTGCTGGCGTTAGTGAGTGTAGTGTAGTGGTGTTTCCTGTCCCGCGTGCTTTTTCTCGTGGGCAGGGGAGTGCGCTAGCTTTTGGCCTTTAGCCAAAATGGGCGTTTTGTATGCCCTTAGCACACTTGACCACCCCTCCCCTCTAGTAGGTAGGGTTTTTGCCGTCCTCCCCCAAAGATAGGCGCCAGGACAGAAATTGGGCTCCATAGGAGTGGTACTAGTAACTGACTAGGACCTTCGGTCCGACATCAGCGAAGACTGTTGATTCGGGAGCCACCTCGGGAGAGAAGTGAGACACACACGGATATACGTAGCACACTCAGGGGTAAGGTAAACCTTGTAAGGAAGGGTAGAGCCCCATGGGCTTGGACCAGTAAGAGGTCCTAACTGTGGGCTCGCTTGTCCCCAAGGAGGGAAGGCACACCTTGCCTCAAAACACCTTGCTTGTCATCCCCCCCTGGTGTAGTAAGCCACCGTTCTTCGTTGGCTCTCCAAGGTCATTACATCAGGGCAGTACCCATGCAACACATGGTCAACAAGGCATACACTCACTGGGTGGCTGCAAACCTGATAAGAGGCCACCTGATCCACGCTGGAAACCATAGACATGGGACTGCAGGGCACAGACAGGGTCAGTGCAGTGCTCAGTAAGCAGGGGTCAGTGAAAAACCAAAGGCCTTCAGCCAGGGAGTGGTTGTCACGGGGGCTAACGGACCTGTCCTGCGATGCAATGCGGGGCAACTGTGACAACTGCTCTTACACCCATACACAGGCACGTCTGCACAAGAGTGCTCACTGCACCTGTAAGGTTAGAACACAGTCAGTAGACTGACACAGGGAAATTAGTTTTTCTTTTTACGCTGGGACAGAGTCTCAGCACAGGTTAGTAGCTGCCCCTCGTTATTCTCAACGAGGTAGGAGCGGAAGATGGGGTTGATGCTCCCATCTGGTTGTATGAAGGCTGACATAGGTTCCCAGGGTGCCTCTGATAACCCATAGCCATCCCACAGGGTTAGAATTTTCCAGCCCTGTTTATACTCGTGGCGAGCAATACCTGCAACCACGTATTAACCATCGACTGCCATCTTGTCGGCAGTCATCTCTTCGAGTTCGTCTGCCTCCTCTGGACTGGCAGCGTTCTCTAGGTCTATACGCTCGACCTCACTGTCGCTGAGGCGCCACTCATCCCAGGACAAATCGTCAGAGGAGTAATAGTGCCTCAACTTTTTAGGTGCACATAGCAGTTCACCACCTAGACGTGGACTGCACCGGACATGGATCCTGGATCCATTTATCCTGATGATACGATAGGGTGAAAATAAGAATCCTGTAGGCAGTTACGTGGCCAGGAGGGTGGGCGTGAATGGTGAACCAAAACAAGGTCACCAACGTTGGAGCTGGTAGGTCGCCGTAGGCGGTTCTCTCGGCTCAGTTCAAGGTCAGGAATGTGTCTCAGGTTAGTCCCAGCCTGGTTAGCCAGAGATTGGTTGTGTTCCAGCCAATCTCCCACAGGCCCTTGAAGTCCTCAGAAAAGGGGGTTTTGAAGAACCAAGCAGGTCGTCCTCCATGAAACAGTTCGTGGGGGGTGAAAGCCGTAAAAGAAATCCGCTGTGAGTTCATGGTCAGCACTACCCAGGGCACTAGGCGTACCCAGTCCTTGGTACGCTCCTGTTTCATCAGGATTCTTAGGTTCTGCTCAACCACACGGTTCTGTCTCTCACAGAGAGGGTTAGACGTGTGGGGATAGGGCAAACCTGTGGTTACCTCCACGTTGAGTGCATTTAGCACTTGTTTGTACCACCCAGTGTCGCTGCGGATGCGTACATCTTCATCAGAGTGCACCTGCTTAGGTGCTCCATAGGGTTCGAACCATTGTTCGACCAACATTTTCACAGTCTGCTCACCTGTGATTTTTTTTTTGCTACGGAACACACAGGTGAAGCAAGATAGGCCACAGGTGACCACTAGGCAACTATCATAGCCGCCAAAGCGTGGTAGGCCCTGGATGAAATCCACATAGAGGAGAGAGTTAGCACAAAAGGGTATGGGTAAGCTGGAAATCAGGCCCTCATCCCTACTGTCGCTCTGCTTGCTGACATGACAGCCACAAGCATCCACAATGGTCTGCATACGAGACCTCAGTTCAGTCAGGGTTAGACTAGAGTAGAAACACTCACGGAAGAGGTCCACTGAGCGATTAGCACCAGTGTGACCAGAACTGAGATGGGACCACTGTAGGCACCCATCCACCCGTGACTCATGCACAACAATTCGGGCCTCCAGAAGAGGTACTGATTGTTTTTCTACCACTGGTGCCCATCAATGACACGGGGTTCCAGACCAGTGCTGAGGGTCTGGAGAATTTCTTTCTACTCTGACTGATAGTTGGTTAGACTCCAACCCTCGAGGATTCCAGCTGTGCGCACGGACAGGTCAAGTTGGACATCCATACGCTGGAAAGCCTCTTTGGCGAGGGCCTCAGAGCTCTCACCTATAAGCTCATCAAAGTTATTGCGCGATATATAGTCAGACAGTTCATTTTTTATACCGGGGATATGATGAACTGTCAGCCTGAACTGGCTCAGGTAAGTTCACCACCGCTTGAGTTTTGCTTTCTCCGGTGGTGGGTCCTTCTGAAAAGACTTCACAGGTTCCTGGTCACACAGCCAGACAATAGGGTTAGATCCCAGGAGTCAGGATTGTGACAAAAGCACCAACATACCGGCCAGGAGTTCCTGGTCATAGGTGCTGTAATTGGATCGCGCTTGGTTCCATTCCCAATTCCAGTGTCCCAGTGGCACCAGCCGCCACTCACTGGTAGGATAGTCATTTTTCAACGAGCCATCACGGTTCAGTCCACTAGTACAATAATGGCACTGGGTTAGTTCAGCGGGGTTAACCTCCTGCCATTGGTAGATCGTTCTATCCCCCCCTACATCACTGGCATCAGTGATCAGTAGTATCTCGCCCCTAGGGCGGGGTACTCCCAGGCATTTGGAGGAGGCAAATTTCTTCTTCAACTCCTGGAAACACTCTTCCTCTCTGGCGGTCCACCTCCAGGGAGTAGTTTTCTTGATTAGGTCAGTGAGGGGGGCAGAGGAGTAGGTAAAATTGTGGATGTGAGGCCGATAGAAATTACAGGCGCCCACAAAACTCCTCACGTCGTGTAGACCCTTCTTAGGGTCATCGCGAATCTGCATGTCCTGTAGGCGCTGCATCCTAGACGCGGCTGGTTTCCACCAGCCATACCCCACGTTGAAACCCAAATATTCCATCTCTTCTTTCATAAACTTACATTCTTTGAGTTTGATTCGGAGATGATTTTCTTGACAAACAATGACAAATTCACGGAGGAGAAGGACATGGTCCTCTTGGGTATTAGTACCCAAACTCACGTCGTTGATGTGGGGCTCCATTTCTGCACCCCGAGAAATCAACTCCTGTACTAGAGGCCTGCGCCTCAGTATGTACAAAGTTTTGTTCATTAGCTCCTGGAAGAGCGCTGGGGCATTAGCCATCCCAAAAAGAATGACCTTCCACTTAAAGACACGACCCTTAGGGGTTATAAATGCCAGCAGATCCTGAGCTGCGGCGGTTAGGTCCACCTGCCAGAAACCAGAGCGTTTGTCCATTTTGGTCTTGTACCTGCATTTGGCAATACGCTCCAGGGTATTTTCCATGTTAGGAATACTCCGTGAGTGGTTCTGGATTTTCTTGTCGACCTCACCATAGTCAACGCCAGTCGTAGGGCAGTCGACCCTGGTTTAGCAACCAGGAAACAGGGACTGCAGTGATGGGGGTAGTCCCCCTTCTTATATTCCTCAATGAGGCCAGCATCAATACATTCCTGGATCTGGCGCTCGATTTCTTCAATCTGTTCCTCTGGAGCGGGATAGGGACGACGCCTCACTCGAGTCTTTTCGAATTCAGGTTTCAGTTGCAGGTCCATCTGGACCAGTTTTTTACAAGAGAGGGGGGGCGGCAAGGCGCCGAACACATCCTCATAGGTTATCAGCAGTTTCTTCAGTCGGGGGTCAAGATTAAGACTCTCGAGTTTCTGCAGGAAATCCTCCTCAGCATGGATGTTGCTCTTTCCATGTTCTTTCTTTTTCTGCTGATCAGCAGTTTCAGCAGGCACAGAAGCATCGTGCCACTCAGGGAAGCATTGCTGCCCATAGTGCAGAGAATACACTAGCGGTATCTCAGGATGAGGCAGCGTATAGGAAACATCGTCCTCCTCAGACCAGATGGAGGATTTCGAGGTCTGTCTGAGGTATTGCAGCCGCTCTTCGCGCTCAATACCTTCGGCTTTCAGGTACAACAGCCGCCGGAGTTCCTAAGGGACGTGCTCAGACAGTGGCATGTTATTAGAGGCAGGCCGTGCCAGAGCATCAGGACTCCGGGCCACGGGTTCACCTGTGTGCATAGGCTGCATCTGTAGCACTGGCTTCCCAACAGGGGAAGCGGGTTCTGAGGTCGACTCTAGATCTACCTCCTCCAGCAACAGCTGGGCTAGGGAGGCACTGTGTTTTTGGTCAACACAGCTGGGGGCAACAGGAGGGATAGTGCTGGCAATCTCAGACAGTTGGTCGTCAGCATCCTCCTTAACAGCTGCAGGTTCCAGATAGCCATCGGGAGACTCACACCCCGTAAGTGTGGCAGATAGGTGCTCAGGAGATCGATTTTTGAGATCAGAAAGGTTCAGGCCACGATTTTCGGCCATGACCTCTTTCAGTAGCACCTGGTCTAGGACACACAGGGGTACAGGATTGAGAGATCCATCAACGATGGATAAGAAACTGGCCCACTCAGGGGCCTGCATAGCTGTGTCTGAGTCCTCAGGCACATAGATGGGACCGTCGGGGAGTTGCACTCTTCCCACGGTCATTCGATCTAGCATACGGCGCCAGTAAACGTGTTCACCAGAGCAGCCCCAGTCAGGGGTGCACATGACAACCCTTCCTCTGTCATAACCAATTTTGGTTAGAACCTTCGCGAGCAGGGAGAAAAAAGGGTTAGCATACGCTAGGCCCATTGCTTTTCAGAAGAAACGGAAAGCGTTTTTTAAATGTTTCGAGCAGTACAACTGCATGATGTGGTGTTGTTGGCTCGCAAACAATTCCACCTGGATCTCATCCAGGTTTACCTGAAGGGCCGCCAGTACATTTTCAAGAGCGTGACGGGCCAATTGGTAGTTTTCAGTACGATAGTGAGTCTTGGATGCGTAGCGCAGCCCAGACTCTTTTCGTCCTAACAGCTCCAAAGGTACGGAGAAGAGCCCACTGCGGAAGTCGCAGTGCAAAGAATAGGGGCGCTGGAGAGACAGCATTTTTTCCTGGGGCTTTCTTTGTAGGAAGTCCGTACCAATGACGATGTCAAAGGCGTCGGTGTCCAGCACTCTGCAGTGTTGGGTCACAGTTTCGTCGCCCAGGCATTTCGTCACATCGACCCCCCCCAAGGAATGGACCGTACGCCCATCCTCTACTCTTATGGCCACCTTCTTAGTTCTCTTGAATGTTTTTAGCAGGCGCCGGGCCACTATGGAAAGTGTTGCACCGGTGTCAAGCACCGCTCGAAAAACTTGATCTCCGATTTTCGCGAGGATCCAGAAAACCAAGTCCTCCTCTTTGGAGCCACCGCCCCAATTCCTCATCAGGGAACTTGACATCCACCCCTGCAGCCATGAGGCACTTGGCCATCCAGGAGAAGCGTTATCCCCCTGTGGGCGCTTCTTGGGGTCACCTGCAGGAGGAGGGGGAGTTGCAGCGGGCGCTGATGAGCGCCTCTGGGGGTTTTGGGGGTCCAGGTTGGCCACCCCCCTTGCCACCTCCTTTACCACCTTTATCCCCAATCTCGGGGTTTCTGGTGGGTGTTTGGGTCTTTTGGCATTCAACCTCCTGTCGCTTGAGTTTATCACTCTCGCGTTTCTTTATGTGACATTCGTCTTCGTAGTGACGACGTTTGCCACAATAGCCACAGGTGATGGTACACCTGAAATGATCCTGATGGGTCACAGGTTTCCCATCCTTGGTATGCTGCTGTTGCTTCATCTGCAGCATACAGCTACTGCGGAGGTCGCAGTCAGGGGCATGACAAGGTCCCCCCTTGTCATTGACAGGCTTACAGTAAAACAGAGGGGGTGTACCTGCATCAGGTTTAACGTCATTCATGGCAAGTAGGTTACCCCTTCCCTTACCACCTCCCTGGTTGAGGTTAGTGGGGTTCTTAGGCCCTTTTTCTTCGCCACGTCGGGGGGTAGGGGTACCACCTCGACCCAAGTGCTTCTTGAGGAATTTCTCCATGTGGGAGTCATTCTCTACCTCAAGAGGTAGCTCAATCAGCAGGTCCACCAGTTCGTCGTACAAGTGGGTCCGGCTTTTCCTCTCAGAGGTAGCGCAGCAGTCATGCCACGTACGTTGGGGAGTCTTACTCATGAGCCACAGGTGGGGCTCACTGGCTCCATAGGAGCCCACGGTCATCCGTGAAAACAGATACTCTAAGTCGCACACGTATTCGGAGACTTGCGCAGCGGAAGGAAGCTCAGAGAGCATAGGTAGCTCCTCTATCTGTGTGCGCACACTGAGGTCAGTGTCATAGACTGGGAATGTTTTTTCCAGTCTTTGGAGTACCTATGCCCAGGTGGAACAGGTTTTCACAACCGTTTTCATTTGTTTTTGCAAAGGTTTCTTTTTGCATGAGCGTTTCAGCAGTGAGCAATTGGTGGCCACATCCACATGGGATTGGCCAGTCAGCAAACGAAACCCAGCAAATTCTTCTGCCCATTCGGGCGGATTTTTGGGGTCGAACTCCGGCAGTTCTAGCTGGATGATCAGAAAGTTTTATAGTGATTTCAACACTGTGTGTTTGTTGTGCCTCTCCTGCTGCTTGCTGCTGGTGTAGGGTTCCTGCTGCTTGTTCTTGACGAGGAAAATGTTTTATTGTTGAAAGACAACCAATCCAGGATACCCCAAGCCAGAGATAAGCAAGTAGAAGAAGATCAGGATCAAAGCATGAAGGGCTACAGTCACAAAGAGTTAGATAAAGACAACTATCAACAAGAGACCACAGCAATTAGCATACATTGCAACTCAGGATGAAATATTTTACATGTTTGAGAAAAGACTGATTGGAAAACTGCCCCAAGGGCTCACTCTCATCCACAGTGCCATCTTGAGATGTGCACTCTTTGTTTTTGGGTCCCATAGGTGCTGGGGTGGCATGGCTTGTGGCGCTGAGGTCACTGCCATGTCATATGGGATATTTCTACTTAGCTAGGCTGACTGGGTATTGAACCCAGGACCTCTCAAAAAGAGGTGCCCCAGTTCCCTAGGGTGCATACCGATAGGATAGCTAAGAATGCATGAGAAAACATAGATAAATTCATGGGCCCTGCCCTCAGTATATCAGTGTCTCAGCAACTCAGGAAAAGATGTTTTAGTGCCTAAAGCTTGGGGATAACGGGGTCCACACCACATCCTGATTTAGTGTTTGGTTCCATAGGTCACAATGTGTTATCACCCATTTTGGTTGGGCCAATACTAAGATAAAAATGCATGAGTGCTTAGAGCACCTCTTATACAACTAAAGTATACCCTAAAGCATTCGAAAAGCACTTTTTCTTACTCCCCCCTTGTGCTGTGGTGGCCACCACCGTCGCATTTTCAGGAAAAAGGCATTTTTTCTTGGCCTTTCCTTGGTTTCCACATCTACTTTAAAATACCTATAGGTTCCCTAACACTGGAAAGGAGCGCTTTACCATGGCCAGCGACTCTTGCTGCATTGTTGATGACAATCTCCAACAGAAAGCTCAGCCCTCTTGGCGCTTCCGGGGTTCCTGTGGCTTGGTGGGGTTAGAGTAGGGCATGCCAAGACCATATGCATGTGCATCCCTCGCTCCAAGCTGCAGCGTAACACGACCCGACGCCAGACTCCCATAGGACGCTCGACCCAAGTCTCAAGGAACCTGATGGAGACACCTGTCCTGGTACTGGGGCGAGGGTGCGCTGATTTAATTAGAATTGCCTCTTGGAGGGGTCTTGATTCTGGTTCAGTCTCCTGCTGCTGCTTTTTGGCCAGAACAGCAGCCTACTCAACGAGGCTTTGCGAGGAGGTCTGTACAACAGAGGAACGGGAGGATCAGAGACGAATTCACGCAAACGCGAAGCGACAACACCTAAATCCGTCAAATGACGGCCTAGAATTTTTCTGAAGGCACACACCTGGACGGAATCCAATTGTGCATCAGATGCACATTTTCATAACATTTGTAGTCATCTCTTGATTCTTTTAAATCAGGAAATTCTTACGCAGAAAAAGGCGGCGCGCAGGAGCGGCTCCTAGCGAAGCGCCGGAAAATAAAGAAACAATGAGATTATAAACGTATGTTACGCAGAATGACGAAAATGAAGAAACACAGATAAATAGGCTAATAAAAAGATTCCACCCACATTGGCAGAAAGAATTCAAGATTCAAGATTTCAAAAATCAACAGAAGGAGTTCGATGAATCAGGTATAAACCACAGGTGTGCTCGTCTCGTGTGCAGCATGCACATTGCTCGTCTCGTGTCTCCGTGAACGTGCCTTGTAGCAGCGCTAACAAACGATAGAGGGAAAGATTAGAAAGATTGCAGATGATGTGAGGTAGGTCCAGGGTGATTAGACATACACACATACGCATAGCGTCCTTTCTCGCTTGTGTCTCGTTTTTCCTTCACCTTGCTTCACTCTCCAGCAGTGAGTAAGGTAGGTAAGCCCGGGTGGGGCCACCCCCTGGTGGACTTCGTGATTGTGGACAAGATTAGGAAGAAAAACAGAGGTTGACGGTAAACCCGTGCATGCTCGTGCATTCACACACGCATTAAAGGGTAGGCCACGCAAAATGCGCACGGTAAACCTTGTTTAGGTTACCCAGGGGCTCCACCCCACGTTCTATAAGAGACCGGGTGGAGTGCATTAAGCTTGCTTGCTTGATAGGGGTGTTTGTGGACAGCGTTATATGGGGCCATCTGAGAAGCGTATAATACTTGGAGAAGGTTTTGGTTCCTCTGCTGCAAACGCTCCTTCATCCGCCTTTGCTCTTCAGGTGGGGATGTCAGGGTGAACTGATGCAGTCCCTTGAGCCGTGCTAAAGTATAGGGCGCTGATCACACAAACAACAAGCTACGACTCAGCCAGGAGTGGCAAGCGTAGCCCGACATCTTCAACATTCACGCTGTGCACGCAACAAGAGAACCCCTTCCCTCCAAGCCATAGCAGGGAAACACGTTGTGGCGTCCCTGTTAGGCCACAGGAGCTTAGTAGCTCTGTGTTTTGATGCACTATCACAAGTGAGCCGCTAGGGCTCTTGTCTTCATCCTCAACACCACCCAGTAGAGCGTGCATGTAGGAGTGGTAGTCCTGAGTGGGGGCTTGAGCCAGTTGCAAAAGTGCTCGCCCACCAGGATGGTGCCATTGTAGGTAGGGTGTGTAGAGTAGTGGTGTCTCCTGTCCCGCGTGCTTTTACACGTGGGCAGGGGAGTGCGTTAGCTTTTGGCCTTTAGCAAAAATGGGCGTTTTGTATGCCCTCAACACAATTGGCCACCCCTCCCCTCTATTAGGTAGGGCTTCTGCCGTCTTCCCCCATGGATAGGCGCCAGCACAGAAGATGGGCGCCATAGGAGTGGTACTAGTAACTGACTAGGACCTTCCGTCCGACATCAGCGAAGCCCGTTGATTCGGGAGCCACGCCCGGGAGAGGAGTGAGACACACACAGACATACGTAGCACACTTAGGGGTAAGGTTTAGTCCCTAGCTTTAGTCTTGGAGGCAAGCGTCTCAGCGAGCCTGAGCAACTCAACAAGGTTGTTCTTGGACAAGTAGTCAACCAGAACTGAGTTTAGGTGTCCCTCAGGTAGAACAAACGCAGAGAAGGGCTCCCAGGTGGCCTCTTCAACTCCAAACGCTTCCCAGAGGGTGAGGAAGCGCCAACCCTGGCGATAGCGGTGGCGTAGGACAGACTTCACCAGGTAGAAGCCCTCCGTAGCCATCTCCTCGGCGTTCATGTCGGGGAGTTTCCCTCCAACTTCCATAGGGCTGGCAGCCCCTTGTAGGTCTAGGGCGGCAATTTCCTCGTCGTTCAGCTCCCACTCCTCCCCACAGAGGTCTTCAGGATCATAGTAGCGCTTCAGGTGTTGAGCAGCGCACACCAGGGTCCCCCCTAGACGCGGGGAACACCGCACGCTCATACGGTGTCCATCCACAGATAGAATCTTGTAGGGCCCAAAGTATGGGTCATCGCTGGTAGAGCGTGGCGAGGCGGGTAGTCGGCTGTGGTGCACCAGCACCCAGTCCCCCTCTTGGTAGGTGGCCGGTACTCGGTGCCTGTTCTTCTTGTTCCACTGACGCTCCCTCACTCTCTGGAGCATAGCCTTGGCCTTGTCCACCTTCGCTTGTTGCTCTTGGACCCACTCACCCACGGAAAATTGGGTGTCCTCCGGATAGGGGACATGTAGGAAGGACGCCGGGCGCCCTGGGAATAGCTCATGGGGCGAGTAGCCAGTAGCCGAACTCTCTCGGGAGTTCATTATCAAGGATATGACGGGGAGTAGTCTCACCCAATCTCTGGTGCGTTCAATTTCGCACCATATCCTTACATTCTCCTTGAGGACACGAATCTGTCGCTCACATAGGGGGTTGCTCGTGTGGGAGTAGGGTATCCCCGTAGACACCTGGACATTGAGGGATCTCAGGACCCTCTTGTACCAGCCGGTATCTGAGCGCACTCGTACATCCTCATCGGAGTTGATCTCCTTGGGCGCCCCATAGACAGAAAACCACTCCTCCAGGAGTATCTTGATAGTCTCTTCCCGGGTAATGTGCTTGGTACATGGGAACACCCTGGTAAACCTGGTCAACCCACAGGTTACCACGAGGGCGATGTCATAGCCCCCGAACCTCGGCATCTCCGTGTAGTCCACGTATAGAACACTGTTAGCACACTGAGGGATGGGCAGGGTCGAGTAGAGACCCCTGTCCCTGATATCCTCTGGTTTGCAGGACCCACACGGGCACTTGTCCACGATAAGCTGGAGGGTTTTCCGCAGTTGGTCGTCAGTCCACGTAGTGTGGAACCACTGCTTGAATAGCCTCAGGGTACGGTCAGCACCCTCATGACCGCTGGACTCATGGGTCCACTTCAGCAGCGCTGGGACTCTGTCACTGGGTACCACGATGCGGTCCTCGTGACAGAGGTAGCTTCTGTCCCTCTTCCACTGATCTTGGTTGACCAGGGGGGGTTCGAGGCGTTTCTCCAGGCGCTTGTAGATATCCCCAGACTCGTTCAGGTAATCCGATTGTTGGAGTCCATCCAGGGGGCGTATCATAGTCATGTTGAGATCCAAGTGGACGTCCATACGGCTGAACGCCTCCTTAGCCAGTGCTTCAGACCGGGCACCAATCAGGGCGTCGAAGTTGTTCCGGCTGATGTAGTCTGCACACTCGTTCTTCACTCCCTGGATATGGTGTACCGTCAGCTGGAGTTGGCTGAAGTAGGTCCACCAGCGCCGTAGCTTGGGCTTCTCAGGTGGCGGACCCTTCTGGAAAGTGCGGACAGGCTCTTGGTCGCAAAGCCAGACCACAGGGTTACTCCCCAACAGTCTTGCCTGAGAGGATGGCGACAGCATACCCGCGAGCAATTCCTGCTCATAGGTGGAGTAGTTCCCCCTGGCCTGGTTCCATTTCCAGTTCCAGTGGCCCAGGGGTACTAGGACCCACTTGTCGTCAGGGTAGCTGTGGTTGAGAGTTCCATCTCGGTTGAGACCTTCAGTCCCCCATTGGGAAACAGCCGAGTCGAACTGGTCCTTCTCTAGTGCTTGCCATTGGAACAACGTTCCACCACCGCCCACATTGCTGGCGTCGGTCACCAGGATAATCCCCCCTTGTGCCCTAGGCACGCCGAAGCACTTAGCGTTGGCCACCTTGTCCTTGAGCTCGTCAAACACTTGTTGCTCTTGTGGGCCCCAGCGCCAAGTAGTACTCTTCTTGATCAAGTCCGTCAGAATGGCGCTGGTGTAGGTGAAGCTTTTGATATGGCGGCGATAGAAGTTGCACGCCCCAATGAAACTGCGTACATCATGAAGTCCTTTCTTGACATCTTCGTGTCGTACCTTAGCGTCCATCAGGGGTTTGGCCTGGAAAGCCGCTGGGGTCCGCCACCCATAGCCAACGTCAAACCCCAGGTACTGCATGGTCTCCTGCATGAACTCGCACTTCCCCAGTTTGAGTCGTGTGTGGTTCTCTTGGCAGACCGCAAAGAACTCACCCAACAGGATTAGGTGGTCCTCCTGGGTATTGGTCCCGAGGCATACATCGTCGATGTGTGCTTCCATCTGGGCCCCACGGGATATAAGTTCCTGCACCTTAGGTCTCCTTCGTAGGATGGACAAGATCTTGTTCATCAGCTCTTGGAATAGAGCGGGTGCTTTGGCCACGCCAAACGGCATGACTTTCCACTTGAACACCCTCCCCTAGTAGCTCCTGAGCGTTGGGCGTCAGGTCCACCTGCCAGAATCCGCTCCTCTTGTCCATCTTGGTCTTGTAGCGACAGGAGGCTATCTTCTCAAGGGTAGACTCAATAATTGGAATGGACCGTGAGTGGTTCAGCGTTTTCTTGTTCAGCTCTCCGTAGTCCACTACCAGCCGTTTGGCTGTAGACCCAGGTATAGCCACCAGGAAACAGGGGCTGCAGTGTTGGGGGTAGTCCCCGTCCTTGTACTCCAGGACTAGGCCAGCGTCGATACATTCTTGTATCCGTCGCTCAATCTCGTCGGCCTGCTCTTTAGGAGCGGGATAGGGTCTCCTCCGGATCTTGTGACCCACGAACTCGGGTTTCAGCTTGAGGTCCATCTGTACCAGCTTGTCACATGAGGCTGGAGGGGGTAGTTCTCCGAACACCTCAAGATAGGTCCTCATAAGCGTCTGCACCGGCGGGTCTAATAGCTTGATCTTATCCTCGATGTCCTCGTCGAAGTGTAAGTTGCTTGCCCCTTGAGTAATAGACGTCGGCAGGTGATCCTCTACCGACTATTCGCCCTTGGTAGTATCCTTCAACCCTTGGTAGGCATATAGTAGGTCTCGTTCAACCATCTCCGGTGGACGATGGCAACATAGGCACGCTCAAGGGGGTTCACATACACATTCCTCCGAGAGGTTGTCCTCCTCTGGAGTCCTCACATGGGCACTCCACACGCTCTTCATGAGCTTAAGATCTACCTCCCTTTGCCAGGTGGTAATCTTCTGTTCGAGGTCTCCCTTCAATTGGGATAGATCTCCCTTACGTCCTTGCTTCAGTGGCCATGAGCTGCGGGTAGGCTTGGCGTAGCATAGCTTTTTTGCCACCAACCTCCTCTTGGAGTCCACATACTCCCTTAGCCTGGATCTGGGGTCCAGCTCTTCGTCCACGGGGTCTTCCACCCTCATGGAGAGTGGGGGTTTCAGTGGGGCGACGTACTCGGAGTTCTTCGCTTCCTCCACGCAAGTCTGCACGAAGAAGGCGTCATGCTCAGTTTCGTCATCTGAGTGGATAAAGCTGGGGAGCTCGGATAGTCCACAGTCAGAGACTCCATCAGGAACAGGTACATGGCAGGGAGAGTTGGGGGCGTTGGTGTTAGTCACGGTGTATTCATCTCCTCCGGGTATAGTCTCAATAGCATCTTGAGGTCGTAGTCGATCCTTCAAGTCACCCAAGGCGAGTCCATCGCTTTCTCGTTGTATAGCATGGACCAGAGTCGAGTCCAGGTCTTCCCAAGGGATGGAGGTAAGACCTCTGTCCGCCACACTGAGCATACTCCCCCATCCGGGTTTCCCGATAGGCGTCTTACGCCCCAGAGGCATGTAGATGGCCTCATCAGGTAACCGAACAGAGCTGAAAGTCAGCCTGTCCGGGAGGATTCGCAAGTACTCATTGCCCCCATGGGCTCCCCAATCGGGGGAACACAGGACCATACAGGAACATTCCAAGGCCACCTTGGTCAAGATCTTCCCCAGTTCACTGAACCTGGGGTTCCCGTAGGCTATCCCGAAAGAGGGCCAATAAAATTTGTAGCCGGTGAACAGGAGCCAGTTGGCCCAGGACACCGCACACGCAAAACAACACACCGAGCGGACGCATCGGTGAACAGGAGCCAGGTGGCCCGGGACACCGCACAAGCAAAGCAAAAGACGGAGCGGGCGCACCGGTGAACAGGAGCCAAGTGGCCCAGGACACCGTACACGCAACACAACACACCGAGCGGGCACACCGGTGAACAGGAGCCAGGTGGCCCAGGACACCGCACACGCAAAACAACACACCGAGCGGGCACACCGGTGAACGGGAGCCAAGTGGCCCAGGACACCGCACGAGCAAAGCAGAGGACGGAGCGGGCGCACCGGTGAACAGGAGCCAAGTGGCCCAGGACACCGCACACGCAACACAACACACCGAGCGGGCACATCGGTGAACGGGAGCCAAGTGGCCCAGGACACCGCACACACAAAACAACACACGGAGTGGGTACACCGGTGAACAGGAGCCAAGGGGCCCAAGGACGCCGCACACGCGAAGCAACACACCGAGCAGGCGCAAAGGTGAACAGGAGCCAAGTGGCCTAGGACACCGCACACACAACACAACGCACCGAGCGGGTGCACCGGTGAACATGAGCCAGTTGGCCCAGGACACCGCACACGCATAGCAACACACCGAGCGGGCACACCGGTGAACAGGAGCCAAGTGGCCCGGGACACCGCACACGCAACACAACCCACGGAGCGGGCACACCGGTGAACAGGAAGCCAAGTGGCCCAGGACACCGCACACACAAAGCAACA
This sequence comes from Eutreptiella sp. 'Long Island Sound 2002', assembly GCA_964036045.1. Lineage (NCBI taxonomy): Eukaryota > Euglenozoa > Euglenophyceae > Eutreptiales > Eutreptiaceae > Eutreptiella > Eutreptiella sp. 'Long Island Sound 2002'. Next base: position 131,233,739 of record OZ038378.1, on the reverse strand, counting down.
CACAGAGCAGGCGCACCGGTGAACAGGAGCCAAGTGGCCCGGGACTCCGCACACACTACAACACACCCAGCGGGCGCACCGGAGAACAGGAGCCAAGTGGCCTAGGACACCGCACACGTAACACAACACACCGAGCGGGCAGAGCGGTGAACAGGAGCCAAGTGGCCCAGGGACGCCGCACACGCGAAGCAACACACCGAGCAGGCGCACAGGTGAACAGGAGCCAAGTGGCCTAGGACACCGCACACACAACACAACGCACCCAGCGGGTGCACCGGTGAACATGAGCCAGGTGCCCCAGGACACCGCACACGCATAGCAACACACCGAGCGGGCACACCGGTGAACAGGAGCCCAGTGGCCCGGGACACCGCACACGCAACACAACCCACGGAGCGGGCACACCGGTGAACAGGAGCCAAGTGGCCCGGGACTCCGCACACACTACAACACACCCAGCGGGCGCACCGGAGAACAGGAGCCAAGTGTCCTAGGACACCGCACACGTAACACAACACACCGAGCGGGCAGAGCGGTGAACAGGAGCCAAGTGGCCTAGGACACCGCACACGCAAAACAACACACCGAGCGGGCACACCGGTGAACAGGAGCTGAGTGGCCCAGGACACCGCACACGCAACACAACACACCGAGCGGGCACACCGGGGAACAGGAGCCAAGTGGCCTAGGACACCGCACACGCAAAGCAACACACCGAGCGGGCGCACCGGTGAACAGGAGCCAAGTGGCCCGGGACACCGCACACGCAAAGCAACACACCCAGCGGGCGCACCGGTGAACGAGAGCCAAGTGGCCCAGGACACCGCACACACAACACAACAAACCGCGCGGGCACATTGGTGAACAGGAGCCAAGCGCCCCAGGACACTGCACACACGTAGGGCGGCCGAGGGACAGGAAAGAACCAACACCCCATGGGTCGGAAGCACTGGGGCGACCCAGCCGATCCACCGGGCCAGTGGCAGGAGCGGTACTCCAAGGCCACTGGTCCGAGCCCGGCCAGGCTGCATCGGGGACCATGGCAAACGTCAACCGGAGCCATGGAAGCAACCGGTGCCAGGCGAGCCGGTACACAGTCCAGGAGGGGGTTGCCTGCCAAGCAGAGTGGCCCCGCAACTCAAGCCACAAGGGTGAGGCGGTCGTACCGTAGACTAGCGGGAGCAATACCCCTTGTGGTGAGAGATACTCCACACGGCTGGGTAGCCCCCAGAGCTGCCGCCCAAAGGAGGGGACATGTGGCCCTACCCATGGACACATGTGGAGACACCCTCCCACCTGGGACACATGGATCGGGTGGCCGCTACAATGCCTTCCCAAGCACATCCGGGAGAGGCTCAAGAGGCAGCTGACATAGGGCAGTGGGAGGGACAGGATATCCCCTTGGTAAGACCTTCTTCCTGCAATGTCAAAGGAGGCGTCCCGAGCTCCCGAAGATACCTACCTACCTACCTCGCACTTCCCCAGCTTGAGTCGTGTGTGGTTCTCTTGGCAGACCGCAAAGAACTCACCCAAGAGGATTAGGTGATCCTCCTGGGTATTGGTCCCGAGGCATACATCGTCGATGTGTGCTTCCATCTGGGCCCCACGGGATATAAGTTCCTGCACCTTAGGTCTCCTTCGTAGGATGGACAAGATCTTGTTCATCAGCTCTTGGAATAGAGCGGGTGCGTTGGGCACGCCAAACGGCATGACCTTCCACTTGAACACCCTCCCCTGAGGGATGGAGAAGGCTAGTAGCTCCTGAGCGTTGGGCGTCAGGTCCACCTGCCAGAATCCGCTCCTCTTGTCCATCTTGGTCTTGTAGCGACAGGAGGCTATCTTCTCAAGGGTAGACTCAATATTTGGAATGGACCGTGAGTGGTTCAGCGTTTTCTTGTTCAGCTCTCCGTAGTCCACTACCAGCCGTTTGGCTGTAGACCCAGGTTTAGCCACCAGGAAACAGGGGCTGCAGTGTTGGGGGTAGTCCCCGTCCTTGTACTCCAGGACTAGGCCAGCGTCGATACATTCTTGTATCTGTCGCTCAATCTCATCGGCCTGCTCTTTAGGAGCTGGATAGGGTCTCCTCCGGATCTTGTGACCCACGAACTCGGGTTTTAGCGTGAGGTCCAACACACCAGCTTGTCACATGAGGCTGGAGGGGGTAGTTCTCCGAACACCTCAAGATAGGTCCTTATAAGCGTCTGCACCCGCGGGTCTAATAGCTTGATCTTATCCTCCATGTCCTCGTCGGAGTGTAAGTTGCTTGCCCCTTGAGTAATAGACGTCGGCAGGTGATCCTCTACCGACTATTGGCCCTTGGTAGTATCCTTCAACCCTTGGTAGGCATATAGTAGGTCTCGTTCAACCATCTCCGGTGGACGATGGCAACATAGGCACGCTCGAGGGGGTTCACATACACATTCCTCCGAGAGGTCGTCCTCCTCTGGGGTCCTCACATGGGCACCCCACACGCTCTTCATGAGCTTAAGATCTACCTCCATTTGCCAGGTGGTGATCTTCTGCTGGAGGTCCTCCTTCAATTGGGATAGATCTCCCTTACGTCCTTGCTTCAGTGGCCATGAGCTGGGGGTAGGCTTGGCGTAGCATAGCTTTTTTGCCACCAACCTCCTCTTGGAGTCCACATACTCCCTTAGCCTGGATCTGGGGTCCAGCTCTTCGTCCACGGGGTCTTCCACCCTCATGGAGAGTGGGGGCTTCAGTGGGGCGACGTACTCGGAGTTCTCCGCTTCCTCCCCGCAAGTCTGCACGAAGAAGGCGTCATGCTCAGTTTCGTCATCTGAGTGGATAGAGCTGGGGAGCTCGGATAGTCCACAGTCAGAGACTCCATCAGGAACAGGTACATGGCAGGGAGAGTTGGGGGCGTTGGTGTTAGTCACGACGTATTCATCACCTCCGGGTATAGTCTCAATAGCATCTTGAGGTCGTAGTCGATCCTTCAAGTCACCCAAGGCGAGTCCATCGCTTTCTCGTTGTATAGCATGGACCAGAGTCGAGTCGAGGTCTTCCGAAGGGATGGAGGTAAGACCTCCGTCCACCACACTGAGCATACTCCCCCATCCGGGTTTCCCGATAGGCGTCTTACGCCCCAGAGGCACGTAGATGGCCTCATCAGGTAACCGAACAGAGCTGAAAGTCAGCCTGTCCAGGAGGGTTCGCAAGTACTCATTGCCCCCATGGGCTCCCCAATCGGGGGAACACAGGACCATACGGGAGCGTTCCAAGGCCACCTTGGTCAAGATCTTCCCCAGTTCACTGAACCTGGGGTTCCCGTAGGCCATCCCGAAAGAGGGCCAATAAAATTTGTAGCTGCAGTTCTTCCCCTTGCTGCAGTAAAGGTCCAGGACATGTTGCTTCTCTCTGGCGAACAATTCAACACTCAGGTCTTCTCTAGAATAGCCCAACTCCTTCAGACCTTGGTCTAGGACTTCCCCCAATAGTTGATAGTCGTCATTTTTAGAGGCCGCCATCATGTTCGAGGGCTCCTCCTTCGATATCCTCAGGTAGCTCGAGGTGTGCTCAGACTGCTCCAGTGGCACGGACTCTCTGCCGTCTCCGTGGTCCACGTAGAGGAGGTAGGGCGCTTGCAGCGTCAGGGATTGTATCTGAGAGTGCTGCACGAAGAAGTCAGTCCCCAATACAAAGTCGAATGCTTCAGTGTCCATCACATAGAACCGATGAGCGATCGTTCCGGAGCCCATAGGTACCTCCACTTCACAGTCCCCGCAGCTGTGCACCACATGTGCATCCCCCATTCGTATAGCCGCGGTGGTCATGGTGTTCTTCAGGCTCCCACAAGGTAAAGTCTTCTTGGCCACTATAGATATGGTGGCCCCAGTGTCCAATACCCCCAGGTATTCACGTCTCCCTAGTCGGATACGTACCCAGAACACCAAGTCCAGGGCCCCACCGGGCCGCCCCTGTCAGAACTCCGCGGGACAGGTCACCTCGAACCCCTTGTTCCGCAATTTGCGGGCCATCCTCATGAAACGGCTTCTCTTCTTAGCGTTACCGTCATCACCGCCTTCATGCTCACGCTCAGCCCCTTGTTCTCGCTGGGCCTGTGTTTCTGAGCGTTTGGTCGGACGTGACTGCCCCCCAGAGGGCTCGGAGTTCCCCCCTGGATTAGGGTTCGGGTTGCTTCCGTTCTTTTCCGGGTTCATGTTGTCCTTGTTCGGCTGGCGGTTAGCGCCTCCTCCTCGTCCACCTTGACCCTTGTCTTGCCCTTGTCCACGTCCTTTCGGCTTGCCCTTGCCAAAGTCGTTGCCTTTGCCTTTGCCTCCACCTTTGCCAGAGCCTTTGCCAGGATCCTCACCTCTCAGCTTCGCGGACAGGCGCTGCTTGTGGTAGCACTCATTCTCATAGTGCTTCCTCTTCCCACAGAAGGCACAGGTGATAGTACACCTGTAGTGATCCGGCATCCTCGCCTTGGCGCCGGTGTACGTCTCCTGCTTCTTCCCTTGAACTACGAAGCAGTCCCGCTGCTCGCAGTCTCGGGCGTGCTGCAGGTAGCCCTGCTCATCTCTGGCATCACACCAGAAGAGCTCCTTGACAGTTTCCATGATACGGGCGTGTTCGGGTGTAGTCCCCTGTCCAGGTCTGGATCCTTGGTACCCTTTGCCTTGGCTTCCAGAGCCTCCCCCTCCAGGACGGTAGTTGTTCAGGTGCTGGTCGCTTTCTTTCTCCAGCGCCAGCTCCAGGAGTAGTACACATAAACCCTCGTAGTGGAGGGCTCTAGCCTTGCGCTCCGCCGTTGAACGGCACTCGTCCCACAGCTCTCGGGGGAGCTTAGCCACCAACCAGAGAAGCAGGTCGTCGCTGCTGTAGGAACCGGGCGTCAATCGTCCAGCCCAGTGATCCAGGTCAGCCAATAGCTCAGAGACCCTGCCAGGTTTGGGGTTGTTGGGCAGCACGGCCAGATTCTGGATCTTGGCCCTGATGGAGAGGGCAGTTTCATAGGTCGGGTACTGCCTCTCCAAGGCAACCAACACATCGGCAGAGGTGGCGGATTTGGTCACGATCTGCTTGACCTGCTTCACCAGGTACTTGGTCTTGCAACACTGCAGGAGCAGATCGCACTTGACCCGTCCACTAGCGTGGTATGGCTGGTCAATCGAAGGAACCAGCCAAAATTCTCAGCGAACCCGCTGAGGTCCTTGCCTGTGAACTCAGGCAAATTCACCACGATCTTCGAGGTGGCAATGGCCTTAGCCTCCTGAGACCTGCGCCCCTCAGGGCGCCGGGTCTTCCTCTTCTTCTTTTTCTTCTGCCCACTGGGGTTCTCAGGGTCCTCAGGGTCGTTGTCCTCCGAGGGCGAAGCAGAAGTCATCGACGGCGGCTCATCATCGGAGGGGTCTCTGCCTAGATCACTAGAGCCATAGGGCTCCACGTCAACCATTGCCCTCATGGCTGTCAGCCCCAGCCGGTCCATCTCGGCTCTCGTGGAATTCCCCACGTGGCTGTAGGGTGGCTGGGCCGTTCTCGGTACGAAAGGGCTTCTCGGTATCGCTGCAGGGGTCGGCATCGGTCGGCTCCTCAGGCTCCCCAGGGTGTATGTCAACCCTGCCACCAGGTGGTTAGCCTGTACTCAATGGGGTGAAATCCCCACCATGGTAGGTGATGCTTGGGGCGGAATCAGGGGCTCTAGTTTAGCCCGAATCCTTTGAGTGAGATCGCCCACAAGTTCAGAGGTGGCTCCTCTGGGAGCCTCTTTCATGTCCGATCGCGTCAGGGACCTGTTGCAGGATCCTCCCAATCCTCTACTTCTGCTCCCGCATTACTCAGGTCCTCTCCTCAGCCCACTCAGGTTTGCATACCCAGAAACATCCACATAGGCTCCCGTGGCGGGTAGAGGATGGTGATAGTCAGCCGCATACCATCGCGGCGCAGAACTGGAGGCCACCGGCTCACTGGTAGTAGTTGCCTCTGGAAACGCAGTGGTAGGTGGGTTCACACCATAGGCAGGGTGGTTAGGCATACCAGTAAAGCCTGTGCCCTCAGCCATAGGCGGGTTGGTTATGGGTGTGGATGTTGCAGCGGCTGGGTCTGGAGTTGGGAGTGTGGTGGTTGTAGGAGAGGGTGATGCGTGGAGGCCAGAAGCGCTTGGTGCGCCCTCAAAGGTCGAATCACTCGTCAAGTCGTGCCCATGGTCTACTCCTTCGTCTGCCATGCTTTCTCCAGCATCCTTCTCTCTCTCCCTCTTTCTCTTTACACGATTGCTGTCCACCTCCTCGACTGAGAGGGCTCGGAAGGCCGACTGAAGTCCTTCCAGCGAATCATCCGCCACTTCCACTGGCCCATGTAAGGGCACCGATGGTACAGCGCTAGGTCCGAGTTCAGGTTCACCAGGTGCTGGCATTGCTGGTGCCTCAGGCGCCGTCCTCACGTCGGTGTAATCTTTCTTTGTGTCCATATTCGTTCGCCCTGCTTGCTTATATATGACAGATCTCGGTGCGCTGGATGTACGGCACGGGGTTGCTGCCGGTACGCAGAGACTGTCTGCCTCTTGCTACCAGAAGGTTTTATAGTGATTTCAACACTGTGTGTTTGTTGTGCCTCTCCTGCTGCTTGCTGCTGGTGTAGGGTTCCTGCTGCTTGTTTTTGATGAGGAAAATGTTTTTTTGTTGAAACACAACCGATCCAGGATAACCCAAGCCAGAGATAAGCAAGTATAGGAAGATCAGGATCAAAGCATGAAGGGCTGCAGTCACAAAGAGTTAGATAAAGAAAACTATCAATAATAGACCACAGCAATTAGCATACATTGCAACTCAGGATGAAATATTTTACATGTTTGAGAAAAAGCTGATTTGAAAACTGCCCCAAGGGCTCACTCTCATCCACAGTGCCATCTTGAGATGTGCACTCTTTGTTTTTGGGTTCCATAGGTGCTGAGGGGGCATGGCTTGTGGCCCTGAGGTCACTTCCATGTCACATGGGATATTCCTACTTAGCTAGGCTGACTGGGTATTGAACATGGTTGGTACCATACAGTACGTGTACCGTTCGGTATGGATACCATACAGTACTCCGGTGTCCTGTATGGTCTCGCCTAGCCCCAATGAAGACCCAGTAGGCACCACTAAATGTCCGGATTCCTTGGTTTTACGATGTATTTAAGCTGATTCCAACAACCAAACCTTTGTCCCAAAAACACCAGAAAATTTCAACAAATATTTGTTACCACAGCCTTGCTTTTAAACGTTTCTCAAAACACCCCGCAAATGATTCAGACCTTAAATTGTTTGTTCCCTTTTATGCACTACCCTGCCTGCAGCTCAGCCAAAAAGACAATATTTCTTGAAACACCCTACAAATGACTTTTCAGCTCTACCCTGCACCTCAGACACAAAGAATACTTGAACGTCGACTTTACTGCATACTGTCATCTTCATCAGAGTCACTGTTGTATGGCAGGACACACGGCTCCTGAAAATCAGGGTTCCGCAGCTTGCGCAGCATGCGCATATTGTTGTATATGTACACCAGTTTCTCAGCTCTACCTGCATACAGTCTGTTTCTGGCCTTGGAGTGTATGAACCCAAAAATGCTCCAGTTTCTCTCTGCTGAAGACGCAACACTGACTACAGAACACACTCGCAGTGCACACTCACGCAATGTTGCATTATCATAACAAAAGGTCTGCCACCACATCAGGGGGCTCATGGTCAGACTCCCCCCCTCCCACAGTGCTGGCTCGGAAAATTCCCCAGATCGCATCAGGAAGGATTGATACTGCAACGTGGCCTGTGCGACTTTTTCCTGGCCCACAAAGGCCTGAAACACTTTGTTCAGGTCATCACGAATTTCTCTTTCACTGAGAGGGTCCATATCAGGTGACATGAGCTGATGATTGAAACAGTAGGCAGCACTGTGGACAGGAACATGCAAGAATTTCCACCTTTCAGATACCAGTTCTTTCACCCTTCTCAAGTCAACCTTTGTGATTCCCTGAAATGACATCACGTGCTGCTGCAAACGTGGCATGTCGTGATACACTAAACCCGTATATGATGGACCCTCAGTGTCAGCTCCCCGAATCATTCCAGCCAATGGCTTCAGCAGAGCCTGGGCATTGTCCAAAGCCCCCCAAAAGTCGCTACTGAGCACCAGATGAGCCTCAGCCCGAACACTCTCAGCACTGGCGACACTCCACCTCGTTGCCACCCAGTCAGGACTCACCACTGCTGATTGCAATGCAGATTTTTGTTTCTGAAGCCAGCGCATGCAAGGGTAATTCGACGCAAACCATGTCTCCCCGGGGAGGGGGGGGCTTGTTACTGGCAGACCATGCTTCGTTTGTTCATCGTTTAGAATGCCTGCTGCACGGAAGCGACCGCGAAAAAACCTCAGGATCACCCTCCCTGACTCAGTCGGCTTCTTCACAGAGGGGAGGTTGCTGATGTCTCTGTAAAGGAGATTATATGCATTGATGCAGCACCCTACCTTGGTCACGTAGTGATCAGCTGCATATTTCTGGTCCGTGTCCAAAAGTGCTAGGGCGGATTGCATTACTGACGCATTGTCACTAATCACAGTGCTTGTGGGGCAAGGCAGTTTGAGTTTTCGAATGCAGTCAAGCGCACTGTGGATGCCGTCAGCAATCCCCTGGCTGTCCTTAATAGCTTTCCCTGGGTACTCTGCTTTTACAAAAACAGCACCCTTCCTTACAACTAAGTTATAATTAATTACTGAATCACGTCGCACGTTTGAATAACCGTCTGTTGTTAAGTTCAGATGGTGGTCAGAAGCAAACACTGCAGGAATCTCAGAACCCACTTTTTGGTACACAATGTCCACCCACTTGTCCGACAAAATGTGATGTTCGGGAGGGTACACTGACGTCAGTCCTGCCAAAACACAGGCAACCATTTTATCCAACCACTTACGTAGCATTACGTTCTCCGTGATGTGGAACGGGATCCCACTGTGGAATGCAAATTCTGCAAACGCAAGGTCCAGCTCCTCCTTCAGTCTCTTTTGCATGTCCACAATGTTGGGCTGCTTGGCGGCTGAAGCTCCATCAGGCAAGCCCTCTGCAGCACGCCTCTTCTCATTGAGTTCCTTCAGCTTCTCTTGGGACTGCAGTCTATGCAGCTTCTTTTTGGTGTTCTCCTCAGGTTCTTGCAGCACTGCTTTTTTGATCTCTTCTGGGACTTTCGGGCATGCTGCCACACCGCATCCACCTTGCCCTGAAGGAGGTGTGCTTTGCGACGCGTCGGGCCATCCCATGCCTTCCCCAGGTAGTCACAATATTTACACCTCCCGTCCTTTCCTGTTTTTGCAGTCCTTGTGGCAACAGAAGGGGTGAAGTGCTCCTCCGGAAACCCACTGCTCCTAGGAGCCATGTTCTGCGCAAGCAACACTTGAAGCCTTGTCCATGCTTCGTAGCAATCGCATCAACACATGCTGCCTATATCGTCGAAGCTGCCACCATTGGTTCCCAGAAACACAGGGCATCTGCGTTCGCTCACACAACCACTGAAATTCTGCATAGCACTCCATGTCCCATTGACGGTTGAACACCTCTGCCAAATAATCGTTCAACGACGCGTCTTTGTCCATTTGTGGGGACAGGGGTTGCGGTGACGCGTCTGCACGTGTCGTCGTCTGAGCGCGCGTCACTCGCGTAGACGCTTTCATCCTTTGATCGCGGAGGACGACCCACTTTATTGTGGAGGACAGCACGTACTTCTTCGTTTGTTGTTCAAGCCCTTGCACGCGTCCTGCACAGCTCTTGCTTCTTCGATAGTCGTTGTGCACGGCTTTGAGCGCGTCCTGCACGAGCACGTCCTCACATGGCCCAACTAGAAGAGGGGATTTAAAACCTTGCGATCAGTGTTTTCCAGCGTATACGGCACCGCTGCTGGAAACTCATACACCGCTGAATGCGCATTTGCAGCGCGGTCACAACAATACTAGTATTAACGGAATTTGTTCATATGTTCCCAAAAGTGTGACATGACAATTCGAGACTAAAAGTGGTGCCCTAAAGCATAATAATGCTAATTACCAACATCGGTATTAAACTTTTGATCATGCAGCGTGTTTTTCGCAATATTTCAATTCATCTGGCAATTTTCCGTCTAGCGTGCGCGCGTGCTGCAATGCGGTGCCTGTCTGCGGCACCATCTCTACTACGCACGTGCTGTGGGGTATTAATACCAGACGGTACGCGTTCGTGGACAGTACGCATTCATGAACGGCGTACGGTACCAACCCTGGTATTGAACCCAGGACCTCTCAAAAAGAGGTGCCCCAGCCCCCTAGGGTGCATACCACTAGGATAGCTAAGAATTCATGAGAAAACATAGATAAATTCATAGGCTCTGCCCTCAGTATATCAGTGCCTCAGCAACCCAGGAAAAGATGTTTTAGTGCCTATAGCTTGGGGATAAAGGGGTCCACACCACATCCTGATTTAGGGTTTGGTTCCATAGGTCACAATGTGTTATCACCCATTTTGGTTGGGCCAATACTACGATAAAAATGCATGAGTGCTTAGAGCACCTCTTGTGCAACTAAAGTATACCCTAAAGCATTGGAAAATCACCTTTTCTTACTTGATTGCCTGGGCAACAGGTCTGCCCATCTTCCCACCTCCCGGGGTTAGGCCAGAAGGAGAAGGAGATGCGCCGGCAAGAGGTGCCAGGGCTGACAGCCCTCTTTTCTCAGTCTTCGTCCCCAGCACGTCCAGTAGTTCAGCAATCGGGACGGTCCTGGCGCGAGGATGAAAAGGGGTGGGGCAAATGACCTTGGGTAGCAACCTGGACACCCTTGATCTTTTGAGATCATCAGCCAACGTGCTCAATCCGGGTGAAGGTGAGAGTAGCGCTGGCTTGGGTAAGGGTTCAGTGGTACCCAATTTAGCCTTGACAGCCTCTGACAGAGCTGTCACATCCAGGCTTTCCGATCCGGTCAGAAGTTTGGCCAAAAGTTCGGCCGTACAATCCAGAGCCCCATGGGTGGGCTCTGGGCGAAGAGGATCCGTTATTGGCAGGTCTGGATGCCTTGCTCTCGGGTGCTCGTGTACTCTCGGTTGTTTCAGTAGTGATACTGTGTCCGCCATGTCTGTAGATGGCCCAGAAAAAAGGAAGGAGCCCATCTCAGTTTGGGGCGGCGACCCGAGGGCATCAAGAGGTATTTCTCCATCTTCTCCTACGGTGGACTTGTGGTACTCTTCGTGGAGCATGAACTCGTCCATCCTCCTTCGTAGGTCCTCTTGTTCTTCAGGACCACCTCCAAGTACGGTAGAAGACGAGGCCGGACAGGCCAACCGGCCGATGGAAGCTTCGACACGCCTGCGGAGCCTTTGCAGGCTGTCTTCACCATGGGCCGCTAAGGTTTTTATGGTTAATGGGGTCGCTCTGGGCGGATTTAGTTTCGCCCTTCTGTGCTCTGGATCTTCCCGTGACCCAGATGCTGCTCTGAGTGGCGGTTCACTCTTTGGGTGGGCCACACTGCCAAGTTGTACTTGTACACTTCTGATCGGCCAGGGTTGAGTAGACATGTTCAATGTGTTTTTCATTGTGCTTTTCTTGTGCTTCTGCTCAGAGTTGGTTCGAAAGGTTCTCAGGGTTTGCCTCTGCTACCGGAAAGATGTCCTTGATTAGTGCCCTATAGACTTTGATGAAGTCCTGCAGTTTTTTGATAGTGAAATCCCAAAGCCAAAGGAGCAAGTAGAGCAAGAACAGGATGTGGATCGAATCAATGAATGGTTTGAAATCCAGTGTAACACAGAAGGGCTGCAGATAGACAAAGCAGAATTAAATACAAAGATGCAATCACAAATGGATAGCACAAAAGATTTTATGTGAACCCTGGCCTCACTCTAGCCTCCAAGCTAGCATCAAGCACTTCATGTGCACTCGTTTGGATGAAAAGGAGCCCGTTAGGAATGTGGGCCATAGGAGTTAGGCCAGACACAGATTGTGACTCGGCCAAGCAACTGAATTCAGAAACATTTAAAAGGTAGAACACAATAAGTGGTAGAGACAATTGAGTATAGGGGTCTTGGGGTGGGAGACAACTAGGCTTAACCTCCAAGGCCTAAAGCATGAAATGCCTATTTTATATCGGTATATCCTCCATGAAGGAAGATACTTCCGCTCAGTTGAGTGGTAGGGGTGAACTTCATGGGGGGCTAGGGTTATAACCCTAGTAGTAAGAAATAGTGCTTTTCCATTGCTTTGAGGCATACTCTAGTTGTATTAGAGATGCACTGAGCATCCATGCATTTTTATCTTAGTATTGGTCCAACCAAAAGTGGTGATAACACATTTTGACCTATGGAACCAAACACCCAATCAGGATATGGAGTGGACCCCTTAATCCCCTTTCAATGTGAAGTAAACCATCTTTTCCTGAGTCTACTGAGAACTGACATATCCAAAGTAGAGCCTATGAGATTTTCTATGTTTTTCCATGAAATCCTAGCTATTCTAGTGGTATGCACCCTAGGGGGCTGGGCACCTCTTTTTGAGAGGTCCTGGGTTCAATTCCTGGTCAGCCTAGCTAAGTAGGAAGATCCCATGTGACATGGCAGTGACCTCATCGCCACATGCCCTGCCACCTCAGCACATATGGGACCCAAAACAAAGAGTGCACATCTCCTGAGATGGCACTATGGAGAGAGAGTGACCATGGGGCAGTTTTCTAACTCTTTTCCCAAAACATTTCAGCTATCTTTGTGAATATGCATTCATTTGTAACCTGAGTTGCAGTTTCTGTGAATATCCAATCATCTTTCACTGTTTACACTGCAGCCCTTCATGCTTTGATCCTGAATCCTCTTCTCTTTGCATACTATTGGCTTGGGCTATCCTGGAGTGACTTGGAGTGACTGTATTTCATCAAAACAAAGCTTTTCATCTCCAAAAACAAGCAGCAGGAAACCCTACACCAACAGCAGGCAGCAGGAGAGGCAAAACACAGTGCTGAAAACACTATAAACTTTTCTGGTAGCAAGAGGCAGCCTGTCTCTGTGAACGGGCAGCGACCCCGCGCCGTACAACCAGTGCTCCGAGTACAGGCAAACATAAGCAGAAGGGCGGACTAAGATGGATCCAGGAAAGGAGGACGCTGACGTGAAGACAGCGCCGGCGCCTGAGGCACCAGCAAGGCCGGCACCTGGCGCTGTACCTTCAGCGGAGCCCTTACATGGGCCAGTGGATACGGCTGAGGACTCCCTGGATGGGCTTCAGACGGCCTTCGGGGCCCTGTCTGTCGAAGAAGTGGTCTCTCAGCCTCAGCCTGTGAAGAGGAAGAGAGAGAAGGAGAGCGAGAAGGATGCTGGAGGAGAAGCAGACGAAGGAGAGGAACAAGGGCAAGACCTGACGAGTATCCCTACCTTCGAAGGCGCACCAAGCGCTTCTGGCCTCCACGCATCACCCTCTCCCATAACCACCACACTCCCAGCCGCCGCAACATCCACTTCCACAACCAACCTGCCTATGGCAGAGGGCACAGGCTTTACTGGCATGCCTCCCTACCCGGCCTATGGTATGGGCCCACCTACCACTGCGCTCCATGAGGCAACTACTGCCAGTGAGCCTGTGGCTTCCAGCGCTGCGCCGCGATGGTATGCAGCTGATTATCCCCATCCACTACACGCTACTGGAACCTATGTGGATGTTGCTGGGTATGCTCCTGGGTATGCACCTGGGTATGCACCCTTGAGTGGGTTGAGGAGAGGACCTGAGTCCCTTGGAGGCAGGAGTAGAGGATCGGGGAGATCCTCCAACAGGTCCCTGACGCGGTCGGAGATCAACGAGGTGCTCCGAGGAGCCACTTCAAAAATCGTGGGCGACCTCACGCAAGAGATCAGGGAGAAACTGGAGCCCCTGATGATCCCGTCCCATGCGTCACCTACGACGGTGGGAATGTCACCCCAGCGAGTACAGGCTAACCTCTTGGCGGCGGGGTTGACAAATACCCTGGGGAGCCTGAGGAGCCGACCGATGCCGACTCCTGCAGCAATACCGAGAAGTCCATTCGTCCCGAGAACGGCCCAGCCGCCCTACAGCCACGTGACGAACTCGACGAGGGCCGAGCTGGACCAGCTGGGGCTGACAGCCTTAAGGGCTATGGTGGACGTAGAGCCTTATGGCTCTAGTGATCTTGGCGGAGACCCCTCCGATGACGAGCCGCCCTCGATGGATTCTTTCTCGCCCTCAGATGACGAGGACCCTGAGGACCCTGAGGACCCCAAGGGTAAGAAGAAGAAGAAGAAGAAGAAGAAGACCTGACGCCCTGAAGGACGCCGAGCTCAGGAGGCGAAGGCTATTGCCACCTCCAAGATAGTGGTCAACCTGCCTGAGTTCACAGGCAAGGACCTCAGCGAGTTCGCTGAGAACTTTGGCCGGTTCCTACGACTGACCGGCCGAACCCACGCGAGTGGGCGAGTGAAGTGCGATCTGCTCCTGCAGTGCTGCAAGACCAAGTACCTGGAGAAGCAGGTCAGGCAGATCGTGACTAACTCCGCCACCTTTGCCGATGTGTTGGTTGCCCTGGAGAGGCAGTACCCGACCTACGAGACCGACCTCTCCATCAGGGCCGAGATCCAGAACCTGCCCGTGCTGCCCAACAACCCCAAACCTGGCAGGGTCTCCGAGCTGTTGGCTGACCTGGATCACTGGGCTGGACGACTGACGCCCGGTTCCTACAGCAGCGACGACCTGCTGTTCTGGTTGTGCGCCAAGCTCCCCCGAGAGCTATGGGATGAGTGCCGTTTGACGGCTGAGCGCAAGGCTAGATCCCTCCGCTACGAGGATCTATGCGTGCTGCTCCTGGAGATGGCGCTGGAGAAGGAGAGCGACCAGCACCTGAACAACTACCGTCCTGGTGGTGGAGGTTCTGGAGGCAAAGGGTACCAAGGGTCCCGACCTGGGCAGGGGACTACCCCCAAACACGCCCACGCCCGTACCATGGAGAACGTGAAGGAGCTATTCTGGTGTGATGCCAGAGACGAGCAGGGCCACCTGCAGCACGCCTCTGACTGCGAGCAGCGAGACTGCTTCGTCGTCCAGGGGAAGCAGCAGGAGAAGAACACCGGCGCCAAAGCGAAGCTGCCGGATCATTACCGCTGCACCATCACGTGTGCATTCTGCGGTAAGCGGAAGCACTACGAGGATGAGTGCTACCATAAGCAACGCCTATCGGCGAAGCTTAAGGGGGAAGATCCTGGCAAAGGCTCAGGCAAAGCTGGAGGCAAGGCCAAAGGCAACGACTCCGGCAAGGGCAAGTCGAAAGGACGTGGTCAAGGTGGTCAAGACAAGGGTCAAGGTGGACGAGGAGGAGGCGCTAACCGCCAGCCCGACAACAAGAACAAGGACAAGAACGGAGGCAACCCCAACCCTAATTCAGGGGGGAACTCCGAGCCCTCTGGAGGGCAATCTGGTCCGACCACACGCTCACAAACGCAGGCCCAGCAAGAACAAGGAGCCAAGCGTGAGCATGAAGGTGGTGATGACAGCAACGCTAAGAAGAGGAGCCGTTTCATGAGGAGTGCCCGCAAATTGCGGAACAAGGGGTTCGACGTGACCTGTCCCGCGGAGTTCTGACGGGGACGCTCTGGTGGCACCCAAGACCTGGTGTTTTGGGTACGTATCCGACTAGGGGGACGTGAATACCTGGGGGTACTGGATACTGGCGCCACAATATCTATAGTGGCCAAGAAAATTTTACCTTGTGGGAGCCTGAAGAACACCATGACCACCGCTGCTATACGTATGGGGGATGGACATGTGGTGGAGGTACCTATGGGACTGTGAAGTGGAGGTACCTATGGGCTCTGGGACTATCGCCCATCGGTTCTATGTGATGGACACTGAGGCCTTCAACTTTGTACTGGGTACTGACTTCTTCGTGCAGCATTCCCAGATACAATCCCTGACGCTGCAAGCGCCCTACCTCCTGTACGTGGACCACGGCAGTGGCAGAGAGTCTGTGCCACTGGAGCAGTCGGAGCATACCTCGAGCTACCTGAGGGTATCGAAGGAGGAGCCCTCGTATCTATCTATCTATCAGCTCTGTGCGGTTACCTGATGAGGCCATCTACGTGCCTCTGGGACGCAAGACGCCCATTGGGAAGCCCGGATGGGGGAGTATGCTAAGCGTGGTGGACGGAGGTCTTACCTCCATTCCCTGGGAGGACCTGGACCCGACTCTGGTCCAGGCTATACAACGAGAAAGCGATGGACTCGCCTTGGGTGACTTGAAGGATCGACTACGACCTCAAGATGCTGTTGAGACTACACCCGGAGGAGATGAGTACTTCGTGAACGACACAAACGCCCCCAACTCACCCTGCCATGTACCTGTACCTGATGGAGTCTCTGAGTGTGGACAATCTGAGCTACCTAGCTCTATCCACTCAGATGACGAAACTGAGCACGACGCCTTCTTCGTGCAGACCTGTGTGGAGGAAGTGGAGAACGCCGAGTACGTCGCCCCACTGAAACCCCTACTCTCCATGAGGGTGGAAGACCCCGTGGATGAGGAGCTGGACCCTCGATCCAGGCTCAGGGAGTATGTGGATTCCAAGAGGAACTTGGTGGCGAGAAAAGCTATGCTACGCGAAGCCTACCCGCAGCTCATGGCCATTGAAGCAAGGACGTATGGGAGACCTATCCCAATTGAAGGAGGACCTCGAACAGAATATCACCACCTGGCAAAGGGAGGTAGATCTTAAGCTCATGAAGAGCGTGTGGGGTGCCCATGTGAGGACCCCAGAGGAGGACTACCTCTCGGAGGAATGTGTATGTGAACCCCCTCGAGCGTGCCTATGTTGCCATCGTCCACCGGAGATGGTTGAACAAGACCTTCTATATGCCTACCAAGGGCTGAAGGATACTACCGCGGGCGAAGAGTCGGTAGAGGACCACCTCCCGACGTCTATTCAAGGGGCAAGCAACTTACACTCCGACGAGGACATGGAGGATAAGATCAAGCTATTGGACCCGCGGGTACAGAAGCTTATAAGGACCTATCTGGAGGTGTTCGGAGAATTACCCCCTCCCGCCTCATGTGACAAGCTGGTACAGATGGACCTCAAGCTAACACCCGAGTTCGTGGGTCACAAGATCCGGAGGAGACCCTATCCAGCTGCTAAAGAGCAGGCCGACGAGATCGAGCGACAGATACATAAATGTATCGACGCTGGCCTAGTCCTGGAGTACAAGGATGGGGACTACCCCCTACACTGCAGCCCCTGTTTCCTGGTGGCTAAACCTGGGTCTACAGCCAAACGGCTGGTAGTGGACTACGGAGAGCTGAACAAGAAGACGCTGAACCACTCAGGGTCCATTCCCAATATGGAGTCTACCCTGGAGAAGATAGCCTCCTGTCGCTACAAGACCAAGATGGACAAGCGAAATGGATTCTGGCAAGTGGACCTGACGCCCAACGCGCAGGAACTACTGGCCTTCATCACCCCTCAGGGGAGGGTATTCAAGTGGAAGGTCATGCCATTTGGCGCGGCTAACGCACCCGCTCTGTTCCAAGAGCTGATGAACAAGATCTTGTCCATCCTACGAAGGAGACCTAAGGTGCAGGAGCTCATATCCCGTGGGGCCCAGATGGAGGCTCACATCGACGATGTATGCCTCGGGACCAATACCCAGGAGGATCACCTAATCCTCTTGGGTGAGTCCTTTGCGGTCTGCCAGGAGAACCACACTCGACTCAAGCTGGAGAAGTGTGAGTTCATGCAGGAGACCATGCAGTACTTGGGGTTTGACGTTGGCTATGGGTGGTGGACCCCAGCGGCCTTTAAGGCCAAACCCCTGATGGATGCCAAGGTACGACATGAAGACCCCAAGAAAGGACTTCATGATGTACGCAGTTTCATTGGGGCGTGCAACTTCTATCGCCGCCACATCAAGAACTTCACCTATACCAGCGCCGTTCTGACGGACTTGATCAAGAAGAGTACTACTTGGCGCTGGGGCCCACAAGAGCAACAAGCGTTTGACGAGCTCAAAGACAAGGTAGCCAACGCTAAGTGCTTGGGCGTGCCTAGGGCACAAGGGGAGATTTTCCTGGTGACCGACGCCAGCAATGTGGGCGGTGGTGGAACGTTGTTCCAATGGCAAGCACTAGAGAAGGAGGAGTTCGACTCGGCCATTTGCCAATGGGGGACTGAAGGTCTCAACCGAGATGGAACCCTCAAGCACAGCTACCCTGACGACAAGTGGGCCCTAGTACCTCTGGGCCACTGGAACTGGAAGTGGAACCACGCCAGGGGGAACTACTCCACCTATGAGCAGGAATTGCTCGCGGGTATGCTGGTGCTATCCTCACAAGCACGACTGTTGGGGAGTAACCCTGTGGTATGGCTATGCGACCAAGAACCGGTCCGCAGTTTCCAGAAGGGTCCCCCACCTGAGAAGGCCAAGCTACGGCCCTGGTGGACCTACCTCAGTCAACTACGGCTGACGGTACACCATATCCAGGGAGTGAAGAACGAGTGTGCCGACTACATCAGCCGCAACAACTTTGACGCCCTGATTGGTGCCCGGTCTGAAGCGCTGGCTAAGGAGGCGTTCAGCCGTATGGACGTACACCTGGACCTGAACATGACCATGATACGCCCCCTGGATGGACTCCAACAATCGGAGTACCTGAAGGAGTTTGGGGATATCTACAAGCGCCTGGAGAAACGCCTTGAACCCCTCCTGGTCAACCAAGATCAGTGGAAGCGGGACAAGAGCTACCTCTGGCACGAGGACCGCATCGTGGTGCCTAGTGACCGAGTCCCAGCGCTGCTGAAGTGGACCCATGAGTCCAGTGGTCATGTGGGTGCTGACCGTACCCTGAGGCTGTTCAAGCAGTGGTTCCACACTACGTGGACTGACGACCAACTGCGGAAAACCCTCCAGCCTATCGTGGACAAGTGCCCGTGCAGGTCCTGTAAACCAGGGGATATCAGGGATAGAGGTCTCTACTCGACCCTGCCCATCCCACACTGTGCCAACAGTGTTCTATACGTGGACTACACGGAGATGCCGAAGGTCGGGGGCTATGACTTCGCCCTCGTGGTAACCTGTGGGTTGACCAGGTTTACCAGGGTGTTTCCATGTACCAAGCACATTACCGGGGAGGAGACTATCAAGATACTCCTGGAGGAGTGGTTTTGTGTCTATGGGGCGCCCAAGGAGATCAACTCCGATGAGGACGTACGAGTACGCTCAGATACTGGCTGGTACAAGAGGGTCCTGAGATCCCTCAATGTCCAGGTGTCTACGGGGATTCCCTACTCTCACACGAGCAACCCCCTATGTGAGCGACAGATTCGTGTCCTGAAGGAGAACGTCAGGATATGGTGCAAAACTGAACGCACCAGAGACTGGGTGAGACTACTCCCCGTCATATCCTTGATGATGAACTCCCAAGAGAGTTCTGCTACTGGCCACTCGCCCCATGAGCTATTCCTAGGGCGCCCGGCATGGTTTCTACATGCCCCCTATCCAGAGGACACCCATTCTTCTGTGGGTGAATGGGTCCAAGAGCAACAAGCGAAGGTGGACAAGGCCAAGGCTATGCTCCAGAGAGTGAGGGAGCGTCAGTGGAACAAGAAGAACAAGCACCGAGTACCGGCCACCTACCAAGAGGGGGACTGGGTGCTGGTGCACCACAGCCGACTACCCGCCTGGCCACGCTTTACCAGCGATGACCCATACTTCGGGCCGTACAAGATTCTATCTGTGGATGGACACCGTATCACCGTTCGGCGTTCTCCCCGTCCAGGGGGGGCCCTGGTGTGCGCTGCTCAACACCTGAAGCGCTACTATGATCCTGAAGACCTCTGTGGGGAGGAGTGGGAGCTGAACGACGAGGAAATCGCCGCTCTGGACCTACAAGGGGCCCTATGGAAGTTGAAGGTGAACTCCCCGACATGAACGCCGAGGAGATGGCTAAGGAGGGCTTCTACCTGGTGAAGTCTGTCCTACGCCACCGCTATCGCCAGGGTTGGCGCTTCCTCACCCTCTGGGAAGGGTTTGGAGTCGAAGAGGCCACCTGGGAGCCCTTCTCTGCATTTGTTCTACCTGAGGGACGCCTAAACTCAGTTCCGGTTGACTACTTGTCCCAGAACAACCTTGGTGAGTTGCTGAGGCTCGCTGAGACGCTTGCCTCCAAGACTAAAGCTAGGGACTGAACCTTACCCTTACCTGCCAAAGCGTATGTGTGAGTGTGCTATTCCTAAGGTCCTGAGAGCAAGCCGCAGAAGTGGTGTCCTAATTATACCCAAGTCTGCGCCCTTGCTAAACCTGGAGGGTTGGCTTATTGATGCCATGGGGTACGCCCCGGGTCTCCCCTCCCCTATGCGCCCAATTTCTGTGCTGGCGCAAAACCTTTGGGGAATACCCAGCGTGCTAATCCAGGTATTATTTTCCCTACCTATCTGTCTACTACAGGGAGGGGTGGTCAAAAGCTATGAAGGCATGAAAACGCCGTTTTGCTATGTGGCCAAAAACACTGACCTAACCACTGCCACAGCCCACCAACCCTGCTAAAACTGCAGGAAACGGGTGGGACAGTGACACACACACTACAGGTCCTACACACCCTACAGTGGCACCATCCTGGTGGGCGAGCACTGGGGCAACTGGCTCAAGCCCCCACGCAGGACTACCACTCCTACACGCACACTCTACTGGGCGTTGCGAAGGCAAAGATCTCGTGGGTCCTAGCGACCCTCCTGTGAAATGACAAGAGAACACAGCGCTGCTAAGCAACTGTGGCCTAACAGGGGACGCCACAACACGTTTCCCCTGCTAGGGCTTGGAGGGAAGGGATGCTCTCGCGTGCAAGGCGCAGATGTCGATGAAGTCGGACACCCTGCTCTGCCACAGGCGGAGCGGAGTTACTTGTTTGTGTGATCTGCGCCCTTGTTTAGCAGGGCATAAAAAAATGCTGCTGCACCAATCACCCTACCTGCCCACCTGTAAAACAAAGGCAAATGAAAGGGCGTTTGCGGCGGAGGAACCAAGCCACCCTTCTCAGTGTGACCTATAATACACTGTCCGCAAACACGCTGCAGAAGCAGCTACCCTTGTCAAGCAAGCAAGCGTTAAGGGACTCCTCAGGTTCTCTTAAAGAACGTACCGAGGAGCCCCTGGGTAGCCTAAAAAAGGTTTACCGTGCGCACTTCGCGTGGCCTACCCTTTAATGCGTGTGTGCATGCGCGAGTATGCACGATCTGCGTGGGCACACCTGCCCATCTCACCACCAATCACGAACTCTACCAGGGGGTGGCCCCGCCTGGGCTTACTCACCTTACCTACCGCTGGAGAGAGAGAGCAAGTGAGGGGCGCACGCGAAGAACGTTGCTATGCACTTGTGTGTATGTCTAATCACCCTGATCTGACCGCTAATCATCTGCAATCTTTCTAATCAATCCCTCTATCGCGTTCTATCTTTGTTAGCGCTGCTACAAGGCTCGTTCACGGAGACACGAGACGAGCAATGTGTATGCGGCATGCGAGACGAATATACCTGTAGTTTATACCTGATTCATTGAAGTCTTTTCGTTCATTTTCGAATTCTTGAATTTTTGAAGCTTCTATTAGTGTGGGTGGAATCTGTATGTTTATTTATTAATGTGTGTCTCGTCATTTTCAAGACTACGTGAGACATACGTTTAAAATTCCATTATTTCTCAATTTTCCGGCGCTTCGCTAGGAGCCGCTCCTGCGCGCCGCCATTTTATGCGTATGAATTTCTGGATTTAAAAAATCCAGAGATGACTATAATTTCTATAAAAATGTGCTTCTGATGCACAATTGGATTCTGCTCAGGTGTGTTGTTTCAGAAAAATTCTACGCCGTCATTTGACGGATTTTGGTGTCGTCGCTTCGTTTTCGCGTGGATTCGTCCATAATTCTCCCATTCCTGCCTCTGCAGATACCCACGCGCAGCCTCGCTGAGTAGGCCGTGCTCGGGCCGAAACGCAGGTGCCTGGAGAGACTGAGCAGAACCAAGACCCCACCAAGGGGCAAATTTAAATTTCTTTCGACTCCCTTCGCCCTAAGACAGGTCACAGGTCGCCAGCAGGTTTACGAGAACCCATGCGAGTGTGTATAATGTGTCTTGCGTTGGGTTTGTGCCGACGCTGCGTCTTGGAGGGAGGGATGCATATGCACATGTTTGGCATGCTCCCATACTAACCCAACCAAGCCACAGGAGCCCCGGCAGCGCCATGAGCGCTGACTCTTCTGTAGAATATGATACAATCAGAGCAGCAAAAGAGCGACAGCCATGGTGAGCGCCCATTTTTCAGTGTGAGGGAAACTGTAGGTATTTTAAAGTAGATGTGGAAACCAAGGAAAGGCCACGAAAAATTCCCTTTTTCCTAAAATGCGACAGTGGTGGCCACCACAGCACAAGGGGGGAGTAAGAAAAAGTGCTTTTCCATTGCTTTGAGGCATACTCTAGTTGTATTAGAGATGCACTGAGCATCCATGCATTTTTATCTTAGTATTGGTCCAACCAAAAGTGGTGATAACACATTTTGACCTATGGAACCAAACACCCAATCAGGATATGGAGTGGACCCCTTAATCCCCTTTCAATGTGAAGTAAAACATCTTTTCCTGAGTTGACTGAGAACTGACATATCCAAAGTAGAGCCTATGAATTTATCTATGTTTTTCCATGAATTCTTAGCTATCCTAGTGGTATGCACCCTAGGGGGCTGGGCACCTCTTTTTGAGAGGTCCTGGGTTCAATTCCTGGTCAGCCTAGCTAAGTAGGAAGATCCCATGTGACATGGCAGTGACCTCATCGCCACATGCCCTGCCACCTCAGCACATATGGGACCCAAAACAAAGAGTGCACATCTCCTGAGATGGCACTATGGAGAGAGAGTGACCATGGGGCAGTTTTCTAACTCTTTTCCCAAAACATTTCAGCTATCTTTGTGAATATGCATTCATTTGTAACCTGAGTTGCAGTTTCTGTGAATATCCAATCATCTTTCACTGTTTACACTGCAGCCCCTCATGCTTTGATCCTGAATCCTCTTCTCTTTGCATACTATTGGCTTGGGCTATCCTGGAGTGACTTGGAGTGACTGTATCTCATCAAAACAAAGCTTTTCATCTCCAAAAACAAGCAGCAGGAAACCCTACACCAACAGCAAGCAGCAGGAGAGGCAAAACACAGTGCTGAAAACACTATAAACTTTTCTCTAGTTACGTTGAGAAAGTGTACTAAAAGGTTCAAAAGAGCAAAAGAGTGATAAAAATACTAACGTTAGTCTTAGCATCAACAAAAAGGTTTTAAGGGGGGCTTTGCCTGGATCAAGCCCTCCAAGAAAGACATGGCAGTGACTTTTTCTTACTCTGTGGAGCTTTTGCCCGTGCCTTTGGCATTGCGTTTTGCGTTTTGCACTGTGCACGCTGCACGCACGTATTGTGCATGCTGCACGCACGCATGCATTGTGTACAATGCACGCACGCATTGTGCACGCTGCACGCATGCATTGTGCACACTGCACGCACGCATTGTGCACGCTGCACGCAGGCATTGTACAAAATGCACGCATGCATTGTGCACACTGCACGCACGCACTGTGCACGCTGCACGCAGGCATGGTGCACGCCACACGCACACACTGTGCACGCTGCAGGCACGTATTGTGCACACTGCACGCACCCACTGTGCAAACTGCACACACGCACGCATTGTGCACACTGCACGCACACATTGTGCAAACTGCACTGCACGCATGCATTGTGCACACTGCACGCACGCATTGTGCAACCTGCACGCACGCATTGTGCACACTGTACGCATGCATCGTGCACACTGCACGCATGCATTGTGCACGCTGCACGCATGCATTGTGCACGCTGCACAAACGCATTGTGCACACTGCAGGCACGCACGCACTGTGCACACTGCACGCAGGCATTGTGCACGCTGCAGGCATGCATTGTGCACACTGCACGCACGCATTGTGAACACTGCACGCACCCACTGTGCACACTGCACGCACACATTGTGCACGTTCCACTGCACACATGCATTGTGCACGCTGCACGCATGCATTGTGCACACTGCACGCACGCACTGTGCAAGCTGCACGCAGGCATGGTGCACACTGCACGCACGCATTGTGGACACTGCACGCACCATCTGTATTGGCTGTTACAGCGACAGCGCCTGGGAAGCCAAAGCAGGCTAGTAGATATCGTATGCGACATGCCGCCGACAACCCGTGCTACCTGTGCTATCGTTTTGGCCACACATGGCGCGATCATGACTTACCTAAGGAATAGCCGGATGAAGTCGACCATCGGTGGAAAACAGTGCGCAACAAATGGACGATTATCAAAGAGCAGTCCAAGAATGTAAATGATGTTGAGATATCCTACCACGATGTGGCAAAGCTGCACAATGTCAACACAGCAACTTGGCCCACTGTTCCACAGTGACGTTGCGTGGTGATGATTTTTGGCGGAATGCGTAAAACTCGAATTTTGGGTTGACTAGACGGAGGTTCGGACCACCTGCAAGGCAGCCGATTGTGTGACACCAGAGAAGTACAAACCAGCGCCGGAGGACAAGGTTGAGCCGGCAGAATCATCTGTTCTCACGGTGGGTTGGAAGCAAAATGTGGATTCCAAGCTGGACAAGCTGGAAACTGGTATGACACGGTTGCAGGACACACAGGGGAACCAAATGAAGATGATGAAACTGATGCTGAAAGCACAGAATGTGCCTGAGGATTTGATCAACCAGTACATGCCTGCAGAAGGCGCAGGGCGCAGACTGCCGGCAAAATGGGCCCCACCTGTGAGTCCAGCCAACAAGGGTGCGCAGCCTTCTCAAGCAAAGGCCCAGGCCACACAAATACACGCGGAGGATCAAGATATGGCCGACAACAGTGACAACAGCGGCGACTTGTTCAGTGACGGCGTGCAAAAACGAAAATTTCTTGATGACACGAAACGTGCCGCTGCATGCACTGTCAACGACATTAAAGAGCCTATCATGCGGAATGCCCCGCACCTTGTGGGGCTAGTGCTGAGAACTCGGTCACGGACCGAGTGTGTGTATTTGAAGAGCCATGTGTTCGATGCAGATTTGTGGACTTATTTGAAGGAGACCAAAGCCATTGAGAGAGGTTTGAGAATCACGGAAGTGATTGACGGGTATGCTGTTGTGCAAGTACGCGGCATATGCCAGGCGCCAAATGCCACAGACGCCTTGATTGTTGGCCACGTGGACCAAGCCCAAGGTTTGGATTCTGTGCCTGGCTACACCGGAAAGTCGGGCATCACCATGCCAATGAGTACATGCTATTCTTCACCGCATGCGACGGTAAACGCACTGAAGTAGGGTGCTTCATCATCACAATTAGCCAGGAAGTCAAAATCCAAGCCTTAGGGCCGGAAGGATGCAAGCGTTACCGGAGGCTATTCCTGTCTATCTCCCGGATGCAGTGGCCACCATCCTCAATGCACAGTGGGCGGAAATGCAAACACGCCAGCACGCCATCGACAACATGAGAGACATGGTTATTTCAATGCGTCACGACCTCGATGATGCGGATATAAGTACACCACAAAGGCCTGTTTTGTCCGATATGTCATCTACATGATCAGACTCCGTGCAGTCTAACTGCACTGTGGAGTCGGGACCCCATATTACTGCCTTTGAAGAAGTTGCGAGCCCACCTGTGTGCCCCCTACCTAGTCGGGAAGGGTATATTGAAGGATATTTCGCGTGGCAGGCACCCCCTTCACACTGGGATGTGCCTGAACAGGAACGTTTCTTTCATATACGCTCGTCAGTTGTGTTACAGAAGCTGTGGAGAACCTATGCTGCCGTGAACAGTTTACATGCCTAGCTGGACCGCACTAAAAATACCAACAAACTACACTCTGAAGAACCTGAGGACTGATTTGAAGTCTTTTGCGAGTGAGTCACACGCTTTGTTCCTACACCTGTCAGCGTCCGACAATGAGTATGCTTACAGAGCGATGACAGGTAGGTGGGAAGAATTTTTTGAAAAATCACTCAAGGTTGCCTGGTGCGTAGGTACAAATCCAGTCACCACCCCCTCAGGGACCACTTTCTTACGTGATTTCCCTGTGTGTACAGCGTTTGGAGCGGCGTGCTCATCCCGCGACGAGCTACTGGCGGCCACGGTGCAATCAGGACGACCCATCCTGTTTCATCTAATGGCTATGAAGAATACTGCCAGGGTAGAGTGGCTCACCTTCTTTGATAAGCACCTGTCCTTGTCCAACCCTGACACACCTTTGACCGCCTGTATGCCCGGACTGCCAAGTACCTGACTGACAGTTGTAAACTGAGGTTGCCCAGGCGGATGCTTCCCCAGGTACCAGGCTACAGTCCAGCCCTGATGAGCGGGGTGCGTACGGCTGCATTGATGCATGTGAACACGCTCCCTTTCCCCAGCCCCGTTTTACGCTGTTTTTCTGCAGCGCTGTCGATTCTGCCCAAAAAAACAGAGAGAATTGCCTCAGTAGTCAGGGGATACCGAAACGTTGCTTTCTACCGCTACAGGAAGAGTATCGCCAAAAAACAGGTGCCAGCACGAACAGCGACTGTGAGTGACGGGCCAGTGCTGCCCTTGTTTACCTGTGGCTCACAAAAATCCAGGGAGCTCTTGAAGGCGGCCATGCGACCTGCTAAATGCACGTGCAACGCCCTGAGAAGACGCTTTCCTTCTCTTTTTGCAGCACGACAACAGCACCTGGTGTGCAGGACCCTAGACCAATGGAGTACATTACTTCCGGAACATTTACTGCCGGTGGTTTTACAAAATGCCAGAAATGTTAAGCTTCCTACACATGATTTTGTGGAGAAGTCGACACAGCGACTACATGAACAGTTTGAGAGATTCAGTGAATCCGACGATACGTTTCCCGTTTTTCCGAAGTCCATAATTCAAGACACAATTTTACAAGATAATGCCAGGTATATTTCCAAATACCCATGGGTAAATCCCACTGTGGTAGTGGAGTGTCAGGAGACCCTGCAAACGTTACGTTTGTCTGCACCCGTATGGGATAAACATCCGACAGATTTATTTGCCATGTGTTCAGGCTTGCATGCCGAACACATTGTGAGTGCCACAGTTCTGAGCCCTTCTTTCTGTTTAGTTGGGGTAGAGGCATCTCATGGTGGTGCAAACACGTTCATTCAGGCAGAAGTTCACAGGTCAGCACTAGAGCATGGTATCTTGGATCTGGCTCGTGATCACAAATGTGTCGGAAAGCATTTTCTGTCGACAGGGAAGTGGCATGAGCATTTGCTAGCTTGCCAAGGTTTCAAATGATTCTGAACTAAAGCACCGTCAGCGTTCCGGCTCCTGAAGTGGAAATCACAGGAGAAAACATAATCAACTACTGTTGAGGCTTGTCACTCCGCATTGCAAGCATTTCTTGAAGAAATTCTCCAGGCTGATTGGTCGTTCACTGTCTTTGCTGTTAAGAGAACTTCATATCTCCTACCCTGTCTGGGAAACACCAAGCCTCCCTGGTGTCAGAGATTTTGTGGGCTTAGTCGGCAGATGGTTTCAGGGCAAAACAGTGTTAGCGGAATGGGACATTGATAACGCCTATTGGGAGCTCCCAAAAGAAGGTGTGTACGATTCAGTCAAGCAGCCCTCACAGCTGGTGTGTTCCCACAGAGGCATGAGGGGCAATTTCTTTTTCAGCATTGCAAAGGGAGGTGAGAGGTCGCTGGACCGCATTGGGAAAGCTGCAGACAGGGGTTTCAGGGCTGTGCCTCTTGAAGATTTCTTGAATCTTGTCAGGTGGGACTTAGACCACAACACGTTATTTGAGAAGGATGGTTTGGTATTAAACCAAAACATCAAAGGAGTGCCGATTGGCGGCTTCTTGAGCGCGCAACTGATGTGTATCCGGGCGCTTGTACAGGAAATCACCTTTATGCAGAATCAGGTACCAATTTTTAGCAAAGTCCGCAAACAATGGGACAACAAGGTATGGCCGAAGATGACCTTCACCCCAGGCCAGCAAGTGGCTCGTCCCGAGATGGCCTGGGTACCCAAGGATGTGGGTTGTTTCAATTCACATGGTATGGATGGTTGGGTTGAGCAAACTTATAGGCTGCTGGGCAGCCTGACACTTGATTTTCAACCCGTCGTTTTGCGCGCCATGATGCTGTGGGATTTCCACCCAGAGGGCCACCTGGGCCATATCATTCAGTCAGCGCCCAAAACCCAGCATTATTTTTTGCGCAACTGATTTTTGAATATTTCACCCTTGAAGTGTATAATTGCAGAGACGGGCGCTGCCGTAGCGTTGGAAGATGTCTCTGCAGCCGTGTTGTCCACCAGGTATATGGACAACACTTACCTGGGATTTCTGCAATGTCCCAGAATGGCTCCTGCCGGCTGTGCGGCACTTTGTAGAGATTTTTCAACACAAACTTTACGAGGTGCCCTTCAAGTGGGAGCCTGAGAGCCAGTTCTTGAACTGGGGCGAATGTTCTGTGATGTGCTCCGACACCCTGTCTCTAACCATGAAGAGGGTACCACCAGTGGAGTCCGTTTCCAACCCGGAAAAGTGGGACAGGTGGTCAGATCGTTGGTCGCCAAACTGCCCCCTTGTTTTGCAGTCAATGATCCCGGCCCTTGTACATAAGGCCTTGCAGTTGTGCAACAGCACGCAGTGCCGCGGCCATGACATCAGATGTCTAGTGCTGGGTTTCGGGTACAAACACTACAAATGGGAGTGGTGGTATATGCCACTAACGTTTCGGTTACGGGCCCTGCATTTGGAGTCGCTGTGCAACTACCACAGTCTGAAAGCTTCGGCCCTGGAGGGAGCCTCGTTCGCTGTGAGTTTGGGCAGTGGAAGTGGGTGCACGCACACACAGGAGTCTTCACAATATTAGTGCCCTTCGTCTGCTAAGAGGTTCAGCGAAAATATCTGGGTCTCGGTGACAGAACACCTTCGCTGTTTGTCCGTTGTCGACTCAGATTATGTCCTTTTGACACCGTGGAGCTTTTGCTCGTGCCTTTTTTGAAGTCAGCAGGCACGAAATCAAATGGCAAAAAAGCCGATGTTGAAAGGGTATACAAAGACCTGTGCAACAAAGAAGAATGTGTACAACTCCAATGCAAAACATACTTGGAGGAGCAGCAAAGTGCTAAAACAGCAGAAATCTGGGCTGACCATCAAAAAATCAGATTAGCGAGTGACTTGTTAGGGAGTTACTTATTGGTTGGGGAATGGGTAGGTCTACCGGCAAGGAGGAATCACCCATCTATTGAAAAAAAATAATAAATCCCCATTTGAACTCCGAAATACCTCCATTGTTGATAACGAAAAGTGGTGGAGGTAAATGATGGATTTGAATCATCCCGAATCAGGTTTAACTCATTTACCTCACACCCCCTGTAGACCCTGCATGAAGGGTCTAAATCTCACCACTTTTCGGTAGCCATCTAAAGGGCTAAAAGTGGCGTTCAAAATGAAACTGCTTGGGGGGGAAGGAACTAAGAGGCAAACCAAAGTCACAAGGAACAAAGTATTCCTGAGTCTTCCCCTTAGGCCCAAAGGGTCTGAAGGAAAGGTATGTTCATGAACCAGGACGATGCACAAAGTGTCCCTTATTCCCTAGGAATCTTTTGCTATAGATCATTTGAAAAGAAGAAGGTAACTCATTTAAAGACCCTGTGGATCTTAGACTCCACCTCATCTCAACAATTGATATCAAAGACCCACGGGAACGTGACGTGGTATGTAATTGAAAGCTATATTGCTACTTGCTGCAAACTACTAAACGACTTAAAACCAAAGGGTTTTGAAAGCTTAGAACACCGAAATTCAATCACCATCCAACCAGGGGGGATTCCCGCAAATTCAAGGCCTTTAAATCCTGGCTAATTCCTCCACAAAAAACCAAGTGCAAAACTAGCCAGGTTAATATCACCCCTGGGCTCGGTGCTGAAGCAAAACAAAGCCAACATTTCCTTTATGGTCACTAACAACAACAACAAAAAAAAATTCAGCTACTCTGAAAAAGAATGGAAACACATGGTGAAAAGTCTTACGTACTCATCTAAATTCCTACTAAACTTAGGTCTTTGGACTTGTGCCACCCATATATCACCCCCTTTTCCTGCCCTTGCACATACCTCCTGGACTAAAGCCTAGGAACAGCAGTGCAAAAACCAAATTCTGAGAAACACTGAAAGAAATGGAATCAGTCTCGAATTAAAATCAGAGACAAAACAACAAACAAAAGAAAATGTGGACACATGGGCATATATATAGACATATGTATATAGACAACAAGACAACAAAAAGAAGGAACAAATGTTGTCAGGGAGGCAAAAACTAAACTACCTACGGGAAACTATGGATGTGTTCATCAAAACCGGGAGTTGAGGGAAGTGTTGCTTACGTAACAAAAATCTTTGGACTAAAGCCAAAAGGTAAGAGGAGGAAAGGAGAACATATATACATATAGCATACATCAAAATTCAAAGCAATCATACAGACGGTCTATTTTTACAAAGCAGGTGGCCCATGTTGGCATTGGCCTCAGGGCGACCGCTGCTGCAACACTGAAAAACCTTGCCTGGCCCTGGAGGGAAGAAGTTGCCCCTTGATAAAATCATCTTGAAACTGGAATAACTGATTTCCTATCTGGGGGGGGGGGGTGTAACACCGAGAAACTGCCATCTGGAGATCCCAGAATGGCAAAATTCCCGTCAGGCTGGGGTAGGACCCCCTGAAAATGTAATCTGGGAGACGTCAGAATGACAGATTTCCCATCTCCGAGGGCATTGAAGCGGTACCCAGAACCTATGGCCCATGGCCCAGAGGCCTGTGAGCCGTCAAACCCGTGCGGAAGCCGTTGACACCGGCTGTCAGCGGGATATCCCTGTTCTCTAATCCGCGAGATCTGGAATCCGATCCCTAACCATTAAGTCGATGTAGAATTACCATAATTTTACTGTCTTGGTCGATTTACGGTTAGAAATTGGTGAAATACCCGATTTCTACCGCGATTTCTAATTGTCGTGAAATCGCCGCCTGTTGTCGCCTGTTCGCGCGCTTTCGTCGCTTCTCCGTGGTGAGTTTTGTGATGGACTTTTCTCGAGTACCTTTGAGGTTCTAAAGGAACTTAAGGGCTGGATCTGAAGGGTTTTTTATGTACTTTCATCTGGTGTGTTCAGCAGAATTTTTGCCTGTTGCGTCTGAGAGAAAATCAGCGCGCAAGCTTTTCCGTTGATCGCTCGAACTCATGGTTCTCAAGGACCATGAGTTCCGACGGAACCCTAAATTGCCCCCCTATGCCTTTCATTCATGCCCCTTTCACGTGGGCATATCACGATGCATGGGGAAGAGGGCAATAGGAATGTTTCAGGCAGCCTATGGGTTTCCTAAACCCAAGGCGTTTGCATGCGCAAACGCTAACTTTGTGGCCTTGTGAGCATCCACGTTAAAAACCGGACACAATGCTCATAAGACCAAGAGCCCCAGGCTATTTCTGTTTTTTGAGCCAACTCAACGATGGCTCCAGGCAATTCAATGCGTACCAACACTCATTTTTTGAAAGAGGGCAAATTTTCGTCGAAAATTAGGCCAAAATGGCCAATTCTCCGAGGCTCGTACTCAAAGCCTATGGGGAGTTGAGCCTTGAATCAAGGCAATATGTAAAGTAGAGACCGCGAATGACATTGTGGATGGCTTGGTTGATTTTCGCAACCTTGTCACCAATTTTCCATAACGTCGCCTTGTGAGCACGCGTGCCATACTGCCTCTTTGCACATGCTCTCATATGCAAACACTAATGACATGAGTGGGCGGAGATGATCTAACCATAGTGTGCATATTTGAAGGCACCTACTATGGGCCTATTCCAAAAGTGTTTAGGCATATTTTTGTTCCTCAATGACCCAAAGATATGTACATACCAATATCGCCGATATATGCACTTTTTCCCATAAATAGTGTGCTTCAAGGATTAAGGTGTTAAAAATGCTTCCATTATCCTTTGAACCCCAACCCTTATTGCAAAGGGGAAGCAAAGCGTCGGTTTGCATCCATGCAAAAGCCCGAGGCTCACTTCTCTTGTGATACGGAGATACAATTTTTCGAGTGACCACTTTTCGGTGAGTTTTGGCCGTTTTGCCCAGAATGGCCACAAACCCCGTTTCCCCCTTGATGTTCGGCCCGAGGTTGCGTGCGCCACTTGATGAAGGGTAAGGGCGATTCGGGGAGGGCACGTGAACCCGCATCGAATGGGGTGTTTCCCCATGTGGCCTCTTTTCTTGAAGGGAGAGTTGTGAGTCACCCAATTTGGGGTATGTTGCCATTCTGCCCGGTTTGTGTGTCACTTTCCCTCCAAGGGGAAAAAGAGCTAAAGGTGACTATGAGGGTTGGCAAGTGGCATATATTGGGACCTAAGTCCCATGCATCCATAGCATCTTTGGTTGGATGGATCCTCGTAGTGGCCTCGGAGATATGGAATCACGAGTGCGGGCCATTTTGGCCAAATTTTGCTGTTTTTGCCATTGTATGCCATATTAGAACTGCCATATCTCAGTGGGGCAGGCGACCTAGCCACAAGAAAAAGGGCATTTATTGTAGCATATCATCAAGGGCTGGACACCATTCAGTTTCGTGTTTGCTCCTCTGGCCCATCCGGAGTTATCCAACTTTTGGTGCGATCCATGAACTCCCCCTTTGCACCGCATGCTGCTTTCTGCCCCATCCGTGTGGTCATCCCCTCGGTGAACAGTAAGCAGCCAGTGTGACAGCAAGCCAAATCCCAAGGCATGGGACCACAGGGGATATGAAGGGTTGTGAATGTAGGCTTGGCGCGACGAGATCGCCAAGGTTTTCTACCCTGGACGCTCGCCCGAGACAGCCGATTTTGCAATTTTGGCAGTTGTGGACCCAGTTTGGACTGTCACCACACCAAGTGGCATGCAGATCTTTGAGAACGAAGTGCATGGGAGTCTCCATTAAACTGTCGGTGGATGGCATGTCGAACGGCAGGTCTGATCTCCAAACCGGCCCGGAGATATACCATTGGGGATACCTTCAATTTTGGCTCATTTTCAATTTCACCCCCCCCCCCCCCGTGTGGTCAATTGGCGGCCCCAATATCTCTTCCCATGATGAGCCCGGACCTAAGTTGAGGTTGTGCACCTGGATGGGGGTCTCAGGTCCTGCATTCTGTCCTGTGAGTCATGGGGCTTGCTCTGGTTGAGCGGGCCGCCCGTGGGAATGACTCCAATTTTGGTGATTTTGGCATCATGACCCCACGTAACGAATCTGTGGCGCCCTGATGCCGGGGCCTCAGAGAACACCTGGTTGGGTGAAGGGTGCAGAGAGTTCCTACTTGAAGAGCATAGGGTCAGTTGCTCCGTCCCTACCTCTGGCGGGTCCGAACGAGGGGTCAATTTTTGGAGTTTTTCAAGCTAATATCAGTTTTGGGCTGAAACAGCCAATTTTCAGCTAACAACTCCGAGGGGATAATGGCGGGGCCTTATCTCTAGCTCAGAGGGGGGTTGGGACCCGCCATTAAGGGAGCATAGGGAGCCACTGTCGGCTGGCCTTGGAGCCACTTGGTACCGAGGAACTCGCCTGTGGCTGGGCGAAACCCCCTCCCCTATTGGCAGGGTTTCAGGGTCCGGACTGAGCAGGGCATGGGTTGTGTTCGAGCCCCCACCCTTGCGAGCCACTGAGAGGGTCGGGCCTGGGATTGGGATATGAGTTGAAACTGAGTGTCTATTGTCTTGTGATGCCCTTACCTCAGTCCAGTCTTAACGCCATTTGTACATATCCTGATGTGTTGCTGTACATACTTCTGTTCCCTTGTTTCAGAGTGGCAAGGATCCTGAAACGCTTTGTCACATGACATGAGCATGAGGATGCCCCTATGAGCGCAGTGCTTTGCCTGCCTGCTTGCTTGTGCGTGTCCGCCGCAGCGTCCTGTGTCCAGGCCCCCCCACGGGAACGCCTCAAAAGCGTTTTACCGCCGCGGGGTTACCAATCCCTCGCGTGCCACTTCGGGCCGCCTGAGCCCCGAGCACCACGGGCTTCGCAGCGCCGCCCGGAGCATCGCCCCGAGCGTCAGCAACAGCGCCGAGTCCGTGAAGGAGGTGTAGCGACCGGAACTCCGACGTCAGCGAGTTCCTTTGGCCGACCAGTACCGGCCACACTCCCAGCTGCATCACCAACCTCCACAACCACCATCAGGCGTCTGGTTCCCAGCCCTGTAGATAGAGTTGACCGCAACAACCGCTTCAACAGCCACCCCCAGGACTAGTCCATCGAGGGGAACGAGCGCCGATGGTGAACCGGCAAGAGGCGGGTAAGACATGGCCGCAACCCCACCCCCATGCTGTGTACCTACTGCGTGGGTTGGTGTGGGGTCAGGACTACCACCACAGCAACCCCAAGTGCGAAGGCGGCATGCCCGGGAGCTTCGAGCTCCGTGAGGATATGGGCGACGACCGCCTGCAGGCAGTGGAAGACTGGCTGCGGGCCGAAGAATACGCCTACCGCTTCCGCCAGAAGCGCTGGAGGGTTTGGACCCGCCCGGACTGGCCCGGCGAAGGGCTGCGGCCCGACGGGATTGATGAGGACAAGAACCCCAGCGAGTACCCGTCAGGCGCTACGATCAACGTCTCTATATGGGACATGATCGAAAAGAAATTTCGAGAACCGGGGGACAAGGATACGCTGCAGGGCAGCGACAGCAGCGCATCCCCTGGGAAGGAGAAGCGATCCGCCGGGGACAAGAAGCAGGACAAGAAATGGCGGGAGTACCAGGAATCCCTGGCCGCCGAAGCCGCCCAAGCCGCGGAGAACGAGACCAAGGGCGGAACCCGAGCCCCCAGCCTCAGACGGGCCAGTGGTGGCAACCACCTCGGCCACACCACCCTTGGCGACTTCCTTGAAGTCGCCAAGAAGGCCAAGGCCAAGCCCCGTCAGCTGCACCTGAGGAAGTCAGGCCCCAGCAGGGATGTGGAGTCGGCCAGCCGTGGGAGGATGCCGGCCGACGAGGCCAGCTCCAGCAGCAGCGTCGCCCCCGACAGAAGGGACGTGGCCCGCGCCTGCCCGCCTGCCTGCAGGGTGCCCTGCAACCTTCGGGTTGCCCAGCAACGGGCCACGCAGCAGAACGCTGCCGTGGAGGGCGCCGTCGGCATCGCCCAGCAGGAGGCTGCAGAGTGGGGCAGGGTCATGGCCTTCCATGCCTCGGCCGTGGCAGCCATTGCGGCCGGAGTCACCGCTGCAGCCGCACAGTAAGCAGCGGCTGCCCGGCTCGGGAGTGGGGTGGCGGCAGCCGCGCAGAAAGCGGCGGCCGCCCAGGAAGACTGCCTGGCCCAGGAAGCCATTGTCTGTAAGGAGGCCGAGGTTAAAGCGTTGGAAGAGGCGCTTGCCCCAGAGAGGGCAAGGAAGGAGGCGGAGGAAAGTGCCTACGCCGAAGCAACAGCCAAGGCCCAAGCGGACGCCGCCAGGAAGGACGCCGTCGAGGCCGCGCGACAGAAGGTCGCTGAGGAGAGGGCCAAGACGGAGGCGGAGCTGGCAGCGTTAGAAGCTGAGGAGGCTCGGCTGCAGCGGGCTCGGGAGGCTGAGGCTGCCCGTGCCCGAGAAGAGGCCTGAAAGGCGAGCTGCCGCAGCCACGGCCGCCGCAATGGAGGAGGCGGAGGCCAAGCTTCAGCGCGAGACGCCCCCGGGAGGATCCAGAGTGGAGACCCTTCGGAAGCTCTTCGAAGGAGACTCCTCCTCCAAGATGAAGCTGGACCTGAAGGAGGTCGACACCGGCAGCAGTGGGGACAGTGGCCCCACTACCCATCGGCGGAGGAAGGGTAAGTAGAAGACTCCCGAGAGGGCATGGAGG
Organism: Eutreptiella sp. 'Long Island Sound 2002'; assembly: GCA_964036045.1. NCBI lineage: Eukaryota > Euglenozoa > Euglenophyceae > Eutreptiales > Eutreptiaceae > Eutreptiella > Eutreptiella sp. 'Long Island Sound 2002'. Next base: position 131,197,847 of record OZ038378.1, on the reverse strand, counting down.
CCCGCGGATGGATATCCCCACGACTCCGACCCATTCCTCACTGCCAGCAACAGGGACGGACGAGACGGCCGACATTGCCGAGGAATGGCTGGAGGAGGAGGCGGAGATGTCCCCATGGAGCCGGAGGGTGGGGATGAGGATCTCCCTCCTCCCTACCGGAGCTGGGAGTCGACCGCGTGCGAGCCCGAGACGGCCAGGTGGGGCGACATGGACGAGGATGATGACATGGACTTCGGCTACACGGAGAAGCCCCCATCCTCGGACCCACCGAAGCGACCCGGCGGAGACGCACCGGGACCCCCTGGCGGAGGCCCGCCAGGACCCCCTGGAGGATGTCCACTAGGTGGACCCCCTGCAGGTGGATCCCCTGGCAGGGGAGGACCCCCTGGACCGGATGGACCCGGCGGTGGCCCTCCTGGAGGACCCCCTGGAGACCCGCAGGGCCCAATGGGAGAGGGTGACCAGGAGGCCACCTGGCGGTGGATCGTCTACCTCCGCAGGAGGGTCCAGGCCCTCGAGCGCGAGGTAGACACGGACAAAAGCGGGATGATCCGCATCGCCAGGGTCGCCGCGGGCGCAGAGAAGGAGCTGGACATCGCCAGGACGGAGATGGTCAAGATCGCCAAGGTCGCCACCGCCGCCCAGAGGGAGCTGGACATCGCCAGGGGCGGGACCAGGCTGCTGAACAAGGTCATCAACGGCCTGCAGCAGAGGTTGGACAGGCTGGAAGGCCATGGGAGCGTCGGCAGCGACCTCGCACCCCTGGGGTCTGGCTCGTCGGACGACGGCTGGGGACCTGGGCCAGGTCCGGGCAGAGCCCACGCCCCCGGCGGAGCCCCCAGGAGTCGCTCAGCACCAGTGCCCCCTCTCTCAGCGCCCCCTCTCATCAAAGCGCGGGCCGCCGTAACGAGCGTGTGCCGCCCGGCAGTGGCAGTAAAGAGTGGCGTGAAGAGTGGCTCAGTGCGGAGTACCACAACCGCCGTGCCCCACTGCGGACACCGGTACGCCACCAACGCCCCGCACCAGTCCCAGAGCCAATCCCAATAGCTTGGGGGGCGATACAGTGGACTCAGAGATGAGGTCCCCGGAGGGGACGTGGAGCGGGATGTCGGCGGAGGCGAGGAAGACCTGGATGAGTTCGGCATTACCCCACCGCGTGGTGTACAACCGGAGGCCGCAGAACGCAGCCGCCGGCGCCGTGATGAGAAGGTGTACATCGAGGGAGTACGGCGTGAAGATCTAGGTTCCGTGTACATGGAGGAATCGGGGCGTAGCCACATCCCTACGTGCTCATTTGGATCAGGTACCCTTGAATTACCCAAGTGAAACTGTGGTTCAACCGAGTTCAACCGCGCACTTTCATTACGGCGTCCCCACGGTTGAACCCCTATCGTGGTACAGCAACAAATTGCAAAGTAGCAACCGGAAAACCGCTATTTTTCAGCCCTGCAAGAGATGCCACACCCCCTAGAAAGAATGTTTTTGAAAACCTTCTTACCTCATTGGTGCAAAACACTGGATACCCATTTCTCTTGGATCATATTTCACGGCGGTGGTGGTGTAGGTGCCAGTGGCGGCGGCTGTATTGGTGAAACCGCACGGCTTCACCATCAACGTATCGTTAGGCGTGGTGACATACACCCCTGCGCCTTGTTTGGATTCCCTTTAGGACTTTGGACCCTTTTTAGTGAACAACAATTACATGCAAGCCTACACTTGATTGTCAGAAGCTTGTTTCCTCATGGATTGCACTAAAATGTAACCGGCTTTCGAGGTGGTTCAACCACTGGACAGGTGCGCAGTTGCACCGGCTTCACCGGTTCAACCGCTGTTGCACGAAGCGCTACACAAAAAACACATCTTCACCTTGGGAAGCCAAACGTGACCAGTTCATTCTGCATCGCCACAGGCACACGTCCCCATGCAATGCCTGTGTACGGTACGAGCACAATGCGTTGTCCAGACCACGCCAGAGGCATGTGGGGCCTAAGAGCGTTAAACATGACCCCATATCGAGGATCCACAATGTGTCCCCATAATAAATCACGCCCCCAACGTATCCATGCAGGACGAGAAGGCCCATTTGCACAAAGTAGGGCACTGGTAAACAGTTCCCCCCCGACAAAATCACCCAGGGATATGGATACCGCGGAGGAGATGGAAGTAACGGCCGTGGGAGTCCGTGGGGGACGCCGATGGGAACCTCGGTCGACCTCGCGGCCGGCGTTCATGGTCTCAAAGCCCGCGGATGCCGCCGTGTGGGAAGACCTGAAGGACATCAAGCCCCCCACGTACGATGGCAACCCCCTCAGCCTCGACCGCTTCTTGGAGAAGCTGGACAACTGGGGGATGACCGTCACTGAAGACATGGAACCGGCAGAGACGGGGAAATATGTCTTCAAACGGTTCAGGTGGCACCTGCCGGAGGTGCTCCGAGAGCTATACTTTGTGGCGACCAACGAGGGGAAAATCAAGCCCCTCAAGGAAGCCAAGAAGTGGCTCAACGAGCAGGAGCGGGTGGACGCTCCGCAGGTGGCTGCCAAGCGGTGGAAGGCCATCAAGTCTCAGCATGATGGTCGGGAGATCCGCCTACGAGATTGGCGGGACTTCCGGGGGCAATACACCCTCTTCCGCCCCAACGTGGAGGACTGGAATGAAGGTGACGAGCAGGCCTGCCTGCTCTCCATGCTGCCGGAAGCATGGATCAAGAGAGTCACTAAGGAGGAAGCCAAGAGAGCCAAGTCCAACCACACGGTCAAGATGATGCTCCCCAAGGAGTATCACACAAACGTGGTGGCTTGGACAAGGAAGAACGTGACCCGGGATGTCAAACGGCACCACCTGCGGAACGCCCTCCTCATCACCGTCACGGGCGATCGCGAGAAGACCGCGATGTGGCGCCTTGATGGATGTGATGTGGTCCGCCAGACCATCCGTCCGCAGGCCATTCCGGCGCGGATGAGCTGCGACGAGGTCCTGGAGTGGGTCGGAGAGGAAGTACTCAAAGAGTACCAGAACCTTCACCACACCCGCGGGTTGAGGCCCGGTGACCGTGACGTCAACTACGTTGGCGAGGGGTCTGGCGGGGAAGCTACCATGGACCCAGCTGGAGCCGATGGCGATGAGACTCTCGACGACGACGACGACGACAATCAGCCCGCCGAGACGGCCGTTTGTGCCTTTGTGGCCAACAACCTGAACACGGGGAGCAACCGGGGAAGCTGGAAGCCCCTGCAGAAAGGTCGGAAGAAGAAAGAGAAGAAGGAGCCCCGCCGCCCTGGTGACCCTCCACTGTCCTTTAGGGAGTTCATACGAGCTCACCCTCAGGGCTGCTTCGTGTGTTATGGAAGGAAGAAAGGGTTCAACCATGACCACCGGACATGTCCCATCCACAAGGCCGACAAGGAGGCTTACAAGAAGGTGCACGGGTTGAAAAAGCGTGCATCCGCGGGTATCCGGGAGACCAAGGTGGAGGTCACCAAGGACGAGCTCTCCAAGCTGATGTCGGTGGGGACCGAGTTGGCGAAGGAGATCCAGGAGATCAAGAAGTCCTGGGTCCCCAAGTCGGGCGACAAGAACAAGGACAAGGACAAGAAGGGTAAGAAAGGGGGAAAGAAGAAGAGTGTCAACGAGGTTGATGCGGAGGAGAGTACCCCTACTACCACAAGAGATGCCCCTTAGCAGAGCCCCTGCAGCCAAGGGCCCCAGCTAGGGCGGTCGCAGGATGGTGTTGCGGGAAGCACCACACCATCCCATTCGGGAGACAATGAGAACAAAGGGATTGCCGCGGGCTGAAGGCCCCGTCCGGCACCCAAGACGAAAGGAAGTCGCAGTGGCAGGGTGGGGGCAAGTGGGGGCACGAACCCTTGCACCCGTCCATTCTTCAGGACCAAGAACGTGTTTGATGTGCTTCAAGATCTTTCCGAGAGTATCGGAGGATCACCCGGACCGCAGCTGGATGCCGCAGATGGGCAGCCTGAGCCCATTGTCCACGACCTGCACCAGTCGCTTATTGACCTTCTGGAACGGCTGGAGATCCTGAGCTTGCACGCCGTGCGCCGTGTTGGGCGTGAGCGGCAGTTGCACCTTAAGGTCCGTGCCCTATGCGGGGAAGTGGTGAAGGTCTTCGACGTGTTGGTTGACACGGGAGCTCAGGTCAGCCTGTTCAAGGCTGGCCTACTCCCGCCAGAGTGCTTGACCGACAGTCGGAGGCCTGTCAGGCTGAAGATGGCGAACGGCCAGTACATGGTGGGAGGCACGAGGGTAGCGGCCATTGGGCTGCAGTTCGTGAACCACCGTGAGCTGAGCCGCCCGGACCTCGGCAAGGAAATCCTCCTGCATGGTCGCTTCTACGAGGCCCAGATGGACTGGGACATGATCGTTGGGCACAACTTCATGATGGAGACAGACTCCGGCGTTCTCCGAGCCCAGGCCTCCATGACCCTGTACCAGGACGACCAGCTCTCGTGGCTTTTGTCACCTGAGCACCATGTGGAGTGCCAATGGATCCACCCAGATTGCAATCAGCTCGAAGTAGCCGCGCTGGGAACTGAGCCAGCTGGGCCAGCAAACCAGGAGTACGGCGTAATAACGGAAGTGGCGAGCCGAGCGGTTGCGGACCTGGGAGCTGCGGATCTGGACCTGGATGCGTTCTGTTCAGGAACCTCCACCCATCTTCGGGTTTGTGAGAAGTACTGGAGCGCCCAGGACTCCGCGTGGAAGAAGCACTTGGGTCCGCATCAGGGTTTGATGTGGATCCATTGCCCCTGATGGGACATTCCAGGGGCGGTAGCGAAGATTCGCAAGGACCGCTCCAAGGCAGTGCTGGTTGTTCCTATGGGATGCACCGAGGAGGAAAGCACCCGAGATTAGGTGGCCTCACTGACCAACATGACCTTAAACAAGGTCGCCCTACCGGCTGGAGACAGTGGCTACCAGGACGCTAAGGGACAGCCCATGCCACCCCAGAGATGGCCAACGGAATTCCACTATGTGGATGGGGGCCTTGAGCAGGCCGACACCACGGAATTCGTGTGTGTCAACCGCATCATAGCGGAGCCCTGGCGGCAATGCTTTGCGGTTTCCCCTGTTGACATCGGAGAATCGGAGGACCTCCTCACTGAGGAGGAGCTGGACCTGGTTCAGGGGTATATGGATCAGCCCTCTCACGACTGGGGAAGCCAGCGTGAGAGCAACGGCCAGGACAAAGCCTGGTGGGAAGTGGACTCCATCGTCTCTGGTTCCTATGATGGGCATACCTTTGTAAGGAGGGTGCTGGACCACATGTCCAGCCAGGACGAGCCAATCAGCGGGAACCCACCCACCTACGGTGACTTGTTCCGAGGCAAGACCAGAGATGGCCCCTTGGGCCACCTGGGGAGACCACCTGAGCCGAAACCATGCGGCGGTACCCCGCAAGTAAGCTCAGTGGTTCAGGTGCCCGGAGAGGCCAAGGCGGAGTTTGATGAGTACCCCAAGATCCAGGCATTGAGGGCCAGGCTGAAGCAGAAGTATGGTGATACCTTCTTCAGCGGAAAGCCTGTGTTTCCCCCACCGGTGCGTGGACCGTATGGTGAGGCCAAGATACGGCTGAGGCCGGACCCCCGTGTGTACCGACGCCGGGAGTTCGCCCTGAGGGGCGAAAGGAAGGAGGCCATGGAGAAGATCCTCCGTGAATTCATCGAGAGGGGCTGGCTTGAGCCGTTCCACTCCGAATGGGACTCCCCGTGCTTCGTCGTCCCCAAGAAGGTGGCCGGAGATTGGCGGCTCGTGGTCGACTACCGCGGCCTAAACGCCCAAACGCAGCATGACAGCTATACGCTGCCCCTCATTGAGGACAAGCTGCAAAAGCAACACCAGCGGAGGTTATTTACGGTGATTGACCTGAAACATGGTTATCAGCAGATGCCTCCTCCCGAGGAGTTCCGTGCCTGCACAGCAATGAGCACCCCACTTGGACCCCTCCAGTGGAAGGTGATGCCCATGGGCGTTACAGACGGCAATGCGGCCTTTCAGCGGATGATGGAGAACCTGCTTGAGCCGGTGCGTGACTGTGCGGATCCCTTTGTGGACGACGTGATCATCGCGTCCGGGGACCCCAGTATGAGCTATGATCCGCTCCTGGAGGCACATGAGAGGGATGTCACCAGAGTGCCGGACCTTCTGGTTCGGCACAAACTCACGGGCAGCAGTGACAAGGCCACCATTGCGGTAAGCGAGGTGGTCTTCGCTGGCCACGTAGTCGGGAACGGGCAACGGAAGCCCATACCTGGCAAGGTGGCTGCGATTGAACACTGGGAAAAGCCCAGGATGGTCTCTGAGCAACAGGCATACCTGGGGTTCTGCAACTACTACTCGGGGTATATCAAGATGTGTGCCGAGTATGCAGCCCCCATGACAACCATGCTCAAGGGCAACCGAGAGGAGACCAAGAAGGGGTCCAAGAAGGCTCTGGTCTGGAATGATGAGTCCGACCGTGCCTTTGAGGGGATGAAGCAGGCGCTGCTATCCGCAGTGGGTCTGCACCTCGTGGATCCTGACCGAGGATTCGTCCTGCGCACCGACGCTGCCGACTACGCCGTTGGCGCTGTGTTGGAGCAAGTGCTTGACGATGGGAGGCACGTGCCAGTGGCCTTCTGGAGCGGAGTCCTGGCAGGAGGCCAGAGACGGACGTGAACGCCCCGAGAAAAGGCGGCGTATGCCATCGTCATGGCTCTCAGGAAATGGGCTTGGTACATTGCCCTCCATCCCGTCACCGTCTGCACCGACCAGCAGAGTCTGCAGTCGTGGCACAAAGAGCACGTGGACACCCCCTCAGGTCCGGCCTCCCGACGGGCAAAATGGCATGAGACCTTGGCCTAATTCGACCTCACGGTTGTGTATGTTCCCGGCAAGGACAACACCATGGCGGACTGTCTCAGTAGGTGGGCCTATCCCGCCAGCAAGGGCATGACGGATGTCTCCGCCCATGGCGATGAGGCTGAGACCGCTGAGGCCAAGAGGATCATAGAAATGGAGCGCCTGATGGAGGAGGAGGATGTTAAATGCTTCGTCGTCATGGCTGCGGATGCCCCCCTCGGAAGGAGGATGGGCAGAGCGGTCAGAGTACTCGCCCCTGAGGGAGCGGAGTCCGACAAGCACCTCTTCCCTGAGTCGTGCCTCCAGTACGACTGAACCGACGACTACGCCAAGTCTGAGGCCTTTGCGGCCGACTGTGACCGAATCTGATTCAGGGCAGAAGTGGCCAAAGGGGCTGACCAAAGAGGATGGCAAGCTTTACCGGAATGGTAAACTGCTGGTCCAAGAGTCCCGAGTGCTCGAGCTATGCGAGGCTTGGCACCACCACATGATGCACCCAGGGGTCAGGAAGCAAGCCCTGGATATGCAGCGCCGGTTTGAGATCGACCAGATCGGTCTCTACAACACCATCAAGAACGTCAAGAAGGGTTGCTCGGTGTGTCAGGCCTGCAATCCCGATAACCGGAACGTCAAGGGGGAAGCCCAATGGACTCCGGTACCGGACCAGCCCATGGAGAGGACGTCTTCTCCATGTCTCTTCTCCATATGCCCGAAGTCCACATTGGCAAGGAGACCTTTGACTGTGTGGTCCTTTATGTGGACCGCCACAGCGGCTACGTGGTGGCCGTTGCGGCAGGCAAAAAGGGGTTGCTTGCCAAGGAAGTGGCGGTCATGATGATTCTTCATTGGCTGACCGTCTTTGACATCCCTCGCACCATTTGCAGTGACCGAGGGCCCCGGTTTACTGGTGGCTGGTTCAAGGCCATGTGTTCCATCATGGGCATACGTCATGCCAAGAGCGTCGCCTATCTCAGCCTGTCCAACGGCCGGGCTGAAGTGGCTGGAAGACAGCTGTTCGAGAAGCTACGCAAGTTTCACATCACCAACCCATGTCGGAACTGGTTTGAGGAGATGTGGCCTGCTCTGAAGGCCCATCATGACACCCCCACACCGGGTGGTTTGTCCCCTCACCAGATTTTGTTCGGCAGGGACCCCCTGGTTAGGGGACTTCCCTTGTCGGGTGATGGTATGGCCATGGACGCCAAGGATTCTTTGCGCGGCAGGAGGCAACGGCGCGGGACATCCGCCAGCAGCTCGAGAAGGAGAATGCCCAGCGTCAGAAGTCCGCCCTGAGCTCGACGGCGCAAAGGTTCAGGGTGGGAGACCCGGTGTGGGTGATCAGACCCCGCCCCATGGGCACCCACCGCACCAAAACCTGGTTCATACCTGGAGAGGTGGTCCGCAGGATTGGTGAGGACACCTACGGCGTCAAGCTGGGTCACAGACAGTTCCGCGAGCGCCACGAGAGTCAACTCCGTGTGCGGGAAGCCGACCTCCGTGGCCAACATGTGTCCCTGGACTACACCGCACATGAGGCTGATTGGGACGACGACTACGCTGAGCAGGACGACCATACCGTCGAGAAGATCCTCGCCCAGCGTCCGAACGCCTCGGCACCAAGAGGCCTGGAGTTCAACGTTCGTTGGCAAGGCTATGGGCCGTCCCACGACACCTGGGAACCCGTTTCCTCGTTCGTGCCGCGGATTATTCATGGACTTCATCCGCAAGCACAAGACCCAGCTCCATGTCTCGGACTTGGCAGCATTCAGCCGGGCGATTGCAGCCAGAGGCGCCTGATCACCGGCCTGGGCGCCCCCCTGTGAGCATCGCTGGACTTTCCAGTGTGATTTTGGAATCCACGCTCCATGACATTGCAAAGCATATCATTGCAGTTTGAAGGGGCGCAGCAAACATTGTCTGTAAGCACTTTCTTGCTGACACGTGTACATGGCGAGCCCCCCCCAGGGGCACCCCCGCCCGGCGTGGGACGACCTCATCGCCGCCTTCCACGACCACGGGATCCTCCCCGGCGACACGTGGCAGGAGGTCCAGCAGAAGACACTTGGCAAGGACTACCGGCGCCGCGTCCGCGCCCGCTTGCTGGAGATCCGGGACCCCCTCCGACAGAGGTGGGACGACCTCTGGCTCCGCCATCTCGACCCTTGGTCGCCGCCCTCCCACCTCCCGCACACCTGCCGACTCTGCGGAGAGTGTGACACGGTGTCCTCCGCAGCAGCGACAGGCGCCAACAGGTGCGAGCGGTGCACCCAGGTAGCCGCGTGCCCCTGGCCCGAACCTCCCGCAGGTCCGCGCAGGCGCACAGAGGAGGAGGCCTTGCGCCGGCGCATCGAGGGGGCACACACCCCCTCACACGAACAGGCGGGCCCCGCGGGCGCTGCCCTTCTGTGGATCCACGTGCACCTGCGGGGCCCCACATCCATTGCGCACCTGTCGCACGTGTTCGCCCCCTAACCCCCACCCGCCGCCGCCCTTTGCAGAGCCCGCAGCACCATGCCACGCCGACGGGGGGATGGGCCGGGGCACACCAGGGCCCGCCGCAGAGCGCAGGAGGCGGCCGTCCGGGGTCTGGTGGCGGACGCGGTGGCGGAGGCAAAAGGGGCGCACGCTGCCGCACGGTGCGACCTGGAGGGCAGTGCGAGGGCCTTCCTCAACGAGACCGCCCTCCCGGCCGTCCGCGCCCTGAACGGAGCGGGGGCCCCTACGTTGCTCCCGGCAATGCACCGGATCGTGAACGCCGTCCGGCCAGGGCTCATCAGCCCAGAGGCGGCCCTCTACGGGCACTGGATGGAGTGGCGCGAGTCCAATCGGTCGGGCCGGCCCCTGTCCATGGGGAACGCCCTCCGGATGACGGGAGCGGGGTCTGCCATGTCCCTCCACAGTAGCGCCCCAGCCCTGCTGCACGCCCTCAGGACGCGCTACCCCGGGGACGCGGCCCCGTACCTGAACCAGGCGCGGGCCACGTACCCGGGGGGAGTGTCCGAGCTGGATGCGGCGCTCCACCTTCTACACCCGCCGGACGAGGACCTGGAGGTGGGCGAGGTCACGGTGTTCGTGGAAGGCGCGCACGAGGCGTCCGCCCGCCCCCGGCCGACCAACCCGGTGTATGACGGCACCGGGCCTACCCCCCCGTACGCCGTCGTCTACGAGGCGTTCCCCAGGGAGCCCACTTGGTGCCCCGCCCTCCCACCGGCGACGCACGCGCCCCGCGGCTGGGCTAACCCGGACCTGTCCCCCCCCCTCTCCAGGACCAGGGGTGCCCACCACAGGGGGCAGGTCCTCTGGCAAGAGTGCCCTGGCACCCCCCTGCTCCTCCTCGTCGTCGCGACCCGCGGGGACCCGGGGCGGATCCTGGGGATCACCCCCACCCACCTCTATGGGGCCACACCCGTACCCCGCCCCCCCCTCCCGGCGCCCGCGGCGCGGGACGGAGTACACACCTTCCTGCGCACACAGGAGGTCACCGCCGTTACGGGGGTCCATCTGGTGCGGCTGCCCCCGGCACCGCTCGACGACCCCCGGGGGCCCAGGGCCCTGAGCCCCGCCCCAGACTGGGAGCTGTGGCGCGACGCGTGGGCCGCGTGGCTCCCCCGCCTCCCCTCCCAATGCCGGTGGATGGCCGCGGACCCCCGGCCGTGCGGGACTGACGCCACAGCCGGCCCCCCACCCCCTCCCCCCCCCCCCCCCGCAGAGCACCACACGGCACTGCCCACGGCACGGCACTGATGCACCAGGAGGTAGTGGGAAGGGCGCGCCTGCCACCACGCATGCCTACCAGAGTAACAGTAATGGCAGACTCCGATGGGTCCCTCGGGCGGGACGACCGCCACCACCGCCGGTCCCGCTCCCGCTCCCCCGTCTCCTCCCCAGAGTGGACGGGGGAGACCCTCGCGGAGCGCGAGGAGCGGAGGCTGGCGGAGGCGGCGGTGGTCGGACCGCCGCCGCCGGCCCGGGAACCTGGGCCAGCCGAGACGGCCGCCCCCGCCGCCCAAGCGGCCAGCCCCGCCGCCCCGCCCCGCCCTGACGCGCAGGAGGCGGAGACCGCGGCGAGCCACGCCGCGGCCCCGGCCGCGGCCCCCGGCACGCCGCCGGCAAGGGGGGCAGCCCCGGCGCAGGAGCCGGACGCGTCGCCGAGGGCTGCCGCAGCCGCGCAGGAGAGCAAGCAGGGCTCAAGAGGGGTTGCGACGGACCCCGCACGGGCCGTGGGCGCCTCGCAGGCGGCCGCCGCGGCAGCAGAGAAGACCGAGGAGGATGTGCGAGAGTCTGCGACCGCGGCCACGGGCGCCTCGTCGGCGGCCGCCACGGCAGCGAAGGAGAGTGCGGAGGGCGCGAGAGGGGCTGCGGCCCCTGGCACGCCGCGCAAGCGGGGGAAGAACCCCGCACGGGCCGCGGACGCCTCGCCGGCGGCCGCCGCAGCAGCAGCAGTGGGCAGGGAGAGCGCGAAGTACCGCGCCCACGCCAACCCCGCCCACACCCACACCAGCCCCCCCAAGCCGTACCCCCCCAAGCCCTTCCCCCCGGGGCGGGAGCGGCACGTCCGCCCCCCGACGCGCGAGCGCTCGCCGCCGGGCGTCACGCTGCCGCAACTGCAAAAGCAGCGGGACGCCCGGCGAGTGGTCCAGGAAGGGCGCAGCGGCGAGGGGGAGGGGAGCGGCGGACGGCGTGACAGGCAGGGGGCAGGGGAGGGGTCGGGGCACGGGAAGGGCGCGCGGGAGCGCGGGCAGGAGGCCCAGGTGCAGGGGACGGAGCGAGGGGTGGTGGGAGAGCGAGCGGGCCGGGGCGTGGTGGACGAGAGGCGGGTCCCGCGACTCGGGCAGGGGGTCGGGGAGGGGCCAGGGCACGGGAAGGGTGGTCAGGGGCGCGGGAAGGGCACCCAGGCGCAGGGGGCTGGACAAGGGGGGATGGGAGAGCGAGCGGGCCGGGGTGTGGGGGACGAGAGGCGGGACCCGCGACACGGGCACGGGACCGGAAAGGGGCCCAAGGGCAAGGGCAAGGGCAAGGGCAAGGGCCCCAAGGGACAGGAGGGACGGGGCACGGGAGCCCAGGGGGGAGGGCGGGGCAAGGGGGGGGGGGCAGAGGGCGGAGCACCCCCGCAGCCGGAAGTGCAGCCGGTGAGGTGCATCCCCCCCGGCATCCAACAGATGCCGGCGCACCACACCTACCACCACCACCACCACCACCACCACCACCTCTACAACATTGACCCTGACGCCGGCGAGCTCATCCCCCCCCAACCGCCACGACACCAGCACCAGCAAGCCCCCCCCGCGCCGAGGGCGGAGCCGGCGCGGATGGCCTCGGCGGAGGGGGGACGGGGCGTGGCATCGGCGCCGCAGGTGCAGGAGCAGCGAGGGGGGCCGGCACAGGGGGCGGAGGAGAGCCGGCCGTGGAACGTGGACTGGGGCGCAGTCCCGGACCCGCTGGGGGGGGAGACCCTCCCCCTGGTGGGGGAAGTGTACGGGTGGTTGTGCTGGGCCAACCAGGGGACCTCCAGGAGGTCGCGGAACCGGCCCTTTGATGCCGTGCTCCTCCGGAGGGACGGAGGAAACCGAGAGGCACCCCCGGGGGGGTGGGCGGCACCAGAGGACCACGAGAGGGTCCTCAGGTCAGTGATCCGGGCGGCGTGGCCCGACAGGGAGCCGACGTGGCCGGCCTTCCTGGAGGGGGGAGCGGTGCTCCGCATCACGGATGCGGACGCCAACAACTGGCTCCCCCGGGCTTTGCGTAGCGCCCTCGCCCACTGGCGCTACCGCCGGCACAACCCGCCGCCGCCGCAGCCCCAGCCCCCACACAAGCGGCGGCGCAAGTGAAGGCCCGGACGGCGGGCGCGGGAGGGGGGGATGGGCCCCCTGACCCACGCCCCCCCACGGTATGGCACGACGTGCGGGGACGCGCCGCCACCCGCGGAAGGGAGTGCGGGGGCGCCAAGCGCGGGGAGGAACCGGCTGCCCCGCAACCTGCTAACCACTGACCGCTAACCATCAACCACCCCCGGCCGGCCGGCGCCGCGCGGCAACGGCCGGGGAGGTGAGGGCCCCGACGAGGGCCTGCGCGGGCATCCAGCTCTCGATAGGGGGGGCGGGTGACGGACGCGACCCCCTGGCCGATGGCTGGCCCCCGGGACCAGGGCCGCCATGCCGCCCCCGCCCCCCCCCCCCACGGCCGACGAGAGGCATCACCAGGGGGCCAAAGGGCCCCCCCCAACCCACCCCCCCCCCCCCCCCGCACAGACCCGGGGGCGGGCGGGGGGCGCCCCCCCCCCCCCCCCCCCCCACCCCCGCACCCACCGCAGCAGGGGCGCCACAGGCGCGGCCCTCCGCCCCCCCAGGGCCGGGGGGGCGCCCCCCCCTCAGGGGGAACGGCGGCTGGGCCTGCTCCCGCGAACCCACACCGGCGTGCCGGGGCAACGCGCACGACGGAGCAGGAAGGAGGCCGCACCCCACATGACCCTCCCGTAACCACAGCCCGCCCCGAGGTGACGGAGGGAGGGTGTCAAGTCAGATGGGGCCCCCAGGGGGGCGGTCCACGGGCCGCCCCTCACCCCCCCCACCACGGGGCGGCACTTCAGCCCCGACCGCAAGCGCGCGCCGGAAGGGAGCGCACCGGCGACGCGGAGAGAGCCAGGAAGGAGTACCACAGGCCGCCGCCTGGAACGAGAGCAGGGAGGCCGCGGCGCGACACCCCCCCCCCCCCCCGCCCCCCCACCGGCCCGCCGGCCGCAGGGGCCCCGGCCCCCACCCCCCGAGGCTGAAGGGACGGACCCCCCCGCCCGGGAGGGGAGCCGGGGAGTGACCCGCCCCGACGCCCCAGCCGCCGGCTCCAATGGGGGCCGCGAAGAGCATGTGGGCCCACGCCTGCGCACCGGGACGCCGCGCAGATCGTGCCCAGAGAAGCCGGGTGGGCGCGAACCGGAATGGTATGGGTGGCCACGCCCCCCATGGACAGCACGACGCCAAGGGACGCCCGCTTTGTTGCCTACCCGGGGAAAGCGGCCCCGCAACCCGCTAACCACTGACCGCTGACCCTCACGACCACCCCCGGCCGGCCAGCGCCGCGCGGCAACGGCCGGGAGATGAGGGACCCCAGGGAGGGACTGCGTGGGGATCCGGCACACGGTAGAGGGGGGCGGGGGAAGGGCGCGACCCCCCTGGCCGATGGCTGGCCCCCGGGGCTGGGACCGCCAAGCCGCCCTCCCCCCCCCCCCTTTCTGGCCGACAGGGGGCATCGCCAGGGAACCGAAGGACCCCCCCCACTCCCCCCCCCCCCCCCTCCCACACAGGCCCGAGAGCGAGCGGGGTGGCGCCCCCCCCCCCCCCCCCCCCCCCCCCGCACCCACCCCAGCTGGGGAGCCACAGGCGCGGCCCTCCGCCCCCCCAGGGCCGGGGGGGCGCCCCCACCCACAGGAGGAACGGCGACACGGTAAGGGCAGCGGCGGCTGGACCTGCCCCCACGAACCCACACCGGCGTGCCGGAGCAGCGCGCACAACGGAACACGAAGGAGGCCGCGCCCCACATGACCCTCCCGTGACCACAGCCCACTCCGAGGGGACAGAGGGGGGGTTTGCAGGTCAGCCGGGGCCCCAAGGGGAGCGGTCCACGGGCCGCCCCTCACCCCCCCCCGCCCCGGGGCGGCACTTCAGCCCCGACCGCACGCGCGCGCCGGAGGGGAGGGCCAGAAAGGGGTACCGCAGGCCGCCGCCCGGAACGAGAGCGGGGAGGCCGCAGCGCGACACCCCCCCCGAGGCAAGGGGAATGGACCCCCCCCACCCGAGAGGGGGGCCGGAATGCGACCCGCCCCCCCGCTCCGGCCGACGGCCCACACGGGGGCCGCGAGGAACAAGCGGGCCCACGCCTGCGCACCAGGACGCCGCACAGATCGTACCCGGAGAGGCTGGGTGAACACGAACCGGAGTGGTATGGGGGGCCACGCCCCCCATGGACAGCGCAACGCCAGTGACGCCCGCTTTGTTGCCTGCCCAGGGAAGGCAGAGGGACGGAAAGAGGCAGAGCGACCCCCCGCCCTACAGTCAGTCGGCGACCCGGTGGTGCTACTGCCCGCCTCTTACCCCTGTGCACGTCAGTCGGCGATCCAACGCACCCCACCCAGCCCCCTCCCCTGTCCCGACCCCGTGCGCGTGGACTGAGGCCTCCCGGCACGCGCAACACGCTTCACGGCGCACAGCCCCACCCACAGGACAGGATTCATAGCCGACGACACCCCTCAGTGGCGTAAGAGACTCCCGCGGCCCAGTAGTGAGAGCGTCGGTCTTCAATCGTCCAGTGCGGGGGTTCGATCCCGGGCGTTGGTGCTCCTGGGATCCCTGCACGTAGAGCTCTCTAGTCGGCGAC
This sequence comes from Eutreptiella sp. 'Long Island Sound 2002', assembly GCA_964036045.1. Lineage (NCBI taxonomy): Eukaryota > Euglenozoa > Euglenophyceae > Eutreptiales > Eutreptiaceae > Eutreptiella > Eutreptiella sp. 'Long Island Sound 2002'. The sequence goes on along the minus strand of OZ038378.1, from coordinate 131,182,622 downwards.
GTGGGAACCACCCCCCCCTCCAGCAACTCGCGCCACCCCCGATACCGGTGGATCGGGTGGAGGTCTCGTTCGTTTTACCCCCCACCCAAGAAAAACAAAACACATGGGAACCACCCACCCCTGCAGCAGTGCGCACCGTCACCTGTACTCAAACAGGTCGATGGGAGGCCTCGCCCGGTATTCGAAGGGATCGGTGGGAGACCACCGATCCCGGGGTTCGAACCAGCTCCTTCACGGCGTGCGCCTGGTGCGCTACCTCCGGGGTGGCTGCCTTCTGAGATACACCGGCACCCGGGTCACAGAACAAACGCGCCCGCAACCCCCTCCCCCTGTACTAAGAGTAAGCCCGCGGTAGGGCTGCCCAGCTGGGCCATGAACCGGGACATTGGAGCACCACTCCAGCCACGGTCACCCCAACCCCCCCACGCATCCCGCAGGGCGAAGCTCCGTGCGCATCAGGCACGTCATGAGAATCCGGCGGGCCGGCGCCTGGACACCAAGACGACACCTCTCTCCCCCCCCGCGGGAACGGAGCGGGGCCCCCGCAACCGCACGCCCGCAACGCAGACCCCGACAGCCCACCTAGTGGACGGGCAGAGGAGGGAAGAGGGACGCCCCACGCCCCACGCAATGAACGAAGGCACCCCCCCGGGGACGCCCAGCCGCCGCCCCCGCAACCCCAAGCCAAGTAGGGGGGAACCGGGACCGGACCGCCCCCCCCCCAAGCACGCCAGACGGAGCACGGGACCGGGGCAGGACACGCGGAGGGGCACGGACCACATGGAACGGCCCTACCAGCGCCCAGTGCCGGGACCACGCGAGATGCGCGCGCCACACCACCCAGCGGGGAGCGGACACCGCGAGAGCGCGAGCGCACACACACGAAAAGGACACGCGGGGACCACCAGAAGGGCAGCCGGACCGAGCGCGCGGAACGCACAGACCACATGGAATGGCGTACCAGCGAGCGAGGATAAGGGACACCCGGACGGGACGGCCCGCCACACGCAACGCGGGAAACGCGGGGCGGGAAGGGGGAAGAAGGGGACACACAACACCAGGTACCGGCCCGAACCCCCCCGAACCGGCCGCGAGCGCCGCGCACACACAGACGGGACACTGCACCCGCCAAGGCAGTAGTGGCGCACAGCGCCACGCCCCAACCCCTAGGCTAGGCAGCCACCGCGCCAGCCCAAGGGGGTCCCACTGGCGACAAGCCAGTAGCACGGGCCCGGCGGCGCCGGTGCCCCGGGCGACCACGCATTAGGGGGGCGACGCAGTGGGTAAGCGCCCGCGGCCACGGCTGCGAATTGATGCACTGACCGGGGAGTGGCGAAACGGGGACGCCGGGGAAGGACGGGGCTCCGAGCTCTGTGAACCCGGGGGACTCCGCCACCAGGCAGGAGGTGCGTCTTGGAGGGCCCCCCACTAGGACCCGGTGGGGAGGATATCACCTGGCCCGACCAGGTGGCCCCCCGGGGCCGAAAGGCGTCTAGTACCCGCAAAATCAAACCTCAAACCTCAAACCACTTTCTTGCTGACATTCCCCTGACGTGCGCGGGCATGCTTGGACGGCCATACCACCCCTTGCTGAATTCGCTCGAAACCAGGGCGGATGGCCCCCCTTCATTATCCCAGATGGAGGCCTTACGGCCCATACGACGTCTCGCAATGGATGCCGCTGTCATCGGCATTGCGATTTTTGGGTGTGTGGTCTGGTCCCATGGTACGTGCGGGATCCAGACCGGTCTATGTGTGTCTGCAGACTACATATGGCCTGAACTCAGGCGTTTTTCTGTCCACCCTCCTGCATATGCCTTACACCAACCGGGGCGTGGTTTGGCACTCTGTCCAGAGTGTGTTTACACGCCTATTTACCCGTTTATTGCTTATTTTTCTGATCTCCAGGATATGTGCATCTGTATGTGGGGTGTTATTGGCCCATCCCTGAAGTATGGACCGTTTTGCCCCAGAGGGGACACTGAAGCGGTATGGGGTGCCTCACCCATACCCGCTGCCCAGCCTGTGGCGCTCTTCGCATCAGGAATTTTCCTGAGCTGATTCCAAGCCTTATGGCATCTCGACTTCTGTGGGATTTCTGTAAAATACCCAAGAAATCGTCATTTTTCGTCATTTTGGGCTGGCGACGACATTCGTCGCCTGCGCAACGCAGCCCCAGATCGAAGTTTTATTTCACGATGTCTGAAGATTTTAATCAATTTTATTATTGATTTATCGTTTTTAGAAATATAGGAATATAACGTGACCCTTTTCGCGGCGTTCCGCGAAGGTCAATTTTTGCGAAAACAGTCACGTTCACGATTTTTTTAAAAAATCCTGAGGCGATCCCAGGAATCAGCCAGACGCCCATGGTGTGGCCCAACAGTGGCCCTCTTCATATATAGTTTGAATTGGGACAGAAACACGTCGTGTCGGCTACGCGACGCGTTGGGGGGAGACATGCGAAATGAGTGTTTTTGGCTCAAAAATCACTATATTTCACTGTTTTTCGCCCCAAACCCACTGTTTGGCCCAGTTTGGGCAGGATCTCAGTCGAGATTCTGATGGCGACGACTCGTAGCTGTCAGTTTTTCTGATGGTGGCGACGCCGCCGCCTTTATTTCGTCCTCTTTTCTAAGCTATTTTATAGTTTAGAAGTGTTACATATACATATTACTTGTCTACATGTTTATATTGTCTACATATACCTTCATCTCTTGCCTAGGACGCCAGATTGTGTCATGGCCGAGGCAAGGATCACAGAATTCTTTGGAGAAACCCAGACTGATGGAAGATCAGTGAGAATTCGAGAGGAAGTCTTGGATTTCATGGGATTGGGGTCGTGCATGCCAAGGGAAGCTTGGAGGTTGCCCTCCCCCCAACCTCTTCAAAAGAATTCTGCCGACGCCAAGGCCACCAAGGCGGTGTGACGGCCTGCGGACGGCGACGACGCCCAGACTGCAGGAGAATTGTCGACGATGTCGACATATGCAGGAGCTAAGGTCCAGCGCATCAACATGATGAAGGAGGAATTGCTTGACTCCTACAATGGGTATCACCTTGGCTTCCCGATGGATCCTATGGAGCCCCCAAGTCCATATCACCCTCTGGGCGACGACCACAGCGACGAAGACGCCATCTGCGAACCGCACAAGCAGGCGCGTTAGTTCGTCGCCTTGGGTTGGTTGGCAGCGCGCAACCAACCCTAAACAGGCGCGGGTCGCCTTGGGTAGGAAATGACCCTAAATCCCCCAAATCAGGCGCGTTAATTCGTCGCCTTGGGTTGGGAATCGACCCTAGACAGGCACGAGGAATTCGTCGCCTTGGGCAGGAAATGGCCCTAAATTCAGGCGCGAGGAATTCGTTGCCTTGGGTTTGACCCTAAAAAATTTTTTTTTCTCCGCATTTGAATTTATTGAATTATTATGTTTCCATGCCCATGGAGAAAAAGGGCCAATATGTGCCCCTCAGGGCCATCAGTCAGGTCGGAAGGACCTGCAGCGCCCCTGGTTTGGTCACCAGAGGCTAAAGGGAGTGCCAGGGACCAGTGTGGTCGCCTGGGGGGCAATTGCCCTATGAATATATCAAAAAAAAAGACCTACATGTGAGTGGCATGTAAATTACTCACGAAGCCCCCCCCCCCCCGCACTGTCCTGCTGAATCAGTTTTGAAACGAGGGCAGTGCAGGGGTCAGAGCGCCTCCTTGGCCTTGCTTTCCTTTGGATATAGGCAAGGCTTCTAAGGAGGGGGGTGAAGCGGTATGGGGTGCCTCACCCATACCCGCTGCCCAGCCTGTGGCGCTCTTCGCATCAGGAATTTTCCTGAGCTGATTCCAAGCCTTATGGCATCTCGATTTCTGTGGGATTTCTGTAAAATACCCCAGAAATCGTCATTTTTCGTCATTTTGGGCTGGCGACGACGTTCGTCGCCTGCGCGACGCAGCCCCAGATCGAAGTTTTATTTCACGATTTCTGAACATTTTAATCAATTTTATTATTGATTTATCGTTTTTAGAAATATAGGAATATAACGTGACCCTTTTCGCGGCGTTCCGCGAAGGTCAATTTTTGCGAAAACAGTCACGTTCACGATTTGTTTAAAAAATCCTGGGGCGATCCCAGGAATCAGCCAGACGCCCATGGTGTGGCCCAACAGTGGCCCTCTTCATATATGGTTTGAATTGGGACAGAAACACGTCGTGTCGGCTACGCGACGCGTTGGGGGGAGACACGCGAAATTAGTATTTTTGGCTCAAAAATCACTATATTTCACTGTTTTTCGCCCCAAAACCACTGTTTGGCCCAGTTTGGGCAGGATCTCAGTGGAGATCCTGATGGCGACGACTCGTAGCCGTCAAATTTTCTGATGGCGGCGACGCCGCCGCCTTCATTTCGTCCTCTTTTCTAAGCTATTTTATAGTTTAGAAGTGTTACATATACATATTACTTGTCTACATGTTTATATTGTCTACATATACCTTCATCTCTTGCCTAGGACGCCAGATTGTGTCATGGCCGAGGCAAGGATCACAGAATTGTTTGGAGAAACCCAGCCTGATGGAAGATCAGTGAGAATTCGAGAGGAAGTCTTGGATTTCATGGGATTGGGGTCGTGCATGCCAAGGGAAGCTTGGACGTTGCCCTCCCCCCAACCTCTTGCACACGAATTGGGATACAAAAGCGCCCTGAGTCGCCGTGTACATGCTCTTACATAAGGTCCAGCCTGGACCAGTACCTAAGTACAGATTGTCATGTTTGAGTGCCCGTGATACCGTGTGCCCTAGTGGCTGTGTGTGCTGAGATCCTGATGGCGCCAGGCGGGAAGCCCAGTTGCCTGGCTGCGCTCCCAGCGGTCCGCCACTGTCAGTCCCAGGGTGAGCCTACCAACTCGCAGACGCACTTGCAGTCGGATGGCGACCTCCGGTGTCCTGACCTCGGTCAGTCTGCCTGGGAAACTGGTGGTTTGAGGAGTCGACGCCTCCGCCAAGACTGCATGGAGACTCCCCCATGCATGGCCTTTGTGGTAATGGGGCGAGGGAAAAGACGGCCTTGATGCCCGATCCCTTATGGAGCAGCTCGTACAGTTTTAACACTATGGACTCGCGTCGTGGATATGGACATGGTGCGCCCAAGAAAAAACCCGTGGGGACTCTCCCCCAGCCTGCGGCCTTGGGAAGCCTGGGGTAGCCCGATGGATCATTGTGGTCGCTTTCGACCCGTGGGACCACCTCGGTCGTCGTGTGACGCCTATTTTGGCCGTGCATGCCACTACCACTGTGGTGGTGACCATCGCAGCCGGCACCCGGTGCGCCTGGTATGGGTTAACGGGTCCTTTGGATGCCGAACAATTGCTGCCAGGACCCGAGATTTGATACTCAGTACCATACTTGCAGTTACAGGCACCCATAGCATCATATCTGTCTTACCGTGGGATTGTAATGGGCAACCTAACCCGCAAATCGGCCTGAAGTGAGGATGTGACACCCCCCCCCCCCCTTCAGAGGATGGTCCTGGGTACCTGCTGCCATGCTTGGGTGTTATTGAGCCCCCCCCAGGGTTTGCTCTAAGGAGGGGGGTGAAGCGGTACCCAGAGCCTATGGCCCATGGCCGAGAGGCCTGTGAGCCGTCACACCCGTGCGGAAGCCGTTGACAGTGGCTGTCAGCGGCATATCCCTGTTCTCCAGTCCGCGAGATCTGAAATCCTATCCCTAACCATTAAATCGATGTAGAATTACCATAATTGTACTGTCTTGGTCCATTTTCGGTTAGAAATCGGTGAAATACCCGATTTTTACCGCGATTTCTAATTGTCGTGAAATCGCCGCCTGTTGTCGCCTGTACGCGCGCTTTCGTCGCTTCTCCGTGGTGAGTTTTGTGATGGACTTTTCTCGAGTACCTTTGAGGTTCTAAAAGAACTTAAGGGCTGGATCTAGAGGGTTTCCCTTGTACTTTCATCTGGTGTGTTCACCAGAATGTTTCGCCGTTGCGTCTGAGAGAAAATCAGCGCGCAACCTTTTCCATCGATCGCTCGAACTCATGGTTCTCAAGGACCATGAGTTCGGACGGAACCCTACATTTCCCCCCTATGCCTTTCATTCATGCCCCTTTCACGTGGGAATATCACTTTGCATGGGGAAGAGGGCAATGAGGATGTTTTAGGCAGCCTATGGGTTTCGTAAATCCAAGTCGTTTGCGTGCGCAAACGCTAACTTTGTGGCCTTGTGAGCATGCACTTCAAAAACCGGACACAAGCCGGGGTTGAGCCTTGAATCAAGACAATATGATAAGTAGAGACCACGAAGGACATTGTGGATGACTTGGTTGATTTTTGCAACCTTGTCTTCTATTCTATATAACATCCCCTTGTGAGCACGCGTGCCATACTGCCTCTTTGCACACGCGCTCATATGCAAACACTAATGACATGAGTGGGCGGAGACGATCTAACCATAGTGTGCATATTTGAGAGCATCTACTATGGGCCTATTCCAAAAATGTTTACTCATATTTTTGGTCCCCAATGACCCAAAGATATGTACATACCAATATCGCCGATATATGCAGTTTTTCCCATAAATAGTGTGCTTCAAGGATTGGGGTGTTAAAAATGCTTCCATTATCCTTTGAACCCCAACCCTTATTACAAAGGGGAAGCAAAGCTTTGGTTTGCATCCATGCAAAAGCCCGAGTCTCACTTCTCTTGTGATACGGAGATACGATTTTTCGAGTGACCACTTTTGAGTGAATTTTGGCCGTTTTGCCCAGAATGGCCACAAACCCCGTCTCCCCCTTAATGTTCGGCCCGAGGTTGCGTGCGCCACTTGACCAAGGGTAAGGGCGATTCGGGGAGGGCACATGAACCCGCATCGAATGGGATGTTTCCCCATGTGGCCTCAACTCTTGAAGGGAGAGTTGTGAGTCACCCAATTTGGGGTATGTTGCCATTCTGCCCCATTTGTGTGTCACTTTCCCTCCAAGGGGAAAAAGAGCTAAAGGCGACTATGAGGGTTGGCAAGTGGCATATATTGGGACCTAGGTCCCATGCATGCATAGCATCTTTGGTTGGATGGATCGTCGCGGTGGCCTTGGAGATATGGAATCACGAGTGCGGGCCATTTTGGCCAAATTTCGCTTTTTTTGCCATTGTATGCCATATTAGAACTGCCATATCTCCATGGGGCAGTCGACCTAGCCACAAGGAAGGGGCAATTGTTCTAGCAAATCACCAAGGGTTGATTACCATTGAGGTTCGTGTTTGCTCCTCTGGCCCATCCGGAGTTATCCAACTTTTGGTGCGATCCATGATCCCCCCGTTTGCACCGCATGCTGCTTTCTGCCCCATCCGTGTGGTCATCCCCTCGGTGAACAGTAAGCAGCCAGTGTGACAGCAAGCCAAATCCCAAGGCATGGGACCACAGAGGATATCAAGGGTCCTGAATCGAGGCTTGGCGCAACGAGATCGCCAAGGTTTTCTACCCTGGACCGTCGCCCGAGACGGCCGATTTTGCCATTTTGGCAGTTGTGGACCCAGTTCGAACTGTCACCACGCCAAGTGGCATGAAGATCTCCGGAGACCGAGGGCATGGGAGTCTCCATCGGATTCTTGGTGGATCGCATGTCGAACAGCAGGTCTGATCTCCAAACCGGCGTGGAGATAAAACATTCGGGATACCTTCGATTTTGGCTCATTTTGGGTAACCAAAAAGACCCCCTTTTGGGACCCCAATTTCACCCCCCCCGTGTGGTCAATTGGCGGCCCCATATCTCTATGCCCATGACGAGCCTGGACCTAATTTGAAGTTGTGCACCTAGATATGGGTCCTAGGCCCAGCTCCCCGTCCTGTGAGTCATGGGGCTTGCCCTGGTTGGGCGGGCTGCCCTTGGGAATGACTCCAAGTTTGGTGATTTTGACATCATGACCCCACGTAGCGAATCCGTGGCGCCCTAATGCTGGGGCCTCAGAGGGAACCAGGTTGGGTGAAGGGTCCAGGGAGATTCTACTTGAAGGACATAGGGTCGATTGCCTCCCCCCTACCACTGGCGGGCCACGACAAGGGGTCCGTTCAGGAGTTTTTCGAGCTAATATCAGTTTGGGCTGAAACAGCCCATTTTCAGCTAACAACTCCTAGGGGAGAATGGCGGGGCCTTTTCACTGGCTCAGAAGAGAGTTGTGACCTGCCATTAAGGGAGCATAGGAAGCGACTGTAGGTTGGCCTTGGAGCCCCTTGGTTCCCAGGAACTCGCCTGTGGCTGGGCGGAACACCCTCCCTTATTGGCAGGGTTTCAGGGTCCAGACTGAGCAGGGCATGGGTTGTGTTCGAGCCCCCGCCCCTGCCAGCCACTGAGAGGGTCGGGCCTGGGATTGGGATATGAGTTGGGACTGGGTGTCTATTGTCTTTTGATGCCCTTACCTCAGTCCAGTCTTAACGCCATGTGTACATATCCTGATGTGTTGCTGTACATACTTCTGTTCCCTTGTTTCAGAGTGGGAAGGATCCTGAAACGCTTTGTCACATGACATGAGCATGAGGATGCCCCTTTGAGCGCAGTGCTTTGCCTGCCTGCTTGCTTGTGCGTGTCCGCCGCAGCGTCCCGTGGCCAGGCCCCCCCACGGGAACGCGTCAGTATAACACGCAGAAACTGCCATCTGGGGATCCCAGAATGGCAAAGTTCAAGTCAGGGGGGGTATAACACCCTGAAACTGTCATCTGGGGGACGTCAGAATGACAGAAATCCCATCAGGGGGGGGTAGAACACCCAGAAACTGTAATCTGGGGATCGAAGAATGACAGAAATCCCATCTGGGGGGGGGGGGGGGTAAAACACCCAGAAACTGTAATCTGGGGATCCCAGAATGACAGAAATCCCATCTGGGGGGGGGGTAAAACACCCAGAAACTGTCATCTGGGGATCCCAGAATAACAGAAATCCCATCAGGGGGGGGTAAAACACCTGGAAACTGTCATCTGGGGATCCCAGAATGACAGAAGTCCCATCTTGGGGGGGGTAAAACACCCAGAAACTGTCATCTGGAGATCCCAAAATGACAGAAATCTCATCTGGGGGGGGTAAAACACCCTGAAACTGTCTTCTTGGAATCCCAGAATGACGGAAATCCCATCAGGGGGGGGGTAAAACACCCAGAAACTGTCATCTGGGGATCCCAGAATAACAGAAATCCCATCTGGGGGGGGGGGGGTAAAACACCCAGAAACTGTCATCTGGGGATCGCGGAATGACAGATTTCTCATCTGGGGTGGGTAAAACACCCAGAAGTCGTCATCTGGGGATCCCAGATCGACAGAAATCTCATCGAGGGGGGGGGGGGGTGAAACACCCAGAAACTCTCATCCCGGGATCCCAGAATGACAGAAATCTCATCGGGGGGGGGGGTAAACACCCTGAAACTGCCATCTGGGGATCCCAGAAATGGCAAAAAAGTCCGAGAACCTCTGCCCCCCCCCCCGCTCACAGACATATCCAGATATCTGCAGCCCCCCTGTAGACCCCCCCCCTCATTGGGTATGCACAGGACACGCCGTTGTGTAGACAGAGTCGTATATGAATCAAGATTGCTGCTTGCAAAAAAATGCAATGAACAAACTGCATCAAACTTCAAGTCATCAACTCACATGACACTCTGTGAGCAATCAAAAAAAATATAAGCAATTGAGTAGCGAATACCTTCAGCCCTGCTCCACCTGATGGGAGCACTTGACTCGGAAGCGTGGCATAGGAATGGGCTCTGCGGCTGTAGGCTGGCTGCCCCCTGAGCAGCATGTTTTAAGACCAAAGTGAGGCTGTCCTGAGACAGTCTTGAGACTATCCTACAAGGCGCCTTGGGGCCCCTGCATACCTTGTTCATCAGTTGTCATTGCGCCAACACACTCGCCCACACCCTGTGAACATATGAGGACGCTTGGAGACAGGCGCGGATGCATGGGGGGTGCTTGGGAACCTGCGGGGACAGCTGGCAACGCTTGGGAACACCCTCAGACATGTGGGAGCAAGTGGGAGCGCGTGGGGGCGTCCGAGGACCCATGGGGACGTGAGGAACATTCATGGCTGAAATTGCAAAAACTTCTCTTGCCTTGAGGAAACAATGTTAGAGGTCTGAGGAGGGCAAGGAATAAGTACAAAGGAGGTGCACAGGCAACGACGACTCACTGAGGCAACGACGAATCACTGAACCCCCCCCCCTCTCCCCAGGGAAAAGGAAACAAGGGGAGGTCGGACATGGGGGGGTAGGGTGAAATGGGGGGCATCCCTGGCACCCAGGTGTTTACCAACGAGCCCCCCCCCCCCCCCGTACTCAGATGCATTCACACTCAAGCAAAAGCGTTCATTGGGCTCTGGCCATGTCTGGTTATGGCTGAATACCCTATATACAATCACCGTAGGACGACGGTCAGAATCACTTAGGCACACAGCCCTGGGCGGATGCTAGTCTTGAAATCGGCCAACTGCCAGTGCCGCCGGAACGTGCCACAGCTCGAAGCTTCCGTGCCTTACCCACCCAATTGAGGTGAGTATCCGGATCGATACCTCAGGGGATAATGAGAGCCCCAAGCAATCAGTCCACAGTTATCAGACTGTTGCCGGTGTGATGAGCCATTCACAGATTCACTCTCCATCCCAGGTATTCTGACGCTTGCATAGCTTGGTCCTTGAGAGTAGCATATGGCAGGATCAACCAGAACGCTTGTCTTCATATTGGTCAACTGCCTGTAACACAAGAAGGGCTACAGTTTAGAGTTTCCATACTTCAGCCATCCATTGAATGGCAGTTGGCAAACACATTAGAGCTATGCGCCTCAACTGACTCAGACAATGGCTGCTCCGCCGCTCTGACACACAATTAGCTGCACTGTCCGCGCATTGTGCTGGGGCTGCCCCCCCCCATCCAATTCAAAAACGAACATGTGTGTGTGGCGGAGCGGCCATGCGGTCCGCTCAACACTGATAGACACGCAGTGAGAATAAAATGAATCTGAAAACCAGGATATTCAGTGCAAAACTCCCACATTCGTCGGCCTCCCAGCGTGCTCTTGATGCACCGAGACTGAAGGCCAAGAGAGACAGCATAGACAGATTGCAGCGCGACTTAGGCTATAAGTTGGCTGTTTCTCCAAGCCAATTTTCCCACTGCTAAGCCGTCAGTTATTGCCAAACTAATTGCTGTGATCCCAGCATTGGGCCACTTGCACTCGCTGTGCCCCCCCCCCCCCCCCCTCTTTGCCTGCACCTGGGAATCCTGAAATTACAAAGTGGGTCGGTAGGTGTGAGAGTGCCTGAAGGGCACAAGGGAAAACGCGGTCCCCAGCAGGGCATGGCAGAAAGCCCTCAAATATACTCGGGGAGCACTGTCCAGGGCTCTGGCCATGTGCTGAGCATGACTGACTACCCTAATATACGAAAGAAAAAAAAGGGAATGGTGCAGCACTGGACATGGACACTGGTTGCGCTGCCTGTGGACACCAGCAACAGTGCCAGCAACTTGAGCAGCACTGCTTTGCAGCAAGAACACACAGGGGGCAGCCGACGCGCATGCTCTGCACCTGAAGAGGTGCAGCCCCTCGATCGCTCAGGGCCCCGTCATCAGCGGGCTGATACCCCTGGTAAAGAAATAGTGGCACTAGCGACCGTCTCATTGGTCTCGCTGCCGGTAATGTCCTCATCGACGGAGATTTGGGAACCGTGGCTCATGGTATTGGGAGTGCTCCAAAACCCGTTGGCATACAGATTGGGACCCTGGGTACGGGCTGGATTCAGGGCAGCACCAGTCAGAGGTCCATCCGCGATGATAAAGAAGTTGAGCGTTGATCCCTTGGCCAAGGAGTCATACCATCAGCCGACCCATACCCACACTTTGGCCACAAATAGTGGCCGCTCCGTCCTTGATAGCCTGGAGCGCCGGTCGCTTGGCGAGTTCCTTTCGAACGATCCGCATCTCACTCACAAGGGGGTACAGGAGCTTCAACTCAGGGCAGTGCTCACAGCAGTACTCAGCCACTGTGTAACCACCCTCCATGACCATGTTGTCCGTGATTTTTGCAGCCCCCACACAGACAGCCCCAGCACCCAAACCAGGGAAGACGAATGCGTTGTTCCCCTGTCCAATGGGAACTGCGCCGCCATCTGGCAATGGAACGTCGTCAAAGGGGCTGCCACAGGCAATCAGGGCCCTGTTGTCGATCCACTTGGCGACAACGGGAAAGCCTCCACATTGGCGCTGGGGTTGGACAGAGGCAAAATGGTGTGAATTCCGCAGTTTGCAGCAACTGCCTTAACAATTGTCTTAGTGAACTGCCCTGGAATACCGCCCAAGCCGACGAGGCCTGTGGCTTTAGAGCCCTTAGTTGTCTGCAGCAGGTCAGGAACACCACCATCGGGGGCTGATGGCTTGGCAAATGCAATGGTCTGGGCGTTGTCGTTTTGTAAGCCTCCATCTTACGGCGTTCTTCATACAAACTCCATCATTGCCATGCAAGCTTCTCCTGTCAGTCCACTCGTTTTCACTGCCAGGTACATGGGATCACTCAGCAAAGCCTCACGGCCGGTACCCGCATCGAGTGTAATTGGGCACGTCTGAAAGGGGCTCACACCTCCAGCAGTGTATAAGGCGAGCTTGCCAATGGGAGTAACCCTGGTCACCAGTCCCCAGAATGGCAGAACTGTCCCGCCCAACATCTGGTCAGCATTGCTGATGTTGTCCATAGAGAAGGACAGACCACGGGGGAAGTTGGAACATGCAGCTGTACTTCCTGCAGGCCTCTCCCCATTGCGCTCCTGAAGGTGGCGGAGGTACTGGTATTTTCTGGATATTGGTTGGATTATGGCTGTAGGCACCATAGCAGCGTTCGAATTGCTGGTCTTCACAGTGGGCCTTCTGCTCCTCCAAAGTGAAGGCAGCCCCCTTGTCTTGCGGCAGACGAAGAGCAGCAACTCCCTTCACACCCACTGCTCCAGCTACAGGAGGAACGGTGCTGCCACATGAAACGCACTGCGTTGCACTGAATAGAACTTTCGAAATCTGGACAAAAAAGGTCTGGACTACCCCCCCCCCCTCCAGAACTCGAAACAACTCATTACAAAACACACTGGATCTTTTTGGATGGCGCCCCAGCTAGCTCAGGTGTAGGGCAGGGGGCCAGCACAGAACACTCTTGTATTTTTAGATAGCGCCCAAGCTGGCGCAGGAGTAGGACAAAACGCCAGCTCAGTGCACACTTGTATTTCGAGGAGTAACTGCAAGGGTACTGTGTTACCTCACTGAGTCACGGCACATTGCCTACGCCGAGCAGCCCCCTTTTCACCCACCCCCCGTGGTTTCTGGTTTGAGAGGAGCGGCGTGTCACCCTCATTCGGGTGTGGTTTTGTGACTTCTCTCTAAACCACAGAGAGCTTTGGGTGGGGGGCATTTCCCCTCCCCCCCCGAAAGTCCACACCCTACTGCGAGGACTCATCTTGGCTTGCCGTGTTCGGGGAATGCAACCCTAAGTTCCCCTACTCGGCAAGCTCAAGATGCTATAGGCCTACCCTCAACCCAAAACGCCGAAGGCGCAGGGGGGGGGGCGGTGCACTCCTACTGATCATCTGGCTAAGATCATGGGGTGCTGTGGCACGGCCAAAGGCATATTGCTGGCATGTACTCACCAGAACACATCCACATTGTTTGTACCCCGCAAAAATATACCAACATCTGTGCCCTGATTCTACAGCAAGGACACACCCAACGTTCAGAGAAATTGAAGACAGGTTCCTGCCCCTTAAATTTACCGACAGGGCAAACCCCCCCTCCCTTGCTCTGCTGAAAATTGAACCTGCCTTCATATGCCAAACATAGACACTACAGCACTGGCAGGAGCCCAGGCATCCGGACCTAACAGTCACAATCCTCAATGCTCAGCCCGCTATAATGCACACCGCAGCCTGTGTATGAATTGCATTTGATACCATTGTGGCAGGGCACCAGTCCGCAGCACAGGGCTGCATCAGGTCCCCCAAATCAAGGGAGCCTTACTGAATGACCATTGTGCACCGTCACACCAGCAAGGCACCACATGGATGAGAGAAAAGCCTTGGCTGCAGAACCCATACACCCTAAACAGCTCAGACGTATCACTGCAAGCAGCGATGAAATGCTTCTGTGCCTCAGCATCGGGGCTGCTGAAGTAGTTTGAATTCACAGACCGCTACAGGCAGGCTCACGAATGCAGTACCTGTGAGTGGTGCCTGCAAGATGCAGGTCCGAGCCCGCAAAAGGAGAGCGTTTCTGACCTCACTCATGTCCAGACAATCCATGCTTTTCTGCGTCCGCAATGATAGAAAGCGTCGCCATTTGGTACGGCAGAGTTTCATGGCATATGGAGTGCTTGGAGAATGCACATCTCACACATATACAGAGCATTCCAAGTCCTCTGCAGAATAAATGCGCTGTTGACAAAAAATCTACGCCCTTATGATAATTGAGCACAGAGTGACATCTGAGAAAATCTGGAGTATCGGAGTGGCTCTATGACTGTGCCACATCTCAGGCAAGCACACAAGTATGGGAACAGACACAAGGAGAAATGATCCTGTGAGGCCTCAGGACTGCCTGGACCTTTGTCGTAAACATTGGGGAACAGATCTTCTGCCCAATCACTGCTGCCTTTCAGCTTGTGTTGTTGCAAGAACATGCCGGCCTCGTGGACAGTAGCCCCCCCGAATGCCATCCGGGGCTCAGTGTGCACTCTGTGGAGGGACCAAGAAAAATAATCTGATTCAGGAAAAGCAGTCAGTGAAACGGTCACATTGTTCGCCTTGCACAACACTGATGCGGGCGCACAGACATGGGCAAAACGTGGCAGAGTTGATACAACCCGGTCACAAATGACCGAAAGCTGTGACAGGACAGCAAATCGCCCGACGCTGAAGCCTTGCTTCGTGAAGCAAGCACTGGACACAGTACAGTGCTGCTGCACCACATTCTCAGACTGGCAAAACAGTGGGTGTGATACATTGCTGGGAACACAGCACTGTTATGAGGTCATGTGTACAAGGAACACTAGGCAGCGCCGTGTGCAGGAGGTCAACACCGCAGTGGGGCAGTGGGAGAGTCCGCTCTGAGTGGACCTGACGACAGAGCCCCAACGCCCTGCTGACAGCAGCTCGACCCTGGGTCGCAACCCCCCTTCAAGATGAACCTCCTGCCAAAGTGTCGCGCAGTGTGTACATCTGGGGTTGATAACACGGACTGTGCACTGCGCACACGTTTCCTTTTTGAAGCCATTGTCTACAGCTCTTTCACACAGCATCATCAGGAAACACCACCTCAAAACTCAAGTGTAACAACGCCACACTCCCAAGAGCACACAGCATCCTGAAAGCAACAAGCCATAAAAAGAAAACCACATCTCTGTGATTCCATCCTTGCAGATCAATGAGGAGCCGCGTTGTTGGGCACATTCGATATGTTTGCACAGCACAGAGTAATTCAAAACATCAGAATGTAAAAGAGCGCAAAAAATGTTGTTTTTTTTTACCAATGACGCCTAGCGAATAAAATCGAGATGCTATGCAACTTGCTGCACTCATGCGCAGATTGCCATGCCAAATTGCCGCTTGATACAGCATGGCAAAAGAGGCATACAGAAAAGCAGGACAAGTGCCGGACAGCCCTTCACTGAATGCCAATCCGTTCAATGGGCCCCCAGGAAAAAATTTGCAGTCCGTTTGCTACCGCATTCCCATGGCCAGGATCTGCACATGCTCTTTGGAAAGCCAAGCCCCAAGAACAGCGCTGCGCACGAAAATCCAACACAGTCCGACATCTGTTGGGATTGGAAAGGGACGTGTTGTGGACAGCTCTCTGTAAATATTCAGAGAGGCGCTCCTGCAGTGCCATGGCCCAGACCACCCATGTTACCACCCATGGGCTGAAAGGAGGTCCAGTTGGAATAGTGCCAAGAAAAGCAACTGCTTGAAAAATGCAGTCCTGTCCGAAATGACAGCCACTGCAGCCGCTACGCACCCTCTGCCCACAATGAATGAGCATTTCCCACAGTACAAAATTCCCCGGTACAACAGTCCCAAAAAGCCGTACAAAGCTTTGTTGCTGCCCGAGTCGCCGTTTGAGCTTGTGCTGCCCGTGCTGGCACTAGAGGCGCTGCCGCTGACTGAAACTGACTGCCCAACGGACTGAACGCATGTCCCGTCAGTCGCAACAGTGGCCATCACAGACCCAGGACAAGTGGTACTAGAAGAATATATTAGCCACTGGCTGCAATAGGACGAAACGGAAGTCGCATATCCGGAAACCAGAGTGCACGCGTCGCTATCAACATTTTCTGTTGCGGTGAAAGAGGGGGTCCTACTGCAGCTCTCCCCTTTCTCAAGCAGCTGCACACCGTTCGCATGTCCACGGCCTGACATAAAAGTGGAAAGCAGCAGGACACACAGCATGACACATCGCTGATGATGCATATCATTTATCAAACTGCAGAATATCGAACATGGACATCCCCAGGGCAGCCCGATGTGACCTCCCCTCATCCCCACACAGATTGATGGGGGAAGGTAACCCCCCCCCTTCACCACCCAAGGACCAATTTGACCCATGAGAACGAAAATTTCGGACCCCATAAACAAAAATTGACCCCCCCATGAACGAAAATGCGGCTCAATGAAAATTGGCCCTTTCGAAAAACGGAAATTGGTCCCCCATGGACCCCGATAAACGACAAGTGCTTCCCCACATTGAAATCGGGCCCCACATGAAAGAAATGTGTCCCCCATCGATGAAAGTTGGACTCACTTAATCAAAATTTGGACCCCCATGAACGAAAATTTGTCCCCCATGAACGACAAGTGTTCCCCCAAGACTGAAATTGGCCCCCCCCCCATGGAACCTCAAACAAAATTTGGACCCCCCCCCCCTTTCCCTCTATGTTCAAGGCACCCCCCCTTTCCCTCTCTGGTCAAGGGGGAGCGGCGTAGGCAAAGGCGGCGGAGCAATGGTCCGCCGCCTCCTCGTTGGGAGGAAGCATAAAATAGGAGGAGGCGGGAGAGTTGGGGGTTGTGGGTGTGAGTTGCGGTGAGTGAGTTGGGCCAGAGTTGGTGTCGGAATCCATGTCGGTGTAGGTGGAAGTGTTGGAGTCAAGGAAGGAGGAGCCCCGCTCAAAGGCTTGGGTACCCCCTTGTTCCTCGAGGTCCCTTGGACCATGCTTTCCTCTCAAATAAGTGAGGGCTTGGGCCCTCAAAATCCCTGCCGCAACTTTCAACCCATCGGCCCCCTTTTCAACCCTCCTCATGTGCGCCTCCGCCCCCTTGAGAATGAAAAATCCCCCCAAATCCTCCCATATATGAGGGGCTCCATACCCCTCTGATCTCTCTCTCCCCCACTCAGTTCATCGATGAGTTTCTCCACCCTATCCAACTCATCTTCCAACTCCCCGAGTGCTTCCTTCATCCATCTTACCCTAGCCCTAATGTCCCCCGTTGTAACAAAATTTGACATCGAGGTTGGAGTTGCGGTCATTATCAACCAAACTAAACCAACCCGAAATCAACGACACAAACAAAAAAAGGAAATGTACGCAAGGATGACAACTCAAATACACCACAAGACAAGAAGACAAACCGTTTTTGAGTTCAAGTGGGTAAGTGCGAGGGGTTAATAGGTACGTGCGAGGAGGATCTTTGGGGAGGCCAATACATTGCTTCATATTGAAGGGCATACACGCACGTCATGAATTCTGGGGTGAACCTATCCAGAAGGTGTGCAAATAAAGCATTGGAGCCGGATTGATAGTGCCGAAGCACCATCTCCTTGTAGGCTTCCTCGCTTGGACTATTTAAGATGAGATCAAACCCTTCTTTTGCCCGTATTGACACTTGGTCCGGAGATAAACCTATCAGGGAATTATGGGGGTAAATGGAGTTATGGTTAGCACAATATTCGAAAGAAACAAAACAAAAACGGACGACGACCACAAGTGACTCAAGCCCTCAATCCCATCGGAGAAGGAGTAAACCGGTATCTTTCAGAGGACTTGTCTAAAGCCAAGTCCCCCCGGTCACTAGACTAAACCTAAGGATCCATATCCCTTGGAGAAAGGGAGTGTAGGGATATTCCCGAGGACTAGTCTAAAGCCAAGTCTCCCCGGGCACTAGACTATAGCTCAGTATCCATATCCCTTGGGAAAAGGGAGAGTAGGGATATTCGGGAGGACTAGTCTAAAGCCAAGCCTCCCCGGGCATTAGACTATAGCTAAGTATCAATATCCCTTCGGAATAGGGAAAAGTAGGGATATTCGGGAGGACTAGTCTAAAGCTAAGTCTCCCCGGGCACTAGACTATAGCTAAGTATCCATACCCCTTGGGAAAAGGAAAAGTCGGGATATTCGGAAGGACTAGTCTAAAGCCAAGTCTCCCCGGGCACTAGACTATAGCTAAGTATCCATATCCCTTGGAGAAAAAAGGGGGGGGTTCTCGGGGAACTCAAGGGGGGGGGGGGGCGTAGATGGAGGTAATGCTCCCTATTTCTTCGCATGGTTGTTGCATAGACGCTTAGTGGGCCTCTCGGAGTCGCGAGGAGTGGAGCCCCTAAGACCCAAATCAAGGGTGAGGGCATTCCTTAGGTAGATGGCATTATACTTAGTGACCTCGGCCTCAAGTTCAAAGGGCAAAGAAAGCCTCACACGAAGTTGGTGATACAGGTAAAGAGCTCCGAAATTAATGGGCCAAATTTTGGGTTCGGGACCCAATAATTCATTCCAATCTTCGGGTTTCTTCTGGCCTCCAGTTTTCAGCCATACTGTGGTCCTTTGAAGAAACTCCCTTAAGTTTTCGGGCTCCGTTACATGAGTTTCAACGGGCGGCGGATAGTCGGGGTGAAAGGGCCTTAGAGTCTCGGTTTCCCTTGACTCATTTGAAGCATGAAGCTCCTCACGGGCATCATCCCCAGCCTCGGTCCTTATGGCACCGTCAAACCCATATCATCCGGGTCTCCTAAGGGTCCTACCGGAATGGGAGGGGGGCGATGGATATGAGCTTTGGTCAAGGCATGTGTGGAGTGACGGAGGGAATAGGGGGAGATGACAACACAGCCCGGGGTTAGTAATATCCCGCCTATGGCCTTTTTACCATCCCAAAAAGAAATCCACCCAAACCCTTTGATATTACGAAAGATGACAACCCTACACCACAGACCGAGGGACAATTTGACCGGTATGAACGACAAAGACGCATGGTCTACATGAGGGTTAAGGAAGTGGCCATCTTCACGAGACCCTTGGAATTGGTTGAAAAGTGTGTTGGCCCAAATGGTTTGGAATGGCAATTTGGAAAGAAAGGACAACATAAGAACTTGAAGTGTTTTAGGGGATGGGGGACTCTTTGGTGTTGCTAGGACTACTTGATGAGTAACAAGGTCATATTGGTTCCCCAATTGCCATACCTTGCGATTTGGGGGGTCCGCCTGGAGATTGGGAAACCAACTCCTGGGCCAACTTACGCTCGTGCACCCCGGTTAGGAGAGAGGACTCGTCCTCCTTAAAAACGGCCAGCCACTCATTATTCCCTAATATAAACACCTGGAGGGAAGAACGGGAAGTACCCGAATGCACACCTCCTGGGAAATGAGTGGCTTTTAGGAAAATTTCATCAGGTAAAAGAGCAAAGGCACGATAAGAAATACTCTCTCTCTCACATCAACAACGGGCATCCTTAGGGAGAAGCAAACAACAAGAGAGACAAGAGAGACAAGCTCAAGAAGAACGACAACCAATGACAAGAAACTAGCCAGCCCGACCCCTACTTGCTTGGTCCAAACTAAAGGCAATAACCAACAACTTGGCTAGCCCCGGACTCATGCCATGAATCTCTAGGAGGTATTTGGGAGAAAATTGGGTCAACTCCCGAAGGGCTACCCAATAGATTTCATGCCACAAAAATTGTGGCAAAAGAAAAGTCCATCCATTGTCCTCCAAAAACCGGCGAGTCCTTTCGTCCATTTTGGAGAAGGCGAAGCGTTGGTGGTTTGATCCTAAGGAGTAAGGTACTATGACTAGATGTTGGGGGTATGTGAGTCGGTGTGTGTGTGTGTGTGTGTGTGTGTGTGTGCGAGTGCGTGTGTGTGTTTGTGCCGAGAGACGGAAGGGCTCAGGTGTGCGTGCCAGAAGGCTACACTAGGGCTAGGCACTAACCTTGGCTCCAACATCCCAAAAAGAGAGGGCCTACCTTTTAGGCGATCTGAGCCGGGAGGATGGCAAGTTGGCGTACCGCTGGAGGCACGTAGGGGAGCAGGCCCTCAACCACGGTCTTGAGCCGCTGCACCTCCTGACTCCGGAACCCCAGCTGGAGCACCAGCTGGAATATCCGGCTTCGCAGACACGCCATTTGTTCGTGTTCATTGGTTGGGAGATAGTGTACGGGGTTCCGCTGGCGTTCTCGGGAGGTCTGCTTATACCCCCGGTTCTGTTCGCGCCCTTCCCTCCTCTGGTGCTCCTCTGGGATCTCCTCCACCTCGTCGATCTTGCGTTTTCGGCTAGACGACGAGGTAGAGGGCTCCCGGGGGCCCGCTGCAGGGGAGGGGCCCGACGTGGCCTCCACGGGGAAGGCTCAAGTGGGCTCCGTGCTGGCATCCTGGATGGTGAGCCAGGCCAGGATCAAGGACTCCTCCTCCTGGGAAGGCCAGTCCCAGGCCTGCTCAAGTTCCATGGTTGACGAGAGAAATGCCATGACGGAATTAGAAGCTGCAGTGTATCGGGAGGACTATGGGGGGGGTGCCCTACATCTACGACAAATAAAGTGAGAAGGGTGGGGCGTATTGGTAAACAGAGGGGAAAGGCCAAGATCGGGGGGGGGAAGCGGGACATGAAGGAGTGACGTGATTAGTCTTTTCTTCAGGCTGCTAGCCTCTTGGCTTCCCGGAGAGCTGATTGTAAGTCGTGCTTTTGACAATATTTCACAAATTCGCCATTAACCCTAGCCTTTGCCAGTATGAAGGCACGTACAGGTTCCCATGTGGCTTCTGTAAGATTGAAGCACTTCCACTTAACAAGAAACTTCCAACCTTGCCGATACTCATGCTTGAGTACGTAATGGACCACATAGTACCCCTCTTCTGCATTCATATCCGGCAACACGTCGGGGCCCGAAGTCTTTCTTGGAGGGTCGGACCGGGCCTTGGCTCTTGACCTCGTCATAGGAGCTTCTCGCTCTTCGGGTTTACATACATCCAAGATATCCTCCTCTCCCCCTTCTTCTTCATCTCTTTCCGCTATTTCTACCTCACTCTCCTTCTCAGCATTCAGCGGAAACCATTCTTCGTCATCTTCGAGCTCCAGTGGAAACTTCCTTAGAAAGGAGTGGGCCACTCTGATTTCTCCTCCAAGGGCAGGGCTCAGCCGGACCAGGACACTACCAGGGCCCACTTGGGTAATCTTGTACGGACCCAAGTGAGGAGCATGAAACTTGCCAATTTGAAGTTGGGGGAATCGATTCTTGTGAACGAGCACATGGTCCCCCACTTGATAGCTAGCGGGCACTCTCTTGCAATTAGTCCGGGAAAGGGACCTCTCTCTGAAAGCCCTCAGAGTGTCCTTGGCCGAATCACATAAGCGCTGCTCCTCCTCCAGCCAGTCCCCTACAGGGACACTAAGCTCTGAAGGCACCGGAAAGTCCAGATCCCATTTGGGTCTCACAAGGAAGAGTTCATGGGGTGAGTAGCCAGTCCTCGTGGACTGTTGTGAATTCAAAATCCAGTTGGCGTAAGGCAGTAGTCTCAGCCAATCCTTGCCCCTTTGTTGTCTCCTTAGAACCCGCATAATGTTGATAAAGGACTTATTGAGCCTTTCGCACAGTCCATTACTCGAAGGCTTGTAAGGGATACCAAAGTGGACTCGGACACCCATACGGGATAGCAGACCACGCCAATACCCCTTTTCGGAAGTAAATCGGACGTCATTATCCGAGTAGACCTCAACCGGACGACCGTAGACCTGGATCCATTCTTTGAAAAGAATCCCAAAGGCTTGCTCACCGTCAATCCTCTTAGTGCAGGGATACACCCTACAGAAGCGTGTCAAGGCACAGCAAACCATAAGGATGTAGTTAAATCCTCCAAACTTGGGGACTTCAACAAAATCCACATACAAGACTTGGCCTCCCAACTCTGGGATAGGAAGGGCTCCTACAAGTCCACAATCAGCACATGTATTCTGCTTGCATTCAATGCAGATGCGGCAAGATTCGGTAATTTCTTGGATGAATTTGCGGATCTTTGTCTTGGACACGCGGGTGAAGAACAACTGTTGAGAGAACCACAGACATCGGGCCCCGCCCGCATGCTGTTGTGCCGTCGTATGACACCATACTAGGACAGTTTGAAGATAGTGGTTCGGAACGACCACTTGCTTTTCCCTATGGAGCTTGTTGGCTTTGATCACCCACATGGATCGGTCTTGAAAAAGGACGGGCTTGTTCCTCAAGGCTACTATGATGCCATGGTAGTAGTCATCCAAAGAGTAGTCATCCAAGTTCCAAGAATTGCTGGGAAGATCTAGAACCTTTTCCATTCCTGAGTCCAATTGGGTGTCCATCTTTTGAAATGCCTTCCTTGCAAGTTCCTCCGTGTCCACTTGATAGAGGGAGTTAAAGTTGTTCCGAGACAAATAGTCACATAGTTCATTCTTGACTCCTGGCAGGTGATAAATATTCAAGTTGAACTTACTTAGGAAGGTCCACCAGCGCCTCATACGCTTTTTTTATGGCGGAGGGTTATTCAAGAAAGTGGCAGCGGGCTGTTTGTCACAGAACCATACTAGACGCTGGCCGGATAGGATCCTGTATTGGGAACACATCATAAGAACCGCTGATAGGAGCTCTTGCTCATAAGTAGAGTAGTTCTTACGAGCTGGGTTCCATTTCCAGTTCCAATATCCTATTGGAATAAGAATCCAATCCTCCTGATACGTATGCTGTAGCTTTCCTTCCTTTTCGGCCCCGGTGGTACAACCAGGGGTTTCATCCAACTGACCCTGCTCAAGCTTTTGCCATTGGTACAAACTTCCCCCTCCGCCGACGTCACTGGCGTCGGAAATGAGGACAAACTGTCCTCCTTGGGGGCCGTAAAATCGGACCCCAAGGGAGGAAACTTGAGCGAACTGTTTCCTGAGTTGGGACATATGAAACTCATGCTCATGTGTCCAGACAAAGGTGGCATTCTTGAGAGTGAGGTCTGAGACTATTGAGGCATGGTAGGTGAAATTCTTAATGTGGTGCCGGTAGAAGTTACAGGCCCCTAAGAATTGCCTCACATCCTTCACGTCCTTAATGGTAGCTTCCAATATAGGCGCCAACTTGGAGAATGAAGGTCTCCACCACCCATAGCCACTCTCAAAACCCAAATATTCCACCTTTTGAACGAGGAATTGGCTCTTGTCATATCGGAGCTTGAGGTGGTTCCTATGACACACCTCGAGGAAGGCTTCCGACAAGATCTGATGGTCTCCAAATGTACGGTGTGCCCAACATGACATCATCAATATGACACTCTGATTTGCCTCCACGTGTAAACACTCTTCGTGCCTTGGAATGGGACCTGATCTGAACCATTACTTGGTTCATAATCTCCTGAAAGACGGCCGGTGCATTAGCCAACCCGAATGGCATCACTTTTGACCTAAAAATCCTTCCTTCAGGCGTGATAAAGGCCGTCAGCCTTTGAGCTTCTGGTGTTAGCTCCATTTACCAGAATCCGGACCGCGTGTCAATCTTGGACTTGAACTTGGACCGGGCCATGCATTCTAAGGTCTGTTCCATATTAGGTAACGACCCAGCATGCAGGTAGGTGAGTTTGTTCAGGGGCCCATAATCTACCACCAAACATAAGGCGGTACTTCCCGGCTTCGGCACTAGGAAGCACGGAGAGCAATGATTAGGGGTTTCCCCATGCTGCAATTCTTCAACCACATTGCGCCGCACGAATTCTTCAACTTGCTTCTGGATATCCTTCATGTGTGCCTCACTGCATGGGTATGGCCTGCACTTGAGCTTTTTTTTTGCAAATTCAGGTTTCAGGCGCAAATCCATTTGAATAAGTTTCTCCACACTACCTGCTTCAGGAAGATCCCCGAAGGCCTGTATATACTTCAAAAGAATACCTTGGAACTCCAGAGGTAGGTTGGAACCTTGAGTGTGTTCCTTGGTGGCCTCGAGGTCAATTGTGAGGTTTGTACCCCCCCCTACCTTTGTACTTGGGCAGCGGTACTTCACACAAATGAGCCTGAAGTCAGCAGGCACGAAATCAAATCGCAAATGGGCTCATGTTGAAAGGGTGTACAAAGACCTGTGCAACAAAGAAGAATATGTACAATTCCAGAGCAAAACATACTTGGAGGAGCAGCAAAGTGCTGAAACATCGTAAATCTGGGCAGACCAACATAAAGTCAGATTCGCGAGTGACTTGTTAGGGAGTTACTAATTGGCCGGGGAATGGGTAGGTCTACCGGCAAGGAGGAATCACCCATCTATTGAAATAAAATCATTAATCCCCATTTGAACTCCCAAATACCTCCATGATTGAAATAGAAAAGTGGTGGAGGTAAATGATGGATGTGAATCATCCCAAATCAGGTTTACCTCATTTACCTCACACCCCCCGTAGACCCTGCATGAAGGGTCTAAATCTCACCACTTTTTGGTAGCCATCTAAAGGGCTAAAAGTGGCGTTCAAAGTAAAAGTGATTGGGGGGGAAGGAACTAAGAAGTAAACCAAAGTCACAAGGAACAAAGTATTCCTGAGTCTTCCCCTTAGGCCCAAAGGGTCTCAAGGAAAGGTATGTTCATGAGCCAGGACGATGCACAAAGTGTCCCTTATTCCCTAGGAATCTTTTGCTATAGATCATTTGAAAAGAAGAAGGTAACTCATTTAAAGACCCTGTGGATCTTAGACTCTACCTCATCGGAACACTTGATTTCAAAGACCCACGGGAACGTGACGTGGTATGTAAGTGAAAGCTATATTGCTACTTGTTGCAAACTACTAAACGACTTAACACCAAAGGGGTTTGAAAACTTAGAACACCGAAATTCAATCACCATCCAACCAGGGGGGATTCCTGCAAATTCAAGGCCTTTAAATCCTGGCTAATTCCTCCACAAAAAACCAAAGTGCAAAACTAGCCAGGTTAATATCACCCCTGGGCTCGGTGCTGAAGCAAAACAAAGCCAACATTTCCTTTATGGTCACTAACAACAACAACAAAAAAGATTTCAGCTACTCTGAAAAAGAATGGAAACACATGGTGAAAGGTCTTACGTACTCACCTAAATTCCTACTAAACTTAGGTCTTTGGACTTGTGCCACCCATATACCACCCCCCTTTCCTGCCCTTGCACATACCTCTTGGACTAAAGCCTAGGAACAGCAGTGCAAAAACCAAATTCTGAGAAACACTGAAAGAAATGGAATCAGTCTTGAATTAAAATCAGCGACAAAACAAAACAAAACAGATTTGGACATATGTATATAGACAACAAGACAACAAAAAGAAGGAACAAATGTTGTCAGGGAGGCACAAACTAAACTACCTACGGGAAACTTATGGATGTGTTCATCAAAACCGGGAGTTGAGGGAAGTGTTGCTTACCTAACAAAAATCTTTGGACTAAAGCCAAAAGGTAAGAGGAGGAAAGGAGAATATATAGATACAGCATACATCAAAATTCAAAGCAATCATACAGACTGGCTATTTTTACAAAGCACGTGGCCCATGTTGGCATTGGCCTGAGGGCGACCGGTGATGCAACACTTAGAAACCTTGCCTGGCCCTGGAGGGAAGAAGTTGCCCCTGGATACAATCATCTTGAAACTAGAATAACTGATTTCCTATCTGGGGGGGGGGTGTAACACCCAGAAACTGCCACTTGGAGATCCCAGAATGGCAAAGTTCCCGTCAGGGTGGGGTAGGACCCCCTGAAACTGTCATCTGGGGGACGTCAGAATAACAGATTTTCGATCTGCGGGGGGGTATAACACCCAGAAACTGCCATCTGGGGATCCCAGAATGGCAAAATTCCCATTGGGGAGGGGGGTAAAACACCCTGAAACTGTCATCTGGGGATCCCAGAATGACAGATTTCCCATCTGGGGGGGGTAAAACACCCTGAAACTGTCATATGGGGATCCCAGAGTGACAGAAATCCCGTCAGGGGGGGGTAAAACACCCTGAAACTGTCATCTGGGGAGCCCAGAATGACAGAAATCCCATCTGGGGGGGGGTAAAACACCCTGAAACTGTCATCTTGGGATCCCAGAATGGCAGAAATCTGATCTGGGGGGGGGGGGGGGTAAAACACCCTGAAACTGTCATCTGGGGATCCCAGAATGACAGATTTCCCATCTGGGGGGGGGGGTAAAACACCCTGAAACTGTCATCTGGGGATCCCAGAGTGACAGAAATCCCATCAGGGGGGGGTAAAACACCCTGAAACTGTCATCTGGGGATCCCAGAATGACAGAAATCCCATCTGGGGGGGGTAAAACACCCTGAAACTGTCATCTCGGGATCCCAGAACGACGAAAATCTGATCTGGGGGGGGGTAAAACACCCTGAAACTGTCATCTGGGGATCCCAGAATGACAGATTTCCCATCTGGGGGGGGGGAGGTAAAACACCCTGAAACTGTCATCGGGGGATCCCAGAATGACAGATTTCCCATCTGGGGGGGGGGTTAAAGCACCCTGAAACTGTCATCTGGGGATCCCAGAATGACAGATTTCCCATCAGGGGGGGGTAAAACACCCTGAAACTGCCATCTGGGGGACGTCAGAATGACAGATTTCTCATCTGGGGGGGGTAAAACACCCGGAAGCTGTCATCTGGGGATCCCAGAATGACGGAAATCCCATCTGGGGGGGGGGGGTGAAACACCCTGAAACTGTCATCTGGGGATCCCAGAATGACAGAAATCCCGTCTGGGGGGGGGGGAAAAACACCCTGAAACTGTCATCTGGGGATCCCAGAATGCCAGATTTCCCATCTGGGGGGGGTAAAACACCCGGAAACTGTCATCTGGGGATCCCAGAGTGACAATAATCCCATCTGGGGGGGGGTAAAACACCCTGAAGCTGTCATCTGGGAATCCCAGAATGACAAATTTCCCATCAGGGGGGGGTAAAACACCCTGAAACTGCCATCTGGGGATCCCGGAAATGGCAGAAAAAGTATCAGAAACTCTGCCGCCCCCCCCCACAGACATATCCAGATATCTGCAGCCCCCCCCCCCCCTTGAGTATGCACAGGACACGCCGGACACACATGGTATATGAATCAAGAAATTGAGTGAGGAATGCCTTCAGCCCTGCTCTACCTGACGGGAGCACTTGACTCCGAAGCGTGGCATTGGAATGGGCTCTCCGGCTGCAGGCTGGCTGCCCCCCGGGCAGCATGTTTAAAGGCCAAATTGAGGCTGTCCTGAGACAGTCTTGAGACTATCCTACAAGGCGCCTTGGGGCCCCTACATACCCTGCTCATCATTTGTCAATGCCAATACACTCCTCCACACCCTGTGACCACATGGGGACGCTTGGAGACAGACACGGATGCATGGTTCCTGCTTGGGAACCCGCGGGGACAAGTGGCAAAGCTTGGGAACACCCTCAGACACGTGGGATCAAGTGGGGGTGCGTGGGGGCGCCCAAGGGCCCATGGGGACGTCAGGGGACGATCCCTCAAGTCAATCAGATCAACATTCATGGCTGAAATTGCGAAAAACTTCTCTTGCCTTGAGGAAACAATGTTAGAGGTCTGATGAGGACACAGAATGTACAAAGGAGGTGCACAAGCAACAACGACTCACTGAGGCAACGACGAATCAGTGAACCCCCCCCCCCCTCCCCAGGGAAAAGAAAACAAGGGGAGGTCGGACATGGGGCAAGGTATGGTGAAATGGTGGGAATCCCTGGCACCCAGGTGTTTACCAACCAGCCCCGCCCCCCCCCCTGTACTCAGATGCATTCACACTCAAGCAAAAGCGTTC
The DNA here is from genome assembly GCA_964036045.1 of Eutreptiella sp. 'Long Island Sound 2002'. Lineage (NCBI taxonomy): Eukaryota > Euglenozoa > Euglenophyceae > Eutreptiales > Eutreptiaceae > Eutreptiella > Eutreptiella sp. 'Long Island Sound 2002'. The sequence continues at coordinate 131,154,594 of OZ038378.1, read as the reverse complement.
ATTGGGGTCTCGCCATGTCTGGTTATGGCTAAATACCCTATATACAATCACCGTAGGACGACGGTCAGAATCACTTACGCACACAGCCCTGGGCAGATCCTAGTCTTGAAATCGGCCAACTGCCAGTGCCGCAGGAACGTGTCACAGCTCAGAGCTTCCATGCCTTAGCCACCCAATTGATGTGAGTATCCGGACCGATACCTTAGGGGACCATGAGAGCCCCGAGCAATCAGTGCACAGTTATCAGACTGTCGCCGGTGTGATGAGCCATTCACAGATTCGCTCTCCATCCCAGGTATTCTGACGCTTGCATAGCTTGGTCCTTGAGAGTAGCATAAGGCAGGATCAACCAGAACGCTTGTCTTGATATTGGTCAACTGCCTGTAACACAACAAGGGCAACAGTTGAGAGTTCCATACCTCAGTCATCCCTTGAATGGCAGTTGCCAAACACATTAGAGCTATGCCCCACAACTGACTGAGACAATGGCTGCTCCGCCGCTCTGACACACAATTAGTTGCACCGTCCGCGCATTGTGCTGGGGCTGCCCCTCCATCCAATTGAAAAACGAACATGTGTGTGTGGCGGAGCGGCCATGTAGTCCGCTCAACACTGATAGACACGCAGTGAGAATAAAATGAATCTGAAACCAGGATATTCAGTGGGAAACTTGCAGATCCGTCGGCATCCGAGCGTGCTCTTGATGCACCCAGACTGAAGGCCAAGAGAGACAGCATAGACAGAGAGCAGCGAGACTTAGGCTATAAGTTGGCTGTTTCTCGAAGCCAAGTTTCCCACTGCTAAGCCATCAGTTACTGTCAGACCTATCGCTGTGATCCCAGCATTGGGCCACTTGCACTCACTGTGACCCCCCCCCCTTTTTTTGCCTGCAAATGGGAATCCTGAAATCACAAAGTGGGTCGGTAGGTGTGAGAGAGCCTGAAGGGCACAAGGGAAAAAGTGGTCCCCAGCAGGGCATGGCAGAAAGCCCTCAAATATACTCGGGGAGCACTGTCCAGGGCTCTGGCCATGTGCTGAGCATGACTGACTACCCTAATATACGAAAGAAAAGGTAAAGGGGGAATGGTGCAGCACTGGGCTTGGACACTGGTTGCACTGCCTGTGGACACCAGCAACAGTGCCAGCAACTTGAGCAGCACTGCTTTGCAGCAAGAGCACACAGGGGGCTGCCGACGCGCATGCCCTGCACCTGAAGAGGTGCAGCCCCTCGATCGCTCAGGGCCCCGTCATCAGGGGGCTGATACCCCTGGTAAAGAAGTAGTGGCGCTAGCGACCGTCTCATTGGTCTCGCTGCCGGTAACGTCCTCATCGACGGAGATGTGGGAACCGTGGCTCATGGTATTGGGAGTGCTCCGAAAACCCGTTGGCATACAGATTGCGACCCTGGGTACGGGCTGGATTCAGGGCAGCACCAGTCAGAGGTCCATCCACGAGGATAAAGAAGGTGAGCGTTGATCCCTTGGCCCAAGGAGTCATACCACCAGCGGACCCATACCCACACTTTGGCCAAAAGTAGTGGCCGCTCCGTCCTTGATAGCCTAGAGCGCAACTCGCTTGGCAACTTCCTTGCCAACAATCCGCATCTCACTCACAGGGGGGTACAGGAGCTTCAACTCAGGGCAGTGCTCACAGCATTACTCAACCACTGTGTAACCACCCTCGATGACCATGTTGTCCGTGATTTTTGTAGGCCCCACACAGACAGCCCCAGCACTCAAACCAGGGAAGACGAATGCGTTTTTCCCCTGTCCAATGGGAACTGCGCCGCCATCGGGCAATGGAACGTCGTCAAAGGGGCTGCCACAGGCAATCAGGGCCCTGTTGTCCATCCACTTGGCGACGACGGGAAAGCCTCCACATTGGCGCTGGGGTTGGACAGAGGCAAAATGGTTTGAATTTCACAGTTTGCAGCAACTGCCTTAACAATTGCCTCAGTGAACTGCCCTGGAATACCGCCCAAGCCGACGAGGCCTGTGGCTTTAGAGCCCTTAGTTGTCTGCAGCAGGTCAGGAACACCACCATCGGGAGCTAATGGCTTGGCCAGTTCAGTGGTCTGGGCGCTGTCGCTTTGTAAGCCTCCATCTTACGGCGTCCTTCATACGAACTCCATCATTGCCATGTAAGCTTCTCCTGTCAGTCCACTCGTTTTCACTGCCAGGTACATGGGATCACTCAGCAAATCCTCACGGCCGGTACCCGCATCGAGTGTAATTGGGCACTTCTGGAAGGGGCTCACGCCTCCAGCAGCAGTGTATAAGGCGAGCTTGCCAATGGGAGTAACCCTGGTCACCAGTCCCCAGAATGGCAGAACTGTCCAGCCCAACATCTGGTCAGCATTGCTGATGTTGTCCACAGAGAAGAAAAGACCACGGGGGAAGTTGGAAAATGTAGCTGTACTTCCTGCAGGCCTCTCCCCATTGCGCTCCTGAAGATGGCGGAGGTACTGGTATTTTCTGGATATTGGTCGGAATATGGCTGTAGGCACCATAGCAGCGTTCGAATTGCGTGTCTTCACAGTGTGCCTGCCGCTCCTCCAAAGTGAATGCAGCCCCCTCGTCTTGCGAGCAGCAACTCCCTTCACACTCACTGCTCCAGCTACAGGAGGAACGGTGCTGCCACATGAAACGCACTGCGTCGCACTGAGTAGAACTTTCGAAATCTAGACACAAAAGGTTTGGACTACCCCTTCCCCTCCAGAATTCGAGACAACTCATACAAAACACACTGGATCTTTTGGATGGCGCCCCAGCTAGCGCAGGTGTAGGGCAGGGGGCCAGCTCAGTGCACACTTGTATTTTTAGATAGCGCCCAAGCTGGCGCAGGAGTAGGACAAAGCGCCAGCTCAGTGGAGGTATTTGGAGGAGTATCTGCAAGGGTACTGTGTTACCTCACTGAGTCACGGCACATTGCCTACGCCGAGCGGCCCCCTTTTCACCCACCCCCCGTGGTTTCTGGCTTGAGAGGAGCGGCGTGTCACCCTCATTCGGGTGTGTTTTTGTGACTTCTCTGTGAACCAGAGAGAGCTTCGGGGGGGGGGGGGGGGCAATTCCCCCTCCCCCCCAAAGTCCACACCCTACTCCGAGGACTCATCTTGGCTTCCCATGTTCGGGGAATGCAACCCTAAGTTTCCCTACTCGGCAAGCCAAAAATGCTATAGGCCTACCCTCAATCCGAAACGCCGAATGCGCAGGGGGCGGGGGCGCTGCAATCCTACTGATCATCTGGCTAAGATCATGGGGTGTTGTGGCACTGCCAAACGCATGGCTGGCATGTACTCACAAGACCACATCGACATTCTTTGTACCACGCCAAAAATATACCACCAACTGTGCCCTGATTCTACAGCAAGGACACACCCAACGTTCAGAGAAAATGAGGACAGGTTCCTGCCCCCCCCCAGGAATTTACTGACAGGGCAAACCCCCCCCTCCCTTGCTCTGCTGAAAATTGAACCTGCCTTCATTTGCCAAATATAGACTCTACAGGACTGGCAGGAGCCCAAGCATCCGGACCTAACAGTCAGAATCCTCTATGCTCAGCCCGCTATAATGCACACCGCAGCCTGTGTCTGAATTGCATTAGATACCATTGCGGCAGGGCACCAGTGTGCAGCACAGGGCTGCATCAGGTCCCCCAAGTCAAGGGAGCCTTATTGAATGACCCGATCCGAGCCGACAAAAGGAAAGCATTTCTGACCTCACTCATGTCCAGACAATCCATGCTTTTTTGCGTCTGCAATTATAGAAAGTGTCTCCATTTGGTACGGCAGAATTTCATGGCACATGGAGTGCTTTGGGAATGCACATCTCACACATATACAGAGCATTCCAAGTCCCCCGCAGAATAAATGCGCTGTTGACAAAAGAAGTACGCCATTATGATAATTGAGCACAGAGTGACATCTGAGAGAATCTCGAGTATCGGCCTGGCTCTATGACTGTGTCACATCTCAGGCAAGCACACAAGTATGGGAACAGACACAAGGAGAAATGATCCTGTGAGGCCTCAGGACTGCCTGGACCTTTGTCGTAAACATTGAGGAACAAATCTTCCGCCCAATCACTGCTGCCTTTCAGCTTGTGTTGTTGCAAGAACATGCCTGCCTCGTGGACAGTAGCCCCCCAAATGCCATCTGGGGCTCCCTGTGCACTCTGTGGAGGGGCCAAGAAAAAAAATCTGATTCGGGAAAAGGAGTCAGTGAAACGGTCACATTGTTCGCCTTGCACGACATTGATGCGGGCGCACAGACATGGGCAACACGTGGCACAGTTGATACCACCCGATCACAAATGACAGAAAGCTGTGACAGGACAGCTAATCGCCCGACGCTGAAGCCTTGCTTCGTGGGGCAAGCACTGGACACAGTACAGTGCTGCTGCACCACATTCTCAGACTGGCAAAACAGTGGGTGTGATACATTGCTGGAAACACAGCACTGTTATGAGGTGATGTGTACAAGGAACACTAGGCAGCGCCATGTGCAGGAGGTCAACACCGCAGTGGGGCAGTGGGAGAGTCCGCTCTGAGTGGACCTGACACCAGAGCCCCAACGCCCTGCCGATAAGAGCTCGACCCTGGGTTGCAACCCCCCTTCAAGAAGAACCTCCTGCCAAAGTGTCGTGCAGTGTGTACATCTGGGGTTGATAACACCGACTGTGCACTGCGCACATGCTTCTTTTTGAAGCCATTGTCTACAGCTCTTTGGCACAGCATCATCAGGAAAAACCACCTCAAACCTCAAGTGCAACAACGCCACACTCCCAAGAGCACACAGCATCCTGAAAGCAACAAGCCATAAAAAGAAAACCACATCTCTGTGATTCCATCCTTGCACATTCGATATGTTTGCACAGGCACAGAATAATTCAAAACATCAGAATGTAAAAGAGCGCAAAAAAAGATTTTCGGATGAATGATGCCCAGCGAATAAAATCGAGATGCTATGCAACTTGCTGCAATCATGTGCAGCTTGCCATGCCAAATTGCCGCTTGATTCAGCATGGCAAAAGAGGTATACAGAAAAGCAGGACAAGTGCCGGACAGCCCTTCACTGAATGCCAATCTGATCAATCGGCCCCCGGGAAATAGTTTGAATTCTGTTTGCTACTGCATTCCCATGGCCAGGATCTGCACATGCTCTTTGGAAAGCCAAGCCCCAAGAACAGCGCTGCTCATGAAAATGCAACACGGTCCGACGTCTGTTGGGATTGGAAAGGGACGTGTTGTGGACAGCTCTCCGTAAATATTCAGAGAGCCGCTCCTGCAGTTCCATGGCCCAGACCACCCATGTTACCACCCATGGTCTGAAAGGAGGTGCAGTTGGAATAGTGCCAAGAAAAACAACTGCTTGAAAAATGCAGTCCTGTCCGAAATGACAGTCACTGCAGCCGCTACGCACCCTCTGCCGACAATGAATGAGCATTTCCCACAGTACAAAATTCCCCGGTACAACAGTCCCAACAAGCCGTACAAAGCTTTGTTGCTGCCCGAGTCGCCGTTTGAGCTTGTGCTGCCTGTGCTGGTACTGGAGGCGCTGCAGGTGACTGAAACCGACTGCCCGACGGACTGAACGCACGTCCCGTCAGTCGCAACAGTGGCCATCACAGACCCAGGACAAGTGGTACCAGAAGCATATATCAGCCACTGGCTGCAATAGGACGAAACGGAAGTCGCATATCCGGAAACCACAGTGCACGCGTCGCTATCAACATTTTCCGTTGCAGTGAAAGACTTAGCCCACACAAACTGCACCCTGTTTTGCGCGCCGAACGCGCAGAAAGGGACCGGTTCGCAACAGGGCAAAAAAACTATTTTTTTGGATGTTTGATGAACGTGATTTTAGACGTAGGGAAATAAATTGCTTTTTTGGTGTTGTGCAACTCCGCGTTCCTCAATGTGACGTTTTTTACATTTCTCTGGCGTTCTGAGTGCGCGAGGCCTCGCGCACTCAAGATGTTCAAAGTAGAATTTATCACGAAACCCAAACACCCGTAAGGACTGGCTTTTGCAGAAATACGCAGCTCAGTACACGGTATTAAAAGTAGGATTGTGTTGCCCACGGAGCATTGGAAGCGTAGGACTGTCGGACTTCCCATGTTAGGGGAAACACATATACTGTAAAGTGAAAATAAAATACAAACTTAGGCACCCTGAGTGCGCGAGGCCTCGCGCACTCAGGCCACGTTATGTATTGAATTTGCAGATTGGAAATAACGCGTACAATTGTAGGTACGGTACCAGACGGACAAACACATTTGATTTTTCGGGTGTATGTGTGTGTAGACACCATGTTGGTCAGATATAACAAGGCATAGAACATTGTCCCACGGAAACAATCAGTGCGCGAGGCCTCGCGCACTCAAACGACGGAAGAAAATGAAAAAGCAGGCAGGTCAGGCTACGCCGGTATTTACATTCCCTTTCACGGCTACCACCTGTGACAGTCGATTATACATCGGTAACCTTCGTCATATTTTTCAGGGGATCAGGGGAATGATTTACTTTTTTCCAACAGCCACTCAATGGCAGACGTGTCCGGTTCTAATAGCGGCCGTAGCCTTCGCTGCCCGATAGATATGGTTTTTTTTTCCAACTGGGTTTACAAAAGGAAACAGAATAGGAAATTGTGGTTGCAAAAACGGTTTTCGGTTACTGGGAACGGAGCGCACGCAGACACCAAATACAATCTGCGGCGGCAGCACGCGCACCAGAAATGACGACAGGAAAAGGCCAGATGTTTTCAAACACATTTTTTTAAAAGATCGCTGTGCGAAACGAAACGATAACCAAAATATGTGCGTAAATCTAATTCCACAGAGAAAGACGCAAAATGCCACTTCGAGGCAGAAAATCCGTAACGCATCAGATGATAGCAGAAGTAAGCAAAGGAGCAGCAGCACTACGAGAGGCATGCGCGGCAGAACCAGCATACCAAACAGCAGATGACCTGTGGAAAGGACTCAAACGAACCGACCTGGCGGCGCAACTGGTGTTAACATTTGCACAGCGACTCAGGTTCAACAAAAGAACGCGCCACAGTTTACCAGCAGCTAAAAGGCAGGAGAACAAGCACTGGGTGCGCATTTTGCGACAGGAGGGCTGGAACTTGTACCTGTTGATGCGTCAACGGGCAGTACCAAACAGAAAAAAACCGGGAAACAAAACAGGGTACCTAACACAAACAGAAAGACGAACAAAAGTACGACTTGGGCAAGCAGACGCTGCTGCAGATACAGTGGACGAACAGGCAGCAGCAGCACTTAAAGCAACGTGGTCACTGGTGCTTTCGTCGTGTTGCGTGCTGTGGATAGACAACTGGTACCGGGCAGGATACACGACACACCCAGACGAAAGTGACCGGTCACAAAACTGTACTGCAATGGCAGTACTTCAACTGAAGCAGAGGCCCACGTATTGGGCAGGACATCCAGCCGTTGAGGACCTGGCAGCGCGGATAACGACAGTGGCAAGGACTCTGCAACAACGTGAACGAAGAATCCCCCAGACTTTGCGTGACATGGGGTATGCAGATGGGTGTACACCAGACACCGGAAACGTGAGAGCACCGTTGGATGTGAGGAGGGATGCAACGACTGTGCAGGCACCGGTGTGGCACCCGTTTGCCCTGTCAAAGGAAAAGGTAACTGGTGGTGTTGGTCTGTTAAACTTGTTGCACTTTGCAAAGGACGTAGCGCAACAGACAAACAGAGTTTTACCGCTGTTGGTTGACGAAAACATACACTACAGGATACTAAAGATGTTGTACGGTGCCAAGAACCAACGATGGAACATGCGTGCGTACCTGCCTTACGTGCCTGTAGTTTACGGTGTCTGGCATGCCTACAAGTCCGTTGTTACTCATACGTTTCGGGTGTTCTGGCCCAGTCTAACCTACCTACGGAAAGGTCTGCTACGACCTGGTTCCACCATACTATCATACCCCAAACTGATAGTTATGGAAAAAACTATTGCTGCGTTGATGCTTGCCACCCCCCGAATACTACGCCCGTATCGGCGCAAGGCACAAGCTGCAACCGCGATCAGTGGTCGTGACACTGCGCATGCCAACAGGGCAGCAGTGGCAAACGCAGTCTTGCATTTGTTGTCGGAATGGTGCCCGTTGTTGTTGTACTTGGGCCAACTGGTGAGGGGAAAACAACGGTACAGGGTCACGAGCCCAGGAGGTGTTGCAGTTGAGTTTGTGTCTGTTGAGGAGGCTGCGTCGAGGACCGTGTGACACCGTACTGAAGTACGAACGCACGATCATGTGCACATTGCTGTACAACAGCAAGTGGCATCAGGACCTGCCCGGTCAGGCACACTCAGAGGAGTTTGGAGAAGGGATGTTGAGCAAGTTGGTGCGGGACAAGGCGAGAAACACGGGTTCTGTTACTGTTGAGGAGGTCGAAAACCATTACTTGTTACTAAAGGTTGGTCCTGGTGGCAAACGCGTGGGGGTGCAAAACGTTCCCAAGAACCTGGTACACAGGTAGGTAGGTAGGTAGGTGCACTCGGTCGTGGAGAGGCGCCCCATGGTTCCCCCTGGCGTCGCCCCTGTGACGAACAGGAAGAGGCTCCGCGCGTGAAGAGGGGAGGCGGCTTACTTCCCGCTAGACCTGACTGTTGGCCCCCAACAAAGCGGCCCCGGGCAACGCCGGGAGGGCTGATCGCCGCCAGCGTGACATGCTTGTCTCGCCGGGAGGGTGTGCCCCCGTGCTTGCGCACGTCCCCTCCTTTGGGCGGAACCCTAGGGGTTCAGCGGACTTCCTGGCGTATCCCGTTCCCAAGGCGTGCATGCACGTTCTTGGTACTAGGGTTCCGAGGCGCTTGGGTGTCGCACGCTCCGCCTCGAGTCCCAAAGCAGCGCAGGCCTTAGGATGCAGCCTTACCCCCGGTCTCCGGATCTCGTTTGACCGGGTCACCTGCATGGCACGGGCTGCCTCAGTGCCCGGGCTGTGGGCACTGGGTTTCCTACTGTTGTGTGGCGTTTGTGTTTGGGTCCGGTTGGCGGTTGGGTGCGGGTTTTGTTAACCCCGCCAGTCCTGGCTGGGGTCTTGTGTGGGTGTGTTTGGGCACGGTTTGTGGTGTTGTCCCTCTAGTGTCGGCTGTTTGTGGTGTTCGTGGTTGGGATTCGGTTTCGGCCTGCTTTTGGGACGTGTGTGGTTTCGTGGGCGCCCCGCTTGCCCCCCGCCGTTTCCGGTTCCGGCGTGCGGTGTGGGCGTGTGTGCTGGGCCCGGGTCTCGGCTGTGCCCAGCCCTTCTTGGCTGGGTTGTCGGGGTGTGTTTTTTGCGCTTTGGTTTTTTCTTTTTTTTTTTTTCTGTCCCGGGCTTTGTGGTCCCTGTCCCTCCATCCCCTTCCTTTCGGGCTGGGCTGGTGGCTCTCTCTTTTTTTTTTTTCCTTGTCCCTTTTCCCCGTGGGCCGCTCTTACTGGCTTGGTGTTGCCGGTTTTGGGTGGGTGGTCCCCCTGTGCCTCTGTGGGGGTCCTGTCTTCGGTGCCTTCTGGGGGGGGGTTTGGCCGCCTGTGGTGGTGTTGGCGGGCGGTTTGGCGGCTGTGGGCTGTTTTCGTGCCTTTTCCCCCTCCCCCCTCCTTTTTTTGGGGGGGGGGGGGGCTTGCCTGTTCCTCCCTCTGCCTTCCCTGGGCTGGCGCACGCACTGGCCTGCATTCAGTGTTGTCTTCCGGGCTGCTGTCTTCAGTTGCGTTCTGTGTGGCCGCGTTCCGGCCCCATGGGTCGGGTGGGCTATGTACACGGTGGGCTCGGCGCCCCTTCTTGCCGGGTTAGGTCCCGGCTCTGCCGGCTGGGCGGCTGCGCCAGGCGGCTGCTTGTGGTTTTGGGTTAGGGGGCTGGGGTTGTTCGTGTCCTTTCCCCTCTGCGGCGCCGGCTGTAATCTTCTGGGTGGTCCGCCACCGTTGTCGCCAGGCGCGCTGTGGCCCCGTGTGTGGCCTGTGGTGCTGGTGTGTGGCTTGCTGGCGCGGCGCCCTCCAGGGTGTGCGGTGGCTGGCTTCGGTTAGTCCCTCAGGTTAGGGTCAGTTGTGTCGTGCTGTGCCGCTCTGTGCCGCGTCGCGTCGCGTCGTGCTGTGGCGCGTTGCACTGTGGCGCGCTGTGGTGCGGTGTGCCGTGGTCTCGCGTGGTGCCGCGGTGGGTCAGTGGAGGTCAGCCTGGCCTGTGTCGTGGTGCGGAGTGCGGGCCGGAGTGTGGCTGGCTGGTGGCTGGGGGGTGCGGTTAGGTGTGGGTGGCTCGCTGGGTCCGTGCTGTGGGGGCTTGGGCGTGCCGCTCGGGCTGGTGGGTCGGGTAGGTCGTTCGCGTGACGGTCCGTGGGGTTGCCCTCCCTGGGGGCCTGTGCCTTGGTCCCGTGTCCTCTGGGGGTTTCGGTCCCTAGTCGTGGGTGCCGCGGCCGTGCCTTCGTCCTCTTCCGGTGCCTGTGAGGTGGCCTTTGTGGTGGCCGGGGTCGTCGCCTGGCGGTGAGGGCGTGGTGGTGCGCCGTGCGGCGGTGTTCCCTGCGGCTTCCTCTGTGGGTGTGGCCCGTTCTCCCCGTGTAGGTGTGCCCTCCATTCTCCGTGTGGTTTCCGGTGGCCGGTGGGCGTGCGCTGGTGTGATCCGCATGGCGTCCGATGTTTGCTTCGGTGGTGTGTGTTGGGGTGTTTGGTGGGGCTGGGGCGGCGCTGGTCCCCCCGTCGTGGTGTGCCCTTCCTGGGTGTGGGTCGTGGTGCCTGCCGTGGTGCCCTTTTCCTCCGTGTCTTGGTCCCCGCTCCCGCCCCTTCCTGGTTCTTGGGTGGTTTCCTGCCCCCATGTGGTGTCGCTTCCGGCGTCCTGTCCGTGCGAGTGCCTGCCCTCACTTGGGGCCCTTCCGTGCCCTCTTGCCTGAGTGCTCCTTGGTGCCCCTTGCCCTTCCCTTGCCCTTGTCGTGCCCCTTCCTGGTGTGGTGCTGGTGGGAGGGGCGGGGTGGGGAGGGGGCGCCGGCGGCCCAGGCCTGGGGGTGGGTGGCCTGGAGCCACTGGCGGAGGGCTTGGGGGGTGCAGGGGGGGCGGAGGCCCTGGACCGCATCGCGGAGGAGGGCCTCCCATGCCGCTTGCGGCATGGTGGCCTCCGGGGCGGCCTCGTTGGGGTTCGCGGGGGTGCGGGTGCGCACCTCCTCGAAGGTATGCACCATGTGCACCCCTTCGTGCCTTCCCGCTCCTCCGGCCCACTTCACCCAGCGGCGGAGCTCCTGCAGAGCGGGGGGAGACCACCAGGCGAGGTGGGCGGGGGCCCGGGGGGGGGAGGGGTCCGTGCCCGTGGTCGTGGTGCGGCGGGGGGAGGACGTGGACCTGCGGTGGTGGCGGGGGTGCCGGTGCCTGGGGGAGCGGGAGCGGCGGCGGCGGGGGCTGGGGGTGGAGGACGGGTACGGGCGGAGGGGGGAGCGGGAGGGGGAGGTGGACATGGGGCGGCGGTGGCGCGCTCGGTGGTGTCCGGGGGAGCGGGAGTGGTGGTGGCGGGGGCTGGGGGTGGTGGATGGGTACGGGTGGCGGGCAGAACGGGGAGCCCGGCGGGGCGTGTGGGGGGAGGGGGAGGTGGACGTGGGGCGGCAGTGGCGTGTCTGGCTGCGTCGGGGGGAGCGGGAGTGGTGGTGGCGGGGGCTGGGGGTGGGGGTCTTGTTTGGCCGGTGGGGGGAGGGGGAGGGGGACATGGGGCGGCGGTGGCGCTCGTGGTGGTGCCCGGGGGAGCGGGAGCGACGGGAGCGGGGTCCCGGGGGGTCGTGGTGGCACCTGGGGGAGCGGGAGCGGCGCGAGTGGGTGGTTGAGGCGCGGTGGGAGTGTGGGCGCCGTGGGCGAGTGTGCCGTGCGGGGGGGGAGCGGGAACGCCGCCGTTTGCGGGACCGGGCCTCATCGCTCGAGTCGGGCCAGTCCGGAGGCGTCGGCGGCCCCTGGGGGGCCTCGCGCGGTGCCGCCTGGTACTGGGGGGGGGGGGGGAGGTCCCCCGTCGTCCATGGATCCGCCACGTAGGGGTGTGGTGGCGGCAGTGGCTGGTGGTATGGGTCGAGTGGCTGTCCTTGGCGGGGTTGGGCCCGGGGGGCCCCTTCGGCCATCGGATGGTGGCCGGGGGGGTACGGATACGGTTCCTGGTACGGAGGTGGTGGCTGGTACGGGGGGGGTGGCCCCTGGCGGTAGGTGGGGTATGCGGGTGGAGCGCTCGGTGGCTGCCATCCCGTCCGCTGGTGCTGTTCGTGCACGGGGGGTTGTGGCCCGGTGGGGTAGGGCGGTGGGCAGTGGTAGTGGTGGGGGTGGTGTTGGTAGTGGTGGTGGTGGGGCCGCTGGTGGTGGTGGTGTGGGTAGTGGTGGGGTTGGTGTTGCGGGTATGGCCCATGGACCCCTTGTGGGTTTTCCGGTCCCCCTTGTGGGGGTGGGGGGTTGGGCATCCTGGGCAGTCCCCGGGGCTGCACTATGTGGTGGGCAGGGGGGAAGGGTTGGGGGCCGGGCTTGACGGTGACGGTGGTCGAGGGGTCCCACGTCCCTGGGTCGGTTTGGCCGGCGGTGGTGGTGGTTTGTGGGGGATGGATGACGGGGCGCTTGGTGACGGGGATGCGGACGAGGGCTTGGACGGGGTCGTGCTGGGTGGCCGTCTCTGCGGTGGTGGTGGGTGCCGGCGGGAGGGGGGCGCGGGTTGCGGTGGGTGGGGGGTCCTGGCTTGGGCGAGGGTCCGGGCGGGGGTGGTGTCGGGTGGGTTTGTGTCGTTGCGTCTGCGGTGTTGTGTGTGCTCGCGTGGGCGCCGGCTTGGGTTTGGGGTCGGGTTTGGGGTTGGGGTCCGGTTTGGGTTTGGGGTCGGGTTTGGGGTTGGGGTCCGGTTCCAGGTTGAGGAGTACCTCTGTCCGGAGGTGTGAGGGTGCCGATGTCGGGTCGGGGGTCGTCCCGGTGCGTTGCCGGGGTGCCTGAGTCGCCTGTGTGGGGGTTGGGGGGTCGGTGCGTGCGGCCGCGGCTTTGGCTTTCGCCGTGGCCTTGAGGATGAGGGCGGCGGGGAGGGGGGGGTCGGAGGATGAGGTGGAGGAGGTGGACGAGGCTGAGGATGAGGAGGAGGTGGTGGACGCGGGTTGGGCTGTGATGCGGGCGGGCTTGTGGGCGGCGGCTTCTGCTGCGGCCACGGCGGGGAGGATGGAGGGCATGTCCTCGGGCTGTAGGTTGGGGGCGGGCGGCTGGGGGGGCCCGGTCGTGACCTGGCGGCCTGGCGGGCCGATCTGGTCGGCAGCGGCGGGGGAGGGAGGCGCGGGGCTGTGGCCTTCTCCTTCTGGGCTCGGCTGGGCCCGGGTCCTGCAATGTGCGAGGTCGTGTGGGTTGGCGTCCGCGGGGGGGAACAGTTCGCGTGGGCTGCATTCAGGGGCCGGGGGGGGTGGGCCTGGGTCCTCTGGGGTGTGTGTGGGGGGCGTGGGCGGGCCACTGGGTGGGGTGGGCGTGCCGTGGGGCGCGGGGCTCCCCCCGGCGGCTGTGTGTGGGTTGTCGAGTGTGGGGGGCGGTGAAGGGTGTCCGGCGGGTGGGTGTGTGGCGGGCGTGTGCTGGTGTTCGGGCGGGTGGGGGAGGCCCGTGTCGCGGGGCCCGGGGGTGCGCGCGATGGTGGGCGTGTGTGGGTCTCCGGTTGAGCAGCGAGAGGGGTGGGGCATGAGCGGGGATTGTGCGGCGGGGTGTGCTGTGTCGGTGTTTCTGTCCGCTTGCCGCGCGCTTGCGTGGGCAGTTGTAGGCCGGGCGGTTTGGAGGAGAAGCTTGCCGTCTTCTGCTGCCGCGGCAAGGATTTCGCAGACGACCTTTCGTATCTGGTGGACCTCTTGGTCAGTGGTGGGAAGGGGGTATGCTAGCTTTGGGCTAAGACCCGCGCGGTTGAGGACCCTGTGGATGGCGTGGTACCCGCAGGTGAGGGACTGCTGTGGTCTGGGGGGGGGGTTTGGTCGTGTGTCCGGGCCTGCCTCGACTTGTGTGTGGGCGGTGGGGATGGCCCAAACCCAGGGCACGGTCCCCGTGGGTGGCCAGCGGCGCTGGATCCAGTGGGTTAGGCAGAGCATGGCCAATCCCAGGTGGTAGCCCGCCTTCCCTGAGGTGATTTGGGCCAGGGCGCGGGCTGGGGGCTTGTCCCCTGGCTGGAGGACACCCCTGAGGACCCTGTGCTGGGTGGTGGGGTCCCCCACTGCCCCTGGTGGGGCGGTCTCCGGGGCGAACATGGTGTATGTCCCCTGGATGAGCCATTGCGGGCCGGGGGACGTAGCCGTAGCGGCTATCACGTAGTAGTGGCCGCGCTCGAGGACTGTAACCCAGACCTCCGGCGGGGGGTGGTCACTGTCTGTAGGTGGGGGGGGGAGGTCGTCGTCCGGGGTGCGGAGGCTGGCGGCGCGGAGGGCGGTTTCGCGGTCGGGCGCGGTGGCCTGTTCCCACTGTTCCGGGCGGTTCGGGTCCGCTGGGTGGTCCGTCTCCGCTGGGGCCCGTCGTAGGCGTACGGTCCCTTGACGCGTGACGTTGATGCCGGTGTCGTGCGTCAGGGCCTGGCCCCACTCGATGGGGGGGATCCAGATGTCCTGGCCCCGGGTGTGTTTGCGGGCTCGCCAGAGCACGAGGTCTACGATGGTCTCGTGGAGGCCGCTGCCTGGGGTGGTCAGGTCCCGGAGGGCTTTGACGCTGAGCTTGGTCCAGTCCTCTTGTAGGCGGTACCAGCCCAAGGGGGTGGTCGGGGCCCTGTCTTGGAGGGTTGCTCGGAGGAGGTCGGGGTCGCGGATGGTGGCCGGTGTGAGGGGGGGGTGCCCCGGGTCCGGGGGGGGTGGGCTGGATGGGCTGCCGGGGTCTTGCGCGTCTACGTCGATGGATGGTTGGCCCTGGTCGGGCTCGGCCGGACTGGGCGGTGCCGGGTGGCTTCTTGGGTGTGAGACGGGTCTCGGGGCGCTGTGGTGGTGCCTTGGAGACCTGTGGATGGAGACGGGGGGCGCGTGCGGGGCGCGAAGCGGGTTAGTGGACGTCTGGGTCATGCACGGCATGGTAATGGATGAGACGCTGCATGTGTTCCCTGGCGGTGGGGTCGGTGAGTTGCTCCGCGTGTGTTAGCAGGAGGTGTTTGCGGTGTACCATTTGGGCCGCTGCTCTGCGGACTGCTTCTAGCTGGAGGTGTGCTGCTGCCTCCATGGGGCTTTCCGTGTGTTTGGTGAGGTGTCGGTGCAGGGCCTGTGTCACTGCCCCTCTCATGGTGGCTTCTTTGATCAGGGGGTCCCGGAAGAGGTGTTCGGTGGCCTAGTGTGCGTGGCTGTGGGTTGGCCATCCTTCGTGTTGTCGCAGGGTTTCCGCCGGGGACCAGCCCACTAGGGTGTCCCTGTCTGTATGGAGGGGGCATTTCTTGAAGTGTACCCAGTCCTCCGGGGTGGTGTGGTCGCATGGGCAACGGGTGTGTTCGTCGGGGACGTGGATGTGCTTGCGAGCGAGCCATCTGGCGACCCTGGTGAGGAATGGCAGTTGCTCCCTGAGGAGCTGGATGCGTCGTTTTTGGAGGTGGGCTGGGACGTTTGCTGGGCGCAGCGCTGAGTGGTAGAGGGGGACTTGCAGTCTGTCCTGGAGCTCCTGGATGTGCGCCCGGCTGTCTGCGTCGCCGAGCACGCGGGCGAGATGTTGGATGGGGTTGGGGTAGTGGTATGCTCTGTCGTGGGAGGAATAGGGGGCGTCCTCTGGTACCCAGTCCCGGGTCTGATGGGGCTCGGGTACAGGGGGCACGTGTTGGAGGTGTGTGTGGTTGCGGCCGGGGTCAGGGATCTGGAGGGCTGGTAGGTGTGTTGTGCGCCGGTGTACTGCCTGGTTGTCGACCTTACCATTTCCGTATTGGTGTCTGTGGGACTCTTGTTTCACGATGTGGAGTTGGACGTAGGGGGGAAGGCTGCGAAGGGCTTTCCAGAGTAGCAGTGCCTGGGTGCCGAGGCTCGTCGCGGTGGCTTTGTGAAGTGGTTGCCTTGCTATGCGGAGGAGCAGGTGTGTGTCGACAGTGGCGTCTACCACGAACCAGACCCGGACGATGTGCGGGGAGTGGGCGGGTAGGTGGGCCGCGACCTCGGTGATGGCGTCGGCCATGGCCCCTAGCTCCCCGTGGGAAGAGGCCCCATAGGTGGTGTGGCCCGTGTGGTGGTCCATGTGGTAGTGTCCCCCGGTGTGGGTTAGCTGCAGGGTGGCCCCCCCGGTGATGGGCGTGAGGGCGGATTCGCCTGAGGCGTCGGTGAAGAAGAGCCGGTCCGCCGGTGATGGTTGTGGGAGGCGGCATGGGTTCATGGGCAGGTAGGCGTATATGGCAAGGCCCGTGGCGAGGTGGGCTACTGGGGTTGTGGGCTGCAGGATGGGGGTGGCGTACACCCCTATTCCTTTGGAGATGATGTGCTTCGCTTGGGGGGACAGGGCTATGAGTCCCTGCTCCGGCTGTCCTTGTGTGAGGTAGGAGTAGATGTAGTGGAGGATGTAGGCTGTGTCGGGGTTTAGGTCGTGGCATGTGAGGGTTTGTGTTCGGTGCTCCGGTGTGTGGCAGGAGTGGTGGAGCGGATAGTAGGGGTGCTCGTGCTTGCCCGTTCTGCCTGGCTCGTACACGCTGTAACGGATGGCGACCCCTGCCGGGTCGGGGCGGGGGCATGTGGGTGTAGTGGTGAAGAGCCATTTGGGCGCGTGGTCGGGGTTCCATGCTACCGTGGGGTTAGTGTCGGTGCGGTGGAACCATGGGGCTAGCCATGCGTAGGCCTGTGGTGGTAGGTGGGTTGTGGGGTGGGTGTGGTGGCGTGCTATGAGGTGTAGTACGGGCCATGGTGTGGTTGGTGCCTCGGGGTCACAGGCCCAACATGTGCGTGGCATGCCCTTGGAATCTTGGGGGACCTTTGGTAGGTCTCGGGCGGTCATGTGGTGTTTCGGTATGCGCCATTTTGCCCCGTGGTGGATGACGGTGGTCTGCGTGGGTTTGGCTTCATTCGGGGCCAGTAGTAGGGTTAGTGGTGGGACTGGGCCCGTCACCGGGGGGACGGGTTCGTGTTTCGATCCGGTGGGTGCGTAGGGCGGTGTCGCTGGGATGGGTCGTGGGTGTTGCTTTGTGAATTCTCGGTAGGCTGTGCGCATGTCTTTGCTGCCCGGTAGAGTGTGTCCCGCTGCTCGTGCCGTCTGCGTGAGGTACTGGTGGAAGAGGCGGTATTGCGGCCATTCGTGAAGCTGTAGAAAGGGGGTGTGGCGTGCCCCGCTGTGGTGCAGGACCCGCATTTGGGGGAGGGTGACGTATACTACGGTGATGGAGGCCCCGACAAGGTCTATGGTGTGGATGCTGCCCTTGGGGTGATGGTGGAGGTCCCTGCAGAGGACCGCTAGTGGCCCTTCCTCTGGGCACGTGTGGTTGGTGAGTATGGCGTGGTGTGGGGATGGGAGGAGAAGCTACAGGTGGTTCCACAGGCGCGTGTTCATGTTGGTGGGCATGCCCGTCTGGTGGAGTACCCAGCGCGGGCATGTGTTGCGGGCCCGTTGTGCGGCTTGGAGGCGGATTGCGGTGACCTCGCGGACCTCCGGTGAGTGGTTGTGGGTCATGCGGTGAAGGAGGAGGGCGGTGTGTCTGGTGTAGGTCGCTTTCACCTCGTCCCGTATGGCGTCCCCATAGTGGGGCCATGCCGCTCGGATGGCGCGGGTGGGTATGGAGGTGGGCCAGCCCCCGTGTGCTGCCCATGCCTTGGTCACGGCGCGTGTGGCCGGCTGGAGGGCGGTGGTGGGGTGTGTCAGGTGGAGTGCTTGGAAGCCTATGGAGGCGTTCAAGACCCCGGTGAGGTAGTACGCCAGGCTCTGGTGGGACAGGGAGAGGGCCTTGGTGGTCGGGGACGCATATCTGGGGAGATGGGCGAGGTGTGATTGCAACTTGGGAGGGAGGGTGGCGTCCTCAGGGTTGGCGGCCTGGACTACCCCCAGGTGGGTGGTGGTTGTCACGACTTGCATGGGGGGCCCTTGTGGCCCTAGGGTGGGAGGTGTGGCAGACCCCTTGATCATGGCCACTGACTTTGTGGGGTGGACGATGAGGTTGTTGTGGGAGAGGTAGGAGACGGTCACGTCCAGTAAGTCGTTGGCCTGTTGGGTGACCGTTGGTTCGGGGTCCGGGGCATGAGGTTCGTGTGGGGTGTGCGCGACGGTGAGGTTGGTGTCGTCCGCGAAGCCCACCAGGGGGGAGAGGAGGGGGTAGGGTGCGTAGGCCGGGTAAGCCTGCTCGATTGCGAGGGCCAGGGGGAGTGTCACTAGAAGGTACAGGAAGGGGCCTTCTGCTCCCCCTTGGGGGACCCCGCTGCCTGGCTCCAGGAAGGGGGTGAGGCCTGCTCCAGTGCGGACCGTGTATTTGCGGGTGCGGATGTAGCTGGAGGTGAAGTTGTAGAAGGGGAGGCCTAGGCGTTTCCACACCGCTTCTAGAAGGAGCCAGGGGGTGTTCGGGAAGGCTCCTTTGACGTCGAGGGAGGCGATGATGAGGTCCACCGGGTCCATGTCCGCGATGGTGTCCTGGAGGAAGATGGCCTCGTGTGGGGAACGGCCTGGGATGGCCCCCCAGAGGCTTGCTGGTATGTGGGGGTCCAGGAGGGGGCGGATGCGGCGCAGGAGGATGGTCCAGACGATTTTGACCTCCGTGACCGCACAGACTATGGGGCGCCAGTTGTCCGGGTTTGCCCAGTCCCCTTTTTTGTAGAGGGGGCGGACAACGTTTGCCCAGTCTGGTGGCAGGGGGGTCCGCCCCGTGACGATGTCCCAGAGGCGGTGGGCGAGGACGCGGAGGAGGTGGGCGGGGAGGTGGTAGTATGCCTCTGCAGGGAGGCCGTCGTAGCCTGGGGTTTTGTGTTGCCGGAGACTGTGGATGGCCTTCCGGACTTCGTGGATGGTGAAGGGGCGTTTTTCCAGTTGCCTCCTCTGGGCGTGGTTGAAGACCCGAGGGAGGCGGTCGATTTTGGCCTGGGTGTCTGGGTCCAGTGTGTCTTGGGTGGGGGTGTGTTGCCGGAGGAAGCTGTCTTGGGTGGCTTGGAGCACTGTGGCTGGGTCGTTGGTGAGGGAGCCGTCCTCCTGCCGGACCGTGGTGATGGTGCGGTAGCCGGTGTCGGTCATGGTGTCGTTGGGGTGGCGGATGGCCTTGTAGGGGAGTTCATGTTGCGCATACCGTTCGTGTTCCTGGGCAATGCGCTGTTGCCTGTGGATGTGCCACCGCTGCAGGTCTGCCCTGATGTGGGCTATCCGTGTCCTGCAGTGGTGTATCTGGCGGCGGGTTTGGGGGGTGTCGGTGTGGAGGAGGGTCGCCAGTTGTTGCTTCGCATGCCAGAGGTCATGGAGCATGTCCCCCAGGGCCGTGGGTGGTTGGTCGTCGTCTGTGTGGGGGTGTTGTTGGAAGCCGCAGGCGACGGCGGCCGTGCGCATGGCTGTGAGTAGGTCGGTGGGGTGTGGTTGGATGCGCCGGGCGCGGTCTATGGCCCTGTGATATTGGGACCAGGCATGCTTGTCATGCAGCGGAGGCATCTTCAGGGGGGGTGGTAGGCCTTGGTCCGCATCCTCCGGGGGGCTGGGGGGAAGGTTGGGGATGGTGAGGCGGATGTGCAGGGGGGTATGGCCTGTGGGTCCCAGCGGGAGGGGTCCATAT
The DNA here is from genome assembly GCA_964036045.1 of Eutreptiella sp. 'Long Island Sound 2002'. Taxonomy (NCBI): domain Eukaryota; phylum Euglenozoa; class Euglenophyceae; order Eutreptiales; family Eutreptiaceae; genus Eutreptiella; species Eutreptiella sp. 'Long Island Sound 2002'. The sequence continues at coordinate 131,134,972 of OZ038378.1, read as the reverse complement.
CGGGCCTCCGCTCGGATAATGGTGGTGGGGTCGCCATAGCATACGTCGATGCGGGATGGGGCGGCATCCGTTTGGTGGGGGAAGTGGGATGGTTGGCCTTCGAGGTTGGCCGTCAGGTCCACGAGCCCCAGCATTTCGATGGTGTCGCGGACTGCTTGGTCCTGGGGTGTGGCCTGTCCCCCTCGGTCCGCTGGGCTGGGGGCGGCGTTCATGTCGCCGATGATGACTGTGGGGGCGAGCATGGCCATCTGGCGGTATGCCTCGGCCGGGGCTTGGAGGAAGGGTTCCGTGGCTTCGCCGAAGGGGACGTGGGTGTTGATGACGTTGAGTTGCCATCCGTCCCCGACGACCTCATAGACACCTAGCCTCCCTGGGACGCTGAGGTGGTGGACGAGGTGGACGTGGATGCCGGTTTGGGCGTATAGGGGGGTCCCCTTGTGCCAGTAGCATTTGTACGCTTTCTGGTCCGGGGTATATATGGGGGTGGTTTCTGGGGGGTCGTCGCGCTGTAGGCCTTGTTCCTGGAAGGTGAGGAGGTGGGGAACCCACCCCGGCCCCTGTGCCATCGGGAGCTCTTGGAGGGCGGTTGTGGCGTCCTTGGAGTATGTGACGGCCGGGTGGTTGAGGTCGAGGAGGTTGACGGTGGCCTCGGTGGGGGCGGGCCGGGGCTGTGGAGGCTTGTGCCCTCGGCCCTTGCCCCGTCAGGGAGGGGGACTGGGGCTCGAGGACTTTTTGCCGGTTTGTGGGCGTTTGGGTAGGCGCGGCGGGGGGAGGCCTTGGCTCCACTCCGGGGGGAGCTCCCCAGTGTATTTGGTGCCTGTGTGGGCCCTGTTCTCTTCGGTGCGGAGCCGGATGGGGTGGGCGCTGGTGAGCTCCAGGGTGTAGCCGACTGGTTTGTCCGGGGCGCTGCTGCCTTGGTCTAGCTCCTTTTGGCGGTGCCAGATCACCCGGATCTGTGGCCCCCCGTTGTCCCCCGGTTCCTTGAGGCGGTACTGGATCGTGCCCTCACACCAGATCCAGTCGCCTGTGTGGTCGTTGCGGAAGGGCTGTTGGACCTTCGCGCCTTTTTCGAATCCTGGGTACGCTTTGGGCGGGGACTGTGCTGGTGGCGGGAGGGAGGATGATGAGGATGCCTGGTCCGCGTGGGGCGGTGGTAGTGGTGGGAGGGAGGATGACGAGGATGCTTGGTCCGGGTGGGGCGGTGGTATTGGTGGGAGGGAGGATGACGAGGATGCTTGGTCTGGGTTCGCCGGGTGGGTCGGGTGGGATGCGGGGGTCGGGAGGTCGCTGCTTTTCCGGCTTGGCTGGGGGCGGGTGCGCCCCTTTGTCGTCTCGTTCGCTTGGGTGGGACTGGAGGTAGTGGGGCTGGGGGGGGCATGGGGTTTGAAGAAGGGGTGCGTTGCTTGCTGGTCTGGATCCCTCAGTGGGGGTTCTGCCGGTGTTTGCATTTTCGCTTTCGCGTGGCTGCGTATGATGTCGGCGAGCTTGCGCACGGTCTCCGGGGGATCTGTTGGCCATGGCAGTGCGGCCGGGCTGTCGTCGAAGGGGTGGTGTAGGTGGTAGTTCCTCATGGTCTTGGCCTGCATGACCCAGGCCTCTGTGGGTTCCGGTGTGTCCGGGCCGTTGGGGGAGCCTTGAGCCCAGTAGAGCGCTGTGTGGAGGGCTTCCCAGGGGGCGCCTTCGCGGCCTGTGAGGGTGGTGGCTTGGAGGAGTCGCTGCTGGCCCCGTGGGGGGTCTTCCGGGTCTATTTCCGGGGTATAGGCCTGGGCCGCCATGAGGACTCCGTGTGCCCAGTGGAGGACCCACCATTGGGCGTCCGCTTTGAGGATGTGGATGGCGGGTTGTTGGGGGGGCGTGTCCAGGGTGTCCCACGATGCGATGGCTAGTGGTATCCTGGAGGGGTGGAGGTGTGGGGGGGCCTTGCGGCTTAGGAGTTGATCGATGTGGAAGGGGGTGACGGGATCTTTGGGGCCTTGGGGTGGTGGGGGCATTGCTGGGATGGTTGTGGGGTCCCAGTGGCGTTCGTGGGCGGCGAGGGTGTACAGGGCGGCGGTGATGATGTGGTGGGCTTGCCCCTCCAGGACGATGTGGCGCTCCGTGCCGAAGTCCTTTGGTAGGTGGGCTGCGGGGTGGACGGTGATGTGGGCCAGGGCGCGTTGGTGGGCCTTTTTTCCCCCGTCTGGCGCCTGTGTCCGTTTGTCCCCCGGGATGTGCTGGTGTTGGTGTTTTGGTGGGGGTGGTCCCAGGGCGAGGGATTCTACACCGTGGAGGGGGATGGCGTGTTCCCTGGACCTGTTGGGCAGGATGTATATGCCCGGGTCTCCTGGTACGGTGCCCAGGTACATGTTGCCCGTGATGGTGGGGGCCGGTAGCGGTTGGCGCAGGGGCGAGGTGCATGGGGTGGAGCAGGGCGGGTCATGGTGCTCACACCGGGGGTGGTCGATGCCGTACGGGGTGACGTGTACGGCGAAGGGTCCAACGGCGCGCTAGAGTTTGTGGGGTTGGATGTTGTGGAGGCGCGCCACCGCCCGTGTGTGGGAGCGCCCTTCGCTGATCCACACGGCGTCTGCCCGCGACGCCGCTGGGTTCAGGCAGTCCGTGGTGATGCCTGTGATCGTGCGGTTGTGGGCGGTATCTGATACCCTGGCGGGGGGGGCGCCGATGCGGGGGATGGTGTGGTCGTCGTGGAGGGCGCGGGCCTTGCGCCTCGCATCGTGTCGGTGCCGGGCTTCCTGGGCGGGGGTGTGCACACCTGTGTGTTTGGGCTTCTTGTTGGGGCGGTTTGCTGTGTGGAAGGGGGTGGGCCAGGAGGGGGCGTGGTGGAGTGTGGGGTGTGGGAGGTCCCCCGTGTTGCCCATGTGTACAGGGTGGTCGCGGCGGCCCCTTCCGCCTGTATGGTGTATCGCTCGTCGTGTCGGCGACGGGTGACGAGGACGTTGGGGGCCGTCAGCTCATACACGTGTGTGGTGTGGGGGAGGTGGCGGGTGACGGTGATCTTGGCGGCGTCGTTTTTGCGGGTGGTGGTGTGGGGGATGATGTAGTGGGTCGCCCATTCGTCCTGGGGGGCGTGTTCCGTCGGGTCCAGCTTGAGTGGGGGGTGGAGCGGCTTCGGTGTTGGGGGCTTGTCTTGGCCCTTCGCGTGGGGCGCCACTTTGGTTTCGACCAGGTATTGTGGGCCCCAGGTTTCCGGGGCCCCTACCTGTGTGGCTGCCGCTGTTGCGGCTTGGAGGAGGGCGGTGGTGTTGGTGTCTAGAGGGGGGGCCCCCGGTTGGGGGGTGAGGGTGTCATGGTCTTGGTACGCCCACCAAATGGTGTAGCCTCGTTGGGTGTTGCGGTGCGGGGTTTCGGTCTGGGCTTGCTGGATGGATAGGGCGGTCTTGATGTCCTCCGCTGCTTGTGGGTTTATGGGTGTGGCGTACGCCCATACTCCCGGGGCGTGTATGCCGTGTGGTGCTTGGCCTACTCCTCGTATCGGGTGTAGGGTGTGGTGGGTGCGTGTGAGCCCTAGGTGTTCTTGGAGGAGGTCCCCCCGGATGTCCTCCCACCGTTGCTGCCAGGTGTGTGTGTGGTCATTGGGGGCGGGGTAGGTGATGACGATGGCTTGCCATGGGGTGGGGCCTGGATGCACCGTCATAGGTGCCGAGGATGCTTGCGGGGGTATGTGGACGGCGTGGGCGGGGGCTGCTGTTACGGGGTCTCCCTCCGTGGGTGTGATCGTGGCATCGCCTTGGACGGTGAGGAGGAGGTGGTGGCGGTCCGTCGGTAGTGCCCAGGTGGTGGTGGGCTCGGTGATCGAGTGGAGGCGGATGGCCTGGAGGCCCGGTGTGATTTCGTCACATCGGAGTGTGCTGTTGTGGACCGCCCATTCCCGTGGCAGGTCTCGAAACCCGTTTCGGTCTGGGGTGGTGCGGTGTTGTGGGGGGAGCTCCATTGTGGTGATGGGGTGGGCGAGGGGCTCTGTGCGGGGTTGGTCTTGTGTGGTTGGTGGTGATGGTGCCTGGGGCATCTCTTCGTCCAGTTGCTGTGGGGCTTTCGCCTCCTGGAGCTCTGCACTGATGGTGGCGAAGACATCTGGGAGGGTGGGGGAGGCGGGGAGGTGGGGTGCCGGATCGTTCCAGGTGATGTGGTATTCCTCCGGGTTCTCGGGGCTTTGCTGTACGGTGATGGCGGCCGTGGCGTCGTCTTCAGGTGTCCATCGGTGTGGATTGTGGTCGAGGGGGTGGAGGGTGACGGTGTGGCGGTGTTTCCAGCTGTGGAACGCTAGGAGGGCGTGGAGGCCGTGTCTGGTGTCCCCGGGCGGGCGGGGGTAGGTTTCGGCTGCTGCCTCCAGGAAGGCGTCCGCGGTGCCTTTCCAGGTGTCTTCCCAGAGAAGGTCTTCCTCTGTGCCCCACTCGTTGTCGTTCCTTTTCTCCTGCTTCCACCCCTAGAGGGTCGCGTGGTCCTCAGGGAGGTCTCGTTGGACGGACTGGTAGTACTGCTCGGCGTCCATGGGGGCTAGGGTGCTGGCCAGTGTGGCGTAGATGTCCTTTGGGGGGGGGGGCGGTGGGGGCGTGGCGGCGCGGTCGGGGTCGGGCTCCTCTCGCTGGTGTTCCGCGTTCCGGTCTGCGGTGGACGCGGGGGATATGGAGCATGGTGGCATGGGGTGGTCGGGCTCCTGCGGTTCCGTGGGTTGCTGGTGGGCTTGTGGGCGCGGGGCCGTGGCTACCAGTAGGTGTCGGATGGCCGGAAGGACGTCGTAGTCGTCTTCCCAGCAGTGGGCTGGAGCGCACGCCCTGTCAAGGGGAGCGGGGGGGGGGCGTGTTGCGGAGTGGTGTACGATAGGGTGGTGGGCGACGCGTGCGGGTGGTGGCGTGCTCGCTCTGCCGTTCTGTTTCCCGCGAGCCCTGACCCTTGGGGGGGTGGTGGTGATGTTGGTGGTGAGGGTGGTGTGGGGCGCCGGAGTGGATGATTGTGTCGGTGGCGGCGCTGTTGGTGAGGGTGGTATGGGCGTTAGCGCAGATGAGGTTGGTGCTGGGCTATGGTTGATGGCGGTCAGCTGTTGTCGCTGTCGTCGTCGCCGGTGGTGTTGGTGCCTCTGATGACGAGGTGATGGTTGGTGAGCATGGCGCGGGTGACGTATGGGCGTATGTGGTGTTGTCGGTGGTGTCGATAGTGAGGGTGTTGTTTCTGGTTGTTGGGGCGTAACGTTTGTGGGCCGGATGTGGCGGTGGTGGCGAGGGTGCTGTAGATGATGGGTGGTGTGGCCCACGTCGCCTCCGGTGGTGGGGGTGTGATAGGTGCCGTGGTGGCGTTGGCGATGGTGGGGTGCCGCGGGTGGTGTATTGGTTGTTGGTGGTGGAGATGTTCCTGGATTGTGGGTAGTCCCCGTCCGGCGGTGGTGGTGCTGGTGGTGTCGGTGCTCGTTGAGGCCGTTGGCGACGCCGGGGGTTCCTGGCCTCGCGCGGGGTGGTGGTGGCGGTGGTGAGTGTAGGCGGTGCCATGGGCGGCGGTGCCATTGATGGCTCGGCCGGGCGTGCCGGTGCAGGTTTCGGGTGTAGGTGTGGTTCGGGGTGCGGCATTGGTGGGTGGCATCGACGGTGGGTGGGTGACTGGTGGGTGGCAGCGGTAGGGGGGGTGTCGGTTGTTGGTGAGGCTGTCGTTGTCGGTGTTCCGGTTGGTGCCGGTGATGGTGTCGCTGGTTGTGCAGATGGTGGGGGTGGGAAGGGGGACCCGTACCCTGGGGTTGTCGTGGCTTTCGGTCGATGGTGGTGCTTTCGGTGGTGTTCTTGAGAGTTGGCCGGGAGTGTTGTCGGCGATGCTCTGGCTGGTGCCGTTTGTGCGGGCTGTGTGGTTTTTGCGTCAGGGGTCGGTGGCGTTGGTGACGGTGGTGTGTTGGGGGTCGGCGCCGGTTCTGGCGGTCCGATGGTGAGGGTGCCGGGGACGTTGGGTGGGTCCGCGTTGTTGGGCCTTCTCCTCGCCATTCCTGGCGGAGGGTGCTGTTGGTGTCGCTGGTGGTGAGGGTGTGGTGGTGGTTCTGTGGTGTTTTGTGCTGCTTGGGTGGGTGGTGGGGACCCCTGGTTGATGTTGACGATGCTCCGGGTGATTTCGATGCGGTGGGTGTGATGGTGTGTGGTGTTGCTGTTTCTACCCTTGGCTGGGGGCCTGGTGGGTGGCGCTGGTGGCGTTTGTTCGCCAGCCGTGCTGGCGTCCTTGGTGTTGCCGTCGATGGGGGCGCCCTAGGTGTTTCTCTGTGCCGGGGTCGTGGTGGTGGTGATAGGGGTGTTGTGGGTGACGGTACCTCGGCTCGTCGTTGGTGGGGTTGGCGGTGGTGTGGATATTGCCGTGGGTGTTGGCGGAGTTGGTGTTACCGACGGTGAGGGTGTCACGGTGGTGGCTGGCGTGTCTCGTGTTGGTCTGGTGGCGTGGGTGTTTTTGGTGTTGGTGCTGGGTGGCCTGCGTGTTGGTGTTCGGTGGTTCCGGGCGTGCCACTCGTGGCTGGTGTTTGGCCGGCTTGTGGTCCTGGTGGTGTCGGTTGTCTCTGGTGTTGGGATATTCCCTTCGGCTGTCCTTGGGTCTGTAGTGACAGGTGTTGCTTCGGTTGTGGTTTAGGGTGTCAATGCTGCGGGTGGGTGGCGGTGTCGCCGTGTTGCCGCTGTCGGTGGTGCCGGTGTTGGTGTTGGTGGGGGCGCCGCCGGGGGAGCTGTGTGTGTCGGCGTTGTAGGGTGTTGTAGGTGTTGCCCTGGCGGTGTTCTGACGGCGGAGGGGGGGGGGACCTCGCCACTCCTGGCGGAGGTTCCCATGCGCGTCGTTGGCTGGCGGGTTGGCTGGCTGGCAAGGCTGGCTTGGTGTCCTTGTTGCCGATGGCGTCTTACCGGGTGGTGTCGCCGTGGTGGCTGTCGTGGATGCTTCGGGTTGCTGTTGGTGAGGTCGCACTGCCGGTGGTGCCGTCGGTGATGCCGGTGGTGAGGTCGTTGCGGGCGTTGCCATGGTTCACGGCGTCTCTGATGTTGTTGATGCTGCTGGTGGCTGGTGTGGGTCTGTGTGTGGGTTGTCAGTGGCTGCTGCTGCTGCTGGTGGTGGTTCTGGGTGCGGGTCGGTGGGTGGCGCGGTTGGAACGCCTTGGGTGTTACTTGGCCGTTGGGTGGTTTCTTGTGTTGGTCCGTTGTTGGCGAGGGTGTCTCAGTCGTCGTGCTAGGTGTCGGGGTTGCTGGTGTTGCCGACGGCGTCCCCGTTGGTTCCGGGTGTTTCCGCTGGTGAGGGTATTGTGGTGTTCGGTTTGGGTGTTGGCGGCGGTGCAGGTGTGGGTGTCGCAGTTCCTGGCCCTGGGTCTGGGCGTGGCCGTTTGGGTGTTGCTGGGTGTGGGCGCTCGCCACTCCTGGCTGAGGGCTCGGTGGCGTTCGTTCGCCAGCCGTGCTGGCGTCCTTGGTGACGCCGTTGGTGGGGGTGCCCTAGGTGTTACTTGGTGCCGGGGTCGTGGTGGTGGTGGTAGGGGTGGGGGCGCTGTAGGTGACGGCACCTCGGCCCGTCGTTGGTGGGGTTGGTGGTGGTGTGGATAGTGCCGTGGGTGTTGGTGGCGTTGGTGTTGCCGATGGCGAGGGTGCCATAGGTGTTACTTGGTGGTTGGCGTGTGTCGTGGTGGTCTGTTGGCGTGGGTGTTGTTGGTGTTGGCGCTGGGCGCGGCCTGCGTTTGGGTGTTCGGCGGTTCTTGGCGTGCCACTCCTGGCTGGTCGTCGCGGTGTTGGTGACGGTGTTGGCGAGGGCGCCGCCGGCGGAGCTGTGGGCGATGTCGAAGGCGAGGGCGCTGCAGGTGTTGCCCTGGTGGATGGTGGTGTTCTGACGGCGGGGGTGGGACCTCGCCACTCCTGGTGGAGGTACCCATGGGTGTCGCTGGCCTGCGTGTTGGCTCCCTTGGTGTCGTTGATGCCGATGGTGTTGTACCGGGCGGTGTCGCCGTGGCGGTTGCCGTTGACGCTCTGGTTTGTTGTTGCTGAGGCCGCACTGCCGGTGGCGGTGTCGGTGATGTCGGTGGTGAGGTCGTTGTGGGCGCCGCTATGGTTTACGGCGTCTCGGACGTTGCTGATGCTGCTGGTGGTTGGCGTGGGTCTGTGTGTGGGTGGTCAGCGGCTTGTGTTCAGGGCGGTGGCCGGTTTCTGTGGCTCTGTTTGGGAGGGTGTGCAGTAGGTGGTGTGGTCTGCTGGTGATGCTGTTGGTGTAGGTGGTGCAGGCGATGCTCCGGGTGGTGTCGTGGGTGAGGGTGGTGTTGGTGGCGCCGGTGGTGTGGGTGCCGCCGGGGATTGCATGGTGGATGGCGCCCTGCGGTCGCTTTGGTGGCGAGGGTGTTGCTGTTGATGGTTCTGGGCGTGTGCCCTCGCCTCCCCTGGCCGGGGCTTGGTGGTTTGTTGGCTCACCGGCTGTGGTGGCTTTGGTGTCCTCCGGTGGCGGAGGTTGCCGGTGGCGACGCTGATGGTGGGGTGTTGCCGGCGATGGTGTGCTTGATGCCGTTGGCTTGGGTGATGTAGGTGCTGGTACCGGCGGTGGTGTGTGTAGGTTGCGTAGGCGATGGTGCCGGCGGTGACGGTGTTGGTGAGGGTGTTGTGCTGGCTTGATTTTTGGTGGTGTTGGTGTTTCCGATGGCGTGGATGCTGGTGGCGGTGGTTCTGGGTGCGGGTCGGTGGGGGACCGGATCGGCTGGGTGCGGTCGTTGGTCAGTGTTGGGTGGCTTTTTGTGTTGGTTTGTTGTTGGTGAGGGTGTCCTATGTCCTAGTGTTGTGGTGGGTGCTGGGGTCGCTGGTGTTGCCGATGGTGCCTCCGTTGGTTTCGGGTGTGTCCGCTGGTGAGGGTGTTGTGGCGTCCGGTTTGGGCGTTGGTGGCGGTGCTGGTGTGGGTGTTGTAGTGCCTGGTCCTGGGGTTGGGCGTGGCCGTTCGGGTGTTGCTGGGTGTGGCCGTTCGCCACTCCTGGCTGCGGGCTTGGTGGGTCCTCCTTTGTGTCCTAGCGGTTTCTGGCGGCCCTGCAGCCCCCCTGGCGGGGGGGGTTGCTGGGTTCCTGTTGTTTGGGTTTGTGTGTGTTGCGTGTGTGGTGCGGGCGGCGCTTGCGTTTTGGTGTGTGGTGTGCGTTTGTGGGGCTCGTGTCGGTGGCGGTTGTGGGGGTGTGTGTTGTGTGCATGCTCGGGCGTGTGTGCGGTGTGTTGGTGGTGCGTTTGGGTGCCTGTCCTCGCCTTTCTGGGCGTGGTTTGGCGGCCCTGTTTGGTGTGGGGGCTGTGTGTCGTGGCCCCCCCCCGTCTCGGCTGTGTGGTTCCCCGCCCCCCCTGGCTGGGGTCTGTTGGTGGTGTGTCCCCCTGCCGTCCCCTTTGCGTGCCCTCCCCCTTCTGTCTCTTTTCCGTGTCGCTTGGGGCGGTGTTTCTCTGGTGTCGTGCCCGGGCCTTCCCGGCTGTGGTGGGTGGGGGGGGGTCCTTGTCGCCGGCTCGGGTCCCTTCCCCTGGTGTTTCCCCGTGGGGGGGCCGATGCTTGCACTCCCCGTCAGGGTGTAACTCTGTTGTACGGGCCGTCCATTTGTACTCGCTCGGTACAAATGGACCTGCTCCGTAGCCAGGTACTCCAGCCGTTCCCCACACCGGGGTCGGGTACACTGTGGGTCGCTGGGGAGTCCTTGCGGGATAGGCGTGTCTCTTGCCTGCCCCGATGGACGGTGTGCCCTACCCGCAGCCCCTCGCTGGGCCCGAACCGCAGTACGTGCCGTGGGGAGTGCTCTTGGTCAGGCCCATTGGTCACCCCCCCAGGCCGGTGCCACCGCGGGCCGCTGACCAACGGTCCCGGGCGTATCCCACCTTATTGCGTGTGCTCAGGTGGGGCCGATACGGTCACCGGGGGGGCCCCCAAACCCCTGAGGTTGGGTCCCTCGCCTGCGTCTCCCGTGGGCCCTGTTCGTCCCGCCCCCCATTTCGCTGTGCGGTTTGCGGTGGTTGGTGTCCCGTCTCTCCGGGGTGGGGTGGTGGTGGGGGGGGGGGGGGGTTTTCGCTGTTCCTGGCCGTGTTGCTTGTGTGCGTGTCGCCCCCTCCTCTGGTCGTGGTTCGCCGTCGGTGTGTGTGTTTGTGGCGTGGTGCGTGCGCGCGTGGTGTCTGTGTTGGTGTGTGGTGCGTGGTTTGTGGTGTGTGGTGTGCGGCGGTGGTGTGTTGGTGGGGTTGTGGCTGGTGTGTGGTGTGGTTGGTCCCTCGCCACTCCTGGCGGAGGTTCCTGTGTGCTACTCCCCGCCACTCCTGGCTGGGTTTCGCTGCCTGTGGTGGTGTGCGGTTCCCCGCCACTCCTGGCTGGGGTTCCGCTGCCGGCAGTGGCGTGTGGTGTGTGGTGTGTGGTGTGTGGTGTGTGGTGAGCGGCGGTGGTGTGTTGGTGGGGTTGTGGCTGGTGTGTGGTGTGGTTGGTCCCTCGCGACTCCTGGCGGAGGTTCCCGTGTGCTACTCCCCGCCACTCCTGGTTGGGTTTCGCTGCCGGTGGTGGTGGGCGGTCCTCGCCACTCCTGGCTGAGGTCTCCGGGCGGCGGTGGTGTGTGGTGGGGTTGTGGCTGGTGTGTGGTGTGGTTGGTCCCTCGCCACTCCTGGCGGAGGTTCCTGTGTGCTACTCCCCGCCACTCCTGGCTGGGTTTCGCTGCCGGTGGTGGTGTGCGGTTCCCCGCCACTCCTGGCTGGGGCCTGCTGGCGGTGGTGGTGCGTGGTGTGTGGTGTGTGGTGTGTGGTGTGTGGTGTGCGGCGGTGGTGTGTTGGTGGGGTTGTGGCTGGTGTGTGGTGTGGTTGGTCCCTCGCCACTCCCGGCGGAGGTTCCTGTGTGCTACTCCCCGCCACTCCTGGCTGGGTTTCGCTGCCGGTGGTGGTGGGCGGTCCTCGCCACTCCTGGCTGAGGGCCCCGGGCGCGGTTCCCCGCCACTCCTGGCTGGGGTCCGCTGGCGGCGGTGGTGTGTGGTGGGGTTGTGGCTGGTGTGTGGTGTGGTTGGTCCCTAGCCACTCCTGGCGGAGGTTCCTGTGTGCTACTCCCCGCCACTCCTGGCTGGGTTTCGCTGCCGGTGGTGGTGTGCGGTTCCCCGCCACTCCTGGCTGGGGCCTGCTGGCGGCGGTGGTGCGTGGTGTGTGGTGTGTGGTGTGTGGTGTGTGGTGTGCGGCGGTGGTGTGTTGGTGGGGTTGTGGCTGGTGTGTGGTGTGGTTGGTCCCTCGCCACTCCTGGCGGAGGTTCCTGTGTGCTACTCCCCGCCACTCCTGGCTGGGTTTCGCTGCCGGTGGTGGTGGGCGGTCCTCGCCACTCCTGGCTGAGGGTCCCGGGCGCGGTTCCCCGCCACTCCTGGCTGGGGTCCGTTGGCGGCGGTGGTGTGCGGTGGGGTTGTGGCTGGTGTGTGGTGTAGTCGGTCCCTCGCCACTCCTGGCGGAGGTTCCTGCGTGCTACTCCCCGCCACTCCTGGCTGGGTTTCGCTGCCGGTGGTGGTGTGTGGTCTCCCGCCACGCCTGGCTGGGGTCTGCTGGCGGCGGTGGTGTGTGGTGTGTGGTGTGTGGTGTGTGGTGTGTGGTGTGTGGTGTGTGGTGTGCGGCGGTGGTGTGCTGGTGGGGTTGCGGCTGGTGTGTGGTGTGGTTGGTTCCTCGCCACTCCCGGCGGAGGTTCCTGTGTGCTACTCCCCGCCACTCCTGGCTGGGTTTCGCTGCCGGCGGTGGTGGGCGTTCCTCGCCACTCCTGGCGGAGGGTCCCGGGCGCGGTTCCCCGCCACTCCTGGCTGGGTTTCGCTGTCGGCGGTGGTGTGTGGTGTGTGGTGTGTGGTGTGTGGCGTGTGGTGTGCGGCGGTGGCGTGTGTGGTGGGTTTGTGGCTGGTGTGTGGTGTGGTTGGTCCCTCGCCGCTCCTGGCGGAGGTTCCTGTGTGCTACTCCCCGCCACTCCTGGCTGGGTTTCGCTGCCGGTGGTGGTATGGGGCTCCCCGCCACTCCTGGCTGGGGCCCGCCGGTTGTGGTGGTGTGTTTCGCGGGCGGGGGTGTCCTTGGTTGTGTGTGTTTGAGGTGTGTGTGGGTGTGGGCGGTGGCCGTGCTGTGTTGTGTGTTGCGTGTCTGTGGTGTCTGTGTTTTTGGTGGTGTGGTGTGGTGGTGCGGTGGGTGTGTCTTCCGGGTGCCCTTCTCCTTGGTCCTGGTGTGTGTGTGTGCGCTGTGTGGCCCTTCGTGTTGGTGTGGGTGGCGTGGGGGGGGGGGTCGTGCGCGGTGTGGCTGCCGTGCGTGTGCGTGTGTGTGCTTGCGGTGTGTGGTTGGTGGGGTGGGGTGTGTCATACCTTGGCTGGTTCTCGTCGTCGGTCGTCGGCATGGTTCAAAAAGCAGAAGAAGAGGTCCTGTAGATGCGTAGCAGAAATGCGTGGCATGCGTGATGCGTAGCACGTACCTTTCCTTTTGTCCCATCATGTTTTCTTCCCCTGTAGAGAAAGAGCGTGCGCAGGTCCTTTTTGTTTTTTTTTTTTGCGTGTTGTGTTTTGTGTCTCCTCCCTTTTTTTTTTTCGTTGCGTCTTCGATAACATACCTCTCCGCATTGCGTTTCCCCTATAGAGAGGGCGTGGAAGGCGCTTTTGTGTTTTTTTTTTGTAACATACTTGTCATACCTTGTGCCGCTTCTTGTTGCCGTCCCCTATAGAGAAAGCGTGTGCTTGTTTGTGGGTGGGGCGGGGGTGGGGTTGCATACCATGTTTTTCCTTTGTCTTGTCTCCGTCTTCTTGCATCTTGCGGCTTTGTGTACGTTTGTGTTTTCGTGTGCGGTCCGTCCCCTTGGCGCCCTCCCTCGCATTTTTAACATACTTGTTCGTCATACCTCCATACCATTGTTTCCCCGTGGTACGTGGCCATCCCCTGTAGTGAGAGCGTGTGCGTGTTTGCGGGCGGGGCGGTGTGGGGTTTCATACCTTGTTTCTCCTTGCTCTTGTCTCCGTCTTCTCGCACCTTGTGGTCTTGTTTATGTGTGTGCGTGTGTGCGTGGTCCGTCCCTTTGGCGCCCTCCCTCGCATTGTTAACATACTTGCTCGCCATACCGTTGTTTCCCCGTGGTTGGTGGGCTTCGCTTGTTCGCCTTTTCATTGTTTCCCCTTTGTCCGTGGCCGTCCCATACCTTTTGCGCTTTTGTTGAATTGTTTTTTTTTTTCGTCGTGTATCTCGCGGTGATCGGAGCCTATGGAGGAATAAATGGGGGATATATGTTTGTGGTTTGTGTTTGCGGGCATGCCTTTTGACGTGCGTGGCGTTTCGTCGTTCTTTTTTGCGTGCGGTGTTGTCCCTTGGCCGCCCTCCTTCGCAACATACTTGGTTTTCTCATCTACGCATGTGTAGCGGTGGATACGATATGTAGGACGCATGGGGCCGTAACATACTTGGTTGTCATACCTTGTTTTCCCGTGGTCCGTGGTCGCGTCTTTTTTGTTTGTGGTTTGGTGTTTCTCCTTTTGTTGCGTTTCCTTCTCTCTCTTTTTTTTTTTTTTTGACGCGCACAAGCGGCCTAGCTCCTATGGCACGCACGTTGCTAGGTGGTTTGGAGCTCGCATTGTTCTTGTCTTCGTCGTCGTGGCTCGCTTGTTTTTGGTGTTCGCCTCTTTTCTTCTTCTTTGTTGGTGGAGCGCGCACAAGTCCCTAGCGCCTAGGACACGCACTTTGCTAGGTGTTTTGGGGCAAGCAACGCTCAGCTTCTTCGCCGTCGCGACTCTATTGTTCGTCTTTGTTTTGTGAGTGTCCTAAATCTTGCGACCTCGCCAAACAGCGGCGTAAAATTTTTGGGGGGTTTTCTGAGGTCGGAAAAGACGATTTTTCGCTTTATTTTTTCTGGCGGTGCGTCGTTTTCTTAGTTTTGTATTATTCTTCTGCTGCGATCGCGCGACGACATCACCTGGTACACAGCATGCGACAACGACTGACAAGATTTTTGGCGACAGACCGAATTTGCATGGCGTATGTGGAATGGGAGTCGGCCAGAGTCAGCATTGTTGCAACTTCGTGGCCGCGGAGGTTACCGGGATTTCCACTCTCACCTACACAACCCCTTGGTTACGACCACTACCGGCTACTTGGTCACAGCGTACTGGATGCCCTCATTGACCAGAAAACAAATCCCACCAACCAACTGAAACGGAAACTGGATGCTGTTGTGGGGCGGAGAACAGATATGGATGCCGACAGACAGGAAGCAGCAACACGCAACGTGCGGCAACGCTTGCGGTAACAGATGCCCGCAGTGCGCGAGGCCTCGCGCACTAAACGTTACGAAAAACAGGTATGTAATGCGATGTGAGTGCGCGAGGCCTCGCGCACCGAGTAGTTCGCTAAGTGCCTTAGATTAAGTCACAACAGAGACAGTTGTGGAACAGATGTGCGAAAACGACCTGCAAAATACCGTTTCGACTGATTTCAGAGTTCAAATGACCGTGTTTCAAGTCGTGCCATTTGCCCTTTTTAGGTATCTTTTGGCATCATGAGTGAACCAGGGTCGCCAGAACGTCCAGCACCACACACAGAGGCCATGGAGTCGTCACCAGGGACCGACCAAGGGGACACGCCGAAGAGAGGACGCAAGAAGAAGGGTGAGAAGAAGCCAATACCGGAGATGAAGCTCACAGTCGACGTGCAACAGTGGCTGCGGCAGGAGAATGGTAAAGCCGTGAAGTTCAAGATTGCTGATTTGAGAGTTGACAAGACCAAGGAGCGCGGACAGATCCGATCCATCAACTATGACGATGTTGCCAGGAAAGTGACGGGATACCACCAGCTGGACCGTTGCGCGTAACGTCGTGGGAGGATAGTGGTATGACTCGCTTCGCGTTCGATCGAAGATGTTTCTTCTCTTTGCTTCGGTACATTGTTTGCTTTGCAGATGGCTCACTTTACGTTCTGAATGGTCAGCATGGCACAGAAACATGCAGAAAGATTCAGGAACTGCGTCTCGCAGAAGGCAAAGAATTGGAGGACTGGCAGGAGTTTTGCTACGTTGACATTCTGAAGTACGAAACACCTTGGAGGATCCGGGCCAAGGTTGCAGGATTGCAACAAGCTGGCAGCCAGTCTGTGACGTGGATTCCGCTGTCCGAGGCGCTAGACAACATGTTGTTGTACATTGAGGACCAGAAGCGGGAAAAAGAACCACAAGATTTCGAGCGGTTCAAGACTGCTGTTGTCCAAGCCGCCGTCAACTCTGCGTTTCTTGCACCCGAGGTTTTGGAGGAAGCAGGACACACAATATGCATTCGTATATTGCGCGGTTACAGTGCGCGAGGCCTCGCGCACTCCATGGCATTGTTTTCCCTCGCAGGACTCGACATTCAAAAACTGGAGGGACATCTTCTCCCTGGCGTATTACTGCGGCCGTGAGGCGGTTGCTGGCATGAAGAACCTCGAGAATAAGAGCAGGAAAGATGAAGTTACATTGAATGCCTTCAAGAAGCTGGAGGGGCTGCATCTACCGAGCTTATTGCGGAAAGTCTGTGCGCACATGAACCTGAAGGACTTGACCTTACGCACCACCCAGAACTACATTGACGCGCAGATTACGGATCAATGGGTTACTTTCCATCTTGACCATCCGGACAATAAGCAGTATGTCAACCAGACGGCAGGTATGCGTCAGTGTCGCAGCTTCAGTGCGCGAGGGCTCGCGCACTCAACCACCGTTTTCACATCCGTACAGCTGCCGATGGGAAGATCCGAGAAGAAGTCGCAGCACTGGGCACGCCGCAACTGGAAATTGGGCTGGGAAATTGGGGTTGCTGGCCGGATACAAGTACGAGGTATCGGTCGCCGTGGCCAAAATGGAAGACGTTGCTCAATACACCTCTGTGGCGGACTGAGGACAAGGGCGCACCTCCATTACCACAGACGCTGGCCGTGCGGAAACAACTGCAAAGAAAGACTGAGGCACCATCATCGGCAGCGTCACAGACACAGCTGAGTACTGGCGATGTGATCAATGTCTCCAAGCATGACGAGCAAGGGAGCAAATTCTCTTTGACGGCGTGCCGTATTGAGGATATTGAAGAGACACCGCCAGCCCGTTTCCGGGATCTGCAGTACCCATTGCAGGATTTGTTCCGAAGTCGCTGTTCGATGTGATGATGCTGGGGAAAGACCTCATTTTCTATGGCGAGGCTGATGTTGTGCACCGTATTGGCCGCGACATCCAGAGGCTCTGGCGTATGGAGAAGGACAAAGGTCCAACCACAGTGCCATTGTACCATGTTCGGTTGCCGGTATACTCTTGGTTATCGGGTCCCGTGACCAGCAGTATGTATCAGTTCGACGAGTACTGTATGTGGATCGGAACAACGAGTCGCTGGGATAAGCAGGTATATCTGCTTCTTCCGCCTGTTACGATGCCGTTGTGTGCGCGAGGCCTCGCGCACTGCTGCCTCCGTTATTCGTCTTTATACATCACATTTACAGTTGCCGAACTATGTGTCGTATTCCGCTGGACATTTCGAAGGGATGCAGAACAAGAACCTTGGTGGTTTCATGCCTCTGATTCACGTGCTGTGGTACCTGGACAAATATCTTTTGGGCAGTGGGTATTCTGATGCAGTGGTTGTTGTGGACGACACGCCTGCCATGGCCGCAAAAATTGCGATGTCCGACCTCCGTACTAAAGTGGCGTTTCTGGCTGTGTCAACGATCAAGCAAAAGGACCTTGAGAATGCCGTTGGAGGTGCTCTGCAGCATGCAATCATCATGCGGTACATCTTGGAGGCTGATCAGACGGAGCTGGGAGCAACAGCTGCACCTTGGGATACTCAAGAAGAGTGGCTTCAGCGTGGCATTCCATTGTGGGTTTTGGACAGCAACCGAGGGCATGAAGCGCACCAGCAGGTGCATGCTGCAGAGGCCGTTCAGGAAGATGTCGTGACTGAGGCCCCCGCTGACGACATTGAGCCTGTTGCGCCTGCACCTACTTTGCCAATGCAAGCCAAGGTGAAGAAGACTGCCAAAGTTATACCAACTCAGGGTACTGCAGCCGGAAAGGGAACCCCCTCGAGTAGCAAGAAGCAGGCAAAAGGAAAAGAGAAAGAATCGGACAAGCCCACGGAATCAGACGACGATGATACCGACGAGGAGGAGGAAGAAGAGGATCCGGAGCAAGTACTGGAGACCCAGCAAAAGAGCGAGCGGGCAGCCGCCGCTCACTTCGATGCAAGCCCCGCATCTGGTAAGGAACAGCCGAAGAAGAAAGCGAAGACTGCTGCCACCGCTAGTGCAGAGTTCAAGCCGCCCTCGCGTTCTGGTGCCCAGCCATCTCGTGGTACTGTTGCCTCTCCAAGTGGGACAAGTGCGGTGGCAAGAAGCCTGGGTTCAAGGTTGTCTAAGGTTGCTGGACCGAAGAAGAAGTAAGCCACCATTAATCCAAGTGTTTCTCCTGGTTTTTGCAGTCATGTGTGCACGAGGCCTCGCGCACTCGCCTTCGACGCCAATGCAATTATATGCCCTTAAGGGCTTGTACATTTTTGCCGAGCTTTTATTTCAGTGTTTGTATGTTGTGCGCTTCCTGTCTTGTTTTTGTTGCCTTCTTGCGCAATTGTTTCCATGACCTTGAGTGCGCGAGGCCTCGCGCACTCAGGGACATAAAAAAGCAATTTATTTCGCATGACAAACATAGGTGCAACTGGAGACCTGCAGAATGTCATTTTTGAAAATGAGCTCCCGAACAGGCACACACCAGTTGGGTTTTGAAATACAAAAGCGACAAGATTGGTAAAACACACCCTTCAAATCAGACAAAATAATAGTTTATTTTAAAAAACAAAAAGTGGAAAAAGGCAGCAAATTGGGTGAAATTGTATTTTTTCGGTGGTATCTGGGTCATGTGTGTTGCAAATGTCCAAAAAAAATAGTTTTTCAGGCGGTCATTTTTTAGGTCCTTCTCTTCCAAAAGGGGGGTGCAGTTTGCGTGGGCTAACAAAGAGGGGGTCCCACTGCAGCTCTCCCTTTTCTCAAGCAGCTGCACACCGTTCGCATGTCCACAGCCTGACATGAAAGTGGAAACCAGCAGGACACACAGTATGACACATCGCTGATAATGCATATCTTTTATCAAACTGCAGAATATCGAACATGGACATCCCCGGGTAGGCTCGATGTGACCTCCCCTCATCCCCACACAGATTGGGGGGGGGGAGGTGCCCCTCCCCGTCACCACCCAAGGACCAGTTTGACCCATGAGAACGAAAATTGTAACCCCCATAAACAGAAATTGACCCCCCCATGAATGTAAATGCGGCCCAATGCAAATTGGCCCTTCTAAAAACGAAAATTGGTTCCCCATTGACCCCCATAAACAACAAGTGTTTCCCCAAGATTGAAATTGGGCCCCACATGAAAGAAACGTGTCCCCCATCGACGAAAACTGGACTCACTTAATCAACGTTTGGAACCCCATAAACGACAATTTGTCCCCCATGAACGACAAGTGTTCCCCTAAGACTGAAATAGGGGTCCCCCATGGGCGAAATGTGACCCCCCATGGACAAAAATTGAACTTACTTAATCCAAAATTGGACCCCCTGGAACGAAAATTCGTCCCCCATGAACGACAGGCGTTCCCCCAAGACAGAAATCGGGGCCACCCCCATGGAACCTCAAACGAAATTTGGAACCCTTCCCCCCTTGCCTCTAAGGTCAAGGGGGAGCGGCGTAGGCAAAGGCGGCGGAGCAACGGTCCGCCGCCTCCTCGTTGGGAGGAAGCATAAAACAAGAAGAGGCGGGAGAGTTGGGGGTTGTGGGTGTGAGATGGGGTGAGTGAGTTTGGCTAGAGTAGGTGTCGGAAACCATGTCGATGCAGGTGGAAGTGTTGGAGTCAAGGAAGGAGGAGCCCCGCTCCACGGCTTGGGTACCCCCTTGTTCCTCGAGGTCCTTTAGACCATGCTTCCCTCTCAAATACTTGAGGGCTTGGGCCCCCAAAATCCCCGCCCCAACTTTCAACCCATCGGCCCCCTTTTGAACCCTCCTCATGTGCCCCGCCGCCCCCTCGAGAATGAAAAATCCCCCCAAATCCTCCCCATACATGAGGGGCTCCATACACCTCTCCTCTCTCTCTCCCCCACTCGGTTCATCATTGAGTTCCTCCACCCTATCCAACTCATCTTCCAACTCCCCGAGTGCTTCCTTCATCCATCTTACCCTAGCCCTAATGTCCCCCCGTGTAACAAAACTTGACATGGAGGTTGGAGTTGCGGTCATTATCAACCAAACAAAACAAACGTGAAATCAACGACAAAAAAAAAGGAAATGTACGCAAAGAAGACAACTCAAATACACCACAAGACAAGAAAACAAAAAGCTTTTGAGTTCAAGTGGGTAAGTGTGAGGGGTTAATAGGTACGTGCGAGGAGGATCTTTGGGGAGGCCAATACATTGCTTCATATTGAAGGGCATACACGCACGTCATGAATTCCGGGGTGGTCCTATCCGGAGAGAGTGCAAATAAAGCATTGGAGCCGGACTGATAGTGCCGAAGCACCACCTCCTTGTAGGCTTCCTCGCTTGGACTATTTAGGATGAGATCAAAGTCATCCTTTGCCCGTATTGACACTTGGTCTGAAGATAAACCCATGATAGAGTTATGGGGGTGAATGGAGTTATGGTTAGCACAATATTCGAAAGAAACAAAACAAAAGCGGACGACGACCACAAGCGAATCAATCCCTCAATCTCATGGGAGAAGGAGTAAACCGGTATCTTTGAGAGGACTTGTCTAAAGCCAAGTCCCCCCGGTCACTGGACTAAAGCTAAGTATCCATATCCCTTGGAGAAAGGGAGAGTAGGGATATTCGGGAGGACTAGTCTAAAGCCAAGTCTCCCCGGGCACTAGACTATAGCTAAGTATCCATATCCCTTGGGGAAAGGGAGAGTAGGGATATTCGAGAGGACTAGTATAGAGCCAAGCCTCCCCGGGCACTAGACAATAGCTAAGTATCCATATCCCTTGGGAAAAGGGAAAAGTAGGGATATTCAGGAGGACTAGTCTAAAGCCAAGTCTCCCCGGGCACTAGACTATAGCTAAGTATCCATATCCCTTGGGAAAAGGGAGAGTAGGGATATTCGGAAGGACTATGTAACTACGAAGCCAACCCCAGATAGTGTACATTCGCCAACTCCTGGTCAACTCCATGTCGAGAGCATTCAACTTGCTTGTACTTGTGCACTGTGTTGTTGCTACGCCTTGTGCATGAAACGTGAGGAACTATTGATATTTTACAGCTTTTGGTTGCGTTGCTTTGTTGTTATGATGCAATATGTGGGTTTTTTGGGTCGAAGCCAACTTTTTGGAAGCCAAGTCAAAGTTGGCGCGCCAACTTGGCAGTTGGCGCGCGCCAACTCAAGAGTTGGCGCGCCAACTGCCAAGTTGGCGCGCCAACTTGGCGCGCCAACTCTTGAGTTGGCGCGCGCCAACTCCGGTTTTGGCGCGCGCCAAGTGCCCCATTCTTCCTCTTCTTTTGCACCCTTTATGCATTCCCTTTCCTTTCTAGGCATTTCACGTTATCATGCCTCCAAAGCAACCCAAGAAGGGCAAGGGGAAGAAGGTGACAGTCACCGACCCCACGTCTGCCCCAGCCCCAGCCCCCGCTGCACCACCTAACCCCGAGGTGCAGCCGGTGGTCGATGCCCACATCGCCAACGTGGGCTCCGAGCACTTCCCCGGGGGCTATTTTCCCATCCCCTACACCCTCACCTCCCCGGACGCTGAATCCTTCCCCCAGCTCCCCCCCCTCCGCGAACCCCTGGAGGCCGCCCTCTTAGGCAAGTGGGACCAGCCGGGCAATCCCCACTTGGTCTGGCGAATTGACGCCACCCGTGTTAACTTCACCCTGACCAGGGGGGTTCTTAGCAGGTTCTGCTGTGCTGTGATGGGCCGGTACCCCACGACGCTCGCGGTCGAGTTGAAGCTTTCTCAAGTCACCCTTGAGGCCTTCAACAAGACCCTGAAGCTGTGCACTGCTGCAGCGTCAAAAGAGTTCGTTAACGTTCTCGACCTGCAGGAGATGCCGCCTCAGGGTCTCGACCCCGAGGAGCAGTGGCTGTGGGTGGATCCAGTCAAAAAAAGTGGCTGGACGCACCGCACGGCCACTGACGCCATCGTGCGGTACCAGACGGTGAAGGTGCAGGCGTGGGATGCAGTAGCTCCCACGGAGTTCTCCACCAACCGTCGCCTGCGCACCCACATCCCCGACATCACCCACCCCACCCTCTACAGCACCGACGCCCCCTTCACCATGCTTGGCATGGGTTGCCCCCAACCCTCCTTCCACAACTCCTACCCCGTCGCCAACCACGACATCCCCAACCCCCCCATCGTCACGGTGGAGGGTTTTGCCGCGGCGGGCTACCGCCAGTATGACCGCATCATCCCCGAGGATCTGTGGGCCAGACTGGCGGAGCTCGCCACGGTGGAACTCAACCCGTCGATGCTCGAGGAGGTGGACCTCCAGGCCCCCGGGGAAGGTGGGGGGCGCTATCAGACGACGGTCTCCAGCGTCCCCCACTGGTTCCCGGATGACCTCTGGTAGGCTGTTCTGGCCCTGCTGGGGTTCTCCCTCCCACCGCTGCAGGGACTTGAGGCCTTGTGCCCCAAGATCATCGAGCGGTGGGAGGCAGAACCCTGGAAGGGTTTCCAGATCCCCCACCGCGATTTTGCACTGTCTGTGAAACAGTCAGTGCAGTGCATGGTCGTGTTCATCCCCCTCACCACCTCTCCCCCGTCCAAGTCCCTCCAGGTGTGCCCGGGCACGCTGCGCATCGGTGGGATATTGTTATCCAACCGCTTCGCAGCGTGACGCTCCTCCGCGGGACGGTGATCCACCCGGTGCGGGCGGGCCTGGCCGGGCACTGTTCATCCCGTTTGCACCCGTCGGCTACCGGTCGCGCATGCTGACCGTAGAGCCGGAGAGTGTAACGGAGCTGATGAACAGTGTTCCGGTGATGCCCTCCGAGCTTCTGGCCGAGGGGGCTGCAGTCGGGTCCCCTCTGTGCCTCCCGTATGGGTCCGACCCGTCCAGGTACCGGCCCCGGGATCCACCACCCCGGCAGAACTCCAGCCCCCTCGACCAGGGGTCTGAGGAGGCCGAGGCAGCCGCCACCGACCCCGTGCCTGCCCCCCACGAGGTGGACATGCCGGAGGCGCCGGCGGATGCGGAGGAGAGGCCGGCCGCGCCGGCTGACGCGGATGCCGCCCCCCCCCCCACAGAGTGCGGCACCGGAGGAGGAGGAGATGCCGGCGGCGCCAGCGGATGCGGAGGCGCCGCCGGATGCGGAGGCGCCGGCGGATGCGGAGGCGCCCGCGGAAGCGGAGGAGAGGCCGGCGCCCCCCCCCCCCCCGGCAGAGGAGGACTTTCTCACTCCCGACGCGATCCCCCAGCCAGTCCGCTCCGTGTCGCAGGCTGAGCAGCCGTTGGACCCCCCGGTGCCCTACATGGGGAACGTCCTCCTCCTGCAAGAGGGGGTGTCTGCGGGTCTGTTTCTGACCCCCACCGACCACGCGCACGTGGGGCCCACCGCCGAGGCGGCCAGAGCGGATGCCTGCCTCACTCCGCACATCCACCGGTGGTGGCTTCCCCCCCCCGAGGCCACCGACTTCTGCCGCGTGCGCTGCACGGCCGGCACGGTGGTGTACTCGTTCGTGCGGGAGCCAGGGGCCGGCCGCATGGCCTGGATGGCCATGGCCCACTTCACCCCGCCCCTGAGCTCCCAAGACGCCGAGATGTTGGACCTCGTCCGCGTGGACAAGGCCCGCCGGACCATCTGCTCCTGCAGCGAGAAAGTGTGCCCGCGCGGTGCCTTGCATGCATGCGATGTTGTCACACGTGACACGAATTTGGCGCGCGCCAAATAGCAGATTGGCGCGCCAGCTTCGCAGTTGGCGCGCGCCAACTTCCATCTTGGCGCGCGCCAAGTCACCGGTTGGCGCGCCAAGTGTTCGGTTGGCGTGCGCCAAGTCCAGTTTTGGCGCGCGCCAAGTCAAGTTTTGGCGCGCCAAATAGCTAGTTGGCGCGCGCCAAGTGCCGTTTTGGCGCCTGAATTTAATTCGTTGGGTTTTATCGGAAACGTTGTTCTGTGGCTGGTTTTCGAGTTGTCTTCGCTGTTGCAGTGGTGTCGTTGTGTGCATTGTTTTATGCTTGTGTTGTTGCGCATTTGCAGGTCCCCATCCACTACGCCAATTTTCAATTGGAAGTGGACCCGCGTCCGGTGCCCGTGCCGGCCGGGGCGGAGGAGGTGGAGGGGCAGCGGCAGGAGCAGCGGCAGGAGCAGCGGCAGGAGCAGCGGCAGGAGCAGCGGCAGGAGCAGCAGGAGGGGTTGGAGGTGGATGTGGACGTGGTGGTGGATTGGGAAGTTCCGGCGGTCCCGGAACCGGCGGACTTTGGGGACGCCTTGCACAGCCCCGACAAGTTCCTGAAGGTGACGTCCGCCGAGGCGACGGCGGTGGACGTCGTCGATGGGGGGGGGACGATCATCAGCCGCCTGTTCCAGGCGCAGGTGATTCGGCGGGGTTCGGGACAGAATAGGGTGGTGGAGTGCCCGTTCTGGGCAGTGGTGCAGGGGAAGGGGGGGGTGCAACCATGGGTTGTCTCCGTTGTGCCCTTTGTGCAGGTGCGCCCCCCCTCCACGCACAACCGGCTCCTCCTCTGCAGCATTGACGCTCTGGGACAGCTGCAGAGGTGGAAGCAGTGTGAGTGGAGCGACGTGCGGGCCATTGCCCCCGCCCCCCACTTCAAGGAGGCAACGCAGGCGTTTCTGCTCCGCTTCGAGAAGCAGCTCGTGGGGAAAGGGCCGAAGGGGGAGAAGGGGGGCAGGGCCGCATCTGACGTGTCTGGGGGACCCTCCCTGCAGAGCAAGGGCCGCACGGAGCAGCAAGCTAGGGGCTCCAGGCGCCCTCGCCCCACGACCACAGGCAGCGCAGGCAGCGGGAGACGGGGGGGGGGGCACGGGAGAAGGCGGAGATTCTCCGCCTGGAGGCGGAGAACAAGCTGCTGCGCGAGCAGCTGAAGGCGGCGGAGGCCGCCCGCAAGACGGCACAGGACGCGCTCACCGGTGAGCGCGCCTTGTGGGAGCGGCAGGAGAAGGGGTGGGAAAAGCAGAGGGGGGAGTTGCAGCAGCAGGTGACCGCCACGGCGCAGGTGCGTGCAGTTGAGGGGGGGGCAGAGGGTAGTGCCGACCCCGACCATGGGCAGCATGTGCTGTACCTGCAGGCGGCGGCGGTGGAGTTGCACTCTGCACTCAGCGCCCAACGCCATGTGGCCATCAACATGGGGGTCAAAGAGGCCACCCTCACGGAGATGAAGGGCCTGCTGGACAAGCACCCGGTCGCGCACCTGCTTGACCCCAAGCGCAGGCGGGCGGAAGAGAGCGAGGGGAGTCAGAGTCAGGGCAGCAAGCGGTCGAAGAAATGAGCAGGCACTGGCTAGGCATGGTTTTGGCGCGCTCCAAGTGGTAAGTTGGCGCGCCAAATCCTGATTTGGCGTGCGCCAACAGGGGAGTTGGCGCGCGCCAAATGGGAAGTTGGCGCGCCAACTTGCCACTTGGCGCGCGCCAACTCAGGACTTGGCGCGCGCCAACTGACGAGTTGGCGCGCGCCAAATCCTGAATTGGCGCGCGCCAACTGCCTGCCATGTACCCTTCGTGAACCGGCCGTTTGAATCTGAGATTCACGGTACCGTGAATTTCACCTATTTTTGCTATGTTTTGCTTGTAACTTGGTGCCATCGTGTGCTTTTGTCGTGCTATCTTCGCCCAAAGTGAGATCCAACAAATGTGTGCAAATTAGAGGTGTTAACTAGCCACATGGTTCAACACATTTGGTGAGATTCGCGTGAATGTGAAATTCACGCACCCAAATTCACACATAAATTCACGGGGTTTGGCACCTCTCGTTTTGGGCGCGGATGGGGCATGGTGGATGCTTTTGGGGCGGGACCTTCATTGGATGATGCGTAATGAAGCTGGGGGAATAATTCTACCCCCTCAAATCCTTCAGAAGGATCCAATAATATGGCGTTTTCCCCCGAAAACCTCAAAATTTTGGTAAATTCACGTGAAATTCACGCATTTATTCAAACGGCCACTTATTCCCTGTTCACGAAAGGTACACAATTGTGTGCCATCTGTGTGCGAACGTGCAACAACGTTCCGTTGCATGATCTAACCCGCCTGCCACGTCCTCACGTGCCGCAGGTCTTTGTTTGTGCACCATGCAGCGGCCCTTTGAGCAGCTGGCGCCCTCAAACTACAGCGACAGGCGCGCGCGGCTGGCACGCCTTCGCGAAGTCGTGGGGGAGATTTTGGGGCCACATTGGGAAGTACACGTCAAACCCGGCCGCCGCCGCATCCACCTCGTTTGCGGGGAGAGCAAACCCCCCACCCCCGATTTGGAGCTGTTGGCCGCGGCCATTCTGTGGGAGAGCCGCAAAAATGGCGACAGCTTCCGCAAACTGCAGTACAGCCGGGCACACAGTCAATGGAAGTGCCCATGGGGAACCCTGATGCAGGTGCGAAAGGCATTGTCCGCCCCCCGTGTCACGGAGGTCCATTTTCAGACGGACGAGGACAATGACATTTTTGGGGCCGCATGCAATCTGTGGCAGAAACTGCAGGTATTTTCACCCTGCACCAAAGCATTTCCCGGCGACCGTTCACGGTGACCCGTTACACACGGCCTGTTTTCTGGCATAGGTGATGTGGCACCGTGACGGCCCCACGTTCCTGACGGACAACGTGTGGGTGGGCATCTCCTTCGACGGGACAAAGCTCTGGCAGGCCTCCTTCGTGCATTTTGCCGTTGGAGACCTGGGGAGTCATATGCCCTTGGGCTCTTGGATCTTGCTGCGCGGATCCGAGAAGAAGGCCATCATTTCCCAATTGGCCGAGGTCTATGACCTGAACGCGGACCTCACCGAGGTGGCGCAGCAGCAAATCCCCGATAAAGGGGGTTACCTGCGTAAGGTGATTTGTTTTTTTATAGCAGACACCAAGGCGCAGGTCATTTTGGGCGGTTGCTCCTACTTCACGGCCAAAAACCCCGCAGCAACCGTTTGTTGGCTGTGTGGAAAAAATCGGGCAACCATTCTGCACGAATTTGGTTGCGGGATGGGGGTGATTATCGAGGAGTGGCTGTGGGCGGGGATGATCTGCCCGATCGTGCGCCCCGCCCAGCGGCCCCCCGACTATGGGCTGCATGGTGTGCACCGGCAAGTGCACAATGGGCTTTCAGCCCTTGTGAACAGCCTCCACACGGTGCATCGGTGGAAAAGGGGAAAGGCCGTGAGGTGGGTGCAATGGTTCCTGGATCCCATTCGGATCCAGGCACGGACCGCCACCGGGGTGGCGTTGGAAGAGGAGAGGAAGGATAAGAAGAAGGTGCCCCTGAAAATCGAGCAGACGGCGGCTGCCGAGTGGGTGAAGAGTGAGGGATGGCACACCATGTGTGACCATCTGGAGGGGGAGGGCCTCCTGCAGCATGTCGTTGACATGGGGGGGGTCCAGGTGTTCTGGACGGACGCCTTCCGGCAATGGGGAAAATCCCTGTTGGCAACAAGCGATGTCGTCTGGAAATCCGGACCATTGCAGTTGCCCGACATGAAAATTCTGCGAACAGAATTGAAAAAAATGGGGGAGGCCCATAAGGCCTGTGAAATGAACGTCACCCTGTGGGCCCATCTGTGGATTGACCACCTGTTGGGATGGGCCCGCAGGTGGGGGCACATTGCCATTTTTGCCGCCTTCAAAGGAGAGGGGCGGCACAAAGCCCTGAAATGTGAAATCTCAAAGCGCAGCTTTCGAGGTGGAAGTAAAGGCGGCCGGGTGTCCAGACTGCGGGGGGCCAGAGTGCGGGTGAAGGGGGGCAAGGGGGATCGCACGCGGAAGGGGTGGGGGGAAGTGATCCGCTCAGATAATCTGGACTGGGGGTTATATAATAAAAAATTTTCGGTTTGGGAGTCGTCGTGGACGAAGCAAAGGGGGTACATAGAGAATAAGGGGGTCTTCGTCCAGGCTGAACAAGGCATGTGACCTCTATATATGATTTATATGATTGATTTGACAGCTTCTTGCACATTCGCAGTCTTTTGCACATTAATCAAAAAAAGATGGAACAATGCTTTTTTCGTGCCAAGTGTGCAAGGGCAGGTGAGGGACGGAATTTCCAGTGACAACAATGGTATGCAAGTCGATGGTTTGATCGGTGGGGGGACATTTGGCGCGCGCCAAGTCGCAAGTTGGCGCGCCAAGTCCAGACTTGGCGCGCGCCAACTTCCCAGTTGGCGCGCGCCAACTTCCCAGTTGGCGCGCGCCAAGTCCGGACTTGGCGCGCCAACTTGTGAATTTGCGCGAGCCCAGGCCCGGGAAGCCAACTTTGGGACTTTTGTACCGTGTAGGAGTGTTTTCAGCACGAGAGGGGCATGAAACCCGGGATTTTTCAGGGTAAGAAGTTTCCATTTACACCAAAAAGGAGGAAAAAATCCCTAGGTAGCCAGTGTAACAACATAATAGACACCCGCCATGATTTGGCTGCATTCCGAAGCAAGTTGGCGAATGTCTCTTGGCTTCGTAGTTACATAGTCTAAAGCCAAGTCTCCCCGGGCACTACACTATAGCCAAGTATCCATATCCCGTGGAGAAAAAGGGGGGGGTTCTCGGGGAACTCGAGGGGGGGGGGCGTAGATGGAGGTAATGCTCCCTATTTCTTCGGATGGTTGGTGCATAGACGCTTAGTGGGCCTCTCGGAGTCGCGAGGAGTGGAGCCACTAAGACCCAAATCAAGGGTGAGGGCATTCCTTAGGTGGATGGCATTATACTTAGTGATCTCGCCCTCAAGTTCAAAGGGCAAGGAAAGCCTCACACGAAGTTGGTGATACACGTAAAGAGCTCCGAAACTAATGGGCCGAATTTTTGGTTCGGGACTCAAAAATTCATTCCAAGTTTCGGGTTTATTCTGGCCTCCAATTTTCAGCCATACTTTAGTCCTATGGAGAACCTCCCTTCAAATTTCGGGCTCCGTCACATGAGTTTCAACGGGCGGCGGATAGTCGGGGTGAAAGGGCCTTAGAGTCTAGGTTTCCCTTGACTCATTTGAAGCATGAAGCTCCTCACGGGCATCATCCCCATCCTCGGTCCTTATGGCACCGTCAAACCCCATATCATCCGGGTCTTCAAGGGTCCTACCGGAATGGGAGGGGGCGATGGATATGAGCTTTGGTCAAGGCATGTGTGGACTGACGGGGGGAATAGGGGGAGATAACAACACAGCCCGGGGTTAGTAATATCCCGCGTATGGCCTTTTTACCATCCCAAAAAGAAATCCACCCAAACCCTTTGATATTACGAAGGATGACAACCCTACACCACAGACCGAGGGAAAATTTGACCGGTATGAACCACAAAGACGCATGGTCTACATGAGGGTTAAGGAAGTGGCCATCTTCACGAGACCCTTGGAATTGGTTAAAAATTGTGTTGGCCCAAATGGTCATGAATGGCAATTTGGAAAGAAAGGACAACATAAAGTCTTGAAGTGTTTTAGGGGGTGGGGGACTCTTTGGGACTACTTGATGAGTAACAAGGTCATATTGGTTCCCGAATTGCCATACCTTGCGATGGGGGGGTCCCCCTGGAGATAGGGAAACCAACTCCTGGGCCAACTTACGCTCGTGCACCCCGGTTAGGAGAGAGGACTCGTCCTCCTTAAAAACGGCCACCCACTCATTATTCCCTAATATATACACCTGGAGGCAAGAACGGGAAGTACCCGAATGCGCAACTCCTGGGAAAGGAGTGGCTTTTAGGAAAAATTCATCAGATAAAAGAGCAAAGGCACGATAAGAAATACTTTCTCTCACATCAACAACGGGCATCCTTAGGGAGAAGCAAACAACAAGAGACAAGCTCAAGAAGAACGACAACCAATGACAATAAACTAGCCACCCCCACCCCTACTTGCTTCGTCCCAACTAAAGGCAATAACCAACAACTTGGCTAGCCCCGGACTCATGCCATGCAATTCTAGGAGGTATTCGGGACAAGATTGGGTCAACTCCCGAAGGGCTACCCAATCAATTTCATGCGATCAAAATTGTGGCAAAAGAAAAGTCCATCCAATGTCCTCCAAAAAAAGGCGTGTCCTTTCGTCCATTTTGGAGAAGGCAAAGCGTTGGTGGTTTGATCCTAAGGAGTAAGGTACTATGACTAGACGTTGGGGGTATTTGAGTCGGTGTGTGTGTGTCGGTGCGTGTGTGTGTTCGTGCCGAGAGACGGAATTCAGGGCTCAGGTGTGCGTGCCGGAAGGCTACACTAGGGCTAGGCACTAACCTTGGGTCCAACATCCCAAATAGAGAGGGGCTACCTTTTAGGCGATCTGAGCCGGAAGGATGGCTAGTTGGCGTACCGCTGGAGGCACGTAGGGGAGGAGGCCCTCGACCACGGTCTTGAGCCGCTGCACCTCCTGCATGACTCCGGAACCCCAGCTGGAGCTCCAGCTGGAATATCCGGCTCCGCAGACACGCCATTTGTTCGTGTTCATTGGTTGGGAGATAGTGTACGGGGTTCCACTGGCGTTCTCGGGAGGCCTGCTTATACCCTCTGTTCTGTTCGCGCCGTTCCCTCCTCTGGCCCTCCTCCGGGGTCTCCTCCACCTCGTTGATCTTGCGTTTTCGGCTAGTCGACGAGGAAGAGGGCTCCTGGGGGCCCGCTGCTGAGGAGGGGCCCGACGTAGCCTCCATGGGGAGGGCTCCAGTTGGCTCCGTGCTGGCATCCTGGATGGTGAGCCAGGCCAGGTTCAAGGACTCCTCCTCCTGGGAAGGCCAGTCCCAGGCCTGCTCAAGTTCCATGGTTGACGAGAGAAATGCCATGACGGAATTAGAAGCTGCAGTGTATCGGGAGGACTATGGGGGGGGTGCCCTACATCTACGACAAATAAAGTGAGAAGGCCTGGGGGGTATTGGTAAAAAGAGGGGGAAAGCCAAGATCAGGGGGGGGAAGTGGGAGATGAAGGAGTGACGTGATTAGTCTTTTCTTCGGGCTGCTAGCCTCTTGGCGTCCCACAGAGCTGATTGTAAGTCGTGCTTTTGACAATATTTCACAAATTCGCCATTAACCATATCCTTTCCCAGTATGAAGGCACGTACAGGTTCCCATGTGGCTTCTGTAAGATTGAAGGACTTCCACTTAACAGGAAACTTCCAACCTTGCCGATACTCATACTTGAATACGTAATGGACCACATAGTACCCCCTATGTGCAAGCTCTTCTGCATTCATTTCCGGCAACACGTCAGGGCCCGAAATCTTGCTTGGAGGGTCGGACCGGGCCTTGGCTCTTGACCTCGTCATAGGAGCTTCTCGCTCTTCGGGTTCGCATACATCCAAGATATCCTCCTCTCCCCCGTCTTCTTCATCTCTCTCCGCTATTTCTACCTCACTCTCCTTCTCAGCATCAAGCGGAAACTATTCTCTGTCATCTTCGAGCTCAAGTGGAAGCTTCCTTGGAAAAGAGTGGGCCACTCTGATTTCTCCTCGAAGGGTAGGGCTCATCCAGACCAGGACACTACCGGGGCCCACTTGCAAAATCTTGTACGGACCCAGGTGAGGAGCATGAAACTTGCCACCTTGAAGTTGGGGGAATCGGTTCTTGTGAAAGAGCACATGGTCCCCCACTTGATAGTTAGCGGGCACTCTCTCCATATTAGTCCGGGAAAGGGACTTCTCTCTGAAAGCCGTCAGACTGTCCTTGGCCGAATCACATAAGCGCTGCTCCTCCCCCAGCCAGTCCTCTACAGGGACACTAAGGTCCGAAGGCACCGGAAAGTCCAAATTGCATTGGGGTCTCACAAGGAAGGGTTCATGGGGTGAGTAGCCAGTCCTCGTGGACTATTGTGAATTCAAAATCTAGTTGGCGTAGGGCAGTAGTCTCAGCCAATCCTTGCCCTTTTGTTGTCTCCTTAGAACCCGCATAATTTTGATAAAGGACTTATTGAGCCTTTCGCACAGTCCATTACTTGAAGGCTTGTAAGGGATACTACAGTGGACTCGCACACCCATACAGGATAGGAGACCACGCCAATACCCCTTTTCGGAAGTAAATCGGACGTCATTATTCGAGTAGACCTCAACCGGACGACCGTAGACCTGGATCCATTCTTTGAAAAGAATCTCAAAGGCTTGCTCACCGTCAATCCTCTTAGTGCAGGGACACACCCTACAAAAGCGGGTCAAGGCACAGCAAACCATAAGAATGTAGTTAAGTCCTCCGAATTTGGGGACTTCAATAAAATCCACATTCAAGATTTGGTTCCCCAACTCTGGGATAGGAAGGTCTCCCATAAGTCCACGATCAGCACATGTATTCTGCTTGCATTCAATGCAGATGCCGCAAGATTCGGTAATTTCTTGGATGAGATTGCGGATCTTTGTCTTGGACACGCGGGTGAAGAACAACTGTTGAAGGAACCACAGACATCGGGCCCCGCCCGCATGCTGTTGTGCCGTGGTATGACACCATACTAGGACAGTATGAAGACAGTGGTTAGGAACGACCACTTGCTTTTCCGTATGGAATTTGTTGGCTTTGATCACCCACATGGATCGGTCTTGAAAAAGGACGGGCTTGTTCATCAACGATACTAAGATGCCATGGTAGTAGTCATCCGAGGGGTAGTCATCCAAGTTCCAAGAATTGGTGGGGAGATCTAGAACCTTTTCCATTCCTAAGTCCAATTGGGTGTCCATCTTTTGAAATGCCTTCCTTGCTAGCTGCCCCGTGTCCACTTGATAGAGGGAGTTAAAGTTGTTCCGAGACAAATAGTCACATAGTTAATTCTTTACTCCTGGCAGGTGATAAATATTCAAGTTGAACTGACTTACGAAGGTCCACCAGCGCCTCATACGCGTATTTTCTGGACAAGAGTTATTCAAGAAAGTGGCAGCGGAACCATACTAGACACACAGAACCATACTAGACGCTGGCCAGATAGGATCCTGTATTGGGAACCCATCATAAGAACCCCTAATAGGAGCTCTTGCTCATAAGTAGAGTAGTTCTTACGAGCTGGGTTCCATTTCCAGTTCCAATATCCTATTGGAATAAGAATCCAATCCTCCTCATACGTATGTTGTAGCTTTCCTTCCTTGTTGGCCCCGGTAGTACAACCAAGGATTTCATCCAACTGACTCTGCTCAGGCTTTTGCCATTGGTACAAACTTCCCCCTCCGCCGACGTCACTGGCGTCGGAAATGAGGACAAACTCTCCTCCTTGGGGGCCATACAATGGGACCCCAAGTGAGGAAACTTGAGCGAGTTCATTCTTGGGTTGGGACATATGAAACTCATGCTCATGTGTCCAGACAAAGGTGGCATTCTTGCGAATGAGGTCTGAGAGTATTGAGGCATCGTAGGTGAATTTCTTAATGTGGCGCCGGTAGAAGTTACAGGCCCCTATGAATTGCCTCACATCCTTCACGTTCTTGATGGTAGCTTCCAATATAGGAGCCACCTTGGAGGATGAAGGTCTCCACCACCCATAGCCACTCTCAAAACCCAAATATTCCACCTTGTGAACGAGGAAATGGCTCTTGTCAAATTGGAAGTTGAGATGGTTGCTATGACACACCTCGAGGAAGGCTTCCAACAAGATCTGATGGTCTCCAAATGTACGGGTGCCCAACATGACATCATCAATGTGACACTCTAATTTGCCTCCATGTGTAAACACTCTACGTGCCTTGGAATGGGACTTAACCTGAACCATTACTTGGTTCATAATCTCCTGAAAGACAGCCGGTGCATTAGCCAACCCGAATGGCATCACTTTCAACCTAAAAATTCTTCCTTCAGGCGTGATAAAAGGCCGTCAGCCATTGAGCTTCTGGTGTTAGCTCCACTTGCCAGACACCTGACCGCATGTCAATCTTGAACTTGAACTCGGACCGGGCCATGCATTCTAAGGTCCGTTCCATATTAGGTAACGACCCAGCATGCAAGAAAATGAGTTTGTTCAGGCGCCCATAATCTACCACCAAACGTAAGGCGGTACTTTCGGGCTTCAGCACTAAGAAGCACGGAGAGAAATGAGTAGGGGTTTCCCCATGTTGGAATTCTTCAACCACATTGCGCCGCACACATTCTTCAACTTGCCTCTGGATCTCCTTCATGTGTGCCTCACTGCATGGGTATGGCCTGCACTTGAGCTTTTTTTTTGCAAATTGAGGTTTCAGGCGCAAATCCATTTGAATAAGTTTCCCCACACTACCTGGTTCAGGAGGATCCCCGAGGGCCTGTATATACTCCAAAAGAATACCTAGGAACTCTAGAGGTAGGTTGGAACCCAGAATGTGTTCCTTGGTGGCCTCGGGGTCACTTGTGAAGTTTGTACCCATCCCTACCTTCCTACTTGGGCAGCGGTCTTGGACGTGCAAAGGTACTTCACACAAGTGAGCCCCATCACCAGGTTCCCCCAGAAGGGCCATGATGCCAATATCTTCATAGTGGACCGGGAGTGGTTGGTGAGAATCATTCCAAGCTCGGAGAGGGCGGCGTTCTGAACCCTGGGGTTCGATCGGTAGTTTTCAGTTTCGAACCTTGACGCGTGAAGGAAGCCAAAAGCTGATGGCAGGGGTGTGGTAGGAACCGTGAGGGTAATCCTAAGCTCTTTCTTGGGGGCATTCTCAAAGATGAGAGCCGGTGGGTCGAGTTCTAAAGCCTTGAACCTCGGAAAGTCATCTCCGAGGAGGAAATCGAGTCACACCACACCTTTGAAGGCCGTGGTATCAAAGATTGTGAAGTCTTGACTTACAATCTCTTCATTGTCAAATGGAATATGAAAACGACCCATGCCTTGCGTCATGACTCGGTGTCCGTCTCCCATGCGCAGCAAGGATACAGAATCACTCGTAATCAGACAGGGCGGTACTATTGAAGCGGCGACGGCACAAATAGTGGCACCGGTGTCCAAGAATGCTTCCACTATGTCCAGGGTCAACAGGTTGGCTCCTAGGAGGTTCACAACTTCCTCCTTGAGGAAGTTGAACCTGGTCCGCTTCTTATCAGGGGCATCATTAGTAGTGCCTTCTCTGGGATCACGGTCAATGCTCATATTGGAAGCCGCCGGGTGAACACTCATAGAAGATGCAGTTCCCGAGGAACTCGCAGGGGCACTAGGCCCTGCAGTAGCGGTTGCCTTCGACCCAGGGTGGACTTCGTTCAGAGGGCCCACAGGGTGTTCCAACGGTGGCATCATGGGGGGTGGTGGAGGAATGTCCTCACCCGAAAGGGTAGTCAAAGACTCTTGAGCGGTACCTTTCCCTTTTCCTTGAGGACCTCGCCCAGCACGCCCTTGACCTGGTTCACCCCCTTTTCCTCTTCCTTTGACTTTTGCTTTTCCTTTGCGTTGTTCATCGTTCTGCTTCTTCCAGCACCAGGAAGTGAAGTGCCCTTTCTTGCCACAATAGCCACACATGATCCGGGCTCTGAACATATTAAATAAGAAAAAGTCACTGCCATGTCTTTCTTGGAGGGCTTGATCCAGGCCAAGCCCCCCTTAAAACCCTTTTGTTGATGCTAAGACAAACTTAAGTGTTTTTATCTCTCTTTTGTTGCCTAAAGTACACTTTCTCAAAGTAACTAGGGTTGTGACCCTAGCCCCCCATGAAGTTCACCCCTACCACTCAACTGAGCGGAGGTACCTTCCTTCATGGAGGATGTACCGAAATAAAACAGGCATTTCATGCTTTAGGCCTTGGAGGTTAAGCCTAGTGGTCTCCCACCCCAAGACCCCTATATTCAATTGTTTCTACCACTTATTGTGGTCCTACTTTGTAACTGTTTCTGAATTCAGTTGCTTGGCCAAGTCATTTTCTGTGTGGTCCTGACATCTATGCCCCACATTTCTAACCAGCACCATTTCACCCAAAAGAGTGCACATGAAGTGCCTAATGCAATCTCTGAGGCAAGAGTCAGACCAATTTTCATATAAAATCTTTTGTATTATCCATTTGTGATTGAATCTATGTGTATAAACCTGCTTTGTCTATCTGCATCCCTTCTGTGTTACACTGGATTCCAAAACCAATCATTGATTCGATCCACATCCTGTTCTTGCTCTACTTGCTGCTTTGGTTTGGGTTTACAACTACAAAACCTGCAGGAATACATCAAAATATCTAGGGCATAATTCAAGGACATCTTTCCGGTAGCAGAGACAGACCCTTGTGACCTTTTGAACCGACCCTGAGAAGAAGTGCAGCACAAAAGCTCAACAACAAGTTCATCATGTCCACGCCAAGCGTCAGGACCTGGCCCATCCGAACTGTCCAAGTGCAAATGGGCAGCATGGCCCACCCAATGAGTGAACCACCATACAGAGCTCCACATCATCTCAGTGGCGCATCTGGGTCCCAAGGAGATCCAGAACGCAGAACGGCGGAAGAAAATAAAGGCCTTACCACCGAGGCCTTAGCAGCACACGGTGGAGACAGCTTCAGTCACCTCCACAGACGTGTAGCTGCCTCAATATCGAGATCAAATTGTCCAGCTTCATCCTCAACTGCCATTGAAGGACCTGAGGAGTATGAGGAGCTGAAGAAGAAGATGGATGAGTACATCCTACACGAGGAGTACTACAAATCCATCCGTGGGGAAGATGGAGAGGAGCCATTGGCTGTACATGGATCCAGACCACGTACAGACCTAGGGTCCTACGCACACTCTGGTCCTCCGTCCGATGCATCCCTGCCAAGACGACTAAGACCTGAGTATCCAAGACCATGTTGTCCAGCCCCAAGGGCTCCCGAAGTGGGCCCCACACGAGTCGAAGAACAACATCATCCAAGGCCAGCCTACGGTGCCCTGGATCATACGGCCGAGCTGTTGGCCAAACTCCTGTCTGGATCAGAAGATCCAGGTGTGACGGCCCTATCGGAGGCCATTAAGGCTAAACTGGGTATTGCAGAACCCTTACCCAAGCCAGAGTTGCCCTCTCTCTCTCCAGGATTGAGTACCCTGGCCGAAGATCTCAAGAGATCAAGGGTCTCAAGGCTGTTGCCTAAGGTTACCTGCCCCAGCCCCTTTCACCCCCGTGCCAGGACAGTGCCTATGGCTGATCTACAGGACGTGCCTGTCACAGAGATTGAGAGAAGAGGCCTGTCAGCCCTGGCACCTCTTGCCGGCGTGTCGCCTTCAGGCCTAATTCAGACCAATTGCCCAGGCGAACATCCAGCTGGAACTGCCGGAGTTCGACCCCAAAAATCTGCCCGAATGGGCAGAAGAATTTGCAGAGTTCCTTTTGTTGACTGGCCAATCCCATGTGGATGTTGCCACCAAATGTTCACTGCTAAAACGCTCATGCAAAAAGAAGTTTTTGCAAAAACAGGTTAAACAGATTGTGAAAACCTGTTCTACCTGGGCAGAGGTACTCCTGAGGTTGGAGAAAACATTCCCAGTCTATGAGACTGACCTCAGCGTACGCAAAAAGATCGAGGAGCTACCTATGCTCCCTGAGTTTCCATCCGCTGCGCGAATTTCTGAGTATGTGTGCGACTTGGAGTACTTGTTTTCGAGGATGAACGTGGGCTCCTACGGAGCCACTGAGCCCCACCTGTGGCTCATTAGTAAGATCCCCCAGCGTACGTGGGATGATTGCCGCTCCACCTCTGAGAGGAAGAGCAGGACCCACTCGTACGGTGAACTGGTGGATCTCTTGATTGAGCTAGCTCTTGAGAGAGAGAATGACTCCCACATGGAGAAATTCCTCAAGAAGCATTTGGGACGAGGTGGTACCCCTACCCCCGAACGTGGCGAAGGCAAGGGGCATAAAAATCCCACTAACACCAACCAGGGAGGTGGTAAAGGGAGGGGCAACCTACGTGCCATGAACGAGGTTCAACCTGACGCAGGCACACCCCCCCTGTTCTACTGCCGACCTGTCAATGACAAGGGGGGACCTTGTCATGCCTCTGACTGCGATCTCCGCAGTGGATGTATGCTGCAGATGAAACGTCAGCAGCACACCAAAGATGGGAAACAGGTGACCCATCGGGACCATTTCAGGTGTACCATCACCTGTGGTTACTGTGGCAAACGTCGTCACTACGAGGACGAATGCCACATCAAGAAACGCGAGAGTGACAAACTCAAGCGTCAGGAGGCGGAGCGCCAGAAGACCCAGACGCCCGCCAGAAATCCACCGAACGGGGATAAAGGTGGAAAAGGAGGTGGCAAGGGGGGTGGCAAAACTGGACCCCCTAACCCCCAGAGGCGCTCATCAGCGCCCGTTGCTACACCCACTCTTGCTGCTACACCCGCTCCTGCAGGAGGTGACCCCAAGAAACGCCCCCAAGGGGATAACGGGAATAATTCCAAGAAGAGGCGCTTGGCCTGGATGGCCAAGTCGCTCATGGCTGCAGGGGTGGATGTGAAGTTCCCTGATGAGGAATAGGGGGGCGGCTCCGAAGAGGAGGACTTGGTTTTCTGGATCCTCGTGAAAATCGGGGATCAGGTTTTTCGAGCGGTGCTTGATACCGGTGCAACACTTTCCATAGTGGCCCCGCGCCTGCTTAAGACTTTCAGGAAAACTAAGACCGTGGCCATAAGAGTAGGGGATGGGCGTACCATCCATTCCTTGGGGGGGGTCGATGTGACCATATGTCTGGGCGACGAAACCGTGACCCAACACTGCAGAGTGTTGGACACTGACGCCTTTGACATCGTCATTGGCACCGACTTTCTCCGAAGAAACCCCCAGGTAAAAATGCTGTCCCTACAGCGTCCCTATTCTTTGCACTGCGACTTTGGCAGTGGGCTATTCTCCGTTCCTTTGGAGCTGTCAGGACGAAAAGAGTCTGGGCTGCGCTACGCAGCCAAGACGAACTATCGTACTGAAAACTACCAACTGGCCCGTCACGCTTTTGAAAATGGACTGCCGGCCCTTCAGGTAAACCTGGATGAGATCCAGGTGGAATTGTTTGCGAGCCAACAACAGCACATCATGCAGTTGTACTGCTCGAAACAACTGAACAATGCTTTCCGTTTCTTCTGGAAAGCAATGGGCCTAGCGTATGCTAACCCTCCCTTCTCCCTGCTCGCGAAGGTTCTAACCAAAATCGCTTATGAGGGAGGAAGGGTTGTTATGTGCACCCTTGACTGGGGTTGCTCTGGTGAACATGCTTACTGGCGCCGTATGCTAGATCGAATGACCGTGGGAAGAGTGCAACTCCCCGACGGCCAGATCTATGTGCCCGAGGACTCAGACACAGGTATGCAGGCCCCTGAGTGGGCCAGTTTCCTGTCCATCGTCGATGGATCTCTCA
The DNA here is from genome assembly GCA_964036045.1 of Eutreptiella sp. 'Long Island Sound 2002'. NCBI lineage: Eukaryota > Euglenozoa > Euglenophyceae > Eutreptiales > Eutreptiaceae > Eutreptiella > Eutreptiella sp. 'Long Island Sound 2002'. Next base: position 131,096,691 of record OZ038378.1, on the reverse strand, counting down.
ATCCTGTACCCCTGTGTGACCTAGACCAGGTGCTACTAAAAGAGGTCATGGCCGAAAATCGTGGCCTGACCCTTTATGATCTCAAAAATCGATCTCCTGAGCACCTATCTGCCACACTTACAGGGTGTGAGTCTCCTGATGACTATCTGGAACCTGCAGCTGTAAAAGAGGATGCTGACGACCAACTGTCTGAGATCGCCAGCACTATTCCCTCTGTTGATCCCAGCTGTGTTGACCTAAAACATAGTGCTTTCCTAGCCCAGCTGTTGCTAGAGGAGGTAGATCTAGAGTCAACCTCTGAACCCGCTTCCCCTGTTGGGAAGCCAGTGCTACACATGCAGCCTGTGCACACAGGTGAACCCGTGGCCCGGAGTGCTGATGCTCTGGCGCGGCCTGCTGCTAATAACATGCCATTGTCTGAGCATGACACTCAAGAACTCAGGCGGCTGTTGTACCTGAAGGCCGAAGGTATTGAGCGCCAAGAGCGGCTGCAATACCTCAGACAGACCTGGAAATACTCCATCTGGTCTGAGGAAGACGATGAGTCCTATACGCTGCCTGATCCTGAGATACCTCTAGTGTATTCTCTACACTACGGGCAGCAATGTCCCCCTGAGTGGGACGATGGTACTGTGCCTGCCGAGACTGCTGATCGGCAGAAAAAGAAAGAACATGGAAAAAGCAACCTCCATGCTGAGGAGGATTTCCTTCAGAAACTCGAGAGTCTTAACCTTGACCCCCGCCTGAAGAAACTGCTGATAACCTATGAGGAGGTGTTCGGCGCCTTGCCGCCTCCCCTTTCTTGTAAAAAACTGGTCAAGATGGACCTGAAATTGAAACCAGAATTTGAAAAGACGCGAGTGAGGCGTCGTTCCTATCCCGCTCCACAGGAACAGGTTGAAGAAATCGAGCGCCAGATCCAAGAATGCATTGATGCTGGCCTCGTTGAAGAGTATAAACACGGGGACTATCCCCATCACTGCAGTGCCGGTTTCCTTGTTGCTAAACCAGGGTCGACTGCCCTACGTCTTGTTGTAGACTATGGTGAGGTCAACAAGAAACCCCAGAACCACTCAGGGAGTATTCCTAACATGGAAAACACCCTGGAGCGTATTGCCAAATGCAGGTATAAGACCAAAATGGACAAACGCTCTGGTTTCTGGCAGGTTGACCTAACCGCCGCAGCTCAGGAGCTGCTGGCCTTTATAACCCCTAAGGGTCGTGTCTTCAAGTGGAAGGTTATGCCTTTCGGGGTGGCTAATGCCCCAGCGCTCTTCCAGGAGCTTATGAACAAAATTTTGTACATACTGAGGCGCAGGCCTCTAGTACAAGAGTTGATTTCTCGGGGTGCAGAAATGGAGGCCCACATCGACGACGTGAGTTTGGGTACTAATACCAAAGAGGACCACGTCCTTCTCCTCCGTGAATTTTTCATTGTCTGTCAGGAAAACCATCTCCGAATCAAACTCGAAAAATGCGAGTTTATGAAAGAGGAGATGGAGTATTTGGGTTTCGACGTGGGGTATGGCTGGTGGAAACCAGCCGCGTCTAAGATGCAGCCCCTACAGGACATGCATATTCGCGATGACCCTAAGAAGGGTCTACACGATGTGAGGAGTTTTGTGGGCGCCTGTAATTTCTATCGGCATCACATCCACAATTTTACGTACTCCTCTGCACCCCTCACTGACCTCATCAAGAAAACTACTCACTGGAGGTGGACCTCCAGAGAGGAAGAATGTTTCCAGGAGTTGAAGAAGAAGATTGCCTCCTCCAACTGCCTGGGAGTGCCCCGCCCTGAGGGCGAGATAGTCCTGATCACTGATGCCAGTGATGTAGGGGGGGGTGGTACGATCTACCAATGGCAGGAGCTTAACCCCGCTGAACTAACCCACTGCCATTATCGTACTACTGGACGGAACCGTGATGGTTCGTTGAAACATGACTATCCTACCAGTGAGTGGCGACTGGTGCCACTGGGACACTGGAATTGGAAATGGAACCAAGCGCGTTCCAACTACAGCACCTATGACCAGGAGCTCCTGGCCGGTATGTTGGTGCTATCGTCACAATCCCGACTTCTGGGATCTAACCCTATTGTCTGGCTGTGTGACCAGGAGCCTGTGAAGTCTTTTCAGAAGGGCCCACCACCAGAAAAAGCAAGGCTAAAACGGTGGTGGACTTACCTGAGCCAGTTCAGGCTGACAGTGCATCACATCCCCGGGATTAAGAATGAACTGTCTGACTATATATCGCGCAACAACTTCGATGCGCTTATTGGTGAGAGCTCTGAGGCGCTCGCCAAAGAGGGTTTCCAGCGTATGGATGTCCAGCTTGACCTGTCCATGCGCACTGCTGGAATCCTGGAGGGTTGGAGTCTAACCGACTATCAGTCAGAGTATGAAGAAATTCTCCAAACCCTCAGCACTGGTCTCGAACCCCGTGTCATTGATGGGCACCAGTGGTATAAAAACAATCAGTACCTCTTCTACGAGGACCGAATTGTTGTGCCTGAGGCACGACTGGATGGGTGCCTACAGTGGTCCCATCTCAGTTCTGGTCACACTGGCGCTAATCGCTCAGTGGACTTCTTCCGTGCGTGTTTCTACTCTAGTCTAACCCTGACTGAACTGAGGTCGCGTATGCAGACCATTGTGGATGCTTGTGGCTGTCATGCCAGCAAGCAGAGCGACAGTAGGGATAGGGGCTTGATCTCCAGCTTACCCATACCCTATTGTGCTAACTCTCTTCTCTACGTGGATTTCATCCACGGCCTACCACGCTTTGGCGGCTATGATAGTTGCCTCGTGGTCACCTGTGGTCTATCTCGCTTCACCCGTGTGTTCCCTTGCAATAAGAAAATCACAGGTGAGCAGACTGTGAAAATGTTGGTCGAACAATGGTTCGAACCCTATGGAGCACCTAAGCAGGTGCACTCTGATGAAGATGTACGCATCCGCAGCGACACTGGGTGGTACAAACGAGTGCTAAATGCCCTCAACGTGGAGGTAACCACAGGTGTGCCCTATACCCACACGTCTAACCCTCTCTGTGAGAGACAGAACCGTGTGGTGGAGCAAAACTTAACAATCCTGATGAAACAGGAGCGCACCAAGAACTGGGTACGCCTAGTGCCCTGGGCAGTGCTGTCCATGAACTCACAGCGGAGCTCTTCTACGGGTTTCACCCCCCACGAACTGTTCCATGGGGGACGACCTGCTTGGTTCTTCAACATCCCCTTTCCTGAGGACTTCAAGAGCCCTGTGGGAGATTGGCTGGAACACAAGCAGTCTCTGGCTAACCAGGCTGGTACTAACCTGAGGCACATTCGTGACTGTGAACAGAACCGACGGAACCGCCTACGGCGACCTGCCAGCTTCAAGGTTGGTGACCTTGTTTTGGTACACCATTCACGCCTACCCTCCTGGCCACGTAACTGCCTACAGGACCCTTACTTTGGACCCTATCGTATCATCAGGATAGATGGGTCCAGGATCCATGTCAGGTGCAGTCCACGTCTAGGTGGTGAACTGCTGTGTGCACCTAAGCAGTTGAGGCACTATCACTCCCCTGACGACTTGTCTTGGGATGAGTGGCGCCTCAGCGACAGTGAGATTGAACGTATAGACCTAGAGAACGCTGCCAGTCCGGAGGAGGCAGACGAACTCGAAGAGATGACTGCCGATGAGATGGCAGTCGATGGTTACTACGTGGTTGCAGGTATTGCTCGCCACGAGTATAAACAGGGCTGGAAATTCCTTACCCTGTGGGATGGCTATGGGTTATCTGAGGCGACCTGGGAACCTATGTCAGCCTTCATACAACCAGATGGGAGTATCAACCCCATCTTCCGCACTTACCTTGTTGAGAACAACGAGGGGCAGCTCCTAACCCGTGCTGAGACTATGTCCCAGCGTAAGAAGCGAAACTAATCTCCCTGTGTCAGTCTGTGCCCTGCAGACCCATGCCTATGGTTTCCAGCGTGAGCCATGTGGCCGCTTATCATGATTGCAGCCACCCAGCGAGTGTGTGCCTTGTTGACCATGTGTTGCATGGGTAACGCCCTAATGTAATGACCTTGGAGAGCCAACGAAGAACGGTGGCTTACTACACCAGGGGGGAATGACAAGCAAGGTGTTATGAGGCAAGGTGTGTCTTCCCTCCTTGGGGACAAGCGAGCCCACAGTTAGGACCCCTGACTGGTCCAGACCCATGGGGTTCTACCCTTCCTTACAGGGTTTACCATACCCCTAAGTGTGCTACGTATGTCTGTATGTGTCTCACTTCTCTCCCCAGCGTGGCTCCCGGAGACCGGGCTTCGCTGACGTCGGACCGAAGGTCCTAATCAGGTACTATTACCACTCCTATGGCGCCCAATTTCTGTGCTGGCGCCTATCCTTGGGGTAAGACGGCAAAAGCCCTACCTACTAGAGGGCAGCGGTGGCCAAGTGTGCTAAGAGCATACAAAACGCCCATTTTTGCTACAGGCCAAAAGCTAACGCACTCCCCTGCCCACGAGGAAAAGCACGCGGGACAGGAGACACCACTACACTACACTCACTAACGCCAGCACCAGCCTTCGAAGGCAGTGTGAGTACTCATCACTTGCACTCACCTCCTGCCAGGCCTGCTGACCCTAACCCCTACACACGCTACTGGGTGCTGCTGTCGAAGAACACTCAGGCCCTAATGGCCCTCCTGTGAAGAAGACAAGAGAACACAGCGCTCCTAAGCAGCTGTGGCCTAACAGGGGACGCCACAACGCGTTTCCCCTGCTAGGGCTTGGAGGGAAGGGGTGCTCTCGTTGCGTGCACAGCGCTGATGTCGTTGAAGTCGAACTGCCCTCGCCAGTACTGGCTGAGGCACAGTGATTTGATTTGTGATCAGCGCCCCTGTTTTGCTGGGGCAGTAAAATGGATAGCCGCCGAAGGCAGCTGCTGCGTGCACCAATCACCCTTAACCTCTCCCACCTGTACAACAGAGGCAAATGAAGGGGTGTTTGCGGCGGAGGAACCAAGCCACACTCCAGGTATTATACCCTCCTCAGTGTGACCTATAATACACTGTCCGCAAACACGCTGACGGATCAGCTCCCCTGTCAAGCAAGCAAGCTTTAAGAGACTCCTCAGGTTCTCTTAAAGAACGTACCAAGGAGCCTCTGGGTAACCTAAACAAGGTTTACCGTGCGCAATTCGCGTGGCCTACCCTTTAATGCATCATGTGCACGCAGGGAAGGGAGGCTGAACCACTGACTCAACCAGGAGGTGAGCTCCTCCTGGGCTAACCTACCTTACTCACCATGCATCGTGTGAATGCCGAATTGAAACGAACACAAAACAAGCCTAAGCGTTTTAAGCAATCCTACTTTAACGCCACGGCCGCACACGAACAAACGCTTTCTTTATTACCTGTGAAGAAGAAAACAAGGGTGAATTTGGGGTACAGGTAAAGCGTCACAGCGTGTGGATGCCTCGATTAGGCACATGCATCGCGAGCACAGCGCATATTCTAACCCTACGTGCGCGCTGCGCGCTCCATTCGCATCACATAGCTTTCATTCCTGCTTTTACCTGTGCAGAGCACGAGAGAAGAACACCCGACCCCCCAACGAGCACAGCGTTGACAACCCTAACGTTTTGACGAAACAACCAACACGAACGCAATGCGTGAGTGTGAGGTGACACTGACATACCTAAGAGATGGGTTGTTGACCTGCTCTGTGGTGTGGACTGAATTTGAATACTTGACTCTGAAGTTTATAAAATTTTTGATGCAACTGTGCAAAAATTTCCTTTGAAACTTTAAAAACTACGGCTCATACCTTCTTTTCCAAAAGCCGTTTACGCTTGCGCAACCCTTTTCTTGGAGTCCGCTTCCTTTGCGCTTGTCTGCGACTTTGAGTTGTGTGTAAAAATGACGATTTCCCGCGTGGTTTCGTCGATTTTTAACGATTTCACTTGCTAAATCGCAACCCCTTTCCGCTAAACCGCAGGAATCACTCCCTGTCGGTTACATTTTCTATTTTTTCCAGCTCCTGGAGGTTTGTGTCCTCCATTGGGAGTATTGCTTTGCCCTGGCCCTTGGTCAGGACGTTTACTAAAACGCTGTTTATACAGCGATAGTCGTCCGCATTAGAGCGTTCGACTGTACCCTAGTGGGCAAGCATATGTGCTCTAGGGAGGGAGTCCTGGGTTCAAACCCCACTACCCCCACACTTTTTCCAAAAGTTTTCGTCGCACGCCGGCGACTTTTGAGGAATGCCCCATCGAAGGGACATCATTCACGGTACATTACACTGTTTTTCAAGGGTACCTACAGTGTGATAGGCCTCTATGAAGTGATGAGGATGTTTTTGGTAAGTTTAATGCATTTTCTGAGGTAATTTTGGGAATATTTGAGCCTTTTTCCTTGGTCCTACTAGCTTAGCTAACTAGTACTCCAGGGGGGAGTAAGAAAAAGTCACTGCCATGTCTTTCTTGGAGGGCTTGAACCAGGCCAAGCCCCCCTTAAAACCCTTTTGTTGATGCTAAGACAAACTTAAGTGTTTTTATCTCTCTTTTGTTGCCTAAAGTACACTTTCTCAAAGTAACTAGGGTTGTGACCCTAGCCCCCCATGAAGTTCACCCCTACCACTCAACTGAGCGGAGGTACCTTCCTTCATGGAGGATGTACCGAAATAAAACAGGCATTTCATGCTTTAGGCCTTGGAGGTTAAGCCTAGTGGTCTCCCACCCCAAGACCCCTATACTCAATTGTTTCTACCACTTATTGTGGTCCTACTTTGTAACTGTTTCTGAATTCAGTTGCTTGGCCAAGTCATTTTCTGTGTGGTCCTGACATCTATGCCCCACATTCCTAACCAGCACCATTTCACCCAAAAGAGTGCACATGAAGTGCCTAATGCAATCTCTGAGGCAAGAGTCAGACCAATTTTCATATAAAATCTTTTGTATTATCCATTTGTGATTGAATCTATGTGTATAAACCTGCTTTGTCTATCTGCAGCCCTTCTGTGTTACACTGGATTCCAAAACCAATCATTGATTCGATCCACATCCTGTTCTTGCTCTACTTGCTGCTTTGGTTTGGGTTTACAACTACAAAACCTGCAGGAATACATCAAAATATCTAGGGCATAATTCAAGGACATCTTTCTTATTATACTCAAGCAACTCGTCTTCTGTGGGCTTCTTCCCCGTCTTCCCTTTGCCACTCACGCTTGCGTTTATGGCCATCATGTCTTCTTCAGTAAATATAGCCTGAGTTTCTTGAACCCAGAGGGCTTCTCCTCTGTTCGGCTGCTGGCTCCAATTGAAGGTACTATAGTCTTCTCCCCAATGAGAGCCCTCTGTCCCAGAGGAGGGCACAGATTCAACCAAAGAATTCACCGTAGCCTCCTTTGGTGTTCTGATAGGAGGAGAGGGGTTCCGAGGGCTCTTGCCTAAAGGCGTATTGCATAACCTTTCTAGCATGCTGTCGCAAAGTCGGTCAGCATGGGCTTCTTTAGTCAACTCTTTGGCTTTGTGACGCAGCAAGGCCTGGACGGTATCCAGCCTTTCCGTAAGATTTTTCTTCTGGTCATTATCCCGTAGGCGCTTGAAAAGCTCTTTGGGCACACGGCTTTGGAAATAAATCAGCTCTTCTTGTTGGGACATGGACTGTGGGGACATCTTAGACCGTACCTCATCCCAAGCATTGATAAATTGCTGGACTTGGTCTGTAGTGGGTGTTGACCCTAGAGGTCGTAAAGCCAGTAGCTCCTCGATTAAGCTAGCATCTGTGTCGACAGTAGGGTAGTTGGAACGGAGGGCGTCCAGGAACCCATCAAACAACTTACGACCCGAGCTTAAACGGTTGAAGGTCTTTTCGACTGCTGTCTGGACCTTAGCCGAACAGAACTGAAGGAGCCATTGGCTTTTCTTGAGGGAATTGGCGGTTGCTTGGCCAGTCAAGATCAACCACCTCTTGTAGCCCCGGCAAAAGGAAAGGAAATTGGAACCATCAAAGCACGGCTCTTGTAGCAGGGGAACCCTTGCGGAGGGAGCCCTTGGACCGCTTTCACCAGAGGCTTCTGAGGCATCTTTATAATACATGATGGTCTCCTTTTCCACCATCTTCAATTCTTGCAGCTCAGGTGGGGTACGCTCTAGTAACAAATAGGGACTCGGGGTGCCCTTGTCAGCGTTCTCGATTCCCGTAGCTGTAAACTTGAGGACACGCATGGGGCGTTTTAGGGTCTTAAGATCATGCTGCATGGAGTTCAGCTGTTCTTGAACCTTAGTAGGGGCACGAAGGGACTGCTCAGCCTTGGTACTGATGAGCATTTTCATATCCTGCAATTCCTCTGGCAAGTGCCCCATGCTCTGCACGTCATTGTACAACCCTTGTAGGCGGTACTCTAGGTGGGTCTTTGTGGTCTCCTGGTTGTTTCTTAGCTCTTGCTGCTGTTACAGGAGGGCCTGCAATTGAGCTTGAAGAGCTCCGGTCTTGGTTGGAGAGGCCAAGGCTTCTAGCCTCAAAGCCAATCTCTGGAGGGTGGCTTGTACATCCTCCTTCTCGTTGAGCATTTCAAGCCTCAATTGGTTCATTTTGGCAGCCTACTTCTTTAGAGTGTCTACCACAGTCTTCACCTTTACCTTTCCGCCCAAGGGTCGTGCTAATTCCTTGGGATCACCATGGGAGTCAACATTGTCCTCTACAGCTATGGAGAAGTCAGCACCGGGGGAAGGGCTTCTTTCGTAGCCAGTCCCTTGGGGCTCCTCTTCGGGCAAACCAGACGTATTAGAGGTGCCCCTAAGCTTTTCGGTAGCTGACGAGTCAAGTGTTACGGGAAGTGCTCAGCTCTCCCGATGCCCGCCTTGGCTAACTAATGTAGGGGAAGTGCTATTTCTTCTAGCGTACCAACAAGTGTCAGACATGTTTTCTGGCGGAGGGACGGGCAACGTCCCCCCTAGGATGTTGTGGCCCACTCCTCATGAGTCTTCCCGGAGGTGGTCACTAACATTCTTCACGTCCAGGGATCCCACAGGTAGTTCCTGCTGACCCTCTCCCCCGTACGATCCCCGGGCCACAAGTAGAGCGGGAACATGCCCCTTTGCAGGGACACTCACAGTAACCACGGTAGGAGTAGTATGGGATTCTATAGTAGCACTAGAAGGTAACCAGTACTTCCGCACACGTCGTGGCGAAAGGTCTTGTGGTTCGCCAATTTCACTAGGTTCCACTCTTTTGTCTTGCTCCCGAGTGGAGGTCTCTAAGACTCTCTCCACTGTAAGTGGCTCTTTACCACGTTGAGAAGAATGTACAAACTCCTTAATAAAGGAGATGTCTTGAGCGTCACCTAGAGAACTTGACTCACCTTGAAGTGGAGGATCCATCATCTCCTGACTCCTTTTCACCCTAGTAGTGGGCAACTCCTCGCTTGTTCTAACACCCGTGGGGTGCTTCCCCGAGTCCATGGATTCCATGAGAACAGGAGTTGGCCTGGGGGAGAGGGAAGAAATTGCCGAGAGGGGAGAGGGTGATCGGAAACCCAACTCCTCTTCTTTGGTCTCTAAGCCGAGTGGTGTAGGTGATGGATACACCCCAAAATCTCCTTCCCTCTCCACGGGAATGGCGCGCGCATGTTCGGGAAGAGTGTGGTTCTCCGAGGTGTTGGAGTCTTTTGGCTCTGAGTATCCATTTTCTTTCGGTCTTTGTATAAAGATACGAGAGCCTTCGGAAGCCTCTAGGCGACTTGGCTCACGTAAGAAAAAGGGAAAAACTGAAGTCAAGAACTTAATGAAGAGAGCCCGTTTTTCAGGCTAGATCTAGAGGATCTGAGAAAACCAAGACCCATCAGATTTTATCACGTTCGGGCTTAAAATGGTACAAACAAAAGCCGACTGGGGTTCCTGAACGCATGTAAGCGCTCAGCAAGTCAAGACCCAGGAAGTCTCCTTTGAAAACTTGATGGGACGGATCTGCGGGGATTGCTGAGCTGTCAGTTTTTGGCGCCACACTCGAGGGCACTATAATAAAGCTACGAGTTGGCTTAGGACACGTTAAAAGCATCATCTGAGAGTCCAAAAACCAAAAGATAGATTTCAGCGCTTCAATGTGCCGGATCTCAGGATTTCACGGATCCGTCAGGATTTTAAGTTTTCTTGCCAAACTTGGAGCAAACTAAAGCTAGCTGTTGGCCTGGGACACGTTAGAAATGTCCTGAAAGAGAAAAAAGCAAAAAAGGTCCCTTTTTTGACACAGATGGGTCGATCTCAAGATTTTGAGGATCCGTCAGGATGGAGAGTTTTTGGGCCGACGTGGGTGCAAACAATAGCTAGCCCTTGTGCTGGAACACCTGGGTGGAGCCCCTTGAGTTTAAAAAAGGTGAAAACTCGAGTTCTGGAGGTCGATTTGGCGGATCTCTAGATTGTTGGATCCTGCAAGATTCTGGTGTGTTGGGGACGTTTGGAGCGAAACCAGGGCCCAGACCTTAGGGTAGGCGAGTGTATGAGTGCCCAGCACGGCCGCAAAAGCAAAAGCGCGCTTTAGGAATGCGAGATGCTTCCGATTTTGAGATTTTGGGGATCCGGCGGATCCTTGGGTTTTGGGCTCAAACAAGGGCCAAACTGGTTTATCACGGTGTGGAAGGGTTGGTAGGGGTGGGGTACCTCTGTTGGCAACAGTCGGCTAAGAATTTACCAAGCCTGATGCGGACGTAGATGACCGAATGGAGGCTCAGGGGAAGGCTCAAGGAGAGCCTTACAATCCCCTCAAAACAGGCCTACGGGGCCTGGAGGACGAAGGAAAGGAAGCGCAAATACCTTGGTAGTTGCCTGGCGTGCGCCGAATCTGGACGAAGCTGGGGAGGGGGTTGTCCAGAATTCTGTATGATTTGGGCGCTCCGTTGTACCTGTTACTGTCCTGAAACGTTAAAAATCACAGAGAGAAAAGTTTATAGTGGTTTCCACACTGTGTTTTTGTCTCTCCTGCTGCTTGCTGCTGGTGTAGGGTTTCCTGCTGCTTGTTTTTGGAGATGAAAACCTTTTGTTTGCTGAAATATAGTCAATCCAGGGTAACCCAAGCCAGAGGTGTGCAAGGAGAAGAGAATCAGGATCAAAGCATGAAGGGCTGCAGTGTAAACAGTGAAAGATGAAAGGATATTCACAGAAACTGCAACTCAGGTCAAATCGGATTGCATATTCACAGAGATAGCTGAAATGTTTTGGAAAAGAGTTGGAAAACTGCCCCATGGTCACTCTATCTCCATAGTGCCATCTCAGGAGATGTGCACTCTTTGTTTTGGGTCCCATATGTGCTGAGGTGGCAGGGCATGTGGCGATGAGGTCACTGCCATGTCACATGGGATCTTCCTACTTAGCTAGGCTGACCAGGAATTGAACCCAGGACCTCTCAAAAAGAGGTGCCCAGCCCCCTAGGGTGCATACCACTAGGATAGCTAAGAATTCATGGAAAAACATAGATAAATTCATAGGCTCTGCCTTGGATATGTCAGTTCTCAGTCAACTCAGGAAAAGATGATTTGCCTCACATTGAAAGGGGATTAAGGGGTCCACTCCATATCCTGATTGGGTGTTTGGTTCCATAGGTCAAAATGTGTTATCACCAGTTTTGGTGGGACCAATACTAAGATAGAAATGCCTGGATGCTCAGTGCATCTCTAATACAACTAGAGTATGCCTCAAAGCAATGGAAAAGCACTTTTTCTTACTCCCCCCTTGTGCTGTGGTGGCCACCACTGTCGCATTTTTAGGAAAAAGGGAATTTTTCTTGGCCTTTTCTTGGTTTCCACATCTACTTTAATATACCTATAGTTTCCCTCACACAGTAAAATGGGCGCTCACCATGGCTGGCGCTCTTTTGCTGCTCTGTTTGTAAGATTTCCTACAGAAGACTCAGCGCTCATGGTGCTGCCGGGGCTCCTGTGGCTTGGTTGGGTTAGTTTGGGAGCATGCCAAAACATGTGCATGTGCATCCCTCCCTCCAAGACGCAGCGCGACACAAACCCAACGCAAGACACAATATACACACCCGCATGGGTTCTCGTAAAACTGCTGGCGACCTGTGACCTGTCTTAGGGCGAAGGGAGTCGTGAAAAAATTAAATTGCCCCTTGGTGGGGTCTTGGGTTCTGCTCAGTCTCTCCAGGCTGCTGCGTTTCGGCCCGAACACGGCCTACTCAGCAAGGCTGCGCGTGGGTATCTGCAGAGGCAGGAATGGGAGAATAATGGACGAATCCACGCAAAAACGAAGGGACGACATCAAAATCCGTCAAATGACGGCGTAGAATTTTTCTAAAACGACACACCTGAGGAGAATCCAATTGTGCATCAGAAGCACATTTTTATAAAAATTATAGTCATCTCTAGATTTTTTAAATCAAGAAATTCCTACGCATAAAAAGGCGGCGCGCAGGCGCGGCTCCTAGCGAAGCGCCGGAAAATGCAGAAATAATGGCATTATAAACGTATGTCTCACGTAGTCTTGAAAATGACGAGACACACATTAATAAATAAACATACAGATTCCACCCACACTAACAGAAGTATCAAAAATCCAAGAATTCGAAAATCAACGAAAAAGACTTCAATGAATCAGGTATAAACTACAGGTATGCTCGTCTCGTATGCCGCATACACATTGCTCGCCTCGTGTGTCCGTGAACGAGTCTTGTAGCAGCGCTAACAACGATAGGACGCGATAGATGGATTGATTAGAAAGATTGCAGATGATTAGAGGTCAGATCAGGGTGATGAGACATACACACAAGTGCATAGTAACATTCTTCGCTTCCGCCACTCACGTGCCCACTTGTTCTCTCTCTCCAGCGGTAGGTAAGGTGAGTAAGCCCAGGTGGGGCCACCCCCTAGTGGAGTCGTGATTGAGGTACAGATGGGCAGGTTTGCCCAACGCAGTCGTGCATGCTCGCGCATTCACACACGCATTAAAGGGTAGGCCACGCGAAGTGCGCACGGTAAACCTTGTTTAGGCTACCCAGGGGCTCCTCGGTACGTTCTTTAAAAGAACCTGAGGAGTCCCTTAACGCTTGCTTGCTTGACAGGGTAGCTGATCTTTCAGCGCGTTTGCGGACAGTGTATTATAGGTCACACTGAGAACCGTATAATACGGGGAGTGTGGCTTGGTTCCTCCGCCGCAAACAACCCTTCATTTGCCTTTGCTTTACAGGTGGGCAGGTAGGGTGATTGGTGCAGCAGCATACCATTTGTTTCATGCCCTGCTAAACAAGGGCGCAGATCACACAAACAAATAACTCCCCTCTGCCTGTGGCAGAGCAGGGAGTCCGACTCCGTCGACACCTGCGCCGTGCACGCAAGAGCAGCTCTTCCCTCCAAGCCTTAGCAGGGGAAACGCGTTGTGGCGTCCCCTGTTAGGCCACAGTTGCTTAGCAGCGCTGTGTTCTCTTGTCTTCCTCACAGGAGGGTCGCTAGGACCCACGACATGTTCTTCAACAACACCCAGTAGAGTGTGCGTGTAGGAGTGGTAGTCCTGAGTGGGGGCTTGAGCCGGTTGCAGCAGTGCTCGCCCACCAGGATGGTGCCACTGTAGGGTGTGTAGGACCTGTAGTGCGTGTGTCACTGTCCCACCCGTTTCCTGCAATTTTAGCAGGGTTGGTGGGCTGTGGCAGTGGTTAGGTCAGTGTTTTGGCCACTTAGCAAAACGGCGTTTTCATGCCTTCATAGCTTTTGGCCACCCCTCCCTGTAGTAGACATATAGGTAGGGAAAACAATACCTGGATTAGTACGCTGGGTATTCCCCAAAGGTTTTGCGCCAGCACAGAAATTGGGCGCTTAGGGAAGGGGAGACCCGGGGCGTACCCCGTGGCATCAATAAGCCAACCCTCCAGGTTTAGCAAGCGTGCAGACTTGGGTATAATGAGGACACCACTTCTGCGGCTTGCTCTCAGGACCTTAGGAATAGCACACTCACACATACGCTATGGCAGGTAAGGGTAAGGTTCAGTCTCTAGCCTTAGTCTTGGAGGCAAGCGTCTCAGCGAGCCTCAGCAACTCACCAAGGTTGTTCTGGGACAAGTAGTCAACCAGAACTGAGTTTAGGCGTCCCTCAGGTAGAACAAATGCAGAGAAGGGCTCCCAGGTGGCCTCTTCCACTCCAAACCCTTCCCAGAGGGTGAGGAAGCGCCAACCCTGGCGATAGCGATGGCGTAGGACAGACTTCACCAGGTAGAAGCCCTCCTTAGCCATCTTCTCGGCATTCATGTCGGGGAGTTCACCTTCATCTTCCATAGGGCTGGCAGCCCCTTGTAGGTCCAGAGCGGCGATTTCCTCGTCTTTGAGCTCCGACTCCTCCCCACAGAGGTCTTCAGGATCATAGTAGCGCTTCAGGTGTTGAGCAGCGCACACCAGGGTCCCCCCTAGACGGGGAGAACACCGCGCGGTGATACGGTGTCCATCCACTGATAGAATCTTGTACGGCCCGAAGTATGGGTCATCGCTGGTAGAGCGTGGCCAGGCGGGTAGTCGACTGTGGTGCACCAGCACCCAGTCCCCTTCTTGGTAGGTGGCCGGTACTCGGTGCTTGTTCTTCTTGTTCCACCGACGCTCCCTCACCCTCTGGAGCATAGCCTTGGCCTTGTCCACCTTCGCTTGTTGCTCTTGAACCCATTCACCCACAGAAGAATGGGTGTCCTCTGGATAGGGGGCATGTAGGAACCATGCCGGGCGCCCTAGGAATAGATCATGGGGCGAGTAGCCAGTAGCTGAACTCTCTTGGGAGTTCATCATCAAGGATATGACGGGGAGTAGTCTCACCCAGTCTCTGGTGCGTTCAGTTTTGCACCATATCCGTACATTCTCCTTCAGGACACAGATCTGTCGCTCACATAGGGGGTTGCTCGTGTAAGAGTAGGGAATCCCCGTAGACACCTGGACATTGAGGGATCTCAGGATCCTCTTGTACCAGCCAGTATCTGAGCGTACTCGTACGTCCTCATCGGAGTTGATCCCCTTGGGCGCCCCATAGACACAAAACCACTCCTCCAGGAGTATCTTGATAGTCTCCTCCCCGGTAATGTGCTTGGTACATGGGAACACCTTGGTAAACCTGGTCAACACACAGGTTACCACGAGGGCGAAGTCATAGCCCCGGAACTTCGGCATCTCTGTGTAGTCCACGTATAGAACACTGTTAGCACAGTGAGGGATGGGCAGGGTCGAGTAGAGACCTCTGTCCCTGATATTCCTGGTTTACAGGACCTGCACGGGCACTTGTCCACGATAGGCTGGAGGGTTTTCCGCAGTTGGTCGTCAGTCCACGTAGTGTGGAACCAGTGCTTGAACAGCCCGAGGGTACGGTCAGCACCCACATGACCGCTGGACTCATGGGTCCACTTCAGCAGCGCTCGGACTCGGTCACTAGGCACCACAATGCGGTCCTCGTGCCAGAGGTAGCTCTTGTCCCTCTTCCACTGGTCTTGGTTGACCAGGAGGGGTTCAAGGCGTTTCTCCAGGCGCTTGTAGATATCCCCAAACTCCTTCAGGTACTCCGATTGTTGGAGTCCATCCAGGGGGCGTATCATCGTCATGTTGAGGTCCAAGTGGACGTCCATACGGCTGAACGCCTCCTTAGCCAGCGTTTCAGACCGGGCACCAATCAGGGCGTCGAAGTTGTTGCGGCTGATGTAGTCGGCACACTCGTTCTTCACTCCCTGGATATGGTGTACCGTCAGCCGTAGTTGACTGAGGTAGGTCCACCGGCGCCGTAGCTTGGCCTTCTCAGGTGGGGGACCCTTCTGCAAACTCCGGACCGGTTCTTGGTCGCACAGCCAGACCACAGGGTTACTCCCCAACAGTCGTGCTTGTGAGGATAGCACCAGCATACCCGCGAGCAATTCCTGCTCATAGGTGGAGTAGTTCCCCCTGGCGTGGTTCCACTTCCAGTTCCAGTGGCCCAGAGGTACTAGGACCCACTTGTCGTCAGGGTAGCTGTGCTTGAGGGTTCCATCTCGGTTGAGACCTTCCGTCCCCCATCGGGAAATGGCCGAGTCGAACTCCTCCTTCTCTAGTGCTTGCCATTGGAACAACGTTCCACCACCGCCCACAATGCTGGCGTCGGTCACCAGGATAATCTCCCCTTGTGCCCTAGGCACGCCCAAGCACTTAGCGTTGGCTACCTTGTCTTTGAGCTCGTCAAACGCTTGTTGCTCTTGTGGGGCCCAGCGCCAAGTAGTACTCTTCTTGATCAAGTCCGTCAGAACGGCGCTGGTGTAGGTGAAGCTTTTGATGTGGCGGCGATAGAAGTTGCAAGCCCCAATGAAACTGCGTACATCATGAAGTCCTTTCTTGGGGTCTTCGTGTCGTACCTTGGCATCCATCAGGGGTTTGGCCTTAGAGGCCGCTGGGGTCCACCACCCATAGCCAACGTCAAACCCCAGGTACTGCATGGTCTCCTGCATGAACTCACACTTCTCCAGCTTGAGTCGTGTGTGGTTCTCCTGGCAGACCGCAAAGAACTCACCCAAGAGGATTAGGTGATCCTCCTGGGTATTGGTCCCGAGGCATACATCATCGATGTGAGCCTCCATCTGGGCACCACGGGATATGAGCTCCTGCACCTTAGGTCTCCTTCGTAGGATGGACAAGATCTTGTTCATCAGCTCTTGGAATAGAGCGGGTGCGCTAGCCACGCCAAACGGCATGACCTTCCACTTGAACACCCTCCCCTGAGGGGTGATGAAGGCCAGTAGTTGTTGTGCGTTGGGCGTCAGGTCCACTTGCCAGAATCCGCTCCTCTTGTCCATCTTGGTCTTGTAGCGGCAGGAGGCTATCTTCTCCAGGGTAGACTCCATATTGGGAATGGACCCTGAGTGGTTCAGCGTCTTCTTATTCAGCTCTCCGTAGTCCACTACCAGCCGTTTGGCTGTAGACCCAGGTTTAGCCACCAGGAAACAGGGGCTGCAGTGTAGGGGGTAGTCCCCGTCCTTGTACTCCAGGACTAGGCCAGCGTCGATACATTCTTGTATCTGTCGCTCGATCTCGTCGGCCTGCTCTTTAGGAGCTTGATAGGGTCTCCTCCGGATCTTGTGACCCACGAACTCGGGTTTCAGCTTGAGGTCCATCTGTACCAGCTTGTCACATGAGGCTGGAGGGGGTAGTTCTCCGAACACCTCCAGATAGGTCGTTATAAGCTTCTGTACCCGCGGGTCCAATACCTTGATCTTGTCCTCCATGTCCTCGTCAGAGTGTAAGTTGCTTGCCCCCTGAATAGACGTCGGGAGGTGGTCCTCCACCGACTCCTCGCCTGTGGTAGTGTCCTTCAGCCCTTGGTAGGCATATAGAAGGTCTTGTTCAACCATCTCCGGTGGACGATGGCAACATAGGCACGCTCGAGGGGGTTCACATACACATTCCTCCGAGAGGTCGTCCTCCTCTGAGGTCCTCACATGGGCGCCCCACACGCTCTTCATGAGCTTAAGATCTACCTCCCTTATGCCAGGTGGTGATCTTCTGTTCGAGGTCCTCCTTCAATTGGGATAGGTCTCCCATACGTCCTTGCTTCAGTGGCCATGAGCTGCGGGTAGGCTTCGCGTAGCATAGCTTTTTCGCCACCAACTTCCTCTTGGAATCCACATACTCCCTGAGCCTGGATGGAGGGTCCAGCTCCTCGTCCACGGGGTCTTCCACCCTCATGGAGAGTAGGGGTGTTAGTGGGGCGACGTACTCGGCGTTCTCCACTTCCTCCACACAGGTCTGCACGAAGAAGGCGTCGTGCTCGGTTTCGTCATCTGAGTGGATAGAGCTAGGTAGCTCAGATAGTCCACACTCAGAGACTCCATCAGGAACAGGTACATGGCAGGGAGAGTTGGGGGCGTTGGTGTCAGTCACGACGTACTCATCTCCACCGGGTGTAGTCTCAACAGCATCTTGAGGTCGTAGGCGATCCTTCAAGTCACCCAAGGCGAGTCCATCGCTTTCTCGTTGTATAGCCTGGACCAGAGTCGGGTCCAGATCCTCCCAGGGAATGGGGGTAAGACTTCCGTCCACCACGCTGAGCATACTCCCCCATCCGGGCTTCCCAATAGGCGTCTTGCGTCCCAGAGGCACGTAGATGGCCTCATCAGGCAAACGAACAGAGCTGATAGTCAGCCTGTCCAGGAGGTTTCGCCAGTACTCGTTGCCCCCATGGGCTCCCCAATCGGGAGAACACAGGACCATACGGGAACGTTCCAAGGCCACCTTGGTCAGCACCTTCCCCAGTTCACTGAACCTGGAGTTCCCGTAGGCCATCCCGAAAGAGGGCGGGTAAAATTTGTAGCTGCAGTTCTTCCCCTTGCTGCAGTAAAGGTCCAGTACATGCTGCTTGTCGCTGGCGAACAACTCCACACTCAGGTCTTCTCCAGAGTAACCCAACTCCTTCAGACCTTGGTCTAGGACTTCCCCCAATAGTTGGTAGTCCTCAGTTTTGGAGGCCGCCATCATGTTCGAGGGCTCCTCCTTCGATAGCCTCAGGTAACTCGAGGTATGTTCCGACTGCTCCAGTGGCACAGACTCTCTGCCACTGCCGTGGTCCACGTAGAGGAGGTAGGGCGCTTGCAGCGTCAGGGATTGTATCTGGGAGTGCTGTACGAAGAAGTCAGTCCCCAGTACAAAGTCGAAGGCCTCAGTGTCCCTCAGATAGAACCGATGGGCGATAGTCCGGGAGCCCATAGGTACCTCCACTTCACAGTCCCCGCAGCTGTGCACCACATGTCCATCCCCCATGCGTATTGCAGCGGTGGTCATGGTGTTCTTCAGGCTCCCACAAGGTAAAATTTTCTTGGCCACTATAGATATGGTGGCGCCAGTGTCCAATACCCCCAGGTATTCGCGTCCCCCTAGTCGGATACGTACCCAAAACACCAGGTGTTGGGTGCCACCAGAGCGTCCCCGTCAGAACTCCGCGGGACAGGTCACCTCGAACCCCTTGTTCCGCAATTTGCGGGCCATCCTCATGAAACGGCTCCTCTTCTTAGCGTTGCCGTCATCACCACCTTCATGCTCACGCTTGGCTCCTTGTTCTTGCTGGGCCTGCTTTGTAAGCGTGTGGTAGGACCAGACTGCCCTCCAGAGGGCTCCGAGTTCTCCCCTGGATTTGGGTTGGGGTTGCCTCCGTTCTTGTCCTTGTTCTTGTTGTCCGGCTGGCGGTTAGCGCCTCCTCCTCGTCCACCTTGACCCTTGTCTTGCACTTGACCACGTCCTTTCGACTTGCCCTTGCCGGAGTCGTTGCCTTTGCCTTTGCCTCCACCTTTGCCCGAGCCTTTGCCAGGATCTTCACCCTTAAGCTTCGCCGATAGGCGTTGCTTATGGTAGCACTCATCCTCGTAGTGCTTCCGCTTCCCGCAGAATGCACACGTGATGGTGCACCTGTAATGATCCGGCAGCTTCGCTTTGGCGCCGGTGTTCTTCTCCTGCTGCTTCCCCTGGACTACGAAGCAATCTCGCTGCTCGCAGTCAGGGGCGTGCTGCAGGTGGCCCTGCTCGTCTCTGGCATCACACCAGAACAGCTCCTTCACGTTCTCCATGATACGGGCGTGGGCGTGTTTGGGGGTAGTCCCCTGCCCAGGTCAGGACCCTTGGTACCCTTTGCCATGACCTCCAGAACGTCCTCCTCCAGGACGGTAATTGTTCAAGTGCTGGTCGCTCTCCTTCTCCAGCGCCAGCTCCAGGAGTAGCACGCATAGATCCTCGTAGCGGACGGATCTAGCCTTGCGCTCCGCCGTCGAACGGCACTCGTCCCATAGCTCTCGAGGGAGCTTGGCCACCAACCAGAACAGCAGGTCATCGCTGCTGTAGGAACCGGGCGTCAGTCGTCCAGCCCAGTGATCCAGGTCAGCCAACAGCTCAGAGACCCTGCCAGGTTTGTTTGGTGGGACCAATACTAAGATAGAAATGCCTGGATGCTCAGTGCATCTCTAATACAACTAGAGTATGCCTCAAAGCAATGGAAAAGCACTTTTTCCTACTCAGAGAGCGGACACGCGCGCACAGCAGGAAACGGCAAAACAGAACCACCAGCAACTGTAGATTGAGGGGCACGATCGGCACCCTCTGCTTACCAGTTTGAAGTCAGCAGGCACGAAATCAAATCGCAAATGGGCTCATGTGGAAAGGATATACAAAGACGTGTGCAACAAAGAAGAACATGTACAATTCCAGAGCAAAACATTCTTGGAGGAGAAGCAAAGTGCCAAAACATCGTAAATCCGGGCTGACCAGCATAAAGTCAGATTTGCGAGTGACTTGTTAGGGAGTTACTAATTGGTTGGGGAATGGGTAGGTCTACCGGCAAGGAGGAATCACCCATCTATTGAAATAAAATCATAAATCCCCATTTGAACTCCCAAATACCTCCATGATTGAAATAGAAAAGTGGAGGAGGTAGATGATGGATGTGACCATCCCAAATCAGGGTAGATCAGGGACACTAGGCCCTGCAGTAGCGGTTGCCTTCGACCCAGGGTGGACTTCATTCAAAGGGCCCACGGAGTGTTCCAACAGTGGCATCATGGGGGGTGGTGGAGGAATGTCCTCACCCGAAAGGGTAGTCGAAGACTCTTGAACGGTACCTTTCCCTTTTCCTTGAGGACCTCGCCCACCAGGCCCTTGACCTGGTTCACCCCCTTCTCCTCTTCCTTTGCCTTTTGCTTTTCCTTTGCCTTGTTCATCCTTCTGCTTCTTCCAGCACCAGGAAGTGAAGTGCCCTTTCTTGCCACAATAGCCACACATGATGCGGGCTCTGAAAATATTATACTCAAGCATCTCCTCTTCTGTGGGCTTCTTCCCCGTCTTCCCTTTGCCACTCACGCTTGCGTTTATGGCCATCATGTCTTCTTCAGTAAATATAGCCTGAGTTTCTTGAACCCAGAGGGCCTCTCCTCTGTTCGGCTGCTGGCTCCAATTGAAGGTACTATAGTCTTTCCCCCAATGAGAGCCATCTGTCCCAGAGGAGGGCGCATATTCAACCAAAGAATTCACCGTAGCCTCCTTTGGTGTTCTGATAGGAGGAGAGGGGTTCCGAGGATTCTTGCCTAAAGGCGTATTGCATAACCTTTCTAGCATGCTGTCGCAAAGTCGGTCAGCATGGGCTTCTTTAGTCAACTCTTTGGCTTCGTGACGCAGCAAGGCTTGGAGGGTATCCAGCCTTTCTGTAAGATGTTTCTTCTGGTCATTATCCTGTAGGAGCTTTAAAAGCTCTTTGGGGACACGGCTTTGGAAATAAATCAGCTCTTCTTGTTAGAACATGGATCCTGGGGACATCTTAGACCGTACCTCATCCAGAGCAGTGATGAATTCCTGGACTTAGTGTGTAGTGGGTGTCGACCCTAGAGCTCGTAAAGCCAGTAGCTCCTCCCTTAGCATCTGTGTCAACACTAGGGTAGTTGGAATGGAGGGCGTCCAGGAACCCATCAAACAACTTAGGACCCGAGCTTAAACGGTTGAAGGTCTTTTGGACTGCTGTCTGGGCCTTAGCCGAACAGAACTGAGTGAGCCATTGGCTTTTCTTGAGGGAATTGGCGGTTGCTTGGTCAGTCAAGATCAACCACCTCCTGTAGCCCTGGCAAAAGGAAAGGAAATTGGAACCATCAAAGCAAGGCTCTTGTAGCAGGGGAACCCCTGCGGAGGGACCCCTTGGGCCGCTTTCACCAGGGGCTTCTGAGGCATCTTTGTAATACATGATGGCCTCCTTCTGCACCATCTTCAATTCTTCGAGCTCAGGTGGGGTACGCCCTACTAACAAATAGGGACTCGGGGTACCCTTGTCAGGGTTCTCCATTCCCGTAGCTGTGAACTTGAGGACACGCATGGGGTCCTTCAGAGTCTTAAGATCATGCTGCATGGAGTCTAGCTGTTCCTGAACCTTAGTAGGGGCACTCAGGGATTGCTCAGCCTTGGTACTGATGAGCTATTTCATATCCTCATACAGCACCGGCAATTCCTCTGGCAAGTGCCCCATGCTCTGCACGTCACTGTACAACCCTTGTAGGCGGTACTCTAGGTGTACCTTTGTGGTCTCCTGGTTGTGTCTTAGCTCTTGCTGCTGTTCCAGGAGGCCCTGCAATTGAGCTTGAAGAGCTCCGGTCTTGGTTGGAGAGGCCAAGGCTTCTAGCCTCAAAACCAATCTCTGGAGGGTGGCTTGTACATCCTCCTTCTCGCTGAGCATTTCAAGCCTCAATTGGTTAATTTCGGCAGCCTGCTTCTTGAGAGTGTCTACCATGGTCTTCACCTTTACCTTTCTGCCTCAGGGTCGTGCTAATTCCTTGGGATCACCATGGGAGTCAACATTTTCCTCTACAGCCATGGAGACGTCAGCACCAGGCAAATGGCTTATTTGGTAGCCAGTCCCTTGGGGCTCCTCTTCGGGCAAACCAGACGTATTAGAGGTGCCCCTAAGTTCTTCGGTAGCCGACGAGTCAAGTGTTACGGGAAGTGCTAAGCTCTCCCGATGCTTGCCTTGGCTAACTAATGTAGGGGAAATGCTATTTCTACTAGCGTACCCACAAGTGTTAACCATGTTGTCTGGCGGAGGGACGGGCAACGTCCCCTCTAGGATGTGGTTGGCCCACTCCTCCAGAGTCTTCTGTGAGGTGGTCACTAACATCGCTCGCGTCCAAGGACCCCACAGGTAGTTCCTGCTGAGTCTCTTCCCCGTACGATCCTGGGGCCTCTAGTAGAGCGGGAACATGCCCCTTAGCAGGGACACTTGTAGTACCCGCGGCAGGAGTAGTATGGGATCCCATGGTAGCACTGGAAGGTAACCGGTACTTTCGCACACGTCGTGGCGAAAGGTTTGGCGGTTCATGAATTTCACTAGGCTCCACTCTTTCTTCTTGCTGCCGAGTGGAGGTCTCTAAGACTCTCTCCATGGTAAGTGGCTCTTTACCACGTTGAGAGGAATGTACAAACTCCTTAATAAAGGAGATGTCTTGAGCTTCGCCTAGAGAGCTTGACTCCCCTTGAGTTGGAGGAGCCATAACCTCCTGACTCCTTTTCACCCTAGTAGAGGGCAACTCCTCGCCTGTTCTAACACCCGTTGGGTGCTTTCCTGAGTCCATGGATTCCATGAGAACAGGAGTTGGCGTGGGGAAGAGGGAAGAAATTGCGGCGAGGCGAGGGGGTGATCTGAAACCCACCTCTTCTTCTTGGGTCTCTAAACCGAGTGGTGTAGGCGATGTATTCACCCCAAGATCCTGTTCCCTTATCTCCGTTGGAATAGCGTGCGAGTGGGGTGCTCTGAGGTGTTGGAGTCTTTCGGCTCTGAGTATCCATTTTCTTTCAGTCTTTGTATGAAGATACAAGAGCCTTCGGAAGCCTCTAGGCAACTTGGCTCAGGTAAGAAAAAAGGAAAAACTGAAGTTAAGGACTTAATGAAGAGAGCCTATTTTTCAGGGTAGATCTAGAGGATCTGAGAAAACCAAGACCCATCAGATTTTATCACGTTCGGGCCTAAAAGAATACAAACAAAAGCAGACTGAGATTTCTGAACGCCTTGTAAGCGCCCAGCAACTTAAGACCCTGGAAGTCTCCTTTGAGAGCTTGATGGGACGGATCTGCAAGATTTGCTTAGCCGTCAGTTTCCTGGCACCACACTCGAGGTCACAAAAGCTACGAGGTGGCGTAGGACACCTGAAAAGGGTCCTTTGAGAGTCCAAAACCAAAAAGTTGATTCTGGAGCTTTGATGCGCTGGATCTCAGGATTTGACAGATCCAGTGCAATTTTTGGTTCTGTTGCCAAGGTTGGAGCAAACTAAAGCTACCTGTTGGACTGCAACACTTTACAAGTGTCCTCAAGGAGAAGAAAGCGTAAAAAGGTCCCTTTTTGGACACAGATGCAGCGGATCTCAGGATTTTGAGGATCCGTCATGATGAACAGTTTTTTGGCCAGCCTGGGCACTACCGAAGGCTATCCCTTGGCCCTGAACACCTGGGTGGTGCCCCTTGAGCTCGAAAAGCGCAACAAGCCGCGTTCGTGACGTCGATCTGGCGGATCCAGAGATTTGTGGATCCAGGAAGATTCTGAGCTGTTGACGACTATGGAAACGAGACCAAGGCCTGGGGCTCAGGGGAGTCAACTGTATGAGTGTCCAGCAGGCTCAAAAAAGCAAAGGCGCGTTTCAGTAAGGCTTGATGCGTCAGATTTCGATATTTTGGGGATCCGTGGATCCTTGTGTTTTCAGGCCAAAAAGAGGCCAAACTCGGTTTCCAAAGTGTGGAAGGGTTGGTAGGGGTGAAGTCCCTCTGTTGGCAACTGTCGGAAGAGAGTTTACCCAGCCTGATGCGGCCGTAGATGACCGAATGGAGGCTCAGGAGAAGGCTCAAGGAGAGCCTTACAATTCCCTCAAAACGGGCCTACGGGGCCTAGAAGACGACGGAAAGGGAGCGCAAATACCTTGGTAGTTGCTGGCGGTGTGCTGAATCTGGACGAAGCTGGGGAGGGGGCTCAGAGGCAACCAAAGACGACAACAGCAAGCGAGACGGAACGAAACGAGAAACAAGAGGAAGGACAAACACACTGTCAACAATTCCGTGTGATTGGGGCGCTCCGTTGTTGCTGTCTCTGTCCTGTTGAAAGTCATAGAGAGCGGACACGCGCGCACAGAAGGGAACGGCGAAACGGAGCCACCAGCGACTGTGGATTGAGGGGAACGATCCGCACCCGCTGCTTACCAGTTTGAAGTCAGCAGGCACGAAATCAAATCGCAAATGGGCTCATGTTGAAAGGGTATACAAACACGTGTGCAACAATGAAGAATATGTACAATTCCAGTGCGAAACATACTTGGAGGAGCAGCAAAGTGCTAAAACATCCTAAATCTGGCTGACAATCATAACGTCAGATTCGCGAGTGACTTGTTAGGGAGTTACTTATTGGTTGGGGAATGGGCAGGTCTACTGGCAAGGAGTAATCACCCATCTATTGAAAAAAAACATAAATCCCCATTTGAACTCCCAAATACCTCCATGATTGAAATAGAAAAGTGGGGGAGGTAAATGATGGATGTGAATGATCCTAAACCAGGTTTAATTCATTTACCTCACACCTTTGGCATTGCGCTTTGCATTGTGCACGCTGCACGCACTTCGTATTGCATTTGCATTGTGCAAAATGCATGCACGCATTGTGCACACTGCACACACCAACTGTGCACACTGCACGCACACATTGTGCATACTACACTGCACGCACGCACTGTGCACGCTGCACGCACGCAGTGTGCACACTGCACACACGCACTCTGCACACTGCACACACAGATTGTGCACACTGCACGCACGCGGCGTGCAATGTGAGCGCGCAATTGATGTGTATCCCGGCGCTTGTACAGGAAATCACCTTTATCCAGAATCAGGTACCAAGTTTTCGCGAAGTCCAATGGGACAACAAGGTATGGCCAAAGATGACCTTAACCCCAGGCTAGCAAGTGGCTTGTCCTGAGATGGCCTTGGTACCCAAGGATGTCAGTTTTTTCAATTCACATGGTATGGACGGTTGGTTTGAGCAATTCTATAAGCTGGTGGGCACCCTGACGCTTGATGGTCACCTAATCGCTTTGCGCGCAATGATGCTGTGGGATTCCCACACAGAGGGCCGCCTTGGCCATATCATTCAGTCAGCGCCCAAAACCCAGCATTATTTTTTGCGGAAATTTTTTTGAATATTTCACCCTTGAAGTGTATGATTGCAGAGACGG
The DNA here is from genome assembly GCA_964036045.1 of Eutreptiella sp. 'Long Island Sound 2002'. Taxonomy (NCBI): domain Eukaryota; phylum Euglenozoa; class Euglenophyceae; order Eutreptiales; family Eutreptiaceae; genus Eutreptiella; species Eutreptiella sp. 'Long Island Sound 2002'. The sequence goes on along the minus strand of OZ038378.1, from coordinate 131,070,984 downwards.
GCGCTGCCGTAGCGGTGGAAGATGTCTCTGCAGCCGTGTTGTTCACCAGGTATATGGACAACACTTACCTCGGATTCTGCAATGTCCCGGAATCTCTCTTGCTGGCTGTGCGGCACTTTGTAGAGATTTTTCAACACATACTTTACGAGGTGCCCTTCAAGTAGGAGCCTGAGAGCCAGTTCTTGAACTGGGGCGAATGTTCTGTGATGTGCACCGACACCCTGTCTCTGACCATGAACGGCATACCACCAGTGGGGCCGTTTTTCAACCCGGAAATGTTCGACAGGTGGCCAGACCGTTGGTCGCCAAACTGCCCCCTCGTTTTGCCGCCAATGATTTCGGCCCTTGTACATAAGGCCTTGCAGTTGTGTACCAGCACGCAGTGCCGCGGCCATAACATCAGAGGTCTGGTGCTGGGTTTCGGGCACAAACACTACCAATGGGAGTGGTGGTATATGCCACTAACGTGCCGGTTACGGGCCCTGCATTTAGAGTCGCCGTGTGACTACCACAGTTTCAAAGCCTGGGCCCTGGACGGAGCCTCGTTCGCTGTGAGTCTGGGTTGGGGAGGTGGGTGCACGCACACACAGGAGTCTTCACAATATTAGTGCATTCTGTCTGCTAAGAGGTTCAGCGAACGTCTCTGGGTCTGTTTGACAGAACACCTTCGCTGTTTGTCCGTTGCCGACTCAGATTATGTCTTTTTGACACTGTGGAGCTTTTGCTCGTACCTTTGGCATTGCGTTTTGCATTGTGCACATTGCACGCAGGCACCCACTGTGCACACTGCACACAGGCATTGTGCACACTGCACGCCCACACTGTGAACATTTGCACTGTGCACACGGACGCATTCTGCATATTTCACACACGCACTGTGAACACGCGCACTGTGCACACCGTACGCATGCACTGTGCACACTGCACTGTCTTTTGGCAGGACCTCCGTATTATTGATCCAGGGCCTCCTGGATCAAGAAACAAATCCCACTGCTATTGGGGAGCATGGAGACTGTGGTTCTTAATTTAATTCTGGTGTTTCAGATCATCTTGTTTGGCAAGCTGTCGAGCAAACCTCTGCTGGCCAGTGCATACAATCCGATGCAGTGTGAGTATTGGGCTTGGGTGCAGGAATGCTGTGCTCCTTGACGAAGGGAGGGACCCTTGTCGGACTTGGCAAGGGGGGGGGGTTCTTATCAAAATAGGGCAAGATTCATTGAGCTTTTTGGCCAAAAATTGAGTCTTTGGCCTGACGCGAGCAGCTTGAGGGTGCGGGATGTGAAGAAGCAAAGTGTGTGGACACACACATTACAAGAACACAATTTACAGCATCGGTATGCACCAAAATCAGCCATTTTTGATCACAAATCAGCCAAAAATGGTCATTTTTGTCAAAAGTTGAGTTTTTTGGCCACGAAATACCAGTGTTTACCCCTAATCAGTATGTTCTGGGTCCAGGTGGTCAGTTGGTGCTCCCGATACCCTATTCTGAGGGTGCTGAACTCCAAGAAAGATGTATCGCATGCCATAGAAGCCATTTCACAACTGTTTCAGGGCCACCAGCACCATAAAAACACCATTTTTTGCCCTAAAATGGCAAAAGAATGCCAATTGTGGCCCAAATCAGTGTTTTGTTGGGTCTGGGTGGTTATTTGGTGCCCCTGCTGCCCTATCTTGAGGTGCTGGTCTCAAAGAAAAAGAGGTGTGGCATGCCGTTGAAGCTATTTCACAAGTGTTTCAAGGGCGCCAGGACCTAAAAAAATGCAAATTTTTAGGCCAAATCAGTGTGTTCTGTGTCCCAATGGTCAGTTGGTGCCCCCCCCACCCTATTTTGAGGGTGCTGAAGTCCAACAGAGATATATTGCATGCCATTGAACCCATTCAACAAGTGTCTCAGGGCCGCCACCACCAAAAAAACACCATTTTTGGCCGGAAAATGGCGAAAAAATGCAAACTTTTACCCTAAATCAGAGTTTTCTGGGTCTGGGTGGTCAGTTGGTGCCCCCCCTACCCTATGCTGAGGTTTAGGACTCAGAAAAGATGTGTTGCACGCCATTGGTTCCATTTAACAAGTGTTTCAGGGCCGCTACAACCAAAAAAACTCATTTTTCGTCCCAAAATGGCAGAAACATTCCAATTTTGGCCCCAAATCAGTGTTTTCTTGGTCCAGGTGGTCACTTCGTCCCCCCCCTGCCCAATTTCGAGGGTGTTGCAGTAACATCAAGATGCGCGGCATGCCATTGAACCCATTTAACAAGTGTTTCAGGGGCGTCAGGACCAAAAAACACCATTTTCGCTAAAAAATGGCCAAAAAATGCCAATTTTTACCCTAAATCAGAGTCTCCTGGGTCTTGGTGGTCAGTTGGTGCCCCCCGTACCCTTTGTTTGACTTTCAGGAGTAAGTAGCATATGCCGCCATGCATGCATTAGAACACGCTTGCTCTTGGGCGTCGCAAAAAACAAAGAGTCCAAGACAGGAAGAATAAGTAGCATGTCATGAATGCATTAAACAAACACGCCTACTCTTGGGCGTCGCAAAATACAAAGAAACCACAAACCAACAAGTAAGTAACATATGCAGCCATGTATGCATTACGACACGCTTACTCTTGGGTGTCGCAAAAAACGAAGAGTCCATGACGTGAAGAATAAGTAGTATGACATGAATGCATTAAGCAAACACGCCGACTAGGGCGTCGCAAAATACGAAGAGTCCACAAAACCAACGAGTAAGTAGCATAGGCCGCCATGCATGCATTAAGAAACGCTTACTCTTGGGCGTCGCAAAAAACAAGGAGTCCAAGACATAAAGAATGAGTAGCATGACATGAATGCATTAAGCAAACACGCCTCCTCTTGGGCGTCGCAAAATACAAAGAGTCCACAAACCAATGGGTAAGTAGCATATGCCGCCATGCATGCATTAAGACATGCTTACTCTTGGGCGTCGCAAAAAAAAACAAAGACTCCATGACAGAAAAAAAAATTAGCATGTCATGATTGCATTAAGCAAACACGCCTACTCTTGGGCGTCGCAAAATACAAAGAGTCCACACGTCAACGAGTAAATAGCATATACCGCCATGCATGCATTAAGACACGCTTACTCTTGGGCGTCGCCAAACACAAAGAGTCCATGACGGAAAGAATAAGTAGCATGGGTCATGAAGGCAGTACGCAAACACGCCTACTCTTGGGCGTCGCAAAAGACAAAGAGTCCACAAACCAACGAGTAAATAGCATATGCCGCCATGCGTACATTAAGGCACTCTTACTCTTGGGCGTCACCTAAGACAAGGAGTGCCCAACGCAGGGACCAAATAGCACATGTCATGAATGCACACAATAACCCAAGAGGAGTACGCCGACGGCGCCTACTCTTGCGCGCGATGAAAAATGCAACGAGGACGGTATGGCACACGCGAGCACACACCCACACCCACACCACACACACCACACAACACACCAAGCAGGCACACCGGTGAACAGGAGCCGTGTGGCCCAGGACACCGCACACAACACACAACACACCGAACAAGCGCACAGCACACCGGTGAACAGGAGCCACGAGGCCCAGGAAACCGCACACGCAACACAACACACGCCACGCGGGCACACCTGTGAACAGGAGCCAAGTGGCCCAGGACACCGCACACACCACACAACACACCGCACAAGCACACCGGTGAACAGGAGCCAAGAGGCCCCGGACACCGCACACGCAACACAACAATGTGTCAAGACAAGAATGCATAAAGGCAGCATGCATACACGAGGGCGCACACCGCACACACAACATGCCACAAGCGCAACACAAGACACAGAGCACGCACACCGGTGAACAGGAGCCAAGAGGCCCGGAACACCGCACGCGCAACACAACACAACGAGCGCGCACACCGGAGCACAGGGGCCAAGAGGCCCCGGACACCACACACGCAACACAATACACCGAGAGAGCACACCGGTGAACGGGAGCCAAGCGGCCCCGGACGCCGCACACGCAGCACGACACACCGAACGAGCACACCGGCGAACGGGAGCAGAGAGGCCCCGGACACAGCAGACACAACGCGCCACACGCACAACAACACACAACTGACATGCACACCGGTGAACAGGAGCCCAGTGGCCCCGGCCACCGCACACGCAGCACAGCGCACCGAGCAAGCACACCGGTGAACAGGAGCCAAGAGGCCCTGGACACCGCACACGCAGAACAGCACACCGAGCGAGCACACAGGTGACCAGGAGCCAAGTTGCCCCGGACACCGCGCACGCAGCACAGCACACAGAGCGAGCGCACAGGTGAACAGGAGCCATAATTAAATAGCATACGTCATGAGTGCAATAAGATGACTCCCCTACTCACCCACGTCCAACAAATCCCCAGCCCCTGCCCCTGCCTCGCGAAGACAACATGAATCGCCCCCTGGCCTGGAGCATCCGGGGGGCTGCGGAGCGAAGGAGAGAGGACCACATGATGAGCCACAACAGCCCTGGACTGGAACATCCGGAGCATGGCCAAGAAGCAAGAAAACGGCCCCCTGGACTGGAGCATCTGGGAGATCTGCGGACCGAAGGAGGCCAAGAAGCAAGATGGCGGCCCGGCCCACTGGACTGGAACATCCGGGGGGCCAGCCAACAGCCCTGGACTGGGACATTCGGGGCGTGGCCAAGAACCTAGATGGCGGCCCCTCGACTGGAACATCCGGGGGGCCCCGAAGACAAGAAACGCCGCCCCCCGGACTGGAGCATCCAGGGGGGATTCAGACAGACGCCCTGGACTGGAACATCCGGGGAAGAAGCCGATAAACCGGAACCCAACACGAAGGAGGAGCGAAAAAAGGTGAACGGCTCTGCTACTGCCCCTGTTCCTGCCACTGCCCCTGCCCCTGCCCCTACCCCTGCCCCTGCCCCTGCCACTGCCCTGCCCCTGCCCCGGAACTGAAAAAGAAGGAGGAGCAAACAAAGCACAACGTGCCCCTGCTACTGCCACTGCCCCTGCCCCTGCCCCTGCCCTTGCCCCTGCTACTGCCACTTCCCCTGCCCCTGCCCCTGCCACTGCCATTGCCACTGCCCCTGCCCCTGCCACTGCCCATGCCACTGCCCCTGCTACTGCCCCTGACCCTGCCCCTGCCCCTGCCCCTGCTACTGCCCCTGCCCCTCCCCCTGCCCCTGCCCCTGCCCCTGCCCATGCCCCTGCCTCAGCCCCTGCCCCAGCCCCTGTCCCTGCCCCTGCCCCGGCATCTGCCCCTGCCCCTGCCCCTGTCACTGCCCCTGCACCTCCCACAGCCCCTGTCCCTGGCCCTGCCCCTACCCCTGCCACTGCCCCTGCCCCTGCCACTGCCCCTGCTCCTGCCACTGCCCATGCCCCTGCCCCCCCTGCCCCTGCCTCTGCCCCTGCCCTTGCCCCTGCCGCAGCCACTGCCCCTGCCCCTGCCCGTGCCCCCGCTACTGCCACTGCCCCTGCCCCTGCCCCCGCCCCCGCCCCTGCCCTAAGCTACTGCCACTGCTTCTGCCCCCGCCCCTGCCACTGCCACTGCCCCTGCCACAGCCCCTGCCCCTGCCCCTGCCACTGCCCCTGCCACTGCCCCAGCCTCTGCCCCTGCCTCTGCCCCTGCTACTGCCCCTGCCCCTGCCCCTGCCCCTGCCCCTACCCCTACCTCTGCCCCTCCCCCTGCCCCTGCCACTGCCCCTGCTTTTGCCGCTTCCCCTGCCCTGCCCCTGCTCCTACCCCTGCCCCTGCCCCTGCCCCTGCCCCTGCCCCTCCCACTGCCCCTGCCACTGCCACTGCCCCTGCTCCAGCCACTGCCCCTGCCCCTGCTCCTGCCCCCGCCACTGCCCCTGCTCCTGCCCCTGCCCCTACCCCTGCCCCTGCCCCTGCCACTGCCCATGCCCCTGCCCCTGCCACTGCCCGGGCCCCTGCCACTGCCCCTGCCCCTGCAACTGCCCCTGCCCCTGCCCGCCCCTGCCACTGCCCCGCGAAGACAAAATGAACCGCCCCCCGGCCTGGAGCATCCGGGGGGCTGCGGACCGAAGGAGAGAGGACCACAGGGTGAGCCACAACGGCCCCGGACTGGAACATCCGGGGCGTGGCCAAGAAGCAACATAACGGTGCCCTGGACTGGAGCATCCGGGGGGCTGCGGACCGAAGGAGGCCAAGAAGCAAGATGGCGGCCCGGCCCCCTGGACTGGAACATCCAGGGGGCCAGCCAACTACCCTGGACTGGAACATCTGGGGCCCCGCCAAGAAGCAAGATGGCGGCCCCTGGACTGGGACATCCGGGGGGCCAGCCAACGGCCCTGGACTGGAACATCCGGGGTGAGGCCAAGACGCAAGATGGTGGCCCCCTGGACTGGAACATCCGGGGGGCTGCGGAGACAAGAAACGCCGCCCCCTGGACTGGAGCATCCAGGGGGATGCGGACAGATGCCCTGGACTTGAACATCCGGGGAAGAAGCCGATAAACCGGAACCCGACCAGAAGCGAACAAGAAGGAGGAACAAAAAAAGGTGAACGCCCCTGCCACTGCCCCTGCCCCTGCCCCTACCCCCGCCCCTGCCCCTGCCAATGCCCCTGCGCCTGCCCCTGCCCGGGCCCCGGCCCCTGCTCCTGCCACTGCCCCTGCCCCTGCCGTTGCCCCTCCTGCCCCAGCCCCAGCCACTGCCTCTACCCCTGCCCCTGCCCCTGCCCCTGCCCATGCCCCCCCCTGCCGGAGCCCCTGCTACTGCCACTCCCCCTGCCCCTGCCCCTGCCACTGCCACTGCCCCTGCCACTGCCCCTGCCCCTGCCCCCGCCACTGCCCCTGCCCCTGCCCCGGTACCTGCCCCTGCCCCTGCCACTGCCCCTGCCCCTGCCCCTGCCACTGCCCCTGCCCCTGCCCCTCCCACTGCCCCTGCCCCTGCCCCTGCCCCCCCTGCCCCTGCCTCTGCCCCTGCCCCTGCCCCTGCCACTGCCACTGCCCCTGCCACTGCCCCTGCCCCTGCCCCTGCCACGGCCCCTGCCACTGCCCCTGCCCCTGCCCCGGCCCCTGCCCCTGCCCCTGCCCCTGCCACTGCCCCAGGTCCTGTCACTACCCCTGCCCCTGCCCCTGCCCATGCCCCTACCCCTGCCCCAGCCACTGCCTCTGCCCCTGCCCCTGCTAATGCCCTTGTTCCTCCCACTGCCCATGCTCCTGCCACTGCCCCTGCTCCTGCCCCTGCCACTGCCCCTGCCCCTGCCCCTGCCACTGCCCCTGCCCCTGCCCCTGCCCCTGCCCCTGCCCCTGCCCCTACCTCTGCCCGTACACCTGCCACTGCCACTGCCCTTGCCTCTGCCCCTGCCCCAGCCCCTGCCCCCGCAACAGCCCCTGCCCCTGCCCCTGCCCAGGCCCCTGCCCCTGCCACGGCTCCTGCCATTGCCCCTGCCCCTACCCCAGCCTCTGCCCCTGCCCCTGCCCCTGCTCCTGCCCCTGCCCCTGCCCCGGCCCCTACCCCTGCCCCTGCCCCTCGCCCCTGCCTCTGCCCCTGCCCGTACACATGCCACTGCCACTGCCCTTGCCTCTGCCCCTGCCCCAGCCCCTGCCCCTGCAACAGCCCCTGCCCCTGCCCCTGCCCCAGCCCCTGCCCCTGCCACGGCCCCTGCCACTGCCCCTGCCCCTACCCCAGCCTCTGCCACTGCCCCTGCCCCTGCCCCTGCCCCTGCCCCTACCCCGGCCCCTGCCCCTGCCCCTGCCCCTGCCACTGCCCCTGCTCCTGCTACTACCCCTGCCCCTGGCCCTGCCCCTGCCCCTGCCCCTGCCACAGCAACTGCCTCTGCCCCTGCCCCTGCCAATGCCCTTGCCCCTCCCACTGCCCATGCTCCTGCCACTGCCCCTGCCGCTGCCCCTGCCACTGCCCCTGCCCCTGCCTCTGCCCCTGCCCCTGCCCCTGCCACTGCCCCCCCTGCCCCTGCCTCTGCCCCTGCCCGTGCACCTGCCACTGTCACTGACCATGCCTCTGCCCCTGCCCCAGCCCCTGCCCCTGCTACTGACCCTGCCCCTGCCCCTGCCACTGCCCCCGCACCTCCCAGTGCCCCTGCCCCTGCCCCAGCCCCTGCCCCTGCCCCTGCCACTGCCCCTGCCCCTCCCATTGCCCTTGCTCCTGACACTGCCCCTGCCCCTCCCCCTGCCCCTGCCCCTGCCCCTGCCCCCGCCACTGCCCCTGCCCCTGCCCCTGCCCCTGCCCCTGCCCCTGGCCCTGCCCCCCCTTCCCCTGCCTCTGCCCCTGCCCGTGCCCCTGCCACTGCCACTGCCCCTGCCTCTGCCCCTGCTCCAGTGCCTGCCCCTGCCCTTGCCCCTGCAACTGCCCCTGCCCCTGCCCCTGCCACTGCCCCTGCACCTCCCAATGCCCCTGCCCCTGCCCCTGCCCCTGCCCCTGCCCCTGCCCCTGCCCCTGCCCCTGCCCCTGCCCCTGCCCCTGCCCCTGCCCCCCCTGCCCCTGCCCCTGCCCCTGCAACTGCCACAGCCCCTGCCCCTGGCCCTGCCCCTGCCCCTGCCCCTGCCGCTGCCCCTGCCACTGCCCCTGCCCCTGCCCCTGCACCTGCCCCGGCCCCTGCCCCTGCCACTGCCCCTGCTCCTGCCACTGCCCATGCCCCTGCCCCTACCCCTGCCCCTGCCCCTGCCCCTGCCACTGCCCCTGCTCCTGTCACTGCCCCTGCTCCTGCCCCTGCCCCTGCCACGGCCCCGGCCCCTGCCCCTGCCACTGCCCCTGCCCTCCCACTGCCCCTGCTCTTGCCACTGCCCCTGCCCCTGCCGCAACCCCTGCTCCTTCCCCTGCTCCTGCCACTGCCCCTGCCCCTGCCCATGCCCCCCATGCCCCTGCTTCTGCCCCTGCCCCTGCCCCTGCCACTGCCACTGCCCCTGCCCGTGCCCCTTGCCCGAGCTACCGCTACTGCCCCTGCCCCTGCCACTGCCCCTGCCCCTGCTACAGCCACTGCCCCTGACACTGCCCCGGCCCCTGCCCCTGCCACTGCCCCTGCTACTGCCCCTGCCCCTACCCCTGCCCCTGCCTCTGCCCCTGCTACTGCCCCTGCCCCAGCCCCTGCCCCTGCCCCTGCCCCTGCCCATGCCGCTGCCCCTGCCCCTGTCACTGCCCCTGCCCCACCCCCTGCCCCTGCCCCTGCCCCTGCCCCTGCCCCTGCCCCTGCCCCTGCCCCTGCCACTTCCCCTGCCCCTGCCCCTGCCCCCCCTGCCCAAGCCTCTGCCCCTGCCCCTGCCCCTGCCACTGCCACTGCCCCTGCCCCTGCCCCTGCTACTGCCACTGCCCCTGCCCCTGCTACTGCCCCTGCTACTGCCACTGCCCTAGCCCCTGCCCCTGCCAGTGCCACTGCCCCTGCTACTGCCCCTGCCCCTGCCCCTGCCACTGCCCCTGCCACTGCCCCTGCCCCTGCCCCTGCCCCTGCCCCTGCCCTTGCCTCTGCCCCTGCCCCTGCCCCTGCCACTGCCACTGCCCCTGCCTCTGCCCCTGCCCCAGCCCCTGCCCCTGCCCCTGCCCCTGCAACTGCCCCTACCCGTGCCCCTGCCACTGCCCTTGCACCTCCCGTGGCCCCTGCCCATGCCCCTGCCCCTGCCCCTGCCCCTGCCACTGCCCCTGCCCCTCCCACTGCCCCTGCTCCTGCCCCTGCCCCTGCCCCTGCCCCAGCCCCTACCCCTGCCCCTGCTACTGCCACTGCCCCCGCCCCTGCCCCCCCTGCCCCTGCTACTGCCACTGCCCCTGCCCCTGCCCCTGCCCCTGCCACTGCCACTGCCCCTGCCACTGGCTCAGCCCCTGCCCCTGCCACTGCCGTTGCCACTACCCCTGCCCCTGCCCTTGCCCCTGCCTCTGCCCCTGCCCCTGCCCCTGCATCTGCCCCTGCCCCTGCCCCTACCCCTGCCCCTGCCCCTGCCCCTGCCCCTGCCATTGCCCCTGCGCCGGCCCCTGCCCCTGCCCCTGCCCTTGCCCTCCCCACTGCCCCGGCTCCTGCCACTGTCCCTGCCCATGACCCTGCCCCTGCCTCTGCCCCTGCCCCCGCCCCCCTGCCCCTCCTTCTGCCCCTGTTCCTGCCCCTGCCACTGCCACTGCCCCTGTCCCTTTTCCCTTACCCTGCCCCTGCTACTGCCACTGCCCCTGCCCCTGCCTCTGCCCCTGCTACTGCCACTGCCACCTGCCGCTGCCCCTGCCACTGCCACTGCCCCTGCCACTGCCGCTGCCCCTGCCCCTGCCCCTGCCCCTGCCACTGCCTCTACCCCTGCCCCTGTCCCTGCCCCGTCCCCTGCCTCTGCCCATGCTACTGCCCCTGCCCATGCCCCTGCCCCTGCCCCTACCACGGCCCCTAACCCTGCCCCTGCCCCTGCAACTGCCCCTGCCCCTGCCACTGCCCCTGCCCCTGCCCCTGCCCCTGCCCCTGCCCCTGCCACGGCCACTGCCCCTGCCCCTGCCACTGCCCCTGCTACTGCCACTGCCCCTGCCCCTGCCCCTGCCCCTTCTACTGCTACTGCCCCTGCCCCTGCCCCTGCCACTGCCACTGCCCCTGCCACTGGCCCAGCCCCTGCCCCTGCCACTGCTGTTGCCACTGCCCCTGCCCCTGCCCCTGCCCTTGCCCCTGCCACTGCCCCTGCCCCTGCCCCTGCACCTGCCCCTGCCCCAGCCCCTACCCCTGCCCCTGCCCCTGCCCCTGCCACTGCCCCTGCTCCGGACCCTGCCCCTGCCCCTGCCCTTGCCCCTGCCACTGCCCCGGCTCCTACGACTGCCCCTGCCCCTACCCCTACCCCTGCCTCTGCCCCTGCCCCTGCCCCCCCTGCCCCTGCTTCTACCCCTGCCCCTGCCCCTGCCCCTGCCACTGCCACTGCCCCTGCCCCTGCTACTGCCCCTGCTACTGCCACTGCCCCTGCCCCTGCCCCTGCCCCTGCTACTGCCACTGCCACTGCCCCTGCGCCTGCCACTGCCACTGCCCCTGCCACTGCCCCTGCCCCTGCCCCTGCCCCTGCCCCTGCCACTGCCTCTACCCCTGCCCCTACCCCTGCCCCGGCCCCGGTCCATGCCCCTGCCCCTGCCCCTACCACGGCCCCTGACCCTGCCCCTGCCCCTGCAACTGCCCCTGCCACTGCCACTGCCCCTGCCCCTGCCCCTGCCCCTGCCCCTGCCACTACCCCTGCCACTGCCCCTGCCCCAGCGACTGCCCCTGCCCCTGCCCCTGTCCCTGCCCCTGCCCCTACCCGGCCCAGCAGGACTCTGGCTCGCACACCCTCCTCGCCTCGCTCAACGCCGAGGCAAATCGCCTGGCTGACGAAGGCGCCAAAGGGGCGCGCGCCTTTACCGTGCCCTGGCTTCCCCTCTTCCCCAGGCGGGTCCTCGCAACCCATCACGGCCGCCTTATCCTCGACCCTGGAAAATCGGCAGCGGCAGTCGCCCACAAGCACAACACAGCCAACTACATCAAGTATTTCCCTCCACCCCACCCCACGTGGTCCTCCACTCTTCTCATCGACGCCATCGACGACGCCGCCCTCGAACTCCGTGCAGTACACACTACCATGCTGCACCGCCTGCTCGCAGCCCAGCTCCACCCCCCAGGGTATGGTGGGGTGTTGTGCCCCTACTGCCACCTAGCGTCTCCCGACATCACCGTCCACCTACTACGCCGCTACCCCCCGCTCTTCCTTCAGTACCTCTCCTTGTCTTGGCGCCTCCTTCGCCACCCACAGGTCTTCCCTCTCAATTCCGCTTCAGCAGGGCCCTCCACCCTCCACCAGGGGGCCATCCTGGACACCCCGACCCTCGGGGTTGGGCTGACTTGGGGCGTCCTACCCTCCCGCCCCGCCCCGACCCCTCCCTACCCCCGTGCCAGCTACTCCTCAACCTGGACGGCTCCTGGAAGGTGGTCAGCGATGATCCTCGGCGCCCCCCCCCTCGTACACACCCAGCGCACAGCGTTAGCGGCCGACCACCACGCCGCGCTCGCCCAGCACCCCCCCTCCCTGCGCCAAGCACTCGAGACAGTCCCCGCCCTATGGACCCCAGCCCCTTCCCCGCTTCCTGCCCCCCTCCTCGCCCCCCGTGACGCCGCCACCCTCAGCCTGCGCGACAGTGTCGTGCTCGGGTGGCTCCTTCGATGCTGCCGCTCCTGGCAGCTGAGCACCAACGCTATCCCCTGCATCCCCCTTCCGCCGGCAGCTCCCCCACAGTCCACGATGGCCTGGGTCGTCAACGCTCTCGGCGTCTCCCCTCCAGAGGCCGTCTGCATGGCCGCCGCCGCCCCAGAGGACAGCAGCCTGGTGATTGTGGCGCGAGCCTGTGATCTCCCGGCTATCCAGGCGCGCCTATTGGAAACGGTAAGCCCCCCCGCCCTCCCTGACGGACTCACTATAGGACGCGCCATTGGCGCCCCTTTGGACATGCAAGAATGGCCCGAAGACTGAACGCACACGCTCCCCTGCACGTCCTGCCTGCTTGCTTTGCCCGGCCCGCGACGCGATGGCAGACCGACACGCATCTGCAAGTGTGCAGCAGGAACCGCCCTGGGGGCCAACACACAGCCACAAAATGACCCCCAGGACACAGACCCGCCATCACGCGACACCGCTAGGCCCCTTTTCTTTTGGTGAAACGAGATGGGGCAAGGCGTGAAGAGGTGGCGGTTCATGGACCCCGGCGTGCCTTGCCCGCTGCCGCTTCACCGACCCCGACCCGGCGAGCACGCCAAGCACGCCACCGCCGCAGCGCAAGTACACCCCCACCGCCCCACCCACACCGAGCGCGGACCCCCCCCCCCCTCCTGAAACCGGCAAGTGTCAGCCCCCGGTGGCGCGGGGTGCTGCCCCGGGCGGCCCGCTTCGACCCGACTGGGCGGGACCGAGTAAGCCGCCCTATGGCGGTTGGGGGCCCCTGTTTTCTGGGTCCCCCTCCAGCTGGGTCGACCTGAAACCTGAAAAAAACCTCCCACTGCCCCTGCTCCTGCCCCTGCCACTGCCACTGCCCCTGCCACTGCCCATGCCCCTGCCCCTGCCCCTGCCCCTGCCACTGCCTGTACCCCTGCCTCTACCCCTGCCGCGGCCCCTGCCCATGCCCCTGCCCCTGCCCCTACCACGACCCCTGACCCTGCCCCTGCCCCTGCAACTGCCCCTGCTCCTGCCACTGCCCCAGCCCCTGCCCCTGCCACTGCCCCCGCCACTGCCCCTGCTACTGCCCCTGCTCAAGCCACTGCCCCTGCCCCTGCCCCTGTCCCTGCCCTCGCCCCTACCACTGCCCTTGCCCCTCCCACTGCCCCTGCTCCTGCCCCTGCAACTGCCCGTGCCCCTGCCCCTGCCCCTGCCCCTGCCCCTGCCCCTGCCCCTGCCCCTGCCACTGCCTCTGCACCTGTCCCTGCCCCCCTGCCCCTGCCTCTGCCCCTGCCCCTGCCCCTGTCACTGCCACTGCCCCTGGCTCTGCCCCTGCCCCAGCTCCTGCCCCTGCCCCTGCCCCTGCAACTGCCCGTGCCCCTGCCCCTGCCACTGCCCCTGCGCCTCCCACTGCCCCTGCCCCTGCCCCAGCCCCTGCCACTGCCCCTGCCCCGCCCACTGCCCCTGCTCCTGTCACAGCCCCTGCCCCTGCCCCTGCCCTGCCCCTGCGCCTGCCCCTGCCCTTGCCGCCCGAGCCCCTGCCTCAGCCCCTGCCCCTGCCCCTCCCACTGCCCCTGCTACTGCCACTGCCCCTGCCCCTGCCCCTGCCCCTGCTACTGCCACTGCCCCTGCCCCTGCCCCTGCCACTGCCCCTGCCACTGCCCCTGCCCCTGCTCCTGCCACTGTCCCTGCAGCTGCCCCTCATCCTGCTCCTGCCCCTGCCCTTGCCTCTGCACCTGCCCCTGCCCCTGCCCCTGCCCCTACCCCTGCCCCTACCCCTGCCCCTGCCCCTGCCCCTACCCCTGCCACTGCCACTGCCCCTGCTCTGGCCCCTGCCCCTGCCCCTGCCCCTGCCCCTGCCCCTGCCCCTGCCCCTGCTCTGCCACAGTCACTGCCACCGCCCCTGCCTTTGCCACTGCCACTGCCCCTGCCACTACCCCTGCCCCTGCCCCTGTTCCTGCCACTGCCTGTGCCCCTGCCCCTGCCCCGGCCCCGGCCCCTGCCTCTGCCCCTGCTACTGCCCGTGCCCGTGCCCCTGCCCCTGCCCCTACCACAGCCCCTGACCCTGACCCTGCCCCTGCAACTGCTCCTGCTCCTGCCACTGCCCCAGCCCCTGCCCCTGCCCCTGCCCCTGCCACTGCCACTGCGACTGCCCCTGCTCCAGCCACTGCCCCTGCCTCTGCCCCAGCCCCTGCCCGTGCCCCTACCACTGCCGTTGCCCCTCCCACTGCCCCTGCTCCTACCCCTGCAACTGCCCATGCCCCTGCCCCTGCCCCAACCACTGCCCCCGCCCCTGCCCCTGCCCATGCCACTGCCTCTGCACCTGCCGCAGCCCCTGCCCCTGCCCCCCTGCCCCTGCCTCTGCCCCTGCCCCTGCCCCTACCACTGCCACTGGCCCTGGCTCCGCCCTTGCCCCAGCCCCTGCCCCTGCCCCTGCCCCTGCAACTGCCCGTGCCCCTGCCCCTGCCACTGCCCCTGCACCTCCCGCTGCCCCTGCCCCGGCCCCTGCCCCTGCCCCTACCCCTGCCACTGCCCCTGCCCCTCCCACTGCCCCTACTCCTGCCACAGCTCTGCCCCAGCCCCTGCCCCCGCCCCTGCCCCTGCCCCTGCCACTGCCCCTGCCCCTGCTTCTGCCCCCCCTGCCCCTGCTTCTGCCCCTGCCCCTGCCCCTGCCACTTCCCGGGCCCCTGCTCCTGTCCCTGCCCCTGCCCCTGCTACTGCCACCGCCCCTGCCCCCCCTGCCACTTCCGCTGCCCCTGCCCCTGCCCCTGCTGCTGCCCCTGCCCCTGTGCCTGCACCTGCCCTGGCCCCTGCCCCTCCCACTGCCCCTGCCCCTGCCCCTGCCCCTACCCCTGCCCCTACCCCTGCCCCTGCCGCTGCCCCCGCTCCTGCCACTGTCCGTGCCCCTGCTACTGACCCTGCCCCTGCCACTGCCCCTGCCCCTGCCCCTGCCACGGCCCAGGCCCCTGCCCCTGCCACTGCCCTTGCCCCTCTCACTGCCCCTGCTCCTGCCACTGCCCCGGCCCCTGCCCCTGCCCCTGCCCCTGCTCCTGCCACTGCCCCTGCGCCTGCCCCTGCCCCCCCTGCCCCTGCCTCTGCCCCTGCCCCTGCCCCTGCCCGCCCTGCCCCTGCCTCTGCCCCTGCCCCTGCCACTGCCACTGCCACTGCCCCTGCTACTGCCCCTGCCCCTGCCCCTGCCACTGCCACTGCCCCTGCAACTGCCCCTGCCCCTGCCCCTACCACTGCCCCTGCCCTTGCCTCTGCCCCTGCCCCTGCCCCTGCCACTGTCCCTACCCCTGCCCCTGCCCCAGCCCGTGCCCCTGCCTCTGCCCCTGCCCCAGCCCCTGCCCCTGCCCCTGCCCCTGCATCTGCCCCTGCCCGTGCCACTGCCCCTGCACCTCCCACAGCCCCTGCCCCTGCACCACCCACAGCTTCTGCTCCTGCCCCTGCCCCTGCCCCTGCCCCTGCCCCTACCCCTGCCCCTGCCCCTGCCCCTGCCCCTGCCCCTACCCCTGCCCCTGCCCCTGCCCCTACCCCTACCACTGCCCCTGCTCCGGCCCCTGCCCCTCCCCCTGCCCCTGCCACTGCCCCTGCCCCTGCCCCTGCCCCTGCCACAGCCACTGCCACTGCCCCTGCCTTTGCCACTGCCACTGCCCCTGCCACTACCCCTGCCCCTGCCCCTGCCCCTGCCACTGCCTCTGTTCCTGCCCCTGCCCCGGCCCCAGTTCCTGCCTCTGCCCCTGCTACTGCCTGTGCCCGTGCCCCTGCCACTGCCCCTACCACGGCCCCTGACCCTGCCCCTGCCCCTGCAACTGCTCCTGCTCCTGCCACTGCCCCAGCCACTGCCCCTGCCCCTGCCCCTGCCCCTGCTTCTGCCCCTACCACTGCCCTTGCCGCTCTCACTGCCCCTGCTCCTACCCCTGCAACTGCCCATGCCCCTGCCCCTGCCCCAACCACTGCCCCCGCCCCTTCCCCTGCCCATGCCACTGCCTCTGCTCCTGCCGCTGCCCCTGCCCCTGCCCCTGCCACTGCCCCTGCCCCTGCCCCTGCCCCCCTGCCCCTGCCTCTGCCCCTGCCCCTGCCCCTGCCACTGCCACTGCCCCTGGCTCTGCCCTTTCCTCCAGCCCCTGCCACTACCCCTGCCCCTGCAACTGCCCGTGCCCCTGCCCCTGCCACTGGCCCTGCACCTCCCGCTGCCCCTGCCCCTGCCCCTGCCCCTGCCCCTACCCCTGCCACTGCCCCTGCCCCTCCCACTGCCCCTGCTTCTGCCACTGCTCTGCCCCAGCCCCTGCCCCTGCCCCTGCCCCTGCCCCTGCCACTGCCCCTGACCTGCCCCTGCCCCCCCTGCCCCTGCTTCTGCCCCTGCCCCTGCCCCTGCCACTGCCACTGCCACTGCCCCTGCTACTGCCCCTGCCCCTGCCCCTGCCACTGCCACTGCCCCTGCAACTGCCCCTGCCCCTGCCCCTACCACTGCCCCTGCCCTTGCCTCTGCCCCTGCCCCTGCCCCTGCCACTGTCCCTACCCCTGCCCCTGCCCCAGCCCGTGCCCCTGCCTCTGCCCCTGCCCCAGCCCCTGCCCCTGCCCCTGCCCCTGCATCTGCCCCTGCCCGTGCCACTGCCCCTGCACCTCCCACAGCCCCTGCCCCTGCACCACCCACAGCTTCTGCTCCTGCCCCTGCCCCTGCCCCTGCCCCTGCCCCTACCCCTGCCCCTGCCCCTGCCCCTGCCCCTGCCTCTACCCCTGCCCCTGCCCCTGCCCCTACCCCTACCACTGCCCCTGCTCCGGCCCCTGCCCCTCCCCCTGCCCCTGCCACTGCCCCTGCCCCTGCCCCTGCCCCTGCCACAGCCACTGCCACTGCCCCTGCCTTTGCCACTGCCACTGCCCCTGCCACTACCCCTGCCCCTGCCCCTGCCCCTGCCACTGCCTCTGTTCCTGCCCCTGCCCCGGCCCCAGTTCCTGCCTCTGCCCCTGCTACTGCCTGTGCCCGTGCCCCTGCCACTGCCCCTACCACGGCCCCTGACCCTGCCCCTGCCCCTGCAACTGCTCCTGCTCCTGCCACTGCCCCAGCCACTGCCCCTGCCCCTGCCCCTGCCCCTGCTTCTGCCCCTACCACTGCCCTTGCCGCTCTCACTGCCCCTGCTCCTACCCCTGCAACTGCCCATGCCCCTGCCCCTGCCCCAACCACTGCCCCCGCCCCTTCCCCTGCCCATGCCACTGCCTCTGCTCCTGCCGCTGCCCCTGCCCCTGCCCCTGCCACTGCCCCTGCCCCTGCCCCTGCCCCCCTGCCCCTGCCTCTGCCCCTGCCCCTGCCCCTGCCACTGCCACTGCCCCTGGCTCTGCCCTTGCCCCAGCCCCTGCCACTACCCCTGCCCCTGCAACTGCCCGTGCCCCTGCCCCTGCCACTGGCCCTGCACCTCCCGCTGCCCCTGCCCCTGCCCCTGCCCCTGCCCCTACCCCTGCCACTGCCCCTGCCCCTCCCACTGCCCCTGCTTCTGCCACTGCTCTGCCCCAGCCCCTGCCCCTGCCCCTGCCCCTGCCCCTGCCACTGCCCCTGACCTGCCCCTGCCCCCCCTGCCCCTGCTTCTGCCCCTGCCCCTGCCCCTGCCACTGCCACAGCCCCTGCCCCTGTCCCTGCCCCTGCCCCTGCTACTGCCACCGCCCCTGCCCCCCCTGCCACTTCCGCTGCCCCTGCCCCTGCCCCTGCCCCTGCATCTGCCCCTGCCCCCGCCCCTGCCCCGGCCCCTGCCCCTCCGACTGCCCCTGCCCCTGCCCCTGCCCCTACCCCTGCCCCTACCCCTGCCCCTGCCACTGCCCCTGCTCCTGCAACTGCCCCTGCCCCTGCTACTGACCCTGCCCCTGCCACTGCCCCTGCCCCTGCCTCTGCCACGGCCCCGGCCCCTGCCCCTGCCACTGCCCTTGCCCCTCTCACTGCCCCTGCTCCTGCCACTGCCCCGGCCCCTGCCCCTGCCCCTGCCCCTGCCCCCCCTGCCCCTGCCTCTGCCCCTGCCCCTGCCACTGCCCCTGCCCCTGCCCCTACCCCCCCTGCCCCTGCCTCTGCCCCTGCCCCTGCCCCTGCCCCCCCTGCCCCTGCCTCTGCCCCTGCCCCTGCCACTGCCACTGCCACTGTCCCTGGCTCTGCCCCTGCCCCTGCCACTGCCACTGCCCCTGCCACTGTACCTGCCCCTGCCCCTACCACTGCCCCTGCCCTTGCCTCTCCCCCTCCTATTGCCCCTGTTCCTGCCCCTGCCACTGTCCCTACCCCTGCCCCTGCCCCAGCCCGTGCCCCTGACTCTGCTCTGCCCCAGCCCCTGCCCCTGCCCCTGCCCCTGCATCTGCCCCTGCCCGTGCCACTGCCCCTGCACCTCCCACAGCCCCTGCCCCTGCACCACCGACAGCCCCTGCTCCTGCCCCTGCCCCTGCCCCTGCCCCTGCCCCTACCCCTGCAACTGCCCCTGCCCCACCCACTACACCCTGCCACTGCCCCTGCCACTGCCCCTGCCCCTGCCCCTGCCCCTGCCCCTGCCACTGCCCCTGCCCATGCCCCTGGCCCCCCTGCCCATGCCTCTGCCCCTGCCCTTTCCCCTGCCACTGCCACTGCCCCTGCCCCTGCCCCTGCTACTGCCACTGCTCATGCCCTTGCCCCTGCCACTGCCCTTGCCCCTGCCCCTGCCTCTACCCCTGCCCCTTCCCCTGCCCCTGCCCTTGCCACTGCCCCTGCTCCCGATACTGCCCCTGTCCCTGCCCCTGCCCCTGCCCCTGCCCCCAGCCACTGCCCCTGCCCCTGCACCTGCTCCTGCCCCGGCCCCTGCCCCTGCCACGGCCGTTGCCCCTCCCACTGCCCCGGCTCCAGCCACTGCCCCTGCCCCTGCCCCTGCCCCTGCCACTGGAACATCCGGAGCGGAACAAGCAGCAGTAGCCGCCGTCCCGCGGACTGGATCATCCAGGGACAAGTGGCGGCCTGGCGCCCCGGACTCGATAATCCGGAGCTGGCAGCCTGTCAGCACAAGAGCTGGGCTCGACAGGCCGCGCTGAGGCGGGCTCTTGACCGGGTATAGCAGGCCAGATGTGAGTGCTGGTAGCTACGCCTCTCCGCACCCCCACCATGAATGAGACCCTAGTACCGCGGGTGGCACAACTAGGTAGAAGAGGTGCACCAGAAGCCGCCCACCCGGCTAAACCAAGGGCGGAGACACACACACAACAAAAGAGGCATCAACATGGACACCAAGACGCAGGCGGGGCACAACAGCGGAGCACTCCATCCATCCAAGCCCTAGCAGGGGTACGTGTGGTGGCGTCCCTGCTAGGCCACAGCCACAAACAAAAAAAAACAAACACGCGCTGTGTTCTTGTGCCCAAACACAGGTGTAACACATGGGCTGCCCACCCTGCATGACCCAGGGCGCAGATCACACACACAGCAGCACGCCCGAGCCAGGTATGTGGGGAACAGCAGAAAGAAGGACCCTCTGCCATGAGTGGCGAGGGACAAACACCGGAAGGGCAATGTGCCATAGGAGGTATACAAGACGACGGCAAGGACGGCAAGACAGCAGGCGGTGCAAGCATACAGAAAACAGAACACAACTCCCCTCCAAGCCTTAGTGGGGGTACGTGTAGTGGCGTCCCTGCTAGGCCACCGCCGCCTGGTCACGCTGTGTTCTCGTGCCAAAGCATAGGTGGGCCAAAGGTGCCATGACATAGGAACAGTGGCCAGACGACCCGGACAGGAACGTGCGGAGAAGAGCGCGCCGAGTGCGCGGAAGCAGGGGAGTGGATAGGAGCGACCCGTGCAAGGAGCACGAAATGGTTCCCGGATGGATGACGATCCCGTGGGCCCGCGCCACGGGGTTGCTGGCGGCCCAGTGGGGTATAAACACGGGATGAGGGGTGGGATGGGGGCACGGGGCTAGGACAGGGTGTGGCACGGGCCACACAACAGCCTGAAGGCATCGGAAAACCATGGGAAGCGGGGATTGGGCCGGTGATGGTATGTGGCGAAGGGGAACGGGACATGGGATGGGAAGGGAGGCCGAAAGCGCCAAGCAACAGCCCCGTCAGATTGGGAAACCAGTCGCCATGGAGTGGTAAACCATGGGCCAACCATGGGGAGCCTCGCCACAGGAAGTCGGGAAAATGCCCTGATCTCCTGGACGGCCGTGCGGTGTCCGCAGGGGTGAGGGTTGACCCTGAGGTCCCCGGGTCAATGGCCTAAGTACACGTAGGTTCGCGCGTGAGCAGGACCTGGGGGAACGTGGAAAGGGTCGCCCCCTGGCCTCCAGCCGCGGATGGACAAAACCCAAGTGCATCCGGGAGCCGAGTGGGTACTCCAACCCGTGAGGGATGTGGAGTGGTGGAATGTGGTTGACAGAGGGAACTGCTCCGCTGTCGGCGAGGGCTATCCACAGGAAACCCGCTTGCAGGCGCCCAAAAGGCTGTGCTAGGGGGGGAAGGCCGAAGGGTCCTTCGATGGGTGACCGGAAGGAGCTGAGACCGTGAGGGCAGCGACTGAAGGACACCTACCGCCGGTCATGCCCCAAGGGAACCTGGTTGAAGTTCTTCGCCGTGAGGTGAGAAAGAGGTCGCTAGGGGAACTGATGGTGAAGACCTCTCCTCCCCGCCAGAGGCGGCCACCATGTAAAACAAGCAGGGAGATGTCAGATGAGGCTGCGGACGCGGCCGCCCTTACTTACTTACTTACTCAGATTATGTCTTTTTGACACTGTGGAGCTTTTGCTCGTACCTTTGGCATTGCGTTTTGCATTGTGCACATTGCACGCAGGAACCCACTGTGCACACTGCACACAGGCATTGTGCACACTGCACGCCCACACTGTGAACATTTGCACTGTGCACACAGACGCATTCTGCATATTTCACACACACAGTGTGAACATGCGCACTGTGCACACCGTACACATGCACTGTGCACACTGCACTGTCTTTTGGCAGGACCTCCGTATTTACTTAATTTTGTTGGCCATACCTGGCAACATTCTCTATGGGGCGTCCGTTCTGGCCTACTCCATGGAGGCCTCCTGGATCAGGAAACAAATCCCACTCCTATTTGGGAGCATGGAGACTGTGGTCTTTAATTTAATTCTGGTGTTTCAGATCATCTTGTTTGGCAAGCTGTCGAGCAAACCTCTGCTGGCCAGTGCATACAGTCCGATCCAGTGTGAGTATTGGGCTTGGGTGCAGGAATGCTGTGCTCCTTGACGAAGGGAGGGACCCTTGTGGGACTTGGCAAGGCGGGGGGTTCTTATCAAAATAGGGCAAGATTCATTGAGCTTTTTGGCCAAAAATTGAGTTTTTGGCCTGACGCGAGCAGCTTGAGGGTGCAGGATGTGAAAAAGCAAGTTGTGTGGACACACACATTACGAAAACACAATTTACAGCATCTGTATGCACCAAAATCAGCCATTTTTCATCACAAATCAGCCAAAAATGGCCATTTCTTTCAAAAATTGAGTTTCATTGCCACAAAATACCAGTGTTTAGCCCTAATCAGTATGTTCTGGGTCCAGGTGGTCAGTTGGTGCTCCTGATACCCTATTCTGAGGGTGCTGGACTCCAAGATAGATGTATTGCATGCCATGGAAGCCATTTCAAAACTGTTTCAGGGCCACCAGCACCAAGAAAAACACCATTTGTTGCCCTAAAATGGCCAAAAAATGCCAATCGTGGCCCAAATCAGTGTTCTGTCGGGTCTGGGTGGTTATTTGGTGCCCCTGCTGCCCTACCTTGAGGGTGCTGGTGTCAAAGAAAGAGGTGACCCATGCCGTTGAAGCTATTTCCCAAGTGTTTCAAGGGCGTCAGGACCTAAAAGAATGCCAATTCTTACGCCAAATCAGTGTGTTCTGTGTCCGAATGGTCAGTTGGTGCCCCCCCTACCCTATCTTGAGGGTGCTGAAGTCAAGCGGAGATATGTTGCATGCCATTGAACCCATTCAACAAGTGTCTCAGGGCCGCCACCACCAAAAAAACACCATTTTTGGCCTGAAATTGGCCAAAAAAAAAACGTTTTACCCCAAATTAGCGTTTTCTGGGTCTGGGTGGTCAGTTGGTGCCCCCCTACCCTATGTTGAGGGTTCTGGACTCGTAGAAAATGTGTCTCACGCCGTTGATTCCATTTAACAAGTGTTTCAGGGCCGCTACCACCAAAATAACCCATTTTTCGCCCCAAAATGGCCAAAAAACTCCAATTTTGGCCCCAAATCAGTGTTTTCTGGGTCCAGGAGGTCACTTCGTCCCCCCCCTGCCCAACTTCGAGGATGTTGCAGTCACAACAAGTGGCGCGGCATGCCATTGAACCCATTTAACAAGTGTTTCAGGGGCGTCAGGACCAAAAAACACCATTTTCGCTAAAAAATGGCCAAAAAATGCGAATTTGTACCCTAAATCAGAGTCTTCTGGGTCTGGGTGGTCAGTTGGTGCCCTCCCTACCCTTTGTTCGACTTTCTGGACTCAAAACAAATGTGTTGCATACCATCGAACCCATTTGACAAGTGTTTCAGGGCTGCCACCCCCCAAAAAAACACCATTTTTCACCCAAAGGTGGCCAGAAAATGCCAATTTTGGGCCCAAATCAGTGTTTTCTGAGTCCGTGTGGTCAGTTCTTGCCCCCCCTACCCTATGTTGAGGGTGCTGGATCGGCAAGAAGGATGTGGTGCATGCCATTGCAGCCATTTCACAACTGTTTCACGGCCCCATTGTCATATTTGTGCTGATCTGGCCAAAAAATCAGCAATGTGCAGAATCTTCAACTTGAAACAAAGTTGAATGATTTGACCACATGCTGCCGGTTTTTTGATGAGGAATGTTCAACATTCACACCGCTAGGGAAGTTAAATAGCAAGTATTTATGAGATTTGCAAATGATATGATTATATGTGCGAAATAATGCCATTTTTGGTGAAAAACATTGCCTTTCTTCGATAGAATTTGATTTGTCCCGTTGGCGCGGTTTAAGATGCGGTGTCCAGATTTGAGGGTTTTTGATATTTTTGGAGAACAATCCGGTAGGAGGAGGAGTTGGGGGTGTATAATGAACGAAAAAGGTTTCTTTTGGTCTTTTTGGGTACAAAACCTATGCTCATGGTTTTTTCGCCCTTATAGGCAGGTACACTGGTGTGCAGCACTGTTCTGCAGCACCACCCGGGAACAGACTAATATTCTCCAAAATAGGCTGAGTTCCAGGGTTTTTGATGGTTCGGGAGAAAGCTGGGGTGGGAGGAACCCCCTGGTCCCCATTTTGGGGCCAGAGAATCCAAAGAAAAGGGGAAATTTTGGCGAAAATCCTCTATAGGCAGGTACACTGGTGTGCAGCAGTGTTCTGCAGGGCCAGCCCAGAGCAGGCAAAAATACCTGAAAATAGGCCACATTTCAGGGTTTTTGATGTTTTTGGACAAAACTCGGGTAGGATGAACCCCCTGCCCCTATTTTGGAGACGCAGAAACCAAAAAAATAGGTCATTTCCGCGAAAAAACTGTTTTTACTGAATTTTCGAATATTGGGAAAAAACAGCTGCTAAAATCAGAGGTGGAACAGGACACTGGCGCTCGAGACGCTGAAGTTGACAAGGTCGACATTCAGTGGGAAGAGGTCAGTGAGGATCCTGCGGACGTGCAAGGGGATGAAGTCAGTGAAGACGGCTATCTGGCGGAACTTAATCTCGCTCAGCCCCTGAAGTATGACCCATTCTCAAGCATCCAAGAAGATTATTTGGACTAAATCGGGAATTTACTGAGTGAAGTCGATCTCGAAGATTGAGTTATCGGAGGTGTACAAAATTTTACCATGTCCTGTCTGGCCCTCCATGCTATGCAAGAGTATGGCGTGTCCATGCAAGTTGAGGAGGACAAAGCAGGAATTGCCAACCCTGCTGGATGGCCTGTCTCGAACGAAGACTTACGCTCCTTGAAGCTGGACATTGAGATCTGAATCTTCAAGATATCTGAGGAGCAACAAAGGCTACAGCTCAAGGACAGATGGAAGAGTCATTGCAGCGAGTTCACGAGCGGGAGCGTTGACGGAGACAAAACAGATTTGTTTTATCAGTTTCAGGATGACGACCACTTTATCGTGGATGGTGAGGATGTTCACTTGGACGTCACAGCTCTACTTAGCGAATGTTTCTCCATGTCAAGGGAGGAGTACGGGAAATACAATTTGGCAGCCGCAGATGATTTTGAGGAGAAGATCAAAGATTCGCCCTCCAAAATTCAGGAAGTCCTACGCTGGAGGAGAGTTGCGTTTGGACCTCTGATGGCTCATGGTTCATGTGAGAAGTTGGTCACCATGGACGTGGAATGGTTGGATGAACATAAAAATACCACAGTGCGTTCAAAGCCATTTCCAGCTAGCAAGGCCGACAGTGAGGAAATTATGCGCCAGATCACTGAATGCATTGCGGCCAACCTAGCTGAGAAATATGAGCAAGCGGAGTATCCAAAGCACTGCTCTCCTGGTTTCTTGGTTGACAAACCAGGGAGCAATGCGAAAAGGTTCGTCGTCCACTATGGAAAGCTGAATAAGCTCACCAAGAAGTATTCAGGAAATCTACTAAGGTTTGAACAAGGGCTGGAAGGAGCCGCTCATTGCCGTTACAAATCCAAAGTGAATAAGCGCAGTGGTTTCTGGCAACTGGAGTTAACAAAAAAAGCGCAGGATCCGTCAGCATTTATGGCACCTAATGGCCAAGTGTTCAAATGGAAAGTCATGCCGTTTGGCTTGACGAACGCTCCGGCAACATTCGAGGAGCTCATGAACCACGTAGTGGCCCGTATGAAGCTGAAACTGACGGTGCAAGGGCAGCTGAAAAATGGAGCAGTCATCCAAGTCTATATAGACGATGTCTTATTGGGAACCGATGACGCTGATGATCATTTATGTTTGGTAGAGAAGTTTCTGCGCAATTGTGAGGAATGCAATACACGCGTGAAGTTGGAAAAATGCGAGTTTATGTAGGAGGAAATTGAGTATTTGGCTTTCCAAGTTGGATGGAGACGGTGGAGACCAGTGAAGGATAAGGTTGCCCCAATTTGGAAGGCGACCATCTCTGATGACAACACCCGTGACGTCAAAGACATCAGTCCTTTCCTGGGATCCTGTAATTTTTACAGGCGACACATTCCCACGTTTAGGTACAGTAGCCATCTCGTCACGGACTGGACCAAGAAAACTGTACCTTGGAAGTGGACTCCTGAGCATGAAGCTCACTTCCAGGGGATCAAGGAAAAACTGAGTTCTTTGAGGTTGTTGGGCAAACCTGCACGTGATGGCGAGTTGGTCGTCATCACTGATGCGTTTTTTGTGGGAGGCGGTGGCACTCTCCTGCGATGGCAGCAAATTGCAGGAGCAGCTGCAGAAAGGATGGAAGATGAATTGCGGACAGTCCGAGTCAATCCCGACGGTTCACTGAAGCACAACTACGACCCGCAGGAATACTGACGCGTATTGGTACACCCTGGGATCTTGGGTACTGAAATCTGCTCCATTATGAGGAGCTTGAGGTCTTTCAAACCAATTTTTATACTCTTTCTTTGAGGCATGTGGAGCACTCATTTTAGAGGCTATGGGGGCACTCTTTAGGAGACATTAGAAGAGCAAGTAGGCACAAGAGATTCCGTAATACCATCTAAATACAAATTGTTCTAGGAGCTTTGCTCGCCCCATGACACAATCTGGTGTCCTGAAAGAGGAGGAGAGGGCAGACAAGGCAACAACTTAGGTTAATACACATGTGAACATACCTAAGTACCAAACCATGTCCTAAGGTTAAATGTTTAGGAAACATCAGGGTAAATCAGGGCACCACAGGCCCTGTGACCTGAGATTCAGGTCGTCAACGACTGTCGTCGACAGGAACTGTGCTGTGGTCAACAGGTCTAAGTCAGTTCTGGGTCAAACCAAGGTCAAACAAGTCAAATAATGTCATGAACATGTAGAAAACATGGTTAAGACTTAAAACATGGGTCTCTCCCCATGCCACAGCCTACAGGCCTTAGGGCATTCTGGCGCCATATGATATTTTTTCTGCAAACCTATGGAGTTATACTTAATATCCCCAATAGGGGAGGGAACGGCTGTCGCAGCAGGCCTTCTGTAGAAAAATTTCAAAACAGTGCATGTTTATGAAAAATGCCATACAATACACTAAAAATCCACATTAATTCATTACAAATTGCTAAAGTAATCAGCTTTTCTGGAGCTTTTACGCAACTTTACGACATTGTGCGTGAAGAAAATAATGTCGTAAGAAAGAGGGCCACGACTGGCGCCCGCTGCCGCGCCGTTGGTTCTAATTACTTTGAAGGTTCAATGAACCTTCAAATGTTCTAGAAACTTCAACAACCTTAAACAAATGGCTGAAATAGCTATTTCCAGGCCAAGCTGGAGCTATTTTCTGATACTACAGACTAGCTGACATCTGCACCAGAGTGTCAGCGTACTCCTGGAGCTTTCCTGGCCTCCATGGAGATACTTTTACCTATAAAAATGAACCTGCATATGAGCACACGGCCGCATATGCATCACCCCCCTCTTTAAGAGGTCTCTATGAGCTTTGTTTAGAGAAGCCTCAAAGGGGTAAAAGTAACTCATGCTGTGCCCTATATGTTTTTCCTGCTTCAGTGTTTCAAAAAACACCCATCATGAGAAAAAAGAGTCCTTGGGCAAGAAGACATAAGCAAAAGAAACAAGTATAAAAAACTGTGGTACAAGTGAGATGTATGGTTCAAACAACCTTAAAAAAAGGTATAGTACAACCAAACAATGGCAAGAATCACCAGTAAACAGAAGTATTTACAACATATACTCCTGAATATATATCACTGGGACTCTGGCAGGACTTTCAGGAAATGACAAAGGGCTTGGAAAAAGCAACCAAATATGATTAGAGAGGGTTAGCCACTCTCAGAGCCAATGGGGCTCTTATAATTCTTGAGGAACGTCTCCGTCTCCTTGTCAAAGATCTCCAGCTCCTTGGCGGTGAGGGGACGACGGTCTTTTGGCCTTGACGTCGTCGTCTGGTGACAGCTACCTTCGCTGGAGCTGTCCGACATGTCAAATTCTTGGTGCTCTCGTTGTTGGGCTTCACAAAAATTAATTGCTTGTTGAAACTCGTGGGGAGCATGGTCATACCATTTTATTAGGCTGGTTTCTGGCCCATTGTCGTTGCTGGACGTCGCTGACGAAGTTATCGTAAAATATTCGGCGATCTCCGCCGCTTCTGAGCCAGAGTAAGTGGCGCAGCAAGGCTCACTATCTTGGTCTTGATCAATTTCCTGATTTTCTTGAAGTTCTTGATGTTGCTTCTCAGTCCAAGTACTTGAGGAGGAGGTGGAGGTTGTGCAGGACATACCTGGATGTATTGATGCTCCAGGCCTTCCCAGGCATGACCAGGGCGTCGACTGGTTGAGCTGCAGTCCCATCCTGGCCTTGGTGAAGAACTGGAGCTCCTTGGATTGGCTCCTTCTTGTTGCTTGTGCCAAGGGTCCACAAACCTTGAAGAACACAAAGAACTCCAAGTTCTCCTTCAGAGGTGCATCGACTCTAGAACAATTTTGACGCGTATTGGTACGCCCTTGGATCTTGGGTACTGAAATCTGCTCCATGGTGAAGAGCTTGAGGTCTTTCAAACCAATTTTCATACTTTTCTTTTGGGGCATGTGGAGCACTCATTTTAGAGGCTATGGGAGCACTCTTTAAGAGACATTAGAAGAGCAAGTCGGCACAAGAGATTCCGTAATACCACGCAAATACAAATTGTTCAAGGAGCTTTGCTTGCCCCATGACACAATCTGGTGTCCTGAAAGAGGAAGAGAGGGCAAACAAGGCAATAACTTATGTTAATACACATGTAAACATACCTAAGTACCAACCAATGTGCTAAGGTTTAATGTTTAGGAAAAATCACAGTAGATCAGGGCACCACAGGCCCTGTGACCTGAGATTCAGGTCGTCAACGACAGTCGTGGACAGGAACTGTGCTGTGGTAAACATGTCTAAATCAGTTCTGGGTCAAACCAAGGTCAAACAAGTCAAACAATGTCATGAACATGTAAAAAACATGGTTAAGACTTGAAACATGGGTCTCTGCCCATGCCCCAGCCTACAGGCCTTAGGGCATTCTGGCGCCATGTGATATTTTTTCTGCAAACCTATGGACTTCTACTTAATATCCCCTATAGGGGAGGGAAGGGCCGTCGCAGCAGGCCGTCTGTAGAAAATTGGCAAGATGGTACATTTTCATGAAAATTGCCATAAAATACACTAACAACCCACAATAATTCATTGAAAATTGATAGAAAAACAGCTTTTCTGGGGCTTTTACGCACATTCACGACGTTTTCCGTTAGTAAAACAATGTCGTAAAAATGAGGGCGACAACTTGCGCCTGCTGCCGCGATGTTCGTTCTAATTACTTTGAAGGTTCAATGAACCTTCAAATGTTCTAGAAGCTTCAACAACCTTAAAGACATGACTAAAATAGCTATTTCCAGGCCAAGCTGGAGCTATTTTCTGATACTACAGACTAGCTGACATCTGCGGTGGAGTGTCAGCGTACTCCTGCAGCTTTTCTGGCCTCCATGAAGATACTTTAACGTATAAAAATTAACCTGCATATGAGCACATGGCCACATATGCATCAATACCATCTCGTACCCGTTGAACACTGGAACTAGAAATGGTCCTCGACCAGAGCTAACTACAGCACGCATGAGCGTGAATTCCTCTCAGGAATTCTGCTTATTTCTGGACAAAGCCGACTGTTTGGCAGCAATTCCGTAGTGAGGTTATGTGATCAGGAGTCCACGGAGACGCTTCTCAAGGTAGCCCCTCCTAAAAACCAAAAGCTCAGGCGTTGGTGAACGTTTCTGGCGCAGCTGAAGCTCAATATCTACAGGGTGTAAGGTTTTCGTGCAACCTATATTTTTGCTTTTTTCAGTGCAAAATCCTGATATATGTGCACACACAGAAATCCACGATCCCAGCACTGTTTTGGACAGTGTTGGTATCAGTGGATCAGGAATTTCTGTAGTTTCACATTCATGGTGTTTTCACCATTTTCTGTACTATAAAACTGAGTTTGGGTCGGCGACGGCCAGTCCTGAGTTCGCGCGCGCCGATCCAGATAATCTCGATTTCTGACGCTTTTTAAGAGATTTCAATCAGTTTTTTGTTTAGATTATTTGTATATCAGTTTTAAGTATAAGCGGATGTTACGGCACTATCGCGACGCCGTTCCGCGCTAGTTTTTTTGGCCAAAGTAGGCCATGTTCACGATTTTTTTTAATATCGTAGGTGCCACAGATCCTGAAGTTATAGGTACCAAATGACAGCCCATCAGTCTGGCTTTGCATGCATATGCTGATTGGGTTTCCAAACGCGTCGGTGCACCGGCACCACGCGTTGGGGGGAGACCCGTGTTCATAGTGCATGTATGCATTGTTTTGCTTATATTACAATGTTATATGCCCCGCTTTGTTCATTTTTTCTCAGAACATGTGAAAGGGATCGTTTCTAAATCCCTTCGGATTTCGTGGTCATGACCTTGACTTGTGTGTGGTTGGTGTTGGGGATTTGAAGGAGGTTTGTTTGTGTTATTTGGGGTAATGTTGGATGTATAGGCCAAAGCCCATTTCACTACAACAAATGACTTCAAAAATTCTTACAATTTCCAAACGCCCTCAGCGACGACGACGACGACGCTGAAGACGACGACGACGAGGTCTATGGATGGACTACGCGAAGGAATTAGCAAATCCCAACAACATGTTTGAGTTTTGAGTTGAAGGAGTCCAAAAAATTATTGGAGGACTTTTTTGAATTTATTGATGCAATTGAAGACCTATGAGCTATGGCAGCGACATACAGCGCTGTCGACGACTTGGTAGAAGACAGAATTCTATGACGACAGCCATGGGCCTTGGTATGCCCCATGGATTGACACTTGGAGGCCATCAAGACTTACTCCAAGGGTTACTCTACAAAGGTGGATGGTTTCCTACTATTTGGATGGTTTGACTTGATGGAGATTGTTACCGGATGGGACATCTCATACGCCTACAACTGACCTTGACTGGGGACGCGCTGAAGCTATTGGTTTAAGTTAAAGAAGAATCTTTGAGCCAAATCAACTCATTTGATTTCATTTGTTCAATTTGTGCATAGACACTTATATGTGAATTTTTTTATTATTATCTTAAGCAATTTGTGGTTCCTTTACGCTATTTTTTCAGCTGCAGCCCTGGATTTGCTTTGTGATGTCTTTGATTTCAGGGTCAGGACATCAGACAAGTGCATTTTTGTGGTTGTTTGTTTGTTTACCATTTTTTTGTTTTTGTCTAAAACATTTTTTTGGAGAAAAACACATATTTCTCCGAGTTGTCTTGGGAGAATCAGCCCCAGACCCCACCCATGTTCTGGCTGGTTGTGTCTGAGCTTGGAAGGGGAGTGTTAACCCGGTAGAACTATGTGATGGTTAACACCCAACCCAAATGATTTGCATTTTTCCCACCCAATTTTTTTGTTGCACTACACCTTCTTTGTGCTTTTCAGCCTGAGATGTATCTCAGGACTTGGGAGGGGAGTGTAAGGTTTTCGTGCAACCTATATTTTCGCTTTTTTCAGTGCAAAATCCTGATATATGTGCACACACAGAAATCCACCATCCCAGCACTGTTTTGGACAGTGTTGGTATCAGTGGATCAGGAATTTCTGTAGTTTTACATTCATGGTGTTTTCACCATTTTCTGTACTATAAAACTGAGCTTGGGTCGGCGACGGCCAGTCCTGAGATCGCGCGCGCCGATCCAGAAAATCTCGATTTCTGACGCTTTTTAAGAGATTTCAATCAGTTTTATTGTTTAGATTATTTGTATATCAGTTTCAAGTATAAGCGGATGTTACGGCACTATCGCGACGCCGTTCCGCGCTAGTTTTTTTGGCCCAAGTAGGCCATGTTCACGATTTTTTATAAAATCGTAGGTGCCACAGATCCTGAAGTTATAGGCACCAAATGACAGCCCATCAGTTGGGCTTTGCATGCATATGCTGATGGGGTTTCGCGACGCGTCGGTGCACCGGCACCACGCGTTGGGGGGAGACCCGTGTTCATAGTGCATGTATGCATTGTTTTGCTTATATTACAATGTTATATGCCCCGCTTTGTTCATTTTTTCTCAGAACATGTGAAAGGGATCGTTTCGAAATCCCTTCGGATTTCGTGGTCATGACCTTGACTTGTATGTCGTTGGTGTTGGGGATTTGAAGGAGGTTTGTTTGTGTTTTTTGGGGTAATGTTGGTTGTATAGGCCAAAGCCCATTTCACTACAACAAATGACTTCAAAAATTCCTACATGCTAACCCGGTAGAACTATGTGGTGGTTAACACAGGGTACCGGGTCTGAAAAATGAATTATATCATTGGCTCTCACGTGAGAGTTTCGACAAGAAAGTTTCCGCGAGCTCTGAGTCTCTCTCGAGAGAGGCTTTTCAGAAAATAGAGGTTCCATCTGGCCCTCACCATGAGCAAAGCTGAGCTACTCAATTTTCTACGGAAGTCTGACTATTTTGAGGAGTATGGTGATATTTTGAAAGCCCTTGGCCAGGATCTTATGCACTGGTTGACAAGGAGCTTTGGTCGACATCTTCAAGTGGGATATTGCCGAAGGATGTACAAATGTGCATACCGAAGAAGGTGTTCGGCGCAGCGTTGCAGTGGACCCACGATGTTGTTGGTCATCTTGGACCGGATTCCTGGCTCTGGGCCTTCGAAAAAATGATCCACACTGGCATACCTGACACAGAGTTGAAACAGAAGATTGAGGACGTGCACAGGACATGCAAGGAGTGCGCCACGAGCAAGCGGAACTGACCCAGTGACCAAGGCTTACTTGGTGTCTTTCCACTTCCAAACATGGTCAATACACTGCTGTATGTGGACTTCATAGACAGACCCAAGTGTCATAACTACGACTATGCCTTGATGATTGTGGACGCTTTGAGTGCTTTCTGTCAAGTGGTACTCTGCAAGAAGACGATTGATGGAGAACGCGTGCTGAAACTCACCAAACACCATTGGACTCGTTTCTATGGTCAACCTGTTCGCATTCACAGTGACAAGGGTATTCGCTTCAAGGGAGACTATGGCTGGTACCGCAATGTATTTGCCGCAACGGGTGTTGAAGTTTCTATTTCACAACCTTATCGCCCTCAATCAAACAGACTATACGAAAGGAGGAATAATGAGTACCAAGAAGAGCTCCGTATCCTGAAGCACAGCATCAGAACCAGCAATTGGGTGCAACTGAACGACTACGTGGTAGTATGTATGAAGCACAAACAGAGAGGGAAATCTGGATATTCACGAGGAGACATTTTCCATGGGAGGTCTACACTACGTTTGGACCTACCCTTTCCACATGAAGGCAATGTGCAAGTGCAAGATTGGGTCCAGGAATAGAACAAAATTGCACACGTTGTAAAAGCCTATTTGAGGAAAGGAAGAGCAAGTCGTTTTGGGTGCAGCAATAGAAGAAGGAAACTTGCAGTTTTCAGCGTGGACGACTACGTGCGAGTGAGCAGAAAGAGGTTCAAGCAATTGGAGGCACCTGAGGGTGCCACGAATGATGTCATGTGATATGGTCCTTACCTTGTTACTGGAGTCCGCAGTGGCGGCATTACAGCGCGTTGTCGCCCTACTTTGGGCGGAGAAGGTCCTGTTGTCTTTGAGGTCCTGGAGCGCTTCCCATTTGAGCTGGTGGATGACTATGATGAAGACCAGACCAAAGAAGGAGACACAGACATGCTGAATGAAGATGACCGGGCAGCGTTGGCTGATGAATAGGATATCGTGGCGAACCATTCTACAATCAGACGGAGATGGAGAGAATTGGAGCTTATCACGTGGAACAGATCCTGCAAGGGCAATATCGGCAAGGCTGGCGATTCATGATGAAGTGGGAAGGCTATGGCACAAGCGAGAGTACTTGGGAACTAGTGCGTGCATTTGTGCATGATGATGAAAAACTCAATCATGTTTTCGCGGCTTACTGTTTGGCACACACACCTTGCTTTGACACAGCGCTACGACAGGCTCGGCGGATCAGCAGCACCTTGAAGAAGAAGTCCATCGCGGAGGAACCAAGCGAAGACACTGCCACGGACAACAAAGAACAAGGAGAGGTCAGTTCTAAGAAGGATTCACAGCAGCGCGGAGGCAAACAGCGACGTACAGAAGGACCTACAGGTGGTGGTATGGCAGAAGACTGGTTACCTTGAGTAAGTTCCAAGAGACTGACGGGGAGAGAGTACCTTGAAGTTTTTTTTTTCCATTCCCTTATGCATGCCTCACCAAGTTGAAAACCTGCAGCACTTCACTTCATTCTGCAGAACAACCACTGAAGTTCAGAAGATACTCAGAAACCCACAGTTTGAGGCATTCCACACCTTATTTGGTCTTTATGGGTCCACGTGGATATTTCGGAGGGACTGCTGGGCTTTTTGCGCACTGATTCGCTCGCGTCGCCAGAAAGCTCAGCAGAACAATCTCGAGACCAGAAAGAAAGGAGTTTGAAGAAGTTTCAAGGTCAATCATTGAACAGTTCTGAAAGGCGGATATGACTGGCATAACAGCACGTCCTCGAGTTACAACAAGTTCTGGAGGGAGTTCATTTGGAGGGCGCCCAGTATCAAGGAACCTGGCGTCTCTGAGGTTCCCAAAAGTTTTTTGGTTGATTCATGGTTGTAGAGTACCTTGAATATAACTTGGTTCGTGTTTTTCGTGGGGTCCCCTGGGTTGTCGCGCGATCGCAGCAGAAGAAAAAGAAAAACCAAGAAAAAGACGCACAACCAGAAAAAATAAAGCGCAAATAGAGGCGAACACCAAGAACAAGCGAGCCGCGACGACGAAGAAAATGAACAATGCGTGCTCCAAACCACCCAGCAACGTGCGTGCCGTAGGAGCTAGGCGGCTTGTGCGCGTCAAAGAAAAAAAAAGAAGAGAAGGAAACACAACAAAAGGAGAAACACCAAACCACAAACAAAGAAAACACGACCACGGACCACGGGAAAACAATGGTATGACAACCAAGTATGTTACGGCCCCATGCATCCTACATATCATATCCACCGCTACACATGCGTAGATGAGAAAACCAAGCCAAGTATGTTGCTAAGGAGGGCACCCAAGGGACAACACCGCACGCAAAAGAGTACGACGAACCACCACGCACGTCAGGAGGCATGCCCACAAACACAAACCACAACCATATATCCCCCATATTCCTCCATAGGCTCCGACCACCGCGAGATACACGACAAAAAAAAACAGAAAAAACAACAAAAGTGCAAAAGGTATGGGGCGGCCACGGACAATGGGGAAACAATGAAAAGGCGAACAAGTATGTTAAAAATACGAAGGAGGGCGCCAAGGGAGCACAACACGCACACGTACCTAAACGTACGCAAGGCCGCAAAGTGAATAAAAACGGAGACAAGGTCAAAGAGAAGCATGGTATGAAACCCCACCCCCGCCCCACCCACACAACGTGCACGTGCTCTCGCTATAGGCGATGCCCACGAACCACGGGGAAACAATGGTATGGCGAGCAAGTATGTTCAGAATGCGAAGAAGGGCGCCAAAGGGACGGACCACACACACACGCACACACATCAACAAGACCGCAAGGTGCAAGAAGACAGAGACAAGAGCAAGGAGAAACATGGTATGAAACCCCACCCCGACCTGCCCGCAAACACGCACACGCTCTCACTATAGGGGATGGCCACGTACCACGGGGAAACAATGGTATGGCGAACAAGTATGTTAAGAATGCGAGGGAAGGTGCCAAAGAAACGGACCGCACACGAAAACACAAACGTACACAAGGCCGCAAGAAGCAAGAAGACGGAGAGAAGACAAAGGAGAAACATGGTATGAAACCCCACTCCCGCCCCACCCACAAACAAGCACACGCTTTCTCTATAGGGGACGACAACAAGAAGCTGCACAAGGTATGACAAGTATGTTACGAAAAAAAGAAAAAAACACAAAGGCGCCTTCCACGCCCTCTCTATAGGGGAAACACAAGGCAAAGAGGTGTGTTATCGAAGACGCTACGGAAAAAAAAAAGGAAGAGACACAAGGCACAACACGCAAAAACAACCAAAAGACCTGCACACGCTCCTTCTCTACAGGGGAAGAAAACACGGACGGTGGGACCTCTTCTTCTGCTTTTTGAACCATGCCGACGACCGACGACGAGAACCAACCAAGGTATGACACGCCCCACAAACCACACACCGCAAGCACACACACGCACACGCACGGCAGCCACACCGCGCACGACCCCCCCACGCCACCCACACCAACACGAAGGGCCACACAGCGCACACACACACGCCAAGACCAAGGAGAAGGGCACCCAGGGCCCCCACCACCACAACCAGTGGACCCCAGCCAGGAGTGGCGGGGAACCACGCCCAGGGCCAACGGCCGGGAGAGGCAAGGGGCGGGGGCACCCAAACACAGACCACCGGCACACCACACACACGCAACCACACACACCAGCACATGCGGAAGACACACCCACTGCACCACCACACCACACCACCAACAACGCAGACACCACAAACACGCCACACACAACACAGCACAGCCACCGCGCACACCCACACACACCACAAACACACACAACAAAGGACACCCCCACCCGCGAAACACACCACCACAACCGGCGGGCCCCAGCCAGGAGTGGCGGGGAGCCGCACACCACCACCGGCAGCGAAACCCAGCCAGGAGTGGCGGGAAGTAGCACACAGGAACCTCCGCCAGGAGTGGCGAGGGACCAACCACACCACACACCAGCCACAACACCACCACACACCACCGCCGCCAGCGGACCCAGCCAGGAGTGGCGGGGAACCGCGCCCGGGGCCCTCAGCCAGGAGTGGCGAGGACCGCCCACCACCAACGGCAGCTAAACCCAGCCAGGAGTGGCGGGGAGTAGCACACAGGAACGTCCGCCAAGAGTGGCGAGGGACCAACCACACCACACACCAGCCACAACCCCACCAACACACCACCGCCGCACACCACACACCACACACCACACAACACACACCACACACCACTGCCGACAGCGAAACCCAGCCAGGAGTGGCGGGGAACCGCGCCCGGGACCCTCCGCCAGGAGTGGCGAGGAACGCCCACCACCACCGGCAGCGAAACCCAGCCAGGAGTGGCGGGGAGTAGCACACAGGAACCTCTGCCAGGAGTGGCGAGGGACCAACCACACCACGCACCAGCCACAACCCCACCAACACACCACCACCGCACACCACACACCACACGCCACACACAACACACCATGCACCACCGCCGCCAGCAGACCCGAGCCAGGAGTGGCGGGGAACCGCACACCACCACCGGCAGCGAAACCCAGCCAGGATTTGGCGGGGAGTAGCACACAGGAACCTCCGCCAGGAGTGGCGAGGGACCAACCACACCACACACCAGCCACAACCCCACCAACACACCACCGCCGCACACCACACACCACACACCACACACCACACACCACACACCACTGCCGACAGCGAAACCCAGCCAGGAGTGGCGGGGAACCGCGCCGGGGACCCTCCGCCAGGAGTGGCGAGGACCACCCACCACCACCGGCAGCGAAACCCAGCCAGGAGTGGCGGGGAGTAGCACACAGAAACCTCCGCCAGGAGTGGCGAGGGACCAACCACACCACACACCACTCACAACCCCACCAACAGACCACCGCCGCACACCACACACCACACACCACACACCACACACCTCACACCACCGCCGCCAGCGGACCCTAGCAAGGAGTGGCGGGGAACCGCACCCAGGACCCTCAGCCAGGAGTGGCGAGGAGCGCCCACCACCGCTGACAGCGAAACCCAGCCAGGAGTGGCGGGGAACCGCACCCAGGACCCTCGGCCAGGAGTGGCGAGGGACGCCCACCACCACCGGCAGCAAAACCCAGCCAGGAGTGGCGGGGAGTAGCACACAGGAACCTCCGCCAGGAGTGGCGAGGGACCAACCACACCACACACCAGCCACAACCCCACCAACACACCACCGCCGCACACCACACACCACAAACCACACACCACACACCACACACCACCGCCGCCAGCGGACCCGAGCCAACGAGGGACCAGCCACGGCACACACCGACCAGTCCCACACCCACACCAGCAGCAAGCCCCAGCCGGCCCCACCCACACACCCACACACGCACACACACACACCAACACGCACGGAAGGCACACCCACACCCACGCCGCCACGAACGCACGACACACACACCAACACAGACACCACGCGCGCACGCACCGCGCAGCGAACACACAGACCGACGGCGAACCACAACCAGGGGAGGTGGGGACACGCACACAAGCAACACGGCCAGGAAAAGCGAAGAACGCCCCCCACCACCACCACCCCGGCCGGGAGGGACAGGAAAACCCACCACCGCAAACCACACAGCGAAATGTGGGGCGGGACGAAAAGGGCCCACGGAAGACGCAGGCAAGGGACCCAACCTCAGGGGTTTGGCGGCCCCCCCGGTGACCGTATCGGCCCCACCTGAGCACACGCAATAAGGTGGGATACGCCCGGGACCGTTGGTTGGCGGCCCGCGGTGGCACCGGCCTGGGGGGGTGACCAATGGGCCTGACCAAGAGCACTCCCCACGGCACGTACTGCGGTTCGGGCCCACCGAGGGGCTGCGGGTAGGGCACACCGTCCATCGGGGCAGGCAAGAGACACGCCTATCCCGCAAAGACTCCCCTGCGACCCACAGCGTACCCGACCCCGGTGTGGGGAACGGCTGGAGTACCTGGCTACAGAGCAGGTCCATTTGTACCGAGCGGGTACAAATGGACGGCCCGTACAACAGAGTTACACCCTGACGGGGAGTGCAAGCATCGGCCCCTTAAAGGGGAAACACCAGGGGAAGGGACCAGAGCCGACGACAAGGACCCCCTCCCACCCACCACAGCCGGGAAGGCCCGGGCACGGCACCAGGTGAACACCGCCCCAAGCGACGCGGAAAAGGGACAGAGGGAGGAGGGCACGCAAAGGGGGCGGCGCGGGGACACACCACCAACAGACCCCAGCCAGGGGGGGCGGGGAGCCACACAGCCGAGAGGGGAGAGGGGCCACGACGCACAGCCCCCACACCCACACACAGCCGCCAAACGAAGCCCAGAAAGGCGAGGACAGGCACCCAAACGCACCAGCAACACACCGCACACACGCCTGCGCATGCACACAACACACACCACCACAACCGCCACCGACACGAGCCCCACAAAGGCACACCACACACCAAAGCGCAAGCACTACCCGCACCACAAACACAACACACGCAAACCCAAAGAACAAGAACCTAGCAACCCCCCGCCAGGGGAGCTGCAGGGCCGCCAGAAACACCGCTAAGACACAAAGATGGACCCATCAAGCCCTCAGCCAGGAGAGGCGAGCGGCCACACCCAGCAACACCCAACTGACCACGCCCAACCCTAGGACCAGGCACTACGACACCAACACCAGCACCGCCACCAACACCCCAAGCGGACGCCACAACACCCTCACCAGCGGAAACACCCGGAACCAACGGAGACACTGTCGGCAACACCAGCGACCCAAGCACCCAGCACAACACCTAGGACACCTTCACCAACAACAAACCAACACATAAAGCCACCGAACACTGACCAACCACCGCACCCGGCCGGTCCGGTCCCCCACCGACCCGCACCCGGAACCACCGCCACCGGCATCCACACCATCGGAAAAACCAACAATCAGGCCAGCACAACACCCTCACCAACACCATCACCGCCGGCGACATCGCCTTCGAAACCTACGCACACCAACACCGGTTCGGGCACCTACATCACCCAAGCCAACGGCATCAAACACACCATCGCCAGCATCACCCCACCATCAACGTCGCCACCGGCAACCTCCGCCACCGGAGGGAACCAAAGCCACCACAGCCGGTGAGCCAACAAACCACCAAGCCCCGGCCAGGGGAGGCGAGGGCACACGCCCAGAACCATCAACAACAACACCCCCGCCACCAAAACAACCACAGGGCACCAACCACCACGCAGTCACCAGCGGCACCCACACCACCGTCGCCACCAACACCACCCTCACCCAAGACACCACCCGGGGCATCGCCTGCACCACCTACACCAACAGCATCACCAGCAGCCCACACCACCTACTGCACACCCTCCCAGACAGAGCCACAGAAACCAGCCACCGCCCACCCCCGAACACAGGCCACCCACCCACAGACAGACCCACACCAACCACCAGCAGCATCAGCAACATCAGAGACGTCGTAAACCATAGCAACGCCCGCAACTACCTCGCCACCGGCATCACCGACGGCACCACCGACAGTGCGACCTCAGCAACAACAACCAAGGGCGTCAACGGCAGCCGCCACGGCGACACCACCCGGTACAACACCATCGACATCAACGACCCAAAGGGGGCCAACACGCGGGCCAACGACGCCCATGGGAAACTCCGCCAGAAGTGGCGAGGTCCCACCCCCACCGTCAGAACACCACCATCCACAAGGGTATCACCTACAGCGCCCTCGCCTTCGACATCACCCACAGCTCTGCCGGCGGCGCCCTCGCCAACACCGTCACCAGCACCGCCGACAGCGGCAACACAGCGCCACTGCCAACCACCCACAGCACCAACCTCCCCAACACCGGAAACAACCGGCACCACCCCACCAGGACCACAAACCGACCAACCACCAGCCACGAGTGGCACGCCCGGAACCGCCGACCACCCAAACGCAGGCCGCGCCCAGCACCAACACCAACAACACCCACGCCAACAGACCACCACGAGACACGCCAACCACCAAGTATCACCTATGGCACCCTCACCATCGGCAATACCAACGCCGCCAGCACCCACGGCACTATCCACACCACCAACAACCCCACCAACGACGGGCCAAGGAGCCGTCACCTACAAAACCCCTACCACCACCACCACGACCCCGGCACCAAGTATCACCTAGGGCACCCCCCCCAACGGCGTCACCGAGGACGCCAGCACGGCTGGCGAACGTACGCCACCGAGCCCTCAGCCAGGGGTGGCGAGCGCCCACACCCAGCAACACCCAACCAACCACGCCCAAACCCAGGATCAGGAACTGTGACACCCACACCTGCACCGCCACCAACACCCAAACCGAATGCCGCAACACCCTCACCAGCGAAAACACCCGGAACCAACGGAGACGCCATCGGCAACACCAGCAACCCCGGCACCCAGCACAACGCCTGAGACACCCTCGCCAGCAACGAACCAACACAAGAAACAACCCAACGACCATGTTACACCCAAGGCGTTACAACCGCGCCAGCCACCGACCCGCACCCAGAACCACCACCAGCAGCATCCACACGGACGGAAACGCCAACACCACCAACAATCAAGCCAACACAACACCCTCACCATCACCATCACCGGCGGCACCGCCGTCCTCACCATCGCCTACAATACCTACACACTGACCAACACCGGATACAACGCCTAGATCACTGAAGCCAACAGCATCAAACACACCATCGCCAGCATCACCCCACCATCAGCGTCGCCAGCGGCAACCTCTGCCACCAGAGGAAACCAAAGCCACCAAAGACGGGGAACCAGCAAACCACCAACCCCCGGCCAGAAGAGGCGAAGACGCACGCCCAGAACCATCAACAACAACACCCCCGCCACCAAACCAACCACAGGGCGCCATCCACCACGCAGTCACCACCGGCACCCACACCACCGGCGGCACCACCCTCACCAACAGCATCACCAGCAGCCCACGCCACCTACTGCACACGCGCCCAGACAGAGCCACAGGAACCAGCCAACGCCCAACCCCGAACACAGACACTGACGACCCACACACAGACCCACACCAACGACCAGCAGCATCAACAACATCAGAGACGCCGTAAACCATAGCAACGCCTGCAACGCCCTCACCACCGGCATCTCCGACGGCACCACCGACAGTGCGACCTCACCAACAGCAACCCGGAGCGTCAACGACAGCCACCACGGCGACACCACCCGGTACGACACCATCGGCAACAAGGCCACCAAGGGGGCAAGGGCCAACACACCAGCCAGCGACGCCCAAGGGAACCTCCGCCAGGAGTGGCGAGGTCCCGCCTCCGCCGTCAGAACACCACCAGGGCATCACCTACAACACCCTACAACACCAACACTCACACCTCCCCCGGCGGCGCCCTCACCAACACCAACACCAGCACCACCGATCACACTTTCTGAGTGTCTATTTATTTCGATGTCCTTAGATCAAAAATGAATTTGGGGTCCTGGGCATGACCCATCACTAAAAACTGCACCCATTTGTTGAGGACGCAGTACAGCACGCCTGATCACAGAGTCAGGTGTGCAAGAGCGTGATTACCGCAGCAGTACCAGCAGCTAAAGCCACAGACAATTTTGCGCAGCGCCACAGAGCCTTTCTGCGTATTCCAAGTGGGTTCTTGGTGTAAAACGACAATACGGTGGTCAACTTGCAGCCTAACGCCTTTCTACCTGGGTTCTGAGTTGTACTGTGAAAGTTCTAAAGCTACAGATATGCGTCCGTCGCTACTGTGTAGTAGAGCACCTTTGGCACCGTCAACAACGATATGTTTCAGGGGTCCTCTCTGCCCGTATCTGGCCGCTGATCGTTGCATGTTCTCACACATTTTCTTCCAGAACTCTTACTACGCCGACAATCCAACTGCGTTCTCCGCAACTGAAGTGGAACCCTTATTCCCCACAGCCTGTCCTGCCGTTTCGCCGCATCAATATCAGTCATCAACGCCGGAGACCTTCACTCCCCAGCACGTAAGAAATAATGAACCACCAATACTTGAGCGCAGCATGTTCTCTCCCGTTCTCTTGCAGAACTCTTACCACGCTGACAGATCGAATTCGTTCGCCGAAACTGAAGCAGAGCCCTTCTTTCCCTATGATTGTCCTGCTGCCTCGCCGCACCAATGTCTAGCAGAGCCAGAGACCACCACTTCCCAGAATGAGATCACAAATGAATTGCCACTGCACATTCAACTATATCCAGCGCAGCCGCAGACACCAGCGATTTCAAGACCCAATTACGACGCGGACAAACTACTTTACAGCCACATCGCCGGCAACGAGATAAATCACGTTCCAAACACTCTATTGGATGATAGTCCCGTGGTCGCCAGAACGTCAAAAGTTACCGACTTCTTTCACACACGAGCAGTTTGTTACACGAGCGAACTGGTAAGCCTGTCTGTGAAAGTCAAAAGTCAAACCACTCAACCGCAAAGCTGGAAATACATGTCATCACCATCCAAAGTCCAGGAACCGCAGCCACATCACAGACGTGGTGCAGATGTTCAATATCAGAATACAATCTGGTCCCATCTTTCGGATGAGTGCTCCGCGGAAGGAGATGAAGCGTATAAACAGGACTACGCCGTAGAGTCGCCGAAAGCAAAGTGCAGCCACGCTCAATCTAGCAAGAGTTCCAATGCTGACAAGAAAGATCCCTTCATGGAACTTCCAATCCTCTCTGAATCCTGGGCCTCGCAATTTGAGAATGAACTCCGAAAATCCACCGATCAGTACCTTGCAGCTATACGCACACTGTCACACCGCTTTGCCAACGATCTCCGACAGCTACTGACTTCTCCGCTTGCTTCAGACTATTCACAACGCTTAGCGATCACCGTGCATGCTCACCAGAGAATCGACTCCAGGATCAACAAAGAGTGGCCACGTTACTGTGAAATATCAAACGCCAGCTTCATGCCCCAGCGTCATACATCTTCCAGTCTTGTGGAATTTCTGACTCGATAACGCCTGCTTCGCCACAGTTTTGCCAATCACTCCAAAACAGGAACTGCTTTGTTACAGCCTGCATGGGAAACAAACCCACCAGCACCAAAGAACAATCCGGTCTTGAGTACGAATCAATCGCTGCATGGCCCAATAGCGCCACCAGGAGCCTTACAGGTAAATGGAAGAACCGTGGTAAAGGAGACGCAACTACATCTGGCCGCCGTTCAGGATTCCCAGCACGAAAATCACCCTTCATCCCCAACCGATCCACAAGACTCAGAACGCCGCACTCCAAATCGTTCATTGGGCAGTATTCAACTTCCGGGGATTTCTACAATTTCACCTACCCATCATCCTCAAAAAGCCGACAGTAATGGTCCTGAATTATGTGTGCTGACAAGGCCTTCCATGTTCACTGCTACTGCTTCGATGCACAACACAGAGACATACTCATTTGAGGTCATCATCAGCGAAATATTTCAAAGTGGAAGATCATTGCCCTTTACTTACCAGCTCACATGGAGTAACCATGTGATTATATAAGTGTTCAGATTTTATATACAGTATCAGCCCAGTGCTGACTATCAGTAAATCTTTGTTCACTTCACTGACTAAATACAGGCGCAGCCTGCTGTTGAGTACACTTTATGTTGCTCAGTCACTTTGAGACGCACTGGTTATATAATGAGTTCAATCTCATTTTATGCCCTTGCCTTGCACTCTGTGTTTTTATTTGAAACCAAATGTAGATTTTCCCCTAGGGGTGAAACTGCAGCTGGTTTTCAAAAACAGAGTTTAAGTGGCAGCACATAAAGCAAACTCCAAATTTTTACCCATATCTCTACAATGCAGGTTTTTCATCAACCGAGTATCCATCGATCAAACTTCTCTCTATCTTGA
Source organism: Eutreptiella sp. 'Long Island Sound 2002' (assembly GCA_964036045.1). Lineage (NCBI taxonomy): Eukaryota > Euglenozoa > Euglenophyceae > Eutreptiales > Eutreptiaceae > Eutreptiella > Eutreptiella sp. 'Long Island Sound 2002'. Next base: position 131,027,052 of record OZ038378.1, on the reverse strand, counting down.
CCACTTGCCTAAATTTAATTTTTTCAAGCATATTCAAGTCAACCTCCTGTCCTTCAGGACCTGTCCTGGGCCTACCCTGGTAGCTCAGTGGCCTCATGAAAGCCACCACAAACTTATTTTTCCACTCCAACACATATTTTTCTGTACCAAAGATACACTCCCACACACACCACAAGGCCACCAAAGCCCTTTAGGTAACTCTGTGGCACCTTTGGTGCCCCGGTTGGCCCCTTCAGGGTGGAAGGCTTGTAGGTACCTTGGTGTTTATAGTGCTCCAAACTCCTGAACTCGCGCTGATAAATTTGTGACGTCTTAAAAAACACCAGCACCACCGACAGCGACAGCAGGGCGACACCGCCACCCACCCGCAGCATCGACACCCTCGACCACAACCGAAGCAACACCTGGCACTACAGACCCAAGGACAGCCGAAGGAAATATCCCAACACCAGAGACAACCGGCACCACCAGGACCACAAGCCAGCCAAACACCAGCCACGAGTGGCACGCCCGGAACCGCCGGCCACCCAAACGCAGGCGGCACCCAGCACCAACACCAACACCACCCACGCCATCAGACCAACACGAGACACGCCAACCAGCACCGTGACACCCTCACCGTTGGCAACACCAACACCACCAACACCCACGGCAATATCCACACCACCGCCAACCCCACCAACGACGAGCCGAGGTACCGTCACCTACAACACCCCTACCACCACCACCATGACCCCGGCACAGAGTAACACCTAGGGCGCCCCCACCGACAGCAACACCAAGGACCCAAGCACGGCTGGCGAACAAAGGCCACCAGCGCCACCCACGGGGCCCCCAGCCAAGGGTAGAAACAGCAACACCACACATCATCACACCCACCGCATCGACATCACCTGGAGCATCGTCAACATCAACTAGGGGTCCCCACCACCCAAGCAGCACAGAACACCACAGCAACACAACCACATCCACCACCCTCACCACCAGCGACACCAGCAGCACCCTCCGCCAGGGAGGGCGAGGAGAAAACCCAACAACGCGGAGCCACCGGGCATCCCCGGCACCCTCACCATCGGACCGCCACCACCGGCACCAACCCCCAACACACCACCGTCACCAACGCCACCAACCCCTGACGCAACAACCACACAGCCCACGCAAACGGCAGCAGCCGAACAGTCACCGACACCACCTCACCAGCGACAAAGCCTGGTGAACCACGAAACGCAGGCACTAAAAACCAGAGCAACGCCGACAACACTCCCGGCCAACTCTCGAGAACACCACCGAAAGCGACACCGTCGACCGAAAGCCACGACAACCCCACAAACCACCAGGGTACGGGTCCCCTTCCCACCCCCCACCATCTGCACAACCAGCGACACCATCACCAGCACCAACCGAAACACCGACGACGGCAACCCCACCAACAACCGGCACCACGACTACCGCTGCCACCCACCAGTCACGCCACCCACCGTCCGCGCCACCCACCAACGCCGCACCCTAAACCACACCTACACCCAAAACCTGCAGCAGCACCAGCGGACACCCCACCAGCAACACCACCCTTCGCCAGAAGACGATAATCAACACCAGCAGGAAAGCCAGCCCATAGCGCCCAAAACCCAAAAACCTCCCACACCCGGACCCACACCCACCAGCAGCGCCTAGGCCGACCCATCATCAGTGTCGCCGACACCCCGAAAAACACAAACCTCGATGAACTAAGGACCACAACACTGCCGCCACCGCACACACACAGTCAGCATCACTGCCAGCACAGCAATGGCACCGCCACCCATGGCACCGCCTACACTCACCAGCCCCACCATCAGCCCGCGCGAGGCCAGGAACCCCTGGCGTCACCAACGGCCTCAACGAACACCAACACCACCAACACCACCACCGCCGGACGGGGACTACCCACAAACCAAGAACAGCTCCACGACCAACGACCAATACACCACCCGCGGCACCCCACCGTCGCCAACGCCACCACAGCACCTGTCACACCTCCACCACCGGAGGCGACGTGGGCCACACCACCCGTCATCTACAGCACCCTCGCCACCACCGCCACGTCCGGCCCAAAAACGTTACCCCCCAACGACCAGAAACAACACCCTCACCATCGACACCACCGGCAACACCACATACGCCCATACGTCACCCTCGCCATGCTCACCAACCATCACCCTCGCCATCAGTGTCCACGACATCAGAGGCACCAACACCACCGGCGACGACGACAGCGGCAACAGCTGACCCACCAACTAACCACCATCAATCATAGCCCAGCACCAGCCTCATCTACGCTAACGCCCATACGACCCTCGCCCACGATACCGCCAGCGGCACAAACATCCACTCCGGCACCCACACCACCCTCACCACGAACATCACCACCACCCCCCAAGGGTCAGGGCTCGCGGGGAACGGAACGGCAGAGCAAGCACGCCACCACCCGCACGTGTCGCCCACCCTATCGTACACCGCTCCACAACACGCCCCCCCGCTTCCCCCGACAGGACGTGCACTGCAGCCCACTGCTGAGACGACGACTACAACGTCCTCCCGGCCATCCGACACCTACTGGCGGCCACGGCCCCGCGCCCACAAGCCGCCCAGCAACCCACGGAACCGCAGGAGCCCGACCGGCCCATGCCACCGCGCTCCATATCCCCCGCGTCCACCGCAGACCAGAACCTGGAACACCAGCGAGAGAAGCCCGACCCCGACCGCGCTGCCCCGCCCCCACCGCACCCCCCACCAAAGGACATCTACGCCACACTGGCCAGCACCCTAGCCCCCATGGACACCGAGCAGTCCTACCAGTCCATCCAACGAGACCTCCCTGAGGACCACGCGACCCTCCAGGGGTGGAAGCGGGAGAAAAGGAACAACAACGAGTGGGACACAGAGGAAGACCTTCTCTGGGACGACACATGGAGAGGCACCACGGACGCCTTCGTGGAAGCAGCAGCCAAAACCTACCCCCGCCCGCCCGGGAACACTAGACACGGCCTCCACGCCCTCCTAGCGTTCCACAGCTGGAAACACCGCCACACCATCACCCTCCACCCCCTCGACAACAATCCACACCGATGGACACCTGAAGACGACGCCACCGCCGCCATCACCGTGCAGCAAAGCCCCGAGAACCCAGAAGAATACCACATCACCTGGAGCGATCCGGCATCCCAACCCCCCGCCTCCCCCACTCCCCCAGATGTCTTCGCGACCATCAGCGCAGAACTCCAGGAGGCGAAAGCCCAACAACAACTGGACGAAGAGATGCCCCAGGCACCATCACCACCAACCACACAAGACAAACCCCGCACAGAGCCCCTCACCCACCCCATCACCACAATGGAGCTCCCCCCACAACAACGCACCACCCCGGACCGAAACGAGTTTCGAGACCTGCCACGGGAATGGGCGGTCCACAACGGCACACTCCGATGGGACGAAATCACACCTGGGCTCCAGGCCATCCGCCTCCACTCAATCACCGAGCCTACCACCATCTGGGCACTACCGACGGGCCGCCACCACCTCCTCCTCACCCACCAAGGCGATGCCACGATCACAGCCACGGAGGGAGACCCCGTAACAGCAGCCCCGCCCACGCCGTTCACATACCCCCTCAAGCATCGTCGGCACCTATGACGGTACATCCAGGCCCCACCCCATGGCAAGCCATCGTCATCACCTACCCCGAGCCCCAACGACCACACACACAACTGGCAGCAACGGTGGGAGGACATCCGGGGGGACCTCCTCCAAGAACAACTGGGGCTCACGCGCACCGACCACACCCTACACCCGATACGAGGAGTAGGCCAAGCACCACACGGCATACACGCCCCGGGAGTATGGGCGTACGCCACACCCATAAACCCACAAGCAGCGGAGGACATCAAGACCGCCCTATCCATCCAGCAAGCCCAGACCCAAACCCCGCACCGCAACACCCAACGAGGCTACACCATTTGGTGGGCATACCACGACCACGACACCCTCACCCCCCAACCGGGGCCCCCCCCTCTAGACACAAACACAACCGCCCTCCTCCAAGCCGCAGCAGCGGCAGCCACACAGGTAGGGGCCCCGGAGACCTCGGGCCCACAATACCTGGTCGAAACCAAAGTGGCGCCCCACGCGAAGGCCCAAGACAAGTCCCCAACACCGAAGCCGCTCCGACCCCCACTCAAGCTAGACCCGACGGAACACACCCCCCAGGACGAGTGGGCGACCCACTACATCATCCCCCAAACCACCACCCGCAAGAACGACGCCGCCAAGATCACCGTCACCCGCCACCTCCCCCACACCACACAGCTGTATGAGCTGACGGCCCCCAACGACCTCGTCACCCGTCGCCGACACGACGAGCGATACACCATACAGGTGGAAGGCACCTCCCACACCCCACCCTCCACCACGCCCCCTCCTAGCCCACCCCCTTCCACACAGCAGACCGCCCCAACAAGAAGCCCAAACACACAGGTATGCACACCCCCGCCCAGGAGGCCCAGCACCGACACGATGCGAGGCGCAAGGCCCGCACCCTCCACGACGACCACACCAACCCCCGCATCAGCGCCCCCCCCGCCAGAGTGTCAGATGCCACCCACAACCGCACGATCACAGGCATCACCACGGACTGCCTGAACCCAGCGGCGTCGCGAGCAGACGCCGTGTGGATCAGCGAAGGGCGCTCCCACACACGGGCGGTGGCGCGCCTCCACAACGTCCAACCCCACAAACTCCAGCGCGCCGTTGGACCCCTCGCCGTACACGTCACCCCGTACGGCACCGACCACCCCCGGTGTGAGCACCATGACCCGCCCTGCTCCACCCCATGCACCTCGCCCCTGCGCCAACCGCTACCGGCCCCCACCATCACGGGCAACATGTATCTGGGCACCGTACCGGGAGACCCGGGCATATACATCCTGCCCAACAGGTCCAGGGAACACGCCATCCCCCTCCACGGTGTAGAATCCCTCGCCCTGGGACCGCCCCCACCAAAACACCAACACCAGCACATCCCGGGGGACGAACGGATACAGGCACCAGACGGGGGAAAAAAGGCCCAACAACGCGCCCTAGCCCACATCACTGTCCAACCTGTAGCCCGCCTACCAAAGAACTTCGGCACGGAGCGCCACATCGTCCTGGAGGGGCAAGCCCACCACATCATCACCGCCGCCCTGTACACCCTCGCCGCCCACGAACGCCACTGGGACCCCACAATAATCCGAGCAATGCCCCCACCACCCCAGGGCCCCAAAGAGACCGTCACCCCCTTCCACATCGATCAACTCCTGAGCCGCAGGGCCACCCCACCCCTCCACCCCTCCAGGATAGCACTAGCCATCGCATCGTGGGACACCCTGGACACGCCCCCCCAACAGCCCGCCATCCACATCCTCAAAGCAAACGCCCAATGGTCGGTCCTCCACTGGGCACACGGAGTCCTCATGGCGGCCCAGGCTTCTACCCCGGAAATAGACCCGGAGTACCCCCCACGGGGCCGGCAGCGACTCCTCCAGGCCACCACCCTCACAGGCCGCGAAGGCTTATTACTCTCCAGACCCGTCAGTGCCTCAGAGAGTATTGCTGCATGCATAGCATAGTTTTTCATGTACATCGCATACCATTGCGTTAGCCCGAGGAATGCTTTTAAATGAGTGGGCGTGACGATATGCGTGTCATCCCAGCGCTCAATGGCCGCGCGTTTATCCGGCGCGGAAAAGCGAATGCCATGCTGCAAGATATGGCCACAGAATTTTACTCGCGTTTGGAACAGGAACATTTTCTCACGTTTCACAGTGAGTTTATAACGACGAAAAATGTCAAAAACACGCCGCAAATCAGTATCATGCGCTTGCAGCACATCGAACGCCACTTCAGTTACCTTCCCTGACGGATTCTGGGGGTCTGGGGGTACCTCCTTCACTGTCGGGGGGGGGCCTGGCGTCCCTGCCAGCACATCGTCGATGTACGGCTTCGCACTGATGCGCTTATCCTGTTCCAAACACCACTGTACCATACGCTGGTACTGGGCTGGGGCTGTTTTCAGCCCCATGGGGAGCACGAGCCATTCATAGACTCCCCATGGGGTCATGAATGCCGTATATTTCCGAGAGGACTCGGCTAACGGCATTTGATGAAAACCGTCTTCAAGGTCAAAATTTGACCAGATGACGTTTTTGCCTTCCTCTAAAATTTTGTCCTCGATATACGGCAAGGGGAAAGTAAAATCTTTGATTTGGGAGTTTAGGTGGCGGTAGTCTATCACTAACCGCCACTTCCCTCCCGGCTTGGGGACCACAAAGGCCCGGCTAATCCATTGTGGATTTACCGCCTCTTGTAGCATGCCCCGGGACTGAAATTTGTCCAAAAGCGCTTTAAATGCTGCAGCCCGCAACCCAACACAGCGGTACGGTACCACTTTTTGTGGCTGCGCATCTGGTTTTTCAATTATCGTCGCGACACCATCGGGACCACGATACGGGGCCTCCGTGTGTGGTTGAAACATCAATACATCCTCATATTCCTGCTCAAGCTTCTCCCGAAAAACCCGGCAACGAGGGTCCTCCTGATCTGCCTCAATGACTGACCTGATGTCGCGGTTAAATCGCGAGTCATTCCAGGCTCGCATGGACCGACGATGGCGTCTGGGGGCTTGGTGATGTGGCTCGGGCTCCTGTGCATGAAAAAGCACCAAGCGCCAACCATCAGAACTGTGTACGGGGGTGCCTTTTGACGATTCAAATATTTTCTTGTCAGGTGGAATATCCCACCAATCAGAAGACAACTCCCCCAAGGCCCAGAACCAGGCCTCCTCCCTCTTTACCGGCACAAGGATTACCCCGCGTGCCCCATCCAGGAGAATTTTATCCACTGTGCGCTTGTAACAGTGCTGCGGTGGGCACAAAAACATCATATCTGTGCCCCAACACTGTTCGAAGGCATCCTGCTGACGCCCCCAAGACTTTACACGTGGGCCAGGCATGGGACGTCGTCCCGCTGCGAATGCGTCAACCCACTTCGTCTTCTCAGGCTCACCTGACCATGCCCTGACGTCACTCAAAAAATCAGAAGACACAGACAGGCCCTTGGAGTTCTCCCTGAGGCTCTTTCGGACTCCAGCTATCTTACGTGCTGGACGCCATGGGGCCTGACAACTGGAGGCATCAGGGGACATCTCAGGTTTGGCCAAACCCAGCGCATAATCAAGGTCCTCTGACGTGGCCTCCGTAGAGGAACCTGATGCGCGCCCTCGAGAAAAACCCCACCCCCCACATAACTGGTCAGGGGCCCCAGAAAAATCATCAGAGTGCACCGACTCCTCATCAGAGATCCCCTCAGATTCCCCATCACTATCAGTCATGCTGCAGGCCTCACATGCCCGTAATTTGACCTCCATAGGGTGAGCCGTGTCTGCAAAAATTTGGCCGACCAATTCAGGACGTCTGTCAATCTCACTTGCAGTCAAGGCGCATAATTCAGAGCATCGACATTGGATCCTGGTAAGCGAAGGCTCCTCCTCAGTAATTCCTGTGGAGCGGACCTGTGCACTCCGGTCCGTTTCTCCTGACATGCAAAAATCACCGATATGCTTGTCACAGGTGCAGAACCCCTGCCCTGCCACAGCAGCAACTTTTTTTTCATCAGACTTCTGCGGTGACTCAAAAGCCTGTCGTAACTGCTGCTGCAGGCTCTGCATCAGGGCTTCATGGCTGCACGGACAGGGCTGCCCCCCCCCTGGCTGTAAAGCCCCGACTCCGGGCCTCAGAGGTGGATGCCATGCGTCCGTACGACCTGCCCGCAGGCATTGATGCTTACATGCACACCTGGCGGCACATCCACAGTGGAACGTTTCGCCATTATTCGAACTCAGTTGTCGTGCTCTGGATATACCTGAAGGCAGGCATGCCGTCCGCATAGTGACACACCAAGGTAGCCAGAACACCGCAAAAACAGAAAGCAAAGCAAAGCAGCCAGCCTGAAAAAACTGCAGAGGGGAGGAAGCCACACTGATGTCCCCCCCCCCACCTGCCGGTGTCGTAGTCAGGACTTGTGGGGAATCTACAAGGGCACAACATTTACCCGTCCCACAAGGTGCGTTTTTTGTCCTGAGCTGCTCTCTGTCACTCTGAAATCTGTTCACGTCAACAGTGATGCTCTCCCGTGGTATTATACAAGACGCCAGGGGGCACGGCACCAACTGATAAGCAACCAGGAATGGCCATCCCAAAATGAGGTCATTTGCCACTCCTGCTTCATAGACGAATGCCCCAGGGCAGTGACACAAGAGTCCCCCAAGGCTGTCACATAAAGGCAGCGACACTGTCACCGATGTTCCAAGTTTGCCCCCTGTCCCTCCCCCAGAGTTGACCGACGACAACCGCAATGGATGCCTCGCCGTCTCCAGAGTCCCCTGCGGAAAACACTTACGAGGGGCAACAGCAAAAATGGAACATCCTGTGTCAATCAGCGCCAAGACTTGGTGCTCAGCGCCGCCAGAAAATCTGACAGTGACTAACACTGTGATCTCGACCTTAACAGATCGGACCATCCTGGCCATTGTCCGCCTCAGCCGCCACACCCGTGCCCTACTCAGAACACGACCCGGCTCAAGCGTGCAACAGCCCGGGACTTGGCTTTTGGGCGGGGACGCCACGGTTACTCCCCCACACCCTTAGCCCTTGCCTCCACCCCCCTCAGACTGATCCTTGCCTGAAGGGTCCGATTTCTTCGTAGAGGGGCAATCCTTTTGTAGGTGTCCCTTCTTACGACACTTGTGGCATCGACGTCCCTCGCCCCCAGAATCTGCACCACCCCCTTGTTTTTTTTCTTCTGGGTGTCCGCGCGGGTCGTGTGAGCATCGGGTGCCCTTGGGATGTCTGTCCTTACCGCAGTGGATGCACTTGCGTTGCTTCCACCTGTCAAGCATTTGCTTTTTTCGCTGCGGGAACTGCTGCAACACCTTCTGCAGCCAATCGCACTTCTCAGGATATTTCAAATAGCAATTATCACCGGAGTGATGTCCCTGGCAGTGCGTGCACTGAGGCCGGTCGTGCTGGTCGCCCTTTTTTGTTGCGGTACCCCGGTGCTGATCTGGTTCGGCGAGGCCCGCCACCCTTACCACCCTCAATCCTGTTTACAGAAGAGGTACCCTGGCGGTACCCGTGAATGGCATCAACCCTCCGAGTGGTCAGCAACTTAGGGAAAATAAAATTATGGGCTTCCATGTACGTGTACTCACGCCCTCGAAGCTCCTCTTCTTCGACCAAGTCTTTCAGGGGTTCTTCATACCGGCCCCCCGCCCTGCTGAGCGCTCGTGTGTATCGCTTTTTGGCGTGGCGATTGGTGACCTCCCCAACCTTAGCCAACTTGACACACCAGGAAGTGAACCACCTCCTATAGGAAAGGACATCATCCCCATCAGGAGTACTATCCTCCCAATCGTCCTCAACAACATCCGGATTAACCAAGTCCTTCCCTTCTGCACTCAGGATACCCCAGATGTCCTGGTATGACCACCCGAGGTAGATCATGCATTCCAGAAAACAGTGGGCCTCTTTTTCAGGGATGGCAGACAAAAGAAGAATAGCTTGGACATCCGAATCGAGGGCACTACCAAAAAGATCCAACCACCAATTCCATTCAACGGAAAAATTCGCCAATAGAGCATAGTCCCCATTCCAAGTTGGCCGTTTCATGAACCTGTGCATACTTTTACGTGTCTCCTGATCAAGAAACTTAAACTCTTTATCATCTCCCGTCCCCGCAAAAAGTCCCCGAATGGTGGCACCTACTCGACCCCTCACAGCGTCATCACCCGGGGAGTCCTCCAGGGACTCTAATAAAGAGAAAATTGCACGTGTTTGTTGGACCTTGTCCTTTTGGGTGTCAAAAGCCATGGTATCCGTCCGACCCGGCATTGGGTGGATGGGTGCCGCCAATCCACGCTTAAGGGGGGACGCAGTTACCGTCGCCAAACCTGTGAGAGGTTTAGCCCGTGGCTCCCCGAACGCAGCGTCCCTGCCCCTTAGTAGCTCCAAGCGCCCTGCGCCCGTCAACGGAGACTTGAAGACGCTGTCAACTGACGCTGTTGAAACGACCGCAGTTGCGGTTTCTTCACACCTAACCTCATCGTCAGCAAAGGAAATTCCTTTTCCTACACTGTCATTTGAGCATGCACCAACCTTGGTTGTCTCATGCATCCCATGGTCCTCATCGTCCACGGATGGTCCCCGCGACTCCAAGCCTACGGAAAGGCAAGATTTGTTAACCTGGCACCGGAGTGTGCGCACGCTCTCACCCAACGCATCCACATCCTCTACCAAGTCGGGCAAATCAATGTCCACCCATTCATCATGCAAGGCCTCAATTTTTTTTTCACACTCACCAACCCGTTCTTCCCATGAAAGAACTCGTGCACACACGTCACCATATGACGTTCCATACGATTGAAGGAGCAACAATTGCTGTGCACACGTACGGAATTTGTCTTCCATGGTGTTGCCTATCATCTCCGATGAGGGCACCAATTGTTCAATGAAATGCATCAACAATTCGCCATTTTTTTTCAAAGGCCCAACAAGGTCATGGAGTTTGGCATCAATGCATGCACGCCATTTTGTGTCGAGCGACGTCAAATCGCTCGCGACCGAGACTTGATGTGCCTCAAACTTATTTAGCAATTAATGCATAGCGAACCGCTCATCTACACCAACCGTGGGTAGTGGGCTACTCGTAGAGCTCGTTCGTTCGGCCGTAGCCGCCTCGACCTTAATTCCTCTTATTTTGAGAACATCCACGTCCACAACAACACGTTGCAAATCCCTTTTTACCTCATGCACCATGTCATGCATTTCCTCATTGTGAGTGCAAACCTTGCGCATTCTCTCAAATTCACGGGTAATGGTTCCAAACTTCTCTTCATTCTGTTTTGCACCCGCTTCAATGGCTGAATGACAAGATGCAACGTCGCACGAATCGACGATCATTGTTTTGACTCGTGATTCAAAATCATTCATGCGGCACGTCACATCATGCAATAAACTTGACTCTTTTGTTGCAAAAGGCTCACATACCGTGACGACGTGTCTACGAGCCGCCTCGATTGCCTTACGTTCGATATTCTCACATGACTCATGTACAAACGTCTTAACAAAAGAAGTTAACTCATGCACACTTGAATCAATTCGTTCATTGCACACACGCTTGAAATCATTCATGCAAGAATCAAAATGTCGGCGTTGCTCATGCAATAAGGGCTCGACAATATCATGAATTAAAGATGCATGTGACTAAAGATGATTCTCCACATGTTGTGGAATTTGCGAAGCAAGCACGGAAACACTTGTTTGACAATATTGTTCCGTTCCCTTAATTCGTGCCTCCAAAACATCTTTACTCGCCAAATGTTGTTGGATGTGCTCTTGTTGTTGGCGAAATTGGCCATGCAATTGAGTCACTTGGCCACGGACGCTCTCAATGTTTTGCGTTGCCGAAGTGCACATTTGTTCTACTCCTTGCACGGAGGCGGCATGCACCTCCTTGTGAACAAAATATTGTTGGGAATACTCTTGATGTTGTTTGAGGTGTTGCTCAAGACTGTCAATACGTTGCAAACGCTCCTCATGTCCCTGCAACACTCGACTCATGTCTCCTTGGAGTCTCTCACATTTGTTGCCGGCATTGATAATTCTATTGATATCCCCATGGCATTGTTGCAAATACCCATGCACTTGTGTCAATTGTGCAATGAGTGTATCTACCGTGTTGTTGAGCTCCTCCATCACTTGTTGAGGAGCTTGTGGCTCACGTGTGAGCGTGCGCCACCTTTCGAATATGCGACCGCCGTCCTCAATCCTAATATGTTCATGGCGAGCCTCACCAAACCCACACTCCATGTTTGCACTACTGCCTTCCGACTGTTGGAAGAGGCGTTCGGGTTCACGGACGGAAATTTCCCCATGTCCACGATTATCCGGTGGACTAATCATACTCCGTCCTCGTGCCCATAACCTTCGAATGGTGTTTGGCGTCGAATTACTTGTCGGAACCAACGACATCTCGATACTCGCAAAAACGATTGAAATCGATCAATTAATAATCAAATCAAAGTAAATTGTTCAGAATGGGCTCATAAAACTCTCGCAGAACTTCAACAAGACTCTGCTACCATAAGGCAGAGATAACAGCGGCAACGGCGCGATCGCAAATCCGGCAGAGCAACAAAGCCAAATCAGGACATTAAATCCATACCAGAGGGGTCTGTGATGAAAAGGAGAATACAGACCCATAGAACAAACAAAGGCGCATCAGCCTACATTATAAAATCCAACGATTTGCAATTGCATCCGAACTACAATCCCCAGGTCCACGTCAGCCCTATCTAGTGCCGTAGGCCAATCCTAGGGTCCCATTGGGTCAGGTCCTGCTGGTCTGCTGCACTGGGAAGCCCTCCACACAGCACTCTACTGGGCTCAAGGCTCCCCCAACGGCCCAGACACACCGGAACCCACAGAGGCCTGGGTCATGCAGGCCGAGGCCATGAGGAACTACCACCTTCACCACCCCTTCGACGACCGCCCGGCCGCACTGCCATGGCCATCAGATCCCCCAGAGAGTGTGCGCAAGCTCGCCGACATCATGCGCAGCCACGCGAAAGCGAAAATGCAAACACCGGCGGAACCCCCACTGAGGGATCCGGGCCAGCAAGCAACGCACCCCTTCTTCAAACCCCACGCCCCCCCAGCCCCGCTACCTCCAGTCCCGCCCAAGCGAGCGAGACGACAAAGGGGCACACCCGCCCCCAGCCAAGCCGGAAAAGCAGCGACCTCCCGACCCCCCGCATCCCACCAGACCCACCCGGCGAACCCAGACCAAGCATCCTCGTCATTCTCCCTCCCACCACTACCACCGCCCCACCCGGACCAAGCATCCTCGTCATCCTCCCTCCCATCACTACCACCGCCCCAGCCGGACCAGGCATCCTCATCATCCTCCCTCCCGCCACCAGCACCGCTCTCGCCCAAGGCGTAACCAGGATTCGAAAAGGGCGCAAAGGTCCAGCAGCCCTTCCGCAACGACCACACAGGTGACTGGATCTGGTGTGAAGGCACGATCCAGTACCGCCTCAAGGAACCGGGGGACAACGGGGGGCCACAGATCCGGGTGATCTGGCACCGCCAAAAGGAGCTAGACCAAGGCAGCAGCGCCCCGGACAGGCCAGAAGGCTACACCCTGGAGCTCACCAGCGCCCAGCCCATCCGGCTCCGCACCGAAGAGAAAAAGGCCCACAGACGCACCAAATACACTGGGGAGCTCCCCCCGGTGTGGAGCCAAGGCCTCCCCCCGCCGCGCGTTCCCAAGCGCCCACCAACCTGCAAAAAGTCCCTGAGCCCCAGTCCCCCTCCCTGACGGGGCAAGGGCCGAGGGCACAAGCCTCCACAGCCCTGGCCCGCCCCCACCGAGGCCACCGTCAACCTCCTCAACCTCAACCACCCGGCCGTCACATACTCCAAGCACGCCACAACCGCCCTCCAGGAGCTCCCGATTGCACAGGGGCCGGGTTGGGTTCCCCACCTCCTCAACTTCCAGGAACAAGGTCTACAACGCGACGACCCCCCAGAAACCACCCCCATATATACCCCGGACCAGAAAGCGTACAAATGCTGCTGGCACAAGGGGACCCCCCTATACGCCCAAACCGGCATCCACGTCCACCTCGTCCACCACCTCAGCGTCCCAGGGAGGCTAGGTGTCTATGAGGTCGTCAGGGACGGATGGCAACTCAACGTCATCAACACCCACGTCCCCTTCGGCGAAGCCACGGAACCCTTTCTCCAAGCCCTGGCCGAGGCATACCGCCAGATGGCCATGCTCGCCCTCACAGTCATCATCGGCGACATGAACGCCGCCCCCACCCCGGCGGACCGAGGGGGACAGGCCACACCCCAGGACCAAGCAGTGCGCGACACCATCACAATGCTGGGGCTCGTGGACCTGACGGCCAACCTCGAAGGCCAACCATCCCACTTCCCCCACCAAACAGATGCCGCCCCATCCCGCATCGACGTATGCTATGGCGACCCCACCACCATCATCCAGGCAGAGGCCCGATATGGACCCCTCCCGCTGGGACCCACAGGCCATAGCACCCTGCACATCCGCCTCACCATCCCGAACCTTCCCCCCAGCCCCCAGAGGATGCGGACCAAGGCCTACCACCCCCCCTGAAGATGCCCCCACTGCATGACAAGCATGCCTGGTCCCAATATCACAGGGCCATAGACCGCGCCCGGCGCATTCAACCAGACCCCACCGACCTACTCACGGCCATGCGCACGGCCGCCGTCGCCTGCGGCTTCCAGCAGCACCCTCAGACAGACGATGATCAACCACCCACGGCCCCAGGGGACATGCTCCATGACCTCTGGCATGCGAAGCAACAACTGGCGACCCTCCTCCACACCGACACCCCCCAGACCCGCCGCCAGATACACCACTGCAGGACACAGATAGCCCACATCAGGGCAGACCTGCAGCGGTGGCACATCCACAGGCAACAGCGCATCGCCCAGGAACACGAATGGTATGCGCAACATGAACTCCCCTACAAGGCCATCTGCCACCTCAACGACACCATGACCGACACCGGCCACCGTACCATCACCACGGTCCGGCAGGAGGACGGCTCCCTCACCAACGACCCAGCCACAGTGCTCCAAGCCACCCAAGACAGCTTCCTCCGGCAACACACCCCCACCCAAGACACACTGGACCCAGACACCCAGGCCAAAATCAACCGCCTCCCTCGGGTCTTCAACCACGCCCAGAGGAGGCAACTGGAAAAACGCCCCTTCACCATCCACGAAGTCCGGAAGGCCATCCACAGTCTCTGGCAACACAAAACCCCAGGCTACGACGGCCTCCCTGCGGAGGCATACTACCACCTCCCCGCCCACCTCCTCCGCATCCTCGCCCACCGCCTCTGGGACATCGTCACGGGGCAGACCCCCCTGCCACCAGACTCGGCAAACGTTGTCCGCCCCCTCTACAAAAAAGGGGACTGGGCAAACCCGGACAACTGGCGCCCCATAGTCTGTGCGGTCACGGAGGTCAAAATCGTCTGGACCATCCTCCTACGCCGCATCCGCCCCCACCTAGACCCCCACATACCAGCAAGCCTCTGGGGGGCCATCCCAGGCCGGTCCCCACACGAGGCCATTCTCCTCCAGGTAATCATTGCAGACATGGACCCGGTGGACCTCATCATCGCCTCCCTCGACGTCAAAGGAGCCTTCCCGAACACCCCCTGGCTCCTTCTAGAAGCGGTGTGGACACGCCCAGGCCTCCTCTTCTACAACTTCCCCTCCGGCTACATCCGCACCCGTAAATACACCGTCCGCACTGGAGCAGGCCTCACCCCCTTCCTGGAGCCAGGCAGCGGGGTCCCCCAAGGGGGAGCAGAGGGGCCCTTCCTGTACCTTCTAGTGACGCTCCCCCTGGCCCTCGCAATCGAGCAGGATTACCCGGCCTACGCACCCTACCCCCTCCTCTCCCCCCTGGTGGGCTTCGCGGACGACACCAACCTCACGGTCGTGCACACCCCACACGAACCCCATGCCCCGGACCCCGGGCCAACGGTCACCCAACAGGCCAATGACTTACTGGATGTGACCATCTCCTACCTCTCCCACAACAACCTCATCGTCCACCCCACAAAGTCAGTGGCCATGATCAAGGGGTCAGCCACACCCCCCACCCTAGGGCCACAAGGCCCCCCATGCAAGTCGTGACAACCACCACCCACCTGGGGGTAATCCAGGCCGCCAACCCTGAGGACGCCACCCTCCCTCCCAAGTTGCAATCACACCTCGCCCATCTCCCCACATATGCGTCCCCGACCACCAAGGCCCTCTCCCTGTCCCACCAGAGCCTGGCGTACTACCTCAGCGGGGTCTTGAACGCCCCCATAGGCTTCCAAGCACTCCACCTGACACACCCCACCACCGCCCTCCAGCCGGCCACACGCGCCGTGACCAAGGCATGGGCAGCACACGGGGGCTGGCCCACCTCCATACCCACCGG
Organism: Eutreptiella sp. 'Long Island Sound 2002'; assembly: GCA_964036045.1. NCBI lineage: Eukaryota > Euglenozoa > Euglenophyceae > Eutreptiales > Eutreptiaceae > Eutreptiella > Eutreptiella sp. 'Long Island Sound 2002'. The sequence continues at coordinate 131,010,927 of OZ038378.1, read as the reverse complement.
CGCCATCCGAGCGGCATTGCCCCACTATGGGGACGCCATAGGGGACGAGGTGAAAGCGGCCTACACCAGACACACCGCCCTCCTCCTCCACCGCATGACCCACAATCACTCACCGGAGGTCCACGAGGTCACCGCAATCCGCCTCCAAGCCGCACAACGGGCCGGCAACACATGCCCGCGCTGGGTACTCCACCAGACGGGCATGCCCACCAACATAAACACGCGCCTGTGGGAACACCTGCAGCTTCTCCTCCCATCCCGGCACCACGCCATACTCACCAACCACACGTGCCCAGAGAAAGGGCCTCTAGCGGCCCTCTGCGGGGACCTCCACCATCACCCCAAGGGCACCATCCGCACCATAGACCTTGTCGGGGCCTCGCTCACCGTAGTATACGTCACCCTCCCCCAAATGCGGGTCCTGCACCACAGCAGGGCACACCACACCCCCTTTCTACAGCTTCTCGAATGGCCTCAATACCGCCTCTCCCACCAGTACCTCACGCAGGCGGCACAAGCAGCGGGACACACTCTGCCGGGAAGCAAAGACATGCACACAGCCTACCGAGAATTCACAAAGCAACACCCCCGACCCATCCCAGCGACACCGCCCTACGCACCCACCGGCTCGAAACACGAACCCGTCCCCCTGGTGACGGGCCCAGTCCCACCACTAACCCTACTACTGGCCCCGAATGAAGCCAAACCCACGCAGACCACCGTCATCCACCACGGGGCAAAATGGCGCATACCGAAACACCACATGACCGCCCGAGACCTACCACGGGTCGCCCATGACTCCCAGAGCATGCCACGCCTATGTTGGGCCTGTGACCCCGAGGCACCAACCACACCATGGCCCGTACTACACCTCATAGCACGCCACCACACCCACCCCACAACCCACCTACCACCACAGGCCTACGCATGGGTAGCCCCATGGTTCCACCGCACCGACACCAACCCCACGGTAGCATGGAACCCCGACCAAGCGCCCAAATGGCTCTCCACCACTACACCAACATGGCCCCGCCCCGACCCGGCAGGGGTCGCCATCCGTTACAGCATGTACGAGCCAGGCAGAACAGGCAAGCACGAGCACCCCTACTATCCGCTCCACCACTCCTGCCACACACCGGAGCACCGAACACAAACCCTCACATGCCACGACCCAAACCCAGACACAGCCTACATCCTCCACTACATCTACTCCTACCTCACACAAGGACAGCCGGAGCAGGGACTCATAGCCCTGTCCCCCCAAGCGAAACACATCATCTCCAAAGGAATAGGGGTGTACGCCACCCCCATCCTGCAGCCCACAACCCCAGTAGCCCACCTCACCACGGGCCTGGCCATATACGCCTACCTGCCCATGAACCCATGCCGCCTCCCACAACCATCACCGGCGGACCGGCTCTTCTTCACCGACGCCCCAGGCGAATCCGCCCGCACGCCCATCACCGGGGGGGCCACCCTGCAGCTAACCCACACCGGGGGACACTACCACATGGACCACCACACGGGCCACACCACCTATGGGGCCTCCTCCCACGGGGAGCTAGGGGCCATGGCCGACGCCATCACTGAGATCGCGGCCCAACTACCCGCCCACTCCCCGCACATCGTCCGGGTCTGGTTCGTGGTAGACGCCACTGTCGACACACACCTGCTGCTCCGCATAGCAAGGCAACCACTTCACAAAGCCACCGCGACGAGCCTCGGCACCCAGGCACTGCTGCTCTGGAAAGCCCTTTGCAGCCATCCCCCCTACATCCAACTCCACATCGTGAAACAAGAGTCCCACAGACACCAATACGGAAATGGTAAGGCCGACAACCAGGCAGTACACCAGCGCACAACGCACCTACGGGCCCTCTAGATCCCTGACCTCGGCCGCAACCACACACACCTCCAACACATACCCCCCGTACCCGAGCCCCATCAGACCCGGGACTGGGTACCAGAGGACGCCCCCTATTCCTCCCACGACAGAGCATACCACTACCCCAACCCCATCCAACATCTCGCCCGCGTGCTCGGCGACGCAGACAGCCGGGCGCACATCCAGGAGCTCCAGGACAGACTGCAAATCCCCCTCTACCACTCAGCGCTGCGCCCAGCAAACGTCCCAGCCCACCTCCAAAAACGACGCATCCAGCTCCTCAGGGAGCAAATACCATTCCTCACCAGGGTCGCCAGATGGCTCGCCCGCAAACACATCCACCTCCCCGAAGAACACACCCGTTGCCCGTGCGACCACACCACCCCGGAGGACTGGGAACACTTCAACAAATGCCCCCTCCATACAGGCAGGGACACGCTAGTGGGCTGGTCCCCGGCGGAAACCCTACGACAACACGAAGGATGGCCAACACACAGCCACGCACACCAGGCCACCGAACACCTCTTCCGGGATCCCCTGGTCAACGAAGCCACCATGAGAGGGGCGGTGACACAGGCCCTGCACCGACACCTCACCAAACACACGGAAAGCCCCATGGAGGCAGCAGCACACCTCCAGCTAGAGGCAGTCCGCAGAGCAGCGGCCCAAATGGTACACGGCAAACACCTCCTGTTAACACACGCGGAGCAACTCACCGACCCCACCGCCAGGGAACACATGCAGCGTCTCATCCATTACCATGCCGTGCATGACCCAGACGTCCAGTAACCCGCTCCGCGCCCCGCACCTGCCCTCCATCTCCATCCGCAGGCATCCAAGACACCACCACAGCGCCTCGAGGCCCATCTCTCACCCAAGAAGCCACCCGGCACCGCCCAGCCCGGCCGAGCCCAACCAGGGCCAACCATACATCGACGTAGACGCGCAAGACCCCGGCAGCCCATCCAGCCCACCCCCCCCGGACCCGGGGCACCCCCCCCTCACACCGACCACCATCCGCGACCCCGACCTCCTCCGAGCAACCCTCCAAGACAGGGCCCCGACCACCCCCCTGGGCTGGTACCGCCTACAAGACAACTGGACCAAGCTCACCGTCAAAGCCCTCCGAGACCTGACCACCCCAGGCAGCGGCCTCCACGAGGCCATCGTAGACCTCGTACTCTGGCGAGCCCGCAAACACACCCAGGGCCAGCACGTCTGGATCTTCCCCATCGAGTGGGGCCAGGCCCTGACGCACGACACCGGCATCAACGTCACGCGTCAAGGGACCGTACGCCTACGACGGGCCCCAGCGGAGACGGACCACCCAGCGGACCCGAACCGCCCGTTGCAGTGGGAACAGGCCACCGCACCAACCCGCGACACCGCCCTCCGCGCCGCCGGCCTCCGCACCCCAGACGAAGACCTCCCCCCCCCACCTAAAGACAGTGACCAGCCCCCGCCGGAGGTCTGGGTTACAGTCCTCGAGCGCGGGCATTACTACGTGATAGCCGCTACGGCTTCGTCCCCCGGCCCGCAATGGCTCATCAAAGGAACAGACACCATGTTCGCCCCAAGGACCGCCCCACCAGGGGCAGTAGGGGACCCCACCACCCAGCACAGGGTCCTCAGGGGCGTCCTCCAGCCAGGGGACAAGCCCCCAGCCCGCGCCCTGGCCCAAGTCACCGCAGGGAAGGCGGGCTACCACCTGGGATTGGCCATGCTCTGCCTGACCCACTGGATCCAGCGCCGCTGGCCACCCACGGGGACCGTGCCCTGGGTTTGGGCCATCCCCACCGCCCACACACAAGTCGAGGCGGGCCCGGACACACGACCAAACCCCGCCCCCAGACCGCAGCAATCCCTCACCTGCGGGTACCACGCCATCCACAGGGTCCTCAGCCGCGCGGGTCTTAGCCCAAAGCTAGCATACCCCCTTCCCACCACTGACCAAGAGGTCCACCAGATACGCAAGCTCGTCTGCGAAATCCTTGCCGCGGCAGCAGAAGACGGCAAGCTTCTCCTCCAAACCGCCCGGCCTACAAACTGGCCACGCAAGCGCGCCGCGGCGAGCGGACACATACACCGACACAACACACCCCACCGCACCATCCCCGCCCATGCCCCTCCCCTCTCGCTGCTCACCCGGAGACCCATACACGCCCACCATCGCGCGCACCCCCGGGCCCCGCGACACGGGCCTCCCCCACCCGCCCGAACACCAGCACACGCCCGCCGCACACCCACCTGCCGGACAGCCCTCACCACCCTCCACACTCGACAACCCACACATACCCGCCGAGAGGAGCCCCGCGCCCCGCCGCACGCCCACCCCACCCAGTGGCCCGCCCACGCCCCCCGCACACACCCCAGAAGACCCAGGCCCAACCCCCCCGGCCCCTGAATGCAACCCACGCGAACTGTTCCCCCCCGCGGACACCAACCCACACAACCTCGCACATTGCAGGACCCGGGCTCAGCCGAGCCCAGAAGGAGAAGGCCACAGCCCCGCGCCTCCCTCCCCCGCCGCTGCCGACCAGATCGGCCCGCCAGGCCGCCAGGTCACGACCGGGCCCCCCCAGCCGCCCGCCCCCAACCTATAGCCCGAGGACATGCCCTCCATCCTCCCCGCCGTGGCCGCAGCAGAAGCCGCCGCCCACAAGCCCGCCCGCATCACAGCCCAACCCGCGTCCACCACCTCCTCCTCATCCTCAGCCTCGTCCACCTCCTCCACCCCATCCTCCGAGCCCCCCCTCCCCGCCGCCCTCATCCTCAAGCCCACGGCAAAAGCCAAAGCCGCGGCCGCACGCACCGACCCCCCGACCCCCACACAGGCGACTCGGGCACCCCGGCAACACACCGGAAAGACCCCCGAACCGACATCGGCGCCCTCACACCTCCGGACAGAGGTCCTCCTCAACCTGGAACCGGACCTCAACACCGAACCCGACCCCAAATCCAAGCCGGCGCCCACGCGAGCACACACAACACCACAAACGCAACGACGCAAACCCAACCGACACCACCCCCACCCGGACCCTCACCCAAGCCAGGACCCCCCACCCACCAGAACCCACGCCCCCCTTTCACCGGCACCAACCACCACCGCAGAGGCGGCCACCCAGCACGACCCCGTCCAAGCCCTCGTCCGCATCCCCGTCACCAAGCGCCCCGTCATCCATCCCCCGCAAACCAACACCACCGCCGGCCAAACCAACCCAGGGACGTGGGACCCCTCGACCACCGTCACCGTCAAACCCGGCCCCCAGCCCGCCCCTCTTGCCCACCACATAGTGCAGCCCCAGGGACTGCCCACGATGCCCAACCCCCCACCCCCACAAGGGGGACCGGAAAACCCACAAGGGGTCCATGGGCCATACCCGCAACACCAACCCCACCACTACCCACACCACCACCACCAGCGGCCCCACCACCACCACTACCAAAACCACCCCCACCACTACCACTGCCCACCGCCCTACCCCACCGGGCCACAACCCCCCGTGCACGAACAGCACCAGCGAATGGGATGGCAGCCACCGAGCGCTCCACCCGCATACCCCACCTACCGCCAGGGGCCACCCCCCCCGTACCAGCCACCCCCCCCGTACCAGGAACCGTATCCGTATCCCCCCGGCCACCACGTCCACGCCGAAGGGGCCCCCCGGGCCCAACCCCGCCAAGGACAGTCACTCGACACATACCACCAGCCGCTGCCGCCACCACACCCCTACGTGGCGGATCAATGGACGACGGGGGACCTCCCCCCCCCCCCTCAGTACCAGGCGGCACCACGCGAAGCCCCCCAGGAACCCCTGACGCCTCCTGACTGGCCCGACTCGAGCGATGAGGCCCGGTCCCGCAAACGGCGGCGCTCCTGCTCCCTCCCCGCACGACACACTCGCCAAAAGCGTGCACACTCCCCACACCACCACCGCGCCTCAACCACCCACTCGCGCCGCTCCCGCTCCCCCAGGTGCCACCACGACCCCCCAAGACCCCGCTCCCTCCGCTCCTGCCCCCCCGGGCGCCACCACGAGCGCCACCGCCGCCCCATGTCCACCTCCCCCTCCCCCCTCCGGCCATACAAGACCCCCACCCCCAGCCCCCGCCACCACTGCTCCTGCTCCCCCCGACGCCGCCAGGCACGCCACCGCCGCCCCACGTCCACCTTTCCCTCCCCCCACAGCCCCTGCCGGGCTCCCCGTTGCCCCCGCCGCCCATACCCATCCACCACCCCCAGCCCCCGCCACCACCACTCCCGCTCCCCCGGACGCCACAAAGCGCGCCACCGCCGCCCCATGTCCACCTCCCCCTCCCGTTCCCCCCTTCGCCCGTACCCGTCCTCCACCCCCAGCCCCCGCCACCGCCGCTCCCGCTCCCCCAGGCACCGCCAGCCCCGCCACCACCGCAGGTCCACGTCCTCCCCCCGCCGCTCCAGGACCCCGGGCACCGACCCCTCCCCCCCCCAGGGCCCCCGCCCACCTCGCCTGGTGGTCTGCCCCCGCTTTGCAGGAGCTCCGCCGCTGGCTGAAGTGGGCCGGGGGAGCGGGAAGGCACGATGGGGTGCACATGGTGCATACCTTCGAGGAGGTGCGCACCCGCACCCCCGCCAACCCCAACGAGGCCGCCCCGGAGGCCAGTATGCCACAAGCAGCATGGGAGGCCCTCCTCCGCGATGCGGTCCACGGCCTCCGCCCCCCCTACACCCCCCAAGCCCTCCGCCAGTGGCTCCAGCCCACCCACCCCCAGGCCTGGGCCGCCAGCGCCCCCTCCCCACCCCGCCTCTCCCGCCACCACCACACCAGGAAGGGGGAGGACAAGGGCAAGGGGAGGGCAGGAGACACCAAGGGGCACTCAGGCAAGAAGGCACGGAGGGGCCCCAAGTGAGGGCAGGCACTCACAGGGACAGGACGCCGGAAGAGACACCACGAGGGGGCAGGAAACCACCCAAGAACCAGAAAGGGGCGGGAGCGGGGACCAAGGCACGGAGGAAAAGGGCACCACGGCAAACGCCACGACCCACACCCAGGAAGGGCATATCACGACGGGGGGACCAGCACCGCCCCACCCCCACCGAACGGCCCACGACTCCCGGGGGCGCACCCCCCAACACACACCGCCGAAGCAAGCATCCGACGCTCTACTGATCACACCAGCGCACACCCACCAGCCACCGGAAACCACACGGGGAATGGAGGGCACACCCACACGGGGAGAACGGGCCACACCGACAGAGGAAGCCGCAGGGAACGCCGCCGCACGGCGCACGACCACGCCCTCACCGCCAGGCGACGACCCCGGCCGCCACAAGGGCCACCTCACAGGCACCAGAAGAGGACGAAGGCACGGCCACAGCGACCAGGACTGGGGACCGAAAGCCCCAGAGGACACGGGTCCAAGGCACAGGCCCACCAGCCCGAGCGGCACGCCCAAGCCCCCACAGCACGGACCCAGCGAGACACCCACACCTAACCGCTACCCCCAGCCACCAGCCAGCCACACTCCGGCCCGCACTCCGCACCACGACACAGGCCAGGCTGACCTCCACTGACCCACCGCGGCACAACGCGAGACCACGGAACACCGCACCACAGCGCGCCACGGTGCAATGCGCCACAGCACGACGCGACGCGACGCGGCACAGAGCGGCACACAACGACACAACTGACCCTAGCCTGAGGGACTAAACGAAGCAAGCCACAGCACACCCTGGAAGGCGCCGCACCAGCACGCCACACACCAGCACCGCAGGCCACACACGGGGCCACAGCGCGCCTGGCAACAACGGCGGCGGACCACCCAGAAGATTAAAACCGGCACCGCAGAGGGGAAAGGACACGAACAACCCCAGCCCCCTAACCCAGAGCCACAAGCAGCCGCCTGACGCAGCCGCCCAGCAGGCAGAGCCAGGACCTAGCCCGGCAAGAAGGGCCGCCGAGCCCACCGTGTACATAGCCCACCCGACCCATGGGGCGGGAACACGGCCAAAGAGAACGCAACTGACAACAGCAGCCCGAAAGACAACAGTTAATGCGGGTCAGTGCGTGCGCCGGCCCAGGGAAGGCAGAGCGAGGAACAGGCAACCCCCCCCCCAAAAAAAAACAGAGGGGGGAGGGGGGGGGCGCGAAAACAGCCCACAGCCACCAAATCGCCCGCCAACACCACCAGAGGCGGCGAAACCCCCCCCCCAGAAGGCACCGAGAACAGGACCCCCAAAGAGGCACAGGGGGACCACCCAGCCAAAACCGGCAACACCAAGCCAGGAACAGCGGCCCACCGGTAAAAGGGACACCAAAACAAGCAGACACACACCACGAAAAAAAAAAAGAGCCAGCAACCCAGCCCGAAAGAAAGGGAATGGGGGGACAGGGACCACAAGGCCCGGGACAAGGAAACCCAAAAAAAAAAGCGCAAAAAACACACCCCGACAACCCAGCCAAGAAAGGCTGGGCACAGCCGAGACCCGGGCCCAGCACACACGCCCACACCGCACGTCAGAACCGGAAACGGCGGGGGGCAAGCGGGGCGCCCACGCAACCGCACACGTCCCATAAGCAGGCCGAAACCGAACCCCAACCACGAACACCACAGACAGCCGACACTAGAGGGACAACAACACAAACTGTGCCCAAACACACCCACCCAAGACCCCAGCCAGGACTGGCGGGGTTAAGAAAACCCACACCCAACCGTGGACTGGACCCAAACACAAACGCCGCACAACAGTAGGAAACCCAGTGCCCACAGCCCGGGCACTGAGGCAGCCCGTGCCATGCAGGTGACCCGGCCAAACGAGATCCCGAGACCGGGGGTAAGGCTGCATCCTAATGCCTGCGCTGCTTTGGGACTCGAGGCGGAGCGTGCGACACCCAAGCGCCTCGGAACCCTAGTACCAAGAACATGCATGCATGCCTTGGGAACGGGATACGCCAGGAAGTCCGGTGAACCCCTAGGGTTCCGCCCAAAGGAGGGGACGTGCGCAAGCACGGGGGCACACCCTCCCGGCGAGACAAGCACGTCACGCTGGCGGCGAACAGCCCTGCCGGTGTTGCCCGGGGCCGCTTTGCTGGGGGCCAACAGTCAGGTCTAGCGGGATGTAAGCCGCCTCCCCTCTTCACGCGCGGAGCCTCTTCCTGTTCGTCACAGGGGCGACGCCAGGGGGAACCATTGGGCACCTCTCCACGACCGAGTGCACCTACCTACCTACCTACCTTGATTCGTGTTTTACTTCGCAGCACCTATGGTCAACTTGAAGCAAGGTTTTAGTAACTACAAGTCGAGTCTTGTGGTTGTGGAGGGAGGTATGCCCAGGGCACCAACCTGAACTGAACCAGTGGTCTACACGTTGAGGCGAGCACGTAAAGCAACCCGTTGGAAGTCTGGACGCATCGTTGTACACGTGCAGCAACAAGCTGAGTTCTCACGCCCTGGCATTTGTGTTATGACAGGCTGATTCATTTGGCTGGTTTCAGGCATCCTAGTACATTTATGCTGTGCAATCTGGAGGTCAAGTTCATATGCTGGAGTTTCAAGGCTGCGAGTGCAGGCCCCCAGCGACACATACCACCACCTGATAGCTGAGGTACTGGCCAGATATCTAGCGTGCCTACTTCACAGTCTACATGGCTCAATTACTGTGTTCATCTGCCCAGGTTGATTGGATTTGGTTACATTGATTGGGTCAAGCGCCTGGATCAGAAGTGGATTTCCGACTAATTTGACCAGGAACGTCTTTGCGACTACGAGAGCATACGAGGACGCCAGTGGAGCAGTCTGAGTCCGCTTGAAGGACTCATCTTGGTCTACATCTGGTCATTTATGGTTGGTTCAATTCGAAATTTTTAATACGATGGGACCCCATTGACGCCAGATTGAGGTGATATCTGTTGGCCATTTAGAACCTGGGAGTCAATCTTGGACGATGCCTTCACACACAGCGTGCATTCAGGGTGGGGGGGGGGGTGTTAAAGGTCCATGAATCAGCGACAAGTTTCTTCAAAAAGTTGGCTTTCATATGGAGCAATGGTATTAATCTTTATTGAAGTTTGGTTGAGACATTGGTGGAACTTTTATCCATGGAACGTGATCACTTCTGATATTGTTGGAAGACACCCTAATGCTTAACTTTGATTCAAAATGAGGGTTTATCTATTGCATTATATGCCATGAGTTGTTGCATGATATTCCATTGTTTCTCCTTTGAACACTCTTTGTAACATAGCTCAACATGGGTGTTCCCCTTTGCTTCATCTATGATTTTTTGGGGCTAGTCTCAGTGAGCATGAGCTGTTCAGTAATTTGCATTTTCCTCCAAGATATGGTCGTTTTGGAGTAAATCAATGTGACTTTCAGATGCAGCATGAAATCTTGCATCTATAGAGTGGTCATATGACTACTTCAAAACTTTGACCAATTTTGGCCCCTCAGCGCGCCGCTTAGTCCACAGGCGAATCCTACTGACTTCTGAAGTGATGAGTTAAGTTTTTCCTGAGCTACAGAAAATTCCTGGAAGACATTTAAAGGGATTTTGTATCATTTTTCATTACGGAGAATCCATTTTTCTTGAGTTTGTTTTACTATCTTTACAGGAGACCTGATTTCTGAAGTATTCCATTTTTGCCATGCTCTGAAGTCACTATTCACTGTTGCAGCCATTCCCAGAGTGCAGACTGAAGTCGCTTTTGAAATCCTGAGTGATTCTGAAGCATACATGCAGGCATACAACCAGTGCAAGACCAGAAATCACACATCATTTATCTGTTCATTGTGCAGCCCCATCAAGTTCTTGATTGGTTTTATTGATCCCATTTCTACTGGTCTTGAAGTCTTGGTCTGGTTTTATTTTCCATCGAAATCTTGGTGTACCCGAAATGAAGCAGGAACAAACACCAAAGCAAGTTCATCCAGAAGTTACTGAGACTATTCAAACAGAGGAACAATATGCAAAGCGGGAATTTAAAAACCACTTTTGTGGGTGTGTCCCTAGAAGGTGTGTGCAAGAACCTCCCCCTTCTAGCGCCCTGTTTGCATGTTTCCCCAAGCCACACCACCTTGTGGTGTTGGAAGGTGGTTTGAGGCCAATCACCACAACTTTACGCCCCTTATGGTGGCTGATCTTTACTTTTGTCCGAAACGGTGCGTTTTGACGGATTTTCTACAACCCTCCCTTTTGCTGGAAGGGGGGTTCCAGCACCCTTTCTGCAGCCTTTCTGCACCCTTTGTGCGCCCTTTGTGCGCCCCGCTTTCTGCGCTAGAACCCCCTTTCTGCACCCTTTGTGCACACCCTTTGTGCCCTGAAATCCCCTTGCTGCACCCTTTCTCCGCCCTGTCTTCACCCTTTGCGCGCCCTTTTTGTACTCCGCTTTCTGCGATAGGACCCCCGTTCTCGACCCTTTCTGCATGCCCTTTGTGCTCTGTAACCCACTTTGTGCATCCTTTCTGCAGGGGGGCTTCTGCGCCAAGGATTTTTCGAATAAGGGCACCAAATGCATCAAGGGTTCAAATTTGGTTTTTCAAGCATACATGCAGTGCCTTTTTCTTCGGTCCCTTGTGGCCTCGCAGAGAGCAAGCCTTTGCTGGGCTGCTCGGTGTCGTAACCCCACGTCAAGGATCCCCATGTTCAATACATGGGTGAGACTACGTCGTGAAGCGCGTGGGCGGCGAAGGGACCACCAATGCATGCTGTTTTTCACAGCGAATTTTGAAAGGCTTTTGCCTGCGTTCCGCAGGTATACTGCTGAACACATAAAGGTTACGATACATTTAGAGCGCCGCTTCACAATGGGCCACTGTCCAGTCGACCCACAGCACTGAATTACAACCCAGTCGGAGCTGTGCCCCTCCGATTTTGCGGCAGTGAGTCTTGGCCTGTTGCACCTGACCATTGGTTAATGGTGTCTTTTGCGCCTGGAAGGCATATCGGCTCCGCATATTGCGCAGCAACACTTCAATTAGTGTCAACAAGAGGACACCACGAAACATGGCGTTAGGAAAATGGTTCATGAGGCCATGTACAATTCGAAACTTGTACTTTGGGACTGGCAAGAACAACATAGAGGTGCTGATATCAAATTGCCTCGCCTTAGTTGTCTTTTGAGAAAGCCTGTGAGCAGGAGCCACACGCTTTACAGCTGCTAAAAGGGTATACCATATATCTGCAAACTCACTAGCGATTTGCCACACTCGAACAACACCCACTGCTATTGTGGTGAGAGTTTCTGTCAGGCGCTGCTTGGAAGCATTGGTTACCCTACAACCTGGGTGTGCATGGTCTCCAAAGCAAATACACACCCTTCGAAGATATGCCCCCCATTGAATTTCGCCCACCGTGCTAGGCAGGTGTGGTAGGCGGTTTTTTGCGGTTAGTCATAGTAGGTCCGGCAGTAAATTCAAGCTGCATAGGTGAAGCACCATCTCAGATGTCGGGGCACAGGTTGTCGGTTATACAGTGTGCGTCTTGCGACCGACCAGCGTCTGCATGATGGTGCTCTCATTCTGCAGATTTGTCCAAACATCTGGATCTGAGTTCATCTCTTGATGAAAGAGTGTCTCGTTCATGCCCATGTCCAGCCCCGGGGTGTTCTCCATTTTCGTGTGTGTCATTGGCATCGTGAGAAGCACTAGGCAGTCCACGCACGGGAAGCAGAACTTGGGAGGGGGTCTGACTTGTCTCTAAGCCGTACACAGTTGTTTTGAGCCAGACAGTTAAATTCTGCAAAACTAATAAGCCGATCGACTTCTGCCATCTCCGGCAATCGTGACATGTCAATTTTCTGCGCTGCAGCAATTTCCTCGACTGTCTTGCCGTCTTGTAACCCTTTTGTCCCTTCCGAGTATCGCAGCGTGATATGCTGCGGCCGTTCTGGAGGTAGCTTCTTATGGTCGCCCGCTCGGTGCCCTCTCATCCAGTCGAGCAAGCACAGATTGGCATTCTCATATCGTTTCGAGCCATCACGCTTAGACTCCTTAACATCGTACAATGAAGAGATCCGAGGCGGCGCGGGGCGGGTAGACTTTTTCGCCGGCGTGTGTTTGTACTCTTTGACGGGCGGCTTCGTTGCTTTCGGCTGTTGCTTGCTTCCTTTGTGTCTCACTTTCTTGTTGGGGCCCGTAGGTGGCGGTGTCACTTCAGTATTGTCCTCTCCATCACTGCTGTGATCCAACATTGCCATTAGCTTGCCCAACTTTTTCTTCATTCCTTGCTTCTTGGATGACTAGGTGGTTGAGTGTGTCTTCTTCGATGCAGCCTGTTTCTGCGCTGTGGTGGGCCACGGCGGTACCTGTGCAAAAGCCCCCCCCCCCTTCGTGGTTAAAAATTCTTTTTGCGTATGTGCAATTTCGGGGGGTGTTGGGAACCAAAATGTGTTCTTGAGATCGAAGAGGTATGGAAAAAGCGGAACTTTGTTTCGTGGTGGAAATTGTGGTGAGCTGGTGTATGCCTCAAAAGTCCAATGTTTGCAACGAAAGCCCTACGAAAGCCCCCTCTTTTGTAGTGGCTTTCGTAGAAAATTTGTACACAAAAGTGGGTTTTCGTGCAGACTCCTGGCAGAACTCGGGGAGTTTTATGCCACGAAAGGGGTACGATTCGAGTACCAAGAAGATTAGTCGAATTGTGGTCTAGTGTGCATTTCCGTGTTGAAACGAAGTACGGAGGAGAATCCACCATTTGCGTTGGTTGCCAGTGCTGCCGCACCGATGCCTGCCGCTGCAGGTATACCATGAATTTGGGCTCTTGAGCCCGCCATTTTCCACTATATACCATTCAAAATGGACCCAAAGGGGTAGGAAACGCCTCCCCCTTTGCCACCCCTTTTGTACCCTTCAGGGGTCACGAAAGGGTACCAAAGACGTCAGAAGGGTTTACAAAAGGGTAGCCTTTCCTTGATTCGACCGAAAGCCCCCCTATTGTATGCCTTTGGTACCCCTTTTGTGGCCCTAAGAAAGGGTACGAGAGGGGGGGGCTTTCGTACAATGTGATTGCCAGAAAGCGGGTGGTAAATGCTTTAAAGCACCCTTAATGGACCTAGTTTAAATAGGTAGCACAGTTTTGAAAGAGGTCATACCTACTTGGCGTGGTATAGTTTGTAAATTCGGGAGGGGCTTTTGTACAGGTACTTTCGTGTGACACCACAGCCATTTTGATGCTCGTGTTGTAACAGAGGTTTCGGGCGAACGTGGGGCGGATGAGGTAGTTTGACATTTGAGAACAGTCAAAGTTCAACGAAAAGCTGTCAAGTAGGTGGAGACAGCAATAAACACGGAAAGGACAAAACTGCTCACAAGGCCGTTAGCTGTAGAGTACACAACAGTTGGAAAAATGCCATGCTGTGTGTCCCCTAAGCAAATCACTTTTGTTTCTCCTTATCTCCACCTCAGGTATAGTATACAAACACTGCAAGCACAAGGAACAACCCTATATACATCAACAAATCAGGTCAGGAAGGCCAGAGGGCCGTTGCATGTGCAAAGGGCAAAGAGAGAAGGAGCAACACCAAGTAAAGTCTTCCAAGCATCTAAGAGGGAAGTGTGAATTGCACAAGCCCTCTGTGACAAAGATAGTTGGGAACCGAAATGCAAAGCAACATTCCCGTCTACCTTTCAAGACGAAATCAAGTGCAAAACCACATTTGTTCCTCCTCTTTGGTGACGACCCCAACTACAACATCAACATTCCTATCAACCTTGCAACAGGAAATCAAGAGCGAAAGTACATATCTCCCTTTTGTGATGAATCAAAGTGCCATACTAGCATTTTTGTCTACCTTGCAAAGGGAAATCAAAGGCAACCAACATTTCACTTGCATAGGCATATTCCATTTGACTTGGCACCTCCTTTTCGCGATAAATCCAATTGCTAAAACCACATTTGCAAAATACCTTGCAAGAGGAAGTCACCTGCAAAAGCACATTTGTACCTCACTTGTGGTGACGAAACCAACTGTCCAACCAACATGGGTATCTACCTTGCCAGAGGAAATCAAGTGCGAACAGAAATAGGTCCGGAGGCAACAATAATTTACTTGGATAGCCAATTTCTTTTTTAGCGGGCACCTACTTTTGCGACGAGACCTTGTTCGAAACCCCATTCCCTGCTTGCATTCGTTACAACCTGCTTTCCTTAGTCCAATACCATTGCAACACAGATCGCAATGTTTCAGTGGTATGTACAGCATCCTTCTGCATCGCCTGCAACCTTTTATTCTTCAGAAAACGGCTTTTTGTTAACATGATTTCATGCATCGCAGAAGTTTGCACGCCTCAGCCCTCTTTAGGATTTTTCCCATCTTGGAACCAATGCGCAACTACGTTACTGCATGCAAAGTACTTTACTGCGTATAAAGTACTTCGAAGTACTTTGCTACCACAGTGAACTCAGTGCCTTGTGCTGTCTGCAGAAGGTCTTTCAGGGGAGCCCGTGACAGCTGCAGCACTTCTGCAATGGAGAGTGCGATACCATGAAACCATAGACACAAGCGGAAACATTTTGCAAGCAATAATTTGGAATTCTACACCAGAATTATAGGGACCACGTCTTTTTGCGCATTTGAAGCTGCGAATCAACGCGTTCTGTGCAAGCGCTGTTTTCAGCTACCAAACCCCCATAGGAACCATGTGTTTACACTCTCTTATGTGTGGCATATGCATTTCTATTCATAAATTTCAGACTCGTCATCGTTGTCGTCCTGTACAGAACGGGGGGACGTCTGCGCACAGTCCCGCAGGACGTTTTTACTGCAACAGAGGATTCCAGACTTTTTTTGCAGAGAAAAATGCGTATTTTCAAGGCAGATCTAGAGCTTTGCATTATAACTGGGTAATGTCATCCTATTGCCTGTGTACCTGGTGCCAGGAGTGCTAACCGCATGAAAATACTGCCACAACTAGTAGATGCTGACCTGCGCAGCACGGCACGGCAAATTTCTAGCCTTGAGTGACGCCATGACTGAGACATGTAGCCTTGGGTGTAGCCATGAGTAAAAGTTGTAGCCTTAAGTGTAGCCATGCGTGTAAAATGTAGCCTTAAGTGCAGCCATGAGTGTAACATCTAACCCGGAGATTAGCAGTTGGTGTAAAATGTAGCCCTAGGTGTAGCCATGAGTGCAAAATGTAGCCAGGAGTGTAGCAATGTGTGTGAAATGCAGCCATGGGCTTACCATAAGCGTAAAATGTATCTATGAGGGGAAAGGCTAAGTCCAATAACATCCAACAAAGAAATTAAATGGCAGCGGACTTTGCTTGCACAGAGAAATGCGTATTGTAAAACCACATCCGGGGCTTTGCATTACAACTGGAGATCGGCACCATTTTGGCTTTGTTCCTGGTGCCGAGGGCGCTACATGGGGTGATAATATTTCCTAAGCGTAGAGGCTTTTTTGGTAGCAACTCGTTTGGGTAGCGTTCAGAACTGCTGCATGTAGAAACAGCAAGATGTTACGAACCGCTTCAACGGCGAACTAAAACCGCGCACATGCATCCCAGTTTTGGAAAGCACAACGGAGGATTTTGTATCGCGGTCTGTTGAGCTTCTGTGATTCATAATGGTAATCATAATCAAAATAGTAACAATAGTGCTCAATAGCATTGATAATGTTTGAGTTCCGCCTTCTTTGTCTTCAGTGATCCAACCCTTCCCCACAAAGGCAGGCCAGTCCATGAACGACGCCCTGGCCGTAGTCATAGAGGCCCAGAGCAAGAAGGCTTCCTGCAGGTCTAAGGCCCGTCAATACAAGAGTTCAGTGCCAAAGACTTGGCTAGAGTGGATGCCGGCGCAAAAGTCCCTTTGCGTGCAACTGTTGCTGGAAGGAAATAGCAACCAGGTTGTGCTGCGTTACGGGTGTCGAGCGCCGCACCTTACCATACTTCGCACCTGGGCTGGCAAAGCACAGAGGGGGGGGGCATTGGAAGGGTACAGCAGCAACTTAGTTTTCAGCTGCACAGAGGAGGAGACCATTCTGAAATTCATCAAAGAGCTGAAGTATGAGGCTGCCGTGAATGACCTGGAGACCTGTGCGGCGCTTGGAAGGACACTCGCTGAGAGGTCCCGTGGGCCATGTTTTGCTCCTGCTTTGGACCACCCATGGGCTGTAAACTGCCGCCGTAGGCACAAGATGGGTTGTCTGAAAACGATCACCACGGACCCACTGCCTTCAACAGTGTCTGACTTGGTGCTCGACAACAAATGAAGCGCGCCAAAACTAGCGGGGAGGGTATGGTGCCGGAAAAAATGGGTCACACACTACAGCAGCGTTGACGAGCGTCAGGCCACAGCCGAGCCTGTGGTTACCAATGAAGGCACTGTAAAGGTACTACAAGTGTTGCACAGAGGAAAAACAAGTCGCTGCCATGCGTATCTCGATCTGCTTCACGGCCTGCCATCTTACAGGCACCAGGATGTAGAGGCAGCTGGAGCCTCAGAGGCAGAGGTGGACGACAACATTGACGTGCTGTCAGTGCCGGGCACACCACGTGTACAAAGAGTCGCTAAGAGGAGGGCAGAAACCCGCATGCACAGACTTGCCGAAAGGATTCGTCCTGCACCACGTGATGTACATGCTCAGCGTGTAGCCACGGAGGACACGCAAAGGGCGAGAGAGGCCCGGAAGGCAGGCAAAAGATCGGATGATGAAGGCTCTCTGAACTGTGCATTGTTGTTTGCCATGAGTTAGAAAGAGTGGTACCTCCTGTTTCCACCGGAATAACACCGAGTCGATGAAAGTGAATAAGTGGTTCATCACTTGCAACAGCGACATGTGCTCCAAACGACAGTGACGTCTGTAGGGTCGGACGTTCTGCACACTAGAGCCGCTTTGTTTTTTTTTGCATTCTTCCCAATTCATGCGAGTTGCGCACGGCAATGCAGGAGCATTAAAGGCCGATGTGCCATCCAAGTTCCATGAAAAACAGGAACTCTGGCCACTTTAGAGAAAAAAGATAATATTTCAGTAGATAAAAAAAAGGATTATCAACATAGAAGTTACTGACAGAGAAAAAAACATTCTTTCACTACATCAAAAAATACAGCATTTTCAACGCAGAAGTGAGTGACAAATATAACAGTGTAGGATTCGCAACACAGAAAGGAGTGGAAGTTTTGAAAAAGAAAAGCGAGACAAACATTTTCCACGAATAGCAGGCCTGCAGGGTTTAGAAAAAAAGTGTGTAATGTTTTGAAAAAACAGGGACAGAAGAATAGTACGAGTGTTATACAAATGAAATCACGAAAAGTGTTCAAAGAAGAAAGAATGGTTCTACAGTAGAGGAATAATCCCTACAGAACACAAACAGGGCAATCCGGTTCTCATAAGGAGACATAATAATGGATTGGAAATAGAAAAACAATTTTAACGAAAAGAAAAGCGGAGGATGTTCCTACAGACTTTTACATGAAAAACATCAGCCTGTTAGCAACCGCTGCATGACAAAAATGTCAAAAAGCACCTTTTACCAACCACTGCATATATGAACTATTCCCACCCCCTGTAACCGCATGTAACTACTGCCACAGTTAGTGGATGCTGCCCTGCGCAGCACGGCATGGCAATTTTTAAGCCTTGAGTGAAGCCATGGGTGAAAAAAGTAGCCTTGAGTGTAGCTATGAGTCATAAATGTAGCCTTAAGTGTAGACATGAGTGCAAAACGTAGCCCTGAGTGTAGCCATGTGTCTAAAATGAAGCCTCAAGTGTAGCCGTGGGTGTAAAATGTAGCCCTAGGTGCAGCCATGAGTGCAAAATGTAGCCATGAGTGTAGCAATGTGTGTAAAATGTAGCCGTGGGTGTATCGTTGGCGCAAAAAGTAGCAAACCGCGTACAGATTAAGGCCAATAATATCTAACAAATAAATTCAATGGCAGCACCAAATTATCCGCCGCGCATTTGCGCGGGGCAATGGCTAGTAGCATGTTCCCATCTCATGTTCCCATCTCATAGGGCGCAAGAGTTGTTGGCCCGAGGCAAAATTGGCCAGGATTTCGAGCCATATCCCGGCCTCCGATTATTCAAACCATCAAGTGTGGCCACGATACTTGGCCATTTTACCATTCATCCTTGATGTTTTCAAGGGGGAAGAAGTGTTATGGGTAACCGAACATCAATGATAATAGTAACTAATGTTGTAAATCGATTGTATATAGTGTGAATTTTGTAAAATGAAGTCAGTGAACCATGCCCTCTTGCTACGAACCATGCCCTGTTGCCTTTGATTGTGAGAGTTACCTTTGTTTGGATATACAAAAATGATGGTGAATGCAAAGGAAGGTGAGTGGGCGGGAGCTTTTTATGATAAGCACAAACAAGGGGCAAAGGGCTTGGTGGACGAAAGGGAAAAGTAGGAATGGTTCAGGCAGCAAGGCGGGGCATAAAACGTCAAACAAAGGGCCTCCTTTGGAAAACAAATGTGTGAAAGCTATAATTTGGTTTTCTGATGGGAAGGGTATGGATGGTTGCATATTCCTGTTTCATTAGATAATACAATTGCAAAGGGACGCAGGGAGGAGGAGGGGGGGGTAGGACATTTCCCTTGGATGAAGGTTCCCACTTTGATCGTTATCTAAACATCAATGAATGTTTAAAGTCAGGAGCGATGATAGCTTACTTTGCAAAGGCATGTTCAATTGACCATTTTGAAAGTATATGATCGGGAGCGAGAGCTCCGGAAGAACATACCTGAAGGACATGGGGATTACCATAGGGACGTTCCAATGAGAAGCGAGATGATTGGGAGAGGGGGGGGGCTTTTCCATATCCCCGTTGTATTAGATCATACATAGGCATGTTCCAATGAGACGTGACATGTCGGGGAGAGGGGGGGGGGTTGCACATCTTCGTTTCATTAGATGATACAATTGCACAGAGACGGAGGGAGCATGGGGGTGGGGGGTAGGACATCTTTCTTGGATCTTGAGGAGCAGTCGCGCGCGCTGGCGTTCTGTGCCAGAGGGGAAAAAAAAGATAAGTAAAACACGACGAAAAACCTTCTGAACAGCTGAAAATAAAGCTAATTAGCATAAAAAGACGGCTAGGCAAAAAAGCGCGCTGCGAAATGTTTCGGCCTCAAATAGGTGAACAGTAGACGCCGTAAGCGCTGTAACGAACGTACGAGTAGAACGCCGTGTCCCTTGCACTCTAACACGCCGTATACGTAAAGAAAAACGCTCCGCGAACAGCGCGTATGAACCCGAAAACATTTTTCTAAAACGCTATCCACCAGAACTCGCGCCCTCTCGCTATGTTTTCTTCTCCATGTACCCTCCCCTCCCGCCTCCACCCCACCCTCGCCGTGTTTGCCCTCCGTCTCGCTGCAGGCAAGCCAAGAGCTCAAGAAAAGACGACGCAATCAACGAAAGAAACGAGGAACAGGACGACTCCACCAAAGACAACGCCGTCTGGATCAACAACAAAGCGGCGAAGGACGAGACCAGATTCTTCAAGGATGTGAGCAGCGGACACAGAGACAGGCGCCGGGTAACACAGGGCAATAATCAATGTTTCTTTGTGCGTGCTGGCAGGAAGGGAAAGGGTACCACAGCACACAGACGCCACCACCGGGCCAAAAACACCACAGACAACCAACAGCAGGACACAGCATAGCACGGCGCCGCACGACACGGCACAGGAGGGCAAAGCAAGCACAAACAGCACGGCAGAACGACAGCAGAGCACGACAGCACAGCACCACAGGACAGCACAGCACCACAGAACAGGATACAGGGAAGCAGGGCACCACGGTAAACCGCACCAACCACAGGGAAGCAGACCACGCAGCAAGACAGGGACACCGATGCCAAAACAGGCCACCAGCAAGCAACCACGAGCCACCGGACCGAGCACCACACCACAGCACACAAAAAGAAAACAGCACAATACACAGTAGCGCATCACGGCACCAGGCGCCAGCAACAGCACACACCACACGCACAGCACAACGCTAGCGCACCAGCACAGCGCAGCACAACACCGCACAGGGCGAAGTGAACACGGAACGCCCAGCACGCCACCCCAGCTCAGCACAAAGTACAGCGGCGAACAACAGCACGCACCAACACGCCACGACAAAACGCAAACAGCACAGAGCACACAGCGCCGGGGAACACCGCAAAACGCAGGGCCGCACAGCGCCAGGCCCCAGGGCGACGGGCAGCGCCAGCGAGCACGGCACAATAAGCAGCGGCACCAAATGAGCGCAACAAAACAACACAGCACACAACAGCGCAACACCGGGCGGCACAACGCGCAGCAGCGCGGCGCAGCACCGCACCCAGGGACGCACAGCACGACACAGCACACGGCAACGCAGACCAAAACAGCAAACCACACCGCAAACAACCCAATCCGATGGCACGACCAGAGACACGGCACAACACGCAACAGCAACCAACAGCGCAGCCAACACACAAACAAACACCCCAACAAACACCACACGGCGCACAGCAGCCCACAACACAGCAAGGCGAGGCACCACGCACCGGGGGGGGGCTGAGCAGCAGACGGCGAGAACCGCCGACAAGCGCCAAGCAGGCAAGCAGGAGCAAAGCAGCAGAAAGAAAAACGGAGCACGGAGCGGCAGCGGCAAAATCCGCGAGACACAGAAGAGGGGGGGGGGCAGCAACCACAAGGGAGCAGCCAACGACCAGGCGGGAAACACAGAAGCACCGAGAGCACACAGAGAGCCGAGCAGCAGGAGAAAAAAAAAAAAAAGAGGACGGGGGGGGGGGGGAAGCAGACGGCGAGACCGCCGACGAGAACCAAGCAAGAGTGCAAAGGAAAAGCAGCGGAGAAAAAAAAAGGGGGGGGGAACCGGGCAACAGCGACGAAAACCGCGAGACACAAGGGGGGGGGGGGGGCAGCAATCACCAGGGAGCAGCCCAGGGCCAGGCGGGAAACACAAAAACACCGAGAGCGCACAGAGAGCCCAACGAGAGAAGAAAGAAAAAAACAAGAGGACTGGGGGGAGGGAAGCAGACGGCGAGAACCGCCGACGAGCACCAATCAAGAGGGCAAGGGCAAAGCAGCGGAGGCAAAAAAAGGGGGGGGGGCAACGGGCAACAGCGACGAAAAGCGCAAGATACAAGGGGGGGCGGGGCAGCAACCACCAGGGAGCGGCCAACGGCCGGGCGGCAAACACAAAAGCACCGAAAGCAAAAGGGGAGCCGAGCAGCGGGAGACCAACAAGACAAACAAGAGGGAGGGGGGGGGGCAGCGGACGGCGAGAACCGCCGACGAGCGCCAAGCAAGCAGGCAAGAGCGAAGCAGCAGAGGAAAAAAACAGGGGGCGGGGCACCGAGCGGCAGCGAAGAAAACTGCGAGACACCAAAGGGGGGGTTGGCGGGGCAGCAACCACCAGGGAGCAGCCAATGGCCAGGCGGAAAACACCAAAGCAGCGAGAGCGTACGAAGAGCCGAGAAGCGGGAGACAAACAAAACAAACAGTCCTCCGATGAACTTCGGCTCGCCATGAACGCTCACTTGCCCGTGGTTAGGCCGCTTTTGTGTTATGCTCGCCGGGGGGCAACCCCCATGCACCAAAAAACAAAACAAACAACACACAGCGCCAAGGCCCAGGGCATCCATGGCTGGAAACCAGAGAAACCCAGAAACAACGGGGGCGCAAACAAAAGGGAAAAAAAAGGGAGGGGGGCAAGGGAAAGTAAGCGCCAAGGCCCAGGGCACCCGGGGCCGGAAACCAGAGGAAGAAGGAGACAACAGAGGCGCGCACAGGGAACAAGGCAAGAAGGAAGAAGGCAAACAAAGGAACAGCAGCGGGACAACCCCAGCCTGGAGGGTACCAAGCAAAGCAGAAAGAAAAAGCGGCCAAAGGAAAGGTGAGGCGCACCAAAACGCGCCCGGGAGGCCGCCCCGCCCGACCCGGTCAAGGAGGACGAGCACACGCACACACACGCGGGACCCGGGCGTGGCGTCCTCCAACCCGCAAGTTGAGGTGTCGGCGTCAATACGAAGGAGCCCCGGTGCACCGGCCGAGTCCCCCGTTGAACGACGGACGGTACAGGAAACCGACGTGTCAGTGACCGGGACCACACACGCCAACCACCGCAGTGCACGTAGCCCAAGACGGACGCCGCAGGGACCCGCCAGGGACAACTTCATCGCGGGGCCCCGAACGGGTACGACGCGCAGCGAGCCCAGCGCCCCTGCCTCAGCAGGGGCCAGCGGCAGGCAGAATGAGCCCGGTTCTCGGCCGCCCTCCGCGTGCCCCGCGCAGCCGCGCAGTAAAGCCGGACGCGCAAGCCCTCGGGCTGGGAAAAGGCACCACAGCGTCGGGAAAGCCAACCGGAGAACCGAGAGCGACCGGAACGGACGAGGCGCGGCGCACGACGCGGGGCGCCGAGGACGCCACAGAGGCACGCCGCCGGCCGCACCAAGCAACACGGACAGGTGCCAAGCAACAACGGCCGCCGGGTGCCGCAAATGCGGAGAGCGCGCACAGCACGCAACGAACCACAGCACGAGAAGCGGTGCCAAGCAACACCAGCTGCCGTCCGGACAGACAAGTGCGCGCCCAGCAGCGAACTCAGCCCCTGCCGGCTACGGAACAGCGGCCGTTTGCATGGACGAGTGTGCGCCCGGAGGGTACCCAGCCCCTGCCGGCTACGAAACAACCGCCGTCCGGATGGACGAGTGCGCGCCCAGGGGGTACTCAGCCCCTGCCGGCTATGAACAGCCGCCGTCCGGATGCACGAGTGAGCGGCCCGCAGCGACGCCCTGCACTCGCAACCCACAGCGCAACACACCGAGCGAGCACACCGTTGAACAGGAGCCAAGTGGCCCAGGACACCGCACACCCAGCTCAGCACACCGAGCAAGCACAACGGTGAACAGGAGCCAGGGGCCCAGGACACCGCACACGCAACACAACACACCGAGCGGGCACGCTGTTGAACAGTAGCCAAGTGGCCCAGGACACCGCATACGCAACACAAAACACCGAGCGGGCACACTGGTGAACAGGAGACAAGGGGCCCAGGACACCGTACATGCAAGACACAACACAGCGAACGGGCAAACCGGTGAACAGGAGCCAAGGGGCCCAGGACACCGTACAGGCACCACAACACACCGAGCGGGCACACCGGTTAACAGGAGCCAAGTGGCACAGGACACCGCACACGCGACACAGCACACCAAGCGGGGACTGGGGTGAACAGGAGCCAAGTGGCCCAGGACACCACACACGCAACACAACACACCGGACGGGTACACCAGTGAATAGGAGCCAAGTGGCCCAGGACACCGTACACGCAACACAACACACCGAGCGGGCACACCGGTGAAAAGGAGCCAAGTGGCCCAGGACACCGCACACGCAACACAGCACACCGAGCAGGCACACCGGTGAACAGGAGCCAAGTGGCTCAGGACACCGCACGAGCAAAGCAACGCACCGAGCGGGCGCACCGGTGAACAGGAGCCAAGTGGCCCAGAGCACCGCACACGCAACACAACAAACCAGGCCGGCACACCGGTGCACAGGAGCCAAGTGGGGCAGGACACCAGACACGCAACACAACACAACACACCGAGCGGGCACACCGGTGAACAGGAGGCAAGTGGCCGCGCACACCGCACACGCAACACAGCACACAGAGCGGGAACACCGGTGAGCAGGAGCCACGTGGCACGAGACACCGCACGAGCAAAGCAACGCACTGAGCGGGTGCACCGGTGAACAGGAGCCAAGTGGCCCAGGACACCGCACACGCAACACAACAAACCAGGCGGGCACACCAGTGAACAGGAGCCAGGTGGCCCGGGACACCGGACACACGAAGCAACACACCGAGCAGGCACACCGGTGAACGGGAGCCAGATGGTCGCCAGGTCGCCGCAAACGGAACACGACACACGGAGCGGGCACACCGGCGAACAGGAGCCAAGTGGCCCAGGACACCGCACACACATGCACACGTAGGGCGGCAGAGGGACAGGAAAGAGCCAACACCCCATGGGTGGGACGCACTGGGGCGACCCAGCGGACCAACCGGGGCAGCAGCAGAGGCGGTATCCCAAGGCCACTGGTCCAAGCCCGGCAAGGGTGCATCGGGGACCATGGCAAACGTCACCCAGAGCCATGGAAGCAACCGGTGACAGGCGAGCCGGTACACGGTCCAGGAGAGGGTCGTCTGCCAAGCAGCGAGGCCCCGCAACTCAAGGCACAAGGGTGAGGCCGTCGTACCGTAGACGAGCGGGAGCAATACCCCTGGTGGTGAGAGATACTCCACACGGCTCGGCAGCCACCAGAGCTGCCGCTGAAAGGAGGGGGCATGTGGCCCTACCCAGGGACACATGTGGGGACACCCTCCCACCTGGGACACCTCGACTGGATGGCCGCAACACTGCCTTCGCAAGCACCTGCGGGAGCGGCTTAGAAGGCACCTGACCTAGGGCAGTGGGCGGGACAGGACGTCCCCTTGGTAAGACCTTCTTCCTGCATTGTCAAAGGAGGCATCCCGAGCTCCCGACGATACCTACCTACCTACCTACCTTGGATCATGGGTTCCTCTTTGATTGTTCTCTAAACATGAATGAATGTTCAAAGGAAGGAGGGATGATAGCTTACTTTGGGGAGCCATGTTAACCTGACAATCTTGAAAGTGTATGATTGGAAGAGAGAGCTCCCAAAGAGTATACCCGAAAGACATGGGAATTACCATAGGGATGCTCCAGTCAGAAGTGAGATTACCGGGAGAGGGGCGAGTGGGCGCTGCATATCACCGTCCAATTAGGTCACACATAGGGATGTACCAATGAGAAGCGAGTGTCAGAAAATTGCACTAGTATGTCATCATCTAGTCCCTTTTGGCGGAAAATCCGATGTTTTGGGTTATCTTTCAGCTGACTTCTGCCGGGACATTGTGCGCAACTTGCACATCCACAGATTGGACGGTTTACAAACAACTTCAAGGGACAGATTGCAGAAAGGTCGCTGAATAGAATGCTTTGAGGACTGAATCCATTCAATAAAGAATCCCCCAGCCGATGTTGTGAACTCCCTATTCGGAGCTTGGGTGGACGTGCCTAATTATACTTACGGTGCATTCAATGTATGTTATCGATTCCATGAGAGGCTTTAACACCACTGTTGATGTGGTTGATGGACGAAGTTAAGTAGTATTTCTTTGATGGTAATGGTCGTCATTGATGCTTACTTTTCGATGAGTACACAAAATCCTCACGTTCGTGATGTTGGTTCTGCATACATCCATGGGCATTTCCAATTGCTTGTGTGTCCCATGATGTGCATAATGCATGAGGAATAGTAGACACATGAGTGTACATGGCATATATGAATGCTTTCTCTCCTATTCATGTGCTTGTCCACTTTGCAATCAACTGTGTGCAAATTTCATGTTAATTCATATGCACACTTCTGGAGAACATTCAACCGGAGTTGAACTATATGGTAATATCCAGTTTCCATGTGTTGTTTTTTTCTTCAGACACTTTGTATATGTTTCACACATGTTGTACGTACAAGTTCACTATCATTTTAATATTATTTCTCATTATAATTTGGTTTGACAGTTGTCATTTGAGACAACTTGTGCATACATAAGATTTGATTTCCATGTTCATAAACTTTAATGTTCCCCTCACAGGACTTTCAATGTTATGTATTGCGTTGCAATGAAGTGGAAATCATAAGAAGTATAAGAGCCCAAGAGACCGAACACCCATCACCAGGTACACAGAGAGGTACAGCAAAACAGTCACCCGTGTTGCGTTGACTTGTTGTGCGTTCTCAGGGTGTTGCAAAGATTGTTTTGATTTTGATTGTTTTTTTGGCAGTAAAGAAAAGCATTTCGAAATTTTCGGGAAATATCCATTCGCGCGAGGGGCCCAACAATATTTAGAGTGATGGAGTCTCCAACCACTAGTAGAGGTACTCTATCATATGGTAGCAGTACAGGTGTTAAGCCGTTCCTTCCTGCCAAAATGGGCCAAAAAACGGACAACGGTCCATGGGTTGAATTAGGAGACACTGAGTTTGCGCTGTTTTTAGAAAGTATGACTCCACAGCGTTGGTTGTATAGTGGTGATGACAAGTTGGGTAAATTAACACTACGAGGAGTCAGTTAGGCTGAACCACAAACAAGACAACAACATGACGGCACCAGCGATGAAGATATGCTTTCTCGCTCGAAGGGATTCCATGGCAAGGAACACCGCGTCCACGCCATTTTGAGTCCACAAATTTCAGAGCCACGTGGTGCGCTGTTCACGGAGGAGTTAGCTATCAAGGTCGCGAAAATGGTGCTCAAGGCTCAACAACGACGAGGAAGAAAAGTGTGAGAACCGAAGTAAGACGACTCGAAGAGGGGCGTCTCGCGTTCAAGTGGGCCAGGTTTGAACGCAAGGGCTTTTGAAGTGTCATAAGAAGAATTTCAAGCTTACAAAATCCACATGAAGGATGGAATGGACAAGATGAAGAAACAATTGGAAGTCTCTAAACAACCGGAGCTGGTTATTTCTTCATCCTCGGAAAGTGACAACAGCGCTGCCGCTGCGAGCCTACAAAAACTTCGTGAAGGATATCAAACAACCATGGGGACACAGGAGACGTCTCTTGGACATATGCGCAGCGAGCTGGAGGCTTTCGAAAGGGGTCAAAATGCCGCACAGGAAACATCGTTGACTACCATTCTCAGTGAGGTTGAAAACCAGAAGAGCACTACGAACACACTGGTTGTCCAACTGGAGAATCAAATACAAGTCTTGCAAGCTGACAAGACACAGGTGCCAACAACAGCACATGTCAATGAATGCCTGCAAAAGGTGCAGACAGGGGTTGGGGAATTGGCCATTGTGCACCAGTATGTGAAATACCGTGAGTAGGAAGGTGGATGCCACGGCCACGTAGGAAGAGAACGACCACAGGGAATTGGAAGCGAAAATCAGTCTCCTGACAAGACAGGCCCTGTGGAGGGATACGAATGCCGAAGACATCGGGACTGACATGAGTCAGGCACGTCAGGACCTCCATGAACTCCAAGGACAACTACATCAAGTACAACCAAAGATGGCCCTTGATCATCAGGGCATCAGTCAAAAGTTGCCGACCAGCAAATTGTTTGTACAGCGTCATGGCAGCGAGACCAAGGCATCACTGGAGACAATTTTCAGGAGGCAAGATGAGATGGACGCCTGGATGACCCGGCAAGACAATGAAACCAGACAATTCCGCACAAAGGTGCAAGAGCGCCATGACGCCTTGGAGAGATGGCTTGAGGAGCATGATAACCGCCTGAAGTGGATTCAAAAAATGGGGCAGGATCACAGGGCCGAGATTCTTTTGGGGGACACCCTGAAATAATGGAGTTGGTCAATGAGGTGAAAAAATATGCCAACAAGGCGCGGGGCCACGCCACTGATGCGGAGGGCCATGCAACCACCGGTAGCACGTGACAGCAATTGGCACAGTCAGCACTGCACGATGTGAATTAGGTTCCGACGGTGGTCTCAAGAAGAAGGGAGGCCAAGGAAACAGAGATGGAGAATGTGAAGGCAAGGCTGCAGGGTAAAGAAAAGGACGCACACGGCCAGACGCTTCTCAGATTGCAAGTGGCTGAGGGCATGGTCCAACGTGCTGAGCAGGCTTTGGCCAGCAGTGAGGCCACGAGACCTACGCTGATGCCAGCGAGTTCGCTCAGGAGACATCAAAGAGGCTTGCCGCGATTGAAGATACCGTGAAGCGAGCAGAACAGCTCTATGCCAGATTACTTGACATGCAGAACAAGTCAGACGAGATCCGGGAACCGCACAAGGACACGGTACAAGACAAAGACGGCAGAGATCAGTAGTCTGCAGCAACTCTGTCTTGAGTTGCGGAGCCGGACAACGAAGGCAGAAGGAGAACCGTAGAACCACCCAGGTTGGTGTGAACAGAGATTTGAGATTAATGCAGTCAGCGTCAAGGAAGTGAAGCGTCAATTAGACACTGAAGTTG
The DNA here is from genome assembly GCA_964036045.1 of Eutreptiella sp. 'Long Island Sound 2002'. Classification (NCBI taxonomy): domain Eukaryota; phylum Euglenozoa; class Euglenophyceae; order Eutreptiales; family Eutreptiaceae; genus Eutreptiella; species Eutreptiella sp. 'Long Island Sound 2002'. Next base: position 130,982,085 of record OZ038378.1, on the reverse strand, counting down.
ATAAGCGAGTTGCGTTGGACGACAGTGTCTGCAAAATCTGACGCTGGTATGACCAACGGAAGGAAAAAATCGAGGCAACGGTGGACAAAATGCAGAAGGAGCGCAGTGATGGACGTGAGCCCCACAATCCCTGATGCTACCTTGAAGGTTGGAGGTTTGAGGTTTGATTTTGCGGGTACTAGAAGCCTTTTGGCCCCGGGGGGCCACGTGGTCGTGCCAGGTGATATCCTCCCCACCGAGTCCTAGTTGAGGGCCCTCCAAGACGCACCTCCTGCCTGGTGGCGGAGTCCCCCGTGTTCACAGGGCTCAGAGCCCCGTCCCTCCCCGGCCTCCCCTTTTCGCCACTCCCCGGTCAGTGCGTCAATTCGCAGCTGTGGCTGCGGGCGCTTACCCAGCGCGTCGCCCCCCTAATGCGTGGTCGCCCGGGCTGCCGGCGCTGTCAGGCCCGTGTTACTGGCTTTTCGCCAGTGGGACCCCCGTGGGCTGGCGCGGAGGCCGCCTAGGCGTGGGGCTGGTGCGTGGCGCTATGCGCCACCACTGCCTCGGCAGGTGCAGTGCCCTGGTCGTGTGTGTGCGGCGCTCGCGGCCAGTTCGGGGGGGTTTGGGCCGGTGCCGGGTGTTGTGTCTCCCCTGTTTCCCCCTGCCCGCCCCGCGTTTCCTGTGCTGTGTGTGGCGGGCCGTCTTGTCTGGGTGTCCCTTATCCTCGCTCGCTGGTACGCCATTCCATGCGGTCTGTGCGTTCCACGGGCTCGGTCCGGTTGCCCTTCTGGTTTTCCCCGCGTGTCCCTTGTGTGTGTGTGCGCTTGCGCTCTCGCGGCGTCCGCGCCCCCCCCCCCCCCTCCCCGGGTTGGTGTGGCGCGCGCACCTCGCGCGGTCCCGGTGCTGGGCGCTGGTAGGGCCGTTCCACTCTGTCCGTGCCCCTCCGTGTGTCCGGCCTCCGTCCCGTGCTCCGTTTGGCTTGCTATGGGGCGGGCGGCCCTGTCCCATTTCCCCCTACCTGGCGTGGGGCTGTGCGCTCCGTGTGGGGTGGGTGCGGGCGTCGGGACCCGTCACCAACCCCACCGCGCGCTGTAGGGGCGGCACGAGGGCGCCCGGGGGGGGCGCTTCTTGCCTGGGTGCGGGGCGCCCGGGGTTGGGCGCTCTCTCATCCCCGACGACTCTTCCTTTCGGCCGTGCGGCTGGGGCGCACTACCCACTGGCTGTGGGTGCCGGGGATGCAGGCCTGGGGACCCGTCACGAAACCCACAGCGCGCGCTCTTGGGAGCTGGCTTTGCGCGCTGTGGGGGCGGCATGAGGGTGCCGGGGGGGGGCGCCTCTTGCCTGGGTGTGGGGCGTCCGGGGTCGGGCGCTCTCCCACCCCCGACCACTCGTCCTTTCGGGCGTGCGGCCGGGGCCCACTACCCTGTGGCTGTGGCTGCGGGGGTTGCGGCCATGGGGACCCGTCACCAATCCCACAGCGCGCGCTCTTGCGAGCTGGCGTTGCCCGCTGTGCAGGCGGCATGAGGGTGCTTGGGGGGGGCGCCTCCTGCCTGGGTGTGGGGTTTCCGGGGTCGGGCGCTCTCCCACCCCCTACCACTCTACATTTCGGGCGTGCGGCCGGGGCCCACTACCCACTGGCTGTGGGTGCGGGGGGTGTGGGCGTGGGGAACCGTCACCAGCCCCAGAGCGCGCGCTCTTGGGAGCTGGCTTTGCGCGCTGTGGGGGCGGCACGAGGGCACCCGGGGGGGGCGCCTCTTGCCTGGGTGTGGGGCGTCCGGGGACGGGCGCTCTCCCACCCCCGACCTGTCGTCCGTTCGGGCGTGCGGCCGGGGCCCACTACCCACTAGCTGTGGGTGCGCGGGCTGCGGGCATGGGGACCTGTCACCAACCCCACAGCGCGCGCTCTTGCGACCCGGCGTTGCGCGCTGTGGGGGCGGCATGAGGGTGCTGGGGGGGAACGCCTCTTGCCTCGATGTAGGGCGTCCGGGGGCGGGCGCTCTTCCACCCCCGACAACGCGTCTGTTCGGGCGTGCGACCGGGGCCCACTACCCACTGGCTGTGGGTGCGGGGGATGCGGGCGTGGGGACCCGTCACCAACCCCACAGCGCACGCTCTTGCGAGCTGGCTTTGCGCGCTGTGGGGGCGGCATGAGGGTGCCCGGGGGGGGCGCCTCCTGCCTGGGTGTGGGGCACCCGGGGTCGGGCGCTCTCCCACCCTCGACCACTCGTCCTTTCGGGCGTGCGGTCGGGGCCCACTACCCACTGGCTGTGGGTGCGGCGGCTGCGGGCGTGGGGACCCGTCATCAACCCCACAGCGCGCGCTCTTGCGAGCTGGCTTTGCGCGCTGTGGGGGCGGCATGAGGGTGCCCGGGGGGGGCGCCTTCTGCCTGGGTGTGGGGCGTCCGGGGTCGGGCGCTCTCCCACCCCCGACCACTCGTCCTTTCGGGCGTGCGGCCAGGGCCCACTGAAGCGGTACCCAGAACCCCATGGCCAGGTTACGGCATACAACCGGTCTCCGGTCCACTAACCCCATGTACGGCGTGTTCCGTGCCGTGAAGCCCCGCATCGGCAATCGATGCACCGCCAGCGGAGATTTGTGTGGTGGGAGCCACCTTTTTGGGCAATATGTGGTATGTGCCATGTGTTGTGTTGCGTGCCCATTTGGCGGGTCCATTGCTCCGAGTCGAACCCGCCAATGGACCTCATACTGTGCAAGCCCCTTCTCCATACTCTCTACGGTCAATTGCAAGCCTAACCTTCGTGAAGGGAAGCTTGTGTGGTGAACCCGAAGCGATGCGTTGGGAGCAAGGGGTGTATTTTACAATTTTCCATATTTTCATGTGCCCACTTGGGAAGTGGCGCTCGTAACCTTTCAAGGCGCCCCAAGTGGAGCACATATGTGGGATCGAAGGTCATTAGTGTCAAGTCATTGTGTGTAGAAGGATTAAGTGATTGCACGATCCAAGCCGAAGATATTATAATATAATTATGCACCTTTCAAGGCACTTTTGTGTGTGCTTGTGCCAATTTTGCCATTTTTGGCCCGTCATGATGTCAAGTGGCGACCGTGTATCTCAACGTTGCGCTCGATTGACATCATGATTCAAGTATGATATGAGGGTACATACTTCGCTGCCCAACATATCTTGAACCCGGCGAATAACTCCTCTTAGGCTTGGCATACCGTGGCCGCCATGTTGGCGATTTGGGACTATCCCAAATCATGGGCTCACTTGGCGACCCTGCCATTCCCAATATCGGAGGAGTTGGGCGACGCCCAAAAGATATGTTGGACCAATGTGACTTGATACCAATCCTATGGCACACTCCGGTCCGAGTCGGGCATGTGCCTCATTTGCCCCAACCATGAGTGTGCGCATTTTTGGCCATTTTGAGCATTTTTCCACTTTTGCTGCCCGCCGTGCCCCATGTTCTAACCTTCGTGCACGCCGGACGCATGGACCAATGGACCATATATGACATGGGTGTTATGGGTAATGGTCCCCATGGTCCACACACCACGTGGGCGAAGCGGAGCCGCCTTCGTCAAGGCGCTAGCCCAAAGTGAGTGTGGGCAATTTAGCAATTTTGACATTTGTGGACCCAATTGGGATCGTCACCACGCCGAGTGGCATGAAGATCTTTGGGAGCCAAGTGCATGGGAGTCTCCATTGGACTCCCGGTGGATCGCGTATGGAATGGCAGATCCGATCTCCAAGCCGGCGTGGAGATATACTATTGGGAGCACACCGAATTTTGGCTCATTTCAAGCAGCCAAAATGACCCAATTTTGGGACCCCAATTTCCCCCTTCCGTGTGGTCAATTGGCGGCCCCATTTCTATAAGCCCATAGGGAGCCCGGACCTAAATCCAAGTTGTACACTCAGATATAAGTCCTAGGTCCTGCCTCCCACCCTGTGAGCCATTGGCCTTACCTTGGCCGGGCGAGCCACGCGTGGGAGTGACGCCAATTTTGGTGATTTTGGCATCATGACCCCACATGACTCATCCGTGTTGCCCTGATGCCGGGACCTCAGAGGGAACCAGGTTGGGTGAGGGCTCCAGGGGGTTTGTACTCGAAGGGCATGGGGTCAGTTGCCTCGTCCCTACCTCTGGCGGGTCCGGACGAGGGGTCATTTTGGGGGATTTTTGAGTTAATTTCAGTTTGGGCTCAAACAGCCCATTTTCAGATACCAACTCCTGGGTGATAATGGCGGGGCCATATCTCTGACTCAGAGTTGAGTTCGGACCTGCCATTAAGGGAGCAGTGGGAGCCACTGTCTGTTTGCCTTGGAGCCACTTGGTTCCCAGGAACTCGCCTGTGGCTGGGCGGGACACCCCCCCTATTGGCAGGGTTTCAGGGTCCGGACTGAGCAGGGCATGGGTTGTGTTTGAGCCCCCGCCCCCATCAGCCACTGAGAGGGTCGGACCTGGGATCGGGATATGAGTTGGGACTGAGTGTCTATGGTCCTGTGATGCCCTTACCCCAGTCCAGTCTTAGCCCCATGTGTACATATCCCGATGTGTTGCTGTACATACTTTCGTTCCCTCTTTGCAGAGTGGCAAGGATTCTGAAACGCTTTGTCACATGACATGAGCGCATTGATGCCCCTGTGAGCGTAGTGCTTTGCCTGCCTGCTCACTTGCGCGTGTCCCGCAGCGTCCCGTGGCCGGCCCCCCACGGGAACGCATCAAAAGCGTTTCACCGCCGCGGGGTTACCCAACCCTCGCGTGCCACTCGGGGCCACCAACCCCGAGCAGCGCGTCGCAGCAGCGCGGCGCAGCTCGCAGCTCGCAGCGCAGCGCAGCGTCTCGCAGCGCAGCGCAGCGGCTCGCAGCGCCACTCAGCGACAGCGCCGAGTTCGTCACGGAGCCCGCAGCGCCGTCCAGAGCATCGCCCTGACCGCGCAGCAACCGTGAAAGAGGTGCACAGACCCGGACTCCTGCATCAGCCCCATCGGCCGACCCGGAGTCCCATCGGCCGACCAGCAAGGCCGCGTCAACCACCTCCACAACCACCGGCTGACCAGCACCAGCCGCACATCCAGCCCAGTGCTGCAGCACCCGCCTCAACAACCACCACAAGTTCGTTGAGTAGAACGGGTGCACACCAAGGACCTCAAGACCAAGCACGCCCCCACTGCCATGGTGAATTGGCAGGAAGCGGGCAGGACGTGGCCGCGGCCCCACCCCCATGCAGCACGCCTGCTGCGTGGGTTGGTTTGGGACCAGCACTACCGCCACAGCCACCCCCAGTGCGAAGGCGGCATGCCCAGGAGCTTCGAGCTCCGCACGGACATCGCCCCCGACCGCCTGCAGGCCGTGGAGGACTGGCTGCGGGCGGAAGGGTACGAGTACCGCCACCAGCAGAGGCGCTGGAGGACGTGGACCCGGCCGGACAGGCCCGGCGAAGGCCTGCGTCCCGACGGGATTGAGGAGGACGAGGAGCCCAACGTGTACCCGTCGGGCGCCTCGATCAACGTCTCCCTGTGGGACGTGATCGAGAGGAACTTCCCGGAACCGGGGAGCGAGCGCAGGCTGCAGGGCAGCAGCAGTGCGTCTCCGGGGAAGGAGAAGCGGTCCGTGGGGGACAAGAAGAGGGACCGGAGGTGGCGGGAGTACCAGGAGTCCCTGGCCGCCGAAGCCGCCCAAGGCGCCAAGGGCGGAACCCCAGCCCCCAGTCCCCAACGGGCCAATGGTGGTCACCGACCCGGCTCCACCACCCTTGGCGACTACATCCAAGTCGCCAGGCAGACCCAGGCCAAGCCCCGTTCGCTGCTCCTGAGGGCCCGGCAGGCCGCAGCAGGCCCCAGCAGCGACGTGGAGTCGGCCCGACGCGGGAGGATGCCGGCCGACCAGGCCAGCTCCAGCAGCAGCGTCGCTCCCGAAAGGGACGTAGCGCGCGCCTGTGAGCGCGCCTGTGGGGTGCCCTGCAACCGTCGGGTTGCCCGGCAACGGGCCAAGCAGTACAGCGCTGCCGTGGAGGGCGCCGCCGGCATCGCCCAGGAGGAGGCTGCCGAGTGGGCGCATGGCATGGCCATCCACACCCAGTCCATGGCGGCCATTGCGGCCGGACTCACGGCCGTAGCCGCCCATGGGGCAGCAACTGCCCAGGTCAACGGTGAGTTGGCGGCAGCCGACGAGGAAGCCCGCCTGACGCAGGAGGCCAATGCCTGCAAGGAGGCCGAGGTGAAGGCGCTGGAAGAGGCGCTTGCCCAAGAGAGGGCAAAGAAGGAGGCGGAGGAAAGGGCCCACGCCGAAGCGACGGCTAAGGCCCAGGAGGACGCCGCCAAGAAGGAAGCCATCGAGGCCGCGCGACGGAAGGTCGCTGAGGAGAAGGCCAAGACGGAGGCGGAGCTGGCGGCGTTGGAGGCGCAGAAGGCGCAGCTGCAGCAGGCCCGGGAAGCCGAGGCGGCTCGTGCTCGGGAAGAAGCCGAAGCGCGAGCTGCTGCAGCCACCGCCGCCGCCATGGAGGAGGCAGAGGCCAAACTCCGCCGCGATACTCCCCCGGGAGGATCACGAGTGGAGACCCTTCGAAAGCTTTTCGAAGGGGACGCCTCCTCCAGGATGAAGCTGGATGAGGCGGACACGGGCAGCAGTGGGAGCAGTGGCACCACCGCCCATCGACGGAGGAAGGGCAAGGGGAAGACCCCCGAGAGGCCGCGGAGGCCAACGGGAGGACACCCCCACGACAGTGACCCCTTCTTCACCGCCAGTGACGGGGATGAACGAGGCCGTCGACATCGCCAAGTGGTGGCTTGGACGGGCGGAGGCGGCGGAGACGTCCCCATGGAACCGGAAGGTGAGGATGAGGATCCCCCTCCTCCCTACCGGAGCTCCGAGTCCTCCGTGACCGAGACGCCCAGGTGGGGCGACATGGACGAGGATGACGACATGGAGTTCGGCATCACGAGGAAGCGCCAATCCTCGGACCCACCGAGGCGACCTGGCGGAGACCCACCGGGACCCCCTGGCAGAGGACCTTCTGGACCCCCTGGAGGACGCCCACCAAGTGGACCCCCTGGAGGCGGACCACCGGGCGGGGGAGGACCCCCTGGACCGGGCGGACCCGGCGGAGGCCCTCCTGGAGGACCCCCTGGGGACCCCGACGACCCACCAGGGAACGGCGACCCGGATACCACCTGGCGGTGGATTGTCTACCTCCGCAGGAGAGTCCAGTTGCTCGAGCTGGAGGTAGACACGGGCAAGAGCGAGATGGCTCGCATCTCCACGGTCGCCGCGCGCGCGCAGAAGGACCTGGACATCGCCAGGGCCGAGACCAAGTCGCTAACCAACGTCGTCAGCGGCCTGCAGGAGAGGCTGGATGCGCTGGAAGCCCGTGGGAGCGTCGGCAGCGACCACCCACCCCTGGAGTCTGGCTCGTCGGACGACGGCTGGGGACCCGGACCAGGTCCAGGCAGACCCCACGCCCCCGGCGGAGCCCCCAGGAGTCGCCCCAGCGCCAGTGCCCCCTCTCTCAACGCCCCCTCTCACCACAGCGCGGGCCGCCGCAACGAGCGCGTGCCGCCCGGCAGTGGCAGTGAGGGATGGCGCGATGAGTGGCTCAGCGCGGACTACCACAACCGCCGTGCCCCACCGCGGACGCCTGTACGCCCCCGACGCCCGGCACCAGCCCCGGCGCCAATCCCCAGGGCTGGAGGACGTTATGGTGGACTCAGGGATGAGGTCCCCAGAGGAGACGTGGAGTGGGATGTCGGCGAAGGTGAGGACCTGGACCTGGACCTGGAGGAGTTCGACATCAGCCCGCCGCGTGGTGTACGACGGGAGGCCGCTGAACGCAGCCGCCGGCGCCGTGATGAGGATGCGTACATGGATGCAGTACGGCGTGAACATTTTGGTTCAGCGTACGTGGAGGAACCGCGGCGTAGCCACAGGGATTCCATGGAGGAGATGGACGTGGCGGCCGTGGGAGTCCGTGGGAGAGGCCGATGGGAACCTCGGTCGACCTCGCGGCCGGCGTTCATGGTCTCTAAGGCCGCGGATGCCGCCGTGTGGGAAGACTTGAAGGACATCAAGCCCCCCATGTACGACGGCAACCCCCTCAACCTCGACCGCTTCTTGGAGAAGCTGGACGATTGGGGGCTGACCGTCACTGGAGACCTGCCTCCCGCTGATGCGGAGAAGTATGTCTTCAAACGGTTCAGGTACCGCCTGCCGGAAGTGCTCGGAGAGCTATACTTCATGGCGACCAAGGAGGGGAAAATCAAGACCCTCAAGGAAGCCAAGAAGTGGCTCAACGAGCAGGAGCGGGTGGACGCTCCGCAGGTGGCGGCCAAGCGCTGGAAGTCCATCAAGCTTGAGCATGATGGACGGGAGATCCGCCTACGAGAGTGGCGGGACTTCCGAGGGAAATACACCCTCTTCCGCCGCAACGTGGAGGATTGGAACGAGGGTGACGAGCAGGCTCGCCTGCTCTCCATGCTGCCGGAAGCATGGATCAAGAGGGTCACCAAGGAGGAATCCAAGAGGGCCAAGTCCAACCACACGGTCAAGATGATGCTCCCCAAAGAGTATCACTCGAACGTGGTGGCTTGGGCGAAGAAGAACGTGGCCCGGGATGTCAAACGGCACTCCCTGCGGAACGCTTTTCTCATCACCGTCTCGGGCGATCGCGAGAAGACCGCGATGTGGCGCCTTGACGACTGTGAGTTGAGCGGCCAGACCATCCGTCTGCAGCCCATCCTGGCGCGGATGAGCTGCGACGAGATCCTGGAGTGGGTTGGCGAGGAAGTACTCAAGGAGTACCGAAACCTCCACCACACCCGCGGGTTGAGGCCCGGCGACCGCGACGTCAACTACGTTGGCGAGGGACCTGGCGGGGAAGATGCCATGGACCCAGCGGGAGCCGGCGGCGATGAGACTCTCGTCGACGATGACGACGACGATGAGCCCGCCGAAGTGGCCGTGTGTGCCTTCGTGGCCAAGAACCTGAGCGCGGGGAGCAAGCCGGGAAACTGGAAACCCCTGCAGCAGGGTTGGAGGAAGCAGGAGAAGAGGGACCCTCGCCGCATTGGCGACCCTCCGCTGTCCTTTGGGGAGTTCATACGAGCTCACCCTCAGGGCTGTTTCGTGTGTTATGGGAGGAAGCGAGGCTTCAACCATGACCACCGAACATGCCCTGTCCACAAGGCCGACACGGAGGCTTACAAGAAGGCGCACGGGTCGAAGAAGCGTGCGCCCGCGGGTATCCGGGAAGCCAAGATGGAGGTGGACAAGGACGAGCTGGCCAAGCTGATGTCGTCGGTGGGGACCGAATTGGCCAAGGAGATCCAGGAGATCAAGCGGAACTGGGTCCCCAGATCGGACAACAAGAACAAGGAGAACAACCAGAACAACCAGAACAAGGACAAGGACAAGAAGCCTACTCGTGGTGAGAGGAGGAAGAAGGGCGTCAACGACGTTGAGGCCGAGGAGAACACCCCCTCTTCCACAACCGACGCCCCCTAGCGGAGCCCCTGCAGCCAAGGGCCCCAGCTAGGGCGGTCGCAGGATGGTGACGTGGGAAGCGCCGAACCATCCCTGTTGGGAGTCGGTAAACACAAGGGGACTGCCGCGGGCGGAAGGCCCGGTCTGGCGCCCAGTCGCGGAGGCGGGGTGAGGGCAAGTGAAGGCACGAACCCTTGCACCCGTCCGTCCTTCGCGACCAAGAACGTGTTTGATGTACTACAGGATCTATCCGAGAGTATCGGAGGATCACCCGGACCGCAGCTGGATGCTGCAGATGGGCAGCCTGAGCCCATTGTCCACGACCTACACCAGTCGCTTGTTGAGCTTCTGGAACGGCCGGAGATCCTGAGTTTGCACGCCGTGCGCCGTGTCGGTCGCGAGCGGCAGTTGCATCTTAAGGTCCATGCCCTATGCGGGGAAGTGGAAAAGGTTTTCGACGTGTTGGTCGACACGGGAGCTCAAGTCAGCTTGGTCAAGGCTGGCCTACTTCCACCAGAGTGTCTGACCGACAGTCGGAAGCCTGTCAGGCTGAAGGTGGCGAACGGCCAGTACATGGTGGGAGGCACGAAGGAAGCGGCCATTGGACTGCAGTTCGTGAACAATCGTGAGCTGAGCCGCCCAGACCTCGGCAAGGAAATCCTCTTGCACGGTCGCTTCTACGAGGCCGAGATGGACTGGGACATGATCGTTGGGTACGACTTCATGATGGAGACGGACTCCGGCGTCCTCCCGGCCCAGGCTTCCATGACCCTGTACCAGGACGACCAACTCTCGTGGCTTTCGTCACCTGAGCACCATGTGGAATGCCAATGGATCCACCCCGAACGCAATCAGCTCGAAGTGGCCGCGCTGGACACTGAGCCAACTGGTCCTGCAAACCAGGAGTACGGCGTAAGGCCGGAAGTGGCGAGCCGAGTTGTCGCGGACTTGGGAGCTTCGGATCTGGCCCTGGATGCGTTCTCTTCAGGAACCTCCGCCCATCTGCGGGTGTGTGAGAAGTACTGGAGCGCACAGGACTCCGCGTGGAAGAAGCACTGGGGTCCGCATCAGGGACTGATGTGGATCCATTGCCCCCGTTGGGACATTCCAAGAGCGATAGCGAAGATTCGCAAGGACCGCTCCAAGGCAGTGCTGGTTGTTCCTATGGGATGCACCGAGGAGGAAAGTACCCGGCATTGGGTAGCCTCATTGACCAACATGACCTTGAACAAGGTCGTCCTACCGGCTGGAGAGAGTGTCTATCAGGACGCTAAGGGACAGCCCATGCCACCCCAGAGATGGCCAACAGAATTCCACTATGTGGATGGGGGCCTTGATCAGGCCGACACCACGGACTTCGTGTGTGTCAACCGTATCATAGCAGAGCCTTGGAGGCAATGCTTTGCGGTTCCCCCTGTTGACATCGAAGAATCGGACTCCGAAGACCCCCTCACTGAAGAGGAGTGGGATCTGGTTCAGGGGTATATGGATCAGCCCTTTCACGACTGGGGGAACCAGCGTGAGGGGAAAGGCCAGGACAAAGACTGGTGGGAAGTGGACTCAATCGTCTCCGGTTCCTATGACGGGAATACCTTCGTACAGAGGGTGCTGGATCACATGTCCAGCCAAGACGAGCCGCCTGGCGGTAACCCACCCACCTACGGCGATCTGTTCCGAGGCAAGACCAGGGATGGCCCATTGGGCCACCTGGGAAGACCACCTGAGCCGAAAGCGAGCGGGGTCGCTACCCCTCAAGTAAGCTCCGTGGTTCAAGTGCCCGGAAAAGCCAAGGCGGAGTCCGATGACTGCCCCAAGATCCAGGCATTGAGGGCCAGGCTGAAGCAGAAGTATGGTGACACCTTCTTCAGCGGTAAGCCTGTATTTCCCCCACCGGTGCGTGGACCCTATGGCGAGGCCAAGATACGACTGAAGCAGGACCGTCGTGTGTATCGCCACCGGGAGTTTGCCCTGAGGGGCGAGGGGAAAGAGGCCATGGAGAAGATCCTCCGTGACTTCATCCAGAGAGGCTGGCTTGAGCCGTGCCACTCCGAGTGGGCCTCTCCCTGCTTCGTCGTCCCCAAGAAGGTTGCCGGTGAGTGGCGGCTCGTGGTCGACTACCGCGGCCTGAACGCCCAAACGCAGCACGACAGCTATACGCTGCCCCTCATTGAGGACATGCTGCAAAAGCAACACCGGCGGAGGATCTTCACGGTGATTGACCTGAAACATGGTTATCATCAGATGCCTCTCGCCGAAGAGTCCCGTGCCTGCACAGCCATGAGCACTCCACTTGGACCTCTCCAGTGGAAGGTGATGCCCATGGGCGTCACCAACGGCAATGCGGCTTTTCAGCGGATGCTGGAGAACCTGCTTGAGCCGGTGCGCGACTGTGCGGACCCCTTCGTGGACGACGTGATCATCGCGTCCGGGGACCCCAGCATGAGCTACGAGGAGCTCCTGGAGGCACACGAGAGGGACGTCACTCGAGTGCTGGACCTTCTGGTTCGGCACAAACTCACGGGCAGCAGTGACAAGGCCACCATTGCGGTAAGCGAGGTGGTCTTCGCTGGCCACGTAGTCGGGAACGGGCAGCGAAAGCCCATACCTGGCAAGGTGGCTGCGATTGAGCACTGGGAAAAGCCCAAGACGGTCTCTGAGCTACGGGCGTATCTGGGGTTCTGCAACTACTACTCGGGGTATATCAAGATGTATGCCGAGTATGCAGCCCCCATGACGACCATGCTCAAGGGCAACCGAGAGGAGACCAAGAAGGGGTCCAAGAAGGCTCTGGTCTGGACTGAAGAGTCCGACCGTGCCTTTGAGGGGATGAAGCAGGCGCTGCTATCCGCAATGGGTCTGCACCTCGTGGATCCCGACCGAGGGTTCGTCCTGCGCACCGACGCTTCCGACTACGCCATTGGCGCTGTGTTGGAGCAAGTGCTTGACGACGGGAGGCACGTGCCCGTGGCCTTCTGGAGCCGAGTCCTGGCGGAAGGCCAGAGACGGACGTGGACGCCCCGTGAAAAGGAGGTGTATGCCATCGTCATGGCTCTCAGGAAATGGGCTGGGTACATAGCCCTCCATCCCGTCACCGTCTGCACCGACCATCAGAGTCTGCAGTCGTGGCACAAGGAGCACGTGGACACCCCCTCAGGTCCCGCCTCCCGACGGGCAAGATGGCATGAGACCTTGGCCAAGTTCGACCTTACGGTTGTGTATATTCCTGGAAAGGATAACACCGTGGCGGACTGTCTCAGTAGGTGGGCCTATCCCGCCAGCAAGGGCATGCAGGACATCTCTGCCCATGGCGATGAGGCTGAGACCGCTGAAGCCAAGAAGATCATTGAAATGGAGCGCCTGATGGAGGAGGAGGATGTTAAATGCTTCGTCGTCATGGCTGCAGATGCCCCCCTCGCTTCGAGGGTGAGCAGAACGGTCAGTGTACTCGCCCCTGTGGGTGCCGCGGGCGGAAGGCCCGGTCCGGCACCCCCTGTGGGAACTGAGTCCCACAAGCACCTCTTCCCTGAGTCTTGCCTCCAGGACGACTGGACCGACGATTACGCCAAGTCTGAGGCCTTTGCGGCCGAGTATAGGGCTGTGACCGACCCTGATGACGGGCAGAAGTGGCCAAAGGGGCTGACTGAGGAAGATGGCAAGCTCTACCGGAATGGTAAGCTACTAGTACCAGAGTCCCGGGTGCTCGAGCTGTGTGAAGCTTGGCACCACGTCATGCTGCACCCAGGGGTCAAGAAGCAAGCTCTTGACATGCAGCGTCGGTTCGAGATCGACCATATCGTTCTCTACACCGCCATCAAGAAGGTCAGGAAGGGTTGCTCGGTCTGTCAGGCCTGCAATCCCGATAACCGGAACGTCAAGGGGGAAGCCCAATGGACCCCGGTTCCTGACCAGCCCATGGAGAGCGTGGCCATGGACGTCTTCTCCATGCCTGAAGTGCACATTGGCAAGGAGACCTTTGACTGTGTGGTTCTCTGCGTGGACCGCCACAGCGGCTACGTTGTAGCCGTTCCGGCACGCAAAAAGGGGTTGCTTGCCAAGGAAGTGGCAGTCATGATGATTCGTCATTGGCTGACCGTCTTTGACATCCCCCGCACCATTTGCAGTGACCGAGGGCCCCAGTTTACTGGTGGCTGGTTCAAGGCTATGTGTTCCCTCATGGGGATACGTCATGCCAAGAGCGTCGCCTATCTCAGCCGGTCTAACGGCCGTGCTGAAGTGGCTGGACGGCAGCTGTTCGAGAAGCTGCGCAAGATCCACATCACCAATCCACGGCGGAACTGGTTTGAGGAGATGTGGCCTGCTCTGAAGGCCCATCATGACACCCCCACTCCGGGCGGTTTGTCCCCTCACCAGATTCTGTTCAGCAGGGACCCCCTGGGTAGGGGACTTCCCTTGTCTGGTGATGGCATGGCTATGGACGCCAACGAGTTCTTCGCGCGGCAAGAGCAAACGGCGCGGGACATCCGCCAGCAGCTTGGGAAGGAGCATGCTGAGCGTCAGAAGTCCGCCCCGAGCTCGACAGCGCAGAAGTTCAGGGTGGGAGACCCGGTGTGGGTGATCAGACCCCGCCCCATGGGCACCCACCGCACCAAGACCTGGTTCACACCCGGCGAGGTGGTGCGCAGGATTGGTGAGGACACCTACCGCATCAAGGTGGGTCACGGACAGTTCCGGGAGCGCCACGAGAGTCAACTCCGTGTGCGGGAACCCGACCTCCGTGGCCAACATGTGTCCCTGAGCTATGCCGCACATGAGGCCGATTCGGACGACGACTATGCTGAGCAGGATGACTACACAGTCGAGAAGATCCTGGCTCAGCGTCCGAAAGCCTCGGCACCCGGAGGTCTGGAGTTCAAGGTTCGTTGGCGAGGCTATGGGCCGCCCCACGACACCTGGGAACCCGTCTCCTCGTTTGTGCCGCGGGTCAATACTCCATTCATGGAGTACATCCGCAAGCACAAGACCAAGATCCACGTTTCGGACTTGGCAGCACTCACCCGGGCGATTGCAGCCAGGGGTGCCTGATCAGCGCCCTGAGCTCTCCCCTGATGCGTTTCGAGCGCTTGTGAGGCCGACGAATCGTCCCTTACTTGCTTGCTCTCTTCCATCTTTCGGTGACAGAGTGGCCATATACCCCCCCTGCTGAATCCAGAGGAGGATGGCCCCTCTCTTTCAATTCTATTCGTCACTCCCCACCTGCTGAATACTTGGGAAACCAGGTAGGGCGACTGACCTTCATTTTTCTGAGCTCTTGGGGCCTTGAAGCCCATACGACGTTGCGCAACGGATGCCGCTGTCATCGGCATTGCGAATTTCTGGTGTGTGGTCTGGTTCCATGGCACTTGCGGAATCCAGACCAGTCGACGTGTGTCAGCTGACTATATATGGCCTGCACTCAGGCGTTTTCCTGTCCACCCTCCTGCATTGCCTTATCCTGACCGTGGCGTGGTTTGGCGCTCTGTTCAGAGTGTGTTTACACGCCTATTTACCCCGTTTGTCTTGTCTTTCTGCCCTCCAGGATATGTGCATCTGTATGTTAAGTGTCATCAGCCCATCGCTGAGGGATGGACTGTTTTTCACCACGAATCGGGATACAGGGGCGCCTTGAGTCGCCGTGTACATGTTCTTACAGCCTGGTCCAGCCTGGACCAGTACTTGATTACAGATTCTACTGTTTGAGTGCCCGTGATACCGTGTTGCCCTATTCGCTGTGATGTGTGGAGATCCTGATGGCGCCAGGCGGGAAGCCCAGTTGCCTGACTACACTCCCAGCGGTCCGCCACTGTCAGTCCCAGTGTGAGCCTACCGATTTGCAGACGCACTTGCATTCGGATGGCGGCCTCCGGTGCTCCTGACCTCGGTCAGTCTGCCTGGGAAACTGGTGGTTTGAGGAGTCGACGCCTCCGCCCACACTGCATGAGGACTCCCTCATGTATGGCCTTCGTGGCAGTAGGGCGAGGGAAAAGACGGCCTTGATGCCCGATCCCTTCAGGAGGAGTTCCCTTAAGATCAGGGGTTCTTAAGGAGTTCGACTATGGCACTCTGGACTCGCGTCGTATGGATATGGACATGGTGCGCCCGAGGAAGGACCCGTGGGGACTCTCCCCAGTCGGGGGGTCTTGGGAAGCTTGGAGTAGCCTGATGGATCTTTGTGGTCGCTCTCGACTTGTGGGACCACCTCGGTCGTCGTGTGTCGCCTATGTTGGCCGTGTATGCCACTGCCACTGTGGTTGTGACCGTAGCAGCCGGCACCCTGTGCGCCTGGTATGGGTTAACGGGTCCTTTGGATGCCGAACAATCGCCGCCAGGACCCGGGACTTGATACTTCATACTATACATGTGCTACGAGCTTTTACAGCGTCATACCTATCCCACTGTGGGATACCTATCTTACTGTGACTTACTGGAGTGCGGATGTGACACCCCCCCCCTTTTCAGGAAGTGGTCCTGGGTACCCGCTGCCATGCGTGGGTGTTATCGAGCCCCCCCAGGGTTTGCTCTAAGGAGGGGGGTGAAGCGGTACCCAGAACCCCATGGCCAGGTTACGGCATACAACCGGTCTCCGGTCCACTAACCCCATGTACGGCGTGTTCCGTGCCGTGAAGCCCCGCATCGGCAACCGATGCACCGCCAGCGGAGATTTGTGTACCAGAATATTAGGGAATCAACAGGGTTTTATTTTCATATTGTTTCCGTCAATTTTTACGCTTCCGTTCTGATACTCACTGTTTTGACTGCTGGCGGTTGGTTCGCGACTTTACCGTAACCGCCAGTTTAACTGTAATTAATGGAAATTTTAACGCTATCCGCGACGAAGGCTCCAAAGTCGCCAGGAACTGCATTGATGCATCCGCAATTTTCATAATTAATACTCGCAACCTTAATCCGAATTTTTCAGGATGTCGAAATCGGATTTTCGACTTCGACATCCCCGCACTTGATTTGACCTCTTTGGAGTGGACCTACGTGCTTCCTTATGCACGAATCAACTTTCCTTTTCTCTTGCCCTCCATTTGTCTTAAAGATATGGGCAAAACAAAGTTGATTCGTGAGGCCACTTGTGAAGGTCATGTCTCGTGTTGCTTGCGAGGAATTACGATAAGGAAACGTGGGATGTATTCACAATACTGCCGACGTAATTTAGGAAGCATAATATGCTTTGCGTCTCCACACGTGCGCGCTAGTGTAATGGATCATGGTCAATAGGGTAGAGTTTGCGTTATGACTCTTTGGCCATGACATTGCGTGCGTTAAGATAACTTTCGAGTGTAGCACGCAAGTGTTGGTGTTGCATAGGAACTCTCCTTGAGTTCCTATGAGCGATTGACACAAAGTTATGCCCTTGGAGGGGCATGACATATCGTGGTGGGAGCCACCTTTTTGGGCAATATGTGGTATGTGCCATGTGTTGTGTTGCGTGCCCATTTGGCGGGTCCATTGCTCCAAGTCGAACCCGCCAATGGACCTCATATTGTGCAAGCCCCTTCTCCATACTCCCTACGGTCAATTGCAAGCCTAACCTTCGTGAAGGGAAGCTTGTGTGGTGAACCCGAAGCGATGCGTTGGGAGCAAGGGGTGTATTTTACAATTTTCCATATTTTCATGTGCCCACTTGGGAAGTGGCGCCCGTAACCTTTCAAGGCGCCCCAAGTGGAGCACATATGTGGGATCGAAGGTCATTAGTGTCAAGTCATTGTGTGTAGAAGGTTTAAGTGATTGCACGATCCAAGCCGAAGATATTATAATATAATTATGCACCTTTCAAGGCACTTTTGTGTGTGCTTGTGCCAATTTTGCCATTTTTGGCCCGTCATGATGTCAAGTGGCGACCGTGTATCTCAACGTTGCGCTCGATTGACATCATGATTCAAGTATGATATGAGGGTACATACTTCGGTGCCCAACATATCTTGGACCCGGCGAATAACTCCTCTTAGGCTTGGCATACCGTGGCCGCCATGTTGGCGATTTGGGACTATCCCAAATCATGGGCTCACTTGGCGACCCTGCCATTCCCAATATCGGAGGAGTTGGGCGACGCCCAAAAGATATGTTGGACCAATGTGACTGGATACCAATCCTATGGCACACTCCGGTCCGAGTCGGGCATGTGCCTCATTTGCCCCAACCATGAGTGTGCGCATTTTTGGCCATTTTGAGCATTTTTCCACTTTTGCTGCCCGCCGTGCCCCATGTTCTAACCTTCGTGCACGCCGGACGCATGGACCAATGGACCATATATGACATGGGTGTTATGGGTAATGGTCCCCATGGTCCACACACCACGTGGGCGAAGCGGAGCCGCCTTCGTCAAGGCGCTAGCCCAAAGTGAGTGTGGGCAATTTTGCAATTTTGACATTTGTGGACCCAATTGGGATCGTCACCACGCCAGATGACATGGAGATCTTTGGGAGCCAAGTGCATGGGAGTCTTCATTGGACTCCCGGTGGATCGCGTATGGAATGGCAGATCCGATCTCCAAGCCGGCGTGGAGATATACTATTGGGAGCACACCGAATTTTGGCTCATTTCAAGCAGCCAAAATGACCCAATTTTGGGACCCCAATTTCCCCCTCCCGTGTGGTCAATTGGCAACCCCATCTCTATAAGCCCATAGGGAGCCCATACCTAAATTCAAGTTGTACACTCAGATATAAGTCCTAGGTCCTGCCTCCTACCCTGTGAGCCATTGGCCTTACCCTGGCCGGGCGAGCCACGCGTGGGAGTGACGCCAATTTTGGTGATTTTGGCATCATGACCCCACATGACTCATCCGTGTTGCCCTGATGCCGGGACCTCAGGGGGGACCAGGTTGGGTGAGGGCTCCAGGGGGTTAGTACTCGAAGGGCATAGGGTCAGTTGCCTCGTCCCTACCTCTGGCGGGTCCGGACGAGGGGTCAATTTTGGGGATTTTTGAGTTAATTTCAGTTTGGGCTGAAACAGCCCATTTTCAGATACCAACTCCTGGGTGATAATGGCGGGGCCATATCTCTGGCTCAGAGTGGAGTTCGGACCTGCCATTTAGGGAGCAGTGGGAGCCACTGTCGGTTGGCCTTGTAGCTACTTGGTTTCCAGGAACTTGCCTGTGGCTCGGCGGGACACCCCCCCTATTGGCAGGGTTTCAGGGTCCGGACTGAGCAGGGCATGGGTTGTGTTTGAGCCCCCGCCCCCATCAGCCACTGAGAGGGTCGGACCTGGGATTGGGATATGAGTTGGGACTGAGTGTCTATGGTCCTGTGATGCCCTTACCCCAGTCCAGTCTTAACCCCATGTGTACATATCTTGATGTGTTGCTGTACATACTTTCGTTCCCTCTTTGCAGAGTGGCAAGGATTCTGAAACGCTTTGTCACATGACATGAGCGCATTGATGCCCCTGTGAGCGTAGTGCTTTGCCTGCCTGCTCACTTGCGCGTGTCCCGCAGCGTCCCGTGGCCGGCCCCCCACGGGAACGCGTCACCACTACCCACTGGCTGTGGGTGCGGGGGTTGCGGGCGTGGGGACCCGTCACCAACCCCACAGTTGCGAGCTGGCTTTGCGCGCTGTGGGGGCGGCACGAGGGCGCCCGGGGGGGGCGCCCCTTGCCTGGGTGTGGGGCGTCCGGGGACGGGCGCTCTCCCACCCCCTACCTCTCGTCTGTTCCGGCGTGCGGCCGGGGCCGACTACCCACTGGCTTTGGGTGTGGGGGGTGCGGGCATGGGGACCCGTCGCCAACCCCACAGCGCGCGCTCTTGCGGGCTGGCTTTGCGCGCTGTGGGGGTGGCACGAGGGTGCCCGGGGGGGCGCATCCTTCCTGGGTTTCGGGCGTCCGGGGTCGGGCTCTCTCCCACCCCGAAACCACTGGTCCGTTCGGGCGTGCGGCCGGGGCCCACTACCGGCTGGCTGTGGTTGCGGGGGGTGCGGGCACGGGGACCCGTCACCAACCCCTCAGTGCGCGCTCTTGCGAGGTGGCTTTGCGCGCTGTGGGGGCGGCATGAGGATGCCCAGGCGGGGCGCTACTTGCCTGGGTGTGGGGCGTCCGGGGACGGGTGCTCTCCCACCCCCGACCTCTCGTCCATTCAGGCGTGCGGCCGGGGCCCACTACCCACTGGCTCTGGGTGCGGGGGCTGCGGGCGGGGACCTGTCACCAACCCCACAGCGCGCACTCTTGCGAGCTGGCTTTGCGCGCTGTGGGGGCGGCATGAGGGTGCCCGGGGGGGGGGCCTCCTGCCTGGGTGTGGGGCGTCCGGGGTCGGGCTCTCTCCCACCCCCGACCACTCGTCCTTTCGGGCGTGCGGTCGGGGCCCACTACCCACTGGCTGTGGGTGCGGGGGGTTCGGTCTTGGGGACACGTCACCAACCCCACAGCGCGCGCTCTTGCGAGCTGGCTTTGCGCGCTGTGGGGGCGGCACGAGGGCGCCCGGGGGGGCGCCGCTTGCCTTGATGTGGGGCGTCCCGGGACGGGCGCTCTCCCACCCCCGACCACTCGTCCGTTCAGGCGTGCGGCCGGGGCCCACTACCCACTGGCTGTGCGTGCGGGGGGTGCGGGCATGGGGACCTGTCACCAACCCCACAGCGCGCGCTCTTGCGAGCTGGCTTTGCGCGCTGTGGGGGCGGCATGAGGGTGCCCGGCGGGGGCGCCTCCTGCCTGGGTGTGGGGCGTCCGGGGTCGGGCGCTCTCCCACCTCCGACCACTCGTCCGTTCGGGCGTGCGGCCGGGGCCCACTAGCCACTGGCTGTGGGTGCGGGGGGTGCGGGCGTGGGGACCCGTCACCAACCCCACAGTTGCGAGCTGACTTTGCGCGCTGTGGGGGCGGCACGAGGGCGCCCGGGGGGGGCGCCCCTTGCCTGGGTGTGGGGCGTCCGGGGACGGGCGCTCTCCCACCCCCTACCTCTCGTCTGTTCCGGCGTGCGGCCGGGGCCGACTACCCACTGGCTTTGGGTGTGGGGGGTGCGGGCATGGGGACCCGTCGCCAACCCCACAGCGCGCGCTCTTGCGAGCTGGCTTTGCGCGCTGTGGGAGTGGCACGAGGGTGCCCGGGGGGGGCGCATCCTTCCTGGGTTTCGGGCGTCCTGGGGCGGGCTCTCTCCCACCCCCAACCACTGGTCCGTTCGGGCGTGCGGCCGGGGCCCACTACCAGCTGGCTGTGGTTGCGGGGGCTGCGGGCACGGGGACCCGTCACCAACCCCTCAGTGCGCGCTCTTGCGAGGTGGCTTTGCGCGCTGTGGGGGCGGCATGAGGATGCCGAGGGGGGGCGCTACTTGCCTGGGTGTGGGGCGTCCGGGGACGGGTGCTCTCCCACCCCCGACCTCTCGTCCATTCAGGCGTGTGGCCGGGGCCCACTACCCACTGGCTCTGGGTGCGGGGGCTGCGGGCGGGGACCTGTCACCAACCCCACAGCGCGCACTCTTGCGAGCTGGCTTTGCGCGCTGTGGGGGCGGCATGAGGGTGCCCGGGGGGGGCGCCTCCTGCCTGGGTGTGGGGCGTCCGGGGTAGGGCTCTCTCCCACCCCCGACCACTCGTACTTTCGGGCGTGCGGTCGGGGCCCACTACCCACTGGCTGTGGGTGCGGGGGGTTCGGTCTTGGGGACACGTCACCAACCCCACAGCGCGCGCTCTTGCGAGCTGGCTTTGCGCGCTGTGGGGGCGGCACGAGGGCGCCCGGGGGGGCGCCGCTTGCCTTGGTGTGGGGCGTCCCGGGACGGGCGCTCTCCCACCCCCGACCACTCGTCCGTTCGGGCGTGCGGCCGGGGCCCACTACCCACTGGCTGTGCGTGCGGGGGGTGCAGGCATGGGGACCCGTCACCAACCCCACAGCGCGCGCTCTTGCGAGCTGGCTTTGCGCGCTCTTGGGGCGGCATGAGGGTGCCCGGCGGGGGCGCCTCCTGCCTGGGTGTGGGGCGTCCGGGGTCGGGCGCTCTCCCACCTCCGACCACTCGTCCGTTCGGGCGTGCGGCCGGGGCCCACTACCCACTGGCTGTGGGTGCGGGGGGTGCGGGCACGGGGACCCGTCACCAACCCCACAGCGCACGCTCTTGAGAGCTGGCTTTGCGCGCTGTGGGAGCGGCATGAGGGTGCCCGGGGGGGGCGCCTCCTGCCTGGGCTCGGGGCGTCCGGGCTTTGGCCCTCTCCCACCCCCGACCTCTCGTTCGTTCGGGCGTGCGGCCGGGGCCCACTACCCACTGGCTGTGGGTGCGGGGGATGCGGGCATGGGGACCCGTCACCAATCCCACAGCGCGCGCTTTTGCGAGCTGGCGTTGCCCGCTGTGGGGGCGGCATGAGGGTGCCCCGGGGGGGCGCCTCCTGCCTGGGTGTGGGGTTTCCGGGGTCGGGCGCTCTCCCACCCCCGACAACTCTACATTTCGGGCGTGCGGCCGGGGCCCACTACCCACTGGCTGTGGGTGCGAGGGGTGCGGGCGTGGGGACCCGTCACCAGCCCCACAGCGCGCGCTCTTGCGAGCTGGCTTTGCGCGCTGTGGGGGCGGCACGAGGGCACCCGGGGGGGGTGCCTCCTGCACGGGTGTGGGGCACCCGGGGTCGGGCGCTCTCCCACCCCCGACCACTCGTCCTTTCGGGCGTGCGCCCGGGCCCACTACCCACTAGCTGTGGGTGCGCGGGCTGCGGGCATGGGGACCCGTCACCAACCCCACAGCGCGCGCTCTTGCGAGCTGGCGTTGCGCGCTGTGGGGGCGGCATGAGGGTGCTGGGGGGGGGCGCCTCCTCTCTGCGTGTAGGGCGTCCGGGGTCGGGCGCTCTCCCACCCCCGACCACTCGTCCTTTCGGGCGTGCGGCCAGGGCCCACTACCCACTGGCTGTGGGTGCGGGGGCTGCGGGCGTGAAGACCTGTCATCAACCCCACAGCGCGCGCTCTTGCGAGCTGGCTTTGCGCGCTGTGGGGGCGGCATGAGGGTGCCGGGGGGGGCGCCTTCTGCCTGGGTGTGGGGCGTCCGGGGTCGGGCGCTCTCCCACCCCCGACCACTCGTCCTTTCGGGCGTGCGGCCGGGGCCCACTACCCACTGGCTGTGGGTGCGGGGGATGCGGGCTTGGGGACCCGTCACCAACCCCACAGCGCGCGCTCTTGCGAGCTGGCTTTGCGCGCTGTGGGGGCGGCATGAGGGTGCCCGGGGGGGGCGCCTCCTGCCTGGGTGTGGGGCACCCGGGGTCGGGCGCTCTCCCACCCCCGACCACTCGTCCTTTCGGGCGTGCAGCCGGGGCCCACTACCCACTGGCTGTGGGTGTGGGGGGTGCGGGCATGGGGACCCGTCACCAACCCCACAGTGCGCGCTCTTGCGAGGTGGCTTTGCGCGCTGTGGGGGCGGCATGAGGGTGCCCAGGGGGGGCGCTACTTGCCTGGGTGTGGGGCGTCCGGGGACGGGCGCTCTCCCACCTCCGACCACTCGTCCGTTCGGGCGTGCGGCCGGGGTTCACTAGCCACTGGCTGTGGGTGCGGGGGGTGCGGGCGTGGGGACCCGTCACCAACCCCACAGCACGGGCCCTTGCGAGCTGCCTTTGCGCGCTGTGGGAGCGGCATGAGGGTGCCCGGGGGGGGCGCCTCCTGCCTGGGTGTGGGGCGTCCGGGCTTTGGCCCTCTCCCACCCCCGACCTCTCGTCCGTTCGTGCGTGCGGCCGGGGCCCACTACCCACTGGCTGTGGGTGCGGGGGATGCGGGCATGGGGACCCGTCACCAATCCCACAGCGCGCGCTCTTGCGAGCTGGCGTTGCCCGCTGTGGGGGCGGCATGAGGGTGCCCGGGGGGGGCGCCTCCTGCCTGGGTGTGGGGTGTCCGGGGTCGGGCGCTCTCCCAACCCCGACAACTCTACATTTCGGGCGTGCGGCCGGGGCCCACTACCCACTGTCTGTGGGTGCGAGGGGTGCGGGCGTGGGGACCCGTCACCAGCCCCACAGCGCGCGCTCTTGCGAGCTGGCTTTGCGGGCTGTGGGGGCGGCACGAGGGCACCCGGGGGGGGCGCCTCTTGCCTGGGTGTGGGGCGTCCGGGGACGGGCGCTCTCCCACCCCCGACCTGTCGCCCGTTCGGGCGTGCGGCCGGGGCCCACTACCCACTAGCTGTGGGTGCGGGGGCTGCGGGCATGGGCAGCCGTCACCAACCCCACAGCGCGCGCTCTTGCGAGCTGGCGTTGCGCCTTGTGGGGGCGGCATGAGGGTGCCTGGGGGGGGGGCGCCTCTTGCCCCGATGTGGGGCGTCCGGGGTCGGGCACTCTCCCACCCCCGACAACTCGTCTGTTCGGGCGTGCGTCCGGGGCCCACTACCCACTGGCTGTGGGTGCGGGGGATGCGGGCGTGGGGACCCGTCACCAACCCCACAGCGCGCGCTCCTGCAAGCTGGCTTTGCGCGCTGTGGGGGCGGCATGAGGGTGCCCGGGGGGGGGCGCCTCCTGCCTGAGTGTAGGGCGTCCGGGGTCGGGCGCTCTCCCACCCCCGACCACTCGTCCTTTCGGGCGTGCGGCCGGGGCCCACTACCCACTGGCTGTGGGTGCGGGGGTTGCGGGCACGGGGACCCGTCACCAACCCCACAGCGCGCGCTCTTGCGAGCTGGCTTTGCGCGCTGTGGGGGCGGCATGAGGGTGCCCGGGTGGGGCGCCTCTTGCCTGGGTGTGGGGCGTCCGGGGTCGGGCGCTCTCCCACCCCCGACCACTCATCCGTTCGGGCGTGCGGCCGGGGCCCACTACCCACTGGCTGTGGGTGCGGGGGTTGCGGGCACGGGGACCCGTCACCAACCCCACAGCGCGCGCTCTTGCGAGCTGGCTTTGCGCACTGTGGGGGCGGCATGAGGGTGCCCGGGGGGGGCGCCTCCTGCCTGGGTGTGTGGCGTCAGGGGTCGGGCGCTCTCCCACCCCCAACCACTCGTCCGTTCGGGCGTGCGGCCGGGGCCCAGTACCCACTGGCTGTGGTTGCGGGGGTTGCGGGCACGGGGACCCGTCACCAACCCCACAGCGCGCGCTCTTGCGAGCTGGCTTTGCGCGCTGTGGGGGCGGCATGAGGGTGCCCGGGTGGGGCGCCTCTTGCCTGGGTGTGGGGCGTCCGGGGTCGGGCGCTCTCCCACCCCCGACCACTCGTCCTTTCGGGCGTGCGGCCGCGGCTCACTACCCACTGCCTGTGGGTGCGGGGGCTGCGGGCGTGGGGACCCGTCATCAACCCCACAGCGCGCGCTCTTGCGAACTGGCTTTGCGCGCTATGGGGGCGGCATGAGGGTGCCGGGGGGGGCGCCTTCTGCCTGGGTGTGGGGCGTCCGGGGTCGGGCGCTCTCCCACCCCCGACCACTCATCCGTTCGGGCGTGCGGCCGGGGCCCACTACCCACTGGCTGTGGGTGCGGGGGTTGCGGGCACGGGGACCCGTCACCAACCCCACAGCGCGCGCTCTTGCGAGCTGGCTTTGCGCGCTATGGGGGCGGCATGAGGGTGCTGGGGGGGGCGCCTTCTGCCTGGGTGTGGGGCGTCCGGGGTCGGGCGCTCTCCCACCCCCGACCACTCATCCGTTCGGGCGTGCGGCCGGGGCCCAGTACCCACTGGCTGTGGTTGCGGGGGTTGCGGGCACGGGGACCCGTCACCAACCCCACAGCGCGCGCTCTTGCGAGCTGGCTTTGCGCGCTGTGGGGGCGGCATGAGGGTGCCCGGGTGGGGCGCCTCTTGCCTGGGTGTGGGGCGTCCGGGGTCGGGCGCTCTTTCAACCCCAACCACTCGTCCTTTCGGGCGTGCGGCCGGGGCCCACTACCCACTGGCTGTGGGTGCGGGGGGTTCCGGCGGGGACCCGTCACCAACCCCACAGCGCGCACTCTTGCGGGCTGGCTTTGCGCGCTTTAGGGGCGGCATGAGGGTGCCCGGGGGGGTGCCTCCTGCCTTGGTGTGGGGTGTCCGGGGTCGGGCGCTCTCCGACCCCCAACCACTTGTCCTTTCGGGCGTGCGGCCGGGGCCCACTACCCACTGGCTGTGGGTGCGGGGGATGCGGGCTTGGGGACCCGTCACGAACACCACAGCGCGCGCTCTTGCGAGCTGGCTTTGCGCGCTGTGGGGGCGGCATGAGGGTGCCCGGGGGGGGCGCCTCCTGCACGGGTGTGGGGCACCCGGGGTCGGGCGCTCTCCCACCCCCGACCACTCGTCCTTTCAGGCGTGCGGCCGGGGCCCACTACTCACTGGCTGTGGGTGCGGGGGGTGCGGGCGTGGGGACCCGTCACCAACCCCACAGCGCGCGCTCTTGCGAGCTGGCTTTGCGCGCTGTGGGGGCGGCATGAGGGTGCCCGGGGGGGGCGCCTTCTGCCTGGGTGTGGGGCATCCGGAGTCGGGCGCTCTCCCACCCCCGACCACTCGTCCTTTCAGGCGTGCGGCCGGGGCCCACTACCCACTGGCTGTGGGTGCAGGGGATGCGGGCACGGGGACCCGTCACCAACCCCACAGCGCGCGCTCTGGCGAGCTGGCTTTGCGCGCTGTGGGGGCGGCATGAGGGTGCCCGGGGGGGGCGCCTCCTGCCTGGGCTCGGGGCGTCCGGGCTTTGGCCCTCTCCCACCCCCGACCTCTCGTCTGTTCGGGCGTGCGGCGGGGGCCCACTACCCACTGGCTGTGGGTGCGGGGGATGCGGGCATGGGGACCCGTCACCAATCCCACAGCGCGCGCTTTTGCGAGCTGGCGTTGCCCGCTGTGGGGGCGGCATGAGGGTGCCCCGGGGGGGCGCCTCCTGCCGGGGTGTGGGGTGTCCGGGGTCGGGCGCTCTCCCACCCCCGACCACTCTACATTTCGGGCGTGCGGCCGGGGCCCACTACCCACTGGCTGCCGGTGCGAGGGGTGCGGGCGTGGGGACCCGTCACCAGCCCCACAGCGCGCGCTCTTGCGAGCTGGCTTTGCGCGCTGTGGGGGCGGCACGAGGGCACCCGGGGGGGGCGCCCCCTGCACGATTGTGGGGCACCCGGGGTCGGGCGCTCTCCCACCCCCGACCACTCGTCCTTTCGGGCGTGCGGCCGGGGCCCACTACCCACTAGCTGTTGGTGCGGGGGCTGCGGGCATGGGGACCCGTCACCAACCCCACAGCGCGCGCTCTTGCGAGCTGGCGTTGCGCGCTGTGGGGGCGGCATGAGGGTGCTGGGGGGGGGCGCCTTCTGCCTGGGTGTGGGGCGTCCGGGGTCCGGCGCTCTCCCACCCCCGACAACTCGTCTGCTCGGGCGTGCGGCCGGGGCCCACTACCCACTGGCTGTGGGTGCGGGGGATGCGGGCGTGGGGACCCGTCATCAACCCCACAGCGCGCGCTCTTGCGAGCTGGCTTTGCGCGCTGTGGGGGCGGCATGAGGGTGCCGGGGGGGGCGCCTTCTGCCTGGGTGTGGGGCGTCCGGGGTCGGGCGCTCTCCCACCCCCGACCACTCGTCCTTTCAGGCGTGCAGGCGGGGCCCACTACCCACTGGCTGTGGGTGCGGGGGATGCGGGCACGGGGACCCGTCACCAACCCCGCAGCGCGCGCTCTTGCGAGCTGGCTTTGCGCGCTGTGGGGGCGGCATGAGTGTGCCGGGGGGGGCGCCTTCTGCCTGGGTGTGGGGCGTCCGGGGTCGGGCGCTCTCCCACCCCCGACCAATCGTCCTTTCGGGCGTGCGGCCGGGGCCCACTACCCACTTGCTGTGGGTGCGGGGGATGCGGGCACGGGGACCCGTCACCAACCCCACAGCGCGCGCTCTTGCGAGCTGGCTTTGCGCGCTGTGGGGGCGGCATGAGGGTGCCCGGGGGGGGCGCCTCCTGCCTGGGTGTGGGGCACCCGGGGTCGGGCGCTCTCCCACCCCCGACCAATCGTCCTTTCGGGCGTGCGGCCGGGGCCCACTACCCACTTGCTGTGGGTGCGGGGGATGCGGGCACGGGGACCCGTCACCAACCCCACAGCGCGCGCTCCTGCGAGCTGGCTTTGCGCGCTGTGGGGGCGGCATGAGGGTGCCCGGGGGGGGCGCCTCCTCCCTGGGTGTGGGGCACCCGGGGTCGGGCGCTCTCCCACCCCCGACCACCCGTCCTTTCGGGCGTGCGGTCGGGGCTCACTACCCACTGGCTGTGGGTGCAGCGGCTGCGGGCGTGGGGACCCGTCATCAACCCCACAGCGCGCGCTCCTGCGAGCTGGCTTTGCGCGCTATGGGGGCGGCATGAGGGTGCCCGGGGGGGGCGCTTTCTGCCTGGGTGTGGGGCGTCCGGGGTCGGGCGCTCTCCCACCCCCGACCACTCGTCCTTTCGGGCGTGAGGCAGGGGTCCACTACCCACTGGCTGTGGGTGCGGGGGCTGGGGGCGTGGGGACCCGTCACCAACCCCACAGTTGCGAGCTGGCTTTGCGCGCTGTGGGGGCGGCACGAGGGCGCCCGGGGGGGGCGCCCCTTGCCTGGGTGTGGGGCGTCCGGGGACGGGCGCTCTCCCACCCCCGACCACTCGTCCTTTCGGGCGTGCAGCCGGGGCCCACTACCCACTGGCTGTGGGTGTGGGGCGTGCGGGCATGGGGACCTGTCACCAACCCCACAGCGCGCGCTCTTGCGAGCTGGCTTTGCGCGCTGTGGGAGCGGCATGAGGGTGCCCGGGGGGGGCGCCTCTTGCCTGGGTGTGGGGCGTCCGGGGACGGGCGCTCTCCCACCTCCGACCTGTCGTCCGTTCGGGCGTGCGGCCGGGGCCCACTACCCACTAGCTGTGGGTGCGGGGGCTGCGGGCATGGGCACCCGTCACCAACCCCACAGCGCGCGCTCTTGCGAGCTGGCGTTGCGCCTTGTAGGGGCGGCATGAGGGTGCCGGGGGGGGGGCGCCTCTTGCCCCGATGTGGGGGGTCCGGGGTCGGGCCCTCCCCCACCCCCGACAACTCGTCTGTTCGGGCGTGCGTCCGGGGCCCACTACCCACTGGCTGTGGGTGCGGGGGATGCGGGCGTGGGGACCCGTCACCAACCCCACAGCGCGCGCTCCTGCGAGCTGGCTTTGCGCGCTGTGGGGGCGGCATGAGGGTGCACGGAGGGGGCGCCTCCTGCTTGAGTGTAGGGCGTCCGGGGTCGGGCGCTCTCCCACCCCCGACCACTCGTCATTTCGGGCGTGCGTCCGGGGCCCACTACCCACTGGCTGTGGGTGCGGGGGCTGCGGGCGTGGGGACCCGTCATCAACCCCACAGCGCGCGCTCTTGCGAACTGGCTTTGCGCGCTGTGGGAGCGCCATGAAGGTGCCGGGGGGGGCGCCTTCTGCCTGGGTGTGGGGCGTCCGGGGTTGGGCGCTCTCCCACCCCCGACCACTCGTCCGTTCGGGCGTGCGGGCGGGGCCCACTACCCACTGGCTGTGGGTGCGGGGGTTGCGGGCACGGGGACCCGTCACCAACCCCACAGCGCGCGCTCTTGCGAGCTGGCTTTGCGCGCTGTGGGGGCGGCATGAGGGTGCCCGGGGGGGGCGCCTCCTGCCTGGGTGTCTGGCGTCCGGGGTCGGGCGCTCTCCCACCCCCAACCACTCGTCCGTTCGGGCGTGCGGCCGGGGCCCAGTACCCACTGGCTGTGGTGGCGGGGGGTGCGGGCACGGGGACCCGTCACCAACCCCACAGCGCGCGCTCTTGCGAGCTGGCTTTGCGCGCTGTGGGGGCGGCATGAGGGTGCCCGGGTGGGGCGCCTCTTGCCTGGGTGTGGGGCGTCCGGGGTCGGGCGCTCTTTCAACCCCAACCACTCGTCCTTTCGGGCGTGTGGCCGGGGCCCCCTACCCACTGGCTGTGGGTGCGGGGGGTTCGGGCGGGGACCCGTCACCAACCCCACAGCGCGCACTCTTGCGGGCTGGCTTTGCGCGCTTTGGGGGCGGCATGAGGGTGCCCGGGGGGGGTGCCTCCTGCCTTGGTGTGGGGTGTCCGGGGTCGGGCGCTCTCCGACCCCCAACCACTTGTCCTTTCGGGCGTGCGGCCGGGGCCCACTACCCACTGGCTGTGGGTGCGGGGGATGCGGGCGTGGGGACCCGTCACGAACCCCACAGCGCGCGCTTCTGCGAGCTGGCTTTGCGCGCCGTGGGGGCGGCATGAGGGTGCCTGGGGGCGGGCGCCTCCTGCACGGGTGTCGGGCACCCGGGGTCGGGCGCTCTCCCACCCCCGACCACTCGTCCTTTCAGGCGTGCGGCCGGGGCCCAGTACCCACTGGCTGTGGGTGCGGGGGGTGCGGGCGTGGGGACCCGTCACCAACCCCACAGCGCGCGCTCTTGCGAGCTCGCTTTGCGCGCTGTGGGGGCGGCATGAGGGTGCCCGGGGGGGGCGCCTTCTGCCTGGGTGTGGGGCATCCGGAGTCGGGCGCTCTCCCACCCCCGACCACTCGTCCTTTCAGGCGTGCGGCCGGGGCCCACTACCCACTGGCTGTGGGTGCGGGGGATGCGGGCACGGGGACCCGTCACCAACCCCACAGCGCGCGCTCTGGCGAGCTGGCTTTGCGCGCTGTGGGGGCGGCATGAGGGTGCCCGGGGGGGGCGCCTCCTGCCTGGGTGTGGGGCATCCGGGATCGGGCGCTCTCCCACCCCCGACCACTCGTCCTTTCGGGCGTGCGATCGGGGCCCACTACCCACTTGCTGTGGGTGCGGCGGCTGCGGGCGTGGGGACCCGTCATCAACCCCACAGCGCGCGCTTTTGCGAGCTGACTTTGCGCGCTGTGGGGGCGGCATGAGGGTGCCCGGGGAGGGGGCCTTCTGCCTGGGTGTGGGGCGTCCGGGATCGGGCGCTCTCCCACCCCCGACCACTCGTCCTTTCGGGCGTGCGGCCAGGGCCCACTACCCACTGGCTGTGTGTGCGGGGGGTGCGGGCGTGGGGACCCGTCACCAACCCCACAGTTGCGAGCTGGCTTTGCGCGCTGTGGGGGCGGCACGAGGGCGCCCGGGGGGGGCGCCCCTTGCCTGGGTGTGGGGCGTCCGGGGACGGGCGCTCTCCCACCCCCGACCTCTCGTCTGTTCGGGCGTGCGGCCGAGGCCCACTACCCACTGGCTGTGGGTGTGGGGGATGCGTGCATGGGGACCCGTCAGCAACCCCACAGCGCGCGCTCTTGCGAGCTGGCTTTGCGCGCTGTGGGGGCGGCATGAGGGTGCCCGGGGGGGGGCGCCTCCTCCCTGGGTGTGGGGCGTCCGGGGTCGGGCTCTCTCCCACCCCCAACCACTCGTCCGTTCAGGCGTGCGGCCGGGGCCCACTACCCACTGACTGTGGTTGCGGGGGGTGCGGGCACGGGGACCCGTTACCAACCCCACAGCGCGCACTCTTGCGAGCTGGCTTTGCGCGCTGTGGGGGCGGCATGAGTGTGCCCGGGGGGCGCGCCTCCTGCCTGGGTGTGGGGCGTCCAGGGTCGGGCGCCCTCCCACCCCCGACCACTCGTCCTTTCGGGCGTGCGGTCGGGGCCCACTACCCACTGGCCGTGGGTGCGGGGGGTTCGGTTGTGGGGACACGTCACCAACCCCACAGCGCGCGCTCTTGCGAGCTGGCTTTGCGCGCTGTGGGGGCGGCACGAGGGCGCCCGGGGGGGCGCCTCTTGCCTGGGATTGGGGCGTACGGGACGGGCGCTCTCCCACCCCCGACGGCTCGTCCGTTCGGGCGTGCGGCCGGGGCCCACTACCCACTGGCTGTGCGTGCGGGGGGTGCGGGCATGGGGACCCGTCACCAACCCCACAGCGCGCGCTCTTGAGAGCTGGCTCTGCGCGCTCTTGGGGCGGCATGAGGGTGCCCGGCGGGGGCGCCTCGTGCTTGGGTGTGGGGCATCCGGGGTCGGGCGCTCTCCCACCTCCGACCACTCGTCCGTTCGGGCGTGCGGCTGGGGCCCACTAGCCACTGGCTGTGGGTGCGGGGGGTGCTGGCACGGGGACCCGTCATCAACCCCACAGCGCACGCTCTTGCGAGCTGCCTTTGCGAGCTGTGGGAGCGGCATGAGGGTGCCCGGGGGGGGCGCCTCCTGCCTGGGTGTGGGGCGTCCGGGCTTTGGCCCTCTCCCACCCCCGACCTCTCGTCCGTTCGGGCGTGCGGCCGGGGCCAACTACCCACTGGCTGCCGGTGCGGAGGGTGCGGGCATGGGGACCCGTCACCAATCTTACAGCGCGCGCTCTTGCGAGCTGGCGTTGCCCGCTGTGGGGGCGGCACGAGGGTGCTCGGGGGGGGCGCCTCCTGCCTGGGTGTGGGGTGTCCGGGGTCGGGCGCTCTCCCACCCCCGACCACTCTACATTTCGGGCGTGCGGCCAGGGCCCACTACCCACTGGCTGTGGGTGCTGGGGGTGCGGGCGTGGGGACCCGTCACCAGCCCCACAGCGCGCGCTCTTGCGAGCCGGAGGACCCCCCCCCACTCCCCCCCCCCCCCCCTCCCACACAGGCCCGGGAGCAGGCGGGGTGGCCCCCCCCCCCCCCCCCCCCGCACCCACCCCAGCTGGGGAGCCACAGGCGCGGCCCTCCGCCCCCCCAGGGCCGGGGGGGCGCCCCCACCCACAGGAGGAACGGCGACACGGTAAGGGCGGCGGCGGCTGGACCTGCCCCCACGGACCCAAACCGGCGTGCCGGAGCAACGCGCACAACGGAGCACGAAGGAGGCCGCGCCCCACATGACCCTCCCGTGACCACAGCCCACTCCGAGGGGAAGGAGGGGGGGTTTGCAGGTCAGCCGGGGCCCCCAGGGGAGCGGTCCACGGGCCGCCCCTCACCCCCCCCCGCCCCGGGGCGGCACGTCAGCCCCGACCGCACGCGCGCGCCGGAGGGGAGGGCCAGAAAGGGGTACCACAGGCCGCCGCCCGGAACGAGAGCGGGGAGGCCGCAGCGCGACACCCCCCCCGAGGCAAGGGGAATGGGCCCCCCCACCCGAGAGGGGGGCCGGAGTGTGACCCGCCCCCCCCCGCTCCGGCCGCCGGCCCACAAGGGGGCCGCGAAGAACAAACGGGCCCACGCCTGCGCACAGGGACGCCGCACAGATCGTACCCGGAGAGGCTGGGTGAACACGAACCGGAGTGGTATGGGGGGCCACGCCCCCCATGGACGGCGCAACGCCAGTGACGCCCGCTTTGTTGCCTGCCCAGGGAAGGCAGAGGGACGGAAAGAGACAGAGCGACCCCCCGCCCTACAGTCAGTCGGCGACCCGGTGGTGCTACTGCCCGCCTCTTACCCCAGTGCACGTCAGTCGGCGATCCAACGCACCCCACCCAGCCCCCTCCCCAGTCCCGACCCCGTGCGCGTGGACTGCGCGTGGACGGCGCACAGCCCCACCCTCAAGGCAGGATACATAGCCGACGACACCCCTCAGCGGCGTAAGAGACTCCCGCGGACGAGGGCACCCCCCCGGGGACGCCCAGCCGCCGCCCCCGCAACCCCAAGCCAAGTAGGGGGGAACCGGGACCGGACCGCCCCCCCCCAAGCACGCCAGACGGAGCACGGGACCGGGGCAGGACACGCGGAGGGGCACGGACCACATGGAACGGCCCTACCAGCGCCCAGTGCCGGGACCACGCGAGATGCGCGCGCCACACCACCAAGCGGGGAGCGGACACCGCGAGAGCGCGAGCGCACACACACGAAAAGGACACGCGGGGACCACCAGAAGGGCAACCGGACCGAGCGCGCGGAACGCACAGACCACCTGGAATGGCGTACCAGCGAGCGAGGGTAAGGGACACCCGGACGGGACGGCCCGCCACACGCAACGCGGGATACGCGGGGCGGGAAGGGGGAAGAAGGGGAAACACAACACCAGGTACCGGCCCGAACCCCCCCGAACCGGCCGCGAGCGCCGCGCACACACAGACGGGACACTGCACCCGCCAAGGCAGTAGTGACGCACAGCGCCACGCCCCAACCCCTAGGCTAGGCAGCCACCGCGCCAGCCCAAGGGGGTCCCACTGGCGACAAGCCAGTAGCACGGGCCCGGCGGCGCCGGTGCCCCGGGCGACCACGCATTAGGGGGGCGACGCAGTGGGTAAGCGCCCGCGGCCACGGCTGCGAATTGATGCACTGACCGGGGAGTGGCGAAACGGGGACGCCGGGGAAGGACGGGGCTCCGAGCTCTGTGAACCCGGGGGACTCCGCCACCAGGCAGGAGGTGCGTCTTGGAGGGCCCCCCACTAGGACCCGGTGGGGAGGATATCACCTGGCCCGACCAGGTGGCCCCCCGGGGCCGAAAGGCGTCTAGTACCCGCAAAATCAAACCTCAAACCTCAAACCTCTTGCGAGCTGGCTTTGCGCGCTCTGGGAGCGGCACGAGGGCAGCCGGGGGGGGGCGCCTCTTGCCTGGGTGTGGGGCGTCCGGGGACGGGCGCTCCCCCACCCCCGACCTGTCGTCTGTTCGGGCGTGCGGCCGGGGCCCACTACCCGCTGGCTGTGGGTGTGGGGGCTGCGGGCATGGGGACCCGTCACCAACCCCACAGCGCGCGCTCTTGCGAGCTGGCGTTGCGCGCTGTGGGGGCGGGATGAGGGTGCTGAGGGGGGGCGCCTCTTGCCCCGATGTGGGGCGTCCGGGGTCCGGCGCTCTCCCACCCCCGACCACTCGTCCTTTCGGGCGTGCGGCCGGGGCCCACTACCCACTTGCTGTGGGTGCGGGGGCTGCGGGCGTTGGGACCCGTCATCAACCCCTCAGCGCGCGCTCTTGCGAGCTGGCTTTGCGCGCCTTGGGGGCGGCATGAGGGTGCCCGGGGGGGGCGCCTTCTGCCTGGGTGTGGGGCGTCCGGGGTCGGGCGCTCTCACACCCCCGACCACTCGTCCTTTCGGGCGTGCGGCCGGGGCCCACTACCCACTGGCTGTGGGTGCGGGGGGTGCGGGCGTGGGGACCCGTCACCGACCCCACAGTGAACGCTCTTGCGAGCTTGCTTTGCGCGCTGTGGGGGCGGCACGAGGGCGCCCGGGGGGGGCGCCTCTTGCCTGGGTGTGGGGCGTCTGGGGACGGGCGCTCTCCCACCCCCGACCTCTCGTCTGTTCGGGCGTGCGGCCGGGGCCCACTACCCACTGGCTGTGGGTGCCGGGGGTGCGGGCATGGGGACCCGTCACCAACCCCACAGTGCGTGCTCTCGCGAGCTGGCCTTGCGCGCTGTGGGGGCGGCACGAGGGCGCCCGGGGGGGGCGCCTCTTGCCTAGGTGTGGGGCGTCCGGGGACGGGCGCTCTCCCACCCCCGACCTCTCGTCTGTTCGGGCGTGCGGCCGGGGCCCACTACCCTCTGGCTGTGGGTGCGGGGGGTGCGGGCATGGGGACCCGTCACCAACCCCACAGCGCGCGCCCTTGCGAGCTGGCCTTGCGCGCTGTGGGGGCGGCATGAGGCTGCCCGGGGGGGGGCGCCTCCTGCCTGGGTGTGGGGCGTCCGGGGTCGGGCGCTCTCCCACCCCCAACCACTGGTCCGTTCGGGCGTGCGGCCGGGGCCCACTACCCACTGGCTGTGGCTTCTGGGGGTGCGGGCACGGGAACCCGTCACCAACCCCACAGCACGCGCTCTTGCGAGCTGGCTTTGCGTGCTGT
The DNA here is from genome assembly GCA_964036045.1 of Eutreptiella sp. 'Long Island Sound 2002'. NCBI lineage: Eukaryota > Euglenozoa > Euglenophyceae > Eutreptiales > Eutreptiaceae > Eutreptiella > Eutreptiella sp. 'Long Island Sound 2002'. The sequence continues at coordinate 130,947,247 of OZ038378.1, read as the reverse complement.
GGGGGCGGCATGAGGGTGCCCGGCTAGTGCGCCTCTTGACTGGGTGTAGGGCGTCCGGGGTCGGGCGCTCTCCCACCCCCAACCACTCGTCCGTTCGGGCGTGCAGCCAAGGCCCACTACCCACTTGCTGTGGGCGCGGGGGGTTCGGACGGGGACCCGTCACCATCCCCACAGTGCGCGCTCTCGCGAGCTGGCCTTGCGCGCTGTGGGGGCGGCACGAGGGTGCCCGGGGAGGGCGCCTCTTGCCAGGGTGTGGGGCGTCCGGGGTCGGGCGCTCTCCCACCCCCGACCACTCGTCCTTTCAGGCGTGCAGCCGGGGCCCACTACCCACTTGCTGTGGGTGCGGGGGCTGCGGGCGTTGGGACCCGTCATCAACCCCACAGCGCGCGCTCTTGCGAGCTGGCTTTGCGCGCTGTGGCGGCGGCATGAGGGTGCCCGGGGGGGGTGCCTTCTGCCTGGGTGTGGGGCGTCCGGGGTCGGGCGCTCTCCCACCCCCGACCACTCGTCCTTTCGGGCGTACGGCCGGGGCCCACTACCCACTGGCTGTGGGTGCGGGGGGTGCGGGCGTGGGGACCCGTCACCAACCCCACAGTGCGCGCTCTTGCGAGCTGGCTTTGCGCGCTGTGGGGGCGGCACGAGGGCGCCCGGGGGGGCGCCTCTTGCCTGGGTGTGGGGCGTCCGGGGACCGGCGCTCTCCCACCCCCGACCTCTCGTCTGTTTGGGCGTGCGGCCGGGGCCCACTACCCACTGGCTGTGGGTGCCGGGGGTGCGGGCATGGGGACCCGTCACCAAACCCACAGTGCGCGCTCTCGCGAGCTGGCCTTGCGCGCTGTGGGGGCGGCACGAGGGCGCCCGGGGGGGGCGCCTCTTGCCTGGGTGTGGGGCGTCCGGGGACGGGCGCTCTCCCACCCCCGACCTCTCGTCTGTTCGGGCGTGCGGCCGGGGCCCACTACCCACTGGCTGTGGGTGCCGGGGGTGCGGGCATGGGGACCCGTCACCAACCTCACAGCGCGCGCCCTTGCGAGCTGGGCTTGCGCGCTGTGGGGGCGGCATGAGGCTGCCCGGGGGGGGCGCCTCCTGCCAGGGTGTGGGGCGTCCGGGGTCGGGCGCTCTCCCACCCCCAACCACTGGTCCGTTCGGGCGTGCGGCCGGGGCCCACTACCCACTGGCTGTGGCTTCTGGGGGTGCGGGCACGGGAACCCGTCACCAACCCCACAGCACGGGCCCTTGCGAGCTGGCCTTTCGCGCGGTGGGGGCGGCATGAGGGTGCCCGGCTGGGGCGCCTCTTGACTGGGTGTAGGGTGTCCGGGGTGGGGCGCTCTCCCACCCCCAACCACTCGTCCGTTCGGGCGTGCGGCCAAGGCCCACTACCCACTGGCTGTGGGCGCGGGGGGTTCGGGCGGGGACCCGTCACCAACCCCACAGCAGGCACTCTTGCGGGCTGGCTTTGCGCGCTGTGGGGGCGGCACGAGGGCGCCTGGGGGGGGCGCCTCTTGCCTGGGTGTGGGGCGTCCGGGGTCGGGCGCTCTCCCACCCCAAACCACTCGTCCGTTCGGGCGTGCGGCCAAGGCCCACTACCCACTGGCTGTGGGCGCGGGGGGTCCGGGCGGGGACCCGTCACCAACCCAACAGTGCGCGCTCTCGCGAGCTGGACTTGCGCGCTGTGGGGGCGGCACGAGGGCGCCCGGGGGGGGCGCCTCTTGCCTGGGTGTGGGGCGTCCGGGGACGGGCGCTCTCCCACCCCCGACCTCTCGTCTGTTCGGGCGTGTGGCCGGGGCCCACTACCCACTGGCTGTGGGTGCGGGGGTTGCGGGCATGGGGACCCGTCACCAACCCCACAGCGCGCGCTCTTGCGAGCTGGCTTTGCGCGCTGTGGGGGCGGCATGAGGGTGCCCGGGGGGGGTGCCTCCTGCCTGGGTGTGGGGTGTCCGGGGTCGGGCGCTCTCCCACCCCCAACCACTTGTCTTTTCGGGCGTTTGGCTGGGGCCCACTACCCACTGGCTGTTGATGCGGGGGGTGCCGGCATGAAGACCCGTCACCAACCCCACAGCGCTCGCTCCTGCGAGCGGGCTTTGCGCGCTGTGGGGGCGGCGAGAGGGCATCCGGGGGGGGGGCGCCTCTTGCCTGGGTGTGGGGCGTCCGGGGACGGGCGCTCTCCCACCCCTGACCACTCATCCGTTCGGGCGTGCGGCCGGGGCGCACTACCCACTGGCTGTGGGTGCGGGGGGTGCGGGCATGGGGACCCGTCACCAAGCTCACAGCGCGCGCTCTTGCGAGCTGGCTTTGCGTGCTCTGGGGGCGGCATGAGGATGCCTGGGGGGGGGGCGCCTCCTGCCTGGGTGCCGGGCGTCCGGGGTCGGGCGCTCTCCCACCTCCGACCACTCGTCCGCTCGGGCGTGCGGCCAGGGCCCACTACCCACTGGCTGTGGGTGCGGGGGGTGCGGGCACGGGGACCCGTCACCAACCCCTCAGTGCACGCGCTTGCGAGCTGGCTTTGCGCGCTGTGGGGGCAGCATGAGGGTGCCCGGGGTGGCGCCTCTTGCCTGGTGGTGGGGCGTCCGGCGACGAGCGCTCTCCCACCCCCGACATCTCGTCCGTTCAGGCGTGCGGCCGGCGCCCACTACCCACTGGCTGTGGGTGCGGGGACCCCGGGCGTGGGGACCAGTCACCAACTCCACAGCGCGCACTCTTGCGAGCTGGCTTTGCGCGCTGTGGGGGTGGCATGACGGTGCCCGGAGGGGGCGCCTCCTGCCTGGGTGTGGGGCGTCTGGGGTTGGGCGCTCTCCCATTTACGACCACTCGTCCTTTCGGGCGTGCGGCCAGGGCCCACTACCCACTGGCTGTGGGTGCCGGGGAAGCGGGCATTGGGGCCCGTCACCAACTTCACAGTGCACTCTCCTGCGAGCTCGCGTTGCGCGCTGTGGGGGTGGCATGAGGGTGCCCGGGGTGGGGCGCCTTTTGCCTGGGTGTGGGGCGTCTGGGGTCAGGCGCTCTCCCACCCCCGACCACTCGTCCTTTCGGGCGTGCGGCCGGGGCCCACTACCCACTGGCTGTTGGTGCCGGGGATGCGGGCGTGGGGACCCGTCACCAACCCCACAGCGCGCGCTCCTGCGAGCTGGCTTTGCGCGCTGTGGGGGCGGCATGAGGGTGCCCGGGGGGGCTGCCTCGTGCCTGGGTCTGGGGCGTCCGGGGTCGGGCGCTCTCCCACCCCCGACCACTCGTCCTCTCGGGCGTGCGGCCGGGGCCCACTACCCACTGGCTGTGGGTGCGGGGGCCGCGGGCGTGGGGACCCGTCACCAACCCCACAGCGCGCGCTCTTGCGAGCTGGCTTTGCGCGCTGTGGGGGCGGCACGAGAGCGCCCGGGGGCGGCGCCTCTTGCCTGGGTGTGGGGCGTCCGGGGACGGGCGCTCTCCCACCCCCGACGTCTCGTCCGCTCGGGCGTGCGGCCGGGGCCCACTACCCACTGGCTGTGGGTGCGGGGGGAGCGGGTGTGGGGACCCGTCACCAAACCCACAGCGCGCGCTCTTGCGAGCTGGCTTTGCGCGCTGTGAAGGCGGCATGAGGGTGCCCAGGGGGGGCGCCTCTTGCCTGGGGGTGGGGGCGTCCGGTAACGGGCGCTCTCCCAACCCCCACCTCTCATTTGTTCGGGCGTGCGGCCGGGGCCCACTACCCACTGGCTGTGGATGCGGGGGGTGCGGGCGTGGGGACCTGTCACCAACCCCACAGCGCACGCTTTTGCGTGCTGTGGGGGCGGCATGAGGGTGCCCGGGGGGGGGGCCTCTTTCCTGGGTGTGGGGCGTCCTGGGACGGGCTCTCTCCCACCACCGACCTCTCGTCCCTTCGGGCGTGCGGCCGGGGCCCACTACACACCGGCTGTGGGTGCGGGGGCCGCGGGTGTGGGGACCTGTCACCACCCCCACAGCGCGCGCTCTTGCGAGCTGGCTTTGCGCGCTGTGGGGGCGGCATGAGGATGCCCGGGGGGGGCGCCTTTTGGCTGGATGTGGGGCGTCCGGGGACGGGCGCTCTCCCACCCCCGACCTCTCGTCCGTTCGGGCGTGCGGCCGGGGCCCACTACCCACTGGCTGTGGGTGCGGGGGGTGCGGGCGTGGGGACCCGTCACCAAGCCCACAGCGCGCGCTCTTGCGAGCTGGCTTTGCGCGCTGTGAAGGCGGCATGAGGGTGCCCAGGGGGGGCGCCTCTTGCCTGGGAGTGGGGGCGTCCGGGGACGGGCGCTCTCCCACCCCCCACCTCTCATTTGTTCGGGCGTGCGGCCGGGGCCCACTACCCACTGGCTGTGGATGCGGGGGGTGCGGGCGTGGGGACCTGTCACCAACCCCACAGCGCACGCTTTTGCGTGCTGTGGGGGCGGCATGAGGGTGCCCGGGGGGGGGGCCTCTTTCCTGGGTGTGGGGCGTCCTGGGACGGGCGCTCTCCCACCACCGACTTCTCGTCCTTTCGGGCGTGCGGCCGGGGCCCACTACCCACTGGCTGTGGGTGCGGGCGGTGCGGGCGTGGGGACCCGTCACCAACCCCACAGCGCTCGCTCTTGCGAGCTGGCCCTGAGCGCCGTGGGGGCCGCACGAGGGCGCCCGGGGGGGGGGCGCCTCTTGCCTGGGTGTCGGGCGTCCGTGGACGGGCCCTGTCCCACCCCCGACCACCCGTCTCTTCGGGCGTGCGGCCGGGGCCCGCTTCCCACTGGCCCTGGGTGCCGTGTGCGGGCGTGGGGGCACGGCTGTCCTTGGCACCTTGTCCCGTGCCGCGGTTCGTCGTGTGTTGTGCGCGCTTCCCGGGTTTACGGCACCCGATGGCCGTTGTGGCTTGGCACCTGTCCTCGTGCCGTGGTTGTGGCCGGCGGCGTGCCTTCCTGGCGTGCCTCGCCGCCCCGCGTTGGTGCGTCGCTCCTCGTCCGGTCCGGTCGCTGTCCGTGCTCCGGTCGGCTTTCCCATCGCCGTGGTGCCTTCCCCCACCCCCAGGGCTGTCGTCCCCGGCTTTACTTGGTGGCTGCGCGGGGCACGTGGAGGCCGGCCGACAGCCGGGCTCATTGTGCCTGCCGCTGGCCCCTGCCGAGGCAAGGGCGCCGGGCGCGCTCCGCGTCGTACCCGTTCGGGGCCCCGCGATGGGGTTGTCCCTGGCGGGTCCCTCCAGCTTCGGTCTTGGGCTGCGTGCGCAGCGCCGGTTTTACGTGTGTGGACCCGGTCACTGACGTGTCCGGTTCTCTGTACTGTCCGTCTTGCGACGGGGGACTCGTCCGGTGCACCGGGGCTGTTTCGTGTGGACGCCAACACCGCCCCTTTCGGGTCGGAGGACGCCACACCCGGGTCCCGCGCGTGTGTGCATGTGCGTGCCTTTCTTGGCCGGGTCGGGCGGGCTGGCCTCCCGGGCGCGTTCTGGTGCGCCTCACCTTTCCTTTGGCCGTCCTTGGTGCGCTCTTTGCTTGTTTGGCCCCCTCCCGGCTGGGGTTGCCACGTTTGTGGTTGTTGTTGGGTTTTTTTTTTCTTTCTTTTCTCCTTGCCCCCCCTCGTTGCCCCCCGGTTGTGTCCTGCTTTGCTTGTTTTCCGGCCCCGGGTGCCTTGGGCCTTCGAGTCTTGTCCCCCCCCCCCTTTTCTTGTTTTTTTTTCCCCTCCCCCCCCCTTTGTGCGCCCCGCCGTCTCCTGCTTTGCTTTGTCACGATTGAAGATACCGTGAAGCGAGTTGAACAGCTCTATGCCAGATTACTTGACATGCACAACAAGTCAGACGAGATCCGGGACCAGCACAAGGACACGGTACGGGACAAATACGGCAGAGATCAGTAGGCTGCAGCAACTCTGTCTTGAGTTGGGGAACCGGACAACGAAGGCAGAAGGAGAACCGTAGAACCACCCAGGTTGGTGTAAACAGAGATTTGAGATTAATGCAGTCAGCGTCAAGGAAGTGAAGCGTCAATTAGACACTGAAGTTGATCAGCGAGTTGCGTTGGACGACAGTGTCTGCAAAATCTGACGCTGGTATGACCAACGGAAGGAAAAAATCGAGGCAACGGTGGACAAAATGCAGAAGGAGCGCAGTGATGGACGTGAGCCCCACAATCCCTGATGCTACGTTGACGGGAGACGTAGACACTGAAAGATCTACTCTCGTTTCAAAGAGTTGAATGAACAACGACAACAACAGACTTCGATGGGCCAATTATGGGAGGGTCTTGTCACCATTTACAATCCGTCTCAGGACAACTTTTTCAATTTTACAATCTGACACTTTTTATCAGGACCCCATTTTAACTTGCAGTAGACCATATTGGTCAACTTGATGCACTTTCAAGTAATAGCTAACACCCTTCCAGGGACAGTGTGATGAACTCATAATGGTTTGACATAAAGGAATGCAACTTGTGGACCTCCTTGGAGGATGGGTAATCCTTGCAGTACGAAGTAATCAACATTGACAATGTGCCTTTCAATGGCAATTGTATGTACAAGAAGGAAAATGTTGCTACATGTGCACTTCTACAAAGAAAAACGGCTCCCAATAGCCTCATTATTCAAGGAGCAAAGAGTGAGGAATCAACATGCTTTTATAATCTTGGCCGGTCCAGGTCAAAGTAGATAGGGCGGTGCTGCATATATCTAGTCCCCATATCCTTCGTCGGGCATCAGGTGCTACATATTCATGTTTACATCATTTTAGCTTTGACAATGAATATCGCTATGCCCCTAGTCACTACAGTGGAAGTAAACGTTCTTGGCCGATGCCGGCCATGTCACTTTGGCTGTTTCGGGCAAAAGGGATGTAGATGAAAGACTCAAGTATGTCTCTTCTGTGTTAGTAGCAAACTACAAACGAAGACCTGTTTGGCGAGAACCATCTGAAAACCTTGGATGTTGAGAATATACTGTTGAGAATCTTCACCGAAATGGGCCAAGACTTGAATAAATCTTCGCATCGACGGGCCTGTGGCGCGCGGCCGCCACTGTAGAAATTCAACGTTTTCTCAGATTTCTTTCTGAAATATCGTGAAAAGTTCCGGCTGAAATCCAAACATGAAGTAACCAAGTGGCATCGTCGACCCATAAGTACGCCGGATAGGTTTTCCCCTTTCACAACTCTTTGATTCCCATCGTCAAAGCTTCAAAGGTTCGAACCATTAGACCCGGATTCAGCGGGTAACTCATGATGGTTTGTAATACCCTTGCTCGTGCCCTCAGGGACCAACGCGAACTACAGACCAAAGGTCCGAACACAATGGGGATGAGGAACCAATCGTATAAGGTGGTTTCACCAAAGGGGAGGACATAAAGGTAGTGAACGAACTTGACAGAACAGCCATGGGAGTCCCCTTGTGAAGCCGAACAAGTACCACACTATGACTCTTCCCTTCACCTCATCAGAGGCACCTTTAGGGGGTGACACACAACAATGGTAGGTCAAACCAAACGAATCCTACCAAGAAGGTCCCATTTTGTGCAAGATAAAAACCCTTTTTTGGACCAAAAGAGGGTGGTTGTGTGGCTAAAGTGACCTCAAAATGGCTGAACCCTCAACCTCCTGGCCAAGCCCGGTGCGTTTCAAGCTTTGACAAGATTGAGAATCAGTTCTATACAAAGCATCATGGGTAAACCCATCTATAGTGAAAAACACTGTCGCCGCCAATCACAGGAAGGTCATTGACGTCTGAGAAACGCTGACACGAGACATTAGTGACGAATTGATGTGGTTTTGTTGGCTGAAGTTTTGTAAAACTGCTAAAAACTATCTGTTTTTCCAATTCAGAGCGCGCGCGCCGCAGTTGGGAATCTCGGCGACAGCTCCCCAGAGGAGGACATTGTTTTACAGCCAGTGTGCATGCTGTAGCTCGGGCTAAATTGCGTGTTTTTTGTTAAAAATGTTCCATTTCCGCCAAGGCGTTTGGGCCGGAACCAGCCAAGTGCGTCCCCTATCAGAAATTGACCCTACATGGAAAGAATGGATACCAACCTTGCATCTGGGAACATCCTTGGCCCGCATCGGCCAAAGATGCTTGGCCGGAATCGGCCAAGAAATTCCATTTTGTCCATAACGTAGTGAGATATTTATATTGACCTTCACAGTTACAGTGTGAGACATAACAATGCTTGTCCCCTACAACTCATCAATTGCTTTACTGGTAGTATTTGGCTGGAGACTTTTGTATCTTGGACTAAAGCGGCCAAGATTTGACAAACAGGTTGCATTATCATTAGAGAGTCCCTGGAGCCTCAACATGTGGGGCTCTCTTTGGTGTTTCTCCTTGTGCAATTGTCAATGTATCTATTTAATTCACCTGCTAATATTCGTTCCAATCCCACATGTCTCATAGACAGCAGTTCTAAGACAAATTTATCATTACCCTCAGGGGTACCTTTCACTTTCATCTCTTGGCCAACACATCAGGCTACAAATCTTGGCTGGTTCAGGCCAAGTTGTTTTTAAGTTGTTTGCATATAGCAAGGCAATAGAGGAAAATACAAGAGTAAGAATATCTTGGTCGATTCAGGCCAAACGTTAGGATCTGAGATGAGCAAATATTTGCTTATAGGCTGCTTCTGCTTTACTTTATTGGTGATAAACCACACTTTTCCATATGAACCAACAAAAATCAGCCAAAAACGAAATTTGTCATTGACACCCAGGATGTAGCACATAGGGGGGCTCCTGAGAGAAAGAAATTTTGTGCAATTTTCTTTTTGGGTCCGATGTGCCGTAGAGGACTACCCCCTAGAGGGGCATTTCTGGAGAGAAGAATTGTGTTTTCCGATTCTGGCCTAAGTGGGGGCATCAATGGGGACGTGCCCCCACCCAAAATTAGACCATACAAGACAGAACATCAGCATTGCTGATTGCTAGACAAACGTTGCGTATTGGCGTCCGGTTGCACACATACATGTACAGGACTTTGACAACATCAAGCGCAGAGTGGAGGAGGTTGCTGAAATTAGACGATCAACAACATCATCCCAGTCACCACTATTGCCACTGCGTGCAAAGGCAGCATCGTTCCCCACCAACTAAGTCCCTGACTCAAGTTTTGAGCCGCAGAAATCGCCTGAGATGCCGCGGGCAGCAGACGACGGGCTGCCGCCCACACCCAGTGAAACAACGGCAGTCATCTGGGGGACCCAGAGATCACTGGACCCTGCCATGTGGTTGCAACCCACACCCAAGCGTTTGTCGTCCGTCTACTCGCCGATGTATGGGGGTGAGGTTGATCTACGCTGGCTGGAGCTCCCCCAGTATTTCCCCGATGGGTGATTGGAAGGCTGGACGAAGAACGCCAAAGGTGCTTCGTACTGGCATCAAAAGCAGCAAAAGGTTCCAGGAAACTACGCCCTGGGTGTAGCCTGCTATCACAGGACCAGTACAGCACAACCCACCAACAGGAGGTATTGCTGCACTCTATGCACTTTGGGGTCAGTCATGGGTTGACCCCACAGCGGAGTCTGTGATACAAGAAATGGCGGCAGTTCCGCGATGGCATGGCGAGCCGGACATATTGGACGAGTGGGAAGAACGGCATGACCGATGGCAAGTGGGATACAGGCGACGATTCCATGAGGAGGAATAAATGAATTTGTTGCTGCCATCCGTCGTTTATGTGGAAAACCCGCGAACGACATGCAAAGAATCGCCATCGACTCCGTAAAACGGTTGCGGAGTTATACGACGACATCTCAGGCCACAAAATCTAAAATTTACATGTACCGGGAGCTCGATACCGCAGGAGGAAGATTCCATCAGAAATTTTTACCAGTGCGTCCTGGGCTGATTTCATGGCGGACTGATCTGAAGAGAGTGCTGAGGTAATTGATTGTATGAATTATCGACAAGCAACTGAAGCCCTTCTGGTACTAATGCGGGTACACATGGAGGAGTGCCCTGATGACACGACGATAGCAAGGGGGTACCGTCTCATATGGAAACAGCAATGTGAGTATGGAAATGAATACAGCTACTTCAAAACTGTACCTATAGGTGATGAAGATGCTGCTGCGGGTCAAATATGCCAAAACCTCGTAGAGATTGATGATGGAGGCGCATGGGGCTGAGGTTCATATCTGCCGTATGCAGAGGTATCGTGGAGACCATAACAGGGGCTGTCAAACACACCGCAGTGGGTCCCACTCTCCACATCGCCCATGGGTTGGGAGATCGGGCAGAGATGGCCTGCAACAGGACCGCCAATGTGATTCCGGAAGGAGTGAATGCCAGCAATCACGAGAACGCCCATACGACAATTCCCACCTTGGTCCAGGTCCAAGGAGAAGGACAAGGGTCATCAACACTTTGGATCCCAAGACTCTCAAAAATTGCACCAGTCACACAGGACTGCCAGGTTGGAGGAGAAGCGCAAGGCATTGGACATAGTTTCCTTTGACCCCAACACCAACTGCTTCAATTGTGGGCATATGGGTCATACGGCTGTGGAATGTCCACTGTATAATCCACGACGGGATGGCCGTTGTGATAAAGATCGCCCAAGGACTCCTGATCAGTCACCACAAGATAGTGGTGCACAACGTCCAAGGACACCATAGCGAACCCAGACGCCGCAGCAGCGAAGGACGCCGGAATGGCGGAAGACTTCAGAGCGCAAGAGGGCGCCGGACAGGGCCAGAACACCTGACAGCAAAAAGTCCGGATCTAGCGACAGTCGCCGGTCGCGTGGAGAAGAATCTGTGCAACACATGTGGCAAGTACGGGCATTGGCAAGACAAGTGTCCCAAAGCATCACCAACAAATAGGGTTCTGATAGGTTGTCCAAAGGGACCGAAGGCACCAATATTCAATTATTGTGTCTGCGCGACGCAAAACGAGCCGGAGGCCCTGCCAGACCGCAGCCAGTCGGAAGACAAGGACGGTCAAATTGCTGCATGTTGATGCTAATAGCATCCTCCGACATCAGCAAGTCTTTGCAGCTGATCCGTGCACTATACATATGCGTGACATTCAAGATGAGGTGTTGAAGTCACTGTGCAAGCTTAGAGCCAAATCCGCCAAAGATAAGCGAGAGCTCACCACACAGACCACACAGACGCACTGGCATTGCCAGACGTTCGGATTACCGCCCTTGCTCACACGGGCTGTGATGCTACGGGTGTTGTAGGCATGGAGCTGCTGAAGCAACATGTGACAGCACTCTAACTAGCGCCCCCACCAGTTGTGTTATTGACTGCTGGTAAAACAGCATTGCCTGGCAGCAGTCAAGGAGTGTTGGTTAACCTGACTTTACCAGTGTTTATTCCTGAGGGCACTAAAATTTTCAAGTGCCAACAAGCTTTCTGACACGTTTCTGCTGTTGGGCCGCGGCTATGTTTGGGGTATCCAATATTATTGTCATACGGGTTGGCGGTTGTACCAGGGCAGGAGGCATTGGTACAGGTCAATGGCTGCTTTCGTGGGTTACGTGCCCCTCGTTACCAACATGGTAGACACAGTTTGTACATACACCCGCTGCCATGGTGCATTTGGCCAAACCGAAGGACTCGGATCAGGAGTGTCCGCAAGCGAGTCAAGTCAACGACACAGCTGGTGCAGCTGCAAGTATGCCACATCGAATCCTCAAAGGAAAGCCAAACAGAGTCTCATTTGATCTCCGCTTGCAGTACCAACATGCGGTCCACTGCGAGGGCCCTTGTCAGAAAATCATCTTTGTGTATACGGGGTCTGTCAGAGGGACACCACAGTCTGCGTGCCCTCACTGTCGACCTTCTGCACTCATGAGTATTCCCCGGGCGACAGAAATTCGGCGTAGGCAGAGAGTGTTCAAGCCGAATACTCTTCGGAATGCTCCACAGTTGGATTTAGAGGATGATTCAACGAAGAAACCCCCGCCTGAGCCAGCTACTCCCATGCAATCGCTGGGGACCAGGATTATCACTGAACGCTGGGTCAGACCAGACTTATTAGCAGAATAGAATGTGTATTCGTCCCCCCTTGTGCATGAAGCGTTCTTATCCTGACCCCCCCTCCCGACCTTAAGACCTTCATAGCGCTTGTAGAGACTCATACGTCCCAAAATCCGTTGAAGGTGAAATTCTTAAGCGGTGTCGCCATCGTGCCAACATGGGGATCATAAGGGGCAGCCAGATATGATGTATATGTATTAGTAGTAGGCAGCAGATTAAAGACTCCGGCCATCGCGACTAATCTGCGAGATCGCTCGCAAACAATAGGCCTGAAGCGTAAAGACAGACGACATCAATATCACAGAGTACAGACAGAACTACGACGGCGGACAGACAGAACCAGGAAAGAGTAGCCAGCGATTATTAAATAGTATAATGGTTGCATTTCACACATCCTACATGCATGTGCTCTGTAGAGTAGTCTGAGACTGGAATCCTGTGTGTTGCACAGGGTCTTTGTGACCATGTCGACTGTGCATTCAGGGACAAGCTCAACAAGTAGTACGTGCTGGAGCAGTGTATTGCTTTGAGGGCAAGGGTGAGTGTGGTCTGGATTTTGAAACGAACTGACGTGTTTTGCAGCATCGGTCGTGTGGAGGAGCCTAGTGGCTTATCAGTTGGTGGCGTCATGGGGTGCTTGCAGCGTGAATCGAGTCTAGTCTAAGACTGAGTGCTGTTGCTGAGTGCATGGTCTCGTGAATCCATGGTTAACATCGCTGAACCTGAACTGCTGCAGCTGCAGCTGTATGAGCCTATGGCTCGCAAACAGGCTCCGGCAGAGCCCATGATCCTCCCCAGCCCTGTGAAGGCAGCAGCCTTTGATCTGCAGGAATCAGTGCCACAAACCTTGTCCGCGGCTCGCGTGCTAGTCAGTGTGGAACGGCACCGCTGGCTTGATCACCACGGCTGTTCTCACGAGTGGCGGGCCATAAGCCATACGAGTGACCACCAGGAGCGCTTGCATGAAGTAGAGGGCGACGTGACAGATCTCGGTGAGGTCATGGTGGCTGTCACAGACGCGCTGCGATCGGGACTGAACGGGGATGAACATGTGTTTGATCTGCTGAGAACCCACAACCACCACTTTGCAGGCATTGCTGTTGATTTTGAGGCGATCAGAGGAGACGCGGCGGCGCTAGGCAACGTTATCACGGCTCTGCAGCACAACATTGGTGACCTGTGGCCTGATCATCGTGGTATACAAGAGGCCCACAACGCCGCCTTGTCCACGGTGGAGTGCAGCGCCAACAAACTGCTGCAGTTGGCAGCGGCAGCACGTCAATGGCGGCTGGAAGAGTCCTCAAAGCGCGCGGACGCAAACATCAAGGGCTGCCAGGCAGCCATGGAGGACATGTCGGCCTCTGTGGACGCCCACGAACTGCAGCTTAATGGCTGCATCAACAACGTGGTCTCCGCCCTTGAGCACCTGGGACAGCACGTGGGCGCGGGGTTGCACGCCAAGAGGCCTCCGTCACGAAGGCCTGCGAGCGCATCGCGCAGGAGATGGCGGACATCCGGAAGGTTAAGGCCCCTCTTGAACAGGTAGCCACTCTCCAACGTGTGCTTCCTGTTTTGGAGCCCAAAGTGGGATCTCTGGAAGGTCAGTCGCAGAACTTAAAGATCAGGCAAGGGGCGGTGATGGACAAGTAGACAGGACATCAGGCTTGTTGGATGAGCGCACCATCACAAGCCGAGGGACAACGTTTCGCCTGACATAATGTGAAAAAACCTTGCAAACAGCGCTCACCAGAATCACCATCCTGGAGAGAGGGACTGATGCATCCTCAGGGCTAGGAATGCCAACTTGGCCTCCGGAGCCTGCCAGTGACCCTGCCCCCCTGACACTCGTACTCCGGCAGCGACGGGTGCTGCCCCTGGTGTGCATCGAAGGTGTCCTCGTTGGAGGACGCCAAAAGACCCCTCAAGCACGAAGTGGTCTGACTGAACACGCAGGTGGTTGACCTTCGGGGCCGAGTGCTGAATCAGAGTGAGGACAAAGCCTCCTGGAAAGCAGAAGTCATGAGGGAGATGAGGGAGAGCCTGGAGGGTATCAGACATCAACACCTGGAGGTGATCACGGAATGTCACCATCGCCTCATCTTGGTGGAGTCAGAATCAGATCGCCTGAAGGTGGAGGTAGAGGTCCCATTAGCCAGGAGAGTACACGAGTTCAACAGGCAGTGCACATCCTTGAAAAAAAAGATGAAAGACAACAGCCAGGAGTTGGCACTGGTCAAGGGGCGGCAGCAAATGCCTGGACCCGCGACGCCGAGCGCCCCGGAAGTGTCCACAGCCCTGAACTTCAATCTGACAGCAGTGGAAGCTCGAGTGGAAGAACAGGACTCCTCCCTCCGGTTCTTTAACGCACAGGTCCCAGAGATTGTGAGCGGCATGGAAACCCTTGCGGGTGTCGTGGAACGCCTAGGTGTGAAGATACAAGAGTGGGAGCATGAGTGCACAGCTGATGGGACGGAGGAACCAGCGAGCCCCACCCCCAGCCAGAGCACGACCCCCAACCCCAGCCCCTTCAACCCCTTCAACCCCACCCAGCCCGTCAAGGCTGAGCCCAGAGCTCCGCACATATTTTCAGCGGCAGAGGGCATTTCTTTTTCCCATTGCCCATATGGGGACACTAAGACTATACCAGGGGTGGATAAGAGGTTTTCTGGGTTGGGGGACCTCCTGAAGTAGCACATCAACCCCTCCACCCCTAAGTGGACAGCGAGCGCCCCTACCTTGCTACGCAAAGCAGGAGCGCTACGTTTGATCTACCAGGTCTTGACATGAAGGGCAACACCCATGATGGGGAGAAGCACGTGAGTTTCTCCAACGTGCAGCAGTTTTTACAGAGTGACCCCCTCTCGGCCATGGGTAGCTTGCCTTCCACTAGGGGAAACACAGATGGCCTCTGTTCTTGGCCTACCCGACCTAGGGTCCTTTTTGGTACCTGATAGCTCCCAACCCGGCAAAGACCCGAATTTTCAGTTCCGGGCGCTGTTCGGCACCGACAAATTGGAGTTACAAACCCTAGACCCTGAAACCCGACACGGCATGAAAGACCTCCTCAAAAGGCCGGTCTACAGTGGTGACTGGGTCACGTTCAAGCCCCTCTGGGACCGTTACCGGGGATTCTGGTGTAAGCGTATGGCGCCAGATCTCCGAGCACACGTTTTCTGCTCATGTTTCCCCCGTGAAGGGAACTTATATGCCAGCCTGGTTAGAGATGCCAGCTGGACGTACGCGCAGATATACAATGTGGCCTCTACTATAGGCAAAGACAGACTGTCCTGGGAAATCCTGGAGAAACAATGGGGCGCCATGGACTTGCCTCCCCCGAAAGCCTTGGCCAACTACAGCCTCTGGATAATCCAGTGGGTGCTACGCGCACACCGCAAGGCGCGCAAGTGGCTATTACCCCACAGCGCGCCAAACAAGTGTGGCGCCAGGCGCTTGAGCGTCATGGAGGGTACGGGGCAGAACTTGCCCAGCTGGCAAAGCTGGAGGCCATGCACGGTGACTTCACCTGGGAGGCCTCTCACTCCCAGGTAATGTACGAGCACACCTGGTGCGAGAAGCGCAAGCGGCAACAAAAACGCCATGAAGAGGCACAACCAGCAACGCCGACCCAGACGCGCAACGCTTCGGCGCTGACCGCCTTGAAGGGCGCGTGCCACAACTGCGGTGAAAAGCGACATTGGGCGGCGGATTGCCCCAAGCCCAAGAAGGCGTATGACCGTCGAGACTCCACACCAGGCCGGGGCACCGGCAAGGGGAAGGGCAAGGCCGAAGGCAGGGGCAAGGGCAGGCGCAGTCACAACCCCGGGGATTGCGGGTTGTGGGGCAACCGCAAACCCCGCCCAGGGGGTAACAACGCCGGTGCACAAGGCTTAACCCTAGGTCAGCAAAAACAGGTTGACTGGGCACTCCAACATGCGACCTAAATGGCCAAGGGGAACAAATGCCCATTGTGCAAGGGTGACCATCATCCAGCCCAGTGCCCGTTTCACGTGAGTAAAAATGTTGGCAGTGCTCGGCAGGCCCAAGTGGAATTTTCCAAAGGCAATCCTGCCGATGCCACCCCTGAGAGGGGTTCCCAACGAGACACCGCGGCTAAAGCCACGGCCTCCGGCACGCCTGCGAGAGGCCATTCAAGGAACCCGCGTCAATAGAGACGTCGGGGGTGGCTAACCAGAGGCGAGCGCCGTGCTGGCAAGAAGGTTGCCAGGCTGCGGGAGGCTGGTCATACTGCTGGCACCTCGCAGACTCCGCCAGCGTTGACGGATCCACCGGCTGTACAGGATCCCTCGGCGCTGCATGTGCTAATATCCACTGCAACGATACAGTCGGTGCCGGTGAGCCTACCATGCGACGCTCATACGCGCCGGACATTACGACGACCCCGAATATGTGAAGTGCGTCACCAACGCAAGCCTGGTTCAACAGGTGCACACCGGGAGTTACTGGTGCAGGGCAGTGCTCGCTGGAGAACGGGTGAAGAAAGCCCAGCACCTACCCTGAACCACTCAGGGAGCTAGGTGTTTGCCATTGCTCCTCCTTCATTTTTTACGAGCGGTACCCTCCAACCGGCGCGGAAACCCCTTGTCATCTCGCCTGTAGGAGGGGACGCGGTGGCGGGAGGGTTTGAGGTTTGAGGTTTGATTTTGCGGGTACTAGACGCCTTTCGGCCCCGGGGGGCCACCTGGTCGGGCCAGGTGATATCCTCCCCAGCGGGTGCTAGATGGGGGCCCTCCAAGACGCACCTCCCGCCTGGTGGCGGAGTCCCCCGGGTTCACACGGCTCGGAGCCCCGTCCCTCCCCGGCTTTCCCTTTTCGCCACTCCCCGGTCAGTGCATCAATTCGAAGCCGTGGCTGCGGGCGCTTACCCACTGCGTCGCCCCCCTAATGCGTGGTCACCCGGGGCGCCGGCGCTGCCGGGCCCGTGCTACTGGCTTGTCACCAGTGGGACCCCCTTGGGCTGGCGCGCTGGTTGCCTAACCTTAGGGTCGGGGCGTGGCGCAGTGCGCCACTACTGCCTTGGCGGGTGCAGTGGCCTGTCCGTGTGTGCCCGGTTTTAGGGGCTCGGGCCGGTACCTGGTGTTGTGTCTCCCCCGCTTTCCCCTTCCTGCGTCGCGTGTCCCGCGCCGTCTGTGGCGGGCCGTCCCGTCCGGGTGTCCCTTACCCTCGCTCGCTGGTACACCATTCCACGCGGTCTGTGCGTTCCGCGAGCTCGGTCCGGTTGCCCTTCTGGTACTCCCCGCGTGCCCTTTGTTCGTGTGTGCGCTCGCGCTCCCGCGTCGTCCGCTTCCCCTCCCCGCCTCCTCTGATTGGTCTGGCGCGCGCACCTCGCGCGGTCCCGGCGATGGGCGCTGGTAGGGCCGTTCCACGCGGTCCGTGCCCCTCCGCGTGTCCTGCCCCGGTCGCTGGCTCCATTTGGCGTGCCTGGGGGGGGGGGGGCGGTCACGTTTCCCCACTACCTGGCTTGAGGCTGTGCCCCTCCCGTAGGGTAGGTCTGCGCGTCCGGGGCATTCCTGTGCCAGGGGGGGGGGCATTGGGGGGGGGGGCAGCCTGTGCGCCGCGCCCCCCGTTTGTCCGGCCGGGGGGGCCTGTGGGGCGGGGGGTCGCTCTGCCTCGTTCCGTTCCTCTGCCTTCCCTGGGCAGGCAACAAAGCGGGTGTGACTGGCGTCGTTCTGGTCATGGAGGGCCTGGCCCCCATACCGCTCCGGTTCGTGCTCGCTTGCCTCCTCTGGGCGCGGTCCGTGTGGCGCCCTGCCGCGTTGGCGCGGGTTTGCTTGTTGTCCGCGGTGCCTGTGGGAGCAGGCGGCTGAGGCGGTAGGGCGGGCCTTGCTCCGGGCCCCCTCTCGGGCGCCGCGTTCCCGCTTGGGGGAGGGGGGACTATCCCCTCTGCCTTGGGGGGGTGGGGGCCGGCGCCCCCGCGGCTTGCGGGCCAGAGGGGGGGAGGGGGGGGCGTCGCGCCGCGGCCCCCCTGCTCTCCCTCTGGGGGGCGGCCTGCAGTTCCCTACCCCGCCCCCCTGTCGTCGTCGGCGGATTCCCCCCCCGCCGTGCGCGTTCAGTCGGGGTTGCGGGGCCGCCCGGTGTACTGGGTGCAGCCTGTCCGGCAGGGGGGGGGGGGGGGGCGACCCATGAACCGCTCCCCCAGGGGCCCCAACAGACCAAAACCCTCCCTCCGCCCCCCCCGAGTGGGCAACATTGTGGGTCTCACGGGCAATGCTCTGGTCATGGGGGGCGCGGCCCCCATACTGTTCCGGTTCGTTGTCGCGTGCCGCCCCCAGGCGTGGTCCGTGCGTAGCTCCGGCGCGCTGGTGCGGGCTCGCCTGTCGGCCGCGACCCCCGCGGGAGCGGGCGGCGGGGGGCGCTGGGGCGCGCGGCGTGCGGGTCCAGCTGCGTCACCCCCCCCGCGTCGCGGTCCCTTCTGGGGGAGGGGGGGCGTCCCCTCGGCTCGAAGGGGGCGGAGGTTCGGCGCTCCTGCGGCCCGCAGGCCGGGGGGGAGCGGGGGGGGGGGGAGGGGGGGCCGCTCCGCTGCTCCCCACCCCCCTGCCCCGTCGGGTGTCGGCCTGCCATCTTTTGTCTCCGGCGCGCCCTCCATGGGGTATACACGTGCTGTGGGGGTTGCCGGGCTGCCGTGGCCGTGAGGCGCGGCCCGGCCGGCCGCCTGTGGGCCAGTGCGGCGAGGGGGGGGAGGGAGGGGGGGGGGGATCTGCTTGCCCTGGTCCGCGCAGCGCCTTCTCCATGCTGGCCTCTGAGTGGGCCGCTCGGTTTGCGCCGTCCTCGGCACTGCCGTTCTGTTGCCGGTCGGTAGCGGGTAATGCGGGAGTGTGCGGGCAGTTCACCGGGGGTGCTTGGCGCGCGGCCGCGCTTGCCGCGGCCGCGGTGTCCCCCCCCCCGGGTGCAACGGCCTCCCTAGGGGGGTGCGGGCCCGCTGTCTCTCCGGCCGGCCTCCGTCCGCTCTTGGGCCGGGGGGGGGGGGGAGAGGGGGGGGGGCCGCGGTCCCCTGACGCCGCCCCCCGACGGCCGCGGTGGGGCGGCCTGGCGGTTCCGGCCACGGGGGGCCAGCCGTCGGCTGGGGGGGCGCAGTCTTCCCCCGCCCCGCTCTACCCTGTGAGAGCCGGACCCTCGTGCAGACTCTCGATTGGGTCCCCTGCTCCCCTCGCCGTCGTCGCGCGGCGCTGGCTGGCTGGGGGTGGTGGGAAGGAGGGCCGGTGGGTGCTGGCGGCGGCTGTCAGGGTCAGCGGTCAGCGGTCAGTGGGCTGCGGGGCAATGGGCCCCCCCTCGCGCTCGTTGTCCCCGCCCTCCCTCCCACGGGAGGCGGCGCGCGCCCCTCAATCGCGCTGTATCGTGGCGGTGGCGGGAAAGACAATGGAGGCCTTGCGGGATCTGACCTGGCCTGTGCAGGGTCGGCATGGGGTCGGGTGTTTTTGACCTGTGAACAGGTCTTTGTGTACTCCGCTGAAATCAGCAATGGCTGTATAGTCGCCTACCCGTTCCTCAAATCCTACGGGTTACAGCTTGATGCTGCTCGGGACTGTCTTGCGGACACCCTGGCAGAATACTCCGAGCCCACCGTCCTGCGACAAGCGGAAACAAACCGTATGCTTCCCCCTCTGGTGGATGAGGAGACTCCCAGAGTGGGTACTCCCACTGCGCAATGGGCGACATGGGCAGCTGCCATCACCCAAACGCTGGCCTCATTTGATTCGCGCCCCGCGTTGTTTGACCTCATCCTGACGCCATCCTGACGCTGAATTATCTCGACGCCATCCTGACGCCACCCTGCGTTCTTCCTGACGCATTCTGACGCATCTTGACGCCTACATCTCTACCCTGACACACATGTGACGCTTTTCTTAACGCCATCCTGACGCATCCTGACGTCATCCTGACGCCATCCTGACGCCATCCTGACGCATCCTGACGCATTCCTGACGCAATTGGACTATCCTGACATTCCCTGACGCCAACCTGACGACATCCTGAGGCCATCCTGACGTTGTCGTGACATTTTCCTGACATCATCCTGACGTCATCCTGACACCATCCTGACGCTACCCTGATGCTTCCTGACGGATCCATGATACATTCCTGACGTCACCCTGACGCCATCCTGACGTCATCCTGACACCATCCTGACCTCACCCTGATGCCCTCGTGACGCACCGTGCCGCCGTTGAAGCTCCAGGCCCAGTTGGAGTACCTCGGTGCCACCCTAACCCTAGCCCTACGTACAATGTTTGCAAAAACTATCCATGCCAACAAAGAAATACAGTTTTGCGCACCATTGCACCTACCATTACCCAATATGGCAATGTAACATTCAACCAAGACACTTCAAATCATCAAACACAATCATTCGAGTGAATTGCAAACCATCAATGTTAGCAAACATGGACATTCCTTATCTCTGCACTTTGCTTAAGGTGCCGTTCTGCAAAGACACGTTTTCACCCCGAGCGGCCGGCACCGGGCAATCATGTCAATTTGCTCCTCGGCATTGTGAAGTGCACATGCAAGTATGAAGAGCTTCGCCACCGTGTGCTGTGCTGTGCTGTTGTGCTGTGTCGTGCTGTGCTGTTGTGCTGTGCTGTGCTTTCGTGTTGTGCTGTGCTGTGCTGTGCTGTGATGTGCTGTGCTGCTTTGCTGTGCTGTTGTGCTGTGCTGTTTTGCTGTGCTGTGCTGTGCTGTTGTGCTGTGCTGTTGTGCTGTGCTGTGCTGTGCTGTTGTGCTCTGCTGTGCTGTGCTGTTGTGCTGTGTTGTATTGTGCTATGCTGCGCTGTGCTGTGCTGTGCTGTGCTGTGCTGTGCTGTGCTGTGATGTGCTGTCCTGTGCTGTGCTACGCTGTTGTGCTGTGCTGTGCTGTGCAGTGCTGTGCTGCTGTGCTGTTCACAACTGCAAGGATGCTGACACACAAATGAACACAAATAACACACACGCAGAGAGCGCTGACACACAAATGACACACAGAGCTGAAGCACAAATGACACACAGAGCTGACACACAAATGACACACAGAGAGCGCTGACACGAAGAACTTACAGGTTGCGCGCTGACACGCAAATGACACAAACAGAGTGCGCTGACAACCATACGACACAAACAGATTGCGCTGACACACAAATGACACACACAGAGCATGGACACACACAGGACGCGCTGACACACAACAAACACACAGACGGCGCGCTGACACAGAAATGACACACAAAGACAGCGCACTGACACACAAATGACACATAGACAGCGCGCTCCCGCAAAAAAAGCACACACAGAGCGCACTGACACACAACGAGCACACAGACAGCACGCTGGCACCCAAACGGCACACACAGACAGCGCGCTGACACAGAAATGACACACAGACAGCCCTAACTCACAAATGACACACAGACAGCGCGCTGACACACAAATGACACAAACAGAGCGCGCTGACACACAACGAACACACAGACAGCGTGCTGACACCCAAATGACACACACAGAGCGCGCTGACACACCTGCACGCACTGAACCCACACCTGCCCACCAATGCAAACCTTCTCAGCGCAACTCTCTGCCGCCAAAAGACGCCGAAACATCGTGAGTAGCATTTCTCCGCACACGATGAATTGTGAGGCAGCCGCTTTGTAACACTTGATATCGTGTAGTTGCAAGGCTGTGTCCAGAAGGCCCACAACATCTACAAAAGAAGAAGGCGTATGTGACACTGTCTGGCCCATCACGGACACACAAGGGTGCTGCTGGGTAACAGTCAAAGAGCAGGGACAGTACCGAAAGCTACGTGGCATTGTATTCAAGTCTGGATTGGTACTCCTCTGCGAACGACCACGGTAATATACTACAGCTCTTTCGTTCCGCAATATCCTCCACCTCAACTTTGGTACACTGGTATCACTGTTGTCTGAACCTGGCACATCGCCCGTGATAAGCTTGAGGACTAGGTAGACGTAAGGGTAAATTGTGACCTCATGCTTCACCAGAATGTACTTCGTCCCACTTTTTCGACTGGTTCACTCTTCCTCCTTCATGAAGTTCCTGACGGTAGCAATGATTGGCGGTGTGTATAAATGGCAGGGACATAATCTGTGAAAAGTTGTAAAATGCATACCTGTGAACAATTTTCTTGTAAACTATTTTCTTCTTTTCGGGAGTCGCTGCCGTCGTACCCGCTGCCAGCTAGTACCTCCAACAACCATTATGGCACAAAGGAAAGATATTTTTCTGTTTGAAGAACATTTTTTAGCATTTGCTGCCATGAAGCCTTCTAAAAACTGTTCAAAACATCCTATTACGTTTGTACGCTGTACGCCATTTTGTCTTTTATGTGTAACCTATTTCTGGTAAATATCAACCCCAAAGGCCTCATTGACACCCTGAGATGCCCTCAGGTCCTAGTGGCGTCATCCTGACGCCATCCTGACGCTATTGTGACGCTATCCAGACGCCATCCTGACGACACCATGATATCCTGACGCCATCCTGACGCCCTCTTGACGGCACCCAGACGCTCCCTGACGCCATCCTGATGGGATTCTGGTGTTGTCCTGACGCCATCCTGACACATCCTGACGCATCTAGACACCATCCTGACTCCAAACTACCCATCATCCTGACGGCATCCTGACTGCAATCCTGATGCATCCTGCCGCGATCCTGACGCCATCATGACGCCATCCTGACGCCATCCTGATGCCATCCTGACGTAATCCTGACGCCATGCTGTTGCCACCCTGACGCTATCCTGACGTCCCTACGTCGCAGGGCCCGAATCAAATTGCTCCGACTCCCTTTGTGCGGAATACTCTTGTGTACATACTGTTTTTTAGGTTGCATGATGTATCTCTTTTCATCTTTTTACGTACAAAGAGGCTACTTTTGTGATCGCTGCGCTCACTTTGAGTTTCAGCAAGGTTTCAGACTTCTTGTCCAGTGCTGTGCCTTCGCTTGTGACTCGCTCGGTGAAGAAAAATTCCTTTAAAGTCCTTTTTCCTTAAGGGCGCTACCGTCACAGCAACAGCGTTGCATCGTACATACAGATGCAGATACAGATACAGATACAGAGGGACTGTAGGATTGTACTGGTTTGTACAGACAGATCTGTACTTCATTGATGGTCGCGCCGCATTCGGGCCGCGACCAGAGCCTGCATTGACGTATGGAGATAATGTTTGATTATTTGATATCAAGTGATGATATTTTAGTTTCTGGCTGTTTTGTCATATTTTAGAAATGCCGCAATATTGCAATCTCCTGCATGCATTCATTGCATTCATGCGTGCTTGGGATATTGCGTCGGACGGGGTCGCACGTAGCAACATACTGTTTGCATGATAGATAAATATATGAGCATGGCGAATAGGGTCATCTTTCTTTGCGTTTGTTTCATTGCATTTCCCGGTGTTGATCCATTAATACAATCATTTTCTTCCCTTGTCTTTTAAACATGGTATAATCACCCAGTCAGCGGAGTATAACGCCCCCTGTCCCGGCTGGGGGGGCAGGCGAGGACCATGAAACTTATCCTGATCGAGTGAGAGTACACTTCCTTTGTGTTTTCCTTGATTTGCCTTTGCTCTTGTTTGCCTTTGTGATTGTTTTGTTGGGAAGAGGATAGGAATTTTTTGTATTGAAACGTTTTTTCACTAAACAAACCATGAATGCATTGTTTTAGGTAAATTTTTGCTCGTGTGCACCCCTCCTAAAATTCACATAATTTTCTGAGCCCATTTTCCAATCTTTGTTTTATGTGATATTTCTTTTGTTTAGCTTATTTCTAGTGATGTGAAACATATTCAATATGGGGTTATATAAATATAGGAAACATAATGTAGGAACACATCTTAGAGCCAATGGAGTCGCAACCCATTTTTTCCTTCTGGTAGCAGAGGCTTGCCGAGTTTAAAGGCATGTCTTCGAAACCTAGGACTGCCCTGCGCCGACTCCGAAAAAGCTCAGCTTTTGAGTAAGGGGAATTTCTCTTGTAATGTTAGTGTCTCTTGTTTCCGCATCCCAAGCGCTTCCTCTTGGGCGCTCCCGAAGAACCAATGAGGTGCTCCCTCTTGGGCATTTCAAATAACCAAGACCACCCCGATCAAGCCCTTCATCAACATCAAGTGGGGTCCCTATGCCCCAAGTGTCTTGTGTGTGTGTTTTGATTGTCCCTAGGGAGTTTAACATTTTTGAGGAATTTCATCCCATGAAAACTTCGTTTGGTTAGTTTCTGCTTGTCTTTGTGTGGTCTTGTTTTTCTTCCAACCCCGCGGTGTCCTCTCGTACTCCATAATGGATCAATTGATGAAGGACGCCTTGACCCAAACGATGAGGGATGGATGACTTCGTCATTCCTTCAAAAATGTTTCGAAGATGTATGCCACCTTCGTTGGAAACAACACTGCCATCCTCGACAAGTTCAGTTGAATGGATGAGCGGTTACCACGGTGTTTCTCGACAAAGCGCTTTTTCATTGGTACTACGATGAGGGTATGGACGTGAGAGATTTCACGGAGAACGAGTCAAACATGAATGAGTTGGGCAACATGATGCCACTTTTGTGAGGAATACATTCCTGAGGGAAAGTTGTAGATGTTTGGTTGTCGGTGTCAAGGCAAGCTTGATTAATTTCTTGAAGTCTGAAAAATTATTATAACAATCCATTTGCCCTTTATCCATGATGCGTGCATGTGGAATGCACGTTAGCGGTCGTTTTTGCTTGTCTTCTTGCGTTCGAATATGTGTTTGTTCGTGCACCGTCGTCATCGCATGTGCAAATTCGTGGGATGAAAGTTTGTGCATGGATGGTTTTGTATGCACATATTGTTGTTCTTCCGTGTACGTTTTGATACGTGTACGTTTGTGCATTTTGGGTGTTATTCGCTGCACGGTGCGCTACCGCTTGCATGCCAAAGACCACGGACGCCCAAAACCACTCGTCTTTGGATGTTAGGAACAAGTGTTTTGCCCAAGTTTATGTAGTTTTTGCGTTTGGCAATTAGGATGGTGGCCTACCACCACGGCCGACGTTGCTTGGGCTGTAGACCTCAAAGGAGTGTATGGCTGTTCACGGCAATTGTAGTTCAATGTCCTTGTGGCATTTGGCTGACTTGAATGCATGCATTAACGCGCACATGTGTGGGTATTTGGGCTAATTTCAGCATTCTTGGTGTTCATTTGTTTGTGTACGAGCACGGGTGTGAGAATGTGAGCTGGAATGTCACTTCTCTGTGCATGCGTAGATATGTGCTCGCACGTGTGGAGTACACTCGTGTGTGGATGAGTTTGCGTTCACTCCTGTGGAGGTGAGTACGAGCAAACCTCGACTCCACAAATGTATCCTAAGTATATGAGTACCCGCTTGCTGGTCTTGATTTGATGTTTTGATTAGATGATACACAGTCCTTGCGATGATACGCACGTAGTTAGCTTCACTACCGTATACCTAGACTTCAAGGAGGAATACAGCCCGATATACCCAGATATCTCTGAGACGCCACATTCACTGGTCTAGGACTGTTTGTGGATTGTATGATTTTTAGGCATAATGTATGCCTACAGTCGTACTACGTTTGTACTTGGTCTAGTTATACGGCCCATGTTGAGTACGCTGTCATACCAGTCAAGTTCCTGACCTAGTCCCATCAGTGTACTTGTGTATATTGACTTGGTATTAATGTATGTGTTCTGTTCCGAGATGCGTCTGCCTTTGTGAACCGTCGTTTTTTGTGCAGCATGGTGAGTGGTCACGATTAAGATAGGGTCGAGGGGTCTTCGAGATCCGGCGCGCCCCCTGATTGGAGGCAGTCACGCCCCAGAACAGATGGACAAAGCCGGCCTTTGGAGCTGTTATGAAGCGTTGTTGCTGAGCACGTTCTGATCAGGACTTGTGGCGCCCCTGCCCTGACCACCCTGTACTCTGTAACCCTGTCTGCTGCTGCCGTGTATATCCATTCCCCATTATATGTGCTTGTCCGTGGTGTACAGAATCAGGCCTCTGTCACCCCTGGCATGGTCGCTCCTGCTCAGCAGGTAGTGACTGTTGAGGTTCCAGGCTGCCCTCACCATGGTCTGCGGTGTGGGTGGGTTTGGTCATCAATTTTGCTTTCTTGTTCACTCAGAACCAGGCCACTTCCAGGATGTGGGTTCGCTTGGAAATTCAGCAGGGCGCCTAGGTCAGCTTGCTGTGTAGTAATCCTCAGTGTTTGGTGATCGGAGACCGTTTGCCTTTGTCCTAAGACCCGACACGGAATGCGATCAGCTATTTCCACTGCTCACTCAATAAGCTTGGCCTTCGGAGGAGCCACTGGCCTTCCATTTATGATTGACAGGTGTTTTGATCGTGCACTGGACAGAGCATGGTGCTTCTTTCGACAGGCGCCCCCGTAACAAAGGTACAAGACTTTCTCCCATTTGCCTGAGTTGACCTATGCCCTGATTGCCAGGCAAGTGCTCATAATCAGCCTCAATAGTCTCTCCCCTTGCCTGGAGTGTCTTGCTGAGGAGAGCAGCCTCGCGTCCAACGACATCACAGTGCAGTTCCCTAGCACGCCCGCTGGTTATGGTGACTACCGTTACTGGACCATGCGGAAGCTGCCTGAGCTCGCCTGCACTGACGCCAGCGACGGGCGCATGCACTGACGCCAGGCAAGTTCGCCTGCACTGACGCCAGCAACGATCAGCTGCACTGACGCCAGCCACGCTGAACTGCACTGAGGCCAGCCAGGCGCTGCACCAGGCCAATGATGACTGCAAGGCCTACCTTCAGTGCGGCATCCGATTGGCTGCCTATGACTCCGTCAAGCAGAAGCAGGTGATGTCTTTCGTGGTTCGAAAGCCTGGTCAGACTGCTGCTACTTCGCCCTACCCTCCAGTTGGGCGATGACCGGCATCACCAGCGAGAAGGACGTGAAGGTCTCGGGCCCCATTCACAACAAGAGGGCGACTCGGGCATCACGTGCTCAGTGCCTGTGTGCCCCCCGCAGGACAACATCGACTTCGCCGAGAATCCCAGGGGACCAGGCGTCAGTCGGGCACCACTGAGGGTGAACCCAGGCACCCTTGCGAGGCCCTGCTTCTCTTCTGGCTAAAAGTATTTTGGGGGCCCTTTTCCCTCGTTTTTGGGTTGCCAAATTCGGCAAGTCTGTTAAAGGGAATTTGCCTCCCTTAGGATAGGTGACAGCAACCCAGAGGGGTGTGGGGGTTATGAAAAATGAGCTCTCCTGCACGCATTTTCTTTGCAAGGAGGCAGACCCCCCCCCCTCATACACACAGTGCATGCGTGGGCGCTTCACTTGCGTGCCAATGAGTCAAGTGTGCCTACCCTGAACCTTGTTCTTCTTTCACTCCTCCTCCTGTTCCCCTTTCTCGTTTCCTGATACAGAGGGGCAACGACCAAAAGACCGGGTTCTTCAAGAATAGAAAATTCTGTGGGTAACATGTGCCCTGTCCTGTAGTGCCGTAGGTGTGTAATGAGTTCGGAGGGGTAGTGTTTAGAGAGTTTGTGGATTGACAGTGACTTGCCAGGGGCATGCAGCTGCCACTTCGGCGCTCAGGTTAATTTTTCCACTTTCTCAATCTAGCACCGCCTCCTGATGCAAGCCCCCTGGCTCTGTTAAGCCCAGGGAGGCGCGTCAAGGGGGTGAAGACCAGAGCTAAATCCTGAGAGGTGCCCAGGTTTCCTTCTGTCGGACTCCGCTTTCCCGTCCTGAGCAACCTTGTGTGCGTGCTTGTGTTACACCTTTTCTCGAACATGTACCCGATGTGGCTGTGCGTCACGGAGAGCGGCGTGCTTGCGCTGGCCCTTCTGATCCGGGAGTGGGCCCGGTCCATCGACGCGCAGCAGCTGCCGGCGGTGAAGCAGGGTGCCCATTTTTCTTTCTAGTTCTGAGAGTCTGTAATGGAGGTGTTTCGGGGGATCATCCGCCGAGCAAAGATCTGTACAGCAGCTCTGGAGTGAGTCACTGTTCATAGAGAAAACTCCGCTGCAGCCTAGGTCGATGTAGTTACAGTGTACTACTTGTTTGTTTACCTGGGAGTGATACTGAGAGGAGATGACCTGATCCGTGAGATACAGAGTATCCTATGTAAATGAGAATTCCTTGTGATGTAACGTACTATGACGGAGATATACTACATTTTACTGATTGACTAAGCGGGTAGATTTACAAACCAAATTTCAGGTAACCGGTGGTTATGACTCAGGTGAATACAAACTGTGAGGTTAAGAGTACCCCGCTTTCTTTGTCTGGTGAAGGTAGACTGTAGGATACACAGTGTCCCGTGTGATGTCCTTCGTGTGCCGATGCGCGGTTGTATTGCAGGTGTTTTGGTGCACAGATTTGTTGCTCGTGTATTGCTGTGAGTGTGATGCAGTTACATTGATACCCCCGTTGTCAGTCCTGTGGTAGCAACTACAGGCCTTGCCAATTTGAGGTCAGGAGGATGATTGAGACGACCCTCTGATGGTGTCGGTCTCACTGTGCTGGCAATTGTTTGCTTGTGTCTACGTATGCTCGCCATTGTGTGTCTGGGCGTGAGTACCTGTGCGCGCGTGTTCTGCGTCATAAGATGTACCCCGCGCGAACCCCCCCGAAAGACGTTGGCTTCTCCTGTGGGGGGGAGGCTTCACGGTGACTGTGCAATGCTGTTTTGAGCTTGTTAGTTCATTTGCAGGTCAGCGAGTGATCCCTTATGGATGGGTGACTCCCATTTTTCTGCCTTTCTGCAGTCAGACAGTCTGTCAGTCCGTCTGCCTGTCTGTGTCCTGGTTGTGATTGGTTGTTTGTCGTTGACCTCATGCGTCGTTCCGGTTGCAACACCAGGCGATACGCCACACTAACCCAAAGTTGACCCATGTCAGATAGGCATCTGCATCTCATTGGGCATTTAACCTGTTTGGTGTATGGCCCTGCTAGCTGGCACCATTCGGTGACAGGCAGTTGTATCCGTGGTGGCAGTGACCGAGAGCCAGTCTGAGCGACTGCTGCATCCGAGTCAGCTGGCCAACCCGTGAGCCTGCACTGTGCACCGTTGTCTTGCGTGCAGTGGTATGGAATATGAAGTTTCGGTTCTAGTTGCGTGTACAGTGGTTTGCACCCACTTACCTCCCTCTGGCTGCCGCAAAAATCAGTGTAGCTCTCGCCTGTGTTTGCGTGTAATGTGAGGGAGTGCCTGCTTATGTATTACATGACCCTGAGGATGGTCATGCCCTCAGTGTAAGGCAGTCTGTGGCAAGGACTGGAGGAGTGACGACCCGGAAGAAGCCAGAGATCTAGTTTACTGCCTGTACCTTTTTGACATCCTTCGTCTGATAGGAAGATAGCTGGTAACTACCTAGTCTGATACGGGTAGTATGACAGTTGACTGTAATAGACGTCCAAAGGTAAGTGATAACCTACAGTTGACTGAGTATACTACTTCATTTGCGAGAGATGAATTTAGGTTTGATGGTAATACCCCTGGTTACTGGGATGATTACGGTCATAGCTGTGTCTACCGAAGCTATTCAGGAATGTAACAGCAGCTACACGGTTAGTTCTACTGTGATGTGCTGAGTGTTCACCTGGAGTGTAAGTCGCTGTGGCACTAATGTAACTCAGTGGCACCTTAGGACGTTCTGAGCTCTAGGAGTCGAAAGTCTGTAGTCTGATGCTGCAGATTTCCAGTATGACTTTCTTCCGTGTATTGTATTTCGTCTGTCCAGCCCAGCTTTGGCATTGGTGAGGAGACAATTTTTTTCTAATCCCAGACAGGTGTTGTTTGGAGGAGGCCTCTTTTTTTTCTTGGCTCCTTGAGTTGATGTTTCATACAGAAAAAGCTTTCTCTATTGTCTTTCTTAAGCCTGGCTGTGTGTGCATGGCTGATTTCGAGTAACCCTTTGAGGAATTCTCAAGGCAGGGTTCATGTAACCTCAGGCCCGTCCTTGTGCCGCATGGCTGAAGGTCCTACTCAATGTAGTGACAACTGTTTTTCTCTCCGCAGTGTCACTCACCGTTTGTCTATTTTTTTCCCCAACCATGGGCAGGGTGGCCCTCTGTCGGGAGTGGGAAGCCCTGGCGTCACCCCCGCTATATGGGGTAGATTGGTTTCGTGTTGGGAAATGTATGTTTATCTGAGGGTTACAGGAATTGCTAAGTTGCCTACAGGATGGAATGTAGGTAACAAAGCTTTTGGCCCCTGCATGTGTGCGCACCCACCCTGTAGTGTGCACGGAAGTTACCCTTTTGCTACTTTGGTGGCAGTTTGCAATTGTTTTCTGAATCACTCTGTTCTAGACCCTGTAGTGTTACTGTTGGTACAATGGGCAGATGGGTGGTATAGCAGTTCTGACGCGTATGAGTAAGTCTGCTGTTACCACTAAAAAAGCTGTGTATGATTCTGCCCTGTGGCTGCTGTGATATGACCTTCCCTAGTTTGCCCACGAGGCATTGTTTGTAACACCCTGAAGGCCAGTTTGAAGGCCCAGGCATGGTGTACGTGAGACAGGTTCCAGAGAGGATCACTGTCGCCAGTATTCTGCAATTGCTACTGACTACTATGTGTAGCTGAAGTACTTGATACCCCGGTGATGAGTCTCTGTGACCTCCGGAGGATGAGTACCCTCAAGGTGTGAGCCTATAGGCCATACTAACCACCACCTAAGTTACATGTGTTTGCAACCAGTAGGAGAGTGAAGACAGCCTACTATGTACTTGAGTATATTGGCTGTAATGCCAGTACAGGAAACCCGTGTGTATAGCAACATCGATTTTGTAGCCTGTGGTGCTGTACTGTGTATGATTTCAGGAGTATTGTACGAGTAACCCTGAGTCCCACAGAAGCCGCCTTTGGGTGAGTAACCTCTGGACTCTAGTGGACATAGATGACTTTACTGTGTTGCTATAGCTTAGCCTTAGTCAGCCGGACAGATAAACCCCTAGGCCAGCAAGACAGCCTACTGCGGGTAGTCTGGTTATAGCGCTGTGGGAGCATGACTGAGTAGCAACCGGACTGAGTAGCATTCTGTAGTGAATCTGAGGTAGAGTGTATGTGTAAAAGTAGATGTAAGATTGCTGCACTCGGTGGCCTTGTAACTGATGTCCTGGACTGTCTGGCTCTGTGACGTGCAGGTAAGTCTGTCTTTCTAGGAGAATGATAGGGATGGGCTAGGGCAATGTCAGGAGGCGACGTACTGACCTGCGAGGCCTATAGGGAGAAAAAAACCCCTTTACCGAACATGAGCATGGAGTCATGACCACTGCACCAGGGGGGGTATGACTCTGCCGGTCATGTATTCCGCCGATGGTCTCCGGGAAACTCAGTAGAACCCACTCGCCCCTAGCCAACCTTCTGCGGATGATCAGCAGTAATGACTTGTAAGCTAATCTGCAGTGTACTGAAGAGGTACGGTCGTAGTTGGTTTGTAACCTGAGGGTCTGTAAAAGCCGACCCCTGCACTTTAGTGCCGGACAGTCACCAGTGGGTCGTCAACAGAGTCTTTTTTGATGTGGATGTATTTTTCAGTTGAGCGTGTTTTGGGAAATTCTATTTTCCCAGACTTTGCTTACATGGTACCACTGACTTCAGCTGTCGTGTCTGGGGTTACCATTATCCGTCCTGCAGCTTTCAGTTTGACTAACCTTTTGAGTGTCCAATCTTCTTGACACGGTACTGTTGCCACAGACAATGGCCAGCGAGCAGTCCTACCCCTCCAGGTTCAGGACCATTCCTGTCGGCCCTGCGCCTGTCAGATGCAGGGGTTTCTCCCGTTTCATCATTCACGACACTGTCAACACTGCCCAAGGTCTGTATTTCCCAGTGGCTGTGCCACGGTGCGTTCTGCGAACCACCTCGGTGTCACCAGGTAGGGTACTGGCCCCTCTACACGATGTCCCTTGAGGAAGCCGATGAAGCTGGGCAAGAGACTGTTCCCCTGTCCGACCCAGGTGAAGACCGGAGCGCCTGAGCAGCCCTACATAAAGGAGCTGCTGCCCTGCTGGTGACTGGTGACGCCGCGTTGCTAAAAGCAGTCCAGGGTCAGCAGGCAGAGAGTATCATGACCCAACAGTCAGTTGTGAGGCACACGCGGAGCAGGGCTGCTGCTGGTGCCACAGGGAGGCGGACCTGGACTGATTGGGCTCGCAGGCATCTCGAGGGTGTAAAGTAAGGGACCATTGGTTTCAGTGAGACGACTTTGGCAGCGGTGGCAGAGTTTGTCATTGCGATCACCTTCTGCCATGTTCTGTTCAGGACTCCTAGTCACGTGACAAGTATCACATTGAAGGCTGCCGTCGCCCACTTGGCTGAAGACCCTGCAACTGGGACCTGATGTAGATACGCTGGACGGTAGGACAGCTCTGCTTTTCAGAAGTCTTTTCCTGTGTTAGCCCTGCTTTTAGCGTGTTTCAGCAGGTGCGAACACCCCCCCCTGGGGTATATGCTTGACAACTTGTTCTTATATGCATGTGGTGTGTAGCCCTATGTGGGTAGAAGTCTGTTGTCTTGACAGCTTATTACCCTTTTGTTTTTAGGGGGTAGACGGCTGGCAGTGTGCCCATATTGTGCTGGGAATGTCTGAGGAGTGCCTTCGTTGTTTTTTGTGGTTTCTGGGCTGAGGCTCCCTGAATTTCCGCCATGCCACCGTTTTTAAGATTCTCCGATACTGAGACTTAGTCCTCCGAGCAGATCGTCAGGCCTGCCATGTTTGGCAGACATAAAGCAACTGCTTGAAGCCCTTTTGTTCTGCAGGTTAAGGGTATGTGGTACCTTCGTGTGAATGATCGGGGGACTGCATGCTTGGTAAACGTGGTTTCAAAGTTCTTTGCCTTGCCAAGCCAACTGAATTTCTGCAGTTTGAGTTGGGTGAGCCATACCAGACATGGGCAAGCAGGAAGCCCGCAACGTGATTGATGAGATAGCCAGCTCTTTCCATGAGCTGAGCACTTTCCGTCTGCAGCCATACTCTGAGGTACTGCAGTCTGCAGCCATTCTGTGAGTCTGAATTTTTTTTTGATACCCATTGCCTTGTCCCAGTTTCTCCAAAGATGTCGGGTAACAGTTAGTTAGTCGGATTTCAGTTGTCGCGTCCAGTCAGGTGTTCACCCGTCAGTCCTCCCGTCAGCTGTCTGTACAGTCTATTATGTCTTTTCACGGTAGTCTGTTGGAGGTGGTAGACGAGCGCCCCCGTAGACACCCCCACTGCCAGTGTGAGGTCTGGGGTGGAGTAAGAAAAACCCCTTTAACTTACTTTTTCCTCAAGGGCACTACAGTCACGGCAACAGCGTTGCACTGTACATACAGATGCAGATACAGATACAGATACAGAGGGACTGTAGGACCGTACTGATTTGTACAGACAGATCTGAACTTCATTGATGATCTCGCCGCATTCGGGCCGCGACCAGAGTCTGCATCGACGTATGGAGATAATGTTTGACTATTTGAGATCAAGAGATGATGCTTTAGCTTCTGGCTGTTTTGTCATATTTTTAAATTGCCACAATATTGCTATCTCCTGCATGCATTAATTGCATTCACGCATGCGTGGGACATTCTTGGTGGACTAGTTCCAGTGGTTGCACGTAGCATCATACTGTTCGCAGGATAGGTAAATATATGAGCATGGCAAATAGGATCCTCTTTCTTTGCGTTGGTTTCATTGCTTTTTCCGGTGTTGATCCATTAATACAATCATTTCCTTCCCTTGTCTTTTAGACGGGGTATAACCAGCCAGTCAGGGGAGTATAACGCCCCCTGTCCTGGCTGGGGTGGCAGGCGGGGACCATGAACCTTATCACGATCGAGTGAGAGTACACTTCCTTTGTGTATTCCTTGTTTCGCCTTTGCTCTTCTTTGCCTTTGTTATTGATTAGTGGGGAAGAGGATAGGAAGAATTTGTGTTGAAATATGTTTCAACATACAAACCATGAATGCATTGTTTTAGATAAATTTTTGCTCGTGTGCACCCCACCCAAAAATTACATAGTTTTTTTTTTATTTATGAAATACATGTCCACCGTCCAACGCAGGAAGTCCGGATGCAGGAAGGGCCAGCCCATCATACAACATAACCCAATCCCATGGGGTCAGGGTCGGTCAGAGGGGCTGCGGACGGGCAAAGGAATGGGTGGTACAGTGCAAGAATAAAGCAAAAACTACAAAACTGGCGGCATTATGGCAATCGCCTCATCCAGGGGTTCCGGGGAACCGAGGGACATGTGAGGGTGCCAGGCACGCGGGCTGCAGCCACGGGAAAGCCCAGAGGAGGGGGGGCAGGAACGGTGGGCAGCGAGCCCAGGCAAGGCTGGTTTTCCCTTGCAAAAGATAGTCAGTGGAGGGGGAGCGGGGGGAGGAAAAATCCTGACGTCCTCCTGGCAAACGGCCTTCCGGCACCTATCTCTTTTCCACTACTTCTGGCGCCAGATCGCCAGTGAGTGCATACGAGGTTGTTCTCTAAGGCTACGGGCTATGGCCTTTCAGTGCCAGGCTGTCATAGCACAGCGTCGACCCACTGTGCTCAGGGGGGGGGGGGGGCGCAGGGGAGAACCAGTCCGTGGGATACAAAAAAGGACACCACAGATGGAATGCAGCTGGCAGGCAAAAGACACTGTAGATTGGCTGGCGGACAACGCAGGGAGTCAAAACTGAGTAAGTACATGGCCCTGATGGCAAACCCCATTACATTCTGGCCAAGGAGTGGTGCTCAGCAGCGGGATACTCAAGCAGTCCTAAAACTCAAGCGAGGAATGGGTGGGGGGCGGGAGGCACGATGATCTCGTGGGCCTAATGGCGAGGGTAGGGGACGGAGAAAGAAGGCGACACTTGTAGACGGCTCGGCCGACGCTGACCAGGGTTGGTAGGCACATGGGCAGGGCATCGCCGAAGATTATATGCACGAATGCGCGTATCGTTATGGCCGCAGAAGGGTGAGGAGGCAAGTAACTCTCCGACCTAGTAACAAGGTGGGAAGGAAATGCAGCGGCAGGCGATTCGGCAGCACCCTGACTGGAATCAGTGTGAGTGGCGTCGAAGGTAGACGGCCTGTGGAGTGATGGGTGGCAAGGACGCTATGGGGGGGGGGGGGCAGGGGCACGCCAATGACAGTCACTGCTCCGGGGACACTCGCCAGTCAGCGATGTTAAACGGGCAGGGGCGACGAGGTGGGGGGAAGGGGGCGTCTGTGGCAAGCGCAGCGTTGACCGCGTCGACGACCTTCTGTTGGAAGGACATCACTGCTTCCCGGGCGGCCCTTAGTCCTCCAAGGTTGGAAGAGAGGAGACGGTAGAGGGACTGGGGAATAGCCAGCCGTGCCATGATGCGCAACTCCCGGCGATTGGCAGTGTCGCGCAAGCTCCGTAAGAGAGGTGGTCGCTGCCAAGCTGTTAGCCATGCCTGGACGAGGGGGTGGGAGGGTGTACAGTGTGCGAGCACACCATGCAGACTTAAATTGTGGCGTGTGTGGCAGTGCGGGCAGGGGTCTTTGGGGAGGTCGTCTCTCCAGAAAGTGGCGTAGTGGCGATAGCCGCGCATGGACTGGAGGCCAAAGAGCCACTTGTGCCAAGTGAGCCGTTTGTGACGGAGGGGACGCCAAGACAAGGGGTGGAAATGTGCATGTGAGTGGGAGGGGATGAGGTCGTGTGTCCAGACCTTGTGGGGGGGCAGGACTTTTTCGCCGGAGCGGATGACGTCCCAAGGTGTAGATGGGACCATGGGGGGGGGAAGGGGCAGGGCGGTACCGACTTTGGCGTAGGTGTCGGACACCTCGTTGAACTCATGCCCCACGTGTCCCTCTACCCACTCGAGGGTTTGGCCTCGGTTTAGGACCGAGGACCGTACTTTGTGGACCCAGATTGCCTGCCGGACCGGACGCCGACGGCTATGCACCGCGGCTATGGCACCTCGGCAGTCCAGATGGATACGCTGACCATCGGGAGAGAGGGATGAGCCGAGGAGGGCACCAACTAACTCGCCCTTGTAGGAGTTTGGCACTCCTGGGGCGCGACAGACGGCGACAGTGCCGCCCGGGAGCACTGCAGAGCAGCCTGACGATGGGGGGTCGCCGAGTTTGCTACCGTCAGTGTAAGTGGCGTCGGGGGATGAGTGATGTGGGAGAAGATACACAGTCAACCCTGATACGGACAGAATAGAGATGGGATCGCGCAGGGTGGACTGCGCCCGCCACAACACGGGCAGGGGGGGGGTGGGGGCGTCTCGGGGGAATCCCAGTTGGAGGACGGCTGACAGAAACAGGGCGTACGGTGAGAGGGGGAAGCTCGGGGGGGACGTGGAAAATTCAGGGAGCCCGGTATTCTGATGGAGGGCGGGGAAATAAGAGAGGCCGAGGCCGTGGCGGCGCTGTGTGTAGAGGGTTTTTTTGGTGACGAGAGGGGACAGGCCAGTGACACCTGGGACGAACCTCTCGACAACGGAGGGGAGGTCGATCAACTGCGTGTAACTGCGGCCGTCAAACGCTACCATTAGCGACAGAAGCGCTAGTCTACAGAGGTCGCGCCGGGTAATAGTGACCATAATTTCTGGCCTTTTCTGTGAGCGCTTCTCGGTGCATGCATAATATTTGCGACCTTTGGATGCGTGCATAGTATTCCCGCAAGACAATTCAGCCCCTGATGCTATGTATTTATATAGGGTATGATGAGCCCTTGAATTGTCTCTTGCCGCCATTGCTGCTACTGGTACCGCCATCAACACTGCTACTGTGACTGGATCCGGTTCACGACATATTTGACTCTTGTACGTTACTGCTGTGGGATATGGGTGTCTTGCATGTACTGCTTTGAGGAGTGATTTGACTTCCGGTAAAACCAGCAGGCACCGGGTGAAACAAGCAAGCAAACAAGCAGCAGGCTTTGCCAATCAAGGCAACTCAAGAGACCCGAGAAAAGGACACCAACAATAGACCTTGCACTTACAAGGTTGCACTTAC
The DNA here is from genome assembly GCA_964036045.1 of Eutreptiella sp. 'Long Island Sound 2002'. Lineage (NCBI taxonomy): Eukaryota > Euglenozoa > Euglenophyceae > Eutreptiales > Eutreptiaceae > Eutreptiella > Eutreptiella sp. 'Long Island Sound 2002'. The sequence goes on along the minus strand of OZ038378.1, from coordinate 130,910,424 downwards.
AAGACAATTCAAGTCATCAAATGATATCAAGTTCCAATTCTAAGTGGTGGAAGACCTGGTTCAAGCGCTTTGGTTCAAGCGCCAAGCGTTGTCCAAATTCGGGTGCTGGTGCGGCACTGCCGAAGGTGCACTCCGAAGGTGCTTCTGGACAAGCTGACGCTCATCCGACGTACGGAGACAAAGGAAGTGTTTTGAAGGTCAGCCAGGATTCGGATGAAGGAAACAATGTTGGTGCAGAGCCAGACAAGACACAACGTCGTCTCCCAGGCGCGCAGCGTCGCCGTAACAGAAAACAGTCAGAAAGAACAGAAAAAAGGCCAGATTGCGACGAAGATCTCACACAGGAGCCTATTGCGTTGTTGGCCCATGCAAGAGCCTTGACTCAGGCGCCGTTACAACCAGTGCCCCTGTCTCAACCCGCGCCTTACTTCCCTGAATATTTCTTTCATTCGGATTGTGATGAAACAGAAGTGGACGAACCAGTGTCTCTCCTTCAGCGGGCGCCACAGGTAACAAGAAATGCCAAGACCTCCTGCCAGCTTTCTGCAGCCGCGCTGGAATTAACTATCGATTTTGAGTCGGAAGACGTGGTTCCATGGTACGAGGCTCAGAAGGTCCTTACCGTGTTGGATACAGGGCTCGAACAAGCGTCTCAACAGGCCTGGAACGCAGAAGTCCCCGAAGTGGTGAGTCAAACAAACTGGCGAGAGGTGATGTTAGAATATTTGAAGGAGTCTGAAGGTTACTCTGATCCACAAGCCTGGTATGAGTCCTCCAACCAAACTGTCTGGGTGCAACTAACTCCTACTGAAAGGGTGCGCCTCAGGCATGCCTATCCTCGATGGTCAGAATCACAAGCCTGGTGTTGGGCAGCGGAGAAAATTCTTGATCAGGAGTATGTGGTTGCACGGGTGGACAGTGACGAAGAACCAGAGTCCAAACCAGAAAACGTTCTTGAGCTGACAGGCACCGAAGCTCTTGAAGTGACCGGCACCGAAGTTCTCGAAGCGACACGCACTGATGATTGGTGGCGTCCTGAGTACGAGGACTGTCTGTCGAACTTTTATGTTCAAGGTGCTACACATTCGGTCAAAAACAAGGAACTCACAAGAGCGTTGCTACTGTACGAGGGTCCCTTTTTTAAGAGGTTCACGAAAAACATGGTGTGGGGTTTGAACTTCGGTAACGACTGGATTTCTGAAGAGCTCTTTGAGAGGGTCGTGGGAAAAATTACCCACGCAGAAGAATTACAGGACAAGCCTTTGTGTATTCGTGGCCTTGCTTATTGCCTCTTGACCAGAGAGTTGCCAAGCAACCATTTGTGCCGACAATTAGTGAATGAGGAGCAAACAACTTGCCTAGAGTACTGGTGGGCGAAGGAGTTGACATCAATCCTTCGAGATTTTCAGACCGTGCCATCTTCCACCAAAAACAAGCGCAAGTCCAAGCAATCAAAGCGTCGCTAAGCCAGCAAGTGGTGGGCGACCAGCCATAAACGCCAGTCAGGAGTACTGCGGGTCGGGCAACAGCTTCACAAATCAGCGCGTCCCAGCGAAGGGCGACCAGCCGTAAACGCCGGTCAGGAGTACTGCGCGTCAGGCAACGGCGTCCAGCATCAGCGCGTCGCAGCGAAGGGCGACCAGCCGTAAACGCCAACGGCTTCCAGCATCAGCGGGTCCCAGCAAAGGGCAACCAGCCGTAAACGCCAGTCAGGAGTACTGCGCGTCAGGAAACGGCTTCCAGCATCCGCGGGTCCCAGCGAAGGGCAACAAGCCGTAAACGCCAGTCAGGAGAACTGACAGTCTCCAGCATCAGCGAGTCTCAGCGAAGGGCGACCGGCCGTGAACGCCAGTCAGGAGTACTAGGCGTCAGGCGACAGCATAGCCTTGTTGTGGACTCAAGAGCTTGGAGTGCTCTCCATGTGCTGTCAAGCATGCGCCCAACAGCGCGCAGCCCCATTCGTTTTGATGCCTGTGGTCACCTCTCTCTCTCTCTCTTCATTTCTATATATATATTTGTTGGCGCCAGAACTACAGGAGTGTTGGGAAGCCAAGTGAAGTTTTGATTTTGGCTTTGCCCAATGACGCTCCACCGCCTCCCTGTATGTATGTATGAAATAACCTTTGTAAATATCGAAAGTGGTAAGCTCTGTGGGAAGGGTGAAGATTGGGGAGCATGGGCAGTAGCCTCGAGCTTCAGCAACACTACTACGACCCAGTTGGGTGCGTCCATGTCTCGTTTCTCGGAACTGAGACCCTTTTCTTCCTTCAGTGGAGTGACGCCGCACGCTACACACAAGTCTGTGGTAACAGTGTCCAATACCTAGGGACGTGGGGTTGAGGGACTTGAGGTGTCTTTGACATGGCGCTACATGACCAATTCTCTCGGCCACTCACATCAAGGTCCTTATAGGTGACAATATGACCAGAACAGGCACACATACCAACCCTACGCGTCACAAGTGCTCCTAATGCCACAGTGAGCTCCATGCGTCCTTCGGTTTCGGAGTGACACCACGCCACAGTGGACATGCAAGTGAGACATAGAGGTCGTGGGACTGTGCCAGACTGATGATGTCTTGAGTCATGTGGTTTAAGGAGTAGTTGAAATACGTGGTGTACAGAATAACCACAATGGTGTGTTGTAGTGGCATGGTGTGAACAAACCCTATGCGTCCTATTCGACGACTTGAGGCAGGCTTTGCCCTTGGTCGGAGCCTTTGCGATTGCCTCTAATTTGGGGGACAAGCAGTGGTATACCCCATACATGTGCATGTGAGTGCCACGTTTGCCGGCCTCGCTACTCTGTGGGTATCGGCCTTACACCTGTGGGTAAGTCCTGGTAGGGGGGTGTAACTGCGGCCGTCAAACGCTACCATTAGCGACAGAAGCGCTAGTCTACAGAGGTCGCGCCGGGTAATAGTGACCATAATTTCTCGCCTTTTCTGTGAGCGCTTCTCGGTGCATGCATAATATTTGCGACCTTTCGATGCGTGCATAGTATTCCCGCAAGACAATTCAGCCCCTGATGCTATGTATTTATATAGGGTATGATGAGCCCTTGAATTGTCTCTTGCCGCCATTGCTGCTACTGGTACCGCCATCAACACTGCTACTGTGACTGGATCCGGTTCACGACATATTTGACTCTTGTACGTTACTGCTGTGGGATATGGGTGTCTTGCATGTACTGCTTTGAGGAGTGATTCGACTTCCGGTAAAACCAGCAGGCACCGGGTGAAACAAGCAAGCAAACAAGCAGCAGGCTTTGCCAATCAAGGCAACTCAGGAGACCCGAGAAAAGGACACCAACAATAGACCTTGCACTTACAAGGTTGCACTTACACTGCGCTGGGGAGAGGGGCAGACATTCGGTACGGTATAGGAGTCTAGGGAGGATCATTGTGTTGACTAAAAGAACCCGGTCCAGTACTTGAATGGGCTGCGCATGGAACTCTGCAATCTGTGCGCTGAGCTCGGCGCGGACGAGATCAAAAGCCGACCTTAAGTCGAAACAGGCAGGAAGGGGGTGACCCAAGTGCATCAGGTGTGGGACTACCTTAAACGGGTGTACTGTGCTCAGGGCCCACGCCGGTGGTTCCGCTGCATGCACACTGGACCAAGGCGAAGAACCAGACACCTGAACGGGAGCAGTGGGGTGTAGGTACTTGGGGAGGGAGGGTACAGTAGGTGGTGGGGAGACGAGGGGAAGGCATTCACTCTTCAGTACGTTGCACTGGCAGGCTATGAGCGAGAGGGCCTCTTGAACAGTGACGGCGATCGCCTGGCTGTTCCCTGGGGGGACTGGGGCGCTGATGTTTGTCCACGTACGCACAGAAAACTATGCCGCGACGCGCAAGGTAGCGAAGGGGGATCTCGAAAACTACGACGAAAAGGAAACAGGAGAGGGGACACCCCTGCTTGACTCCATGGGTGGTGGTAGAAACCTTGTCCGGGGCGCCCCTGATAAAGGTGGCTCCGTGCTCGAGTGCCAGGGAAATTATGCGCAGCAACTTGAGCGGAGTACCAAGTCTATCTAGGACTGTGCGGATGAGATGTTTGGGGGGGCTGTCGAAGGCATGATAGACGTCGAAGGCCAAGATGGCTTCGAGTCCTTCATACTGTTCGATGTCATGCATAAAGGCGTGGGTGGCCTGTGCTGGGGACTGTCCCTGTTTACCGCCGAATTGGCGTGCGTGTAGGTGGGGGGAGATGAGGGGGTATAGGGTGGCGTGGACCCAACGCATGAGGAGTCGGTAAATCGAATTATTCATCGCCATTAGGCGCCAACGGTCAGGATCCTGCCATTTCCCCTTTCCTTTAAAGAGGCAAAAGGTCTCTGAGACCAACCACTCACGGGGCAGGGTTCCGGACTCATAACACGTTAAGAGGCATGAGTGGACCACAGAGAAGGCAGAGTCGGGCAAAATGTAAAGTAGGTAGGGGGGGATTCCGTCGGGTCCGGGGGATTTTTTCCGGGCGGCTTTGGCCAGGGAGCAGAGCTCGGGTAGTGTGGGTGGGGGGGGGTCGTGGAGACGCTCAATTCGATGAATGAGAGACGCCGCGTCCTCGGACCACGGGGTATTGCGCTGCAGTATGCGCTGGATTTTGCAGGTGGGGACAGGGAGGGTAGACTGGGCGGGGGGGGACAGGAGGCAATGTTTGACACGGCGGTAAAACAGCTTGGAGCGGCGCTTTGCTTGCTTGGCCAGCTGTTTCACCACAGACGCCCAATCGGTGTTACAAGGGTCGGGTTCACGGGTAGGGGCACGGGAGTCATTTACGACCCTCATGGCCTCGAGCATCCGTTGCGTCAGCGATTGATAAACCGTGTGTACAGATTCAGGGGTAACGGGGGAGTCGGCATGCGGCGACGGGGTGTCCATCTCACGCTGGAAGCGCTTGACGTCCCTGCGGTTCCATAGTGCACACCGGGGGGGGGGGGGGTGTTGCACTGTCGACTGTCCAGGGGACAGTACTCACCACTACGGGGTCGTGGTCCTGCGCACCAGGCACTCTGGAGAATTCCAGGACGGAAGCGGCCGACGGCTGAAAAAGGGCACAAAATTGTCGCGAGCCGTAAACCCGGTCAATATAGCTCTTGGAGCCTCCGTATCGGCGCACGCGTGTGTACGGGGTGTGCGGGGAGTGTGGGAGCAAGAGGTCACTCAGGGCAGGGGACTCTTCATTGGCGACAAGCCAGGGCCAAATATTTGGCGTAAGTGCCGTTGTGTGGGACGCCTCAGTGACTGCATTGGGATCCCCAAGCAGTATGAAGTTGCGGGATAATAGGGGGTCCAGCACAGGCTCGCAAGTGTGTTTATCCTTAATCCGGTGCGGGCCGTAAAAGGATGACACACGCACTGCAGGCACACTGGGGTCAGTGTGCAGGGACAGCTCAACAGAGATGAGAATTCCTGGTATGTGCACAGTGGGCAGGGGTTTCTGGGGGGATATGGAGGTGTGGACGAGCAGGGCTACAGCGTCCCTGGAAGTTGGGGCAGAGATAACCATGTGGTAACCCCAGAAACGGGCAACTCGCTCGTGGTCAGTGGGGTGGGAGGTGGAACAGGGGCGGTACTCCTGCAACGCAAGGGCGTGGGGGAGGGGGCGGAATCCGCTGAGGAGGTGGCATAGTCTGTTGGGGGTTATTTCAGTGCCCCCTACATTCAGCGTGCCAAACGAGAGCGAGTCGTACGTGAGGCGTGAGGCGAAGGGTGGGGACTGACTGTGGGATGGGTCGGCGGGCGGGGGCACACTTGGTGCGGCGGCATTGTCAGGGGCATCACCGAGCGAGATCAGATCAACAGAGTCGATTCGCTGCAACGGACTCCCTTGGTGCACTGAGGAGGGGTGACGGTCAGGTCAAGCGGGGAGGGAAGGCTGGGGTGGGGTGGTGTCAAGTTCGAGAGGGGCCCAGGGTGTTGGGCTAAAATTCCTGAGTGCAATGGCTGCAGCGCAAAAAACCGCAAACAGGTGCATGACACAAACGGCGACGGCGTGGCTAAAGCGTCGGTTACAGAAGACAGAAATGGCCACCGCTACTGCGAGACCCCAGGACACACGGGCATGGGGAGGCGTGGGCGAACATAAGCTGAGCACAGTTAACCTCAGGTACTCGTAGGTGTGCACCACCTGGCGCGGGTGGCGGACGAGTGTCTCCAGCGGGACGGGACATCGGTGTAATGCTGCAAGAGACGGAAGTAGCAGTGTGGTAGAGGGCGGAAAACTAGGGGTGGGAGGAGAGAAACGAATCGTCGACTGGCGGAGATCCGGCTTCGTCCCGAGCACGCTTGACTTGTGAGGTCATGCGCTCATCATCCTGGTCTACCCGAGACATCGATGGGACTGGGGACTTCGGTGCATCACCAGTGTGCGAGGGTCCTACAAATTCAGGCAGGTTGGGTGGGGCCATTGGGGCGAGCGCTGCCAGGTTGGACTCGTTCAGCGCCGGCGGAGGAGAGGACGAGAGGCTTAACTTTTCAAGACGCTGTGAAATGCTATCAGTCACGTCAGGGCCAAAAGTCCCGGATGTCACAAAAATGGGTCCGGGCAAAGTGGCCCCGTAAGCCAAGTATGCTGACTCGTTTGATTGATATCTAACGAGTAAGAGGCCGGCTTGTTGGAAGAGTTGATGTGAGTGCAGCGGGCCGAAGGTCGAGACTGACTTCAAGACGTCTGCCAGGGAAAAGGCCGGGGAGAATCGCACAAGGGCGTGCGGCGGGTCAACGGAGCGCACAACGTCTCTCGCGTGAATCCGCTGCTGGATGACCGCGGATATGACCAGCATATCTCCCAGTTCCTCAATTTCCTGTATGGTGGGATGCAGAAGGATTTCTTCCTTCACCATGACCAGCAGGTCATATTCATTGAGGAAGACGGCGAACTCCAATTTTTTGGAGAGGTGAGGGTTCATTTCTATCGCAGTGCAGATCTCGTTTGCAGGCATCTTGCTGCGCCGCGGCGCACCCTTTTTGAAGGGGGGCTGGTGAGTGACGATAACCGAAGCCTCTATGATGGACGAGTGTAAGAGACCAAACCGGATGTCCATGTCGGCGAGTGCCAACTGTTCTTCATAAATTTGGCAAGGACATCCATCGGCACGTCAAAATCATACACTTTAAAGCCCTCGGGGGGGGATGAAACCGCGACAGGCCAGTGGGCTTTGGTGATGCGGGGGGCGGAGAGGTTGTGGAGGATGGTGGACGAGTCATCAGGGGATAGCCCGTTAATGAGCAACATTAGCAGTAGGGACCCACTAATGTTCCACTTGGTTTCTTGCCCATCTATGGTGCGGATGATTTCGGTTGGGACATCGAGGCGTATTTGGAAAAGGGACTGTGTGGGTGTGAAGAGTGGTGTCTCGGGGCGGGTGTCGTCACTATGTGTGCGAGGGTAAAATTCCACGACGTTTGGTACGTGACCCTTGGGGATTTGGGATGAGGTGAGCTGGAAAATGATGAGGGGCATATCATGCGGCGACGGGGAGTCCATGATGCCTCGGGATTCGGTGTTGCGGTAAGCCAGATGTATCACTGGGCACACTATTGACAAAAATAAAAAAGGCAGTGATGGAATGAGGTCGATGCGCCTGTCGAGGAGAGTGGCGAGTTCAGCATCGGCCACATTTCACCGTGACGCGTAGGCCAACCAAACTGTGGTGGCCTTGTTCTGCTTCTTTGCATCGCGAAGCATGTTGACGACATTTTTGACATACGTTTTGTGGGCCAAAAAAGGCCCTTCATCTTGAAATGGAGAAAAGGCTGGGAGCAGTAAAAATGATACTAACCCGATTAGTTTCGACCAATCAAGGCCGTGGATGTGGGCAATCGATAGAGTGCGCAGAAAACCTGGGTAGGGCAGTCTGTCACCACTTAATAATATTTGGGGTGGGGGTGTCAAGGACCTCAACAAATCGGCGGGTGGTAGCGGTGTGCTATCTGGGTATAAAGGGGGGTCACTTGACACTAGGTCAATTCTTGAGATCCTAGATTGTCCACATACGGCCAATTTGTTGCCGTTAACGTCCGCCGTAAGGTCTCTTGCTTCCGGAAACCCATTGGGGAGCGCCCCGTGCGACAAGAACAACTTAGCTCTTTTGATAGGGTTGGAAGGCAATGGGGTAAAGCTCAAGCTTGCAACCGGGGATATTCTGCCGTCGCCACATTGAGAAGATGCGGTAGGGGCAACGCTCATAGGGGCGGGCGGGGCAAAGGCACTTCGCAAGACTTTATGTGGTGTCATATCATCGGTTTTTGCCTTGCTTGCCGTGGAGATTTTGGATTCAACCGAGGCGGCATCATGGCGATCGAAGGAAGCGGGATGGCCATCAAGCGAACGTGGGGCGCTTGGCGGCGGCATAGGTTCAAAGGCCCTATGCATTGCAAGGGACGACCCTAGGCGATCAACGCGGTTGGGTGGGTTTTTGGATGAGGTAGCTTGTACCGGGTTAGTCGTGCATGGTGTAGTGGGGGAGTCTTTTTTTGCGCTATCAACATCAATGGCATCTCCGCCGGAAGCAACATGCGGGGCCGTATCCATAGGAGCACGGCGTTGCCCATGTGCATTGAAGGGGTCTCGCTCCACAATAGTGGGTGTGTTGCACGGAGGTTCCCAGGATCTAATGCCCTTTTTTTTCTTCGGTGCAATGTCATCCGGTGGACCATCGTGACGAGGGCTTAGAGAGGTATTTTTTTCATCAACCTTTTTTTTGGTGCACAAGAAGCGCCTTGCGCAACGGACGGAGACGCCTTGTTCTCCTCGTCAGGTTGCACGGTAGGCATGGTAGTCTTTGGGAGAGGTGAGTGCAAGGATGGTGGCAGGGCCGGGTCACCTTGAAGGCGTGCAATGATGGAAGATTTGTTGGAGACTATAGGTGCGGCTTGGGACTTTTTCAACGGCCGCGCTCCGCTAGAGAGAGCTTTGGGTGAGATGGAGCGGGTGCTTGTTTTTTTAGCGACCGCGGAGTGCGCTCTAGCCACTGGGGCCGGAGGCGGTGGCATGGCTGAAGAGGACGACGCATTTTTTTTATCATTCACCATATGATACCGCAAAATACACAGAATTCTTGGAAAAAGGCAAAAATGTGCGAAAGTAGCAGTCAACAGGCGTTTTTTAAACGAAATCGATCTGCACTGAAGCCTCGGGCTAAGAAGCGCCAGTCACAGACACACGCGCGCACAACGAATGAAAAAATTACATAGTTTCATGAGTCCATTTTCCAATCTTTGTTTTATGTGATATTTCTCTTTTTTTTAGCTTATTTCTAGTTATGTGAAACATAATCAATTCGGGGATATATAAGTATAGGAAACATTAATGTAGGAACACATTTTGGAGCCAATGGAGTCGCAACCCATTTTACCTTTCTGCTCGGCTCAGGTAAACGCGCCCGTACCCGCCCCGCTTACACGCAAGTGGGTAAAATAGCACCGTGAGTACTTGTAAAACAACATTGTAAGTGCGGCTAGCCCCATCTGCTCAGATTTTCAGACATTCTGCCCAGATTGGCTACATTTTGGTCATTTTCTTTGCTTCGGCGGAATTGCCGCCTCGCAGCTCAGTCACAGGATATTTCCTATATATCTCTGATATGCCGGATTTGATGCCGCGGTCCATTTCCCGTAAATCCGCCGCATTCCGCTATTTTAGCTGGAATCGCCATTTGCCGTTGACGCGCGCTCGCGGCCCAGATCGGCCAGACAATTTTACATAAATGGATTATTTAAATTCATTCGGACAGTTTAGGACACTGAGATGTATTTAGAATAATTCCCCTCAATTTTCTTCATAGACTGGGATTTTCTGCCGGACCACAATCAGCATGGACCTTGCCTCTGTTGTCGCTGCTCTCGCCTCCGTTGGTGTTCGTGTATCCGGTTCCAACCCCAATAACAACATCCAGGGAGACTCCTCGCGTGCCTGCCCCACTGGTCTTGCCGGCCCCGAGCCCTCCGGCACCCACAACGACCCAGGGCAGCACTTTCATGGTAGCAGAGGCTACCTGAATGTTGTTCCTTTGGTGTCCCAACCACAGCTAGCCCCTCAGTACGGCCCCGTAGACTCCGCAACCTCCGGAGACGTAACGATTACGCTGCCGTGGTGCTGTGCGAACGAGGCCTTGAGAGGAATGCCTTGCGCAAGCCCAAATTGCCCAAGAAGGACACAAATCAGCAGCTGTGGAGGCCCAGATTACAATCAAGATCCCAGTCGAAATTGGCCATCAAGCAGCTGGAATCTCCCAGCTTACGCTAATGTCAACGCTCCGGTGGAGCTTATGGACTTGGCAGGTACCAATACTCCCTACCAATGTCTGAATGTCCACATTTTGAGACCATCGACGCCGACATTGACGACATTGAGATGGGTGGTCCAGGTGAGGTACCTACCTACAATCGACCAGACAATTGGGCACAATGGGACAACCATTTGTCTTCAGAAGTGACCCGTAACCTTCAGAGTCTTGAGGCCCTGTGTCTATTAGCCACGTCTAAGCTGATAGGACAAGAAAGAATCGCCTCTGATTTTTTATTTGAATATTTTTTCTTCTTCAAGAAGAAATTAATACCAGGATGTGGTGGTGTTCTCAAGAAGATGAATCTTTTGCCATTTTTGTGCAGATTTGGGAGGCAAGTCCCTTCCCGAAGGAGAAGACCAAGGCACCGGTTGCCGGGCCCTCCGCCCCTCATCCCTCTGTCTCCATCCGCGACGATCTAGCCGCCGCGGTTGAGGAAGGAATCTTAGAGGCAGCTAGGCAGGCAAGCCTGGAAATTAGGACTGAAGGAGCTCCCCAAGTGGACTCCTGGCTGCGAACCACTGAGATTAGCGGTCCGACAGCCTGCTCAGGTCCTTCAGGACACGGTATGTACTGTCCTGCCGACTGCTCTTGCAGATTACAGCGAGATACTGAGCTCCAATTGCTCAAAGATCAAATGCAACTCATCATTCAGACGCTGGGAATTAAAGATCTTTTCAAGACCCACATGAGGTCTGAGGGCGCATCATCGGTGGATCAGACAACAGAACCGTCGGAGGAGGCGACAGAAATTTTTTCGATTGCTCCTTCGGTGGACTCTAAGACCACCGATGCACGGATCAGCAGGACTAAGTTAAAGGAAAGGGTTACAATCTCTCGATCACAGAGTAGATCGGCGAAGGCTAGGACTGAGGTTCAGAATGCCAAAAGAACTGCCTCCCGTACTACCCTTCCTGCTGTTGATTCCAATGCAATTGCCCAGATGTTGCTCGCCCAGACCCTCGCCGGAGCTGGTGTGGCTAATGATGCCGCCAAGGTGTCTGCCATTACGGCCGGTGTTGGGCTGGATTCACTCCTAAATCCTACTTCATTGCGACTTCGTCAGGTTGCCAAGCAACCAAAGTATAATGGAAACCCCAGACGTTGGCCTCAGTTCCAACGGGAATTTAAACTGTGGGTTAAGACTCAAAAACTCCAGGATGATCAGTTCCTGATGGCGCTCTTGGACTGTCTTGAGGGAGCGCCGGCCAACACTTGGCTCAGAACCTGGAGTGATCGTGAAGATTCAAGTTCCCCCCTTACCTTTGATGAGGTGTGGGAACAGTTGGAGGTACGTGGATCCCGGCTGCCTGAGGACCATTACCACCAGATGTTGAAGAATTTTCCTTCATTTTCTCGATTAATCTTGCACGAAGTGCAGGACAAGAGACAGCGCTTCTGGAATCTCGTAGAAGAATCTGAACATTCAGGCGAAAAATTTTCCAGTGCCGAGCTGAAAAATCTGATTTTTGACAAGATCCCCTCAGAAACCGCCGCCACCCTTCGGAATCGACAGTCCGAAGAAAAGGTCAAGACCTGGTGGGCGGAGATCGATGGCTTTGACGCCTCGGCCAACCGGTTTACCGTCAGGGAGGCACTTCAAAAGTGCTCCCCCACGTCGTTTACCAAGGTGAAATTCACTGAAAACACGTGGAAAATCAAGTTCAATGAACACGAGGATCGGGACTTGTTTGTCCAAGTTCTCAATAGGGGAGTAAGTTTCCATGGCCATCGCCTGAAGGCCAGGAACTGGGTGTTTTCGTTTACTCCGCAGGAACTGTGGGAAGAGGTTGAGAGGCTCGCTGACGCCGCCAATCAAAATTTCCATGAGGGTCTTGGGGGAAACAGGAATACCCAGCAAAACACCCAAAATGGGGCCCAAAAGGGCAACAAAAAGGTGAATGACACCCGGAATGTTCAGGATCATTGTAGCATCTGCCTTCTGTTAGGTTCTACGAACCGAGCTAAGACGCATTCCACTGCTAATCACCGATGGTCTGCTTATGATCACAAGGTGATTGGTGAAAATGTCAGTAATCCTCAGAATTCAGACAGGAATGACAGACAGGTGCATGGTGCCAAGGGGGGAAAGGGTAATTCGACTCCCTCCGGTGGGAACAAAAATACTGGAGGCCCTGGCGGGTCCCAAGGCAAGGGGAATCGGACTCCATCCGGTTCCGGTGGACAGCCAAACGGCCAGACAAGTCCAAATGTCAACGCCGGAGGCGGAAATCGAAATCCAGGCCAAACCCCTCAATCCGGTACAAACAAAGGAAATGCTCCAGGATCACAGGGTAAGGGTAAGGGAAATCCTTCGGGAACCCCCTTCTCTGGTAAGGGCAGAGGGCGTGGCGACGGTGGTGGCCCATCATCCGGCGGCCGTGGCCGTGGACGAGGAAAGGGCAACCATCGTGTGGATCAGGTCTCAGGTGCAGACCAGGTGTCTGATGCGGATCGAGATTATGTCGAAAATGCTCTGAGTCCAGCGGATGATCCGTTCCAAGATGAATGGATCGACGAAACAGGCTGTGTTCACAATGTTAACGCAGCCGCTGGAGGTCAGAACGCCTAGGGGAGCCACGAAAATCGCCCCTCCCCAGGCGATTTCAGGCATGATCCCCAAATTCCTGATCGACCATTACTTGATGTAGGGTCGCTTGTCTCCTCTCCCCTGGATCCGGCAGCGGATCCTTCTGTTGTAGTGGACGAGGTTGGTGTACAGTCCAAGCACAGGGCTCGTCAGTTTGTCACAAAGCTGTGGGTCTCTGATTGCAAGGGAAATTTCCACCTCGCCACTTGTTTGTGTGACAATGGATCAGAGGTAAATCTCCAATCCAATTCATTCTTACCCGACGACTGCGTGTTTGAATCGCCTCATCCTGTTACCCTCGAGGGAGTTTCTGGACATTCTCTCGCAGGTGGGCAACGCGGTTGTTATATATCCACCCATTTGGTCGCTCAAGACCTTTGGGAAGAGCAAAATGTGGAAGAAGTTGTCCTTAAGGATGACTACTTTTATCGTGCTGACATAAAGTATGACCTTTATTTGGGGCACCCTTGGCTTCGCAAGAACAGGGTGGCGCCCGTAGGTCATCGTCGTTGTTTTTTGCTGGAGTCAGGTCCCTTGGAGCGTCCTGAATTTCGTTTTTTGCACGCAGGGTTTAAAAGTGCAGAAGAATTTTTGAAGCAAAAGGTGACACCAAAATTTGGTGAAGATGTCACCATTGCAGAGGTGAATGGGAGTGCCGATTACTCCCAGGAGTTAGAATGTCTTCGTAGGGACTCCCAGCCACGACGCCCTTCGCGCTGGCACTCTTCATCCTACAGAGTTGTCGACAAATGGCGCGATGCAATTTGTGAATACTTTCATGAACATCATTCATTTTGGCCCCAGTATGATGCCTTTGCTAACCGTATGAACAAGCGCTTTGACAAGCACTTCAGTGACGCTTGGACCTACAAATGGGACAAGAAGTTGTGGATTAATCCTCCGTTTCACTTAATCCAGCAGGTCATCCATAAAATCAAGCAAGATAAAACCCAGGCAATTTTAGTTGTGCCCTTGTGGGACGACAAGCCTTGGTTTCAGGAATTACAAGACATTTGTGTTGATTACATCGAACTTCCCAGGAAGATTAAGCTGTATGCCAGGGACGACACAGGTCCCCTGCCACAGCGGTCCTGGAGTTCGCTTGCATTCCTGGTGGATGGAAAGCTTTCTGACTCTAATTCTGCTGATTCTAGTACAGATTCCTGTGTTGGGTCTGAATCTGAGGTTGAGCGTGGTACTGATGATGAATCTATTTTTTCTGATTTTTGTCCGTCAGATACCCAAGGTGATTCAACGTCCAATGGATCCGCCTCGTCTCCCTCTTCCCCAATACGGTCGACATCGAAAAGAATCTTCAGTGCACGGGCGAGGAAAAATCTCCAATCGCGCCGCAAATTCAGAGTTTTTTATGAAAAACCCCCTGTGGAAGCTTTCATGGATCCTTTCGAGGAGCTGGATCGCGAAGAAAATCTCTGGGATTTCGACACAAGACCCACCTATCTTCAGGAGGCAGTTGATACGGACCTGTTTAGGGACATCCGTAAGAAGATTCTTCCTGCCAAAGCCGAAGAAGTCGCCAAAGTTTTTTCGACAGTAATTCCTGGCGATCAGGTGGACACTGAATTGTGTTCCAAGTCAAGAGAAAAGATTTTTGAGGAACGGAAGGACACAACCCTTTCAGGGAAGTTGATCAAAGACCCCCCTGTCCGTGGACAGTTCGGTGAAGCCTTCATCGAGCTTCGTGAAGGGTACAAGGCAAAAAAACAGCGCCCTTATGAAAATCATGGACACAAACATGAGATCCTCAGAAAAATCATCGAGAGAAATCTCAGGGAATTTGGTTGGCTTGAGGGTTGTATGACCAGCGAATGGTGTTGTTCACCCTTCACAGTCCCGAAGCCACCGCCTGCAGACCAGAACACCATTGATGGTTGGCGAATGGTGGTTGATTTTCGCAATCTCAACGCCGAAACCAAGGCGGATTCACACCCCCTGCCCCTCATTGAGGAGGAAATCGCCAAGAGGGCAAGAGGTCGTTTGTTCTCTGTGCTGGATCTCCGTCACGGCTTTCACCAAATGCCGTTGAGGAAGGACAGCAGACCTCTTACCTGTATGTGCACGCCATGTGGCCCAGTCCAATGGACCGTCATGCCCATGGGATTGAAGAACGCCCCCTCATTTTTTCAAAGAATGATGGAGGATGTGCTGTTCACAACCCATCCGGAGCTTCGTGCCTTCGTGAGTGTGTACATAGATGACATAATCATCGCGACGGAGGGGGAGGGACTGACCGAAGCCGAGCTGGTGGCCCTACATGAGAAGCAGCTGAACCAAGTTTTGGATATTCTTGACGCCAATCAGCTGATTTGTGGGCCAAAGAAGGGAAAATTATTTTTAAAATCAGTCGAATTTTGTGGTTCTCTCCTAGAGAATGGCACTCGACGACCCAGTCCAGGGAAGCTCGTCGCTATTCAGAAGTGGAAGCGCCCTGAGACGATCACGGAGTTGAGAGGATTCCTGGGTTGTTGCAATTTTTACCACACTTTTGTGCCGAATTATGCCAAATTTGCTGCCCCCCTCACTGAATTATTGAAGGTAGGGAGAGATGCGGGCAAGGCAGGTTCAAAGGTTCGTGTCAAGTGGACTGACGAGTGCGAGGAAACCTTCCATCACTTGAAGGCAGCCCTCTGCGAAGTCGCGACGTTGCATGTGCCCCAATTTGACCGACCCTTCTACATTAGAACCGACGCATCTAGGTACGCGATCGGAGCTGTCCTTGAACAGGTTGATGAAGCCACCGGCGATCATTACCCTCTTGCATTTTGGTCTTGGAAGCTAGCTCCACGCCAAATGCAATGGTCGCCGCGTGAGCAAGAGACTTACGCCATCATCTGTGCTTTAAAAAAGTACCAATCGTGGGTTGGCACCAATCGAGTCGAGGTCCTGACGGATCATCGATCTCTGGAGTATTGGGCCACTGAACACATTGATACTGTCGCGAGCCCAGCTGGTCGACGGGCCAGATGGCACGAATTTCTCTCTCTGTTTGACCTCCATGTGTCGTATCTGCCTGGAAAACACAACACGGTAGCGGATGCTGTGAGCCGATGGGCTTACCCCGCCTCAGAGGGGCTGCAAAGTACCAACATCCATGGTACGGAGCAGGACCGCCATGTCATCATCGAATGGGATCAGGAAGAAAAGAAACTCATTCGACGTGCATGCATGCAGTGCGCTGTTAAACAGCACGCAGTGCCGTGTCACGACATCACGGCCATCACAGATCCGGCGCATGCTCACGAGATCTGCACCAAAACGCTGAAAGTCGTGGAAAAAGTCACCGATCCCTCCTCAGGGAGTGTGAAACGGTTTGACTATACCCGACGAGTAAGTCGATTTCGGTTGATCGAGGGCATTAAGCGTCGAGATCCGGCCAAAACTCCACCCCTGCCTAAGGATTCCCTGATCATCCGTGACTGGACGTCCGATTACCTGCAGGATCCCATGTTTAAAGAGGTCTTTGGAAATCTCAAATCCAAAGATGCTCACAGGGATGGGATTTTTGCGGAGTACTCGTTGGATGGGGGGAAGCTGTGGATGGAGGGTAAATTGTGTGTGCCAGACGCCCTAGCCCCCCGAGTGTTAAACTGGTGGCACAAATGGGAGTCCCCCCACGCACATGGCTGTCGACTGTGGTCGATGATTAAGCATAGGTTGTTTGGATCGAGGCTCTACACTCATTGCATGAAAGTAGCTGCCGGATGTGCCCAATGTGCTGTCTCGACGCCTCCCAGCGCGAAGAAGCACGGCCATCTGAGGCCTCATCCTATTCCGGAGCGTCTCTTTAACAGAGTCACCAGTGATTTTTTCTATCTCGGTGAGCTCGATGACGAAGAGTGCCATTGGACTAACAAAAAAGTCAATGGTGTGCTCCTCATTCAGTGCCGTCATTCCGGCTACATTCAAGTGTTGCCTTGCAACATTGAGTCGATGACTGGCAAGGCTGCCGCCAAATGGTGCGCGCAGACCTGGATGGGAGGCTGGGACGTCCCATCCGAGGTGGTCACGGACTCAGGCAAAGAGTACACCTCCGAATGGTGGAGAGAATTGTGTGCTCGCCTTGGAATCCACCACCTCAGGTGTGAAATCCACTCGCATCGAGCGCTGCCTGGCGAAAGAGCCGGCCGCTCTGTTATAAATATGCTTCGTAAGGAGCTCGCGAGTGAGAAGGATTTCCACTGGCTTGAAGTTCTCTTCGCATTGCTTCGCCGTTACCACAACACGCCTTTGTATCATGGCCTTTCTCCAAATGAAATTGTCTTTGGACGAAAGAAGTGTTGGTGGAACATGCCGTTGAATAATCCTCGCCCCTGTAAGGATGCTTCGCTGTTTTTGGACGAAGTCCAACGAGCAGATAAATCTGTGTCGAAATTAATCGAGAAGCATCAAGCTGACTGGCTTTGGGTTCAAAATCAAGGTCGAAAAACCCCCCACAATTTTGAAGTCGATGATCGAGTTTGGCTTCAAAAATCCGAAACCACCCTGGACGGAGATGACAAGCTTCTTCCCTTGTGGGAGGGGCCATTCGTTGTTACAGCGCGTCTTGGTGAGAACAGGTGGAGGATTCGTGTGGATGTCAGCAGAAAAATTGACGTTTCGGGCGATCGCCTCAAGAGAGAGATCCCCTCCCCCAAGGATCTGGTTAAACCCCTTTTTTGGACTGCAAAACACTTGTCCGATCGGGTAATCGAAGGGGGAAAGTACGAACTCAAGAGGATTGTTGAAGCAAGACGTGACGCCAAGGGCGAATGGGAATTTCTGTGTGAGTGGAGGGGCTTTGATTCCAGTCACAACAACTGGGAACCAGCCCAATCTTTTGTCCATGGATACACCAAGGGGTTCATCGACTTCCTCAAGAAGCACCCCGAAATTGGCGTACTCCTGACAGATTGTTTGTCGAAACCAGACAGACAAGTGGAGAGCGACGGAAAACGACCTGTGGTGAATCGAGATCCAGCCTTTTACGGCCCTCAGCAGCCACATTCCAGGGCTGATCCGTCGATCCCCCCTCCTGCGGTCAGGCCAGCCCAGGAGCCACATGAGGACCAAGCTTCAAGTTCGGCCGCTGATCTGCAGCGCCCAAGCCGTACGAGGGCCAGGCCAGACAGGTTGGTGGTCACCTGCATTCGTGCTTGGCCGAATTAAGGAAGCCATCCTACCACATTCTGCTCAATCCACTGTTCATTCTTTCTGTTTATGTCATGATGTGGAAAACTGCGAATGTTTGATAATTTGACGTCAATCAACTTTTCTTTGGTCTCCGTTCGGCAGACAAGGCGTAGATACGCTGACGGAGTGTGCTGCCGTGTTCAGAAAAAACCAAACTCAGGCTTAATTCAGGCAGATTCGGGGTAATCTTGTCTCTGTTGGTCTGTGCATCTTTGGAATTTGGCTACTCGTGCAGATGGAAGCAAATGTACATAATCAAAACGCTGGCCAGCGACATTCACCCCTACAGGCAACCCCTGTAGTACTGGCTGCCCTAGAGGCGACGCCAGGAACTCAGATCATACCTTCATTTGCTGTGATGCTGACGCCAAAGTCCAGATTCAGATTCAGGATCCTCAAATTTACCTTGAATTTCTCAGGTTTGTCCATCATTCTGCCACTGTTGTACGAAACCCAGACGTCAATTGTTCAGACAATCTTCATGTAGGAGCTCTAGGGACTTCTAACAGCAGCCTCTGAAGTCCGTAAGCTTCGTTGTATTTTTGGCACACGCCAATGTGAGCTCAATTCGACCAGAAACTGTCGAGAATGGTGAATCCAAGTGTCTTGTGGGACTCCATCGAAAGATTGGCCTTGTCCAAGTCGATTGACACCACCGCCACTGTAAATTTGGTGTCTCTCAGTTATATACTGTCAGTAAAGTGCCTTCAGCGAACCTTCGGCGCGTTACATGCCAAGGATCCAGGGCCAGCATGTCCCATCATGATGCATCATCACATGATCCACATTTTGATAGAATCTGTTAGATGCTTGCGAACCAACGTGCCGGAAAGCACAATTGAGCTGAATAAACGACAATATATATTAACTTTAGTCTAAACGAAGGTGTTGGTAGTTTCAGTTGTAGACATTCCGCTTCATTTCACCTTCATCTCAGGGAATTTACTCATGTTAGGACAATTTAGGTTGATTTCCTTGTCATCTCCCATCATTCCTCGAAGATCTGTTTAGATCTAAGTGAACAGAAGAACATCTCTACCTTCGGTGGTTCACTTAGGGTCTGTAGACTACATGTGTATTTGTTTAACCGCTCTGTGATTGCTTAATCCCCTTCATCTCTCCCCAAATTCACTCTCATTTTGCTGAATCTTGTGATCATCCACCAGATGCGCTAAATCTGAGCCACATGCTGTACTTTTCAGAACGAGAAAAGCGGGATAACACGATGTAGAGTTCGGCGAGGACACCGTAGCGTGCCCGCGACAGCGAAACTGTGCCAGAGCGCTGAGATGTCACTCCAATTCTTGATCCCCCCACTCAATCCACCAATAATCTACCTCATTCTCAACCAATGCATGGTTTGGTATCGATTCTCGATACGTTTACATGCTTTTTAGCCCGTGACCTAATGTTTTACTGCACGGAGGACCGTTCGTCACTTCTCATTCTGTCTTATTTCAGGTTCATCCAGCCTGATTCAGTGCCAATTCAGCCCAAATCAGGTCAGATCAAGCAGATTTCGCCCCATCGAGGCTACATTTCTATGTTTTTCTGGGACTTACCCGCACTACGTTCTTCGTTGACGTAGCGACACACCCCAGTGTGTTTTTGGAGGGGGAGTGTAAGTGCGGCTAGCCCCATCTGCTCAGATTTTCAGACATTCTGCCCAGATTGGCTACATTTTGGTCATTTTCTTTGCTTCGGCGGAATTGCCGCCTCGCAGCTCAGTCACAGGATATTTCCTATATATCTCTGATATGCCGGATTTGATTCCGCGGTCCATTTCCCGTAAATCCGCCGCATTCCGCTATTTTAGCTGGAATCGCCATTTGCCGTTGACGCGCGCTCGCGGCCCAGATCGGCCAGACAATTTTACATAAATGGATTATTTAAATTCATTCGGACAGTTTTGGACACTCAGATGTATTTAGAATAATTCCCCTCAATTTTCTTCATAGACTGGGATTTTCTGCCGGACCACAATCAGCATGGACCTTGCCTCTGTTGTCGCTGCTCTCGCCTCCGTTGGTGTTCGTGTATCCGGTTCCAACCCCAATAACAACATCCAGGGAGACTCCTCGCGTGCCTGCCCCACTGGTCTTGCCGGCCCCGAGCCCTCCGGCACCCACAACGACCCAGGGCAGCACTTTCAAACATTTAGCCGTTTGGGACAATTTTACACTCATGGAGAATAGGGCATTCTGTTGGGTAGCGTAGGCGGCGTTCTCCACTTCCTCCACGCAAGTCTGGACGAAGAAGGCATCATGGTTAGTTTCGTCATCAGAGTAAATTGAGCTGGGGGCCTTGGACAGCCCACAGTCTCAGACTACCTCAGCATTACGCACATTGCAGGGGTTGTTGGGGGCAACAGCGTCCGACATGGCGTACTTGTCTCCCCTGGGAGTCGTCTGCACTGCATCTCGAGGCATGAGTCGGTCTTTCAGGACGTCCAGGGTGTAGCCGCTGCTCTCATGTTGAATCTCCCGGAGTAGAGGAGGGTGCAGATCTTTCCCTTGATACTGTGGCAGGCTGGCATCCACAACGCTTAGCACACTCCCCCATCCTGGTTTTCCTAATAGGCGTCTTCCTGCCAATTCGCACGTGAATGGCGTCGTCCGGCAGCTGGGTGGAGGTAAGCTTCAGCTTCTCCAATAGAGTACACCAGTAATCATTTCTCCCACCGGCTCCCGACTAGGGGAACAAAATAGCATACGGGAACTTTACAGGGCTACCTTGGTAAGGACCTTCCCGAGTTCAGTAATGTTGGGGTTCCTGTAGGCCATCTCAAAAGAGGGCCAGTAAGATTGGTAGCAGCAAATGCTACCCTTGCTGCAGTAGAGGTCCAGGATGTGCTGCTTGTCATTGGTAAACACCTGCACGTTAATATCTTCCCTGGAGTAACCCAACTCCTTTAGACCTATGTCTAGGACACCCCAGAGGAGCTGACTGTTCTGCGTTTTGGAGGCAACCATCATGGTAGAGGGCTCCTCCTTGCATAGCCTCAGGTACCTCAACTTCTTCTGAGGTTTCGCCAGAGATACGGATTCTGGTGTGTTGCCATGGTCCACATTGAGGACATAGGCTTTTCTCCCCCGCGGAGGGCGGGCGGCGCACAGTACAAACGTACCGTGCGGGCCCCACACACCTGGCACCGACCAACAACGCAACAAGCGGAACACCTGCACACAACAAATCCGACTGCGCGAGCGCCCGCTGCGACGACCAGAAACAAATGCCGAACAAACCAACCAAGAAGCAACTAACACGACCACACACCGCCAGAACCACTACAGCGGACGCAACGTGAACAGACCGCGCGCACACCGACCAGCGTCAAGCTGGCCAGGCGTGCATGGGCCGGTGCAAGAGCGACGTCCAACGAGCTAGCAACACTGTGGCGAGCTGCGCCCCCCGACCACCATGGCCACAAACACAGAGGAACACTGTGACTCTACCGCTGCGGACACGGCCCACGAACGTTCCAGAACTACACTACACGACACTTGTACAAACCAAGACGCAACAAACCGACGCAGACACAAACGTGCTGGCTAAACGGGCAGGATTCGACAATAAGACCACAGGCAGCAGCGCAACGGAACCCACACGAACCGAGCCCACCATGAGGCGGCCACGACAACCACGCACCAACCACACCACAGCTGCAGCCACCACTTGACCGTAAACAGACCACACGCAAGCCGGCCAACGCCGAACCAGCCAGGCGTGCACGGGTCGAAACGGAAACGGCGCCCAACAGGTTGGCAACACCGTGGTGCGCCACGCCCACCGACGACCGTACCCACGAATACAGCAGAACACCGCAACGCTGCCAATACAAACGCGACCAACCAACGGTAACAAACTACACAACACTACACTTGGACAAACCACGACGCCACTGACCAGCACCGACACGGATATGCCGGCTGCATAAACAACATTCCGCGGAACGACCACCGGCAGCAGCGCAATGGTACCCACGCAAACCAAGCCGACCATGAGGCGGCCAAGACGACCGCGAACCAACAACACCGCAGCTGCAGCCGCCACTTCACCGTAAACAGACCATGCGCAAGCCGGCCAACACCAAACCAGCCAGGCGTGCACGGGTGGAAACGGGAACAGCGTCCAAAGGGTTGGTGACACCGTGGTGCGCCGCGCCCGCCGACGACCATGCCCACGAACAAAACTTGGCTCTACCTTCACGCACCTGACCAACCTACATTAACAAACTACACCGCAACCGTACCATACGACCGACCAACCGGCCACAACGACCTACTTCGAATTCCCGGCCCCCCGGGAGAGCGCAAGCTCGACCGAGTCAGGAGGTGTGAGTGTGCGCCACGGCATGCGAGTCCCGTAGCACGTGGTTCTTCAAGTTGCCTCACATCTACTGAAAACCAATCCAGCCGGGGGTGCCTGCAGGACAGGGCCTTTGGCCTGGCTCCCGGCCCCTGGGCCCCAGAATCCGGAGGTTGATGAGGATGTGCGGTGGGACCCTCCCCCACGTATCATCCGCCCGAAGGAGAGGAATGTGAGACTTCGGTCAAACATGGGTTACCTCTCTGGGCAGAACCCGCTGTAGGGTACTGCTCGCGGCGACCGCGCCCTATCCCCATGTGGGGGAGCCGCTTTGTGGGGGCACACGCCGTAGGGCCGTGGGTGGGTGAGCAAAAGCCCCTTGGTAAGTCCCCTCTGCAGGGCAACCCCACTCCCGAGTCGACCTACCTACCTACCTGGAGGACATAGGGCGTTTGCAGCTTGATGGATAGAATCTGGCCGTGTTCGGGGAACAAGTCGGTCACCACAACGAAGTCAAAAGCCTCGGCGTCTATCACATCAAAACAATGGACAATGCTCCTGGACCCCATAGGCACATATACCTCACAGTCCCCACGGCTGTGCACCACATGGCCATCCCCCATGTGTATGGCTGGAATACACATGATGTTCTTCAGGTCGCCACGAGGTGACATTTTCTTGGCCCCAGTATCCAGTACCCCCAGGTATTCTTGTCCCCCAAGACGGATACCTACCCAGCACACCAAATCTGTAGACCTCCCAGAGCGTCCCTGTCAGAATTCTGCTGGAAGGGTGATGTCAAACCCCTGATTGCAAAGTTTCGGTACAATCCGCATTACACGAGAGCGCCTGGGAGGTGCGCCTTGTCCCCATCTTCGTTGCCACGTTTGCCACCTTGTTCTTGTTGCGCTTGAGCCTGCGTTTGGGAACAAGTCGTAGGCCTCGTATTTTGCTGCCCGGCAGAGTGCTCAGGGTTTGTCCCCCCTGGTACAGCGTTGGGGCTTCCCCAAGATTTATCCAGGTTCTTCTTGTTCTTCTTGTCGGGACCACCACGTCCTCCTTTGCCTTGTTCTTGGCGTTTTCGAAGGTTTCTGGACTTGCCCTTGCCTTTGTCACTGCTGTCTTTGCCGTTTTGAACCCCATTCTTGGAGTTTTCACTCTTCAGCTTGGCAGACAGGCGCTGCTTGTGATTGCAATTGGCCTTGTAGTGCTCGCAGCGACCACAGAAGGCACAGGTAATAGTACACGTGTAGTGGTCGGGCATCTTGGCCTTGCCTCGAGTGTTCATATCCTGTTTGTTGCCCTGCACCACGAAGCACTTGTGCATCTCAAAGTCAGGGGCATGGACTAGGCCGCCCTTCTCGTCTCGGAAGTCGCAGCAGACAAGGTCCTGGACATTGCTCATCCGAAGAGCATTCTTAGGGGTCTGCTCCTGTCCAGAGAATCGAGCTCCTTGATGGCCAGGGCCATGGTTACCAGAGTTGCCGCCCCCAGGGCGATAAGGATAGAGGTGTTGGTCACTCTCCGTCCCAAGAGCCAGCTCCAATAGGGGCATTGACGAATTCTCATAGCTGAGGGTTCCCACCTTGCGCCCCGCCGTCTCCGGAAACTCATCCCAGACGCCCCAGGGGATCTTAGCCGGGTGTCAGTTGCCCCACCCGGTGGTCCAAGTTGGCCAGTAGTTCAGTGATACGTGCAGGTTTGAGGTTCTTGGGCAAGATACTCAGGTATTGGGTCTCGTTCCGGATAGATCGGTCAGTATCATAGGGAGGATAGTACCTCTCAAGGGCAACCAGGACATCGGCGAATGTGGTGGACTTTGTCGTGATCTGGCTTGTCCAAGTACTTCGTTTTGCAACAATGCAAGAGCACGTTGTACTTCATCCTCCCACCAGCGTGGGTTTGGCCGCTCATCCTCAAGAACTCATCAAACCTCTCCGCGGATTCGCTGAGGTTCTTCCCGCTGAACTTGGGCAGGTTCATCAAAATTGTAGAGGTGGCAATAGCCTTGGCTTCCTTGGAGCGACGCTTCTCTGGGTGCCGGCTCTTCCTTTTCTTCTTCTTCTTTGTGCCACTCGGGTTCTCGGATTCCTCAGGGTCGTCGTCCACAGAGGGTGGCGCTGACAATATGGATGGCGGTACGTCGTCTGAAGAGTCACCACCAAAGTCATTCGAGCCATAGGGCTCCACCTCCACTAAAGCCCTAAGCATGGTCAGCCCGAGCTGGTCAAGTTCACCACGTGTGGAATTCTCCACATGGCTGTAGGGCGGTTGGGCTGTTCCTGCCATGAAGGGGCTCCTGAAAATTTCCCCAGGGTTGGCATCGGTCAGTTTCTCACACCAGCGACCAGGTGTCTCTCCTGTACTCTGTGAGGGGAAGCTCCACCGGTCATAGGGGCTCCATTGTAGCCCAGATCTCTTGAGTGAGGTCAACAATTGGACCAGCAGTGGCACCACCGAGAGCTACCCTGATTTCCAAACGGGCCAGAAATTTGTGAGAGGATCTTTGAGACACCCTCTTCCTTCCTCCACAAGATGTAGGGCCTTGCAGGCCGCTCAGGGAAGTAAAGCAATGCTCCGCCATGGTATGGGCAGGCATTGTGGGAGGGCACACACCAGTAGGGGCCCCAAGAAAAGCATCAGGGTCGTGACATGGGGTCCGCTCATGGATAGCAACGTAGGACGAACCAGATGCCACAGATTTGCTGACTGGATGTGCCATAGGTGGCTCAGTAGCGTGTGGTTTCACTCCATGGGTGGAGTAGGGCGTGCCAGTTAAGCCTGTATCCTCAGCCGGGGGCGGAGTGGTTGTAGCAGGCAATGCTGCAGGGTGTGTAGCTGGCAGTGCAGTCGCCGCAGGCGAGGATGCTGCAGGGTGTTCGGTCTCCCCTGCCGCGCTCTCACAGGGCATGTCGCCGGAGGATACATCTTCTGGTCGTTCATGCTTGCCTTCACAGTCGTCTTTGGCTCCTCTTTTCCCTGTCTCCTCCTCCTTCGCCTTGCTTTCAGGTGTCTGCACATGCAATCCACTGAAAGCAGCTCCCAGACTCCCAAGAGAGTCATCCTCGAGCCCACTTAAGGTCACTAAAGGTACAGGGTCCTCACGTTTGGTTTAACCAGCAAGTTCAGGCTTCGGTGCGGGCTTGGCTGGGGCCACTGAGGGCGCTCTTGTTATGGCAGTGTCCTTGGCGTCCATTGTATCTCCTTCTGCCCTTCAAGTTTCAGTCTCGGCGTACTGTTTATACTGCAAGGGATTGCAGGTACACAGAGACTGGTTGCCTCTGCGACCAGAATGTTTGAACAGCTTTCACTGGAGAATTATTTAATCTGTTTGTTGGTACGCTTCCCCTGCCTGTTCCATGCTGCATCCTGGATTCCAAATGTTTTTGTTCAGGTTTATGAAATCAATTTGACAAGTGCACAAAGGAATGTCAAAGTCCACTACACGAATAACTGCAGTCACAAAAGAAATGGAGGTAGGTAGGTAGGTAGGTGCACTCGATCGTGGAGACGCGCCCCAAGGTTCCCGCTGGCGTTGCCGCTGTCACGAACAGGAAGAGGCTCCGCGCTCGAAGAGGGGAGGCGACTTACATCCCGCTAGACCTGAGTGGTGGCCCCGATCATAGCGGCCCCAGGCAAGACCGGGAGGGCTGATCTCCGCAAGCGTGACGTACTTGTCTCGCCGGGAGGGTGTGCGCCCGTGCTTGCGCACGTCCCCTCCTTTGGGCAGAACCCTAGGGGTTCACAGGACTTCCTGGCATATCCCGTTCCCAAGACATGCATGCATGTTCTTGGTACTGGGGTTCCAAGGTGCTTGGGTGTCGCAGGCTCCGCCTCGAGTTCCAAAATAGCGCAGGCCTTAGGATGCAGCCTTACCACCGGGCTCCGGATCTCGTTTGGCCTGGTCACCTGCATGGCACGGGCTGCCTCAGTGCCCGGGCTATGGATACTAGGTTTCCTACTGTTGTGTGGCGCTTGTGTTTGGGTCTGGGTTACGCGGTAACCCCGCCAATCCTGGCTTCAGTCTTGGGTGGATGTGCTTGGGTACGGGTTTTGGCTTGCATCCCGCCATTCCTGGCTGGGGCTTTTGGGGCGTGCGTGGTTGTGTGCGCGCTCCGCCTGTACCCCGCCGTTCCTGACTGGGGTGTGCGGTGTGGGTGTGTGTGCTTCGGCTTGGGTTTTGGCTGCGCCCCGCCACTTCTGGGTGGGCTGTTGGGGTGTGTTTGTGTTTGTGTGCGCGCTCCGTTTGTACCCTGCCACTCCTCGCTGGGGTGTGCGGTGTGGGTGTATGTGCTTGGGCTCGGGTTGCGGCTGCGCCCCGCCACTCCTGGCTGGGGTGTTGGGGTGTGTGTCTGTTTGTGTGCGCGGTCCGCTTGTACCCCGCCACTCCTGGCTGGGGTGTGCGGTGTGGTTGTGTGTGCTTGGCTGTGGTGTTGGGGTGTGTGTGTGTGTTTCTGTGCGCGCTCCGCTTCTGCCCTGCCACTCCTGGCTGGGGTGTGTGGCGTGGGTGTGTGTGCTTGGGCTCGGGTTTCGGCTGCGCTCCGCCACTCCTGGCTGGTGTCTTGGGGTGTGTGTGTGTCTGTGTGCGTGCTCCGCCTGTAACCTGTTCCTCTTGGCCGGGTTGTGCGGTGTGAGTGTGTGCTCTTTGGCTCCGGTATCGGCTGCGCCCCGCCACTCCTGGCCGGGTCGGTGTGGTGTGTGTGTGTTTGTGTGTGTGCTCCGCTTGTACCCCGCCACTCCTGGCTGGGGTGTGCGACGTGGATATGTGTGCTTGGGTTCGGGTTTGGGCTGCGCCCCGCCACTTCTGGGTGGAGTGTTGGGGTGTTTGTGTGTTTGTGTGCGCGCTCCGTTTGTACCCTGCCACTCCTGGCTGGGATGTGCGGTGTTGATGTGTGTGCTTGGGCTCGGGTTGCGGCTGCGCCCTGCCACTCCTGGCTGGGGTGTTGGGCCCTGTGTCTGTTTGTGTGCGCGCTCCACTTGTACCCCGCCACACCTGGCTTGGGTGTGCGGTGTGGTCGTGTGTGCTTCGGCTCCGGCTTTGGCTGCGCTCCGCCACTCCTGGCTGGGGTGTTGGGGTGTGTGTGTGTGTTTGTGTGTGCGCTCCGCTTCTGCCCTGCCAGTCCTGGCTGGGGTGTGCGGCGTGGGTGCGTGTGTTTGGGCTCGGGTCTCGGCTGCGCTCCGCCATTGCTGGCTGGGGTGTTGGGGTGTGTGTGTGTTTGTGTGCGTGCTCCGCCTGTAACCCGCCCATTATGGTTGGGTTGTGCGGTGTGGGTGAGTGCTCTTGGGCTCAGGTTTCGGCTGCGGCCTGCCACTCCTGGCTGGATTGTTCGGGTGCGTGTGTGTTTGTGTGCGTGCTCCGCTGTACCCCGCCGTTCCTGGCTCGGGTGTGTGGTGTGGGTGTGGGTGCTTGGGCTCGGATTTCGGCTGCGCCCCGCGACTCCTGGCTGGGGTGTTGGGGTGTGTGTGTGTTTGTGTGCGTGCTCTGCTTGTGCCCCGCCACT
Organism: Eutreptiella sp. 'Long Island Sound 2002'; assembly: GCA_964036045.1. Taxonomy (NCBI): domain Eukaryota; phylum Euglenozoa; class Euglenophyceae; order Eutreptiales; family Eutreptiaceae; genus Eutreptiella; species Eutreptiella sp. 'Long Island Sound 2002'. Next base: position 130,882,542 of record OZ038378.1, on the reverse strand, counting down.
CCTGGCTGAGGTGTGCCGTGTGTGTGTGTGTGTTTGGGCTGAGGTTTAGGCTGTGCCCTGCCACTCCTGGCTGGGGTGTTGGGGTGTGTGTGCATTTGTGTGTGCGCTCCGCTTGTACCCCGCCACTCCTGGCTAGGGTGTGCGGTGTGAGTGTGTGTGCTTGGGCTCCGGTCTTGGCTGCGCCCCGCCACTCCTGGCTGGGGTGCTGGGATGTGTCTGTGTGTTTGTGTGCGCGCTCAGCTTGTGCCCCGCCACTCCCGGCTGGGGCGTGCGGTGTGTGGGTTGGATGTCGCCTGGCACCTGTTCCTGTGCCGTGGTTCGTTAAGGGTTGTGCGCGCTGCCCGTATTTGCGGCACCCGGTGGTTGTTGTTGCCTGGCACCTGTCCTTGTGCCTTGGTTGTCGCCAGCGGCATGCCTCTCTGGCGTGCCTGGTGGCCCCGCGTTGGTGCGCCGCGAGTTTCTCCGCGCCTCGTCCGGTCCGGTCGCTCTCGGTGGTCCGGTCAGTTGTTCTGACGCCGTGGTGCCTTTTCCCATCCCGGTAACTTGCGCGCCTCGATTTACTGGGCGGCTGCCCGGGGCACCTGGAGGTCGGCCGAGAACCGGGCTCTATGTGCCTGCCCATGGGCGCTGCCCACGCAGCTGCGGTGGGCTCGCTCCGCGTTGTACCTGTTCGGAGCCCCGCGATGGGGTTGTCCCTGGCGGGTCCCTCCGGCGTCGCCCTTGGGCTGCGTGCGCTGCGGTGGTTTGCGTGTGTGGACCCGGTCACTGACGGGTCCGGTTTCCCGTGCTGTCCGTCTTTCGACGGGGGACTCGGCCGGTGCACTGGGGCTGTTTTGTGTGGATGCTGACAACGCGATTTTCGGGTTGGAGGACGCCACACCCGCGTCCCGTGGGTGTATGTGTGTGCGTGCTTTCCTGGCAGGGTCGGACGCGTCGGCCTCCCAGGCGCGTTTTGGTGCGCATCGCCCTTTCCTGTGGACGTTCCTGGTGCTCCCTTTGTCTGCTCGCCCCCCCCCGGGCTTGGGTTGCCCTGCTCTTGGCTGTTCCTGCCTTTTGTTTTTTTTACATTCCTCTTGTGCGCCTCCCTTGTCTCTGGCGTTCCGTCTTTTCCAGCCCTGGGTGCCTTGGGCCTTGGTATCTTGTGCCCCCCCACCTCTTTCGTTTTTTTCCTTTTTTTATTCCTCCCCCCCTGTGTGTTTTTTTTTCTGCCTGTTTTTTTTTGTTGTTTGGGTTTTTTTTTCCTCTCTGCCTCCGTCCTTTCCTTTTTTTTTTTCCCTTTTTCTGTGCCGTAGTGCGCCGGTTGTGAGCTGCTGGGTTGGTGTGTCCTGGGCTGTGGGGCGTGTTGCTGTGTGTTGATTTGGGCCTTGTGCTTCGGCGAGGGCCGGTTTGCGCTTTCGCTCTGTCGTCCGGTGCTCCCTGCCCTTGCCTCCTCCTTTTGTGTTGTTACCTGTTGTGCTGCAGGTGCCCAGTGGCGCCATGCTGGCGGCGCTGCTCTTCCCCGTGCTGCCTTTGGTGGGTGCCGTGTAGTGTTGCCCGCACCCCCCTTCTCGGGTGCTTTGCATGTGGTTTTTTTTTGTCGGGTGTGTGCTGGTAGTGCCCGTCCCCCCTGGCCCGTTGTGGTGTCCTGTGTGGTGTTTTGTTGTGCGTCGTGTTGTGTGTTGCTGCGTTCTGTGGTGTGTTTTGTGTTGTGCGCGGTGTTGTGTGGTGTGCTTGTGTCGGGTTGGGATCTTACGCCGTGTTGTTCGGCGCCGTGTTGTGCTGGGTCGAGTTGTGCTGTTTTTGTTGTGCTTTGCTGTCGTGCTCTGCTGCATTCTCTGCTTGTTTTTTTGTCGTTGTTCCTTGCCTCTCCGTGGTTCTCCAGGCTGTTTCTGTTTCTGTGCTCTGCTTGTCCGGTGCTGTGCTGGTGTGCCTGCGTCGTTGCACTCTGTGCGGTGCTCTCTTGCCCCTGCGGCGCTGCCTGGTGTTGTGTGTTGTTGCCTGTTGTGGTTGCCTGTTTGCTGTTGGGCCAGTCTGTCCTATGTTGTCTCCTGGTGGGTCCGAGTGGCTCCTGGTTTCGTCTTCCGGTGGTGTGCTGTGGTGTGTCCCTGGGTGCTGTGGTGCGCCGTGTTGCTGCCTGTTGTGCCGCCAGGCGTTCTGTTGTTGTGCGCTGTGTTTTTTCGTCTTGCTCTGTTTGGTGCTGTCGCACGCTGTGTCGTGTCCTGGGGCGCTGTTTGTCGTCCTGGGGTCCTGTGCATTCCGGCGCTGGGTTTTGTCTTGTCTCCCCGCGCTGCGTGTGTTTTGCTGTGGTGTGTTGCTTCGTGGTGGTGTTCGCCGCTGTGCCTTGTGCCGTGTGCGTCCTGAGGTGTCGTGCTGTGCGTTCCCTGTCCTCTCCGCCCTATGCGGTGTTGCTGTGCGGCCCTGCTCTCCCCTGCAGCGCTGCTCCCCTGTGCTGTGCCCCGTGGTGCTGTGCTGCCTTGTGGTGCTGTGGTGTCCTGTCCTGTCGCCTTGTTTGGTTTGTTTCCTGTGTTTGTTTGGTTTCCACTACTTGGATAGGAGCTCCAGTTTGGCCCAGGTCTATTGAGTGAGGTCAACAATCGGATCAGCAGTGGCCCCACTGAGAGGTACCCTGATTTCCAAACGGGTCAGAAATTTTTGAGAGGATCTTTGAGACCCCCTCTTCCTTCCTCCACAAGATGTAGGGCCTCGCAGGCCGCTCAGGGAAGTAAAGCAATGCTCCGGCATGGTATGGGCAGGCATTGTAGGAGGGCACACACCAATAGGGGCTCCAAGAAAAGCATCAGGGCCGTGACATGGGGTCCGCTCATGGATAGCAACGTAGGACGAGCCGGATGCCACAGATTTGCTGACTGGATGTGCCATAGGTGGCTCAGTAGCGTGTGGTTTCACTCCATGGGAGGGATAGGGCGTGCCAGCTAAGCCTGTACCCTCAGCCGCGGGCGGAGTGGTTGTAGCAGGGGATGCTGCAGGGTGTGTAGCTGGCAGTACAGTTGCCGCAGGAGAGGATGCTGCAGGGTGTTAGGTCTCTCCTGCCGCGCTCTCACAGGGTGTCTCGCCGGAGGATACATCTTCTGGTCGTTCATGCTTGCCTTCACAGTCGTCTTTGGCTCCTCTTTTCCCTGTATCCTTCTCCTTTGCCTTGCTTTCAGGTGTGCGCATATGCAATCCACTGAAGGCAGCCCCCAGACTGCCAAGAGAGTCCTCAAGCCCACTTAAGGTCACTAAAGGTACGGGGTCCTCACGTTCTGGTTAACCAGCAAGTTCGGGCTTCGATGCGGGCTTGGCTGGGGCCACTGAGGGCGCTGTTGTCTTGGCAGTGTCCTTGGTGTGCATTGTACCTTCTTCCGCCCTTCAAAGGTCAGTCTCAGCGTACTGTTTATACTGCACGGGGTTGCAGGTACACAGAAACTGGTTGCCAGAAGGATTGAATAGCTTTCACCGGAGACCTAGTTGATATGTTTGTTGATACGCTGCCCCTGCCTGTTCCTTGCTGCATCCTGGATTCCAAATGTTTTTCTTGAGGTTCATGAAATCATTTTGACAAGTGCACAAAGGAATCCCCAAGTCCACTACACGAAGAACTGCAGTCAAAAAGGAATGGAGGTAGGTAGGTAGGTAGGTGCACTCGGTTGTGGAGAGGCGCCCCATGGTTTCCACTGGTGTTGCCTCTGTCAAGAACAGGCAGAGGCCCGCGCTTGTAGAGGGGAGGCGACTTACGTCCCCCTAGACCTGACTGGTGGCCCCCAACAAAGCGGCCCCGGGCAACACCGGGAGGGCTGATCGCCGCAAGCGTGACGTACTTTTCTCGCCAGGTGGGTGTGCGCCCGTGCTTGCGCACATCCCCTCCTTTCGGTGGACTTCCTGGCGTGTCCCGTTCCCAAGGCATGCATGCATGTTCTTGGTACTGGGGCCTGAGGTGCTTGGGTATCGCACGCTCCGCCTCCAGTCCCAGAACAGCGCAGGCGTTAGGATGCAGCCTTACCCCCGGGCTCTGGATCTTGTTTGGCCGGGTCACCTGCATGGCACGGGCCCCCTCAGTGCCCGGGCTATGGACACTGGGTTTCATACTGTTGTGTGGCGCTTGTGTTTGGGTCTGAGTTTCGCGCTAACCCCGCCAATCCTGGCTAGGATCTTCGGTGGGTGTGGTTGTGCTTCTCCCCCGGGGGGCACGCCCAACAATGAGGGGGCGGCGCACCGTCAAAACGTACGATGCCGGCGCAACGCAACTGGAACAAGCGGAACCGACACTACACGGCCACCACGACCCAACGCATCCGACGGTTGGACAACCCGACCATTGGGCGGCGAAAACCACGGCATACCAAACAAAGTGCTGGCAACAACACAACGACCACACGCGCGGACATGCCGCAACAGGGCTAACACCAAAGAACACGTCCGACAGCAAAATGAAGTAGGGGGCAGCCTACAGCGACCAAACACAGCCGACCGGGCCCATACCGACCACCGTACAACACCGGACGAGCCAAGAAGCGCGCGCTCACCACAATGGTCACAGCAATTTACGACAATTACAACAATGTTTCGCAAAAGGCAGAAGATGGATTTTAATACAATTTTTTTTCACTTAACGTGGACGCTATATTATTACGAATGTCGCTGAATCACTCCGCAACGCTGACGGTGATTTTGAATTCAATTCAACTCGTACCAGCGGATCATCACATCTCAATACTCCTTCACATAAATCGTCTGCTTTCTAAGAGCCTCGGTAAACAATCTCCATGTCCGTTTAGAGAGCGCTGCCGCTTCAAACACAACTGCTGGTTTTCTCACAACGATGATTTATCACTCTGCAGTCAAACACAAACAAACGCGCCAAATCACGCTTCTACTCATTCCCCGTACGCCACAGGCAAAAATGGGCTTCCGGCCGAAGAAGAACTGGATGTACATTCATCTGGCAACTTTTCCAAAGGTACTGTCCCCTCCACCCTTGGCGTGCACACTGGGCCATCCACAACCACGTCAACCGCCGATAAACACTCCGAACACTCCTCCGCAGAGTCATCTGCAAGCTGGACTTCAGTACGGAGAGTCAAGCATTTCCGACAACCCAAAGTAGAATTACCAGATCAAACGAAGAGGTGCAAAGACTGTCAGTCTGCCTTTGAACTTGAACAAGCGGCAGCACAATGGTTTTTGGACCGCGGACTACATCTCCCACTGCGCTGCAAGCAATGCAGAGCAGCAAAAAAAGAGCATCACCAAAACCTGCAATCGGCGCAGCCTGCCAAAGTTATCCAATACTACCAAGGCCGTCAAGTAAGCGAAGCTAAAGCATGGCACCCTCAAGTTGAAGCAGCATCTCTGTTATTCCCGAGCAACGACTCCAAAGATCCAGCGGATAATCCCACACACTGCCGAAGTAACTCAAGTCCAGAAGAAGTCACTCTTCAAAAAAATGACCATGATTCGCTTTCTGAGCACTCATTGCCTCTCCTCAACACGAGAGCTGTCGGCGAATCCAAGGAAAAGAGGAACGAGACTCGCGTGCCCCCTGGACCCATTCAGGACGACATCGGTCCTACTCCAGCAGAGGAAAAAGCCAGACTTGATTTTCATGAATCATCGGACAACAGTGTCGAGTTCCGTGCTGCCTCTGAGCCAAAAGGGCGTTTTTGGGACAGCTCGTCAACCGACCATGAGCCTGAATCCGTGCCATCCGCGGCATCAGCGCCACCAACGTATTGGACATCAAGAACAATGGCCATATACGACAGTCCCAACGAACAATGCCAACTCTTTGAAGACGCATCGCTGCACTCTGCATCAGACTCCCTCCCTGCTCTGGAGTCGTCCAGCAACTCAGGCGCAGACGAACACGATCTTGCACTCCCTCACGATCAAGCAAACTCTATCACCGCTCCTGAGTCTCCAAGCAACGTTGAAACAGATAAGACTGAATCCACCCTTCCTCTCAGTGATCAATTTCAAGTCGATGACAAACGTCTGAAGTCAAGACTTTGGCAACTACTTCACAACCGCCCTACATACTCTCGCTTGATGGCTAAAGCTTGGGTAAATGTGGTTCACGAGAACAACATCAACTGTCACACAAATGTGAAATACAAAGCCTGGATGGCCATCCAACTGGTTCGAGAATATGAACACTTACGCCGAGCAGAACCCCATTTGATTGGATAATTATTCACTGTCGGTCTTCACTAATTCTCACACAGATTGGCCCAGTGTTGCTACGCAAGGGACAGGGCGACTGCAGGTTTTCGTTGTGTTTTCACATACTTGTTTTTGATTTTAGTCACCGATTTTTTCATCGCCTCTGACCACCAATAATCGCCAAAATCACACTCAACTGTTTCTTCCCTCTCACTGAAACAACTTCAATGAGCACCACTTACCTTTTCACTGAAACAACTTCAGTGATTTTATCCACACAAATTCAATTGCAGGTGCCCAAAACAGCATCACAGAAGCTTAGGCCTAAGCCTCTGGTTTTCTTTGAAAAGTCTCATTGACACCTTATGCCTGAAGTTCTTTCGTGTATTGCTGTAAATAGCGGCCGTCCTTCGAGGAACCTCGCAGTTGAGCAGATTTGTGTATTCTTGGGCGGGGGACCGCCATGCCCCAAAAAAAAAAAACACCGGACGAGCCAACCACTGACGGCCACAACAACGGCGAACAAACACCACACGCCGGGCACCCCCCGGTCGCAACACAACCACCACATCGGACAGGCCGGCCACCGCGAACCCCAGAACAAACCGAAAGCACCTTAAAGACGGCATCCGGCTACATCAGCGCGGGCTGCAGCGCAATCGACCCCACAACGCACAAGCGGCTGACACGTCCGGGTACAGACCAAACTGCTGCAGAAAAAACGACCCGACAGTGAACAGACCGCACGCAAGCCAGCCAACACCAAACCGGCCAGGCATACAAGGGTCGAAACAGGAACGGCACCCCACGGGTTGGCGACAACACGATGCGCCACGCCCGCTGGCGACCATGCCCACAAACGCACCACAACGCCGAGATTCCCCCATTCAAAAACCGACCAACCAACCGCAACGGCCTACTTCGAACCCCCAAACCCAGGGCCACAACGAAGCCCACTGCGCAGACGTTGTGCACACGACAGCCTCAAACGCGACAGCGCCGGCAGCAGCAGAAAAAACCCAACGATGAACAAGCTGAACATAAGGCGGCTAACACACCCATGGCGCTCAGGAAAGTAAAGCAATGCTCCGGCATTGTATGGGCAGTCATTGTAGGAGGGCACAAACCGAAGGGGGCCCCGAGAAAAGCATCAGGGTCGTGACATGAAGTCCGCTCATGGATAGCAACGTAGGACGAGCCGGATGCCACAGATTTGCTGACTGGATGTGCCATAGGTGGCTCAGTAGCGTGTGGTTTCACTCCATGGGGGGGATAGGGCTTGCCAGCTAAGCCTGTACCCTCAGCCGCAGGCGGAGTGGTTGTAGCAGGGGATGCTGCAGGGTGTGTAGCTGGCAGTACAGTTGCCGCAGGAGAGGATGCTGCAGGGTGTTAGGTCTCTCCTGCCGCGCTCTCACAGGGTGTCTCGCCGGAAGATACATCTTCTGGTCGTTCATGCTTGCCTTCACAGTCGTCTTTGGCTCCTCTTTTCCCTGTCTTTTTCTCCTTCGCCTTGCTTTCAGGTGTGCGCATATGCAATCCCCTGAAGGCAGCTCCCAGACTGCCAAGAGAGTCCTCAAGCCCACTTAAGGTCACTAAGGGTACGGGGTCCTCACGTTCTGGTTAACCAGCAATTTCGCGCTTCGATGCGGGCTTGGCTGGGGCCACTGAGGCCCGCGACGCGATGGCAGACCGACACGCATCTGCAAGTGTGCAGCAGGAACCGCCCTGGGGGCCAACACACAGCCACGAAATGACCCCCAGGACACAGACCCGCCATCAGTCGACACCGCTAGGCCCCTTTTCTTTTGGTGAAACGAGATGGGGCAAGGCGTGAAGAGGTGGCGGTTCATTGACCCCGGCGTGCTTTGCCCGCTGCCGCCTCACCGACCCCGACCCGGCAGGCACGCCAAGCACGCCACCGCCGCAGCGCAAGTACACCCCCACCCACCCACCCACACCGAACGCGGACCCCCCCCCCCTCCTGAAACCGGCAAGTGTCAGCCCCCGGTGGCGCGGGGTGCTGCCCCGGGCGACCCGCTTCGACCCGACTGGGCAGGACAAGGAAAGCCGCCCTATGGCGGTTGGGAGCCCCTCGTTTTCTGGGTCCCCCTCCAGCTGTGCAGGTGCCTCGGGCGGGTCGATCTGAAACCTGAAAAGAACCTCCCACTGCCCCTGCTCCTGCCCCTGCCACCGCCACTGCCCCTGCCACTGCCCATGCCCCTGCCCCTGCCCCTGCCCCTGCCACCGCCTCTACCCCTGCCTCTACCCCTGCCCTGGCCCCTGCCCATGCCCCTGCCCCTGCCCCTACCACGGCCCCTGACCCTGCCCCTGCCCCTGCAACTGCCCCTGCTCCTGCCACTGCCCCAGCCCCTGCCACTGCCACTGCCCCTGCCACTGCCCCTGCTACTGCCCCTGCCCAAGCCACTGCCCCTGCCCCTGCCCCTGTCCCTGCCCTCGCCCCTACCACTGCCCTTGCCCCTCCCACTGCCCCTGCTCCTGCCCCTGCAACTGCCCGTGCCCCTGCCCCTGCCCCTGCCCCTGCCCCTGCCCCTGCCCCTGCCCCTGCCACTGCCCCTGCCCCTGTCCCTGCCCCCCTGCCCCTGCCTCTGCCCCTGCCCCTGCCCCTGTCACTGCCACTGCCCCTGGCCCTGCCCCTGCCCCAGCTCCTGCCCCTGCCCCTGCCCCTGCAACTGCCCGTGCCCCTGCCCCTGCCACTGCCCCTGCGCCTCCCACTGCCCCTGCCCCTGCCCCAGCCCCTGCCACTGCCCCTGCCCCGCCCACTGCCCCTGCTCCTGCCACAGCCCCTGCCCCTGCCCCTGCCCTGCCCCTGCGCCTGCCCCTGCCCTTGCCGCCCCAGCCCCTGCCTCTGCCCCTGCCCCTGCCCCTGCCACTGCCCCTGCTACTGCCCCTGCCCCTGCCCCTGCCCCTGCCCCTGCTACTGCCACTGCTCCTGCCCCTGCCCCTGCCACTGCCCCTGCCACTACCCCTGCCCCTGCTCCTGCCACTGCTCCTGCAGCTGCCCCTGCCCCTGCCCCTGCCCCTGCCCTTGCCTCTGCATCTGCCCCTGCCCCTGCCCCTGCCCCTACCCCTGCCTCTATTCCTGCCCCTCCCCCTGCCCCTACCCCTGCCACTGCCTCTGCTCCGGCCCCTGCCCCTACCCCTGCCCCTGCCCCTGCCCCTGCCGCTGCCCCTGCTCTGCCACAGTCACTGCCACTGCCCCTGCCTTTGCCACTGCCACTGCCCCTGCCACAACCCTCACCCCTGCCCCTGCCCCTGCCACTGCCTGTGCCCCTGCCCCTGCCCCGGCCCCGGCCCCTGCCTCTGCCCCTGCTACTGCCCGTGCCCGTGCCCCTGCCCCTGCCCCTACCACAGCCCCTGACCCTGCCCCTGCCGCTGCAACTGCTCCTGCTCCTGCCACTGCCCCAGCCCCTGCCCCTGCCCCTGCCCCTCCCACTGCCACTGCGACTGCCCCTGCTCCAGCCACTGCCCCTGCCCCTGCCCCTGCCCCTGCCCCTGCCCCTACCACTGCCCTTGCCCCTCCCACTGCCCCTGCTCCTACCCCTGCAACTGCCCATGCCCCTGCCCCTGCCCCAACCACTGCCCCCGCCCCTGCCCCTGCCCATGCCACTGCCTCTGCTCCTGCCGCTGCCCCTGCCCCTGCCCCTGCCACTGCCCCTGCCCCTGCCCCTGCCCCCCTGCCCCTGCCTCTGCCCCTGCCCCTGCCCCTGCCACTGCCACTGGCCCTGGCTCTGCCCTTGCCCCAGCGCCTGCCCCTGCCCCTGCCCCTGCAACTGCCCGTGCCCCTGCCCCTGCCACTGCCCCTGCACCTCCCGCTGCCCCTGCCCCGGCCCCTGCCCCTGCCCCTACCCCTGCCACTGCCCGTGCCCCCCCACTGCCCCTGCTCCTGCCACAGCTCTGCCCCAGCCCCTGCCCCCGCCCCTGCCCCTGCCCCTGCCACTGCCCCTGCCCCTGCCCCTGCCCCCCCTGCCCCTGCTTCTGCCCCTGCCCCTGCCCCTGCCACTGCCCGGGCCCCTGCCCCTGTCCCTGCCCCTGCCCCTGCTACTGCCACCGCCCCTGCCCCCCCTGCCACTTCCGCTGCCCCTGCCCCTGCACCTGCCCCGGCCCCTGCCCCTCCCACTGCCCCTGCCCCTGCCCCTGCCCCTACCCCTGCCCCTACCCCTGCCCCTGCCGCTGCCCCTGCTCCTGCCACTGCCCCTGCCCCTGCTACTGAAGCTGCCCCTGCCACTGCCCCTGCCCCTGCCTCTGCCACGGCCCCGGCCCCTGCCTCTGCCACTGCCCTTGCCCCTCTCACTGCCCCTGCTCCTGCCACTGCCCCGGCCCCTGCCCCTGCCCCTGCCCCTGCTCCTGCCACTGCCCCTGCCCCTGCCCCTGCCCCCCCTGCCCCTGCATCTGCCCCTGCCCCTGCCCCTGCCCCCCCTGCCCCTGCCTCTGCCCCTGCCCCTGCCACTGCCACTGCCACTTCCCCTGCTACTGCCCCTGCCCCTGCCCCTGCCACTGCCAATTCCCCTGCAACTGCCCCTGCCCCTGCCCCTACCACTGCCCCTGCCCTTGCCTCTGCCCCTGCCCCTGACCCTGCCACTGTCCCTACCCCTGCCCCTGCCCCCGCCCGTGCCCCTGCCTCTGCCCCTGCCCCAGCCCCTGCCCCTGCCCCTGCTCCTGCATCTGCCCCTGCCCGTGCCACTGCCCCTGCACCTCCCACAGCCCCTGCCCCTGCACCACCCACAGCCCCTGCTCCTGCCCCTGCCCCTGCGCCTGCCCCTGCCCCTACCCCTGCCCCTGCCCCTGCCCCTGCCCCTGCTCCTACCCCTGCTCCTGCCCCTGCCCCTTCCCCTGCCACTGCCCCTGCTCCGGCCCCTGCCCCTGCCCCTGCCCCTGCCCCTGCCCCTGCCCCTGCCCCTGCCACAGCCACTGCCACTGCCCCTCCCTTTGCCACTGCCACTGCCCCTGCCACTACCCCTGCCCCTGCCCCTGCCCCTGCAACTGCCTCTGTTCCTGCCCCTGCCCCGGCCCCAGCCCCTGCCTCTGCCCCTGCTACTGCCTGTGCCCGTGCCCCTGCCACTGCCCGTACCACGGCCCCTGACCCTGCCCCTGCCCCTGCAACTGCTCCTGCTCCTGCCACTGCCCCAGCCCCTGCCCCTGCCCCTGCCCCTGCCACTGCCCCTGCGACTGCCCCTGCCCCAGCCACTGCCCCTGCCCCTGCCCCTGCCCCTGCTTCTGCCCCTACCACTGCCCTTGCCCCTCCCACTGCCCTGCTCCTACCCCTGCAACTGCCCATGCCCCTGCCCCTGCCCCAACCACTGCCCCCGCCCCTTCCCCTGCCCATGCCACTGCCTCTGCTCCTGCCGCTGCCCCTGCCCCTGCCCCTGCCACTGCCCCTGCCCCTGCCCCTGCCCCCCTACCCCTGCCTCTGCCCCTGCCCCTGCCCCTGCCACTGCCACTGCCCCTGGCTCTGCCCTTGCCCCAGCCCCTGCCCCTACCCCTGCCCCTGCAACTGCCCGTGCCCCTGCCCCTGCCACTGGCCCTGCACCTCCCGCTGCCCCTGCCCCGGCCCCTGCCCCTGCCCCTACCCCTGCCACTGCCCGTGCCCCCCCACTGCCCCTGCTCCTGCCACTGCTCTGCCCCAGCCCCTGCCCCTGCCCCTGCCCCTGCCCCTGCCCCTGCCCGTGCCACAGCCACTGCCACTGCCCCTGCCTTTGCCACTGCCACTGCCCGTGCCACTACCCCTGCCCCTGCCCCTGCCCCTGCCACTGCCTCTGCCCCTGCCCCTGCCCCGGCCCAAGCCCCTGCCTCTGCCCCTGCTACTGCCTGTGCCCGTGCCCCTGCCACTGCCCCTACCACGGCCCCTGACCCTGCCCCTGCCCCTGCAACTGCTCCTGCTCCTGCCACTGCCCGAGCCCCTGCCCCTTCCCCTGCCCCTGCGACTGCCCCTGCGACTGCCCCTGCCCCAGCCACTGCCCCTGCCCCTGCCCCTGCCCCTGCTTCTGCCCCTACCACTGCCCTTGCCCCTCCCACTGCCCCTGCTCCTACCCCTGCAACTGCCCATGCCCCTGCCCCTGCCCCAACCACTGCCCCCGCCCCTTCCCCTGCCCATGCCACTGCCTCTGCTCCTGCCGCTGCCCCTGCCCCTGCCCCTGCCTCTGCCCCTGCCCCTGCCCCTGCCCCCCTGCCCCTGCCTCTGCCCCTGCCCCTGCCCCTGCCACAGCCACTGCCCCTGGCTCTGCCCTTGCCCCAGCCCCTGCCCCTACCCCTGCCCCTGCAACTGCCCGTGCCCCTCCCCCTGCCACTGGCCCTGCACCTCCCGCTGCCCCTGCCCCGGCCCCTGCCCCTGCCCCTACCCCTGCCACTGCCCCTGCCCCTCCCACTGCCCCTGTTCCTGCCACTGCTCTGCCCCAGCCCCTGCCCCTGCCCCTGCCCCTGCCCCTGCCCCTGCCCCTGCCCCCCCTGCCCCTGCTTCTGCCCCTGCCCCTGCCCCTGCCACTGCCACAGCCTCTGCCCCTGTCCCTGCCCCTGCCCCTGCTACTGCCACTGCCCCTGCCCCCCCTGCCACTTCCGCTGCCCCTGCCCCTGCCCCTGCCCCTGCCCCTGCCCTGCCCCCGCCCCTGCCCCGGTCCCTGCCCGTCCCACTGCCCCTGCCCCTGCCCCTGCCCCTACCCCCGCCCCTACCCCTGCTCCTGCCACTGCCCCTGCTCCTGCCACTGCCCCTGCCCCTGCTACTGACCCTGCCCCTGCCACTGCCCCTGCCCCTGCCCCTGCCACGGCCCCGGCCCCTGCCCCTGCAACTGCCCTTGCCCCTCTCACTGCCCCTGCTCCTGCCACTGCCCCTGCCCCTGCCCCTGCCCCTGCCCCTGCTCCAGCCACTGCCCCTGCCCCTGCCCCTGCCCCCCCTGCCTCTGCCCCTGCCCCTGCCCCTGCCCCCCCTGCCCCTGCCTCTGCCCCTGCCCCTGCCACTGCCACTGCCACTGCCCCTGCTACTGCCCCTGCCCCTGCCACTGCCACTGCCCCTGCCACTTCCCCTGCCCCTGCCCCTACCACTGCCCCTGCTCTCGCCTCTCCCCCTGCTATTGCCCCTGTTCCTGCCCCTGCCACTGTCCCTACCCCTGCCCCTGCCCCCGCCCGTGCCCCTGCCTCTGCCCCTGCCCCAGCCCCTGCCCCTGCCCCTGCCCCTGCATCTGCCCCTGCCCGTGCCACTGCCCCTGCACCTCCCACAGCCGCTGCCCCTGCACCAACCACAGCCCCTGCTCCTGCCCCTGCCCCTACCCCTGCCCCTACCCCTGCCCCTGCCACTGCCCCTGCTCCTGCCACTGCCCCTGCCGCTGCTACTGACCCTGCCCCTGCCACTGCCCCTGCCCCTGCCCCTGCCACGGCCCCGGCCCCTGCCCCTGCAACTGCCCTTGCCCCTCTCACTGCCCCTGCTCCTGCCACTGCCCCGGCCCCTGCCCCTGCCCCTGCCCCTGCTCCAGCCACTGCCCCTGCCCCTGCCCCTGCCCCCCCTGCCTCTGCCCCTGCCCCTGCCCCTGCCCCCCCTGCCCCTGCCTCTGCCCCTGCCCCTGCCACTGCCACTGCCACTGCCCCTGCTACTGCCCCTGCCCCTGCCACTGCCACTGCCCCTGCCACTGCCCCTGCCCCTGCCCCTACCACTGCCCCTGCTCTTGCCTCTCCCCCTGCTATTGCCCCTGTTCCTGCCCCTGCCACTGTCCCTACCCCTGCCCCTGCCCCCGCCCGTGCCCCTGCCTCTGCCCCTGCCCCAGCCCCTGCCCCTGCCCCTGCCCCTGCATCTGCCCCTGCCCGTGCCACTGCCCCTGCACCTCCCACAGCCGCTGCCCCTGCACCAACCACAGCCCCTGCTCCTGCCCCTGCCCCTACCCCTGCCCCTACCCCTGCCCCTGCCACTGCCCCTGCTCCTGCCACTGCCCCTGCCCCTGCTACTGACCCTGCCCCTGCCACTGCCCCTGCCCCTGCCCCTGCCACGGCCCCGGCCCCTGCCCCTGCAACTGCCCTTGCCCCTCTCACTGCCCCTGCTCCTGCCACTGCCCCGGCCCCTGCCCCTGCCCCTGCCCCTGCTCCAGCCACTGCCCCTGCCCTGGCCCCTGCCCCCCCTGCCTCTGCCCCTGCCCCTGCCCCTGCCCCCCCTGCCCTGGCCTCTGCCCCTGCCCCTGCCACTGCCACTGCCACTGCCCCTGCTACTGCCCCTGCCCCTGCCACTGCCACTGCCCCTGCCACTGCCCCTGCCCCTGCCCCTACCAGTGCCCCTGCTCTTGCCTCTCCCCCTGCTATTGCCCCTGTTCCTGCCCCTGCCACTGTCCCTACCCCTGCCCCTGCCCCCGCCCGTGCCCCTGCCTCTGCCCCTGCCCCAGCCCCTGCCCCTGCCCCTGCCCCTGCATCTGCCCCTGCCCGTGCCACTGCCCCTGCACCTCCCACAGCCGCTGCCCCTGCACCAACCACAGCCCCTGCTCCTGCCCCTGCCCCTGCCCCTGCCCCTGCCCCTACCCCTGCGACTGCCCCTGTCCCACCCACTACCCCCTGCCACTGCCCCTGCCACTGCCCCTGCCCCTGCCCCTGCCCCTGCCCCTGCCACTGCCCCTGCCCATGCCCCTGGCCCCCCTGCCCATGCCTCTGTCCCTGCCCTTTCCCCTGCCACTGCCACTGCCCCTGCCCCTGCCCCTGCCCCTGCTACTGCCACTGCTCATGCCCTTGCCCCTGCCACTGCCCTTGCCCCTGCCCCTGCCTCTACCCCTGCCACTTCCCCTGCCCCTGCCCTTGCCACTGTTCCTGCTCCTGACACTGCCCCTGTCCCTGCCCCTGCCCCTGCCCCTGCCCCCAGCCACTGCCCCTGCCCCTGCACCTGCCCCTGCCCCGGCCCCTGCCCCTGCCACGGCCGTTGCCCCTCCCACTGCCCGGGCTCCAGCCACTGCCCCTGCCCCTGCCCCTGCCCCTGCCACTGGAACATCCGGAGCGGAACAAGCAGCAGTAGCCGCCATCCCGCGGACTGGATCATCCAGGGACAAGTGGCGGCCTGGCGCCCCGGACTGGATAATCCGGAGCTGGCAGCCTGTCAGCACGGAAGCTGGGCTCGACAGGCCGCGCTGAGGCGGGCTCTTGACCAGGTATAGCAGTCCAGATGTGAGTGCTGGTAGCTACGCCTCTCCGCAGCCCCACCATGAATGAGACCCTAGTACCGCGGGAGGGACAAGTAGGTAGAAGAGGTGCACCCGAAGCCGCCCACCCGGCTAAACCAAGGGCGGAGACACACACACAACAAGGGAGGCATCAACATGGACACCAAGACGCAGGCGGGGCACGACAGCGGAGCACTCCATCCATTCAAGCGCTAGCAGGGGTACGTGTGGTGGCGTCCCTGCTAGGGCACAGCCACAAACAAAAACAAACAAACACGCGCTGTGTTCTTGTGCCCAAACACAGGTGTAACACATGGGCTGCCCACCCTGCATGACCCAGGGCGCAGATCACACACACAGCAGCACGCCCGAGCCAGGTATGGGGGGAACAGCAGAAAGAAGGACCCTCTGCCATGAGTGGCGAGGGACAAACACCGGAAGGGCAATGTGCCATAGGAGGTATACAAGACGACGTCAAGGACGGCAAGAAAGCAGGCGGTGCAAGCATACAGGACACAGAACACAAGTCCCCTCCAAGCCTTAGTGGGGGTACGTGTAGTGGCCTCCCTGCTAGGCCAGAGCCGCCTGGTCACGCTGTGTTCTCGTGCCAAAGCATAGGTGGGCCAAAGGTGCCATGACATAGGAACAGTGGTCAGACGACCCAGACAGGAACGTGCGGAGAAGAGCGCGCCGAGTGCGCGGAAGCAGGGGAGTGGATAGGAGCGACCCGTGCAAGGAGCACAAAATGGTTCCCGGATGGATGACGATCCTGTGGGCCCGCGCCACGGGGTTGCTGGCGGCCCGGTGGGGTATAAACACGTGATGAGGGGTGGGATGGGGGCACGGGGCTAGGACAGGGGTGTGGCACGGGCCACACAACAGCCTGAAGGCATCGGAAAACCATGGGAAGCGGGGATTGGGCCGGTGATGGTATGTGGCGAAGAGGAACGGGACATGGGATGGGAAGGGTGGCCGAAAGCGCCAAGCAGCAGCCCCGTCGGATTGGGAAACCAGTCGCCATGGAGTGGTAAACCATGGGCCAACCATGGGGAGCCTCGCCACAGGAAGTCGGGAAAATGCCCTGAACTCCTGGACGGCCGTGCGGTGTCCGCAGAGGTGAGGGTTGACCCTGAGGTCCCCGGGTCAATGGCCTAAGTACACGTAGGTTCACGCGTGAGCAGGACCTGGGGGAACGTGGAAAGGGTCGCCCCCTGGCCTCCAGCCGCGGATGGACAAAACCCAAGTGCATCCGGGAGCCGAGTGGGTACTCCAACCCGTGAGGGATGGGGAGTGGTGGAATGTGGTTGACAGAGGGAAATGCTCTGCTGTCGGCGAGGGCTATCCACAGGAAACCCGCTTGCACTCGCCCAAAAGGCTGTGCTAGGGGGGGAAGGCCGAAGGGTCCTTCGATGGGTGACCGGAAGGAGCTGAGACCGTGAGGGCAGCGACTGAAGGACACCTACCGCCGGTCATGCCCCAAGAGAACCTGGTTGAAGTTTTCGGCCGTGAGGTGAGAAAGAGGTCGCCAGGGGAACTGATGGTGAAGAGCTCTCCTTCCCGCCAGAGGCGGCCACCATGTGAAACAAGCAGGGAGATGTCAGATGAGGCTGCGGACGCGGCCGCCCTTACTTACTTACTTACTCAGATTATGTCTTTTTGACACTTTGGAGCTTTTGCTCGTACCTTTGGCATTGCGTTTTGCATTGTGCACATTGCATGCAGGAACCCACTGTGCACACTGCACACAGGCATTGTGCACACTGCACGCCCACACTGTGAACATTTTCACTGTGCACACGGACGCATTCTGCATATTTCACACACACAGTGTGAACATGCGCACTGTGCACACCGTACGCATGCACTGTGCACACTGCACTGTCTTTTGGCAGGACCTCCGTATTTACTTAATTTTGTTGGCCATACCTGAAAACATTCTCTATGGGGCGTCCGTTCTGGCCTACTCCATGGAGGCCTCCTGGATCAGGAAACAAATCCCACTCCTATTGGGGAGCATGGAGACTGTGGTCTTCAATTTAATTCTGGTGTTTCAGATCATCTTGTTTGGCAAGCTGTCGAGCAAACCGCTGCTGGCCAGTGCATACAGTCCGATCCAGTGTGAGTATTGGGCTTGGGTGCAGGAATGCTGTGCTCCTTGACGAAGGGAGGGACCCTTGTGGGACTTGGCAAGGCGGGGGGTTCTTATCAAAATAGGGCAAGATTCATTGAGCTATTTCTCCAAAAATTGAGTTTTTGCCCTGACGCGAGCAGCTTGAGGGTGCGGGATGCGAAAAAGCAAGTTGTGTGGACACACACATTACGAAAACACAATTTACAACATCCGTATGCACCAAAATCAGCCATTTTTCTCACAAATTGAGTTTTTTTGCCACAAAATACCAGTGTTTAGCCCTAATCAGTATGTTCTGGGTCCAGGTGGTCAGTTGGTGCTCCTGATACCCTATTCTGAGGGTGCTGGACTCCAAGATAGATGTATTGCATGCCATGGAAGCCATTTCAAAACTGTTTCGGGGCCACCAGCACCACAAAAACACCATTTGTTGCCCTAAAATGGCCACAAAATGCCAATCGTGGCCCAAATCAGTGTTCTGTCGGGTCTGGGTGGTTATTTGGTGCCCCTGCTGCCCTATCTTGAGGGTGGTGGTGTCAAAGAAAGAGGTGTCCCATGCCGTTGAAGCTTTTTCCCAAGTGTTTCAAGGGCGTCAGGACCTAAAAGAATGCCAATTCTTACACCAAATCAGTGTGTTCTGTGTCCGAATGGTCAGTTAGTGCCCCCCCTACCCTATTTTGAGGGTGCTGGAGTCAAGCAGAGATATGTTGCATGCCATTGAACCCATTCAACAAGTGTCTCAGGGCGGCCACCACCAAAAAAACACCATTTTTGGCCGGAAAATGGCCAAAAATTGCAAACTTTTACCCGAAATTAGAGTTTTCTGGGTCTGGGTGGTCAGTTGGTGCCCCCCTACCCTATATTGAGGGTTATGGACTCGGAAATAATGTGTCTCACGCCGTTGATTCCATTTAACAAGTGTTTCAGGGCCGCTACCACCAAAAAAACCCATTTTTCCCCCCAAAATGGCCAAAAAATTCCAATTTTGGCCCCAAATAAGTGTTTTCTGGGTCCAGGTGGTCACTTCGTCCCCCCCCTGCCCAATTTCGAGGATGTTGCAGTCACAACAAGTGACGCGGCATGCCATTGAACCCATTTGACAGGTGTTTCAGGGGCATCAGGACCAAAGAACACCATTTTCACCAAAAAATGGCCAAAAAATGCCAATTTGTACCCTAAATCAGAGTTTTCTGGGTCTGGGTGGTCAGTTGGTGCCCTCCTTACCCTTTGTTCAACTTTCTGGACTCACAAAAAGATGTGTTGCATACCATCGAACCCATTTGACAAGTGTTTCAGGGCTACCACCCCCCAAAAAAAAACCATTTTTCGCCCAAAGGTGGCCAGAAAATGCCAATTTTCGGCCCAAATCAGCGTTTTCTGAGTCCGTGTGGTCAGTTCTTGCCCCCCCTACCCTATGTTTAGGGTGCTGGATCGGCAAGAAAGATGTGGTGCATGCCATTGCAGCCATTTCACAACTGTTTCACAGCCCCATTGTCATATTTGTGCTGATCTTTCCAAAAAATCAGCAATGTGCAGAATCTTCAACTTGAAACAAAGTTGAATGATTTGACCACATGCTGCCGGTTTCTTTGATGAGGAATGTTTAACATTCACACCGCTAGGGAATATAAATAGAGAGTATTTATGAAATTTGCAAATGATATGATTATATGTGCGAAAAAATGCCATTTTTGGTGAAAAACATTGCCATTCTTCGATAGAATTTGATTTGTCCAGCTGGCGCGGTTTAAGATGCGGTGTCCAGATTTGAGGGTTTTTGATATTTTTGGAGAACAATCGGGTAGGAGGAGGAGTTGGGGGTGTATAATTGACGAAAAAGGTTTCTTTTGGTCTTTTTGGGTACAAAACCTATGCTCATGGTTTTTTCGCCCCTATAGGCAGGTACACTGGTGTGCAGCACTGCTCTGCAGCACCACCCCAGAACAGACTAATATTCTCCAAAATAGGCTGAATTCCAGGGTTTTTGATGGTTCGGGAGAAAGCTGGGGTGGGAGGAACCCCCTGGTCCCTATTCTGGGGCCAGAGAATCCAAAGAAATTTTGGCGAAAATCCTCTATAGGCAGGTACACTGGTGTGCAGCAGTGTTCTGCAGGGCCAGCCCAGAGCAGGCAAAAATACCCGAAAATAGGCCAAATTTCAGGGTTTTTGATATTTTTGGACAAGACTCGGGTAGGATGAACCCCCTGCCCCTATTCTGGAGCCGTAGAAACCAAAAAAATAGGTCATTTCCGCGAAAAAACTCTTTTTACTGAATTTTCGAATATTGGGAAAAAACAGCTGCTAAAATCATAGGTGGAACAGGACACTGGCGCTCGAGACGCTGAAGTTGACAAGGTCGACATTCAGTGGGAAGAGGTCAGTGAGGATCCTGCGGACGTGCAAGGGGATGAAGTCAGTGAAGACGGCTATCTGGCGGAACTTAATCTCGCTCAGCCCGTGAAGTACGACCAATTCTCAAGCATCCAAGAAGATTATTTGGACTAAATCGGGAATTTACTGAGTGAAGTCGATCTCGAAGATTCAGTTATCGGAGGTGTACAAAATTTTACCATGTCCTGTCTGGCCCTCCATGCAATGCATAAGTATGGCGTGTCCATGCAAGTTGAGGAGGACAAAGCAGGAATTGCCAACCCTGCTGGATGGCCTGTCTCGAACGAAGACTTACGCTCCTTGAAGTTGGACATTGAGATCCGAATCTTCAAGATATCTGAGGAGCAACAAAGGCTACAGCTCAAGGACAGATGGAAGAGTCATTGCAGCGAGTTCACGAGCGGGAGCGTTGACGGAGACACAACAGATTTGGTTTATCAGTTTCAGGATGACGACCACTTTATCGTGGATGGTGAGGATGTTCACTTGGATGTCACCGCTCTACTTAGCGAAAGTTTCTCCATGTCAAGGGAGGAGTACGGGAAATACAATTTGGCAGCCGCAGATGATTTTGAGGAGAAGATCAAAGATTCACCCTCCAAAATTCAGGAAGTCCTACGCTGGAGGAGAGTTGCGTTTGGACCTCTGATGGCTCATGGTACATGTGAGAAGTTGGTCACCATGGACGTGGAATGGTTGGATGAACATAAAAATACCACAGTGCGTTGAAAGCCATTTCCAGCTAGCAAGGTCGACAGTGAGGAAATTATGCGCCAGATCACTGAATGCATTGCGGCCAACCTAGCCGAGAAATATGAGCAAGCGGAGTATCCAAAGCACTGCTCTCCTTGTTTCTTGGTTGACAAACCAGGGAGCAATGCGAAGAGGTTGGTTGTCCACTATGAAAAGCTGAATGAGCCCACCAAGAAGAATTCAGGAAATCTACTAAGTTTTGAACAAGCGCTGGAAGGAGCCGCTCATTGCCGTTACAAATCCAAAGTGAATAAGCGCAGTGGCTTCTGGCAAGTGGAGTTAACAAAAAAAGCGCAAAATCCGTCAGCATTTATGGCACCTAATGGCCAAGTGTTCAAATGGGAAGTCATGCCCTTTGGCTTGACGAACGCTCCGGCAAAATTCCAGGAGCTCATGAACCACGTATTGGCCCGTATGAAGCTGAAACTGACGGTGCAAGGGCAGCTGAAAAAGGGAGCAGTCATCCAAGTCTATATAAACGATGTCTTATTGGGAACCGATGACGCTGATGATCATTTATGTTTGGTAGAGAAGTTTCTGCGCAAATGTGAGGAATGCAATACACGCGTGAAGTTGGAAAAATGCGAGTTTATGTAGGAGGAAATTGAGTATTTGGGTTTCCAAGTTGGATGGAGACGGTGGAGACCAGTGAAGGATAAGGCTGCCCCAATTTTGAAGGCGACCATCTCTGATGACCACACCCGTGACGTCAAAGACATCAGTCCTTTCCTGGGATCCTGTAATTTTTACAGGCGACACATTCCCACGTTTACGTACAGTAGCCATCTCGTCACGGACTGGACCAAGACAACTGTACCTTGGAAGTGGACTCCTGAGCATGAAGCTCACTTCCAGGGGATCAAGGAAAAACTGAGTTCTCTGAGGTTGTTGGGCACACCTGCACGTGATGCCGAGTTAGTCGTCATCACTGATGCGTTTTTTGTGGGAGGCGGTGGCACTCTCCTGCGATGGCAGCAAATTGCAGGAGCAGCTGCAGAAAGGATGGAAGATGAATTGCGGACAGTCAGAGTCAATCCCGACGGTTCACTGAAGCACAACTATGACCCGCAGGAATGGTACACCCTGGGATCTTGGGTACTGAAATCTGCTCCATTATGAAGAGCTTGAGGTCTTTCAAACCAATTTTTATACTCTTTCTTTGAGGCATGTGGAGCACTCATTTTAGAGGCTATGGGGGCACTCTTTAAGAGACATTAGAAGAGCAAGTAGGCACAAGAGACTCCGCAATACCATCCAAATACAAATTGTTCTAGGAGCTTTGCTTGCCCCATGACACAATCTGGTGTCCTGAAAGAGGAAGAGAGGGCAGACAAGGCAACAACTTAGGTTAATACACACGTAAACATACCTAAGTACCAAACCATGTGCTAAGGTTAAATGTTTAGGAAACATCAGGGTAAATCAGGGCACCACAGGCCCTGTGACCTGAGATTCAGGTCGTCAACGACTGTTGTCGACAGGAACTGTGCTGTGGTCAACATGTCTAAATCAGTTCTGGGTCAAACCAAGGTCAAACAAGTCAAATAATAGATTCGGGCCACGCGAGGCAGGCGACAGTGAAATGCGGCAGGGAGCGACAGGAAGGCGACAGGGTGGCGACACGAAGACGACAGGGTGGCGACAGGAAGACGACAGGCCAGCGGCAGGAAAGCGGCAGGGAAGCGACAGGAAGCGACAGGCGAGCGACATGAAGGCGACAGGGGAGGTGCGACAGGAGGGCGATAGGAGGGCGACAGGGCGGCGACAGGGTGGCGACAGGGAGACGACAGGGAAGCGACAGGAAACAAGACATAGCGACAGGATAAGCGACAGGAAAGCGACAGGAAGACGACAGGAGGGCAAGAGGGCTAGCGGCGACAGGGAAGCGACAGGGAAGCGACAGGAGAAAGCGACAGGAGAGCGACAGGAGAGCGACAGGAGAGCGGCAGGGTGTTTTTTTGCGACAGGATGGCGACAGGAAGGCGACAGGAAGGCGACAGGGGTGCGACAGGAGAGCGACAGGCCTGTGGAAGACAACAAGTGGGACAAAATAGTACATGGATTTTTATACAGGTGGATATATGTAAAGAAAATGAGAACCAATGTTTTACATTTATTTGGATTCTTATGAAGATGTCATTTCGTTGTTAGATGGATAAACTTTTAGCGTTTGGTGAATTTTCATCTTTTATCGATTCATTCCGCAGGTAGATTTCGCCTGAAACTGAGAACTAAATGATAAAGATAAGTGTCAACTGCAAACTTTCCCGATCAGCAATGACCCCGACAGGTCCCGACAGCAAGAACTCGTCCCGACAGCAAGAACTTTTATTTATGCAAGCATTTCATGGAGTTAATCCAAAAATTGTTTCTGATTGCGTTTTTGTCCTCTTCTTTTCACATTTTCTGTTTATAGTTTCTGTTATGAACATGCTCTCCGTTATCTCAGACAAGGCCGCAAGAAGAAGAAACAAGAAAGAAAACGTACTTGTGTGTGTGTGTGTGTGTGTGTACAACGCCCGCACAGCAGAGCGCAGCACCATTCAGCACCGTACGGCACAGCACAGCACAATTTCAGCACCGCACGGCACAGCACAGCACAACTCAGCACCCCACTAATCTTCAACCTGCAGCGACACGCTGAAGCAAATGACGGAGCAGTTTGAGAACACACAAACACAACTGGTTGATCAAGTCCAGGTAATTCACTTTGCCAAAGTGCACTGCTTTTTCAGTTTGCCGCTTCCTCTCTTTCAAACAATGAACCACTATCTCAGACTATTATGAACAGTCTGTTGACGCAGTTTGACGATCTGAAGACTTTAACGGCTGATGCTGTCGACGCTGCTTGCGCAGAACTGAATGTATGTCGCAGAGGGTAGTAGCGTCGAGGCCTTACACGTGCTTCGCACTTGTGCATTTTCAGGATTTGCGCAAGGAAAACGTTGAGAACGATTTGCAAGTTTGCCGCACACGAGAGGACACACGGGGCCTGCTCGACGCCATCGCCAACGGTTGAGACTCTTGCGCATCACTGTGATCTTGCACTGCTGACTGCGCCTATGCTGCCTGAAAGCTTAACGATGACGAGCATTTCGTAGTGCCAGGCACGCGCGTGGCTGTGTGTGCCTGTGCTGCCTTGGGACAACCGAGAGCCTTGGACTTTATCAGCTTTGTGGACTTCTTTGGTTGCTGTGGGGGGAATTGCATCCTTTGTTCTGTCGGATGATCGTGTGGAGGTTTGGGGATTTTTTCCAGCTTTCTCTATCTGGCACTGGTGTTCAAGCACACGGGAAGGGGTGTACGATGTGCCGAAATTTGGACAGTGCCTGGGGGCCGGTGTGGTATCGTAATAAGAGGAGCACTTGGTTGCTCTGAAGTGGGTGTGCAACGCAAACTCACCTTTTCGTGGTGATTGTTTGGAAACGCACCCACAAGGTAAGTTGAGTGTAGCACAATCGAACTTCAACCACCCTCTTTTCTCTGAGTGTTTGTTTGTTGGACCTGTGAGCGTGCACAAAGAGGCAGTGATGTTTCATGGCCCAGCCAGCACCATGAAGCATATTCAAGGCCAAAGGATGTCTCTCTGCTTTGTTTCTGGTTGCATGGTGCCCTGGTGGTCAAGGCAAGTACCTGTTTTGCCAAGAGGGCCCAGTGTTCCTGATGTATTTCTGTGCGTGCAACAGTACAGTTTGGGTAAAAATATCTTGGGTAAAGATTATGCCCCAGTGTTACATGCAAAGTAGAAGAAAATCAATGTAGAGTTTCAAAGATGATACAATGGAATGGTAGCAAAAAAAACATTGCAACAGCCTGCAAAATATTTTACTTGCAAAGTCTAGAAAAATAATCCATGGTTTTTAAAAAACACCAATTCTACAGGTCCGTGACCAGGAGCAGGATCTGTATGAAATTACGGAGGCAAAACTAGTGGTCGGGGCGCGAAAAAGGGTTAAATTTCGGCTGCAAAACTTGCCTCATGGAGGTATGGCCCAAATTTAAAGGTCTAAAATTGGCCATTCCGTTGTAGCACAAGCGTCATCACAAGCACCATGAATAGCGTCAGCACTCACATCATTAGGTTTGCACGTGTTGCAGAGCTGAGCGCAGACTCTGTATCATTGATAGAGAACCCTCTTTGCAGCAATCTACATTGCGATGAACCACTTTTGACACAAAAAGTGCAGTGGACGGGAAACAAGCCAAGCAATGTGTGACACAATGACGTTGGTGTTTTTTACATGTGATGTATTTCACAGCAACATTTTGGCAGGTTTTGTGCCGCATTGTGGGCTTGGGCTGGGAATCCAAAGTTTCCTAAAATGTGGTGTGCAGTCTGTTTGCTCATGATAGGATTTGCGCAAAGTATTGCGGGATGAATACGGCCGATTGGCTGGCTGCTGTCAGGAAGCTACGGGAAGAGGTGTTGAAAAAGTACACGAAGTACGACACCCCGGCTTGGAACATCAAGTTTTCGTCCAATTTCTTGAACCTGGCCGAGATGTCTGCCAAGGACCTTGATGAGGCTCAGCGAGTGCGGGCACGTAGCTCCAGTGCACCACTTCCCGGGCCTTTGCATGGTACTGAGGCAACGGCCCGACGAAACCGAGAAGGGACGGTTGCAACCCTCCTACGCAGTGAGTTGGCGGCACCGAACGCCCACGAGGATGGCAATAACCTGACCACCAATGCCTACCGCAACAAAGTGTGTACCAATCCTTGGAGGTTGTGCAACTCGCGAGTGCCGGTTGACTGCTCCAAAAATTTGTTTGCCACTTGGGGTGGCCCTGTTGGCAGTTTCCAACGCTCTGGGTGTTGGTCATGCAATGCCAGAGTGCTTGAGCAATCCAATGGTATGCCATTCCGTTGGAAGTGCACGGCGACCTGGGCACATCCCTACTCCTTCGCATTCTTGGACGAGTACGTGCATTCTCCAAAATCAAGAAGTTTGGCCTTTTTCATCGAGTTAAGAGCCGAGGTGGATCATATGAATATAATGAGTTGACCTACTTTTTCTTGGCGGCGTGTGTACTACATAATTGTGAGATTCAGTTTGATTTGCAAAATGGTTGCGAGCCTACAGCTGAGCGGCCATGCAAACGTGCATAATAGATCACCAAGGGTGTTAGGAATTTATGATTGTCAAACAATGCAAATGATTGGACCATCGATCTGCGATTTGCATCATTGCTTTGCACGCCTTTGGGGAGGTTTGCTAAGGCGAGATCTGACAATTTGGCATGAACAAAGAACATTTTTGTTACTATCGAACTACCTGTTTGAGGTGTTTGTGGCTTTGCATCGATAGGGTAACACATTGGGCGACAGGGAGGCGACAGGGAGGCGACAGGGAGGCGACAGGAAGGCGACAGGCAAGCGACAGGCAAGCGACAGCCTAGCGACAGGAGAGCGATACATTACCACGTTGGGCGACAGGGAGGCGACAGGGAGGCGACAGGGAGGCGGCAGGAAGACGACAGGCAAGCGAAAGGCAAGCGACAGGCAAGCAACAGGAGAGCGACAGGTTACCACATTGGGCGACAGGGAGGCGACAGGGAGGCGACAGGGAGGCGACAGGGAGGCGGCAGGAAGACGACAGGCAAGCGACAAGAAGGCGACAGGGAGGCAACAGGAAATAGCGACAGGAGAGCGACACGAGGGAACGACAGGAGAGCGACAGGAGAGCGACAGGAAGGCGCCAGGCAAAAATTAGCATGGCGACAGGAAACAACAGGAAGCGACAGGAAGCGACAGGATAGCGACAGGAGGGCGGCAGGAAAGCGACAGGGAAGCGAAAGGGGAGCGACAGGGGAGCGACAGGGGAGCGACAGGAGAGCGACAGGCAAGCAACAGGGGAGCGACAGGGGGCTAAAAGTGCCAAAACAGCGACAGGGAGGCGACAGGGAGGCGACAGGATGGCGAAAGGAGAGCGAGGTGGCCCGAATCTAATGTCATGAACATGTAGAAAACATGGTTAAGACTTGAAACATGGGTCTCTCCCCATGCCCCAGCCTACAGGCCTTAGGGCATTCTGGCGCCATATGATATTTTTTCTGCAAACCTATGGAGTTAGACTCAATATCCCCAATAGGGGAGGGAACGGCTGTCGCAGCAGGCCTTCTGTAGAAAAATTTCAAGACAGTGCATGTTTATGAAAAATGCCATAACTTACAATACACTAAAACTCCACATTAATTCATTACAAATTGATAAAGTAGACAGCTTTTCTGGAGCTTTTACGCACATTCACGACATTGTCCGTCAAGGAAATAATGTCCTAAGAGAGAGGGCCACGACTGGCGCCCGCTGCCGCGCTCTTGGTTCTAATTACTTTGAGGGTTCAATGAACCTTCAAATGTTCTAGAAGCTTCAACAACCTTAAACAAATGGCTGAAATAGCTCTTTCTAGGACAAGCTGGAGCTATTTTCTGATACTACAGACTAGCTGACATCTGCACCGGAGTGTCAGCGTACTCCTGGAGCTTTTGTGGCCTCCATGAAGATACTTTTACCTATAAAAATGAACCTGCATATGAGCACACGGCCGCAT
The DNA here is from genome assembly GCA_964036045.1 of Eutreptiella sp. 'Long Island Sound 2002'. NCBI lineage: Eukaryota > Euglenozoa > Euglenophyceae > Eutreptiales > Eutreptiaceae > Eutreptiella > Eutreptiella sp. 'Long Island Sound 2002'. The sequence goes on along the minus strand of OZ038378.1, from coordinate 130,855,442 downwards.
ATGCATCACCCCCCTCCTTAAAAGGTTTCTAAGGTAAAGGGACCGGTTCATCCCCGGTGACCAGTTGAGCCCCACCCTGGGGATTATCAGGGCAGGGTGGGGATGAATAAGACACCCCCTGGGGATAAAAAGGGCACCCCCGGGGATAAAGAGGACACACCCTAAAATACTACAAACCATAAAAAGCTTGTGGCACATGTTTTCCTTTACAAACCCTGTAATGTTTTTCTTTCTCGTAAAAGGTTGTTCTCTTTTCTTTTTGTGAAACCATGCAGAGAGTTACGTCGCTCAAAACCCCGTGATGTGTTTTCTCCGTACCAAAAGTGTTTGACTAATGGTTTGTAAAAACATGCAACGTTTATTGGTTTTCTTACAACCGTGTACTATTGATGTGCCCTGTTTTGTACAACCATGCAGAGGCTTTTTATTTTTGAAAACTTTGTAATCTATTTGTAAGTACCAGGTTGCACTCTCCTATTTCATACCACTGTACAACTTTTAATTTTTTGTAAAACCATGCAACGTTTATTTCTTTGTAAAACCAATCAATGTTTGTTTTTTCGGGCAAAAGGTTGCACTGTTCTGTTTTGGAAAACCATGCAAGGTTTATTTTTTTTCCAAAACCTTGGACTGTTTTTTTTCTTGCTAAAGGTGGATGTCTCCCATTATGTAGAACCATGCAAGGTGTTTGTTTTTTTAAAACCGTGCAATGTTTTTTTGTTGCAAAAGGTATTTTCGTTTGTAAAACCATGCTTTTCAAAATTAAGGAGTGGTTTTTTTTTTTGGGAAAACGTGGTAATCTCCTGCTTTGTATACCTGTGCACTGTCTCCCTAGCACACTTGCACAGAGCAACACGGTGACAGTTTCTGAATGCTCCCGTACACCTGTTGTAAAGGTACTTGAAGCACTGAGACAGCTTATGGACATAAGCGTGTACCTGGCTGAAAGTGTATGGCTTTGCACTTTTGATGACCGCGCCTAAAAGCACAATCATTCTAAGTCTGCCAGTGTGTCCCATGACATACCCGGGGGTAGCCGGAGTCACGGGTGTGCAGAGTCACCACCCCGATTTTGAACTGGTTTTTTCGTGTTCAAAACTTCTCATCGTTTTAATTTGTAATGTCTGCGGTCCCCATGGCATCAAGCAATTGCCAGCAAGTGGCAAGCACGTGGGATGGGAGAGCATCAACCCTGCAGAAAGGAGGCTTCTCTTCACAATCTGTTGAAGCGTGTACCCTGCACCATATGCACCACAGATTGTAACGCGCACGCTTCCCACTGTACTCTGCTCCCAGCACGCTGTTCGGAGCAGGATGTGCACTGCACACAGCACTCAACCCGATGCAGACCACACCTTGCGCACTGCACCAACTGCCCTGTGCAGTGTGCACACTTCATACTGTCCATACACAGAGCACGACACGGTGTATGCAAGGAAAGTGGCTGGCGCGGTGGTTCCAGAGGGGATAGGAAGAAATTGTTTCAGGAGCAACAACGGCCCATGTTGACCTCGGTGGAGATATGGCAGGCACATCCTGTTGAAGGCAGATTACATTAGTGCGTGCGTGCATTGTGCACGATGCGGGCGTGCAGCGTGCACAATGCATGCGTGCAGTGTGCACAGTACGTGCGTGCAGCGTGTACAATGCGTGCGTGCAGTGTGTACGATGCGTGCGTGCAGTGTGCACAGCGGGTGCGTGCGATTTGCTGGCTGGGATACGACCGGTGCGCACTGGCAGAGGGGTTGCATGAGAAACGGTGGCAAAACAGCAGTGGCTCTCGGGCACCGAACCGAATGTTTCCTTCTGGTTTCTGAAAGGCACTCCAGGCATCATGAGTTTGTCGTTCCGATTTGTATGGGCACTGTATGATGGAGGCACCTGAGAATCCAAGGCACTTGGCCTCCATGAAGAAGTCGTAATCAAACTGCTCGAGCTGCATTTTCTGCATGGCCACTGCATGTGTGTGCATCATGAAAAAGCGCTGCAGGAACCAATTGTCAATCTTCGTGATGTCGTGGATCTCCGTAATGGTCATTCCCATCTGAAGCGAGGGAATTCAGACACTTGGAATTGTGACTGGATCCCACTTGGAATCAAATGACTGCCCCTGTTGCAGACTTGTCGCAGCACATAGGTGGAAGACAGAGATGTCCCTCCGGAGAAGTAATTGTGGGCTCCGTTGCACCCAAGCCTCCAGCAAGTCACTTGCCGAGTGCCGTCAGTCCCAATGTCAAACGCCCTCCTTTGTCTTTGACTGCTGACTGCTGTCAACTATTTGCCAACCGTAGTCAATTAATAGTAAAAAAAACCAGTGTCGGAAGGGCGACCTCATGGAGAATAACAGCACTTTGAGACAAGCAACGTGCGAAATTAACAGCGGACAAACATGTACGACCAGGGGTGCAGAGGTTTGTGGGCTCAACCCATGTGTGAAACACCAAAGTCACGCATCAAACCGTTGCTCGTGCCTGATCTGTCCTGTACGAATCCGCTGACCGGCCAGGCTCGACACGATGGACTAAATGTGCATCGCGTTCTGAACCTGGTTCTGCACCAACAGTCCACTGCAAGAAGAACTGAAAGCGTCGCTTTTGCTCCCTGTTTTCTCTGTGTGTTTGCGCTGGTAGTGCAGGTGGGTCCCAACCGCATTATCTAAAATGAAAAAAAACAAAGGGAAATCAATCTCGGAATCGTATATTTCGCGCAGTATTCATTTTGCTTTTACGTGGTGACATTTGGGCTTACGTAACTTTGCGGCGCTAATTTACGCAATTTCCCGCGGTAGTATCTGGCGATTTACGGGATCGCCAGATGGATCTCGATTATTTTTATAATGTTCAAAAGAATATTTCTTTGATTATAAATCGTCATCTCCTGATAACATTATTTGCCTGGCGATCCTGCGCCGCGACAGTGGGTGTCTAACTGGTCCCTTTACCTTATGAGCTTTGGTTAGAGAAGCCTCAAAGGGGTAAAAGTAACTCATGCTTTGCCCTATATATTTTTCCTGCTTCAGTGTTTCAAAAAACACCCATCATCCAAAAAAAGAGTCCTTGGGCAAGAAGACATAAGCAAAAGAAACAAGTATAAAAAACTGTGGTACAAGTGAGATGTATGGTTCAAACAACCTTACAAAAAAATATTGTACGACCAAACAATGGCAAGAATCACCAGGAAACGGAAGTATTTACAACATATACTCCTGAATATATATCACTGGGACTCTGGCACGACTGGCAGGAAATGACAAAGGGCTTGGAAAAAGCAACCAAATATGATTAGAGAGGGTTAGCCACTCTCAGAGCCAATGGGGCTCTTCTGATTCTTGAGGAACGTCTCCATCTCCTTGTCAAAGATCTCCAGCTCCTTGGCTGTGAGGGGACGACGGTCTTTTGGCCTTGACGTCGTCGTCTGGTGACAGCTACCTTCGCTGGAGCTGTCCGACATGTCAAATTCTTGGTGCCCTCGTTGCTGGGCTTCACAAAAATTAATTGCTTGTTGAAACTCGTGGAGAGCATGGTCATACCATTTTATTGGGCTGGTTTCTGGCTTATTGTCGTTGCTGGACATCGCTGACGAAGTTATCGTAAAATATTCGGCGATCCCCGCCGCTTCTGAGCCAGAGTAAGTGGCCCAGCAAGGCTCACTATCTTGGTCTAGATCAATCTCTTGATCTTCTTGAAGTTCTTGATGTTGCCCCTCAGTCCAAGTACTTGAGGAGGAGGTGGAGGTTGTGCAGGACATACCTGGATGTATTGATGCTCAAGGCCTTCCCAGGCAAGACCAGGGCGTCGACTGGTTGAGCTGCAGTCCAATCCTGGCCTTGGTGAAGAACTTGAGCTCCTTGGATTGGCTCATTCTTGTTGCTTGTGCCAAGGGTCCACAAACCTTGAAGAACACAAAGAACTCCAAGTTCTCCTTCAGACGTCCATCGACTCTACAACAATGTTGACGCGTATTGGTACCCCCTTGGATCTTGCGTACTGAAATCTGCTCCATGGTGAAGAGCTTGAGGTCTTTCAAACCAATTTTCATACTCTTCTTTTGGGGCATGTGGGTCACTCATTTTAGAGGCTATGGGAGCACTCTTTAATAGACATTAGAAGAGCAAGTAGGCACAAGAGATTCCGTAATACCACGCAAATACAAATTGTTCAAGGAGCTTTGCTTGCCCCATGACACAATCTGGTGTCCTGAAAGAGGAAGAGAGGGCAAACAAGGCAATAACTTATGTTAATACACATGTAAACATACCTAAGTACCAAACCAGGTGCCAAGGTTAAATGTTTAGGAAAAATCACAGTAGATCAGGGCACCACAGGCCCTGTGACCTGAGATTCAGGTCGTCGACGACAGTTGTCAACAGGAACTGTGCTGTGGTCAACATGTCTAAATCAGTTCCCGGTCAAACCAAGGTCAAACAAGTCAAACAATGTCATGAACATGTATAAAACATGGTTAAAACGTGAAACATGGGTCTCCCCCCATGCGCCACCCTACAGGCCTTAGGGCATTCTGGCGCCATATGACATTTTTTCTGCAAACCTATGGACTTATACTTAATATCCCCTATAGGGGAGGGAAGGGCCGTCGCAGCAGGCATTCTGTAGAAAATCGGCAAGATGGTACATTTTCATGAAAATTGCCGTAAGATACACTAACAACCCACAATAATTCATTGAAAATTGATAGAAAAACAGCTTTTCTGGGGCTTTTACGCACATTCACGATGTTTTCTGTTAGAAAAACAATGTCGTAACAATGAGGGCGACAACTTGCGCCTGCTGCCGCGATGTTGGTTCTAATTACTTTGAAGGTTCAATGAACCTTCAAATGTTCTAGAAGCTTCAACAACCTTACAAACATGACTAAAATAGCCATTTCTAGGCCAAGCTGGAGCTTTTCCCTGATACTACAGACTAGCTGACATCTGCACTGGAGTGTCAGCGTACTCCTGGAGCTTTTGTGGCCTCCATGAAGATACTTTAACCTATAAAAATGAACCTGCATCTGAGCACATGGCCACATATGCATCAATACCATCTCGTACCCGTTGAACACTGGAACTAGAAATGGTCCTCGACCAGAGCTAACTACAGCACGCATGAGCGTGAATTCCTCTCAGGAACTCTGCTTATTTCAGGACAAAGCCGACTGTTTGGCAGCAATTCTGTAATGAGGTTATGTGATCAGGAGTCCACGGAGACGTTTCTCAAGGTAGCCCCTCCTAAAAACGGAATGCTCAGGCGTTGGTGGACGTTTCTGGCGCAGCTGAAGCTCAATATCTACAGGGTGTAAGTGCGAAATCCTGATATATGTGCACACACAGAAACCCCAGCACTGATTTGGACAGTGTTGGTATCAGTGGATCAAGAATTTCTGTAGTTTTACATTCATGGTGTTTTCACAATTTTCTGTACTATAAAACTGAGTTTGGGTCGGCGACGGCCAGTCCTGAGATCGCGCGCGCCGATCCAGAAAATCTCGATTTCTGACGCTTTTGAAGAGATTTCAATCAGTTTTATTGTTTAGATTATTTGTATATCAGTTTCAAGTATAAGCGGATGTTACGGCACTATCGCGACGCCGTTCCGCGCTAGTTTTTTTGGCCCAAGTAGGCCATGGTCACGATTTTTTATAAAATCGTAGGTGCCACAGATCCTGAAGTTATAGGCACCAAATAACAGCCCATCAGTTGGGCTTTGCATGCATATGCTGATTGGGTTTCCAAACGCGTCGGTGCACCAGCACCACGCGTTGGGGGGAGACCTGTGTTCATAGTGCATGTATGCATTGTTTTGCTTGTATTACAATGTTATATGCCCCGCTTTGTTCATTTTTTCTCAGAACATGTGAAAGGGATCGTTTCGAAATCCCTTCGGATTTCGTGGTCATGACCTTGACTTGTATGTCGTCGGTGTTGGGGATTTGAAGGAGGTTTGTTTGTGTTTTTTGGGGTAATGTTGGATGTATAGGCCAAAGCCCATTTCACTACAACAAATGACTTCAAAAATTCTTACATGTTAACCCGTGTGGTGGTTAACACAGGGTACCGGGTGTGAAAAATGAATTATATCATTGGCTATCACGTGAGAGTTTCGACAAGAAAGTTTCCGCGAGCTCTGAGTCTCTCTCTCGAGAGGCTTTTCAGAAAATGAAGGTTCCATCTGGCCCTCACCATGAGCAAAGCTGAGCTACTCCACTCTCTACGGAGGTCTGACTATTTTGAGGAGTATGGTGATATTTTGAAAGCCCTTGGCGAAGGATCTTATGCACTTGTTGACAAGGAGCTTTGGTCGACATCTTCAAGTGGGATATTGCGGAAGGATGTACAAATGTGCATACCGAAGAAGGTGTTCGGCGCAGCGTTGCAGTGGACCCACGATGTTGTCGGTCATCTTAGACCGGATTCCCGGCTCCGGGCCTTCGAAAAAATGATCCACACTGGCATACCTGACACAGAGTTGAAACAGAAGATTGAGGATGTGCACAGGACATGCAAGGAGTGCGTCACGAGCAAGCGGAACTGACCCAGTGACCAAGGCTTACTTGGTGTCTTGCCACTTCCAAACATGGTCAATACACTGCTGTATGTGGACTTCATAGACAGACCCAAGTGTCATAATTACGACTATGCCTTGATGATTGTGGACGCTTTGAGTGCTTTCTGTCAAGTGGTACCTTGCAAGAAGATGATTGATGGAGAACGCGTGCTGAAACTCACCAAACACCATTGGACTCGTTTCTATGGTCAGCCTGTTCGCATTCACAGTGACAAGGGTATTCGCTTCAAGGGAGACTATGGCTGGTACCGCAATGTATTTGCCGCAACGGGTGTTGAAGTTTCTATTTCACAACCTTATCGCCCTCAATCAAACAGACTATGCGAAAGGAGGAATGATGAGTACCAAGAAAAGCTCCGTATCCTGAAGCACAGCATCAGAAACAGCAATTGGGTGCAACTGAACAACTACGTGGTAGTATGTATGAAGCACAAACAGAGAGGGAAATCTGGATATTCACGAGGAGACATTTTCCATGGGAGGTCTACACTACGTTTGGACCTACCCTTTCCACATGAAGGCAACGTGCAAGTGCAAGACTGGGTCCAGGAATAGAACAAAATTGCACACGTTGTAAACGCCTATTTGAGGAAAGGAAGAGCAAGTCGTTTTTGGGTGCAGCAATAGAAGAAGGAAACTTGCAGTTTTCAGCGTGGACGACTACGTGCGAGTGAGCAGAAAGAGGTTCAAGCAATTGGAGGCACATAAGGGTGCCACGAAGGATGTCATGTGATATGGTCCTTACCATGTTACTGGAGTCAGCAGTGGCGGCATTACAGCGCGTTGTCGCCCTACTTTGGGTGGAGAAGGTCCTGTTGTCTTTGAGGTCCTGAAGCGCTTCTGATTTGAGCTGGTGGATGACCATGATGAAGACCAGACCAGAGAAGGAGACACAGACATGCTGAATGAGGATGAGCGAGCAGCGTTGGCTGATGAATAGGATATCGTGGCGAACCATTCTACAATCAGACGGAGATGGAGAGAATTGGAGCTTATCACGTGGAACAGATCCTGCAAGGGCAATATCGGCAAGGCTGGCGATTCATGATGAAGTGGGAAGGCTATGGCACAAGCGAGAGTACTTGGGAACTAGTGCGTGCATTTGTGCATGATGATGAAAAACTCAATCATGTTTTCGCGGCTTACTGTTTGGCACACGCACCTTGCTTTGACACAGCGCTACGACAGGCTCGGCGGATCAGCAGCACCTTGAAGAAGAAGTCCATCGCGGAGGAACCAAGCGAAGACACTGCCACGGACAACAAAGAACAAGGAGAGGTCAGTTCTAAGAAGGATTCACAGCAGCGCGGAGGCAAACAGCGACATACAGAAGGAACTACAGGTGGTGGTATGGCAGAAGACTGGTTACCTTGAGTAAGTTCCAAGAGACTGACGAGGAGAGAGTACCTGGAAGTTTTTTTTTTTCATTCCCTTATGCATGCCTCACCAAGTTGAAAACCTGCAGCACTTCACTTCATTCTGCAGAACAACCACTGAAGTTCAGAAGATACTCAGAAAACCACAGTTTGAGGCATGGAAAGCCTTCCACACTATATTTGGTCTTTATGGGTCCACGTGGATATTTCGGAGGGACTGCTGGGCTTTTTGCGCACTGATTCGCTCGCGTCGCCAGAAAGCTCAGCAGAACAATCTCGAGACCAGACAGAAAGGAGTTTGAAGAAGTTTCAAGGTCAATTATTGAACAGTCCTGAAAGGCGGATATGACTGGCATAACAGCACGTCCTCGAGTTACGACAAGTTCTGGAGGGAGTTCATTTGGAGGGCGCCCAGTATCAAGGAACCTGGGGTCTCTGAGGTTCCCAAAATCTGTTGGTTAATTCATGGTTGTAGAGTACCTTGAATATAACTTGGTTCGTGTTTTTCGTGGAGTCCCTTGGGTTGTCGCGCGATCGCAGCAGAAGAAAAAGAAAAACCAAGAAAAAGACGCACAACCAGAAAACATAAAGCGCAAAATCGATTTTTTCGACCTCAGAAACCCCCACAAAAATTTTGCGCCGCTGTTTGGAGAGGTCGGAAGATTTAGGACACGGACAGAAAAAGAAGAACAACAGAGTCGCGACGGCGACGAAGTTGAGCGTTGCATGCCCCAAAACACCTGGCAAAGTGCGTGTCCTAGGCGCTAGGGACTTGTGCGCGCTCCAACAACAAAGAAGAAGGATAGAGGCGAACACCAAGGACAAGCAAGCCGCGACGACGAAGAAAATGAACAATGCGTGCTCCAAACCACCCAGCAACGTGCGTGCCGTATGAGCTAGGCGGCTTGTGCGCGTCAAAGAAAAAAAAACAAAAAGAGAAGGAAACACAACAAAAGGAGAAACACCAAACCACAAACAAAGAAAACACGACCACGGACCACGGGAAAACAATGGTATGACAACCAAGTATGTTACGGCCCCATGCATCCTACATATCATATCCACCGCTACACATGCGTAGATGAGAAAACCAAGCCAAGTATGTTGCGAAGGAGGGCACCCAAGGGACAACACGGCACGCAAAAAAGAACGACGAACCACAACGGGGAAACAATGAAAAGGCGAACAAGTATGTTAAAAATACGAATGAGCGCGCCAAGGGAGCACAACACGCACACATACCCAAACGTACGCAAGGCCGCAACGTGAAAGAAAACGGAGACAAGGTCAAAGAGAAGCATGGTATGAAACCCCACCCCCGCCCCACCAACACAACGTGCAGGCGCTCTCGCTATAGGCGATGCCCACGAACCACGGGGAAACAATGGTATGGCGAGCAAGTATGTTCAGAATGCAAAGGAGGGCGACAAAGAGACGGACCACGCACACACGCACACACATAAACAAGACCGCAAGGTGCAAGAAGACGGAGACAAGAGCAAGGAGAAACATGGTATGACACCCCATCCCGCCCCACCCGCAGACACGCACACGCTCTCACTATAGAGGATGGCCACGTACCACGGGGAAACAATGGTATGGCGAACAAGTATGTTGAGAATGCGAGGGAAGGCGCCAAAGGTACGGACCGCACACGAAAACACAAACGTACACAAGGCCGCAAGAGGCAAGAAGACGGAGACAACACAAAGGAGAAACATGGTATGAAACCCCACTCCCGCGCCACCCACAAACAAGCACACACTTTCTCTATAGGGGACGACAACAAGAAGCTGCACAAGGTATGACAAGTATGTTACGAAGAAAAAAAACACAAAGGCGCCTTCCACGCCCTCTCTATAGGGGAAACACAAGGCAAAGAGGTGTGTTATGGAAGACGCTACGGGAAAATAAAAGGAAGAGACACAAGGCACAACACGCAAAAACGACCAAAAGACCTGCACACGCTCCTTCACTACAGGGGAAGAAAACACGGACGGTGGGACCTCTTCTTCTGCTTTTTGAACCATGCCGACGACCGACAACGAGAACCAACCAAGGTATGACACGCCCCGTCAACCACACACCGCAAGCACACACACGCACACGCACGGCAGCCACACCGCGCACGACCCCCCCACGCCACCCACACCAACACGAAGGGCCACACAGCGCACACACACACGCCAAGACCAAGGAGAAGGGCACCCAGGGCCCCCACCACCACAACCAGTGGACCCCAGCCAGGAGTGGCGGGGAACCACGCCCACGTCCAACGGCCAGGAGAGGCAAGGAACGGGGGCACCCAAACGCAGACCACCGGCACACCACACACACGCAACCACACACACCAGCACACGCGGAAGACACACCAACCGCACCACCACACCACACCACCAACAACGCAGACGGCACAAACACGGGACACACAACACAGCACAGCCACCGCGCACACCCACACACACCACAAACACACACAACAAAGGACACCCCCACCTGCGAAACACACCACCACAACCGGCGGGCCCCAGCCAGGAGTGGCGGGGAGCCGCACACCACCACCGGCAGCGAAACTCAGCCAAGAGTGGCGGGGAGTAGCACACAGGAACCTCTGCCAGGAGTGGCGAGGGACCAACCACACCACACACCAGCCACAACACCACCACACACCACCGCCGCCAGCGGACCCTGCCAGGAGTGGCGGGGAACCGCGCCCGGGGCCCTCAGCCAGGAGTGGCGAGGACCGCCCACCACCAACGGCAGCGAAATCCAGCCAGGAGTGGCGGGGAGTAGCACACAGGAACCTCCGCCTGGAGTGGCGAGGGACCAACCACACCACACACCAGCCACAACCCCACCAACACACCAACGCCGCACACCACACACCACACACCACACAACAGACACCACACACCACCGCCGACAGCGAAACCCAGCCAGGAGTTGCGGGGAACCGCGCCCGGGACCCTCCGCCAGCAGTGGCGAGGAACGCCCACCACCACCGGCAGCGAAACCCAGCCAGGAGTGGCGGGGAGTAGCACACAGGAACCTCCGCCAGGAGTGGCGAGGAACCAACCACACCACACACCACCCACAAACCCACCGCACACCACGGCCGCCAGCGGACCCCAGCCAGGAGTGGCGGGGAACCGCGCCCGGGGCCCTCAGCCAGGAGTGGCGAGGACCGCCCACCACCACCGGCAGCGAAACCGAGCCAGGAGTGGCGGGGAGTAGCACACAGGAACCTCCGCCAGGAGTGGCAAGGGACCAACCACACCAGACACCAGCCACAACCCCACGAACACACCATCGCCGCACAACACACACCACACACCACACACCACACACCACACACCACTGCCGACAGCGAAACCCAGCCAGGAGTGGCGGGGAACCGCGCCGGGGACCCTCCGCCAGGAGTGGCGAGGACCACCCACCACCACCGGCAGCGAAACCCAGCCAGGAGTGGCGGGGAGTAGCACACGGGAACCTCCGCCAGGAGTGGGGAGGGACCAACCACACCACACACCAGCCACAACCCCACCAACAGACCACCGCCGCACACCACACACCACACACCACACACCACACACCTCACACCACCGCTGCCAGCGGACCCCAGCCAGGAGTGGCGGGAACCGCACCCAGGACCCTCAGCCAGTAGTGGCGAGGAGCGCCCACCACCGCCGACAGCGAAACCCAGCCAGGAGTGGCGGGGAACGGCACCCAGGACCCTCGGCCAGGAGTGGCGAGGGACGCCCGACACCACCGGCAGCAAGACCCAGCCAGGAGTGGCGGGGAGTAGCACACAGGAACCTCCACCAGGAGTGGCGAGGGACCAACCACACAACACATCAGCCACAAACCCACCAACACACCACCGCCGCACACCACACACCACAAACCACTCACCACACACCACACACCACCGCCGCCAGCGGACCCCAGCCAACGAGGGACCAGCCACGGCACACACCGACCACACCCACACCCACACCAGCAGCTTGCCCCAGCCGGCCCCAACCACACACCCACACACGCACACACACACACCAACACGCACGGAAGGCACACCCACACCCACGCCGCCACGAACGCACGACACACACACCAACACAGACACCACGCGCGCACGCACCGCGCAGCGAACACACACACCGACGGCGAACCACAACCAGGGGAGGTGGGGACACGCACACAAGCAACACGGCCAGGAAAAGCGAAAAACGCCCCTCACCACCACCACCCCACCCGGGAGAGAAGGGAAACCCACCACCGCAAACCACACAGCGAAATGTGGGGCGGGACAAAAAGGGCCAACGGAAGACGCAGGCGAGGGACCCAACCTCAGGGGTTTGGGGGCCCCCCCGGTGATCGTATCGGCCCCACCTGAGCACACCCAATAAGGTGGGATACGCCCGGGACCGTTGGTCGGCAGCCCGCGGTGGCACCGGCCCGGGGGGGTGACCAATGGGCCTGACCAAGAGCACTCCCCACGGCACGTACTGCGGTTCGGGCCCAGCGAGGGGCTGCGGGTAGGGCACACCGTCCATCGGGGCAGGCCAGAGACACGCCTATCCCGCAAAGACTCCCCTGCGACCCACAGTGTACCCGACCCTGGTGTGGGGAACGGCTGGAGTACCTGGCTACGGAGCAGGTCCATTTGTACCGAGCGGGTACAAATGGACGGCCCGTACAACAGAGTTACACCCTGACGGGGAGTGCAAGCATCGGCCCCCCAAAGGGGAAACACCAGGGGAAGGGACCCGAGCCGACGACAAGGACCCCCCCCCACCCACCACAGCCGGGAAGGCCCGGGCACGGCACCAGGTGAACACCGCCCCAAGCGACGCGGAAAAGGGACAGAGGGAGGAGGGCACGCAAAGGGGGCGGCGGGGGGACACACCACCAACAGACCCCAACCAGGGGGGGCGGAGAGCCACACGCCCAAGACGGGAGAGGGGCCACGACACACAGCCCCCACACCCACACAGAGCCGCCAAACCAAGCCCAGAAAGGCGAGGACAGGCACCCAAACGCACCACCAACACACCGCACACACGCCCGCGCATGCACACAACACACACCACCACAACCGCCACCGACACGAGCCCCACAAACGCACACCACACACCAAAGCGCAAGCACCGCCCGCACCACAAACACAACACACGCAAACCCAAAGAACAAGACCCCAGCAACCCCCCGCCAGGGGAGCTGCAGGGACGCCAGAAACACTGCTAGGACACAAAGATGGACCCACCAAGCCCTCAGCCAGGAGAGGCGAGCGGCCACACCCAGCAACACCCAACCGACCACGCCCAACCCCAGGACCAGGCACTACGACACCCACACCAGCATCGCCACCAAGACCCCAAGCGGACGCCACAACACCCTCACCAGCGGAAACACCCGGAACCAACGGAGACACTGTAGGCAACACCAGCGACCCAAGCACCCAGCACAACACCTAGGACACCCTCACCAACAACAAACCAACACATAAAGCCACCGAACACTGACCAACGACCGCACCCGGCCGGTCCGGTCCCCCATCGACCCGCATCCAGAACCACCGCCACCAGCATCCACACCATTGGAAAGACCAACACCACCAAAAATCAGGCCAGCACAACACCCTCACCAACACCATCACCGCCGGCGACATCGCCTACGAAACCTACGCACACCAACACCGGTTCCAGCACCTACATCACCCAAGCCAACGGCATCAAACACACCATCGCCAGCATCACCCCACCATCAACGTCGCCACCGGCAACCTCCGCCACCGGAGGGAACCAAAGCCACCACAGCCGGTGAGCCAACAAACCACCAAGCCCCGGCCAGGGGAGGCGAGGGCACACGCCCAGAACCATCAACAACAACACCCTCGCCACCAAAACAACCACAGGGCACCAACCACCACGCAGTCACCAGCGGCACCCACACCACCGTCACCACGAACACCACCCTCACCCACGACACCACCCGGGGCATCACCTGCACCACCTACACCAACAGCATCAACAGCAGCCGACACCACCTACTGCACACCCTCCGAGACAGAGCCACAGAAACCAGCCACCGCCCACCCCCGAACACAGGCCACTGACCACCCACACACAGACCCAACCCAACCACCAGCAGCATCAGCAACATCAGAGACGTCGTAAACCATAGCAACGCCCGCAACGACCTCGCCACCGCCATCACCGACACCGCCACCGACAGTGCGACCTCAGCAACAACAACCCAGGGCGTCAACGGCACCTGCCACGGCGACACCACCCGGTACAACACCATCGACATCAACGACACCAAGGGGGCCAACAGGCGGGCCAACGAAGCCCATGGGAACCTCTGCCAGAAGTGGCGAGGTCCCACCCCAACCGTCAGAACACCACCATCCACCAGGGCATCACCTACAGCGCCCTCGCCTTCGACATCACCCACAGCTCTGCCGGCGGCGCCCTCGCCAACACCGTCACCAGCACCGCCGACAGCGGCAACACAGCGCCACCGCCAACGACCCACAGCACCAACCTCCCCAACACCGGAAACAACCGGCACCACCCCACCAGGACCACAAACCGACCAACCACCAGCCACGAGTGGCACGCCCGGAACCGTCGACCACCCAAACGCAGGCCGCGCCCAGCAGCAACACCAACAACACCCACGCCAACAGACCGCCACGAGACACGCCAACCACCAAGTATCACCTATGGCACCCTCACCATCGGCAACACCAACCCCGCCAGCACCCACGGCACTATCCACACCACCAACAACCCCACCAACGACGGGCCAAGGAGCCGTCACCTACAAAACCCCTACCACCACCACCACGACCCCGGCACCAAGTAACACCTAGGGCACCCCCTACCAACGGCGTCACCGAGGACACCAGCACGGCTGGCGAACGTACGCCACCGAGCCCTCAGCCAGGCCACACCCAGCAACACCCAACCAACCACGCCCAAACCCAGGACCAGGAACTGTGACACCCACACCTACAGCGCCACCAACACCCAAACGGACCGCCGCAACACCCTCACCAGCGAAAACACCCGGAACCCACGGAGACGCTGTCGGCAACACCAGCAACCCCGGCACCCAGCACGACACCTGAGACACCCTCGCCACCAATGAACCAACACAAGAAACCACCCAACGACCATGTTACACCCAAGGCGTTACAACCGCGCCACCCACCGACCCGCACCCAGAACCACCACCAGCAGCATCCACACCAACGGAAACGCCAACACCACCAACAATCAAGCCAACACAACACCCTCACCATCACCATCACCGGCGGCACTGCCGTCCTCACCATCGCCTACGATACCTACACACTGACCAACACCGGATACAACGCCTAGATCACCCAAGCCAACAGCATCAAACACACCATCGCCAGCATCACCCCACCATCAGTGTCGCCAGCGGCAACCTCTGCCACCAGAGGAAGCCAAAGCAACCACAGACGGTGAACCAGCAAACCACCAACCCCCGGCCAGAAGAGGCGAAGACGCACGCCCAGAACCATCAACAACAACACCCCCGCCACCAAACCAACCACAGGGCGCCAGCTACCACGCAGTCACCACCGGCACCCACACCACCGGCGGCACCACCCTCACCAACAGCATCACCAGCAGCCCACGCCACCTACTGCACACGCGCCAAGACAGAGCCACAGGAACAAGCCAACGCCCAACCCCGAAGACAGACCACTGACGACCCACACACAGACCCACACCAACCACCAGCAGCATTAACAACATCAGAGACGCCGTAAACCATAGCAACGCCCGCAACGACCTCACCACCGGCATCACTGACGGCAACACCGACAGTGCGACCTCACCAACAGCAACCCGGAGCGTCAACGACAGCCACCACGGCGACACCCTCCGGTACGACACCATCGGCAACAAGGCCACCAAGGGGGCAAGGGCCAACACACCAGCCAGCGACGCCCAAGGGAACCTCCGCCAGGAGTGGCGAGGTCCCGCCTCCGCCGTCAGAACACCACCAGGGCATCAGCTACAACACCCTACAACACCAACACTCACAGCTCCCCCGGCGGCGCCCTCACCAACACCAACACCAGCACCACCGACAGCGACAGCACGGTGACACCGCCACCCACCCGCAGCATCGACACCCTCGACGACAACCGAAGCAAAACCTGCCACTACAGACCCAAGGACAGCCGAAGGAAATATCCCAACACCAGAGACAACCGGCACCACCAGGACCACAAGCCAGCCAAACACCAGCAACGAGTGGCACGCCCTGAAACCGCCGGCCACCCAAACGCAGGCGGCACCCAGCACCAACACCAACACCACCCACGCCATCAGACCACCACGAGACACGCCAACCACCACCGTGACACCCTCACTGTTGGCAACAACAACGCCACCAACACCCACGGCAATATCCACACCACCACCAACCCCACCAACGACGAGCCGAGGTACCGTCACCTACAACACCCCTACCACCACCACCACGACCCCGGCACAGAGTAACACCTAGGGCGCCCCCAACGACAGCAACACCAAGGACACCAGCACGGCTGGCGAACAAACGCCACCAGCGCCACCCACCAGGCCCCCAGCCAAGGGTAGAAACAGCAACACCACACACCATCACACCCACCGCATCGACATCACCTGGAGCATCGTCAACATCAACCAGGGGTCCCCACCAGCCAAGCAGCACAAAACACCACAGCAACACCACCACATCCACCACCCTCACCACCAGCGACACCAGCAGCACCCTCCGCCAGGGAGGGCTAGGAGAAAACCCAACAACGCAGAGCCACCCAGCATCCCCGGCACCCTCACCATCGGACCGCCACCACCGGCACCAACCCCCCACACACCACCATCACCAACGCCACCGACCCCTGACGCAACAACCACACAGCCCGCGCAAACGGCACCAGCCGAACAGTCACCGACACCACCTCACCAGCGACAAAGCCCGGTGAACCACGAAACGCAGGCACTAAAAACCAGAGCAACGCCGACAACACTCCCGGCCAACTCTCCAAAACACCACGTAAAGCGACACCGTCCACCGAAAGCCACGACACCCCGACAAACCACCAGGGTACGGGTCCCCTTCCCACCCCCCACCATCTGCACAACCAGCGACACCATCACCAGCACCAACCGAAACACCGACGACGGCAACCCCACCAACAACCGGCACCCCCACTACCGCTGCCACCCAGCAGTCACGCCACCCACCGTCCGCGCCACCCACCAACGCCGCACCCTAAACCACACCTACACCCAAAACCTGCAGCAGCACCAGCGGACACCCCACCAGCGACACCACCTTTCGCTAGAGAACGATAATCAACACCAGCAGGAAAGCCAAGCCATAGCACCCAAAACCCAAAGAACCTCCCACACCCGGACCCACACCCACCAGCAGCGCCTACGCCGACCCATCATCAGTGTCGCCGACACCCAGAAAGACACAAACCTCGATGAACCAAGGACCACAACACTGCCGCCACCGCACCCACACCGTCAGCATCACTGCCAGCACAGCAATGGCACCGCCGCCCATGGCATCGCCTACACTCACCAGCGCCACCATCATCCCGCGCGAGGCCAGGAACCCCTGGCGTCGCCAACGGCATCAACGAACACCAACACCACCAACACCACCACCGCCGGACGGGGACTACCCACAAACCAAGAACAGCTCCACCACCAACAACCAATACACCACCCGCGGCATCCCACCGTCGCCAACGCCACCACAGCACCTGTCACACCTCCACCACCGGAGACCACGTGGGCCACACCACCCGTCATCTACAGCACCCTCGCCACCACCGCCACGTCTGGCCCGAAAACGTTACGCCCCAACGACCAGAAACAACACCCTCACCATCGACACCACCGGCAACACCACATACGCCCATACGTCACCCTCGCCATGCTCACCAACCATCACCCTCGCCATCAGTGTCCACGACATCAGAGGCACCAACACCACCGGCGACGACGACAGCGGCAACAGCTGACCGACCAACTAACCACCATCAACTATAGCCCAGCACCAGCCTCATCTCACTAACGCCCATACGACCCTCGCCAACGACACCGCCAGCGGCACAAACATCCACTTTGGCACCCACACCACCCTCACCACCAACCTCACCACCACCCCCCAAGGGTCAGGGCTCGCTGGGAACGGGACGGCAGAGCGAGCACGCCACCACCCGCACGCGTCGCCCACCCTATCCTACACCGCTCCACAACACGCCCCCCCGCTTCCCCCGACAGGACTTGCGCTGCAGCCCACTGCTGAGACGACGACTACGACGTCTTCCCGGCCATCCGACACCTACTGGCGGCCACGGCCCCGCGCCCACAAGCCCACCAGCAACCCACGGAACCGCAGGAGCCCGACCCCCCCATGCCACCGCGCTCCATATCCCCCGCGTCCACCGCAGACCAGAACCCGGAACACCAGCGAGAGAAGTCCGACCCCGACCGCGCCGCCCCGCCCCCACCGCCCCCCCCCCCCAAAGGACATCTACGCCACACTGGCCAGCACCCCAGCCCCCATGGTAGCCGAGCAGTCCTACCAGTCCATCCAACGAGACCTCCCTGAGGACCACGCGACCCTCCAGGGGTGGAAGCAGGAGAAGAGGAACGACAACGAGTGGGACACAGAGGAAGACCTTCGCTGGGAAGACACCTCGAGAGGCACCACGGACGCCTTCGTGGAAGCAGCAGCCGAAACCTACCCCCGCCCGCCCGGGGACATTAGACACGGCCTCCACGCCCTCCTAGCGTTCCACAGCTGGAAACACCGCCACACCATCAACCTCCACCCCCTCCACCACAATCCACACCGATGGACACCTGAAGACGACGCCACCGCCGCCATCACCGTGCAGCAAAGCCCCGAGAACCCAGAAGAATACCACATCACCTGGAGCGATCCGGCACCCCAACCCCCCGCCTCCCCAACCCTCCCAGATGTCTTCACCACCATCAGCGCAGAACTCCAGGAGGCGAAAGCCCCACAACAACTGGACGAAGAGATGCCCCAGGCACCATCACCACCAACCACACAAGACAAACCCCGCACAGAGCCCCTCACCCACCCCATCACCAAAATGGAGCCCCCCCCACAACACCGCACCACCCCGGACCGAAACGGGTTTCGAGACCTGCCACGGGAATGGGCGGTCCACAACGGCACACTCCGATGGGACGAAATCACACCGGGTATCCAGCCCATCCGCCTCCACTCAATCACCGAGCCTACCACCACCTGGGCACTACTAACGGGCCGCCACCACCTCCTCCTCACCGTCCAAGGCGATTCCACGATCACACCCACGGAGGGAGACTCCGTAAGAGCAGCCCCGCCCACGCCGTCCACATACCCCCGCAAGCGTCGTCGGCACCTATGACGGTACAACCAGGCCCCACCCCATGGCAAGCCATCGTCATCACCTACCCCGAGCCCCAACGACCACACACACACCTGGCAGCAACGGTGGGAGGACATCCGGGGGGACCTCCTCCAAGAACAACTAGGGCTCACGCGCACCCACCACACCCTACACCCGATACGAGGAGTAGGCCAAGCACCACACGGCATACACGCCCCAGGAGTATGGGCGTACGCCACACCCATAAACCCACAAGCAGCGGAGGACATCAAGACCGCCCTATCCATCCAGCAGGCCCAGACCCAAACCCCGCACCGCAACACCCAACGAGGCTACACCATTTGGTGGGCATACCAAGACCACGACACCCTCACCCCCCAACCGGGCCCCCCCCTCTAGACACAAACACAACCGCCCTCCTCCAAGCCGCAGCAGCGGCAGCCACACAGGTAGGGGCCTCGGAGACCCGGGGCCCACAATACCTGGTCGAAACCAAAGTGGCGCCCCACGCGAAGGCCCAACACAAGCCCCCAACACCGAAGCCGCTCCACCCCCCACTCAAGCTAGACCCGACAGAAAACACCCCCCAGGACGAATGGGCGACCCACTACATCATCCCCCACACCACCACCCGCAAGAACGACGCCGCCAAGATCACCGTCACCCGCCACCTCCTCCACACCACACAGGTGTATGAGCTGACGGCCCCCAACGTCCTCGTCACCCGTCGCCGACACGACAAGCGATACACCATACAGGCGGAAGTGGCCGCCGCGACCACCCTGTACACATGGGCAACACGGGGGAGCCCTCCCACACCCCACCCTCCACCACGCCAGAGTGTCAGATGCCACCCACAACCGCACGATCACAGGCATCACCACGGACTGCCTGAACCCAGCGGCGTCGCGGGCAGACGCCGTGTGGATCAGCGAAGGGCGCTCCCACACACAGGCGGTGGCGCGCCTCCACAACGTCCAACCCCACAAACTCCAGCGCGCCGTTGGACCCTTCGCCGTACACGTCACCGCGTACGGCATCGACCACCCCCGGTGTGAGCACCATGACCCGCCCTGCTCCACTCCATGCACCTCGCCCCTGCGCCAACCGCTGCCGGCCCCCACCATCATGGGCAACATGTATCTGGGCACTGTACCGGCAGACACGGGCATATACATCCTGCCCAACAGGTCCAGGGAACACGCCATCCCCCTCCACGGTGTAGAATCCCTCGCCCTGGGACCGCCCCCACCAAAAAACCAACACCAGCACATCCCGGGGGACAAATGGATACAGGCGCCAGACGGGGGGAAAAAGGCCCACCAACGCGCCCTAGCCCACATCACTGTCCAACCTGCAGCCCACCTACCAAAGAACTTCGGCACGGAGCGCCACATCGTCCTGGAGGGGCAAGCCCACCACATCATCACCGCCGCCCTGTACACCCTCGCCGCCCACGAACGCCACTGGGACCCCACAACCATCCGAGCAATGCCCCCACCACCGCAGGGCCCCAAAGGTCCCGTCACCCCCTTCCACATCGATCAACTCCTGAGCCGCAGGGCCACCCCACCCCTCCACCCCTCCAGGATAGCACTAGCCATCACATCGTGGGACACCCTGGACACGCCCCCCCAACAACCTGCCATCCACATCCTCAAAGCGGACGCCCAATGGTCGGTCCTCCACTGGGCACACGGAGTCCTCATGGCGGCCCAGGCCTATACCCCGGAAAAAGACCCGGAAGACCCCCCACGGGGCCGGCAGCGACTCCTTCAGGCCACCACCCTCACAGGCCGCGAAGGCGATCCCTGGGAAGCCCTCCACACAGCACTCTACTGGGCTCAAGGCTCCCCCAACGGCCAAGACACACCGGAACCCACAGAGGCCTGGGTCATGCGGGCCAAGGTCATGAGGAACTACCACCTTCACCACCCCTTCGACGACAGCTCGGCCGCACTGCCATGGCCATCAGATCCCCCAGAGACCGTGCAAAGCTCGCCGACATCATGCGCAGCCACGCGAAAGCGAAAATGAAAACACCGGCGGAACCCCCACTGAGGGATCCGGGCCAGCAAGCAACGCACCCCTTCTTCAAACCCCACGCCCCCCCAGCCCCGCTACCTCCAGTCCCGCCCAAGCGAGCGAGGCGACAAAGGGGCGCACCGGCCCCAACCAAGCCGGAAAAGCAGCGACCTCCCGACCCCCCGCATCTCATCCGACCAACCCGGCGAACCCAGACCAAGCATCCTCGTCATCCTCCCTCCCACAACTACCACCGCCCCACCCGGACCAAGCATCCTCGTCATCCTCCCTCCCATCACTACCACCGCCCCACCCGGACCAGGCATCCTCATCATCCTCCCTCCCGCCACCAGCACCGCTCTCGCCCAAGGCGTACCCAGGATTCGAAAAGGGCGCAATGGTCGAGCAGCCCTTCCGCAATGACCACACAGGTGACTGGATCTGGTGTGAAGGCACGATCCAGTACCGCCTCAAGGAACCGGGGGACAACGGGGGGCCACAGATCCAGGTGATCTGGCACCGCCAAAAGGAGCTAGACCAAGGCAGCAGCGCCCCGGACAAGCCAGAAGGCTACACCCTGGAACTCACCAGCGCCCACCCCATCAGACTCCTCACCAAAGAGAACAAGACCCACAAAGGCACCAAATACACTTGGGAGCTCCCCCCGGAGTGGAGCCAAGGCCTCCCCCCGCCGCGCCTACCCAAGCGCCCACCAACCGGCAAAAAGTCTCGAGCCCCAGTCCCCCTCCCTGACGGTGCAAGGACCGAGGGCACAAGCCTCCACGGCCCCGGCCCGCCCCCACCGAGGCCATTGTCAACCTCCTCAACCTCAACCAGCCGGCCGTCACATACTCCAAAGACGCCACAACCGCCCTCCAGGAGCTCCCGATGGCACAGGGGCCGGGGTGGGTTCCCCACCTCCTCACCTTCCAGGAACAAGGCCTACAACGCGACGACCCCCCAGAAACCACCCCCATATATACCCCGGACCAGAAAGCGTAGAAATGCTGCTGGCACAAGGGGACCCCCCTATACGCCCAAACCGGCATCCACGTCCACCTCGTCCACCACCTCAGCGTCCCAGGGAGGCTAGGTGTCTATGAGGTCGTCAGGGACGGATGGCAGCTCAACGTCATCAACACCCACGTCCCCTTCGGCGAAGCCACGGAACCCTTCCTCCAAGCCCTGGCCGAGGCGTACCGCCAGATGGCCATGCTCGCCCCCACAGTCATCATCGGCGACATGAACGCCGCCCCCACCCCGGCGGACCGAGGGGGACAGGCCACACCCCAGGACCAAGCAGTGTGCGACACCATCGAAATGCTGGGGCTCGTGGACCTGACGGCCAACCTTGAAGGCCAACCATCCCACTCCCCCCACCAAACAGATGCCGCCCCATCCCGCATCGACGTATGCTATGGCGACCCCACCACCATCATCCGGGCAGAGGCCCGATATGGACTACTCCCGCTGGGACCCACAGGCCATAGTTCCCTGCACTTCCGCCTCACCACCCCCAACCTTCCCCCCAGCCCCCCGGAGGATGCGGACCAAGGCCTACCACCCCCCCTGAAGATGCCCCCACTGCATGACAAGCATGCCTGGTCCCAATATCACAGGGCCATAGACCGCGCCCGGCGCATCCAACCAGACCCCACCGACCTACTCACGGCCATGCGCACGGCCGCAGTCGCCTGCGGCTTCCAGCAGCACCCTCACACAGACAACGACCAACCACCCACGGCCCTAGGGGACATGCTCCATGACCTCTGGCATGCGAAGCAACAACTGGCGACCCTCCTCCACACCGACACCCCCCAAACCCGCCGCCAGATACACCACTGCAGGACACAGATAGCCCACATCAGGGCAGACCTGCAGCGGTGGCACATCCACAGGCAACAGCGCATCGCCCAGGAACACGAACGGTATGCGCAACATGAACTCCCCTACAATGCCATCCGCCACCCCAACGACGCCATGACCGACACCGGCCACCGCACCATCACCAGGGTCAGGCAGGAGGACGGCTCCCTCACCAACGACCCAGCCACAGTGCTCCAAGCCACCCAAGACAGTCTCCGCCGGCAACACACCCCCACCCAAGACACACTGGAACCAGACACCCAGGCCAAAATCGACCGCCTCCCTCGGGTCTTCAACCACGCCCAGAGGAGGCAACTGGAAAAACGCCCCTTCACCATCCACGAAGTTTGGAAGGCCATCCACAGTCTCCGGCAACACAAAACCCCAGGCTACGACGGCCTCCCTGCGGAGGCATACTACCACCTCCCCGCCCACCTCCTCCGCATCCTCGCCCACCGCCTCTGGGACATCGTCAGGGGCAGACCCCCCTGCCACCAGACTGGGCAAACGTTGTCCGCCCCCTCTACAAAAAAGGGGACTGGGCAAACCCGGACAACTGGCGCCCCATAGTCTGTGCGGTCACGGAGGTCAAAATCGTCTTGACCATCCTCCTACGCCGCATCCGCCCCCACCTAGACCCCCACATACCAGCAAGCCTCTGGGGGGCCATCCCAGGCCGGTCCCCACACGAGGCCATTCTCCTCCAGGACACCATCGCGGACATGGACCCGGTGGACCTCATCATCACCTCCCTCGACGTCAAAGGAGCCTTCCCGAACACCCCCTGGCTCCTTCTAGAAGCGGTGTGAAAATGCCTAGGCCTCCCCTTCTACAACTTCGCCTCCGGCTACATCCGCACCCGCAAATACACGGTCCGCACTGGAGCAGGCCTCACCCCCTTCCTGGAGCCAGGCAGCAGGGTCCCCCAAGGGGGAGCAGAGGGCCCCTTCCTGTACCTTCTAGTGACGCTCCCCCTGGCCCTCGCGATCGAGCAGGATTACCCGGCCTATGCACCCTACCCCCTCCTCTCCCCCCTGGTGGGCTTCGCGGACGACACCAACCTCACGGTCGCGCACACCCCACACGAACCCCATGCCCCGGACCCCGGGCCAACGGTCAACCAACAGGCCAATGACTTACTGGACGTGACCATCTCCTACCTCTCCCACAACAACCTCATCGTCCACCCCACAAGGTCAGTGGCCATGATCAAGGGGTCAGCCACACCCCCCACCCCAGGGCCACAAGGGCCCCCCATGCAAGTCGTGACAACCACCACCCACCTGGGGGTAATCCAGGCCGCCAACCCTGAGGACGCCACCCTCCCTCCCAAGTTGCAATCACACCTCGCCCATCTCCCCAGATATGCGTCCCCGACCACCAAGGCCCTCTCCCTGTCCCACCAGAGCCTGGTGTACTACCTCACCGGGGTCTTGAACGCCTCCATAGGCTTTCAAGCACTCCACCTGACACACCCCACCACCGCCCTCCAGCCGGCCACACGTGCCGTGACCAAGGCATGGGCAGCACACGGGGGCTGGCCCACCTCCATACCCACCCGCGCCATCCGAGCGGCATTGCCCCACTATGGGGACGCCATAGGGGACGAGGTGAAAGCAGCCTACACCAGACACACCGCCCTCCTCCTCCACCGCATGACCCACAACCACTCACCGGAGGTCCACGAGGTCACCGCAATCCGCCTCCAAGCCGCACAACGGGCCCGCAACACATGCCTGCGCTGGGTACTCGACCAGACGGGCATGCCCACCAACATAAACACCCGCCTGTGGAAACACCTGCAGCTTCTCCTCCCATCCCCACACCACGCCATACTCACCAACCACACGTGCCCAGAGGAAGGGCCTCTAGCGGTCCTCTGCGTGGACCTCCACCATCACCCCAAGGGCACCATCCGCACCATAGACCTTGTCGGGGCCTCGATCACCGTAGTAGAGGTCACCCTCCCCAAAATGCGGGTCCTCCACCACAGCGGGGCACACCACACCCCCTTTCTACAGCTTCCCGAATGGCCTCAATACCGCCTCTTCCACCAGTACCTCACGCAGGCGGCACGAGCAGCGGGACACACTCTGCCGGGAAGCAAAGACATGCACACAGCCTACCGAGAATTCACAAAGCAACACCCCCGACCCATCCCAGCGACACCGCCCTACGCACCCACCTGCTCGAAACAGGAACCCGTCCCCCCGGTGACGGGCCCAGTCCCACCACTAACCCTACTACTGGCCCCGAATTAAGCCAAACCCACGCAGACCACCGTCATCCACCACGGGGCAAAATGGCGCATACCGAAACACCACATGACCGCCCGAGACCTACCACGGGTCGCCCATGACTCCCAGAGCATGCCACGCATATGTTGGGCCTGTGACCCCGAGGCACCAACCACACCATGGCCCGTACTACACCTCATAGCACGCCACCACACCCACCCCACAACCCACCTACGACCACAGGCTTACGCATGGGTAGCCCCATGGTTCCACCGCACCGACACTAACCCCACGGTAGCATGGAACCCCGACCACGCGCCCAAATGGCTCTTCACCACTACACCCACATGGCCCCGCCTCGACCCGGCAGGGGTCGCCATCCGTTACAGCATGTACGAGCCAGGCAGAACGGGCAAGCACAAGCACCCCTACTATCCGCCCCACCAATCCTGCCACACACCGGAGCACCGAACACAAACCCTCACATGCCACGACCTAAACCCAGACACAGCCTACATCGTCCACTACATCTACTCCTACCTCACACAAGGACAGCCGGGGCAGGGACTCATAGCCCTGTCCCCCCAAGCGAAACACATCATCTCCAATGGAATAGGGGTGTACGCCACCCCCATCCTGCAGCCCACAACCCCAGTAGCCCACCTCGCGACGGGCCTGGCCATATACGCCTACCTGCCCATGAACCCATGCCGCCTCCCACAACCATCACCGGCGGGCCGGCTCTTCTTCACCGACGCCTCAGGCGAATCCGCCCTCACGCCCATCGGCGGGAGGGCCACCCTGCAGCTGACCCACACCGGGGGACACTACCGCATGGACCACCACACGGGCCACACCACCTATGGGGCCTCCTCCCACGCGGAGCTAGGGGCCATGGCCGACGCCATCACTGAGATCGCGGCCCAACTACCCGCCCACTCCCCGCACATCGTCCGGGTCTGGTTCGTGGTAGACGCCACTGTCGACACACACCTGCTCCTCCGCATAGCAAGGCAACCACTTAACAAAGCCACCGCGACGAGCCTCGGCACCCAGGCACTGCTGCTCTGGAAATCCCTTTGCAGCCTTCCCCCCTACGTCCAACTCCACATCGTGAAACAAGAGTCCCACAGACACCAATACGGAAATAATAAGGCCGACAACCAGGCAGTACACCAGCGCACAACGCACCTACGGGCCCTCTAGATCCCTGACCTCGGCCGCAACCACACACACCTCCAACACATACCCCCCGTACCCGAGCCCCATCAGACCCGGGACTGGGTACCAGAGGACGCTCCCTATTCCTCCCACGACAGAGCATACCACTACCCCAACCCCATCCAACATCTCGCCCGCGTGCAGACAGCCGGGCGCACATCCAGGAGCTCCAGGACAGACTGCAAATCCCCCTCTACCACTCAGCGCTGCGCCCAGCAAACGTCCCAGCCCACCTCCAAAAACGACGCATCCAGCTCCTCAGGGAGCAACTACCATTCCTCACCAGGCTCGCCAGATGGCTCGCCCGCAAACACATCCACCTCACCGAACAACACACCCGTTGCCCGTGCGACCACACCACCCCGGAGGACTGGGAACAGTTCAAGAAATGCCCCCTCCATACAGGCAGGGACACGCTAGTGGGCTGGTCCCCGGCGGAAACCCTACGACAACACGAAGGATGGCCAACACACAGCCACGCACACCAGGCCACCGAACACCTCTTCCAGGATCCCCTGGTCAAGGAAGCCACCATGAGAGGGGCGGTGACACAGGCCCTGCACCGACACCTCACCAAACACACGGAAAGCCCCATGGAGGCAGCAGCACACCTACAGCTAGAGGCAGTCCGCAGAGCAGCGGCCCAAATGGTACACCGCAAAAACCTCCTTTTAACACACGCGGAGCAACTCACCGACCCCACCGCCAGGGAACACATGCAGCGTCTCATCCATTACCATGCCGTGCATGACCCAGACGTCCACTAACCCGCTCTGCGCCCCGCACACACCCTCCATCTCCATCCGCAGGCCTCCAAGACACCACCACAGCGCCCCGAGGCCCATCTCTCACCCAAGAAGCCACCCGGCACCGCCCAGCCCGGCCGAGCCCAACCAGGGCCAACCATACATCGACGTAGACGCGCAAGACCCCGGCAGCCCATCCAGCCCAACCCCCCCGGACCCGGGGCACCCCCCCCTCACACCGGCCACCATCCGCGACCCCGACCTCCTCCGAGCAACCCTCCAAGACAGGGCCCCGACCACCCCCCTGGGCTGGTACGGCCTACAAGACGACTGGACCAAGCTCACCGTCAAAGCCCTCCGGGACCTGACCGACCCAGGCAGCGGCCTCCACGAGGCCATCGTAGACCTCGTACTCTGGCGAGCCCGCAAACACACCCAGGGCCAGCACGTCTGGATCTTCCCCATCGAGTGGGGGCAGGCCCTGACGCACAACACCGGCATCAACGTCACGCGTCAAGGGACCGTACGCCTACGACGGGCCCCAGCGGAGACGGACCACCCAGCGGACCCGAACCGCCCGGAGCAGTGGGAACAGGCCACCGCACCAACCCGCGACACCGCCCTCCGCGCCGCCGGCCTCCGCACCCCAGACGACGACCTCCCCCCCCCACCTACAGACAGTGACCAGCCCCCGCCGGAGGTCTGGGTTACAGTCCTCGAGCGCGGGCATTACTACGTGATAGCCGCTACGGCTTCGTCCCCCGGCCCGCAATGGCTCATCAAAGGAACAGACACCATTTTCGCCCCAGGGACCGCCCCAACAGGGGCAGTAGGGGACCCCACCACCCAGCACAGGGTCCTCAGGGGCGTCCTCCAGCCAGGGGACAAGCCCCCAGCCCGCGCCCTGGCCCAAATCACCTCAGGGAAGGCGGGCTACCACCTGGGATTGGCCATGCTCTGCCTGACCCACTGGATCCAGCGCCGCTGACCACCCACGGGGACCGTGCCCTGGGTTTGGGCCATCCCCACCGCCCACACACAAGTCGAGGCTGGCCCGGACACACGACCAAACCCCGCCCCCAGACCGCAGCAATCCCTCACCTGCGGGTACCACGCCAGCCACAGGGTCCTCAGCCGCGGGGGTCTTAGCCCAAAGCTAGCATACCCCCTTCCCAACACTGACCAAGAGGTCCACCAGATACGCAAGCTCGTCTGCGAAATCCTTGCCGCGGCAGCAGAAGACGGCAAGCTTCTCCTCCAAACCACCCGGCCTACAACTGGCCACGCAAGCGCGCCGCGGTGAGCGGACACATACACCGACACAACACACCCCACTGCACAATCCACGCCCATGCCCCTCCCCTCTCGCTGCTCACCCGGAGACCCACACACGCCCATCATCGCGCGCACCCCCGGGCCCCGCGACACGGGCCTCCCCCACCCGCCCGAACACCAGCACACGCCCGCCACACACCCACCTGCCGGACACCCCTCACCCGCCCCCATACTCGACAACCCACACACACCCGCCGAGAGGAGCCCCGCGCCCCGGGGCACGCCCAGCCCACCCAGTGGCCCGCCCACGCCCCCCGCACACACCCCAGAAGACCCAGGCCCACCCCCCCCGGCCCCTGAATGCAACCCACGCGAACTGTTCCCCCTCGCGGACGCCAACCCACACAACCTCGCACATTGCAGGACCCGCGCCCAGCCAAGCCCAGAAGGAGAAAGCCACAGTCCCGCGCCTCCCTCCCCCGCCGCTGCCGACCAGATCGGCCCGCCGGGCCGCCAGGTCACGACCGGGCCCCCCCAGCCGCCCGTCCCCAACCTACAGCCCGAGGACATGCCCTCCATCCTCCCCGCCGTGGCCGCAGCAGAAGCCGCCGCCCGCAAGCCCGCCCGCATCACAGCCCAGCCCGCGTCCACCACCTCCGCCTCATCCTCAGCCTCGTCCTCCTCCTCCACCTCATCCTCCAACCCCCCCCCCCCCCGCCGCCCTCATCCTCAAGGCCACGGCAAAAGCCAAAGCCGCGGCCGCACGCACCGACCCCCCGACCCCCACACACGCAACTCGGGCACCCCGGCAACACACCGGGAAGACCCCCGAACCGACATCGGCGCCCTCACACCTCCAGACAGAGGTCCTCCTCAACCTGCAACCGGACATCAACACCAAACTCGACCCCAAACCCAAGCCGGCGCCCACGCGAGCACACACAACACCACAAATGCAGCGACACAAACCCAACCAACACCACCCCCACCCGGACCCTCACCCAAGCCAGGACCCCCCACCCACCACAACCCAAGCCCCCCTCCCACCGGCACCCACCACCACCGCAGAGGCGGCCGACCAGCACGACCCCGTCCAAGCCCTCGTCCGCATCTCCGTCATCAAGCGCCCCGTCATCCATCCCCCGCAAACAACCACCACCGCCCGCCAAACCAACCCAGGGACGTGGGACCCCTCGACCACCGTCACCATCAAACCCGTCCCTCCGGCCGCCCCCCTTGCCCACCACATGGTGCAGCCCCAGGGACTGCCCACGATGCCCAACCCTCCACCCCCACAACGGTCCTGCCCTGCGGTGCAATGCGGGGCAACTGTGACAACTGCTCTTACAGCACAACCACCCCTTTTGTTGCGCTGACTAGAACATACACACATAGCGCATAGCGTCGTGCGCCGGAATCCGACAAACACACGTTGCCACGCCTCCTCGTGCACGCACCCACGTTCCCTTCCCCTCACAGGTCCCAAGGAGAAGTGTATGCTCGTGTTTGCGTCGTTTGGGCGTTAAAGTAGGGTTGTCTTAGACGCTTAGGCATGTTTTGTGTCGTGCCGTCGTCTCTCATACGCGAACGCCCGGCCCGCGCCATACACACGTAGCCAAGGCGAGAGGACTAGGACACATTAAGATAGTGGGGAAAGAAACAAGTATGTTGCATGTCACGCCGCGCGCGCGGAACGGACAACGAACAAAGGTGGCGGCCAAAGAGGTGTGTGGAGCCAAGACGAGAGCAAGTAGGAAATAAACAAACGCACACGCGTGTCGCACACGCATGTCGCATGACGTACCAGCCAGCTTGAGGTGCCATGTCGCGACAAAACCCCCGCCGCCGCACGCCCATTTACATCCTCTCTCTACGCAGGTTCAAAGGAGAAGGCCCAACGAGAGAGCATGGCGAGCCAGCAAGGAAAAAGACCGAGACGGGCAACAAAGCGGAGGCAGGGAAAAAGTGCATGTCAGGGAGAAGGGTAGAGGAAAGGTTGAAGAGTAACAAAGCCACGAAAGGAACAAGGGGTAGCCAGCGGCCGAGCAAGGGGCGCGCACAGGGAAGGGGGCACGGCAGGCACACGGCGAGCACAACACCTCACCGAGACACCGGAGAGGGGAGCACCAGAGGAACAAGGGAAGAGCGGCACCACGCACCACGACGCGCACGGCACATACACCACACACACCGCACACACCTAACGAGCCCCGGCAGCCCGCCCAGTGGGCGGGCAGTTGGGGGAGGGACGGCGCCTGACCCCAGACGCCCCTCACAATGGTGGAAGGCACCCCCCCAGCAGACGCCCTTCCGCCACCCCTGCAGCGAGCAACGCCAGCCCGCAAGGGCGCACGCTGTGGGGCCGGTGCCGGGTCCCCACGCCCTCACCAACTGCAACCGGGACACACGGGACGCGGAACCCTGGCTGCCCGCTCCAGAGGACGGGCGGCCGGGGGAGGGACAGCGCCTGACACCAGGCGCCCCTCACAACGGTGGCAGGCCACCCCCCCCGGGGACGGCCCCCTACCACCCCCGCGGCATGCAGCCCCCACAGGGCATGCAGGCCAAGGGGACAGTGTTGGGCCCCCACATCCACACAACCGCGCCCACAGCACATGGGTGGCAGACCCCAACAGCCCGCCCAGTGGGCGGGCAGTCGGGGGAGGGACGGCGCCTGACCCCAGACGCCCCTCACAATGGTGGAAAGCACCCCCCCCAGGGACGCCCTTCCGCCACCGCCACAGCGAGCAACGCCAGCCCGCAAGGGCGCACGCTGTGGGGCCGGTGCTGGGTCCCCACGCCCGAGCCGACCGCACCCGCGACACACGGGACGCGGAACCCTGGCTGCCCGCTCCAGAGGACGGGCGGCCGGGAGAGGGACAGCGCCTGACACCAGGCGCCCCTCACAACGGTGGCAGGCCGCCCCCCCCGGGGACGGCCCCCCACCACCCCCGCGGCATGCAGCCCCCACAGCGCATGCAGGCCGCGGGGACGGTGTTGGGCTCCCACACCCACACACCAGCGCCCACAGCACGTGGGTGGCGGACCCCACCAGCCCGCCCAGTGGACGGGCAGTTGGGGGAGGGACGGCGCCTGGCCTCAGGCGCCCCCCACAACGGTGGAAGGCACCCCCCCAGGGGACGCCCTTCCGCCACCCCGACAGCGAGCAACGCCAGCCCGCAAGGGCGCACGCTGTGGGGCCGGTGCTGGGTCCCCACGCCCGCACCAACCGCACCCGGTACACACGGGACGCGGAATCCTGGCTGCCCGCTCCAGAGGACGGGCGGCCGGGGGCGGGACAGCGCCTGACACCAGGCGCCCCATCACAACGGTGGCAGACCATCCCCCCCGGGGACGGCCCCCCACCACCCCCGCGGCATGCAGCCCCCACAGGGCATGCAAGCCAAGGGGACAGTGTTGGGCCCCCACACCCACACACCCGCGCCCACAGCACGTCGGTGGCGGACCCCAAGAGCCCGCCCAGTGGGCGGGCAGTCGGGGGAGGGACGGCGCCTGACCCCAGACGCCCCTCACAACGGTGGAAAGCACCCCCCCCGGGGACGCCTATTCGCCACCCCCACAGCGAGCAATGCCAGCCCGCAAGGGCGCACACTCTGAAGCCGGTGCTGGGTCCCCACGACCGCACCGACCGTACCGGCGACACAGAACGCAAAACCCTGGCTGCCCGCTCCAAAGGACAGGCGGCCGGGGGAGGGACAGCGCCTGACACCAGGCGCCCCTCACAACGGTGGCAGGCCACCCCCCCCGGGGACGGCCCCCCACCACCCCCGCGGCATGCAGCCCCCACAGGGCATGCAGGCCAAGGGGACAGTGTTGGGCCCCCACACCCACACACCCGCGCCCACAGCACGTGGGTGGCGGACCCCAACAGCCCGCCCAGTGGGTGGGCAGTCGGGGGAGGGACGGCGCCTGACCCCAGAAGCCCCTCACAATGGTGGAAAGCACCCCCCCCGGGGACGCCCTTCCGCCACCCCCACGGCGAGCAACGCCAGCCCGCAGGGGCGCACGCTGTGGGGCCGGTGCTGGGTCCCCACGCCCGCACCGACCGCACCCGGGACACACGGGACGCGGAACCCTGGCTGCCCGCTCCAGAGGACGGGCGGCCGGGGGAGGGACAGCGCCTGACACCAGGCGCCCCTCACAACGGTGGCAGGCCACCTCCCCCGGGGACGGCCCCCCACCACCCCCGCGGCATGCAGCCCCCGCAGGGCATGCAGGCCAAGGGGACAGTGTTGGGCCCCCACACCCACATACCCGCGCCCACAGCACGTGGGTGGCAGACCCCAACAGCCCGCCCAGTGGGCGGGCAGTCGGGGGAAGGACGGCGCCTGACCCCAGACGCCCCCCACAACGGTGGAAGGCACCCCCCCAGGGGACGCCCTTCCGCCACCCCCACAGCGAGCATTGCCAGCCCGCAGGGGCGCACGCTGTGGGGCCGGTGCTGGGTCCCCACGCCCGCAGCGACCGCACCCGCGACACACGGGACGCGGAACCCTGGCTGCCCGCTCCAGAGGACGGGCGGCCGGGGGAGGGACAGCGCCTGACACCAGGCGCCCCCCACAACGGTGGCAGGCTAGCCCCCCCGGGAACGGCCCCCCACCACCTCCGCGCCATGCAGCCCCCACAGGGCATGCAGGTCGCGGGGACGGTGTTGGGCCCCCACACCCACACACCCGCGCCCACAGCACGTGGGTGGCGGACCACAACAGCCCGCCCAGTGGGCGGGCAGTTGGGGGAGGGACGGCGCCTGGCCTCAGGCGCCCCCCACAACGGTGGAAGGCACCCCCCCAGGGGACGCCCTTCCGCCAGCCCCACAGCGAGCAACGCCAGCCCGCAAGGGCGCACGCTGTGGGGCCGGTGCCGGGTCCCCACGCCCGCACCTACCGCACCCGGGACACACGGGACGCGGAACCCCGGCTGCCCGCTCCAGAGGACGGGCGGCCGGGGGAGGGACAGCGCCTGACACCAGGTGCCCCTCACAACGGTGGCAGGCCACCCCCCTCGGGGACGGCCCCCCACCACCCCCGCGGCATGCAGCCCTCACAGGGCATGCAGGCCAAGGGAACAGTGTTGGGCCCCCACACCCACACACCCGTGCCCACAGCACGTGGGTGGCGGACCCCAACAGCCCGCCCAGTGGGAGGGCAGTCGGGGGAGGGACGGCGCCTGACACCAGACGCCCCTCACAATGGTGGAAAGCACCCCCCCCGGGGACGCCCCTCCGCCACCCCCACAGCGAGCAACACCAGCCCGCAAGGGCGCACGCTGTGGGGCCGGTGCTGGGTCCCCACGCCCGCACCGACCGCATCCGCGACACACGGGACGCGGAACCCTGGCTGCCCGCTCCAGAGGACGGGCGGCTAGGGGAGGGACAGCGCCTGACACCAGGCGCCCCTCACAACGGTGGCAGGCCTACCCCCCCAGGGACGGCCCCCCACCACCCCCGCGGCACGCAGCCCCCACAGGGCATGCAGGCCAAGGGGACAGTGTTGGGCCCCCACACCCACACACCTGCGCCCACAGCACATGGGTGACGGACCCCAACAGCCCGCCCAGTGGGCGGGCAGTCGGGGGAGGGACAGCGCCTGACCTCGGACGCCCCTCACAACAGCAGAAGGCACCCCCCCCGGGGACGCCCCTCCGCCACCCCCACAGCGAGCAACGCCGGCCTGCAAGGACGCACGCTGTGGGGCCGGTGCTGGGTCCCCACGCCCGCACCGACCGCACCCGGGACACGCGGGCCGCGGAACCCTAGCTTCCCGCTCCAGAGGACGGGCGGCCGGGGGAGGGACAGCGCCTGACACCAGGCGCCCCTCACAATGGTGGCGGGCCACCCCCCCGGGGACGGCCCCCCACCACCCCCGCGGCATGCAGCCCCCGCAGGACATGCAGGCCGAGGGGACAGTAGAAGGCACCCCCCCCGGGGACGCCCTACCGCCACCCCCACAACCCTAAGCCAAGTAGGGGGGAACCGGGACCGGACCGCCCCCCCCCAAGCACACCAGACGGAGCAAGGGACCGGGGCAGGACACGCGGAGGGGCACGGACCACGTGGAACGGCCCTACCAGCGCCCAGTGCCGGGACGACGTGAGGTGCGCACGCCACACCACCCAGGGGGGAGGGGAGCGGACGCCGCGGGAGCGCGAGCGCACACAAACGAAAGGGACGCGCCGGGACTACCAGAAGGGCAACCGGACCGAGCGCGCGGAACGCACAGACCGTGTGGAATGGCGTACCAGCGAGCGAGGATAAGGGACACCCGGACGGGACAGCCCGCCACACGCAGCGCGGAACACGCGGGGCGGGGAGGGGGAAACGAGAGAGACACAACACCAGGTACCGGCCCGAACCCCCCGAACCGGCCGCGAGCGCCGCACACACACAAACCGGGCACTGCACCCACCAAGGCAGTAGTGGCGCACAGCGCCACGCCCCAACCCCTGGGCTAGGCAGCCTCCGCGCCAGCCCAAGGGGGTCCCACTGGCGACAAGCCAGTAGCATGGGCCCGGCGGCGCCGGCGCCCCGGGCGACCACGCATTAGGGGGGCGACGCAGTGGGTAAGGACCCCCCACCCACCACAACCCACGCGCCTCTCCCTGGGGCACCCACCACCACCGCAGAGGCGGCCACCCAGCACGACCCCTTGACCACCGTCACCGTCAAACTCCGGCCCCCAACCCGCCCCCCTTGCCCACCACATAGTGCAGCCCCACGGACTGCCCACGATGCCCAACCCCCCACCCCCACAAGGGGGACCGGAAAACCCACAAGGGGTGCATGGGCCATACCCGCAACACCAACCCCACCACTACCCACACCACCACCACCAGCGGCCCCACCACCACCACTACCAACACCACCCCCACCACTACCACTGCCCACCGCCCTACCCCACCGGGCCAC
Organism: Eutreptiella sp. 'Long Island Sound 2002'; assembly: GCA_964036045.1. Lineage (NCBI taxonomy): Eukaryota > Euglenozoa > Euglenophyceae > Eutreptiales > Eutreptiaceae > Eutreptiella > Eutreptiella sp. 'Long Island Sound 2002'. The sequence continues at coordinate 130,819,753 of OZ038378.1, read as the reverse complement.
AACCCCCCGTGCACGAACAGCACCAGCGAATGGGATGGCAGCCACCGAGCGCTCCACCCGCATACCCCACCTACCGCCAGGGGCCACTCCCCCCGTACCAGCCACCCCCCCCGTACCAGGAACCGTATCCGTATCCCCCCGGCCACCACGTCCACGCCGAAGGGGCCCCCCGGGCCCAACCCCGCCAAGGACAGTCACTCGACCCATACCACCAGCCGCTGCCACCACCACACCCCTACGTGGCGGATCAATGGCCGACAGGGGAACCCCCCCCCCCCCCCACTACCAGGCGGCACCACGCAAAGCCCCCCAGGACCCGCCGACGCCTCCTGACTGGCCCGACTCGAGCGATGAGGCCCGGTCCCGCAAACGGCGACGCTCCCGCTCCCCCCCCGCACGACACACTCGCCCACAACGCCCACACTCCCCACACCACCACCGCGCCTCAACCACACACTCGCACCGCTCCCGCTCCCCCAGGTGCCACCACGACCCCCGGAGACCCCACTCCCGCCGCTCCTGCTCCTCCGGGCGCCACCACGAGCGCCACCGCCGCCCCATGTCCACCTCCCCCTCCCCCCTCCGGCCATACAAGACCCCCACCCCCAGCCCCCGCCACCACCGCTCCCGCTCCCCCCGACGCCGCCAGGCACTCCACCGCCGCCCCATGTCCACCTCCCCCTCCCCCCACAGGCCCCGCCAGGCTCCCGGTTGCCCCCGCTGCCCATACCAATGCACCACCCCCAGCTGCCGCCACCACCACTCCCGCTCCCCCGGACGCCACGAAGCGCGCCACCGCCGCCCCATGTCCACCTCCCCTTCCCGTTCCCCCCTTCGCCCGTACCCGTCCTCCACGCACAGCCCCCGCCACCGCCGCTCCCGCTCCCCCAGGCACCGCCACCCCCGCCACCACCGCAGGTCCACGTCCTCCCCCCGCCGCTCCAGGACCCCGGGCACCGACCCCTCCCCCCCCCAGGCCCCTGCCCACCTCGCCTGGTGGTCTGCCCCCGCTTTGCAGGAGCTCCGCCGCTGGGTGAAGTGGGCCGGGGGAGCGGGAAGGCACGATGGGGTGCAGATGGTGCATACCTTCGAGGAGGTGCGCACCCGCACCCCCGTCAACCCCAACAAGGCCGCCCCGGAGGCCAGCATGCCACAAGCGGCATGGGAGGCCCTCCTCCGCGATGCGGTCCAGGGCCTCCGCCCCCCCTACACCCCCCCAAGCCCTCCGCCAGTGGCTCCAGGCCACCCACCCCCAGGCCTGGGCCGCCAGCGCCCCCTCCCCAACCCGCCTCTCCCGCCACCACCACACCAGGAAGGGGGAGGACAAGGGCAAGGTAAGGGCAGGAGACACCAAGGGGCACTCAGGCAAGAAGGCACGGAGGGGCCCCAAGTGGGGGCAGGCACTCACAGGGACAGGACGCCGGATGAGACACCACACGGGGGCAGCAAACCACCCAAGAACCAGGAAGGGGCGGGAGCGGGGACCAAGGCACGGATGAAAAGGGCACCACGGCAAACGCCACGACCCACACCCAGGAAGGGCATATCACGACGGGGGGACCAGCACCGCCCCACCCCCACCGAACGCCCCACGACTCCCGGGGGCGCACCCCCCAACACACACCGCCGAAGCAAGGATCGGACGCCGTATTGATCACACCAGCGCACACCCACCAGCCACCAGAAACCACACGGGGAATGGAGGGCACACCTACACGGGGAGAACGGGCCACACCCACAGAGGAAGCCGCAGGGAACGCCGCCGCACGGCGCACCACCACGCCCTCACCGCCAAGCGACGACCCCGGCCGCCACAAGGGCCACCTCACAGTCACCAGAAGAGGACGAAGGCACGGCCACAGCGACCAGGACTGGGGACCGAAACCCCCAGAGGACACGGGACAAAGGCACAGGCCCCCAGGGAGGGCAACCCCACGGACTGTCACGCGGTCGACCTACCCGACCGACCACCCCGAGCAGCACGCCCAAGCCCCCACAGCACGGACGCAGCGAGACACCCACACCTAACCGCACCCCCCAGCTACCAGCCAGCCACACTCCGGCCCGCACTCCGCACCACGACACAGGCCAGGCTGACCTCCACTGACCCACCGCGGCACAACGCGAGACCACAGAACACCGCACCACAGCGCGCCACGCTGCAACACGCCACAGCACCACGCGATGCGACGCGGCACAGAGCGGCACACAACGACACAACTGACCCTAACCTGAGGAACTAAACGAAGCAAGCCACCGCACACCCTGGAAGGCGCCGCACCAGCACGCCACGCACCAGCACCGCAGGCCACACACAGGGGCCACAGCGCGCCTGGCAACAACAGTGGCGGACCACCCAGAAGATTAAAACCGGCACCGCAGAGGGGAAAGGACACAAACAACCCCAGCCCCCTAACCCAGAGCCACAAGCAGCCGCCTGGCGCAGCCGTCCAGCCGGCAGAGCCAGGACCTAACCCGGCAAGAAGGGGCGCCGAGCCCACCGTGTACATACCCCACCCGACCCATGGGGCCGGAACACGGCCAAAGAGAACGCAACTGACAACAGCAGCCCGGAAGACAACACTGAATGCGGGCCAGTGCGTGCGCCAGCCCAGGGAAGGCAGAGGGAGGAACAGGCAAACCCCCCCCCCCAAAAAAAAACAACAGAGGGGGGAGGGGGAGGGGCGCGAAAACAGCCCACAGCCACCAAACCGCCCGCCAACACCACCAGAGGCGGCCAAACCCCCGCCCCAGAAGGCACCGAAGACAGGACCCCCAAAGAGGCACAGGGGGACCACCCAGCCAAAACCGGCAACACCAAGCCAGGAACAGCGGCCCACCGGGAGAAGGGACACCGAAACAAGCAGACACACACCACGAAAAAAAAAAGAGCCAGCAACCCAGCCCGAAAGAAAGGGAATGGGGGGACAGGGACCGTAAGGCCCGGGACAGGGAAACCCAAAAAAAAAAGCGCAAAAAACACACCCCGACAACCCAGCCAAGAAAGGCTGGGCACAGCCGAGACCCGGGCCCAGCACACACGCCCACACCGCACGCCAGAACCGAAAACGGCGGGGGGCAAGCGGGGCGCCCACGCAACCACACACGTCCCAAAAGCAGGCCGAAACCGAACCCCAACCACGAACACCACAGACAGCCGACACTAGAGGGACAACAACACAAACTATGCCCAAACACACCCACCCAAGACCCCAGCCAGGACTGGCGGGGTTAACAAAACCCACACCCAACCGCGGACCGGACCCAAACACAAACGCCGCACAACAGTAGGAAACCCAGTGCCCACAGCCCAGGCACTGAGGCAGCCCGTGCCATGCAGGTGACCCGGCCAAACGAGATCCCGAGACCGGGGGTAAGGCTGCATCCTAAGGCCTGCGCTGCTTTGGGACTCGAGGCGGAGCGTGCGACACCCAAGCGCCTCGGAACCCTAGTACCAAGAACATGCATGCATGCCTTGGGAATGGGATACGCCAGGAAGTCCGGTGAACCCCTAGGGTTCTGCCCAAAGGAGGGGACGTGCGCAAGCACGGGTGCACACCCTCCCGGCGAGACAAGCACGTCACGCTGGCGGCGAACAGCCCTCCCGCTGTTGCCCGGGGCCGCTTTGTTGGGGGCCAACAGTCAGTAAGCCGCCTCCCCTCTTCACGCGCGGAGCCTCTTCCTGTTCGTCACAGGGGCGACGCCAGGGGGAACCATGGGGCGCCTCTCCACGACCGAGTGCACCTACCTACCTACCTACCTTGGTTCGTGTTTTACTTCCCAGCACCTATGGTAAACTTGAGGCAAGGTTTGTGTAACTACAAGTTGAGTCTTGTGGTTGTGGAGGGAGGTATGTCCAGGGCACCAACCCGAACTGAACCAGTGGTCTACACGTTGAGGCGAACACGTAAAGCAACCCGTTGGAAGTCTGGACGCATCGTTGTACACATGCAGCGACAAGCTGAGTCCTCACGCCCTGGTATTTGTGTTATGACAGGCTGATTCATTTGGCTGGATTCAGGCATCCTAGTACATTTATGCTGTGCAATCTGGAGGTCAAGTTCATATGCTGGAGTTTCAAGGCTGCGAGTGCAGGCCCCCAGCGACACATACCACCACCTGATAGCTGAGGTACTGGCCAGATATCTAGGGTGCCTACTTCACAGTTTACATGGCTCAAATACTGTGTTCATCTGCCCAGGCTGATTGGATTTGGTTACATTGATTGGGTCAAGCGCCTGGATCAGAAGTGGATTTCCGACTAATTTGACCAGGAACCTCTTTGCGACTACGAGAGCATACGACGACGCCAGTGCAGCAGTCTGATTCCGCTTGAAGGACTCATCTTGGTCTACATCTGGTCATTTATGGTTGGTTCAATTCGAAATGTTTAATACGATGGGACCCCATTGACGCCGGATTGAGGTGATATCTGTTGGCCATTTAGAACCTGGGAGTCAATCTTGGACGACGCCTTCACACACAGCGTGCATTCAGGGTGGGGGGGGGGTGTTAAAGGTCCATGAATCAGCAAAAATTCTTCAAAACGTTGGCTTTCATATGGAGGAATGGTATTAATGTTTATTGAAGTTTGGTTGAGACATTGGTGGAACTTTTATCCATGGAACGTGATCACTTCTGATATTGTTGGAAGACACCCTAATGCTTAACTTTGATTCAAAATGAGGGTTTATCTATTGCATCATATGCCGTGAGTTGTTGCATGATATTCCATTGTTTCTCCTTTGAACACTCTTTGTAACATAGCTCAACATGGGTGTTCCCCTTTGCTTCATCTATGATTTTTTGGGGCTAGTCTCAGTGAGCATGAGCTGCATTTTTCTCCAAGATATGGTCGTTTTAGAGTAAATCAATGTGATTTTCAGATGCAGCATGGAATCTTGCATCTATAGAGTGGTCATATGACTACTTCAAAACTTTGACCAATTTTGGCCCCTCAGCGCGCCGCTTACTCCACAGCCGAATCCTACTGACTTCTGAAGTGATGAGTTAAGTTTTTCCTGAGCTACAGAAAATTCCTGGAAGACATCTAAAGGGGTTTTGTATCATTTTTCATTACGGGGAATCCATTTTTCTTGAGTTTGTTTTACTATCTTTACAGGAGAACAGATTTCTGAAGTATTCCATTTTTGCCATGATCTGAAGTCACTATTCATTGTTGCAGCCATTCCCAGAGTGCAGACTGAAGTTGTATTTGGAATCCTGGGTGATTCTGAAGCATACATGCATGCATACAACCAGTGCAAGACGAGAAATCACACATCATGTATCTGTTCATTGTGCAGCCCCATCAAGTTCTTGATTGGTTTTACCGATCCCATTTCTACTGGTCTTGAAGTCTTGGTCTGGTTTTATTTTCCATCGAAATCTTGGTGTACCCGAAATGAAGCAGGAAGAAACACCAAAGCAAGTTCATCCAGAAGTTACTGAGACTATTCAAACAGAGGAACAATATGCAAAGCGGGAATTTAACAACCACTTTTGTGGGTGTGTCCCTGAAAGGTGTGTGCATAAACCTCCCCCTTCTAGCGCCCTGTTTGCATGTTTCCCCAAGCCACACCACCTTGTGGGGTTGGAAGGTGGTTTGAGGCCAATCACCACAACTTTACGCCCCTTATGGTGGCTGATTTTTACTTTTGTCCGAAACGGTGCGTTTTGACAGATTTTCTACAACCCTCCCTTTTGCTGGAAGGGGGGTTCCAGCACCCTTTCTGCAGCCTTTCTGCACCCTTTGTGCGCCCTTTGTGCACCCCGCCTTCTGCCCTAGTACCCCCTTTCTGCACCCTTTGTGCACACCCTTTGTGCCCTGAAACCCCCTTGCTACACCCTTTCTCCACCCTGTCTTCACCCTTTGCGCGCCCTTTGTGTACTCCGCTTTCTGCGATAGGACCCCCGTTCTCCACCCTTTCTGCATGCCCTTTGTGCGCTGTAACCCACTTTGTGCATCCTTTCTGCAGGGGGGCTTCTGCGCCAAGGATTTTTCGAATAAGGGCACCAAATGCATCAAGGGTTCAAATTTGGTTTTTCAAGCATACATGCAGTGCCTTTTTCTTCGGTCCCTTGTGGCCTCGCCAAGAGCAAGCCTTTGCTGGGCTGCTCGGTGTCGTAACCCCACGTCAAGGATCCCCATGTTCAGTACATGGGTGAGACTACGTCGTGAAGCGCGTGGGCGGCGAAGGGACCATCAATGCATGCTGTTTTTCACAGCAAATTTCGAAAGGCTTTTACCAGTGTTCCGCAGGTATACTGCTGAACACATAAAGGTTACGATAAATTTAGAGCGCCGCTTCACAATGGGCCACTGTCCAGTCGACCCACAGCACTGAATTCCAACCCAATCGGAGCTGTGCCCCTCCGATTTTGCGGCAGTGAGTCTTGGCCTGTTGCACCTGACCATTGGTTAATGGTGTCTTTTGCCTCCGGAAGGCATATCGGCTCCGCATATTGCGCAGCAACACTTCAATTAGTGTCAACAAGAGGACACCACGAAACATGGCGTTAGGAAAATGGTTCATGAGGCCATGTACAATTCGAAACTTGTACTTTGGGACTGGCAAGCACAACATAGAGGTGCTGATATCAAATTGCCTCGCCTTAGTTGTCTTTTGAGAAAGCCCGTGAGCAGGAGCCACACGCTTTACAGCTGCTAAAAGGGTAGACCATATATCTGCAAACTCAATAGCGATCCGCCACACTCGAACAACACCCACTGCTATTGTGGTGAGAGTTTCTGTCAGGCGCTGCTTGAAAGCATTGGTTACCCTACAACCTGGGTGTGCATAGTCTCCAAAGCAAATACACACCCTTCGAAGATATGCCCCCCATTGAATTTCGCCCACCGTGCCAGGCAGGTGTGGTAGGCGGTTTTTGCGGTTAGTCATAGTAGGTCCGGCAGTAAATTCCAGCTGCATAGGTGAAGCACCATCTCAGATGTCGGGGCACAGGTGGTCGGTTATACAGTGTGCGTCTTGCGACCGACCAGCGTCCGCATGATTGTGCTCTCATTCTGGAGATTTGTCGAAACATCTGGATCTGAATTCATCTCTTGATGAAAGAGTGTCTCGTTCATGCCCATGTCCAGCCCCAGGGTGTTCTCCAGTTTCGTGTGTGTCATTGGCATCGTGAGAAGCACTAGGCAGTCCACGCACGGGAAGCCGAACTTGGGAGGGGGTCTGACTTGTCTCTAAGCCGTACACAGTTGTTTTGAGCCAGACAGTTAAATTCTGCAAAACTAATAAGCCGATTGATTTCTGCCATCTCAGGCAATCGTGACATGTCGATTTTTTGCGCTGCAGCAATTTCCTCGACTGTCTTGCCGTCTTGTAACCCTTTTGTCCCTTCCGAGTATCGCAGCGTGATATGCTGCGGCCACTCTGGAGGTAGCTCTTTATGGTGGCCCGCTCGGTGCCCTCTCATCCTGTCGAGCAAGCACAGATTGGCATTCTCATATCGTTTCGAGCCATCACGCTTAGACTCCTTAACATCGTACAATGAAGAGATCCGAGGCGGCGCGGGGCGGGTAGACTTTTTTGCCGGCGTGTGTTTGGACCCCTTGACGGGCGGCTTCGTTGCTTTCGGCTGTTGCTTGCTTCCTTTGTGTCTCACTTTCTTGTTGGGGCCCGTAGGTGGCGGTGTCACTTCAGTATTGTCCTCTCCATCACTGCTGTGATCCAACATTGCCATTAGCTTGCCCAACTTTTTCTTCATTCCTTGCTTCTTGGATGACTAGGTGGTTGAGTGTGTCTTCTTCGATGCAGCCTGTTTCTGCGCTGTGGTGGGCCACGGCGGTACCTGTGCAAAAGCCCCCCCCCCCCCCCTTCGTGGTTAAAAATTCTTTTTGCGTATGTGCAATTTCGGGGGCTGTTGGGAACCAAAATGTGTTCTTGAGATCGAAGAGGTATGGAAAAAGCGGAACTTTGTTTCGTGGTGGAAATTGTGGTGAGCTGGTGTATGCCTCAAAAGTCAGATGTTTGCTACGAAAGCCCTACGAAAGCCCCATATTTTGTAGTGGCTTTCGTAGAAAATTTGTACACAAAAGTGGGTCTTCGTGCAGACTCCTGGCAGAACTCGGGGAGTTTTATGCCACGAAAGGGGTACGATTCGAGTACCAAAAAGATTAGTCGAATTGTGGTCTAGTGTGCATTTCCGTGTTGAAACGAAGTACGGAGGAGAATCCACCATTTGCGTTGGTTGTCAGTGCTGCCGCACCGATGCCTGCCGCTGCAGGTATACCATGAATTTGGGCTCTTGAGCCCGCCATTTTCCACTATATACCATTCAAAATGGACCTCAAGGGGTAGGAAACGCCTCCCCCTTTGGTACCCCTTTTGTACCCTTCAGGGGTCACGAAAGGGTACCAAAGACGTCGGAAGGGTTTACAAAAGGGTAGCCTTTCCTTGATTCGACCGAAAGCCCCCCTATTGTATGCCTTTGGTACCCTTTTTGTGGCCCTACGAAAGGGTACGAGAGGGGGGGGCTTTCGTACAATGTTATTGCCAGAAAGCGGGTGGTAAATGCTTTAAAGCACCCTTAATGGACCTAGTTCAAATAGGTAGCACAGCATTGAAAGAGGTCACACCTACTTAGCGTGGTATAGTTTGTAAATTCGGGAGGGGTTTTCGTACAGGTACTTTGGTGTCACACCACAGCCATTTTGATGCTCGTGTTGTAACGGAGGTTTCGGGTGAACGTGGAGCGGATGAGGTAGTTTGACATTTGAGAACAGTCAAAGTTCAACGAAAAGCTGTCAAGTAGGTGGAGACAGCAATAAACACGGAAAGGACAAAACTGCTCACAAGGCCGTTCGCTGTAGAGTACACAACAGTTGGAAAAATGCCATGCTGTGTGTCCCCTAAGCAAATCACCTTCGTTTCTCCTTATCTCCACCTCAGGAATAGTATACAAACACTGCAAGCACAAGGGACAACCCCATATACATCAACAAATCAGGTCAGGAAGGCCAGAGGGCCGTTGCGTGTCCAAAGGGCAAAGAGAGAAGGAGCAACACCAAGTAAAGTCTTCCAAGCATCTAAGAGGGAAGTGTGAATTGCGCAAGCCTTCTGTGACAAAAATAGTTGGGAACCGAAATGCAAAGCAACATTCCCGTCTACCTTTCAAGAGGAAATCAATTTCAAACCCACATTCGTTCCTCCTCTTTGGTGACGACTCCAACTACAACATCAACATTCCTATCAACCTTGCAACAGGAAATCAAGAGCGAAAGTACATATCTCCCTTTTGTGATGAATCAAAGTGCCATACTAGCATTTTTGTCTACCTTGCAAAGGGAAATCAAAAGCAACCAACAGTTCACTTGCATAGGCATATTCCATTTGACTTGGCACCTCCTTTTCGCGACGAAATTGCTAAAACCATATTTGCAAAATACCTTGCAAGAGGAAGTCACCTGCAAAAGCACATTTGTACCTCACTTGTGGTGACGAAACCAACTGTCCAACCAACATGGGTATCTACCTTGCCAGAGGAAATCAAGTGCGAACAGAAAGGGGTCCCAATGCAACAATAATTTACTTGGATAGCCAACTTCCCTTTCAGCCGGCACCTACTTTTGCGACGAGACCTTGTTCGAAACCCCACTCCCTGCTTGCATTCCTGACAACCTGCTTTTCTTAGTCCAATACCATTGCAACACAGATCGCAATGTTTCAGTGGTATGCACAGCATCATTCTGCATCGCCTGCAACCTTTTATTCTTCAGAAAACATGATTTCATGCATCGCAGAAGTTTGCACGCCTCAGCCCTCTTTAGGACTTTTCCCATCTTGGGACCAATGCGCAACTACGTTACTGCATGCAAAGTACTTTACTGCGTATAAAGTACTTCGAAGTACTTTGCTACCACAGTGAACTCAGTGCCTTGTGCTGTCTGCAGAAGGTCTTTCTGGGGAGCCCGTGACAGCTGCAGCACTTCTGCAATGGAGAGTGCGATACCATGAAACCATAGACACAAGCGGAAACATTTTGCAAGCAACAATTTGGAATCTTACACCAGAATTAGTGGGACCACGTCTTTTTGCGCATTTGAAGCTGAGAATCAACGCGTTCTGTGCAAGCGCTGTTTTCAGCTACCAAACCCCCATAGGAACCATGTGTTTACACTCTCTTATGTGTGGCATATGCATTTCTATTCATAAATTTCAGACTCATCATCGTTGTCGTCCTGTACAGAACGGGGGGACGTCCGCGCACAGTCCCGCAGGAAGTGTTTACTGCAACAGAGGATTCCAGACTTTTTTTGCAGAGAAAAATGCGTATTTTCAAGGCAGTGCTAGAGCTTTGCATTATAACTGGGTAATGTCATACTTTTGCCTGTGTACCTGGTGCCGGGAGTGCTAACCGCATGAAAATACTGCCACAACTAGTAGATGCTCACCTGCGCAGCACGGCAGGGCAAATTTCTAGCCTTGAGTGACGCCATGACTGAGACATGTAGCCTTGGGTGTAGCCATGAGTAAAGGTTGTAGCCCTGAGTGTAGCCATGCGTGTAAAATGTAGCCTTAAGCGCAGCCATGAGTGTAACATCTAGCCCGGGGATTAGCAGTTGGTGTAAAATGTAGCCCTAGGTGTAGCCATGAGTGCAAAATGTAGCCAGGAGTGTGTGAAATGCAGCCATGGGCTTACCATAAGCGTAAAATGTATCTATGAGGGGAAAGGCTAAGTCCAATAACATCCAACAAAGGAATTAAATGGCAGCGGACTTTGCTTGCACAGAGAAATGCGTATTGTAAAACCACATCTGGGGCTTTGCATTACAACTGGAGATCGGCACCATTTTGGCTTTGTTCCTGGTGCCGAGGGCGCTACATGGGGTGATAATATTTCCTGAGCGTAGAGGCTTTTTTTGTAGCAACTCGTTTGGGTAGCGTTCAGAACTGCTGCATGTAGAAACAGCAAGATGTTACGAACCGCTTCAACGGCGAACTGAAACCGCGCACATGCATCCCAGTTTTGGAAAGCACAACAGAGGATTTTGTATCGTGGTCTGTTGAGCTTCTGTGATTCATAATGGTAATCATAATGAAAATAGTAACAATAGTGCTCAATAACATTGATAATGTTTCAGTTCCGCCCTCTTTGTCTTCAGTGATCCAACCCTTCCCCACAAAGGCAGGCCAGTCCATGAACGACGCCCTGGCCGTAGTCATAGAGGCCCAGAGCAAGAAGGCTTCTTGCAGGTCTAAGGCCCGTCAATACAAGAGTTCAGTGCCAAAGACTTGGCTAGAGTGGATGCCGGCGCAAAAGTCCCTTTGTGTGCAACTGTTGCTGGAAGGAAATAACAACCACGTTGTGCTGCGTTACGGGTGTCGAGCGCCGCACCTTACCATACTTCGCACCTGGGCTGGCAAAGCACAGAAGGGGGGGGCACTGGAAGGGTACAGCAGCAACTTAGTTTTCAGCTGCACAGAGGAGGAGCTGAAGTATGAGGCTGCCGTGATTGACCTGGAGACCTTTGCGGCGCTTGGAAGAACACTCGCTGAGAGGTCCTGTGGGCCATGTTTTGTCCCTGCTTTGGACCACCCATGGGCTGTAAACTGCCGCCGTAGGCACAAGATGGGTTGTCTGAAAACGATCACCACGGACCCACTGCCTTCAACAGTGTCTGACTTGGTGCTCGACAACAAATGAAGCGCGCCAAAACTAGCGGGGAGGGTATGGTGCCCGAAAAAATAGGTCACACACTACAGCAGCGTTGACGAGCGTCAGGCCACAGCCGAGCCTGTGGTTACCAATGAAGGCACTGTAAAGGTACTACAAGTGTTGCACAGAGGAAAAACAAGTCGCTGCCATGCGTATCTCGATCTGCTTCACGGCCTGCCATCTTACAGGCACCAGGAGGTAGAGGCAGCTGAAGCCTCAGAGGCAGAGGTGGAAGACAACATTGACGTGCTGTCAGTGCCGGGCACACCACGTGTACAAAGAGTCGCTAAGAGGAGGGCAGAAACCCGCATGCACAGACTTGCCAAAAGGATTCGTCCTGCACCACGTGATGTACATGCTCAGCGTGTAGCCACGGAGGACACGCAAAGGGCAGGGGAGGCCCGGGAGGCAGTCAAAAGATCGGATGATGAAGGCGCTCTGAACTGTGCATTGTTGTTTGCCATGAGTTAGAGAGAGTAGTACCTTTTGTTTCCACCGGAATAACACCGAGTCGATGAAGGTGAATATGTGGTTCATCACTTGCAACAGCGACATGTGCTCCAAACGACAGTGACGTCTGTAGGGTCGGACGTTCTGCACACTAGAGCCGCTTTGTTTTTTTTTTGCATTCTTCCTGATTCATGCGAGTTGCGCACGGCAATGCAGGATCATTAAAGGCCGATGTGCAATCCAAGTTCCATGAAAAACAGGAACTCTGGCCACTTTAGAGAAAAAAGATAATATTTCAGTAGATGAAAAAAAGGATTATCAACATAGAAGTTACTGACGGAGAAAAAAACATTCTTTCACTACATCAAAAAATACATCATTTTCAACGCAGAAGTGAGTGACAAATATAACAGTGTAGGATTTGCAACACAGAAAGGACTGCAAGTTTTGAAAGAGAAAAGCGACACAAACATTTTCCACGAATAGCAGGCCTGCAGGGTTTAGAAAAAAAAGCGTGTAATGTTTTGAAAAAACAGGGACAGAAGAATAGTACGAGTGTTATACAAATGAAATCACGAAAGGTGTTCAAAGAAGAAAGAATGGTTCTACAGTAGAGGAATAATCCCTACAGAACACAAACAGGGCAATCCGGTTTTCATAAGGAGAGAAATTTAATGGATTGGAAATAGAAAAACAATTTTAACGAAAAGAAAAGCATAGGATGTTCCTACCAACTTTTACATGAAAAACGCCAGCCTGTTAGCAACCGCTGCATGACAAAAATGTCAAAAAGCACCTTTTACCAACCACTGCATATATGAACTATTCCCACCCCCTGTAACCGCATGTAACTACTGCCACAGTTAGTGGATGCTGCCCTGCGCAGCACGGCATGGCAATTTTTAAGCCTTGAGTGAAGCCATGGGTGAAAAAAGTAGCCTTGAGTTTAGCCATGAGTCAAAAATGTAGCCTTAAGTGTAGACATGAGTGCAAACGTAGCCCTGAGTGTAGCCATGTGTCTAAAATGAAGCCTCAAGTGTAGCGGTGGGTGTAAAATGTAGCCCTAGGTGTAGCCATGAGTGCAAAATGTAGCCATGAGTGTAGCAATGTGTGTAGAATGTAGCCGTGGGTGTATCGTTAGCGCAAAAAGTAGCAAACCGCGTACAGATTAAGGCCAATAATATCTAACAAATAAATTCAATGGCAGCACCAAATTATCCGCCGCGCATTTGCGCGGGGCAATGGCTAGTAGCATGTTCCCATCTCATGTTCCCATCTCATAGGGCGCAAGAGTTGTTAGCCCGAGGCAAAATTGGCAGGGATCTCGAGCTATATCCCGGCCTCCGATTATTCAAACCATCAAGTGTGGCCACGATACTTGGCCATTTTACCATTCATCCTTGATGTTTTCAAGGGGGAAGAAGTGTTATGGGTAACCGAACATCAATGATAATAATAACTAATGTTGTAAATCGATTGTATATAGTGTGAATTTTGTAAAATGAAGTCAGTGAACCATGCCATCTTGCTACGAACCATGCCCTGTTGCCTTTGATTGTGAGAGTTACCTTTGTTTGGATATACAAAAATGATGGTGAACGCAAAGGAAGGTGAGTGGGCGGGAGCTTTTTATGATATGCACAAACAAGGGGCAAAGGGCTGGGTGGACAAAAGGGAAAAGTAGGAATGGTTCAGGCAGCAAGGCGGGGCATGAAACGTCAAACAAAGAGCCTCCTTTGGAAAACAAATGTGTGAAAGCTAGAATTTGGTTTTCTGATGGGAAGGGTATGGATGGTTGCATATTCCTGTTTCATTAGATAATACAATTGCAAAGAGACGCAGGGAGGAGGGGGGGGGGGGTAGGACTTTTCTCTTGGATGAAGGTTCCCACTTTGATCGTTATCTAAACATCAATGAATGTTTAAAGTCAGGAGCGATGATAGCTTACTTTGCAAAGGCATGTTAAATTGACCATTTTGAAAGTATATGATCGGGAGCGAGAGCTCCGGAAGAACATACCTGAAGGACATGGGGATTACCATAGGGACGTTCCAATGAGAAGCGAGATGATTGGGAGAGGGGGGGGGCTTTTCCATATCCCCGTTGTATTAGATCATACATAGGGATGTTCCAATGAGACGCGACATGTCGGGGACAGGGGGGGGGTTGCACATCTTCGTTTCATTAGATGATACAATTGCACAGAGACGGAGGGAGCATGGAGGTGGGGGGTAGGACATCTTTCTTGGATCTTGAGGAGCAGTCGCGCGCGCTGGCGTTCTGTGCCAGAAGGAAATAAAAAGATAAGTAAAACACGACGAAAAACCTTCTAAACAGCTGAAAATAAAACTAATTAGCATAAAAAGACGGCTAGGCAAAAAAGCGCGCTGCGAAATTTTTCGGCCTTAAATAGGTGAACAGTAGACGCTGTAAGCGCCGTGACGAACGTACGAGTAGAATGCCGTGTCTCTTGCACTCTAACACGCCGTATACGTAAAGAAAAACGCTCCGCGAGCAGCGCGTATGAACCCGAAAACATTTTTCTAAGACGCTATCCACCAGAACTCGCGCCCTCTCGCTTTGTTTTCTTCTCCATGTACCCTCCCCTCCCGCCTCCACCCCACCCTCGCCGTGTTTGCCCTCCGTCTCGCTGCAGGCAAGCCAAGAGCTCAAGAAAAGACGATGCAATCAACGAAAGAAACGACGAACAGGACGACTCCACCAAAGACAACGCCGCCGGGATCAACAAAAAAGCGGCGAAGGACGAGACCAGATTCTTCAAGGATGTGAGCAGCGGACACAGAGACAGGCGCCGGGTAACACAGGTAAACAATCAATGTTTCTTTGTGCGTGCTGGCAGGAAGGGAAAGGGCACCACAGCACACAGACGCCACCACCGGGCCAATAACAGCACAGACAACCAACAGCAGGACACAGCACAGCACGGCGCCGCACGACACGGCACAGGAGGGCAAAGCAAGCACAAACAGCACGGCAGAACGACAGCAGAGCACGACAGCACAGCACCACAGGACAGCACAGCACCACAGAACACGATACAGGGAAGCAGGGCACCACGGTAAACCGCACCAACCACAGGAAAGCAGACCACGCAGCCAGACAGGGACACGGACGCCAAACCCGCCACCAGCAAGCAACCACGGGCCACCGGACCGAGCACCGCACCACAGCACACAAAAAGAAAACAGCACAATACACAGCAGCGCATCACGGCACCAGGCGCAAGCAACAGCACACACCACACGCACAGCACAACGCTAGCGCACCAGCACAGCGCAGCACAACACTGCACAGGGCGAAGACAACAGGGAACGCCCAGCACGCCACCCCAGCACAGCACAAAGTACAGCGGCGAACAACAGCACGCACCAACACGCCACGACAAAACGCAAACAGCACAGAGCACACAGCGCGGGGGGACACCGCAAAACGCAGCGCCGCACAGCGCCGGGCCCCAGGGCGACGGGCAGCGCCAGGGAGCACGGCACAACAAGCAGTGGCACCAAACGAGCGCAACAAAACAACACAGCACACAACAGCGCAACACCGGGCGGCACAACGCGCAGCAGCGCGGCGGAGCACCGCACCCAGGGACGCACAGCACGACACAGCACACGGCAACGCAGACCAAAACAGCAAACCACACCGCAAACAACCAAACCGGATGGCACGACCAGAGACACGGCACAACACGCAACAGCAACCAACAGCGCAGCCAACACACAAACAAACGCCCCAACAAACACCACATAGCGCACAGCAGCCCACAACACAGCAAGGCGAGGCACCACACACCGGGGGGGGCTGGGCAGCAGACGGCGAGAACCGCCGACAAGCGCCAAGCAGGCAAGCAGGAGCAAAGCAGCAGAAAGAAAAACGGAGCACCGAGCGGCAGCGGGAAAATCCGCGAGACACAGAAGAGGGGGGGGGGCAGCAACCACAAGGGAGCACCCAACGACCAGGCGGGAAACACGGAAGGACCGAGAGCGCACAGAGAGCCGAGCAGCAGGAGAAAAAAAAAAAAGAGGACGGGGGGGGGGGGGAAGCATACGGCGAGAACCGCCGACGAGAACCAAGCAAGAGGGCAAAGGAAAAGCAGCGGAGAAAAAAAAAGGGGGGGGGACCGGGCAACAGCGACGAAAACTGCGAGACACAAAGGGGGGGGGCAGCAATCACCAGGGAGCAGCCCAGGGCCAGGCGGGAAACACAAAAACACCGAGAGCGCACAGAGAGCCCAACGAGAGAAGAAAGAAAAAAACAAGAGGACTGGGGGGAGGGAAGCAGACGGCGAGAACCGCCGACGAGCACCAATCAAGAGGGCAAGGGCAAAGCAGCAGAGGCAAAAAAAAGGGGGGGGGGCACCGGGCAACAGCGATGAAAAGCGCGAGACACAAAGGGGGGCGGGGCAGCAACCACCAGGGAGGGGCCAACGGCCGGGCGGCAAACACAAAAGAACCGAAAGCAAAAGGGGAGCCGAGCAGCAGGAGACCAACAAAACAAACAAGAGGGAGGGGGGGGGGGCAGCGGACGGCGAGAACCGCCGACGAGCGCCAAGCAAGCAGGCAAGAGGGAAGCAGCAGAGGAAGAAAAAAGGGGGCGGGGCACCGAGCGGCAGCGAAGAAAACTGCGAGACACCAAAGGGGGGTTGGCGGGGCAGCAACCACCAGGGAGCAGCCAATGGCCAGGCGGAAAACACCAAAGCAGCGAGAGCGTACGAAGAGCCGAGAAGCGGGAGACAAACAAAACAAACAACACACAGCGCCAAGGCCCAGGGCATCCATGGCTGGAAACCAGAGAAAGCCAGAAACAACGGGGGCGCAAACAAAAAGGAAAAAAAAGGGAGGGAGGCAAGGGAAAGTAAGCGCCAAATCCCGGGGCACCCGGGGCCGGAAACCAGAGGAAGAAGGAGACAACAGAGGCGCGCACAGGGAACAAGGCAAGAAGAAAGAAGGCAAACAAAGGAACAGCAGCGGGACAACCCCAGCCTGGAGGGAACCAAGCAAAGCAGAAAGAAAAAGCGGCCAAAGGAAAGGTGAGGCGCACCAAAACGCGCCCGGGAGGCCGCCCCGCCCGACCCGGTCAAGGAGGACGAGCACACGCACACAGACGCGGGACCCGGGCGTGGCGTCCTCCGACCCGCAAGTTGAGGTGTCGGCGTCAATACGAAGGAGCCCCGGTGCACCGGCCGAATCCCCCGTTGAACGACGGACGGTACGGGAAACCGACGTGTCAGTGACCGGGACCACACACGCCAACCACCGCAGCGCACGTAGCCCAAGACGGACGCCGCAGGGACCCGCCAGGGACAACTTCATCGCGGGGACCCGAACGGGTACAACGCGCAGCGAGCCCAGCGCCCCAGCCTCAGCAGGGGCCAGCGGCAGGCAGAATGAGCCCGGTTCTCGGCCGCCCTCCGCTTGCCCCGCGCAGCCGCGCAGTAAAGCCGGGGACGCAAGCCCTCGGGCTGGGAAAAGGCACCACGGCGTCGCGAAAGCCAACTGGAGAACCGAGAGCGACCGGACCGGACGAGGCGCGGCGCACCACGCGGGGCCACGAGGACGCCACAAAGGCACGCCGCCGGCCGCACCAAGGAACACGGACAGGTGCCAAGCAACAATGGCCGCCGGGTGCCGCAAATGCGGAGAGCGCGCACAGCACGCAATGTACCACAGCACGAGAAGCGGTGCCAAGCAACACCAGCTGCCGTCCGGACGGACAAGTGCGCGCCCAGCAGCGAACTCAGCCCCTGCCGGCTACGGAACAGCCGCCGTTTGCATGGATGAGTGTGCGTCCGGAGGGTACCCAGCCCCTGCTGGCTACGAAACAACCGCCGTCCGGATGGACGAGTGCGCGCCCAGGGGGTACTCAGCCCCTGCCGGCTATGAACAGCCGCCGTCCGGATGGACGAGTGAGCAGCCCGCAGAGATGCCCTGCACTCGCAACCCACAGCGCAACACACGAGCGAGCACACCGGTGAACAGGAGCCAAGTGGCCCAGGACACCGCACACCCAGCTCAGGACACCGAGCAAGCACAACGGTGAACAGGAGCCAAGGGGCCTAGCACACTGTACACACAACACAACACAACACACCGAGCGAGCACACCGGTGAACAGGAGCGAAGTGGCCCAGGACACCACACACGCAACACAACCCATCAAGCGAGCACACCGGTGAACAGGAGCCAGGGGCCCAGGACACCGCACACGCAACACAACACACCGAGGGGGCACGCTGGTGAACAGTAGCCAAGTGGCCCAGGACACCGCATACGCAACACAAAACACCCAGGGGGCACACCGGTGAACAAGAGACAAGGGGCCCAGGACACCGTACATGCAAGACACAACACAGCGAACGGGCAAACCGGTGAACAGGAGCCAAGGGGCCCAGGACACCGTACAGGCACCACAACACACCGAGCGGGCACACCGGTTAACAGGAGCCAAGTGGCACAGGACACCGCACACGCGACACAGCACACCGGACGGGCACACCGGTGAATAGGAGCCAAGGGGCCCAGGACACCGTACACGCAACACAACACACCGAACGCGCACACCGGTGAAAAGGAGCCAAGCGGCCCAGGACACCGCACACGCAACACAGCACACCGGGCAGGCACACCGGTGAACAGGAGCCTAGTGGCCCAGGACACCGCACGAGCAAAGCAACGCACCGAGCGGGCGCACCGGTGAACAGGAAGCAAGTGGCCCAGAACACCGCACACGCAACACAACAAACCAGGCCGGCACACCGGTGCACAGGAGCCAAGTGGGGCAGGACGCCGGACACGCAACACAACACAACACACCGAGCGGGCACACCGGTGAACAGGAGGCAAGTGGCCTCGGACACTGCACACGCAACACAGCGCACAGAGCGGGAACACCGGTGAGCAGGAGCCACGTGGAACAGGACACCGCACGAGCAAAGCAACGCACTGAGCGGGCGCACCGGTGAACAGGAGCCAAGTGGCCCAGGACACCGCACACGCAACACAACAAACCAGGCGGGCACACCAGTGAACAGGAGCCAGGTGGCCCGGGACACCGCACACACGAAGCAACGCACCGAGCAGGCACACCGGTGAACAGGAGCCAGGTGGTCAAGGACGCCGCACACAGAACACAACACACCGAGCGGGCACACCGGCGAACAGGAGCCAAGTGGCCCAGGACACCGCACACACATGCACACGTAGGGCGGCAGAGGGACAGGAAAGAGCCAACACCCCATGGGTGGGACGCACTGGGGCGACCCAGCCGACCCACCGGGGCAGCAGCAGAGGCGGTATCCCAAGGCCACTGGTCCAAGCCCGGCAAGGATGCATCAGGGACCATGGCAAACGTCACCCAGAGCCATGGAAGCAACCGGTACACGGTCCAGGAGAGGGTCGTCTGCCAAGCAGCGAGGCCCCGCAACTCAAGCCACAAGAGTGAGGCCGTCGTACCGTAGACGAGCGGGAGCAATACCCCTGTTGGTGAGAGATACTCCACACGGCTTGGCAGCCACCAGAGCTGCCGCTGAAAGGAGGAGGCATGTGGCCCTACCCATGGACACATGTGGGGACACCCTCCCACCTGGGACACCTCGACTGGATGGCCGCAACACTGCCTCCGCAAGCACCTGCGGGAGCGGCTTAAGAGGCACCTGACCTAGGGCAGTGGGAGGGACAGGACGTCCCCTTGGTAAGACCTTCTTCCTGCATTGTCAAAAGAGGCATCCGGAGCTCCCGACGATACCTACCTACCTACCTACCTTGCATCATGGGTTCCTCTTTGATTCTTCTCTAAACATGAATGAATGTTCAAAGGAAGGAGGGATGATAGCTTACTTTGGGGAGCCATGTTAACCTGACAATCTTGAAAGTGTATGATTGGAAGAGAGAGCTCCCAAAGAGTATACCCGAAAGACATGGGAATTACCATAGGGATGCTCCAATCAGAAGTGAGATTACCGGGAGAGGGGTGAGTGGGCGCTGCATATCACCGTCCAGTTAGGTCACACATAGGGATGTACCAATGAGAAGCGAGTGTCAGAAAATTGCACTAGTCTGTCATCATCTAGTCCCTTTTGGCGAAAATCCGATGTTTTGGGTTATCTTCCAGCTGTCTTCTGCCGGGACATTGTGCGCAACTTGCACATCCACAGATTGAACGGTTTACAAACAACTTCAAGGGACAGATTGCAGAAAGGTCGCTGAATAGAATGCTTTGAGGACTGAATCCATTGAATAAACAATTCCCGGGGCCGATGTTGTGAACTCCCTATTCGGAGCTTGGGTGGACGTGCCTAATTATACTCACGGTGCATTCAATGTATGTTATTGATTCCATGAGAGGCTTTAACACCACTGTTGATGTGGTTGATGGACGAAGTTAAGTAGTATTTCTTTGATGGTAATGGTCGTCATTGATGCTTACTTTTCGATGAGTACAAAAAATCCTCACGTTCGTGATGTTGGTTATGCATACATCCATGGGCATTTCCAAATGCTTGTGTGTCCCATGATGTGCATAATGCATGAGGAATAGTAGACACATGAGTGTACATGGCATATATGAATGCTTTCTCTCCTATTCATGTGCTTGTCCAGTTTGCAATCAACTGTGTGCAAATTTCATGTTAACTCATATGCACATTTCTGGAGAACATTCAACCGGAGTTCAACTATATGGTGACATCCAGTTTCCATGTGTTGTTTTTTTCTTCAGACACTTTGTATATGTTTCACACATGTTGTACAAACAAGCTCACTATCATTTTGATATTATTTATCATTATAATTTGGTTTGACAGTTGTCATTTGAGACAACTTGTGCATACATAAGATTTGATTTCCATGTTCATATACTTTCATGTTCCCCTCACAGGACTTTCAATGTTATGTATTGCGTTGCAATGAAGTGGAAATCATAAGAAGTATAAGAGCCCAAGAGACCGAACACCCATCACCAGGTACACAAACAGGTACCGCAAAACAGTGACCCGTGTTGCGTTGACTTGTTGTGCGTTCTCAGGGTGTTGCAAAGATTGTTTTGATTTTGAATGTTATTTTGGCAGTAAAGAAAAGCATTTGGAAATTTTCGGGAAATATCCATTCGCGCGAGGGGCCCAACAATATTTAGAGTGATGGAGTCTCCAACCACTAGTAGAGGTACTCTATCATATGGTAGCAGTACAGGTGTTAAGCCGTTCCTTCCTGCCAAAATGGGCCAAAAAACGGACAACGGTCCATGGGTTGAATCAGGAGACACTGAGTTTGCGCTTTCTTTAGAAAGTATGACTCGACAGCGTTGGTTGTATAGTGGTGATGACAAGTTGGGTAAATTAACACTACGAGGAGTCAGTTAGGGTGAACCACAAACAAGACAACAACATGACGGCACCAGCGATGAAGATATGCTCTCTCGCTCGAAGGGTTTCCATGGCAAGGAACACCGCGTCCACGCAATTTTGAGTCCACAAATTTCAGAGCCACGTGGTGCGCTGTTCACGGAGGAGTTAGCTATCAAGGTCGCGAAAATGGTGCTCAAGGCTCAACAACGACGAGGAAGAAAAGTGTGAGAACGGAAGTAAGACGACTCGAAAAGGGGCGTCTCGCGTTCAAGTGGGCCAGGGTTGAACGCAAGGGCTCTTGAAGTGTGATAAGAAGAATTTCAAGCTTACAAAATCCACATGAAGGATGGAATGGACAAGATGAAGAAACAATTGGCAGTCTCTAAACAACCGGAGCTGGTTATTTCTTCTTCCTTGGAAAGTGACAACAGCGCTGCCGCTGCGAGCCTACAAAAACTTCTTGAAGGATATCAAACAACCATGGGGACACAGGAGACGTCTTTTGAACATATGCGCAGCGAGCTGGAGGCTTTCAAAAGGGGTCAAAATGCCGCACAAGAAACATCGTTGACTACCATTTTCAGTGAGGTTGAAAACCAGAAGAGCACTACGAACACACTGGTTGTCCAACTGGAGAATCAAATACAAGTCTTGCAAGCTGACAAGACACAAGTGCCAACGACAGCACATGTCAATGAATGCCTGCAAAAGGTGCAGACAGGGGTTGGGGAATCGGCCATTGTGCGCCAGTATGTGAAATACCGTGAGTAGGAAGGTGGATGCCACGGCCACACAGGAAGAGAACGACCACAGGGAATTGGAAGCGAAAATCAGTCTCCTGACAAGACAGGCCAAGTGGAGGGATACAAATGCCGAGGACATCGGGACTGACATGAGTCAGGCACGTCAAGACCTCCATGAACTCCAAGGACAACTACATCAAGTACAACCAAAGATGGCCCTTGATCATCAGGGCATCAGTCAAAAGCTGCTGACCAGCGAATTGTTTGTACAGCGTCATGGCAGCGAGACCAAGGCATCACTGGAGACCATTTTCAAGAGGCAAGATGAGATGGACGCCTGGATGACCCGGCAAGACAATGAAACCAGACAATTCCGCACAAAGGTGCAAGAGCGCCATGACGCCTTGGAGAGATGGCTTGAGGAGCATGATAACCGCCTGAAGTGGATTCGAAAAATGGGGCAGGATCACGGGGCCGAGTTTCTTTTGGGGGACACCCTGAAATAATGGAGTTGGTCAATGAGGTGAAGAAATATGCCAACAAGTCGCGGGGCAACGCCACTGATGCGGAGGGCCATGCAACCACCGGTACCACGTGACAGCAATTGGCACAGGCAGCACTGCACAATGTGAATTAGGTTCCCACGGTGGTCTCAACAAGAAAGGAGGCCATGGAAACAGAGATGGAGAATGTGAAGGCAAGGCTGCAGGGTATAGAAAAGTACGCACACGGCCAGACGCTTCTCAGATTGCAAGTGGCTGAGGGCATGGTCCAACGTGCTGAGCAGGCTTTGGCCAGCAGTGAGGCCACGAGACCTGGGCTGATGCCAGCGAGTTCGCTCAGGAGACATCAAAGAGGCTTGCCGCGATCGAAGATACCGTGAAGCGAGCTGAACAGCTCTATGCCAGATTACTTGACATGCAGAACAAGTCAGACGAGATCCAGGAACCGCACAAGGACACGATACAAGACAAAGACGGCAGAGATCAGTAGTCTGCAGCAACTCTGTCTTGAGTTGCGGAACCGGACAACGAAGGCAGAAGGAGAACCGTAGAACCACCCAGGTTGGTGTAAACAGAGATTTGAGATTAATGCAGTCAGCGTCAAGGAAGTGAAGCGTCAATTAGGCACTGAAGTTGATCAGCGAGTTGCGTTGGACAACAGTGTCTGCAAAATCTGACGCTGGTATGACCAACGGAAGGAAAAAATCGAGGCAATGGTGGACAAAATGCAGAAGGAGCGCAGTGATGAACGTGAGCGCCACAACCCCTGATGCTACCTTGAAGGTTTGAGGTTTGAGGTTTGATTTTGCGGGTACTGGACGCCTTTTGGCCCCAGGGGGCCACGTGATCGGCCCAGGTGATATCCTCCGCACCGGGTCCTAGTGGGGGGCCCTCCAAGACGCACCTCCTGCCTGGTAGCAGAGTCCCCCCGGTTCACAGGGCTCAGAGCCCTGTCCCTCCCCGGCTTCCCCTTTTCGCCACTCCCCGGTCAGTGCGTCAATTCGCAGCAGTGGCTGCGGGCGCTTACCCAGCGCGTCGCCAGGCCCGTGCTACTGGCTTTTCGCCAGTGGGACCCCCGTCAGCTGGCGCGGAGGCCGCCTAGCCCTGGGGCTGGTGCGTGGCGCTATGCGCCACCACTGCCTTGGCAAGCGCAGTGCCCTGGTCGTGTGTGTGCGGCACTCGCGGCCAGTTCGGGGGGGTTGGGGCCGGTGCCGGGTGTTGTGTCTCCCCTGTTTCTCCCTGCCCGCCCCGCGTTTCCTGTGCTGTGTGTGGCAGGCCGTCTCGTCTGGGTGTCCCTTATCCTCGCTCGCTGGTACGCCATTCCATGCGGTCTGTGCGTTCCACGAGCTCGGTCCGGTTGCCCTTCTGGTTTTCCCCGCGTGTCCTTTGTGTGTGTGTGCGCTTCCGCTCTCGCGGCGTCCGCGCCCCCCCCCTCCCCGGGTTGGTGTGGCGCGCGCACCTCGCGCGGTCCCGGTGCTGGGCGCTGGTAGGGCCGTTCCACTCGGTCCGTGCCCCTCCGGGTGTCCGGCCTCGGTCCCGTGCTCCGTTTCGCTTGCTATGGGGGGGGTGGCCCTGTCCCGTTTCTCCCTACCTGGCGTGGGGCTGCGCGCTCCCAGTGGGGTGGGTGCGGGCGTCGGGACCCGTCACCAACCCCACCGCGCGCTGTAGGGGCGGCACGAGGGCGCCCGGGGGGGGGCGCCTCTTGCCTGGGTGCGGGGCGCCCGGGGTCGGGCGCTCTCCCATCCCCGACCACTCTTCCTTTTGGGCGTGCGGCTGGGGCCCACTACCCACTGGCTGTGGGTGCAGGGGGTGCGGGCGCGGGGACCCGTCACGAAACCCGCAGCGCGCGCTCTTGCGAGCTGGCTTTGCGCGCTCCGGGGGCGGCATGAAGGTTCCCGGGGGGGGCGCCTCTTGCCTGGGTGTGGCGCGTCCGGGGTCGGGCGCTCTCCCACCCCCGACCACTCGTCCTTTCGGCCGTGCGGCCGGGGCCCACTACCCTGTGGCTGTGGCTGCAGGGGGTGCGGGCGTGGGGACCCGTCAACAACCCCACTGCGCGCTCTCTTCCGAGCCTGCTTTGCCCGCTGTGGGGCCGGCATGAGGGTGCCTGGGGGGACCCCCTCCTGCCTTGGTGTGGGGCGTCCGGGGTCCGGCGCTCTCCCACCCCCGACCACTCGTCCTTTCGGGCGTGCGGCCGGGGCCCACTACCCACTGGCTGTGGTTGCGGGGGGTGCGGGCATGGGGACCCGTCACCAACCCCACAGCGCGCGCTCTTGGGAGCTGGCTTTGCGCGCTCTGGGGGCGGTATAATGGTGCCCGGGGGGGGCGCCTCCTGCCTTGGTGTGGGGCGTCCGGGGTCGGGCGCTCTCCCAACCCCGACCACTCGTCCGTTCGGACGTGCGGCCGGGGCCCACTACCCACTGGCTGTGGGTGCCGGGGGTGCGGGCACGGGGACCCGTCACCAACCCCACAGCGCGCGCTCTTGCTAGGTGGCTTTGCGCGCTGTGGGGGCGGCATGAGGGTGCCCAGGGGGGATGCCTCCTGCCTGGGTGTGGGGCGTCTGGGGTCGGGCGCTCTCCGACCCCCGACCACTCGTCCTTGCGGGCGTGTGGCCGGGGCCCACTACCCACTGGCTGTTGCTGCGGCAGGTGCGGGCACGGGGACCCGTCACCAACCCCACAGCGCGCGCTCTTGTGAGCTGGCTTTGCGAGCTGTCTGGGCGGCATGAGGGTGACTGGGGGGGGCGCCTCCTGCCTGGGTGTGGGGCGTCCGGGGTCTGGCGCTCTCCCACCCCGGACAACTCGCCTTTTCGGGCGTGCGGCCGGGGCACACTACCCACTGGCTGTGGGTGCGGGGGGTTCGTTCGTGAGGACACGTCACCAACCCCGCAGCGCGCGCTCATGCGAGCTGGCTTTGCGCGCTGTGGGGGCGTCACGAGGGCGCCCGGGGGGGCGCCTCCTGCCTGGGTGTGGGGCGTCCTTGGACGAGCGCTCTCCCACCCCCGACCTCTCGTCCGTTCGGGCGTGCGGCCGGGGCCCACTACCCACTGGCTGTGGGTGCGGGGGGTGCGGGCATGGGGACCCGTCACCGATCCCACAGCGCGCGCTCTTGCGAGCTGGCGTTGCCCGCTGTGGGGGCGGCATGAGGGTGCTCCGGAGGGGCGACTCCTGCCTGGGTATGGGGTTTCCGGGGTTGGGCGCTCTCCCACCCCCGACCACTCTACATTTCGGGCGTGCGGCCGGGGCCCACTACCCACTGGCTGTGGGTGCGGGGGTTGTGGGCGTGGGGACCAGTCACCAGCCCCACAGCGCGCGCTCTTGCGAGCTGGCTTTGCGCGCTGTGGGGGCAGCACGAGGGCACCCGGGGGGGGCGCCTTCTGCCTGGGTGTGGGGCGTCCGGGGTCGGGCGCTCTCCCACCCTCGACCACTCGTCCGTTCGGGCGTGCGGCCGGGGCCCACTACCCACTGGCTGTGGGTGCGGGGGGTGCGGGCGTGGGGACCCGTCACCAACCCCACAGTGCGCGCTCTTGCGAGCTGGCTTTGCGCGCTGTGGGGGCGGCACGAGGGCCCTCGGGGGGGGCGCCTCTTGCCTGGATGTGGGGCGTCCGGGGACGGGCGCTCTCCCACCCCCGACCTCTCGTCTGTTCGGGCGTGCGGCCGGGGCCCACTACCCACTGGCTGTGGGTGCCGGGGGTGCGGGCGTGGGGACCCGTCACCAACCCCACAGTGCGCGCTCTTGCGAGCTGGCTTTGCGCGCTGTGGGGGTGGCACGAGGGCCCTCGGGGGGGGCGCCTCTTGCCTGGGTGTGGGGCGTCGGGGGACGGGCCCTCTGCCACTCCTGACCTCTCGTCCGTTCGGGCGTGCGGCCGGGGCCCACTACCCACTAGCGGTGGGTGCGGGGGCTGGGGGCATGGGGACCCGTCACCAACCCCACAGCGCGCGCTCCTGCGAGGTGGCGTTGCGCGCTGTGGGGGCAGCATTAGGGTGCTGGGGGGGGGCGCCTCTTGCCCCGATGCGGGGCGTCCGGGGTCGGGCGCTCTCCCAACCCCGACCACTCGTCCTTTCGGGCGTGCGGCCGGGGCCCACTACCCACTGGCTGTGGGTGAGGGGGGTGCGGGCACGGGGACCCGTCACCGACCCCACAGCGCGCGCTCTTGCGAGCTGGCTTTGCGCGCTGTGGGGGCGGGATGAGGGTGCCCGGGGGGGGCGCCTCCTGCCTGGGTGTGGGGCGTCCGGGGTCGGGCGCTCTCCCACCCCCAAACCACTCGTCCGTTCGGGCGTGCGGCCAGGGCCCACTACCCACTGGCTGTGGTTGCGGGGGTTGCAGGCACGGGGACCCGTCACCAACCCCACAGCGCGCGCTCTTGCGAGCTGGCTTTGCGCGCTGTGGGGGCGGCATGAGGGTGCCTGGGTGGGTCGCCTCTTGCCTGGGTGTAGGGCGTCCGGGGTCGGGCGCTCTCCCACCCCCAACCACTCGTCCGTTCGGGCGTGCGGCCGGGGCCCACTACCCACTGGCTGTGGGTGCGGGGGGTTCGGGCGGGGACCCGTCACCAACCCCACAGCGCGCACTCTTGCGGGTTGGCTTTGCGCGCTGTGGGGGCGGCATGAGGGTGCCCAGGGGGGGTGCCTCCTGCCTGGGTGTGGGGTGTCCGGGGTCGGGCGCTCTCCCACCCCCAACCACTTGCCCTTTCGGGCGTGCGGCTTGGGCCCACTACCCACTGGCTGTGAATGCGGGGGGTGCCGGCGTGGGGACCCGTCACCAACCCCACAGCGCGCGCTCTTGCGAGCTGGCGTTGCGCGCTGTGGAGGCGGCATGAGGGTGCTGGGGGGGGGCGCCTCTTGCCCCGATGTGGGGCGTCCGGGGTCGGGCGCTCTCCCACCCCCGACAACTCGTCCGTTCGGGCGTGCGGTTGGGGCCCACTACCCACTGGCTGTGGGTGCGGGGGCTGCGGGCGTGGGGACCCGTCATCAACCCCACAGCGTGCGCTCTTGCGAGCTGGCTTTGCGCGCTGTGGGGGCGGCATGAGGGTGCCCGGGGGGGGCGCCTTCTGCCTGGGTGTGGGGCGTCCGGGGTCGGGCGCTCTCCCACCCCCGACCACTCGTCCGTTCGGGCGTGCGGCCGGGGCCCACTACCCACTGGCTGTGGGTGCGGGGGGTGCGGGCGTGGGGACCCGTCACCAACCCCACAGTGCGCGCTCTTGCGAGCTGGCTTTGCGCGCTGTGGGGGCGGCACGAGGGCCCTCGGGGGGGGCGCCTCTTGCCTGGATGTGGGGCGTCCGGGGACGGGCGCTCTCCCACCCCCGACCTCTCGTCTGTTCGGGCGTGCGGCCGGGGCCCACTACCCACTGGCTGTGGGTGCCGGGGATGCGGGCGTGGGGACCCGTCACCAACCCCACAGTGCGCGCTCTTGCGAGCTGGCTTTGCGCGCTGTGGGGGCGGCACGAGGGCCCTCGGGGGGGGCGCCTCTTGCCTGGGTGTGGGGCGTCGGGGGACGGGCCCTCTGCCACCCCCGACCACTCGTCCGTTCGGGCGTGCGGCCGGGGCCCACTACCCACTAGCGGTGGGTGCGGGGGCTGGGGGCATGGGGACCCGTCACCAACCCCACAGCGCGCGCTCCTGCGAGGTGGCGTTGCGCGCTGTGGAGGCGGCATTAGGGTGCTGGGGGGGGGCGCCTCTTGCCCCGATGCGGGGCGTCCGGGGTCGGGCGCTCTCCCAACCCCGACCACTCGTCCTTTCGGGCGTGCGGCCGGGGCCCACTACCCACTGGCTGTGGGTGAGGGGGGTGCGGGCACGGGGACCCGTCACCGACCCCACAGCGCGCGCTCTTGCGAGCTGGCTTTGCGCGCTGTGGGGGCGGGATGAGGGTGCCCGGGGGGGGCGCCTCCTGCCTGGGTGTGGGGCGTCCGGGGTCGGGCGCTCTCCCACCCCCAAACCACTCGTCCGTTCGGGCGTGCGGCCGGGGCCCACTACCCACTGGCTGTGGTTGCGGGGGTTGCGGGCACGGGGACCCGTCACCAACCCCACAGCGCGCGCTCTTGCGAGCTGGCTTTGCGCGCTGTGGGGGCGGCATGAGGGTGCCCAGGGGGGGTGCCTCCTGCCTGGGTGTGGGGTGTCCGGGGTCGGGCGCTCTCCCACCCCCAACCACTTGCCCTTTCGGGCGTGCGGCTTGGGCCCACTACCCACTGGCTGTGAATGCGGGGGGTGCCGGCGTGGGGACCCGTCACCAACCCCACAGCGCGCGCTCTTGCGAGCTGGCGTTGCGTGCTGTGGAGGCGGCATGAGGGTGCTGGGGGGGGGCGCCTCTTGCCCCGATGTGGGGCGTCCGGGGTCGGGCGCTCTCCCAGCCCCGACAACTCGTCCGTTCGGGCGTGCGGCCGGGGCCCACTACCCACTGGCTGTGGGTGCGGGGGCTGCGGGCGTGGGGACCCGTCATCAACGCCACAGCGTGCGCTCCTGCGAGCTGGCTTTGCGCGCTGTGGGGGCGGCATGAGGGTGCCCGGGGGGGGCGCCTTCTGCCTGGGTGTGGGGCGTCCGGGGTCGGGCGCTCTCCCACCCCCGACCACTCGTCCGTTCGGGCGTGCGGCTGGGGCCCACTACCCACTGGCTGTGGGTGCGGGGGGTGCGGGCGTGGGGACCCGTCACCAACCCCACAGTGCGCGCTCTTGCGAGCTGGCTTTGCGCGCTGTGGGGGCGGCACGAGGGCCCTCGGGGGGGGCGCCTCTTGCCTGGATGTGGGGCGTCCGGGGACGGGCGCTCTCCCACCCCCGACCTCTCGTCTGTTCGGGCGTGCGGCCGGGGCCCACTACCCACTGGCTGTGGGTGCCGGGGGTGCGGGCGTGGGGACCCGTCACCAACCCCACAGTGCGCGCTCTTGCGAGCTGGCTTTGCGCGCTGTGGGGGCGGCACGAGGGCCCTCGGGGGGGGCGCCTCTTGCCTGGGTGTGGGGCGTCGGGGGACGGGCCCTCTGCCACCCCTGACCTCTCGTCTGTTCGGGCGTGCGACCGGGGCCCACTACCCACTGGCTGTGGGTGCGGGGGGTGCGGGCATGGGAACCCGTCACCAACTCCACAGCGCGCGCTCTTGCGAGCTGGCTTTGCGCGCTGTGGGGGCGGCATGAGGGTGCCCGGGGGGGGGCGCCTCCTGCCTGGGTGTGGGGCGTCCGGGGTCGTGCGCTCTCCCACCCCCAACCACTCGTCCGTTCGGGCGTGCGGCCGGGGCCCACTACCCACTGGCTCTGGTTGCGGGCTGTGCGGGCACGGGGACCCGTCACCAACCTCACAGCGCGCGCTCTTGCGAGCTGGCTTTGCGCGCTGTGGGGGCGGCATGAGAGTGTCCGGGTGGGGCGCCCCCTGCCTGGGTGTAGGGCGTCCGGGGACGGGCGTTCTCCCACCCCCGACCTCTCGTCTGTTCGGGCGTGCGGCCGGGGCCCACTACCCACTGGCTGTGGGTGCCGGGGGTGCGGGCGTGGGGACCCGTCACCAACCCCACAGTGCGCGCTCCTGCGAGCTGGCTTTGCGCGCTGTGGGGGCGGCACGAGGGCGCGCGGGGGGGGCGCCTCTTGCCTGGGTGTGGGGCGTCGGGGGACGGGCCCTCTGCCACCCCTGACCTCTCGTCTGTTCAGGCGTGCGGCCGGGGCCCACTACCCACTGGCTGTGGGTGCGGGGGGTGCGGGCATGGGAACCCTTCACCAACGCCACAGCGCGCGCTCTTGCGAGCTGGCTTTGCGCGCTGTGGGGGCGGCATGAGGGTGCCCGGGGGGGGCGCCTCCTGCCTGGGTGTGGGGCGTCCGGGGTCATGCGCTCTCCCACCCCCAACCACTCGTCCGTTCGGGCGTGCGGCCGGGGCCCACTACCCACTGGCTCTGGTTGCGGGCTGTGCGGGCACGGGGACCCGTCACCAACCTCACAGCGCGCGCTCTTGCGAGCTGGCTTTGCGCGCTGTGGGGGCGGCGTGAGGGTGCCCGGGTGGGGCGCCTCCTGCCTGGGTGTAGGGCGTCCGGGGTCGGGCGCTCTCCCACCCCCACCCACTCGTCCATTCGGGCGTGCGGCCGGGGCCCACTACTCACTGGCTGTGGGTGCGGGGGGTTATGGCGGGGACCCGTCACCAACCCCACAGCGCGCACTCTTGCGGGCTGGCTTTGCGCGCTGTGGGGGCGGCATGAGGGTGCCCGGGGGGGGTGTCTCCTGCCTCAGTGTGGGGTGTCCGGGGTTGTGCGCTCTCCCACCCCCTACCACTTGTCCTTTCGGGCGTGCGGCTGGGGCCCACTACCCACTGGCTGTGGATGCGGGGGGTGCCGGCGTGAAGACCCGTCACCAACCCCACAGCGCGCGCTCTTGCGAGCTGGCTTTGCGCGCTGTGGGGGCGGCACGAGGGCACCCGGGGGGGGGCGCCTCTTGCCTGGGTGTGAGGCGTCCGGGGACGGGCGCTCTCCCACCCCTTACCACTCGTCCGTTCGGGCGTGCGGCCCAGGCCCACTAACCACTGGCTGTGGGTGCGGCGGGTGCGGGCACGGGGACCCGTCACCAACCCCTCAGCACGCGCTCTTGCGAGCTGGCTTTGCGCGCTGTGGGGGCAGCATGAGGGTGCCCGGGGGGGGCGCCTCTTGCCTGGTGGTGGGGCGTCCGGGGTCGGGCGCTCTCCCATTTACGACCACTCGTCCTTTCGGGCGTGCGGCCAGGGCCCACTACCCACTGGCTGTGGGTGTGGGGGGTGCCGGCGTGGGGACCCGTCACCAACGCCACAGCGCGCGCTCTTGCGAGCTGGCTTTGTGCGCTGTGGGGGTGGCGAGAGGGTGCCTGGGGGGGGCACCTCTTGCCTGGGTGTGGGGCGTCCGGGGACGGGCGCTCTCCCACCCCCGACCACTCGTCATTTTGGGCGTGCGGCCGGGGCCCACTACCCACTGGCTGTGGGTGCGGGGGCCGCGGGCCTGGGGACCCGTCACCAACCCCACAGCGCGCGCTCTTGCGAGCTGGCTTTGCGCGCTGTGGGGGCGGCACGAGGGCGCCCGGGGGCGGCGCCTCTTGCCTGGGTGTGGGGCGTCCGGGGACGGGCGTTCTCCCACCCCCGACCTCTCGTCTGTTCGGGCGTGCGGCCGGGGCCCACTACGCACTGGCTGTGGGTGCGAGGGGCTGCGGGTGTGGGGACCCGTCACCAACCCCACAGTGCGCGCTCTTGCGAGCTGGCTTTGCGCGCTGTGGGGGCGGCATGAGAATGCCCAGGGGGGGCGCCTCTTGCCTGGATGTGGGGCGTCCGGGGTCGGGCGCTCTCCCAACCCCGACCACTCGTCCGTTCGGGCGTGCGGCCGGGGCCCACTACCCACTGGCTGTGGGAGCGGGGGGTGCGGGCGTGGGGACCCGTCAGCCACCCCACAGCGCGCGCTCTTGCGTGCTGGCTTTGCGCGCTGTGGGGGCAGCATGTGGGTCCCTGGGGGGGGCGCCCCTTGCCTGGATGTCGGGCGTCCGGGGACGGCGCGCTCTCCCACCCCCGACCTCTCGTCCGTTCGGGCGTGCGGCCGGGGCCCACTACCCACTGGCTGTGGGTGCCAGGGGTGCGGGCGTGGGGACCCGTCACCAACCCCACAGCGCGCGCTCCTGCGAGCTGGCTTTGCGCGCTGTGAAGGCGACATGACGGTGCCCAGGGGGGGCGCCTCTTGCCCTGGGGGTGGGGGCGTCCGGGGACGGGCGCTCTCCCACCCCCCACCTCTCATTTGTTTGGGCGTGCGGCCGGGGCCCACTACCCACTGGCTGTGGATGCGGGGGGTGCGGGCGTGGGGACCCGTCACCAACCCCACAGCGCGCGCTCTTGCGTGCTATGGGGGCGGCATGAGAGTGCCCGGGGGGGGGCCCTCTTGCCTGGGTGTGGGCCGTCCAGGGGCGGGCGCTCTCCCACCCCCGACCACTCGTCCGTTCGGGCGTGCGGCCCAGGCCCACTACCCACTGGCTGTGGGTGCGGCGGGTGCGGGCACGGGGACCCGTCACCAACCCCTCAGCACGCGCTCTTGCGAGCTGGCTTTGCGCGCTGTGGGGGCAGCATGAGGGTGCCCGGGGGGGGCGCCTCTTGCCTGGTGGTGGGGCTTCCGGGGTCGGGCGCTCTCCCATTTACGACCACTCGTCCTTTCGGGCGTGCGGCCAGGGCCCACTACCCACTGGCTGTGGGTGTGGGGGGTGCCGGCGAGGGGACCCGTCACCAACGCCACAGCGCGCGCTCTTGCGAGCTGGCTTTGTGCGCTGTGGGGGTGGCACGAGGGTGCCTGGGGGGGGCACCTCTTGCCTGGGTGTGGGGCGTCCGGGGACGGGCGCTCTCCCACCCCCGACCACTCGTCATTTTGGGCGTGCGGCCGGGGCCCACTACCCACTGGCTGTGGGTGCGGGGGCCGCGGGCCTGGGGACCCGTCACCAACCCCACAGCGCGCGCTCTTGCGAGCTGGCTTTGCGCGCTGTGGGGGCGGCACGAGGGCGCCCGGGGGCGGCGCCTCTTGCCTGGGTGTGGGGCGTCCGGGGACGGGTGTTCTCCCACCCCCGACCTCTCGTCCGTTCGGGCGTGCGGCCGGGGCCCACTACGCACTGGCTGTGGGTGCGAGGGGCTGCGGGTGTGGGGACCCGTCACCAACCCCACAGTGCGCGCTCTTGCGAGCTGGCTTTGCGCGCTGTGGGGGCGGCATGAGAATGCCCGGGGGGGGCGCCTCTTGCCTGGATGTGGGGCGTCCGGGGTCGGGTGCTATCCCACCCCCGACCACTCGTCCGTTCGGGCGTGCGGCCGGGGCCCACTACCCACTGGCTGTGGGAGCGGGGGGTGCGGGCGTGGGGACCTGTCAGCCACCCCACAGCGCGCGCTCTTGCGTGCTGGCTTTGCGCGCTGTGGGGGGAGCACGTGGGTCCCTGGGGGGGGCGCCTCTTGCCTGGATGTCGGGCGTCCGGGGACGGCGCGCTCTCCCACTGCCGACCTCTCGTCCGTTCGGGCGTGCGGCCGGGGCCCACTACCCACTGGCTGTGGGTGCCAGGGATGCGGGCGTGGGGACCCGTCACCAACCCCACAGCGCGCGCTCTTGCGAGCTGGCTTTGCGCGCTGTAAAGGCGGCACGAGGGTGCCCAGGGGGGGCGCCTCTTGCCCTGGGGGTGGGGGCGTCTGGGGACGGGCGCTCTCCCACCCCCCACCTCTCATTTGTTTGGGCGTGCGGCCGGGGCCCACTACCCACTGGCTGTGGATGCGGGGGGTGCGGGCGTGGGGACCCGTCACCAACCCCACAGCGCGCGCTCTTGCGTGCTATGGGGGCGGCATGAGATTGCCCGGGGGGGGGCCCTCTTGCCTGGGTGTGGGGCGTCCTGGGACGGGCGCTCTCCCACCCCCAACTTCTCGTCCTTTCGGGCGTGCGGCCGGGGCCCACGACCCACTGGCTGTGGGTGCGGGGGGTGCGGCCGTGGGGACCCGTCACCAACCCCACAGCGCGCGCTCTTGCGAGCTGGCTTTGTGCGCCGTGGGGGCGGCACGAGGGCGCCCGGGGGGCGGGCGCCTCTTGCCTGGGTGTGGGGCGTCCGTGGACGGGCCCTCTCCCACCCCCGACCACCCGTCCCTTCGGGCGTGCGGCTGGGGCCCGCTTCCCACTGGCCCTGGGTGCGGTGTGCGGGCGTGGGGGCACGGCTGTCCTTGGCACCTTGTCCCGTGCCGCGGTTCGTCGTGTGTTGTGCGAGCTTCCCGGGTTTACGGCACCCAGTGGCCGTTGTGGCTTGGCACCTGTCCTCGTGCCGTGGTTGTGGCCGGCGGCGTGCCTCTCTGGCGTGCCTCGTCGCCCCGCGTTGGTGCGTCGCTCCTCGTCCGGTCCGGTCGCTCTCCGTGCTCCGGTAGGCTTTCCCGTCGACGTGGTGCCTTCCCCCAGCCCCGGGGCTGTCGTCCCTGGTCTTACTGGGTGGCTGCGCGGGGCACGTGGAGGCCGGCCGACAGCCAGGCTCATTGTGCCTGCCGCTGGCCCCTGCCGAGGCAAGGGCGCTGGGCGCGCTCCACGTCGTACCCGTTCGGGGCCCCGCGATTGGGTTGTCCCTGGCTGGTCCCTCCGGCTTCGGTCTTGGGCTGCGTGCCCAGCGGTGGTTTGGCGTGTGTGGACCCGGTCACTGACGTGTCCGGATCTCTGTACTGTCCCTCTTGCGACGGGGGACTCGTCCGGTGCACTGGGGCTGTTTCGTTTGGACGCCGACACCGCCTCTTTCGGGTCGGAGGACGCCACACCCGGGTCCCGCGCGTGTGTGCATGTGCGTGCCTTTCTTGGCCGGGTCGGGCGGGCTGGCCTCCCGGGCGCGTTCTGGTGCGCCTCACCTTTCCTTTGGCCGTCCTTGGTGCGCTCTTTGCTTGTTTGGCCCCCTCCCGGCCCGGGCTGCCACGTTTGTGGTTGTTGTCGGGTTTTTTTTTTCTTTCTTTTCTCCTTCCCCCCCCTCGTTGCCCCCCGGTTGTGTCCTGCTCTGCTTGTTTTCCGGCCCCGGGTGCCTTGGGCCTTGGAGTCTTGTCCCCCCCCCCCCTTTTCTTGTTCTTTTTTTTCCCTCCCCCCCCCTTTGTGTGCCCCGTTGTCTCCTGCTTTGCTTTGCCACGATTGAAGATACCGTGAAGCGAGGTGAACAGCTCTATGCCGGATTACTTGACATGCAGAACAAGTCAGACGAGATCCGGGACCAGCAAAAGGACACGGTACGAGACAAATACGGCAGAGATCAGTAGTCTGCAGCAACTCTGTCTTGATTTGCGGAACCGGACAACGAAGGCAGAAGGAGAACCGTAGAACCACACAGGTTGGTGTAAAGAGAGATTTGAGATTGATACAGTCAGCGTCAAGGAGGTGAAGCGTCAATTAGACACTGAAGTTGATCAGCGAGTTGCGTTGGACAACAGTGTCTGCAAAATCTGACGCTGGTATGACCAACGGAAGGAAAAAATCGAGGCAACGGTAGACAAAATGCAGAAGGAGCGCAGTGATGGACGTGAGCCCCACAATCCCTGATGCTACCTTGAAGGGAGATGTAGACACTGAAAGACCTACTCTCTTTTCAAAGAGTTGAATGAACAACGACAACAACAGACTTCGATGGGCCATATATGGGAGCGTCTTGTCACCATTGACGATCCGTCTCAGGACAACTTTTTCAATTTTGCAATTTGACACTTTTTATCAGGACCCCATTTTAACTTGCAGTAGACCATATTGGTCAACTTGATGCACTTTCAAGTAATAGCTAACACCCTTTCAGGGACAGTGTGATGAACTCATAATGGTTTGACATAAAGGAATGCAACTTGTGGACCTCCTTGGAGGATGGGTAATCCTTGCAGTACGAAGTAATCAACATTGACAATGTGCCCTTCAATGGAAAATGTTGCTACATGTGCACTTCTACAAAGAAAAAGGGCTCACAGTAGCCTCATTATTCAAGGAGCAAAGAGTGAGGAATCAACATGCTTTTATAATCTTGGCCGGTCCAGGTCAGAATGGATAGGGCGGTGCTGCATATATCTAGTCCCCATATCCTTCGTCGGGCATCAGGTGCTACATATTCATGTTTACATCATTTTAGCTTTGACAATGAATATCGCTATGCCCCTAGTCACTACAGTGGAAATAAACTTTCTTGGCCGATGCCGGCCATGTCACTTTGGCTGTTTCGGGCAAAAAGTGATGTAGATGAAAGACTCACGTATGTCTCTTCTGTGTTAGTAGCAAACTACAAACGAAGACCTGTTTGGCCAGAACCATCTAAAAACCTTGGATGTTGAGAATGTACTGTTGAGAATCTTCACCGAAATGGGCCAAGACTTGAATCAATTTTCGCATCGACGGGCCTGTGGCGCGCGGCGGCCACTGTAGAAAGTCCACGTTTTCTCAGATTTCTGTGTGAAATATCGTGAAAAATTCCGGCTGAAATCCAAACATGAAGTAACCAAGTGGCATCGTCGACCCATAGGTACGCCGGATAGGTTTTCCCCTTTCACAACTCTTTGATTCCCATCGTCAAAGCTTCAAAGGTTCGAACCATTAGACCCGGATTCAGCGGGTAACTCATGATGGTTTGTAATACCCTTGCTCGTGCCCTCAGGGGACCAACGCAAACTTCAGACCAAAGGTCCGAACACAATGGGGATGAGGAACCCATCGTATAAGGTGGTTTCACCAAAGGGGAGGACATAAAAGTAGTGAACGAACTTGACAGAACAGCCATGGGAGTCCCCTTGTGAAGCCGAACAAGTACCACACTATGACTCTTCCCTTCACCTCATCAGAGGCACCTTTAGGGGGTGACGCACAACAAGGGTAGGTCCAACACAACGAATCCTACCAAGAAGGTCCCATTTTGTGCAAGATAAAAACCCTTTTTGGGGCCAAAAGAGGGTTGTTGTGTGGCTAAAATGACCTCAAAATGGCTGAACCCTCAACCTCCTGGCCAAGCCTGGTGCGTTTCAAGCTTTGACAAGATTGAGAATCAGTTCTATACAAAGCATCATGGGTAAACCCATCTATAGTGAAAAACACTGTCGCCGGCAATCACAGGAAGGTCATTGACGTTTGAGAAACGCTGACACGAGACATTAGTGACGATTTGATGTGGTTTTGTTGGCTGAAGCTTTGTAAAACTGCTAGAAACTATCAGTTTTTCCAATTCAGAGCGCGCGCGCCGCAGTTGGGAATGTCGGCGACAGCTCCCCAGAGGAGGACATTGTTTTACAGCCAGTGTGAATGCTGTGGCTCGGGGCTCAATTGCGTGTTTTTTGTTAAAAATGTTCCATTTCCGCCAAGGCATTTGGGCCGGAACCAGCCAAGTGCGTCCCCTATCAGAAATTGACCCTACATGGAAAGAATGGATACCAACCTTGCATCTGGGAACATCCTTGGCCGGAATCGGCCAAAGATGCTTGGCCGGAATCGGCCAAGAAATTCCATTTCGTCCATAACGTAGTGAGATAATTATATTGACCTTCACAGTTACAGTGTGAGACATAACAATGCTTGTCCCCTACAACTCATCAATTGGTTTACTGGTAGTATTTGGCTGGAGACTTTTGTATCTTGGACTAAAGCGGCCAAGATTTGACAAACAGGTTGCATTATCATTAGAGAGTCCCTGGAGCCTCAACATGTGGGGCTCTCTTTGGTGTTTCTCCTTGTGCAATTGTGAATTTATCTATTTAATTCACCTGCTAATATTCGTTCCACTCCCACATGTCTCATAGACAGGAGTTCTAACTCAAATTTATCATTACCCTCAGGGGTACCTTTCACTTTCATCCCTTGGCCAACACATCAGGCTACAAATCTTGGCTGGTTCAGGCCAAGTTGTTTTTAAGTTGTTTGCATATAGCAAGGCAATAGAGGAAAATACAAGAGTAAGAATATCTTGGTCGGTTCAGGCCAAACGTTAGGATCTGAGATGAGCAAATATTTGCTTATAGGCTGCTTCTGCTTTACTTTATTGGTGATAAACCACACTTTTCATATGAACCACCAAAAAAAAGCCAAAAACGAAATTTGTCATTGACACTCAGGATGTAGCACATAGGGGGGCTCCTGAGAGAAAGAAATTTTGTGCAATTTTCTTTTTGGGTCCAATGTGCCGTAGAGGACTGCCCCCTAGAGGGGCATTTCTGGAGAGGAGGATTGTGTTTTCCAATTCTTGCCTAAGTGGGGGCATCAATGGGGACCTGCCCCCGGCCAAAATTAGACCATACAAGACAGAACATCAGCATTGCTGATTGCCAGACAAACGTTGCGTATTGGCGTTCTGTTGCACACGTTGACGCGTTCCCGTCGGGGGCCGGCCACGGGACGCTGCGGTGACACGCACAGGTGAGCAGGCAGGCAAGGCACTACGCTCACAAGGGCATCAATACGCTCGTGTCATGTGACAAAGCGTTTCAGAATCCTTGCCACTCTGAAATGAGGGAACGAAAGTATGTACAGCAACACATCAGGATATGTACACATGGGGTTAAGACTGGACTGGGGTAAGGGCATTACAGGACAATAGACACTCAGTCCCAACTCATATCCCAATCCCAGGTCCGACCCTCTCAGTGGCTGGTGGGGGCGGGGGCTCAAACACAAACCATGCCCTGCTCAGTCCGGACCCTGAAACCCTGCCAATGGGAGAGGTGTCCCGCCCAGCCACAGGCGAGTTCCTGGGAACCAAGTCGCTCCAAGGTCAATCGACAGTAACTCCCTCCCTATGCTCCCTTAGCGGCAGGTCCCAACTTCCCATCTGAGCCAGAGATGTGGCCCCGCCATTATCACCCAGGAGTTGGTAGCTGAAAATGGGCTGTTCCAGCCCAAACTGAAATTAACTCAAAAATCCCCAAAATTGACCCCTCGTCCGGATCCGCCAGAGGTAGGGACGAGGCAACTGACCCTATGCCTTTCGAGTACGAATTTTCTGGAACCCTCACCCCACCTGGTTCCCTCTGAGATTCCAACATCAGGGCAACACGGATGAGTCAAGTGGGGTCATGATGCCAAAATCACCAAAATTGGCGTCATCCCCACGCGTGGCTCGCCTGGCCAAGGTAAGGCCAATGACTCACAGGGTAGGAGGCAGGACCTAGGACTAATATCTGAGCGTACGACTTGGAATTGGGTCCGGGCTCACCATGGGCTTAGAGGAATGGGGCCGCCAATTGACCACACGGAAGGGGGAAATTGGGGTCCCAAAATGGGGTCATTTTGGCTGCTTGAAATGAGCCAAAATTCGGTGTGCTCCTAATAGTATATCTCCACGCCGGCTTGGAGATCGGATCTGCCATCCCATACGCGATCCACCAGGAGTCCAATGGAGACTCCCATGCCCTTGGCTCTCAAAGATCTCCATGCCACCTGGCGTGGTGACGATCCCAATTGGGTCCACAAATGTCAAAATTGCAAAATTGCCCACACTCACTTTGGGCTAGCGCCTTAACGAAGGTGGCTCCGCTTCGCCCACGTGGTGTGTGGACCATGGGG
The DNA here is from genome assembly GCA_964036045.1 of Eutreptiella sp. 'Long Island Sound 2002'. Classification (NCBI taxonomy): domain Eukaryota; phylum Euglenozoa; class Euglenophyceae; order Eutreptiales; family Eutreptiaceae; genus Eutreptiella; species Eutreptiella sp. 'Long Island Sound 2002'. The sequence goes on along the minus strand of OZ038378.1, from coordinate 130,780,056 downwards.
ACCATTACCCATAGCACCCATGTCACATATGGTCCATTGGTCCATGCGTCCGGCGTGCACGAGGGTTAGAACATAGTGCACGGCGGGCAGCAAAAGTGGAAAATTGCTCAAAATGGCCAAAAATGCGCACACTCATGGTTGGGGCAAATGAGGCACATGCCCGACTCAGACCGGAGTGTGCCATAGGATTGGTATCAAGTCATGTGTGTCCAACATATCTTTTGGGCGTTGCCCAACTCTCCCGGTATTGGGAATGGCAGGCTCGCCAAGTGAGCCCATGATTTGGGATAGTCCCAAATCGCCAACATGGCGGCCACGGTATGCCAAGTCCAAGAGGAGTTATCCGCCGGGTTCAAGATATGTTGGGCACTGAAGTATGTGCCTACATATCACACATGGGGCATGATGTCAATTGAGCGCAACGTTGAGATACACGGTTGCCACTTGACATCATGACGGGCCAAAAACGGCAAAATTGGTACAAAGACACACAAAAGTGCCTTGAACGGCACACAATTATATTATAATATCTTCGGATTGGATCGTGCAATCAACTAATCCCTCTAAACACAATGACTTGACACCAATGACCTTCGATCCCACATATGTGCTCCACTTGGGGCGCCTTGAAAGGTTACGAGCGCTACTTCCCAAGTGGGCACATGAAAATATGGAAAATTGCAAAACACACACCTTGCTCCCAACGCATCGCTTTGGGATCGCCACACAAGCTTCCCTTCACGAAGGTTAGGCTTGCAATTGATCGTGGGAAGTACGGATAAAGGGCTTACACAATATGAGGTCCATTGGCGGGTTCAGCTTGGAGCAATGGACTCGCCATATGGGCATGCAACACAACACATGGCACATACCACATATTGCCCAAAAAGGTAGCTTCCACCACGATATGTCATGCCCCTCCAAGGACATAACTTTGTGTCAATCGCTCATAGGAACTCAAGAAAGGTTCCTATGCAACACCAACACTTGCGCGCTACACTCGAAGGTTATCCTAACGCACGCAATATCATGGCCAAAGAGTTATAACGCAAACTCTACCCTCTTGACCATGATCCATTACGCTAGCGCGCACGTGTGGAAACGCAAGGCGTATAATGCTTCCCAAATTACGTCGGGAGTATTGTGAATACATCCCACGTTTCCTTATCGTCAATACTCCCAAGCAGCACGAGATATGACCCTCACAAGTGGCGTCACGAATCAACTTTGTTTTGCCCATATCTCTGAGTCAAATGGAGGGCAAGATAAAAGGGAAGTTGATTCGTGCATAGGGAAGCACGTAGGTCCACTCAAAAGAGGTCAAATCAAGTGCGGGGATGTCGAAGTCGAAAATCCGATTTCGACATCCTGAAAAATTCGGATTAAGGTTGCGAGTGTAAGATGTGAAAATTGCGGAAGCGTCCATGCAGTTCCTGAAGGCTTTGGAGCCTTCGTGACGGATTGCGTTAAAATTTCCATTATAAACAGTTAAACTGGCGGTTACGGTAAAGTCGCGATCCAACCGCCAGCAGTCAAAACAGTGAATATCAGAACGGAAGCGTAAAAATTGACGGAAACAATATGAAAATAAAACCCTGTTGATTCCTGATATTCTGATATACAAATCTCCGCTGGCGGTGCATCGGTTGCCGATGCGGGGCTTTACGGCACGGAACGGAGCGTCAACGGGCGTCTTCCCTTCCGTACATGGGGTTAGTGGACCGGAGACCGGTTGTATGCCGTAACCTAGCCATGGGGTTCTGGGTACCGCTTCACCCCCCTCCTTAGAGCAAACCCTGGGGGGGGCTCGATAACACCCACGCATGGCAGCGGGTACCCAGGACCACTTCCTGAAAGGGGGGGGGTGTCACATCCTCACATCAGTAAGTCACAGTAGGATAGGTATGATGCTGTATAAGCTCGTAGCACATGTATAGTATCCAGTATCAAGTATCAAGTCCCGGGTCCTGGCGGCGAATGTTCGGCATCCAAAGGACCCGTTAACCCTTACCAGGCGCAACGGGTGCCGGCTGCCACGGTCACCACCACAGTGGCAGTGGCATACACGGCCAACATAGGCGACACACGACGACCGAGGTGGTCCCACAGGTCGAGAGCGACCACAAAGATCCATCAGGCTACCCCAAGCTTCCCAAGGCACGCCGACTGGGGAGAGTCCCCACGGGTCCTTCCTCGGGCGCACCATGTCCATATCCATACGACGCGAGTCCAGAGTGCCATAGTCGAACTCCTTAAGAACCCCAGATCTTAAGGGAACTCCTCCTGAAGGGATCGGGCATCAAGGCCGTCTTTTCCCTCGCCCTACTGCCACGAAGGCCATACATGAGGGAGTCCTCATGCAGTGTGGGCGGAGGCGTCGACTCCTCAAACCACCAGTTTCCCAGGCAGACTGACCGAGGTCAGGAGCACCGGAGGCCGCCATCCGAATGCAAGTGCGTCTGCGAATCGGTAGGCTCACACTGGGACTGACAGTGGCGGACCGCTGGGAGTGTAGTCAGGCAACTGGGCTTCCCGCCTGGCGCCATCAGTATCTCCACACATCACAGCGAATAGGGCAACACGGTATCAGGAGCACTCAAACAGTAGAATCTGTAATCAAGTACTGGTCCAGGCTGGACCAGGCTGTAAGAACATGTACACGGCGACTCAGGGCGCCTCTGTATCCCGATTCGTGGTGAAAAACAGTCCATCTCTCAGCGATGGGCTGATGACACTTAACATACAGATGCACATATCCTGGAGGGCAGAAAAACAAGCAATAATCTGGGTAAATAGGCATGTAAACACGCTCTGGACAGAGCGCCAAACCACGCCACGGTCAGGATAAGGCAATGCAGGAGGGTGGACAGGAAAACGCCTGAGTTCAGGCCATATATAGTCAGCTGACACACGTCGACTGGTCTGGATTCCGCAAGTGCCATGGAACCAGACCACACACCAAAAATTCGCAATGCCGATGACAGCGGCATCCGTTGCGCAACGTCGTATGGGCTTCAAGGCCCCAAGAGCTCAGAAAAATGAAGGTCAGTCGCCCTACCTGGTTTCCCATGATTCAGCAGGTGGGGAGTGACGAATAGAATTGAAAGAGAGGGGCCAGCCCCCCCCGGATTCAGCAGGGGGGGGGTGTATGGCCACTCTGTCACCGAAAGATGGAAGAGAGCAAGCAAGTAAGGGACGATTCGTCGGCCAGGATCTTCTCCACAGTATAGTCGTCCTGCTCAGCATAGTCGTCGTCCGAATCGGCCTCATGTGCGGCGTAGCTCAGGGACACATGCTGGCCACGGAGGTCGGGTTCCCGCACACAGAGTTGACTCTCGTGGCGTTCCCGGAACTGTCCGTGACCTACCTTGATTCGGTAGGTGTCCTCACCAATCCTGCGGACCACCTCGCCGGGTGTGAACCAGGTCTTGGTGCGGTGGGTGCCCATGGGGCGGGGTCTGATCACCCACACCGGGTCTCCCACCCTGAACTTCTGCGCTGTTGAGCTCGGGGCGGACTTCTGACGCTCAGCATGCTCCTTTTTAAGCTGCTGGCGGATGTCCCGCGCCGTTTGCTCTTGCCGCGCGAAGAACTCCTGGGCATCCATAGCAATGCCATCACCAGACAAGGGAAGTCCCCTACCCAGGGGGTCCCTGCCGAACAGAATCTGGTGAGGGGACAAACCGCCCGGAGTGAGGTTGTCATGATGGGCCTTCAGAGCAGGCCACATCTCCTCAAACCAGTTCCGACGTGGATTGGTGATGTGGATCTTGCGCAGCTTCTCAAACAGCTGCCGTCCAGCCACTTCAGCACGGCCGTTAGACCGGCTGAGATAGGCGACGCTCTTGGCATGACGTATCCCCATCAGGGAACACATAGCCTTGAACCAGCCACCAGTAAACTGGGGCCCTCGGTCACTGCAAATGGTGCGGGGGATGTCAAAGACCGTCAGCTAATGACGAATCATCATGACTGCCACTTCTCTGGCAAGCAACCCCTTTTTGCGTGCCGGAACGGCTACAACGTAGCCGCTGTGGCGGTCCACACAGAGAACCACACAGTCAAAGGTCTCCTTGCCAATGTGCACTTCGGGCATGGGGAAGATGTCCATGGCCACGCTCTCCATGGGCTGGTCAGGAACCGGGGTCCATTGGGGTTCCCCCTTGACGTTCCGGTTGTCGGGATTGCAGGCCTGACAGACCGAACAACCCTTCCTGACCTTCTTGATGGCGGTGTAGAGAACGATATGGTCGATCTCGAACCGACGCTGCATGTCAAGGGCTTGCTTCTTGACCCCTGGGTGCAGCATGTGGTGGTGCCAAGCTTCACACAGCTCGAGCACCCGGGACTCCGGTACTAGCAGCTTACCCTTCCGGTAGAGCTTGCCATCCTCCTCGGTCAGCCCCTTTGGCCACTTCTGCCCGTCATCAGGGTCGGTCACAGCCCTATACTCGGCCGCAAAGGCCTCAGACTTGGCGTAGTCGTCGGTCCAGTCGTCCTGGAGGCAAGACTCCGGGAAGAGGTGCTTGTCGGACTCAGCTCCCTCAGGGGCGAGTACTCTGACCGCTCTGCTAACCCTCGTTGCGAGGGGGGCATCCGCGGCCATGACGACGAAGCATTTTGCACCCTCCTCCTCCATCAGGCGCTCCATTTCAATGATCCTCTTGGCTTCAGCGGTCTCAGCCTCATCGCCATGGGCAGAGATATCCTGCATGCCCTTGCTGGCGGGACAGGCCCACCTACTGAGACAGTCCGCCACGGTGTTATCCTTTCCAGGAATATAAACAATCGTAAGGTCGAACTTGGCCAAGGTCTCATGCCATCTTGCCCGTCGGGGGGCGGGACCTGAGGGGGTGTCCACGTGCTCCTTGTGCCACGACTGCAGACTCTGATGGTCGGTGCAGACGGTGACGGGATGGAGGGCTATGTACCCAGCCCATTTCCTGAGAGCCATGACGATGGCATACGCCTCCCTTTCACGGGGCGTCCACGTCCGTCTCTGGCCTTCCGCCAGGACTCGGCTCCAGAAGGCCACGGGCACGTGCCTCCCGTCGTCAAGCACTTGCTCCAACACAGCGCCAATGGCGTAGTCGGAAGCGTCGGTGCGTAGGACGAACCCTCGGTCGGGATCCACGAGGTGCAGACCCACTGCGGATAGCAGCGCCTGCTTCATCCCCTCAAAGGCACGGTCGGACTCAGCTGTCCAGACCAGAGCCTTCTTGGACCCCTTTTTGGTCTCCTCTCGGTTGCCCTTGAGCATGGTCGTCATGGGGGCTGCATACTCGGCATACATTTTGATATACCCCGAGTAGTAATTGCAGAACCCCAGATACGCCCGTAGCTCAGAGACCGTCTTGGGCTTTTCCCAGTGCTCGATCGCTGCCACCTTGCCAGGTATGGGCTTTCGCTGCCCGTTCCCGACTACGTGGCCAGCGAAGACCTCCTCGCTTACCGCAATGGTGGCCTTGTCACTGCTGCCCGTGAGTTTGTGCCGAACCAGAAGGTCCAGCACTCGAGTGACGTCCCTCTCGTGTGCCTCCAGGAGCTCCTCGTAGCTCATGCTGGGGTCCCCAGACGCGATGATCACGTCGTCCACGAAGGGGTCCGCACAGTCGCGCACCGGCTCAAGTAGGTTCTCCAGCATCCGCTGAAAAGCCGCATTGCCGTTGGTAACGCCCATGGGCATCACCTTCCACTGGAGAGGTCCAAGTGGGGTGCTCATGGCTGTGCAGGCACGGGACTCCTCGGCGAGAGGCATCTGATGATAACCATGTTTCAGGTCAATCACCGTGAAGATCCTCCGCCGGTGTTGCTTTTGCAGCATATCCTCAATGAGGGGCAGCGTATAGCTGTCGTGCTGCGTTTGGGCGTTCAGGCCGCGGTAGTCGACCACGAGCCGCCACTCACCGGCAACCTTCTTGGGGACGACGAAGCAGGGAGAGGCCCACTCGGAGTGGCACGGCTCAAGCCAGCCTCTGTGGATGAAGTCACGGAGGATCTTCTCCATGGCCTCTTTCCTCTCGCCCCTCAGGGCAAACTCCCGGTGCCGATACACACGGGGGTCCTGCTTCAGTCGTATCTTGGCCTCGCCATACGGTCCACGCACCGGTGGGGGGAACACAGGTTTTCCGCTGAAGAAGGTCTCGCCATACTTCTGCTTCAGCCTGGCCCTCAACGCCTGGATCTTGGGGCAATCATCGGACTCCGCCTTGGCTTTTCCGGGCACTTGAACCACGGAGCTTACTTGAGGGGTAGCGACCCCGCTCACTTTCGGCTCAGGCGGTCTTCCCAGGTGGCCCAAAGGGCCATCTCTGGTCTTGCCTCGGAATAGATCGCCGTAGGTGGGTGGGTTACCCCCGATTGGCTTGTCCTGGCTGGACAAGTGGTCCAGCACCCTCTGCACGAAGGTGTTCCCATCATAGGAACCAGAGACGATCGAGTCCACTTCCCACCAGGCTCTGTCCTGGCCTTTGCCCTCACGCTGGTTTCCCCAGTCGTGAAAGGGCTGATCCATATACCCCTGAACCAGATCCCACTCCTCTTCAGTGAGGGGCTCTTCTGATTCCGATTCTTCGATGTCAACAGGGGGAACCGCAAAGCATTGCCTCCAAGGCTCCGCTATGATGCGGTTGACACACACGAAGTCCGTGCTGTCGGCCTGATCAAGGCCCCCATCCACATAGTGGAATTCCGTTGGCCATCTCTGGGGTGGCATGGGCTGTCCCTTAGCGTCCTGATAGACACTCTCTCCAACCGGTAGGACGACCTTGTTTAAGGTCATGTTGGTCAGTGAGGCTACCCAATGTCGGGTACTTTCCTCCTCGGTGCATCCCATAGGAACAACCAGCACTGCCTTGGAGCGGTCCTTGCGAATCTTCGCTATCGCTCTTGGAATGTCCCAACGGGGGCAATGGATCCACATCAATCCCTGATGCGGACCCCAGTGCTTCTTCCACGCGGAGTCCTGTGCGATCCAGTACTTCTCACACACCCGCAGATGGGCGGAGGTTCCTGAAGAGAACGCATCCAGGGCCAGATCCGAAGCTCCCAAGTCCGCGACAACTCGGCTCGCCACTTCCGGCCTTACGCCGTACTCCTGGTTTGCTGGACCAGTTGGCTCAGTGTCCAGCGCGGCCACTTCGAGCTGATTGCGTTCGGGGTGGATCCATTGGCATTCCACATGGTGCTCAGGTGACGAAAGCCACGAGAGCTGGTCGTCCTGGTACAGGGTCATGGAGGCCTGGGCCGGGAGGACGCCGGAGTCCGTCTCAATCATGAAGTCGTACCCGACGATCATGTCCCAGTCCATCTCGGCCTCGTAGAAGCGACCGTGCAGGAGGATTTCCTTGCCGAGGTCTGGGCGGCTCAGCTCACGATGGTTCACGAACTGCAGCCCAATGGCCGCTTCCTTCGTGCCTCCCACCATGTACTGGCCGTTCGCCACCTTCAGCCTGACAGGCTTCCGACTGTCGGTCAGACACTCTGGTGGAAGTAGGCCAGCCTTGACCAAGCTGACTTGAGCTCCCGTGTCGACCAACACGTCGAAAACCTTTTCCACTTCCCCGCATAAGGCACGGACCTTAAGATGCAACTGCCGCTCGCGGCCAACACGGCGCACGGCGTGCAAACTCAGGATCTCTGGCCGCTCCAGAAGCTCAACAAGCGACTGGTGCAGGTCGTGGACAATGGGCTCAGGCTGCCCATCTGCAGCATCCAGCTGCGGTCCGGGTGATCCTCCGATACTCTCGGATAGATCCTGTAGTACATCAAACACATTCTTGGTCGCGAAGGACGGACGGGTGCAAGGGTTCGTGCCTTCACTTGCCCTCACCCCGCCTCCGCGACTGGGCGCCGGACCGGGCCTTCCGCCCGCGGCAGTCCCCTTGTGCTTATCGACTCCCGACTGGGATGGTTCGGCGCTTCCCACATCACCATCCTGCGACCGCCCTAGCTGGGGCCCTTGGCTGCAGGGGCTCCGCTAGGGAGCGTCGGTTGTGGAGGAAGGGGTGTTCTCCTCCGCATCAACTTCGTTGATGCCCTTCTTCCTTCCCCCTTTCTTACCCTTGTTCTTGTCCTTGTCCTTGTTCTGGTCATTCTGGTTGTTCTCCTTGTTCTTGTTGTCAGACCTTGGGACCCAGTTCCGCTTGATCTCCTGGATCTCCTTGGCCAACTCGGTCCCCACCGACGACATCAGCTTGGCCAGCTCGTCCTTGTCGACCTCCATTTTGGCTTCCCGGATACCCGCGGGCGCACGCTTCTTCGACCCGTGCGCCTTCTTATAAGCCTCCGTGTCGGCCTTGTGGACGGGGCATGTTCGGTGGTCATGGTTGAAGCCTCGCTTCCTCCCATAGCACACGAAACAGCCCTGAGGGTGAGCTCGTATGAACTCCCCAAAGGACAGCGGAGGGTCGCCAATGCGGGGAGGGTCCCTCTTCTCCTGCTTCCTCCAACCCTGCTGCAGGGGCTTCCAGTTTCCCGGCTTGCTCCCCGCGTTCAGGTTCTTGGCCACGAAGGCACAAACGGCCACTTCGGCGGGCTCATCGTCGTCGTCATCGTCGACGAGAGTCTCATCGCCGCCGGCCCCCGCTGGGTCCATGGCATCTTCCCCGCCAGGTCCCTCGCCAACGTAGTTGACGTCGCGGTCGCCAGGCCTCAACCCGCGGGTGTGGTGGAGGTTTCGGTACTCCTTGAGTACTTCCTCGCCAACCCACTCCAGGATCTCGTCGCAGCTCATCCGCGCCGGGATGGGCTGCAGACGGATGGTCTGGCCGCTCAACTCACACTCGTCAAGGCGCCACATCGCGGTCTTCTCGCGATCGCCCGAGACGGTGACGAGAAGAGCGTTCCGCAGGGAGTGCCGTTTGACATCCCGGGCCACGTTCTTCTTCGCCCAAGCCACCACGTTCGAGTGATACTCTTTTGGGAGCATCATCTTGACCGTGTGGTTGGACTTGGCCCTCTTGGATTCCTCCTTGGTGACCCTTTTGATCCATGCTTCCAGCAGCATGGAGAGCAGGCGAGCCTGCTCGTCACCCTCGTTCCAATCCTCCACTTTGCGGCGGAAGAGGGTGTACTTCCCTCGGAAGTCCCGCCAATCTCGTAGGCGGATCTCCCGTCCATCATGCTCAAGCTTGATGGACTTCCAGCGCTTGGCAGCCACCTGCGGAGCGTCCACCCGCTCCTGCTCGTTGAGCCACTTCTTGGCTTCCTTGAGGGTCTTGATTCTCCCCTCCATGGTCGCTACGAAGTATAGCTCGCCGAGCACTTCCGGCAGGCGGTACCTGAACCGTTTGAAGACGTATCTCTCCGCATCCGCGGGAGGCAGGTCTTCAGTGACGGTCAGCCCCCAGTCGTCCAGCTTCTCCAAGAAGCGGTCGAGGTTGAGGGGGTTGCCGTCGTACATGGGGGGCTTGATGTCCTTCAAGTCTTCCCACACGGCGGCGTCCGCGGCCTTAGAGACCATGAACGCCGGCCGTGAGGTCGACCGAGGTTCCCATCGGCCTCGCCAACGGACTGCCACGGCGGCCACGTCCATCTCCTCCATGGATTCCCTGTGGCTACGCCGCGGTTCCTCCACGTACGCTGAACCAAAATGTTCACGCCGTACTCTTTCCATGTACGCATCTTCATCACGGCGCCGGCGGCTGAGTTCAGCGGCCTCCCGTCGTACACCACGCGGCGGGCTGATGTCGAACTCCTCCAGGTCCAGATCCAGGTCCTCACCTTCACCGACATCCCACTCCACGTCTCCTCTGGGGACCTCATCCCTGAGTCCACCATAACGTCCTCCAGCCATTGGGATTGGCCCAGGGGCTGGTGCGGGGCGTCGGGGGCGTACCGGTGTCCGCGGTGGGGCACGGCGGCTGCGGTACTCCGCGCTGAGCCGCTCATCACGCCATTCCTCACTGCCACTGCCGGGCGGCACGCGCTCGTTGCGGCGGCCCGCGCTGTGGTGAGAGGGGGCGGTGAGAGAGGGGGCACTGGCGCTGGGGCGACTCCTTGGGGCTCCGCCGGGGGCGTGGGGTCTGCCTGGACCTGGTCCGGGTCCCCAGCCGTCGTCCGACGAGCCAGACTCCAGGGGTGGGTGGTCGCTGCCAACGCTCCCACGGGCTTCCAGCGCGTCCAGCCTCTGCTGCAGGCCGCTGACGACGTTGGTCAGCGACTTGGTCTCGGCCCTGGCGATGTCCAGCTCCTTCTGCGCGCGCGCGGCGACCGTGGAGATGCGAGCCATCTCGCCCTTGCTCGTGTCTACCTCCAGCTCGAGCAACTGGACTCTCCTGTGGAGGTAGACAATCCACCGCCAGGTGGTACCCGGGTCGCCGTTCCCTGGTGGGTCGTCGGGGTCCCCAGGGGGTCCTCCAGGAGGGCCTCTGCCTGGTCCGCCTGGTCCAGGGGGTCCTCCCCTGCCCGGTGGTCCGCCTCCAGGGGGTCCACTCGGTGGGCGTCCTCCAGGGGGTCCTGATGGTCCTCCGCCAGGGGGTCCCGGTGGGTCTCCGCCGGGTCGCCTCGGTGGGTCCGAGGATGGGCGCTTCCTCGTGATGCCGAAGTCCATGTCGTCATCCTCGTCCATGTCGCCCCACCTGGGCGTCTCGGTCACGGAAGACTCCGAGCTCCGGTAGGGACGAGGGAGATCCTCATCCTCACCTTCTGGTTCCATGGGGACGTCTCCGCCGCCTCCGCCCGTCCAAGCCACCACTTGGCGATGTCGACGGCCTCGTTCATCCCCGTCACTGGCGGTGAAGAAGGGGTCACTGTCGTGTGGGTGTCCACCCGTTGGCCTCTGCGGCCTCTCGGGGGTCTTCCCCTTGCCCTTCCTCCGTCGATGGGCGGTGGTGCCACTGCTCCCACTGCTGCCCGTGTCCGCCTTGTCCAGCGTCATCCTGGAGGAGGCGTCCCCTTCGAAAAGCTTTCGAAGGGTCTCCACTCGTGATCCTCCCGGGGGAGTCTCGCGGTGGAGTTTGGCCTCTGCCTCCTCCATTGCGGCGGCGGTGGCTGCGGCAGCTCGCGCTTCGGCTTCCTCCCGAGCACGAGCCGCCTCGGCTTCCCAGGCCTGCTGCAGCTGCGCCTTCTGCGCCTCCAACGCTGCCAGCTCCGCCTCCGTCTTGGCCTTCTCCTCAGCGACCTTCCGTCGCGCGGCCTCGATGGCTTCCTTCTTGGCGGCGTCCTCCTGGGCCTTAGCCGTTGCTTCGGCGTGGGCCCTTTCCTCCGCCTCCTTCTTTGCCCTCTCTTGGGCAAGCGCCTCTTCCAGCGCCTTCACCTCGGCCTCCTTGCAGGCAATGGCCTCCTGCGTCCGGCGGGCTTCCTCGTCGGTTGCCCTGATCCGGGCAGCCACTGCCTCATGGGCGGCCGCAGCCGTGAGACCGGCCGCGATGGCTGCCACTTTCGAGGCGTGGTAGTCCATGCCTCTGCCCCACTCGGTGGCCTCTTCATGGGCGATGCCGACGGCGCCCTCCACGGCAGCGTTCTGCTTCGTGGCCTGTTGCCGGGCAACCCGAAGGTTGCAGGGCGCCCCACAGACGCGCTCACAGGCGCGCGCCACGTCCCTTTGGGCGGGAGCGGCACTGCTGCTGGAGCTGGCCTGGTCGGTCGGCATCCTTTCGCGGTGGGCCGACTCAACGTCGCTGCTGGGGCCTGCTGGGGCCTGTTGGGGCCTCAGGAGCAGCCGACGGGGCTTGGCCTGGGTCCGCTTGGCGACTTCCATGAAGTCACCAAGGGTGGCGTGGCCGGGGTGGTGACCACCGTTGGCCCGTTCGGGACTGGGGGCTGGGGTTCCGCCCTTGGCGCCTTGGGCGGCTTCGGCGGCCAGGGACTCCTGGTACTCCCGCCACTTCCGGTCCCGCTTCTTGTCCCCGGCGGACCGCTTCTCCTCCGCCGGAGACGCGCTGCTGCTGCCCTGCAGCCTGCGCTCGCTCCCCGGCTCCGGGAACTTCCTCTCGATCATGTCCCACAGGGAGACATTGATCGAGGCGCCCGACGGGTAGGCGTTGGGGTCCTCGTCCTCCTCAATCCCGTCGGGGCGCAGCCCTTCGCCGGGCCTGTTCGGCCGGGTCCAGGTCCGCCAGCGCTTGCGGCGGAAGCGCCACTCGTAGCCTTCCGCCCGCAGCCACTCCTCCACTGCCCGCAGGCGGTCCTCCCCCATGTCCTCGCGGAGCTCGAAGCTCCCGGGCATGCCGCCTTCACACTGGGGGTGGCTGTGGCGGTAGTGCTGGTCCCAGACCAACCCACGCAGCAGGCGTGCCGCATGGGGGTGGGGCCGCGGCCACAGCCTGCCCGCTTCCTGCGAATTCACCATGGCAGCGGGGGCGTAGTTGGTCTTGAGGTCCTTGACGTGCACTCGGTCAACTCAACGAACTGGTTGTGGTTGTTGAGGCGGGTGCTGCAGCACTGGATTGGAAGTGCGGCTGGTGCTGGTCAGCCGGTGGTTGTGGAGGTGGTTGACGCGGCCTTGCTGGTCGGCCGATGGGACTCCGGGTCGGCCGATGGGGCTGATGCAGGAGTCCTGGTCTGTGCACCTCTTACACGGTTGCTGCGCGGTCAGGGCGATGCTCTGGACGGCGCTGCTGGCTCCGTGACGAACTCGGCGCTGTCGCTGAGTGGCGCTGCGAGCCGCTGCGCTGCGCTGCGAGACGCTGCGCTGCGCTGCGAGCTGCGAGCTGCGCCGCGCTGCTCGGGGTTGGTGGCCCCGAGTGGTCCGCGAGGGTTGGGTAACCCCGCGGCGGTGAAACGCTTTTGACGCGTTCCCGTGGGGGGCCGGCCACGGGACGCTGCGGTGACACGCACAGGTGACCAGGCAGGCAAGGCACTACGCTCGTGTCATGTGACAAAGCGTTTCAGAATCCTTGCCACTCTGAAATGAGGGAACGAAAGTATGTACAGCAACACATCAGGATATGTACACATGGGGTTAAGACTGGACTCGGGTAAGGGGATTACAGGACAATAGACACTCAGTCCCAACTCATATCCCAATCCCAGGTCCGACCCTTCCAGTGGCTGGTGGGGGCGGGGGCTCAAACACAACCCATGCCCTGCTCAGTCCGGACCCTGAAACCCTGCCAATGGGAGAGGTGTCCCGCCCGGCCACAGGCGGGTTCCTGGTAACCAAGTCGCTCCAAGGTCAATCGACAGTAACTCCCTCCCTATGCTCCCTTAGCGGCAGGTCCGAACTCCCCTCTGAGCCAGAGATGTGGCCCCGCCATTATCACCCAGGAGTTGGTAGCTGAAAATGGGCTGTTTCAGCCCAAACTGAAATTAACTCAAAAATCCCCAAAATTGACCCCTCGTCTGGATCCGCCAGAGGTAGGGACGAGGCAACTGACCCTATGCTTTTCGAGTACGAACTCCCTGGAACCCTCACCCCACCTGGTTCCCTCTGAAGTTCCAACATCAGGGCAACACGGATGAGTCAAGTGGGGTCATGATGCCAAAATCACCAAAATTGGCGTCATCCCCACGCGTGGCTTGCCCGGCCAAGGTAAGGCCAATGGCCCACAGGGTAGGAGGCAGGACCTAGGACTAATATCTGAGCGTACAACTTAGAATTGGGTCCGGGCTCACCATGGGCTTAGAGGAATGGGGCCGCCAATTGACCACACGGAAGGGGGAAATTGGGGTCCCAAAATGGGGTCATTTTGGCTGCTTGAAATGAGCCAAAATTCGGTGTGCTCCTAATAGTATATATCCACGCCGGCTTGAAGATCGGATCCGCCATCCCATACGCGATCCACCCGGAGTCTAATGGAGACTCCCATGCCCTTGGCTCCCAAAGATCTCTATGCCACTGGGCGTGGTGATGATCCCAATTGGGTCCACAAATGTCAAAATTGCAAAATTGCCCACACTCACTTTGGGCTAGCGCCTTAACGAAGGTGGCTCCGCTTCGCCCACGTGGTGCGTGGACCATGGGGACCATTACCCATAACACCCATGTCACATATGGTCCATTAGTCCATGCGTCCGGCGTGCACGAGGGTGAGAACATAGTGCACGGCGGGCAGCAAAAGTGGAAAATTGCTCAAAATGGCCAAAAATGCGCACACTCATGGTTGGGGCAAATGAGGCACATGCCCGACTCGGACCGGAGTGTGCCATAGGATTGGTATCAAGTCATGTGTGTCCAACATATCTTTTGGGCTTCGCCCAACTCCTCCGGTATTGGGAATGGCAGGGTCGCCAAGTGAGCCCATGATTTGGGATAGTCCCAAATCGCCAACATGGCGGCCACGGTATGCCAAGTCCAAGAGAAGTTATTCGCCGAGTTCAAGATATGTTGGGCACCGAAGTATGTGCCCCCATATCACACTTGACTCATGATGTCAATTGAGCGCAACGTTGAGATACACGGTTGCCACTTGACATCATGACGGGCCAAAAAACGGCAAAATTGGTACAAAGACACACAAAAGTGCCTTGAACGGCACACAATTATATTATAATATCTTCGGATTGGATCGTGCAATCAACTAATCCCTCTAAACACAATGACTTGACACCAATGACCTTCGATCCCACATATGTGCTCCACTTGGGGCGCCTTGAAAGGTTACGAGCGCTACTTCCCAAGTGGGCACATGAAAATATGGAAAATTGCAAAACACACACCTTGCTCCCAACGCATCGCTTTGGGATCGCCACACAAGCTTCCCTTCACGAAGGTTAGGCTCGCAATTGATCGTGGGAAGTACGGAGAAGGGGCTTACACAATATGAGGTCCATTGGCGGGTTCGGCTTGGAGCAATGGACTCGCCATATGGGCACGCAACACAACACATGGCACATACCACATATTGCCCAAAAAGGTAGCTCCCACCACGATATTTCATGCCCCTCCAAGGGCATAACTTTGTGTCAATCGCTCATAGGAACTCAACGAGAGTTCCTATGCAACACCAACACTTGCGCGCTACACTCGAAGGTTATCCTAACGCACGCAATATCATGGCCAAAGAGTTATAACGCAAACTCTACCCTCTTGACCATGATCCATTACGCTAGCGCGCACGTGTGGAAACGCAAGGCGTATAATGCTTCCTAAATTACGTCGGGAGTATTGTGAATACATCCCACGTTTCCTTATCGTCAATACTCCCAAGCAGCACGAGATATGACCCTCACAAGTGGCGTCACGAATCAACTTTGTTTTGCCCATATCTCTGAGTCAAATGGAGGGCAAGATAAAAGGGAAGTTGATTCGTGCATAGGGAAGCACGTAGGTCCACTCGAAAGAGGTCAAATCAAGTGCGGGGATGTCGAAATCGAAAATCCGATTTCGACATCCTGAAAAATTCGGATTAAGGTTGCGAGTGTAAGATGTGAAAATTGCGGAAGCGTCCATGCAGTTCCTGAAGGCTTTGGAGCGTTCGTGACGGATTGCGTTAAAATTTCCATTATAAACAGTTAAACTGGCGGTTACGGTAAAGTCGCGATCCAACCGCCAGCAGTCAAAACAGTGAATATCAGAACGGAAGCGTGAAAATTGACGGAAACAATATGAAAATAAAACCCTGTTGATTCCTGATATTCTGATATACAAATCTCCGCTGGCGGTGCATCGGTTGCCGATGCGGGGCTTTACGCACGGAACGGAGCGTCAACGGGCGTCTTCCACTCCGTACATGGGGTTAGTGGACCGGAGACCGGTTGTATGCCGTAACCTAGCCATGGGGTTCTGGGTACCGCTTCAATGCATGTACAGGACTTTGACAACGTCAAGCGCAGAGTGGAGGAGGTTGCTGAAATTAGACGATCAACAACATCATCCCAGTCACCACTATTGCCACTGCGTGCAAGGGCAGCATCGTTCCCCACCAACGAAGTCCCTGACTCAAGTTTTGAGCCGCAGAAATAGCCTGAGATGCCGCGGGCAGCAGTCGACGGGCTGCTGCCAACACCCAGTGAAACAACGGCAGTCATCTGGGGGACCCAGAGATTTCTGGACCCTGCCATGTGGTTGCGACCCACACCCAAGCGTTTGTCGTCCGTCTACTCGCCGATGTATGGGGGTGAGGTTGATCTGCGCTGGCTGGAGCTCCCCCAGTATGTCCCCGATGGGTGGTTGGAAGGCTGGACGAAGGATGCCGAAAGTACTTCGTACTGGCATCAAAAGCAGCAAAAGGTTCCAGGAAACTACGCCCTGGTTGTAGCCTGCTATCACAGGACCAGTACAGCACGAGCCACCAACAGGAGGTATTGCTGCAGTCTATGGAAGTGGGGGTCAGTCATGGGCTGACCCCACAGCGGAGTCTGTGATGCAAGAAATGGCGGCAGTTCCGCGATGGCATGGCGAGCCGGACATATTGGACGAGTGGGAAGAACGGCATGACCGATGGCAAGTGGGATACAGCAGACGATTCCATGAGGAAGAACAAATGAATTTGTTGCTGCCATCCGTCGTTAATGTGGAAAACCCGCGAACGACATGCAAAGAATCGCCCATCGACTCCGTAAAACGGTTGCGGAGTTATAGCACGACACCTCAGGCCACAAAATCTAAAATTTACATGTACCGGGAGCTCGATACCGCAGGAGGAAGATTCCATCAGAATTTTTCACCAGTGCGTCCTGGGCTGATTTCATGGCGGACTGATCTGAAGAGGGTGCTGAGGTATTTGATTGCATGAATTATCGACAAGCAACTGAAGCCCTTCTGGTACTAATGCGGGTACACATGGAGGAGTGCCCTGATGACACGACGATAGCAAGGGGGTACCGTCTCATATGGAAACAGCAATGTGAGTATGGAAATGAATACAGCTACTTCAAAACTGTACCTATAGGTGATGAAGATGCTGCTGCGGGTCAAATATGCCAAGACCTCGTAGAGATTGATGATGGAGGCGCATGGGGCTGAGATTCAAATCTGCCCTATGCAGAGGTATCGTGGAGACCATAACAGGGGCTGTCAAACACAGCGCGATGGGTCCCACTCTCCACATCGCCCATGGGTTGGGAGATCGGGCACAGATGGCCTGCAACAGGACCGCCAATGTGATTCCGGAAGGAGTGAATGCCAGCAATCACGAGAACGCCCATGCGACAAAGACCCACCTCAGTCCAGGTCCCAGGAGAAGGACAAGGGTCATCAACACTTTGGATCCCAAGACTCTCAGAAATTGCACCAGTCACACCGGACTGCCAGGTTGGAGGAGAAGCGCAAGGCATTGGACAAAGTTTCCTTTGACCCCAACACCAACTGCTTCAATTGTGGGCATACCGGTCATACGGCTGTGGAATGTCCACTGTATAATCCACGACGGGATGGCCGTTGTGATAAAGATCGCCAAAGGACTCCTGATCAGTCACCACAAGATAGTGGTGCACAACGTCCAAGGACACCATAGCGAACCCAGACGCCGCAGCAACGAAGGACGCCGGAATGGCAGAAGACTTCAGAGCGCAAGAGGGCGCCGGACAGGGCAAGAACACCTGACAGCAAAAGGTCCGGATCTAGCGACAGTCGCCGGTCGCGTTCCGTGGAGAAGAATCTGTGCAACACATGTGGCAAGTACGGGCATTGGCAAGACAAGGGTCCCAAATCATCACCAACAAGTAGGGTTCTGATAGGTTGTCCAAAGGGACCGAAGGCACCAATATTCAATTATTGTGTCTGCGCGACGCAAAACGAGCCGGAGGCCCTGCCAGACCGCAGCCAGTCGGAAGACAAGGACGGTCAAATTGCTGCATGTTGATGCTAATAGCATCCTCCGACATCAGCAAGTCTTTGCAGCTGATCTGTGCACTATACATATGCGTGACATTCAAGATGAGGTGTTGAAGTCACTGTGCAAGCTTAGAGCCAAATCCGCCAAAGATAGGCGAGACCTCACCACACAGACCACACAGACGCACTGGCATTGCCGGACGTTCGGATTACCGCCCTTGCTGACACGGGCTGTGATGCTACGGGTGTTATAGGCATGGAGCTGCTGAAGCAACATGTGACAGCACTCCAACTAGCGCCCACACCAGTTGTGTTATTGACTGCTGGTAAAACAGCATTGCCTGGCAGCAGTCAAGGAGTGTTGGTTAACCTGACTTTACCAGTGTTTATTCCTGAGGGCACTAAAATTTTCAAGTGCCAACAAGCTTTCTGACACGTTTCTGCTGTTCGGCCGCGGCTAATTTTGGGGTATCCAATATTGTTGTCATACGGGTTGGCGGTTGTACCAGGGCAGGAGGCATTGGTACAGGTCAAGGGCTGCTTTCGTGGGTTACGTGCCCCTCGTTACCAACATGGTAGACCCAGTTTGTACATACACCCGCTGCCATGGTGCATTTGGCCAAACCGAAGGACTCGGATCAGGAGTGTCCGCAAGCGAATGGAGTCAACGACACAACTGGTGCAGCTGCAAGTATGCCACATCGAATCCTCAAAGGAAAGCCAAACAGAGTCTCATTTGATCTCCGCTTGCAGTACCAGCATGCGGTCCACTGCGAGGGCCCTTGTCAGAAAATCATCTTTGTGTATACGGGGTCTGTCAGAGGGACACCACAGTCTGCGTGCCCTCACTGTCGACCTTCTGCACTCATGAGTATTCCCCAGGCGACAGAAATTCGGCGTAGGCAGGGAGTGTTCAAGCCCAATACTCTTCGGAATGCTCCACAGTTGGATTTAGAGGATGATTCAACGAAGAAACCCCCGCCTGAACCAGCTACTCCCATGCAATCGCTGGGGACCAGGATTATCACTGAACGCTGGGGCAGACCAGACTTATTAGCAGAATAGAATGTGTATTCGTCCCCCCTTGTGCATGAAGCCTTCTTATCCTGACCCCCCCTCCCGACCTTCCTTCATAGCGCTTGTAGACACTCATACGTGCCAAAATCCGTTGAAGGTGAAATTCTTAAGCGGTGTCGCCATCGTGCCAACACAGGGATCACAAGGGGCAGCCAGATATGATGTATATGTATTAGTAGTAGGCAGCAGATTAAAGACTCCGGCGATCGCGACTAATCTGCGAGATCGCTCGCAAACAATAGGCCTGAAGCGTAAAGACAGACGACATCAATATCACAGAGTACAGACAGAACTACGACGGAGGACAGACGAACCAGGAAAGAGTAGCCAGCGATTATTAAATAGTATAATGGTTGCATTTCACACATCCTACATGCATGTGCTCTGTAGAGTAGTCTGAGACTGGATTCCTGTGTGTTGCACAGGGTCTTTGTGACCATGTCGACTGTGCATTCAGGGACAAGCTCAACAA
This sequence comes from Eutreptiella sp. 'Long Island Sound 2002', assembly GCA_964036045.1. NCBI lineage: Eukaryota > Euglenozoa > Euglenophyceae > Eutreptiales > Eutreptiaceae > Eutreptiella > Eutreptiella sp. 'Long Island Sound 2002'. Next base: position 130,760,848 of record OZ038378.1, on the reverse strand, counting down.
GTAGTACGTGCTGGAGCAGTGTATTGCTTTGAGGGCAAGGGTGAGTGTGGTCTGGATTTTGAAACGAACTGACGTGTTTTGCAGCATCGGTCGTGTGCAGGAGCCTAGTGGCTTATCAGTTGGTAGCGTCATCGGGTGCTTGCAGCGTGAATCGAGTCTAGTCTAAGACTGAGTGCTGTTGCTGAGTGCATGGTCTCGTGAATCCATGGTTAACATCGCTGAACCTGAGGTAGGTAGGTAGGTATCTTCGGGAGCTCGGGATGCCTCCTTTGACATTGCAGGAAGAAGATCTTACCAAGGGGACGTCCTGTCCCTCCCACTGCCCTATGTCAGGTGCCTCTTGAGCCGCTCCCGCATGTGCTTGGGAAGGCATTGTCGCGGCCACCCGGTCCATGTGTCCCAGGTGGGAGGGGGTCCCCACATGTGTCCATGGGTAGGGCCACATGCCCCCTCCTTTGGGCGGCAGCTCTGGGGGGCTGCCCAGCCGTGTGGAGTATCTCTCACCACAAGGGGTATTGCTCCCGCTTGTCTACGGTACGACCGCCTCACCCTTGTGGCTTGAGTTGCGGGGCCACTCTGCTTGGCAGGTGACCCCCTCCTGGACTGTGTACCGGCTCGCCTGTCACCGGTTGCTTCGATGGCTCCGGGTGACGTTTGCCATGGTGCCCGATGCAGCCTGGCCGGGCTCGGACCAGTGGCCTTGGAGTACTGCTCCTGCCACTGGCCCGGTGGGTCGGCTGGGTCGCCCCAGTGCGTCCGACCCATGGGGTATTGGTTCTTTCCTGTCCCTCGGCCGCCCTACGTGTGTGCAGTGTCCTGGGCCGCTGGGCTCCTGTTCACCGGTGTGCCCGCGCAATTTGCTGTGGTGCGTCTGCGGTGTCCTGGGCCAGCTGGCTCCTGCTGACCGGTGTGCTCGCTCTGTGTGTTGTGTCGCATGTGCGGTGTCCTGGGCCACTGGGCTCCTGTTCACCGGTGTGCGTGCTGTGTGCGGTGCGCGGGTGCCATGGGTGGTTGTGTCCCTCTTCCTCCCCCCCTAATTTTCGTTTTTTTTTCTTACTTGTTTTTTTTTCTTTTTTTTTTTTTTGTTTCTTTTGGGAAAAAAAGAAAAAACAAAAAAGGGAACTGCTGCACCTGCACTGCTGAACCTGAACTGCTGCGGCTGCAGCTGTATGAGCCTATAGCTCGGAAAAAGGCTCCGGCAGAGCCCATGATCCTCTCCAGCCCTGTGAAGGCAGCAGCCTTTGATCTGCAGGAATCAATGCCACAAACCTTGTCCGCGGCTCGCGTGCTAGTCAGTGTGGAACGGCATCGCTGGCTTGATCACCACGGCTGTTCTCACGAGTGGCGGGCCATAAGCCATACGGGTGACCACCAGGAGCGTTTGCATGAAGTAGAGGGCGACGTGACGGATCTCGGTGGGGTCATGGTGGCTGTCACAGACGCGCTGCGATCAGGACTGAACGGGGATCAACATGTGTTTGATCTGCTGAGAACCGACAACCACCACTTTGCAGGTATTGCTGTTGATTTTGAGGCGATCAGAGGAGACGCGGCGGCGCTAGGCAACGTTATCACGGCTGTGCAGCACAACATGGGTGACCTGTGGCCTGATCATCGTGGTATACAAGAGGCCCACAACGCCGCCTTGTCCACGGTGGAGCGCAGCGCCAACAAGCTGCTGCAAGTGGCAGCGGCAGCACGTCAATGGCGGCTGGAAGAGTCCTCAAAGCGCGCGGACGCAAACATCAAGGGCTGCCAGGCAGCCATGGAGGACATGTCGGCCTCTGTGGACGCCCACGAACTGCAGCTTAACGGCTGCATCAACAACCTCGTCTCCTCCATTGACCACCTGGGACAGCACGTGGGCGCGGGGTTGCACGCCAAGGGGCCTCCGTCACGAAGGCCTGCGAGCGCATCGCGCAGGAGATGGCGGACATCCGTAAGAGTAAGGCCCCTCTTGAACAGGTAGCCACTCTCCAACGTGTGCTTCCTGTTTTGGAGCCCAAAGTGGGATCTCTGGAAGGTCAGTACCAGAACTTAAAGATCAGGCAAGGGGCGGTGATGAACAAGTAGACAGGACAGCAGGCTTGTTGGATGAGCGCACCATCACAAGCCGAGGGACAACGTTTCGCCTGACATACTGTGAACAAACCTTTCAAGCAGCGCTCAACAGAATGACCATCCTGGAGAGAGGGACTGATGCATCCTCAGGGCTAGGAATGCCGACTTGGCCTCCGGAGCCTGCCAGTGACCCTGCCCCCCTCACACTCATACTCCGGCAGCGACGGGTGCTGCCCCTGGTGTGCATCGAAGGTGTCCTCGTTGGAGGACGCCAATAGAACCCTCAAGCACGAGGTGGTCTGACTGAACACGCAGGTGGTTGACCTTCGGGGCCGAGTGCTGAATCAGAGTGAGGACAAAGCCTCCTGGAAAGCAGAAGTCATGAGGGAGATGAGGGAGAGCCTGGAGGGTATCAGACATCAACACCTGGAGGTGATCAGGGACTGTCACCATCGCCTCTTCTTGGTGGAGTCAGAATCAGATCGCCTGAAGGTGGAGGTAGAGGTCCCATTAGCCAGGAGAGTACACGAGTTCGACAGGCAGTGCACATCCTTGAAAAAAAAGATGAAAGACAACAGCCAGGAGTTGGCACTGGTCAAAGGGGCGGCAGCAAATGCCTGGACCCGCGACGCCGAGCGCCCCGGAAGTGTCCACAGCCCTGAACTTCAATCTGACAGCAGTGGAAGCTCGAGTGGAAGAACAGGAGTCCTCCCTCCGGTCCTTTAACGCACAGGTCCCAGAGATTGTGAGCGGCATGGAAACCCTTGCGGGTGTCGTGGAACGCCTAGGTGTGAAGATACAAGAGTGGGAGCATGAGTGCACAGCTGATGGGACGGAGGAACCAGCGAGCCCCACCCCCAGCCAGAGCACGACCCCCGACCCCAGCCCCTTCAACCCCTTCAACCCCACCCAGCCCGGTAGATCAAACGTAGCGCTCCTGCTTTGCGTAGCAAGGTAGGGGCGCTCGCTGTCCACTTAGGGGTGGAGGGGTTAATGTGCTACTTCAGGAGGTCCCCGAACCCAGAAAACCTCTTATCCACCCCTGGTATAGTCTTAGTGTCCCCATATGGGCAATGGGAAAAAGAAATGCCCTCTGCCGCTGAAACACCCATGATGGGGAGAAGCAGGTGAGTTTTTCCAACGTGCAGCAGTTTTTACAGAGTGACCCCCTCTCGGCCATGGGTAGCTTGCCTCTGTTAGGGGAAACACAGATAGCCTCCGTTCTTGGCCTACCCAACCTGGGGTCCTTTTTGGTACCTGATAGCTCCCAACCCGGCAAAGACCCGAATTTTCAGGTCCGGGCGCTGTTCGGCACCGACAAATTGGAGTTACAAACCCTAGACCCTGAAACCCGACACGTCATGAAAGACCTCCTCAAAAGTCCGGTCTACAGTGGTGACTGGGTCACGTTCAAGCCCCTCTGGGACCTTTACCGGGGATTCTGGTGTAAGCGTATGGCGCCAGATCTCCGAGCACACGTTTTCTGCTCATGTTTCACTTATATGCCAGCCTGGTTAGAGATGCCAGCTGGACGTACACGCAGATATACAACTTGGCCTCTACTATAGGCAAAGACAGACTGTCCTGCGAAATCCTGGAGAAACAATGGGGCGCCATGGACTTGCCTCCCCCGAAAGCCTTGGCCAACTACAGCCTCTGGACAATCCAGTGGGTGCTACGCGCACACCGCAAGGCGCGCAAGTGGCTATTACCCCACAGCGCGCCAAACAAGTGTGGCGCCAGGCGCTTGAGCGTCATGGAGGGTACGGGGCAGAACTTGCCCAGCTGGCAAAGCTGCAGGCCATGCACGGTGACTTCACCTGGGAGGCCTCTCACTCCCAGGTAATGTACGAGCACACCTGGTGCGAGAAGCGCAAGCGGCAACAAAAACGCCATGAGGAGGCACAACCAGCAACGCAGACCCAGACGCGCAACGCTTCGGCGCTGACCGCCTTGAAGGGCGCGTGCCACAACTGCGGTGAAAAGCGACATCCGGCGGCGGATTGCCCCAAGCCCAAGAAGGCGTATGACCGTCGAGACTCCACACCAGGCCGGGGGACCGGCAAGGGGAAGGGACAGGCCAAAGGCAGGGGCAAGGGCAGGCGCAGTCACAACCCCGGGGATTGCGGGTTGTGGGGCAACCGCAAACCCCGCCCAGGGGGTAACAACGCCGGTGCACAAGGCTTAACCCTAGGTCAGCAAAAACAGGTTGACTGAGCACTCCAACATGCGACCAAAATGGCCAAGGGGAACAAATGCCTATTGTGCAAGGGTGACCATCACCCAGCCCAGTGCCCGTTTCACGTGAGTAAAAATGTTGGCAGTGCTCGGCAGGCCCAAGTGGAATTTTCCAAAGGCAAACCTGCCGATGCCACCCCTGAGAGGGGTTCCCAACGAGACACCGCGGCCAAAGCCACGGCCTCCGGCACGCCTGCGAGAGGCCGTTCAAGGAACCCGCGTCAATAGAGATGTCGGGGGTGGCTAACCAGAGGCGAGCGCCGCGCTGGCAAGAGAGTTGCCAGGCTGCGGGAGGCTGGCCATACTGCTGGCACCTCGCAGACTCCGCCAGCGTTGACGGATCCACCGGCTGTACGGGATCCCTCGGCGCTGCATGTGCTAATATCCACTGCAACGATACAGTCGGTGCCGGTGAGCCTACCATGCGACGCTCATACGCGCCGGACATTACGACGACCCCGAATATGTGAAGTGCGTCACCAACGCAAGCCTGGTTCAACAGGTGCACACCGGGAGTTACTGGTGCAGGGCAGTGCTCGCTGGAGAACGGGTGAAGAAAGCCCAGCATCTACCCTGAACCACTCAGGGAGCTAGGTGTTTGCCATTGCTCCTCTTTCATTTTTTACGAGCGGTACCCTCCAACCGGCGCGGAAACCCCTTGCCATCTCGCCTGTAGGAGGGGACGCGGTGGCAGGAGGGTTTGAGGTTTGGGGTTTGATTTTGCGGGTACTAGACGCCTTTCGCCCCCGGGGGGCCACCTGGTCGGGCCAGGTGATATCCTCCCCACCGGGTGCTAGAGGGGGGCCCTCCAAGAAGCACCTCCCGCCTGGTGGCGGAGTCCCCCGGGTTCACACGGCTCGGAGCCCCGTCCCTCCCCGGCTTTCCCTTTTCGCCACTCCCCGGTCAGTGCATCATTCGAACCCGTGGCTGCGGGCGCTTACCCACTGCGTCGCCCCCCTAATGCCTGGTCGCCCAGGGCGCCGGCGCTGCCGGGCCCGTGCTACTGGCTTGTCGCCAGTGGGACCCCCTTGGGCTGGCGCGGTGGCTGCCTAGCCTTAGGGTTGGGGCGTGGCGCAGTGCGCCACTACTGCCTTGGCGGGTGCAGTGCCCTGTCCGTGTGTGCCCGGTTTTAGGGGCTCGGGACGGTACCTGGTGTTGTGTCTCCCCCGTTTTCCCCTTCCTTTGTCGCGGGTCCCGCGCTGTGTGTGGCTGGCCGTCCCGTCCGGGTGTCCCTTACCCTCGCTCGCTGGTACGCCATTCCACGCGGTCTGTGCGTTCCGCGAGCTCGGTCCGGTTGCCCTTCTGGTACTCCCCGCGTGCCCTTTGTTTGTGTGTGCGCTCGCGCTCCCGCGTCGTCCGCTTCCCCTCCCCGCCTCCTCTGATTGGTGTGGCGCGCGCACCTCGCGCGGTCCCGGCGCTGGGCGCTGGTAGGGCCGTTCCACGCGGTCCGTGCCCCTCCGCGTGTCCTGCCCCAGTCGCTGGCTCCATTTGGCGTGCCTGGGGGGGGCGGGCGGCCCGGTCACGTTTCCCCACTACCTGGCTTGGGGCTGTGCCCCTCCCGTGGGGTGGGTCTGCGCGTCCCGGGCATTCCCGTGCGGGGGGGGGGGGATTGGGGGGGGGGGGGCAGCCTGTGCGCCGCGCCCCCCGTTTGTGGGGACGGGGGGGGCTGTGGGGCGGGGGGTCGCTCTGCCTCGTTCCATTCCTCTGCCTTCCCTGGGCAGGCAACAAAGCGGGTGTCACTGGCGTCGTTCTGGTCATGGAGGGCGTGGCTCGCTTGTTCTCCGCGGTTCCTGTGGGAGTAGGCGGCTGGGGCGGGGGGGCGGGCCTTGCTCCGGGCCCCCTCTCGGGCGCCGCGTTCCCGCCGGGGGGAGGGGGGACTATCCCCTCTGCTTTGGGGGGTTGGGGGCCGGCGCCCCCGCGGCTTGCAGGCCGGAGGGGGGGAGGGTGGGGGGGGTCGCGCCGCGGCCCCCCTGCTCTTCCTCTGGGGGGCGGCACGCAGTTCCCTACCCTGCCCCCCTCTCGTCGTCGGCGCATTCAGGGGCCGCCCCGTGCACCGGTCGCAGCCCCAACAGACCAAAACCCTCCCTCCGCCCCCCCCGAGTGGGCAACATTGTGGGTCTCACGTGCAATGCTCTGGTCATGGGGGGCGCGGCCCCCATACTGTTCCGGTTCGTTGTCGCGTGCCGCCCCCGGGCGTGGTCCGTGCGTCACTCCGGCGCGCTGGTGCGGGCTCGCCTGTCGGCCGCGACCCCCGCGGGAGCGGGCAGCGGGGGGCGCTGGGGCGCGCGGCGTGCGGGTCCAGCTGCGTCACCCCCCCCCGCATCGCGGTCCCTTCTGGGGGAGGGGGGGCGTCCCCTCGGCTCCAGGGGGGGCGGAGATTCGGCGCTCCTGCGGCCCGCAGGCCGGGGGGGAGCGGGGGGGGGGGGGGCGCTCCGCTGCTCCCCGCCCCCCTGCCCCGTCGGGTGTCGGCCTGCCATCTTTTGTCTCCGGCGCGCCCTCCATGGGGTATACACGTGCTGTGGGGGTTGCCGGGCTGCCGTGGGCGTGAGGCGCGGCCCGGCCGGCCGCCTGTGGGCCAGTGCGGCCGGGGGGGGGAGGGAGGGGGGGGGTGATCTGCGCCCCCGCCTTCTCCATGCTGGCCTCTGAGTGGGCTGCTCGGTTTGCGCCGTCCTGGGCGCTGCCGTTCTGTTGCCGGTCGGTAGCGGGTAATGCGGGAGTGTGCGGGCAATTCACCCGGGGTGCTTGGTGCGCGGCCGCGCTTGCCGCGGCCGCGGTGTCCTCCCCCCCCGGGTGCAACGGCCTCCCCAGGGGGGTGCGGGGCCGCTGTCTCTCCGGCCGGCCTCCGTCCGCTCTACGGCCGGGGGGGGGGAGAGGGGGGGGGGCTTTGGTCCCCTGACGCCGCCCCCCGACGCCTGTGGGGGGGCGGCCTGGCGGTTCCGGCCATGGGGGGCCAGCCGTCGGCTGGGGGGGCGCACTCTTCCCCCGCCCCCCTCTACCCTGTGAGAGCCGGACCCTCGTGCAGACCCTCGATTGGGTCCCCTGCTCCCCTCGCCGTCGTCGCGCGGCGCTGGCTGGCTTGGGGTGGTGGGGAGGAGGGCCGGTGGGTGCTGGCGGCGGCTGTGAGGGTCAGCGGTCAGCGGTTAGTGGGCTGCGGGGCAGTGGGCCCCCCCTCGCGCTCATTGTCCCCGCCCTCCCTCCCACGGGAGGCGGCGCGCGCCCCTCAATCGCGCTGTATCGTGGCGGTGGCGGGAGGGACAATGGAGGCCTTGCAGGATTTGACCGTACCTGTGCAGGATCGGCATGGGGTCGGGTGTTTTTGACCTGTGAACAGGTCTTTGTGTACTCCGCTGAAATCAGCAATGGCTGTATAGTCGCCTACCCGTTCCTCAAATGCTACAGGTTACAGCTTGATGCCGCTCGGAACTGTCTTGTGGACACCCTGGCAGAATACTCCGAGCCCACCGTGCAGCGACAAGCGGAAACGAACCGTATGCTTCCCCCTCTAGTGGATGAGGAGACTCCCAGAGTGGGTACTCCCACTGCGCAATGGGTGACATGGGCGGCTGCCATCACCCAAACGCTGGCCTCATTTGATTCGCGCCCCGCGTTGTTTGACGTCATCCTGACGCCATCCTGACGCGAAATTATCCCGACGCCTTCCTGACGCCACCCTGCGGTCTTCCCGACGCATTCTGACGCATCTTGACGCCTACATCTCCACCCTGACACACATATGACGCTTTCCTGACGCCATCCTGACGCATCCTGACGCCATCCTGACGCCATCCTGACGCCATCCTGACGCATTCTGACGCATTCCTGACGCAATTGGACTATCCTGACATTCCCTGACGCCATTCTGACGCCATCCTGAGGCCATCCTGACGTTGTCGTGACATTTTCCTGACATCATCCTGACGTCATCCTGACACCATCCTGACGCTACCCTGACGCTGCCTGACACATCCATGATACATCCCTGACGTCACCCTGACGCCATCCTGACGTCATCCTGCCGCCATCCTGACATCACCCTGACGCCCTTGTGACGCACCGTGCCGCCCAGTTGGAGTACCTCGGTGCCACCCTAACCCTAGCCCTACGTACAATGTTTGCAAAAATTATCCATGCCAACAAAAAAAATACAGTTTTGCGCACAATTGCACCTACCATTACCCAACATGGCAATGTAACATTCAACCAAGACACTTCAAATCATCAAACACAATCATTCGAGTGAATTACAAACGATCAATGTAGCAAACATGGACATTCCTTATCTCTGCACTTTGCTTACAGTGCCGTTCCGGGAAAACACGTTTTCTCCCCGAGCGGCCGGCACCGGGCAATCATGTCAATTTGCTCCTCGGCATTGTGAGGTGCACATGCAAGTATGAAGAGGTTCGCCACCGTGTGCTGTGCTGTGCTGTTGTGCTGTGTCGTGCTGTGCTGTTGTGCTGTGCTGTGCTTTCGTGTTGTGCTGTGCTGTGCTGTGCTGTGCTGTGCTGTGCTGCTGTGCTGTGCTGTTGTGCTGTGCTGTTGTGCTGTGCTGTGCTGTGCTGTTGTGCTGTGCTGTTGTGCTGTGCTGTGCTGTGCTGTTGTGCTCTGCTGTGCTGTGATGTTGTGCTGTGTTGTACTTTGCTATGTTGTGCTGTGCTGTGCTGTGCTGTGCTGTGCTGTGCTGTGCTGTGCTGTGCTGTGCTGTGCTGTGCTGCGCTGCTGTGCTGTGCTGTGCTGTGCAGTGCTGTGCTGTTGTGCTGTTCACAACTGCAAGGATGCTGACACACAAATGACACACAAATGACACACACGGGCAGAGCGCTGACACACAAATGACACACAGAGCTGAAGCACAAATGATACACAGAGCTGACACACAAATGACACACAGAGAGCGCTGACACGAAGAACTTACAGGTTGCGCGCTGAGACGCAAATGACACAAACAGAGCGCGCTGACAACCATACGACACAAACAGATTGCGCTGACACTCAAATGACACACACAGAGCATGGACACACACAGAGCGCGCTGACACACAACAAACACACAAACGGCGCGCTGACACAGAAAGGACACACAGAGACAGCGCACTGACACACAAATGACACATAGACAGCGCGCTCCCGCAAAGAAAACACACACAGAGCGCACTGACACACAACGAACACACAAACAGCACGCTGGCACCCAAACGACACACAGAGACAGCACGCTGACACAGAAATGACACACAGACAGCCCTGACTCACAAATGACACACAGACAGCGCGCTGACACACAAATGACACAAACAGAGCGCGCTGACACACAAGGAACACACAGACAGCGTGCTGACACCCAAAAGACACACACAGAGCGCGCTGACACACCTGCACGCACTAAACCCACACCTGCCCACCAATGCAAACCTTCTCAGCGCAACTCTCTGTCGCCAAAAGACGCCGCAACATCGTGAGTAGCATTTCTCCGCACACGATGATTTGTGATGCAGCCGCTTTGTAACACTTGATATCGTGTAGTTGCAAGGCTGTGTCCAGAAGGCCCACAACATCTACAAAAGAACAAGGCGTACGTGACACTGTTTGGCCCATCACGGACACACAAGGGTGCTGCTGGGTAACAATCAAAGAGCAGGGACAGTACCGAAAGCTACGTGGCATTGTATTCAAGTCTGGATGGGTACTCCTCTGCGAACGATCAACGTAATATACTACAGCTCTTTCGTTCCGCAATATCCCCCATCTCAACTTTGGTACACTGGTATCACTGTTGTCTGAACCTGGCACATCGCCCGTGATAAGCTTGAGGACTAGGTAGACGTAAGGGTAAATTGTGACCTCATGCTTCACCTGAATGTACTTCGTCCCACTTTTTTGACTGGTTCACTCTTCCTCCTTCATGAAGTTCCTGACGGTAGCAATGATTGGCGGTGTGTATAAATGGCAGGGACATAATCTGTGAAAAGTTGTAAAATGCATACCTGTGAACAATTTTCTTGTAAACTATTTTCTTCTTTTTGGGAGTCGCTGCCGTCGTACCCGCTGCCAGCTAGTACCTCCAACAACCATTATGGCACAAAGGAAAGATATTTTTCTGTTTGAAAAACAATTTTTAGCATTTGCTGCCATGAAGCCTTCTAAAATCTGTTCAAAACATCCTATTACGTTTGTACGCTGTACAACATTTCGTCTTTTATGTGTAACCTATTTCTAGTAAGTATCAACCCCAAAGGCCTCATTGACACCCTGAGATGCCCTCAGGTCCTAGTGGCGTCATCCTGACACCATCCTGAGGCTATTGTGACGCTATCCAGACGCCATCCTGACGACACCATGATATCCTGACGCCATCCTGACGTCATCCCGACGGCACCCTGACGCTCCCTGACGCCATCCTGATGGGATTCTGGTGTTGTCCTGAGGCCATCCTGACACATCCTGACGCAGCCAGACACCATCCTGACTCCAAACTACCCATCATCCTGACGGCATCCTGACTGCAATCCTGATGCATCCTGCCGCAATCCTGACGCCATCATGACGCCATCCTGACGCCATCCTGATGCCATCCTGACGTAATACTGACGCCATGCTGTTGCCACCCTGACGCTATCCTGACGTCCCTACGTCGCAGGGCCCGAATCAAATTGCTCTGACTCCCTTTGTGCCAAATACTCTTGTGTACATACTGTTTTTTAGGTTGCATGATGTATCTTTTTTCATCTTTTTACGTACAAAAGGGCTACTTTTACTGATCGCTGCGCTCACTTTGAGTTTCAGCAAGGTTTGAGACTTCTTGTCCAGTGCTGTGCCTTCGCTTGTGACTCGCTCGGTGAAGAAAAATTCCTTTAAAGTCCTTTTTCCTTAGGGGCGCTACGGTCACAGCAACAGCGTTGCATCGTACATACAGATGCCGATACAGATACAGATACAGAGGGACTGGAGGATCGTACTGGTTTGTACAGACAGATCTATACTTCATTGATGGTCGCGCCGCATTCGGGCCGCGACCAGAGCCTGCATTGACGTATGGAGATAATGTTTGATTATTTGATATCAAGTGATGATATTTTAGTTTCTGGCTGTTTTGTCATATTTTAGAAATGCCGCAATATTGCAATCTCCTGCATGCATTCATTGCATTCATGCATGCTTGGGATATTGCGTGGGACAGGGTCGCACGTAGCAACATACTGTTCGCATGATAGGTAAATATATGAGCATGGCAAATAGGATCCTCTTTCTTTGCGTTTGTTTCATTGCATTTCCCGGTGTTGATCCATTAATACAATCATTTCTTCCCTTGTCCTTTAAACATGGTATAATCACCCAGTCAGCGGAGTATAACGCCCCCTGTCCCGGCTGGGGGGGCAGGCGAGGACCATGAACCTTATCTTGATCGAGTGAGAGTACACTTCCTTTGTGTTTTCCTTGATTTGCCTTTGCTCTTGTTTGCCTTTGTGATTGTTTTGTTGGGAAGAGGATAGGAATTTTTTGTATCGAAACGTTTTTCACTAAAACAAACCATGAATGCATTGTTTTAGATAAATTTTTGCTCCTGTGCACCCTTCCTAAAATTTACATCATTTTCTGAGCCCATTTTCCAATCTTTGTTTTATGTGATATTTCTTTTGTTTAGCTTATTTCTAGTGATGTGAAACATATTCAATATGGGGTTATATAAATATAGGAAACATAATGTAGGAACACATCTTAGAGCCAATGGAGTCGCAACCCATTTTTTCCTTCTGGTAGCAGAGGCTTGCCTAGTTTAAAGGCATGTCTTCGAAACCGAGGACTGCCCTGCGCCGACTCCGAAAAAGCTCAGCTTTTGAGTAAGGGGAATTTCTCTTGTAATGTTAGTGTCTCTTGTTTCCGCATCCCAAGCGCTTCCTCTTGGGCGCTCCCGAAGAACCAATGAGGTGCCTCCTCTTGGGCATTTCAAATAACCAAGACCACCCCGATCAAGCCCTTCATCAACATCAAGTGGGGTCCCTATGCCCCAAGTGTCTTGTGTGTGTGTTTTGATTGTCCCTAGGGAGTTTAACATTTTTGAGGAATTTCATCCCATGAAAACTTCGTTTGGTTAGTTTCTGCTTGTCTTTGTGTAGTCTTGTTTTTCTTCCAACCCCGCGGTGTCCTCTCGTACTCCATAATGGATCAATTGATGAAGGACGCCTTGACCCAAACGATGAGGGATGGATGACTTCGTCATTCCCTCAAAAATGTTTTGAAGATGTATGCCACATTCGTTGGAAACAACACTGCCATCCTCGACAAGTTCAATTGAATGGATGAGCGGTTACCACGGTGTTTCTCGACAAAGCGCTTTTTCATTGGTACTACGATGAGGGTATGGACGTGAGAGATTTCACGGAGAACGAGTCAAACATGAATGAGTTGGGCAACATGATGCCACTTTTGTGAGGAATACATTCCTAAGGGAAAAGGTGTAGATGTTTGGTTGTCGGTGTCAAGGCAAGCTTGATTAATTTCTTGAAGTCTGAAAAATTATTATAACAATCCATTTGCCCTTTATCCATGATGCGTGCATGTGGAATGCACGTTAGCAGTCGTTTGTGCTTGTCTTCTTGTGTTCGAATATGTGTTTGTTCGTGCACCGTCGTCATCGCATGTGCAAATTCATGGGATGAAAGTTTGTGCATGGATGGTTTTGTATGCACATGTTGTTGTTCGTCCGTGTACGTTTTGATACGTGTACGTTTGTGCATTTTGGGTGTTATTCGCTGCACGGTGCGCTACCGCTTGCATGCCAAAGACCACGGACGCCCAAAACCACTCGTCTTTGGATGTTAGGAACAAGTGTTTTGCCCAAGTTTATGTAGTTTTTGCGTTTGGCAATTAGGATGGTGGCCTACCACCACGGCCAACGTTGCTTGGGCTGTAGACCTCAAATGAGTGTATGGCTGTTCACGGCAATTGTAGTTCAATGTCCTTGTGGCATTTGGCTGACTTGAATGCATGCATTAACGCGCACATGTGTGGGTATTTGGGCTAATTTGAGCATTCCTGGTGTTCATTTGTTTGTGTACGAGCACGGGTGTGAGAATGTGAGCTGGAATGTCACTTCTCTGTGCGTGCGTGGATATGTGCTCGCACGTGTGGAGTACACTCGTGTGTGGATGAGTTTGCGTTCACTCCTGTAGAGGTGAGTACGAGCAAACCTCGACTCCACAAATGTATCTTAAGTATATGAGTACCCGCTTGCTGGTCTTGATTTGATGTTTTGATTAGATGATACACAGTCCTTGCGATGATACGCACGTAGTCAGCTTCACTACCGTATACCTAGACTTCAAGGAGAGATACAGCCCGATATACCCAGATATCTCTGAGACGCCATATTCACTGGTCTAGGACTGTTTGTGGATTGTATGATTTTTAGGCATAATGTATGCCTACAGTCGTACTACGTTTGTACTTGGTCTAGTTATACGGCCCATGTTGAGTACGCTGTCATACCAGTCAAGTTCCTGACCTAGTCCCATCAGTGTACTTGTGTATATTGACTTGGTATTAATGTATGTGTTCTGTTCCGAGATGCGTCTGCCTTTGTGAACCGTCGTTATTCGTGCAGCATGGTGAGTGGTCACGATTAAGATAGGGTTGAGGGGTCTTCGAGATCCGGCGCGCCCCCTTATGGGAGGCAGTCACGCCCCAGAACAGATGGACAAAGCCGGCCTTTGGAGCTGTTATGAAGCGTTGTTGCTGAGCACGTTCTGATCAGGACTTGTGGCGCCCCTGCCCTGACCACCCTGTACTCTGTAACCCTGTCTGCTGCTGCCGTGTATTGAAGCGGTACCCAGAACCCCATGGCTAGGGTAGGGCATACAAACGGTCTCCGGTCCACTAACCCCATGTACGGAAGGGAAGACGCCCGTTGACGCCCGGTGCGAGCCCAGCGGGAGCGTGTTCCGTGCCGTAAAGCCCCGCATCGGCAACCGATGCGCCGCCAGCGGAGATTTATATATCAGAATATCAGGAATCAACAGGGTTCTATTTTCATATTGTTTCCGTCAATTTTTACGCTTCCGTTCTGATATTCACTGTTTTGACAGCCGGCGGTTAGTTCGCGACTTTAGCGTAACCGCCAGTTTAACTGTTATATACAGATATTTTAGCGCAAATCGTGACGAAGACTCTAAAGTCTTCAGGAATTGCATTGATGCATCCGCAATTTTCACATTCTACACTCGCAACCTTAATCCGAATGTTTCAGGATGTCGAAATCGGATTTTCGACTTCGACATCCCCGCACTTGATTTGACCTCTTTCGAGTGGACCTACGTGCTTCCCTATGCACGAATCAACTTTCCTTTTGTCTTGCCCTCCATTTGTCTTAGAGATATGGGCAAAACAAAGTTGATTCGTGAGGAGACTTGTGAGGGTCATATCTCGTGTTGCTTGCGAGGAATGACAATAAGGAAACGTGGGATGTATTCACAATACTCCCGACGTAATTTAGGAAACTTTATACGCCTTGCGTCTCCACACGTGCGCGCTAGCGTAATGGATCATGGTCAAGAGGGTAGAGTTTGCGTTATAACTCTTTGGCCATGATATTGCCTGCGTTAAGATAACTTTCGAGTGTAGCGCGCGAGTGTTGGTGTCGCATAGGACCTTTTCTTGAGTTCCTATGAGCGATTGACACAAAGTTATGCCCTTGAAGGGGCATGACATATCGTGGGGGGAGCTACCTTTTTGGGCAATATGGAGTATGTGCCTTGTGTTGTGTTGCGTGCCCATTTGGCGGGTCCATCGCTCCAAGCCAAACCCACCAATGGACCTCATATTGCGCAAGCCCCTTCTCCATACTCCCCACAATCAATTGCAAGCCTAACCTTCGTGGAGGGAAGCTTGTGTGGCGATCCCAAAGCGATGCGTTGGGAGCAAGGTGTGTGTTTTGCAATTTTCCATATTTTCATGTGCCCACTTGGGAAGTAGCGCTCGTGACCTTTCAAAGCGCCCGAAGTGGAGCACATATGCGGAATCGAAGGTCATTGGTGACAGTTCATTGTGTTTAGAGGGATTGGTCGATTACTCAATCCTAGCCGAAGATATTATAATATATTTGTGCACCTTTCAAGGCACTTTTGGGTGTTTTTCGCCAATTTTGCTGCTTTTTGCCCGTCATGATGTCAAGTGGCGACCGTGTATCTCAACGTTGCGCTCAATTGACATCATGACACAAGTATGTTATGAGGGTATATACTTCGCTGCCCAACATATCTTGGACCCGGCGAATAACTCCTCTGGGGCTTGGCATACCGTGGCCGCCATGTTGGCGATTTGGGACTATCCCAAATCATGGGCTCACTTGGCGACCCTGCCATTCCCAAAACCGGAGGAGTTGGGCGACGCCCAAAAGATATGTTGGACACATATGGCTTGATACCAATCCTATGGCACACTCCGGTCCAAGTCGGGCATGTGCCTCGTTTGCCCCAACCATGAGTGTGCGCATTTTCGGCCATTTTGAGCAATTTTCCACATTTTCTGCCCGCCGTGCACCATGTTCAACACACCCGTGCACGCCAGACGCATGGACCAATGGACCATATATGACATGGGTGTTATGCAGATTGGTCCCCATTGTTCACACACCATGTGGGCGAAGCGGAGCAACCTTCGTTAAGGTGCTAGCCCAAAGTGAGTGTGGGCAATTTTGCCATTTTGGCATTTGTGGACCCAATTGGGATCGTCACCACGCCAAGTGGCATGGAGATCTTACGGAGCCAAGTGCATGGGAGTTTTCTGTTGGACTCTTGGTGAATTGAGTATGGAATGGCGGATCCGATCTTCAAGCCGGCGTGGCGATATACTAATGGGAGCACCCCCGAATTTTGGCTCATTTCGAGCAGCCGAAATGACCCCCTTTTGAGACCCCAATTTCACCCCCCCGTGTGGTCGATTGGCGGCCCCATATCTCTATGCCCACAGGAAGCCCGGACCTAATTTCAGGTTGTACACTCAGATGAAGGGCCTAGGTCCTGCCTCCTATCCTGTGAGCCATTGGCCTTGCCCAGGCCGGGCGAGCCACGCGTGGGATTGACGCCAATTTTGGTGATCTCGGCATCATGATCCCACTTGACGAACTTGTGGTGCCATGATGCTGGGACCTCAGAGGGAACCAGGTTGGGTGGGGGCTCTGGGGAGTTCGTATTCGAGGGGCATAGGGTCAGTTGCCTCGTCCCTACCTCTGGCGGGTCCGAACAAGGGGTCGATTTTGGGGATTTTTGAGTTAATTTCAGTTTGGGCTGAAACAGCCCATCTTCAGCTACCAACTCCTAGGGAAAAATGGCGGGGCCATATCTCCTGCTCAGAAGGGAGTTAGGACCTGCTGTTAAGGGAGCATGAGGAGTGGTTCCCAGGAACTCGCCTATGGCTGGGCGGGGCACCTCCCCTATTGGCAGGGTTTCAGGGTCCGGACTGAGCAGGGCCTGGGTTGTGTTTGAGCCCCCGCCCCCACCAGCCACTGAGAGGGTCGGACCTGGGATTGGGATACAAGTTGGAACTGAGTGTCTATTGTCCTGTGATGCCCTTACCCCAGTCCAGTCTAAACCCCACGTGTACATATCCTGATGTGTTGCTGTACATACTTTTGTTCCCTTGTTTCAGAGTGGCAAGGATCCTGAAACGCTTTGCCACATGACACGAGCGTATTGATGCCCCTGTGAGCGCAGTGCTTCGCCTGCCTGCTTGCTTGTGCGTGTCACCGCAGCGTCCAGTGGCCAGGCCCCCCACAGGAACGCGTCAAAAGCGTTTCACCGCCGCGGGGTTACCCATCCCTCGCGTGCCACTCGGGGCCACCAACCCCGAGCAGCGCGGCGCAGCAGCTCGCAGCTCGCAGCTCGCAGCGCAGCGCAGCAGCTCGCAGCGCAGCGCAGCGGCTTGCAGCGCCGCCCAGCGACAGCGCCGAGTTCGACACGGAGCCAGCAGCGCCGTCCAGAGCATCGCCCTGACCGCGCCGCGACCGTGAAGGAGGTGGACAGACCAGGACTCCCTCATCAGCGAGTCCTATCGTCCGACCAGCAAGGCCGCACACCCAGTCGCGTCAACCACCTCCACAACCACCGGCTGACCAGCACCAGCCGCACTCCCAGTCCAGTGCTACATCACCCACCTCAACAACCACCCCAGGACCACTCCATCGAGAGGAACGATGGTGAACTCGGACGAGGCGGGCAAGACGTGGCCGCAGCCCCACCCCCATGCGGCGCGCCTACTGCGTGGGTTGCTGTGGGGGCAGCAATACCGCCACAGCAATCCCCAGTGCGAAGGCGGCATGCCCGGGAGCTTCGAGCTCCGTGAGGACATGGGCGAGGACCGCCTGCGGGCAGTGGAGGAGTGGCTGCGGGCGGAAGGGTATGAGTACCGCTTCCGCCACAAGCGCTGGAGGACCTGGACCCGGCCGGACAGGCCCGGCGAAGGGCTGCGCCCCGACTGGATCGAGGAGACGAGAAGCCCAACGAATACCCGTCGGGCGCCTCGATCAATGTCTCCATGTGGGACATGATCGAGAAGAACTTCCCGGAACCGGGAAGCGAGCGCAGGCTGCAGGGTAGCAGCAGCGCGTCTCCGGGGAAGAAGAAGCGGTCCGCCAGGGACAGGAAGTGGGACCGGAAGTGGCGGTAGTACCAGGAGTCTCTGGCCGCCGAAGCCGCCCAAGGCGCCAAGGGCGGAACCCCAGCCCCCAGTCCCCATCGGGCCAATGGCGGTCACCACCCCGGCTCCACCACCTTTGGCGACTTCCTCCAAGTCGCCAAGCAGACCAAGGCCAAGCCCCGTCCGCTGCTCCTGAGGAAGTCAGGCCCCAGCAGCGACGTGGAGTCGGCCCACCGCGGGAGGATGCCGGCCGACCAGGCCAGCTCCAGCAGCAGCGTCACCTCCGACCAAAGGGACGTGGCGCGCGCCTGTGAGCGCACCTGTGGGGTGCCCTGCAACCTTCGGGTTGCCCGGCAACGGGCCAAGCAGCACAGCGCTGCCATGGAGGGCGCCATCGGCATCGCCCAGGAGGAGGCTGCGGAGTGGGCGCATGGCATGGCCCTCCACGCCTCGACCGTGGCGGCCATTGTGTAATGGAGTAGCCCCTGAAACTTCCATTGTAGTGCCTTGCTCTACGTTAACCAAAAATCAAAAATAGAAAAAAGCTAGGGGCTTGAGATTTCTCTAAAATTTCAAAAAGAAAAATCCCCGAGCAAAGCTAATAAAATTTGCACAAACTCTCACCAAGACGAGGCAAACAGCACACAATACAACACAATTTTGTGTCTGACTTTTCCTCGTGGTCCCGGTTGTGCTTGGTGCGCGGAATGGGCTCGGCGCTTACCTTCACGATTGATATGACTCTCCTTGTAACAAATTGATAATCCACCACTTGAATTGAATTGAGTATTAATTGAAATTCATTTCAAAGAGTCCTGAGATACGAAAGAATCAGACCAAATCAAAGAGTGTCATCGAGGCACTCCATGCATAAAACATGTCGAACACATGGAAAAAGGGATGGAACGAAATTTGATCAAACATCAAACCTATAACTTAACCTCAAGACAAACATTGCATTCACTCGTGAGGTCATGAATGTAATTACACCACGGAGGTCAAAATACATAATGCATATCATGGCATGACACATGATCGAATATCGACTCGCATGATGAAGCATGCACACCTACTTGAGCCACCTCAAGTTGGTCATTAATCTAACATGGCAAATCAATTGCATACTATGTCTATTTATCCATGAAATGTAAATTCAAACAACAACATGGACCAATGTCGTGTAAATCCACAAGAGTTCAACGAAAGAGTATCCAAGACTAACCTTCATTAATTTTCACGGTTCAAAAGCGAAGCATTGAACAATCAACCAACTTCAACAGAAATATTGGCTCCTTGCAACAAGATGAAAATTCATGCCCAATTGAGAACAATACCATGGTAGGTTGGAAGACTCCCATCAATTGAAAAGATTCAAGGATAATTGAATTCATGGCATTCCAACAACCATTCACAACTCACCACAAGAGTGTGCAAACCCTTCGAAATTGTCACATGGACCAACATACACATACATGATTGTGACAACAATCCATTGGCACCATGAAGGCTTCGCGTGACGAACATGGTAAAGGGAACCTCACAATTCCTAATTTAGGGATGACCTTGAGTAACACCTCGTGATCGAATATGCATTCATTAACCATGGAAACCTTACGAACATTCACGGATTCTAATTTATGGACGGCTTTGTGTAACACCTCATAATTTGAATATACATTCATTTGCTCGAACACTCTTGGTCTCTCAGGGAAGCATGCATGTCTTCGACATTACAACAATACGCGTGGCTTCCGAATTAGACTGGTACATCCTTCAATTCAAAGCGACAATTAATTATGCTCGACCCATATTCAATTCATTCTTGGCGGCGTGACTCAGTCAATGGATAGTAAATCGAACTGACCAGGGAATGCGAAAAAACACCAGATTGGAACAAACAACATATCTGTCGAGACTCAATCATCCAAAATTCTGTCTTCGTCACTGGAGATTGCAACCCGCGACCTGTCCGGTCTCGGCCAACGACTGTCCAATTCTTGCAACTGGATTACTGAATTTCTGAGTCCTGACTGTTGACTGTCACCGATCAAGAGATGTGCAGTTCTATTACACTCCCTTCCTAAGCTACGAAGTCCCTGACTGAGTGGCTGATAACCACACTGATAGAAATGCACAGAACCTGGCATCTCAGGAATTCATTTGGAAACCTCATGTAGAATTCATCTGGAAATCTCATCTGGAAGTCTGCAATCTGTAAAGGAATCGGGAACTGGAAACACAACAGACACTGGGGGAGGGAACAAGCATCATTGCACAGAAGAGGATGGGGTGACAGTTCAGGGGGTTGAGAAAAAACAATGCGACTGGCATCTGGAATGTGACCGGCCCCATATAGCGGGGACGACGCTTCTGCCGATATATTTACCAAGATTCCACCCAAAAAATAGAAAAACAATACATTGGCCTTGACAACAATCTGTCCTTCAGGGTCTACCGGGAAAGCGGTTACCGACCGTGCATGTACACAGTCCGAGACTGATCTCGGGTCCATAATCCCATCAGTTGTCAAAGAAAGGGGGTGGGGGTCATTGGGGGGGTTACGAACCTCAGTAAATACATCCCTGCAGCAATAACTTGAAGACATGGGGGGGGACTTACATCATAACGGCTGCCCATCTATCATATGTTTCCCTATACATCCGTAGACTACGTATACCCCTCAACTCCTTGGCATCTGCCACTGCCAGAGGAACAAAAGGAGTCAGTCTGGCTCGTTCAGCGGCAGCTTGTCTCAAAATACATCTCCATCCCAACTGCTCTTCCTGCAACACATCTGCCCTTCCCTGCATGGTCACTGAACCAGCTGCTTCCATCTCCTCACACACATCTGTATTATGTCTGTAACAAGCATGCGAAGTTGTCTTTGCCTGTAGTGTACGTACCTGACTGAGTGTGAGGTCTATACCATGCTTGGTATTGTATGTGCGCCAGTCCTCATTAATATCATGTAAAAATGAGGTAGCTGGCTGCCACTCCGGTTCCGGGTAGCCGCGGTACTTCACATACCACTCGTATCGTTTATTTTTACCCTTGCCCACTTCCCTGTGGTCCAAAACTTTTTCAAGTATGTATGTGTCAGACTCCACCAGAAAGTCAGAGTCCGAATAGTAGTGCAGGGGTGGGGTCAATTCTTGATCCCGTTCCCCTTTCATTGATATGTATGGTTTGACACGCATGCTATCCAAAACCACCTCATGATCCCGTTCCGTTTTCACTCGGTACTGGTTTCGCCCCATACGCTGCATAATCATTCCAGGCCCCGTCCACACCCTGTGGAGCTTGGAATTCTTAGCCTTATCGTGCCCCCTGTACCACACATATTCCCCTTCCTGGTACACATGGGTGGGGTGGTCAGCTAAAAACTTTTTTGCTTGCGCATCGTGGATGCGCTGTAGCTGTCGCTGTACATACTGCCGATTTGTAATCATGTCGGCAAAAAATTTGACTGCATCCTGAGACCCATGCTCAGGAATAACAGGGGGGCAGTCCCCAAACCCAATTGGGTGGCGACCGAAAAGGAGAAAATGGGGGGAATACCCATGTACCGGACCAGGAATGTCATTTGCAGCCCAGACTGCCAAAGGCAGTAACTGAGCCCAATTCTTTTTCCTGGTCTGCTCCAAAAACTTTCGCAGACTGTCGATGACAACCTGCACTGCACGCTCTGCTCGCCCATTAGAACGAGGGCGGTAAATGGGGCTCTGCTTCATGTCGATGCCCGACAAGGAACAGAGTGTTGTGAAAAATTTCGCAGTGACCAAATGGTCATGATCACTAAAAATTTGCTGCGGCAATCCCATAAAACCAACCACTCTGTCCAAAAACAATTCAGCGAGCTGTTCGGCTGTAATCGTTTTTGAACAGGGCAGAGCGACTACATAACCAGTTAGCCGGCAAACCACGACTAGTACATAATCGTAGGTATTGCCGTTACTTACTACAGGGTCAGAGGACAGATCGCAAAAATCGATGCAGATGCTGCTGAAAGGGAATTCAGGAATGGGGGCTGGCTGGTTAGCCTCCGGCTGAGTGCCACGGCGTGGTTTGCATGACTGGCAAACAGGGCACCTTCGCAGCACATCTGAAATACACTTATCCAGATCTGAACCCTTGCATCGCACTGAATATTTGCGGTCCATCATTTCTCTGGTTTTACGTACACCAGGATGGCTGAATGCATGCGTCGCTCTGACCACCTGGTCTAACAGGCCAGTGGGTACACATATCTTCCCTTGACTCCTCACCTTCCCTTCATGGAAAGTATACTCCTTCCCTTCTATTTCAATAAACTTGTCACTGACCATTTTGTCCCAGTGAGGACTAAAAAATTTGTCCTGTGCGTATTCTGGGGACCAATCCCTGGTCAGTACTGCCACTGCAGGGGGTATCTTGACGGTCTTGATATCCCTGACTCCCATCACCGAATCCTGTTGCACCAGATTGTACATCCCTGGTAAGTGCCAAGACATATGCTGAAATGCATCATACATCTGTGAAACAGTCATGTACCTGCGTGAAGCTGGTTTGGACTGCATCTGACGAATCCGACGTCGTTCTGCTCTGGATAACTTCGCTGTGCTCTGAGTGGAAGCAACAGACGGTTCTGAGGGGGGTGTCTGAAGTGCAACAGTTCCAGGTTCAGGAATAGGGCAAGTATGCATGAAAAATTCGTCCATGGCATAAAATTGACGTCCCTCAGAATCAATGCCACAGATTTCATCTGTCATACCCTCGTGTACAGATGAGACGCTGACCTCCCTGAGCGCCCGTTCAACCCTGGGAGCATCCCAGCCTTCTATCTGTACCCTTTCCACCTTTCGCTCATCCCCAGTGGGTTTGTTGACAGAAAATGTTTGTGATGATCGCAAGGGTTCAAAACTTTCTGGGTATTGCTTGTGCAATAACTGCCTGATTCGGTCCCTCTCTGCCCTCTCTGCAGCTTGCCAACCCTCCAAGTCGCAGTCACTGCCGTGAAAATTGGTATCTTGCGCCTCTCCCGCCGGATATGCCCAACGGGAGAGGGCATCCGCCGCTTCGTTGTCTTTTCCTGGCCGGTACTGAATAAAAAGATTGAACCGGCTCAGGAACTCATGCCAACGCCCACGGCGGCCGAGGGGACCTGAAATTGTGGTCAACTCCTCTTTATACCATTTTACTATGGCACTGTGATCTGTTTGGACCGTAACTTCCTGGCCCCCGATCCAGCTCTGAAATTTGAGCAAACAGGTCACAATGGCATAGGTTTCTTTTTCACGGGGCGTCCAGGCAATTTGCCCCAAATTTTTATGAAAATTTACTCCGTCAGCCCTTTGACCCTGCAATTTCCGGCTGTAAAATGCAACAGGCCTCCAAGATTGTTCATCCTGAGGGTTCTGCTGTTGCTCCAGCACACCTCCCACAGCATAATCGCTGGCATCACAAACAATTCTCCACTTACTGTGTGGGTTGGGAAGCCAGAGACCGTCCCCATCAACAAACTTGACAAGTTTGTCCTTGAGAATTTGAAAATTCTCAACCATCTCTGGCGTCCATTCAATTTTCGCTTCCTTCCCTGTCAATTTCACCCTGCGACGTTTTTTTGGTAATCCTGTGGCATCCCTGGCAACAGGTGCACTGGGATCCTGGGCCTCGTACCTATATTTGCCCTTCAGAGCCTCCATAAGGGGCTGGGCATGCTTGGCAAAATTTTCAATATATATTTGGTACCACCCCACAAGGCCCAAGAACCCTTTGAGACGCTTGGGGGTGGTAATGGTACGATGGTCCCAGTTTGCGACAGCCTCAACCCTGGACGGACAGGGAAAACGGCGTCCATCCTTAAGGATGTGCCCGACATACTTCACTGTCTTGCGGAAAAAATGACATTTCTCCGGTTTGACAGTGAGCATGGCCCGTTCCAACGCCTCAAACAAGGAAAATAGGTCTTCGTAATGTTTTTGAAAATATTTTTCAAGTACCTCAGGTTCCTGTTTCTGACTGACTGTCACTTTCCCTGGCACTAACTCCTCCCTCCCATTTGCCGAAAGTATATCATCTATGTATGGGCGGGAGGAGGGGCATTTCTTGGTGACGTGCTGTACCATTTCCTGGTACGCTGCCGGTCCCACTTTGACCCCCATTGGCAGGACGTTCCACTCAAACACACCAAAAGGAGTGCAAAACGCCGTGAGGTGTTTGCTGTCCTCCTCCAGGTGCATCTGGTGGAAACCATCCTCCAAATCAATCAGAGTGAATAAAAAATTTCCACTCTGATTGGCCAATTGGTCTTCAATGACCGGAATTGGAAAATTTTTTCCCTTCAGCTGGGAATTAAGCCAGCGATAGTCAATGACTAATCGCCACTTATTACTTCCCGGCTTTGGCACCAAGAAACACCTAGAGACCCATTGGGGGTTCGCCTGTGCCTCCCTTAAAAACCCACGCGACTCAAAATCTTTCAGCTTCTGCTGAAGCATAGTTTCTCTCAATCCCACTGCTCTGATGGGCTTGGCCGCCCTGGGTTCTGCACCCTCAATTAACTCCAGCTTTACAATGGCATGCTCACCCCGCGCCTCTTGAGCAGCTGGGGTTATATGGGAAGCATGCTTGGGGGTAAATACAGTACTCCCAAAGCGCTGCAGGAGTGCATCACGATACTTTTCAGCCCCAGGCCACATTTCGTCAGCCTGGATCACTGATCGTACATTTCTGGTATACTTGGACCTGTCGCCATATGAACTACCCAAAACCTGCACTGAATCTTTAAACAACCCTTCCCGATGGCCATATCCAATTTTGGCCTTTCCCTCAGAGGTGAATCGCTGGGATGTTGAATATTCTGCAGACCCCTTCAGAGGTGGTTCATCTGTGTCACTCTCAGACACCGGTCCAGGTGACGCCTCAGCCATCGAGGCCTCTGACAACTCATCAGTTTCAAGAGACCCCTTTTTGGCAGTAGGTCTGGGTTTCTCATAATCTGCACACCTGATCTTAAGTATTCGTCGCTGCTTCCTGTTCATTTGAGATCGTTGGGATTCGACGTCCTTGACTGCGCACAGGTCCTGAGCAGTAGGGGTATTGCGGATAGGATCAGTGGGGGCGTCCCAATCAGCATCATTGGGGACAGTGTGAGGGATCTTGTATGCATTCTGAACACTCTCAGGGGGGGGTTCTGTCCCATATGCGTCAAACAGTACAATACGATACGGAACTGTGGTACACAATTGCTGCCCGGTCGAATTCATGAAAAGGGGGGACCCCACTTCCACATCGATCCAGTCAATGGCAATTTCCCCAAAAGCCCAAAACCAAGGTTTGGACTTACGCACCGGGAGAAGGGCCAAACCCTTAGCACCTTCACCTATTACTTTAGTGACAGTCTGGTCCCACAAGGACTCAGGCGCATGTACCCATACCGCCTTGTCCGACCATGGCCGGTTCAAGGCTGACCTGGGGTTTGCCCCGTCCATCACAAGACGTTGCAAACCCCTACTATTACCGTACACATCAATGGCAAGCTGAAATTCCTTATTGTCTGGATCAACTCGGGCTGCCCAGGCCGCAAGCCGATCAAAAACCTCTGGTCGAACTGGGTTTACTTCATCCATCTTACGTTTCCTGTACTTCTTGAAACCTGCTTGTGTTTTTATATGCTGGACCCTCCTATCTGAGGATCGTGCTGGGCTCCTCTGAGCCTTACTGTTGGAAAGAGGCCTTGACAAGGGCGTGCACACCCCTGCGGACATATCATCCATGTCCGCCCACAGGTCGAGCTGCTGCAGATCAGCACACTCGGCGACTGGGAGCGTTGCCGGTGACTCCAGGCATTGCCTCCGTTCATAACCCCACCCATCTTGAAACCAATCTGGCGCCCACTGTGGATCGTCCCTTAAACAGTGGTCCTCTGGGGGTTCAGTCACTTCACCTGTGTGTTGTACCTCCGCCATACTGGGGATTTCCTGGCATCCCGTGCCACCTTCCTGAACCAGCTGAATGGCTTTAACTAGTATGGCCTCAGCACGATGTTCAGAAGCGTCCACTCCCAAATGCCTACCGGCACTCAGGGACGACTCCAGACGCCGACAAAGCGTCGGAGAATTCTGTTTTGGTACCGGTGGATAGTCACCAGCCACTGGAGCCCTCGACCCCGTCGATGCTCCAAAACACGTCACTACAACCGGCAGCACAAGAGCCATTACCGGGAGGACAGAAAGCAAGAGCTGCAATTTTTGCAGGTCACCAGGCGACTGCACCGTCAAGCCTGGGGTCTCAGAAGATACAGGATGATTCGTGTTTTGATTGTAACCAGGCTCCCCTGAGCCAGCCACATTCATGGGCAATATGATTCGATGTATGTATAATAGTGTGTGATACACATATGGCAGGAGTTCAATCAGGGGTAAGGATGGGGCAGGGGTAGGGGGGGGGGTATCAGGCACCCTGATGCTTGGCGCCTCCACCAAAGAATCAGGATAGTCAACAAGTGAAATCTCATGTAAACCCGTACTACCAAATCCATTTGTGCCCCTGGTTGATGTGGGTAGGTCCTGGACTACTGTCAGGCACGTAGGAACGTAATATTCAATAATGATCTGAGCGATTCTGTCGCCTTTGAACACAGCATAGGGCGATGAGCCATTATTATAAAGTATGACCTGGATGTTGCCTCGATAATCCCGGTCAATGACTCCACCCTTCACCTTCAAGCTGTGTTTCCACGCTAAGGAGGACCTGTCAGCGATCCTTCCATATGTGCTGGGAGGTCCCATCAATGAGACGTCAGTTGGAACCAATACTTTATCCTGTGGAGGGATTACTATATGCACAGCAGAATACAAATCATATCCTGCCGACTCGGGTGTTCCTTTTGTAGGAATGGTGGCATTTTCAGACAGAATTCTCACGTGCAGTGGCATGAGGCTGGTAGGACCTGCCAGGCAGGGGGGGGGGTACTCAGACTCAGGCTGCTGTAAGAAAGGTTGAGTTTTCAGACCTGGTCTGGACTTTCCCAGATATGGACGGTCCTGCAGGCCAGCCTCACGCAATGCTCGCACTCCCTTCCTAAGGAATTGAGCATCCTCTTGCCTGTCCTCTAAGCAACCCTGAACCAACCTGCTTGCTCTGACATGTACCCGTACCTCAGGTCCGTGATCCATGACAATCATCTGGTTCCCAGGATAATATTGTACAGGATGGTGAAATTGTTCTGAAAAGGAAGGGCGGGGGTAACAACAGTCACACAAATGAGGAACATAATCGAGAAACGCGTTGTCATCACCGGTAACTGTTGAAAAAATGCTGCCACACCCTTGCCTGGTGCACTCGAACTGCCAAAAATATTGCAAGCGAACCCTCTGAAGCTCTGGGGGGGCGTCAAAAGCCTCAGGCAGTTCTGTGAACAAGACTGTCTGCGTTCCATACCTGATCTGCTGTCCATCGCCACTTCTGTCGTCCGCTGTACAATGACCAGCTTGATCGGACAGTCGTTTTGATGACTTCTGTGGTGCTTCTGCAACCACCTGTACGTGGGAAACATGATGTACATTCTCAGAACGCCCATGCTGATAATGGGGCTTATTGCGACGAAGTTTCACACATTCTGCCTGCACATATGCATCATATCCTGGCACGACGGCCAGCCCGTACCGAACCATAAATGGCAAACCCAAAATCAGGCGGGGCCCAATGGCAGCTACGTATACAAAAACATCCACGCATTTGAAAATTTTGAGTTTTCCATTTTTGGTGTAAACCGGCACAGAAACTGTCACTTTCACGCCCTTATCACCACCCTTGAGGCGGGATTTTCCCGCCGTCACCAACACGATTGGGTGTGGGGCATCTTCAAGTGGAATATTTTGAAATAGCTCATATCCACCAATGGCTACGAGCTCACTTCCTGTGTCCGCCAGGGCCAGAGTGACGATGGTTTCCTTGCCCATCGCATCAGGGAATTGTACCCGTGCTTGTACAAGTACTTCCCTCCTCATCTTGGAACCACGTTTGCCCCTGGTACGTGGTTCCCGGTAAATCTCCTCATCAAGGTCGTCCAGTTTGATCACATTCCCGTTGGCAAACTCTGCTCCTTGACCCACATTCAGCACCCGATGCGCTCCCACATGGTATAATTTCCTCCGTGTAGGTAACGGTAGGTCAGGCAATGACATCGGGGCGGTACTACGCCACTTCCGGAACTTATTCAGTTTTCGGTGGTGGCGGCGATGTCGCCTGGCCCCCTACGGGGCTGAGGGGCAGTCTTGGGCCCAGTGGCCCTTTCCGCCACACTTCTTGCATATGTCCTTGGACTGTGGTCTACTTCGAGGTTTGGACCCTGACCGCGATTCTCGGCTCCGGCTGCGACTCTTGGGTCTCCCCCGTTCAGGATAACGATCTTTGCTTCGACTTCGCCCTCGTTCGCGATCCGGTGGTTTCTCATACCCAGGAGTATGCCCTCGCTCACTTCTGCGATCTCCACTGCGTGGTCGACCGTCAGCACTGGACCGCCCTGGGCTCCGACCACGGTCCTGTCCGCTTTTACGGCGATCCGGCTGAAGGCAATCCTTCGAGGTATGGTCTGTGGCATCGCAATTGTAACACCTCAATTTATGAGGACAGTCCTTTTGAGTGTGGTCTTTAGACTTGCAATTGAAGCATCGACCCTCAGATTTGAGCTTGGCCGTAATATGTGACCGGCTTGACAGTACACTGCCATGTGGAGAATTTCTCCTGTCGTCATATCGCGACTGAGATGGCCCGCGGCCTCCGGTTTCTCCTCCACTGCGATCCTTGCTGTCCCTTCTGTGGTATGGGGACCTTGGCGTACCATCTCGATGTTGCCGACGGTCATCGTGTCGATCACGGCTGCCATTTCGACGTTCTCGGCTGCCGTCTCGGCGGCCCTGGCTGCCATCCCGGCGTGAACGGTGCTCATCTCGTCCCCGGGATCGTGATCGTTCTCTGGAAACTGCCCGTACACTGGCCGCTTCATCCGTCAAAAACTCCTCCTCCATCTCAGCATACTCGGCGGAACTTAAGAAAGGCATGACATGCATAAATAGTTCCCAATAATTGAATTCTAGGCCTCCATGATCTGCCTGAACTCGATAAATTTTGTTGTATGCCGCCTTAGTTGCAGCATCCTGTGGGCATTCTTTCACATGTCTGCGAAGCTCCTTGATGAGTCGGTCACGTGCTTGTCTGTGGGTGACGCCTCCCCTCACCAGACTGCCCTCCTCTGACCAGTCATTCATGAAATCTGTCCACGAGAGGGTCGTGAGGGGTTCATTGGGCAACGCACGTCTTCTCCACTTTGCTCCAGGTTTGTGGATGTTTACCATGCGACGTCCAGTGATGTCTTGCCACAGCTCCTCCAGGGATAGACCTTCTCTCCTTCTATTTTTGGCATGGCGGTCACGGACGTCTTCATTTGTCAGCGCCGCCAGAAGGATGTCAGACTGATGTTTTTCATCAAATCGCTCGGCGTAATCGGCCCTCCACTCATTGAATCGTTTGATCCACGCCTCTTGCGTCGCTCGCTCGCAATCCCAAGTGGGCACTTTGGCCATCTTTTTCAGTACTTCATTTACTTGGGGATCAAGCCACGAATTTGTTTGCGTTCCAAACATACCCTGTTCCGTCCGCGGGGCCTCACCAGAATCCTTCAAGTATTTCTGCAACTCATCCATCAATGGCACTGCCCGGACCTCCTTGAACGCTCGCATGTCATCTGGTACACCTGTAGGGCGTACTCTGTACTTCATCTTCATGTTATCGGCGCTCCTGCGTACCATATTAGGCACAAAATGCCCATCCTTCACATATGGCGCCACTTGCAACCACGTCAGTGGATTTTCTTTAGGACACCAATCTGGTGGAGGTTCGTCCGAGCTATTGCCCATGGCACTCGCCACCTCGTATGGGTGTGCATACGGGCGCACCATCTCAGATGCCTCACTTCTCGTGGGCAACGGGGCCGCGTGGTGCATGGGTGGCACCGAGCTCAGTGGCGGCTCTGGGTGGTCTAAGACCACAGACGATGTTCCGGGGATGTCGTGCGCTGCTGTATGAGCTGGTGGTGCTGCAGCAGTGGGTGCTGCAGCCCCATGTGAGACCCTGGACACAGTGAAAGCGGCAATCTGGGCTCGCACATCCTGCATTGCCTGTTCCACCTGCGTTTTGTCCGCCTTCTCCTTCTGTAATTCTTCAATGTGACTCAGACGGGACTCCACGTGCGCTTTGTCGACCTTCTCATTTTGTGTGGCTTTGACCCTTCTGATTTTATCTTCCAACGCTCTGAGATCTTCAGAATTTGTGAAGTTGAGGTCCTGAATAGCCTCACCAAGGCGCTCCCGATCAGCCCTGTGATCCTTGTCGGAATCTTGGAGTTGCTGTGTGAGGGTACCTATTTGCGTCTTGAACTCCTCCCTCGTGACTTTCTCATTGTGGATCTTAATGTTCGCTTGGTCAAGGCGATCAATACTCTCCTGCACACTTTCGGAGACGCCCTGTATTGCCCTGGCATGATTCTCATTAGCCTGTGCGACTTCAGATTTGGTGGCCTTCTCGCACTGCATTTTGTTTTGCATATTTTCCACGCGGGCTAAATTCGTACTCAGTGCAGACGAGGCGTCCTCCAAAGACTTGTTTTGTGCAGCGGTCGCACTCGCCAGTTCCATCTTCGTGGCATATACCAGATCCAGCTGCACCCTCAGGGCTGTAGTGTCTACAGTGCCCGGGCTCGGACTCTTTGGGCCCTGTGGGGTGCGTGGGGAGCGATTGTCTGCTCCACTGACCTTGGCTGACTCTGCATAAGCCAGCAACCATGATTCCATCTCTGTGGCCTTGGTCATTAAACCCTGTGTCTGGGCAACGAGCTGGGTGTGTGATTTCTGCATGTACTGCACCCTTTCCTCAATTTGCCTGCTAGTGTCGCCCACCTGTTTCATTGCGGCCTCCGCCTTAGCGACTGCAGCAGTGTGGACACCCTGAATTTGTATGTGGATCTCCTGGTTGATTCGGGTTTCGTTCTCCATGGCAGCCTTGACCTTCTGTCCAGCAGTGCTCAGTCGGCCCTCGGTTTCACAGACCTTGTTGGCCACAGTGTCAATTGCCTGCTTCACCTCTTGGACAGAGGTCGCCACATCCTTCACACTGATCATGTCCCTCTCCATTTTAGCGGCCATTGTCTCCACTCGTTGTGATTCGAAGGCGATGGTTCGCACCGCTTCTGCCGCCTTGTCTTTCTGGCTTTTCGCCTCCCGTGCGCCCTGGGCAGCATCCTCCGCATGCTGCTTTATGGCCCCTTCAGTGGCTATCACCCTGGCCACCGCCGTGTTGGCACTCTGGGCTGCCTTCACCGCCGTGTTGCTGAATTCCTCGATTCGTCTTGCCATTGTGGCGTCCCCTGAAGGGGTATTGTGTTCTGGATGTGGTGCCCTGACACTCTGGCGCTCTAACTCGTGAATTCGTGCGCCCAGGCTATCCACCTCGTGCGTTGCTGCACCTTTGTGGACGTCCAACGTCTTCTCCAACTTGTCAATCCACTTCTCCGCTCGTTCAACCCGTGACTCAAGAATCTGGTTTTGCGTCCTTGGGATACCTTCGTGAGCCTCTTTTTCTAACGTAGATATCCTGTGCTCCAGCTTACTTTCGTGATGAGCCTCTCTTCGCTGGAGCTCGGCACAGTCTTGGCGACGGGCGGCCTCCTGCTGCTCCATTCGTGCCGCCAAGGTATTGACTTGTACCTCCAACTCGTTCATCCGCTCATCCAATCCACGATGGTCCGCAAGGAGTGCATTCCATTTGGATGTACCTTGTCTGTCTACTTCCTGGACCTGGGTCTGCACCACCTGGATCGCCTTCTCCACCCGGGCTGGCATCTCCACCACACGTGACGCCTCCTTGGTCTCCAAAGTTGTCACTATCCTGGACAACTGGTCCAATTGCCTCACGATGTCACTGACGTCGACGTCTGACCTTCGTTTCGACACCTCTGGTCTGGTCTGCTTGGCCGTCATCTTATGGATGGCTCTCTTGACGATGGTGTCGATGGTGGCGTCCGGTAGGGCCAAGATATCAACTTGGGAACCTTCATCAGGACGATGCCGCTTGCGCTGGATGAATGTAGTAGGCTTTCGTGATGGCGGTGGTGGCATATCGGTTGACGAGGAACGGGACTTGGTGGGCACATAGGTGATCTTCTTGTTTCCCAAGCCAAATGAGGCCCTTTTGGCTGTTTCACCATAGCTGACCCGCCGATTTACAGGGATGTTTGTCCCGTGTGCCGCCTCGTCTATTCCATCTCCAAACGGAGTTTCTGAAATGTGAGTCAATTTGGCTCTCATTTGCCCAGTTTGGGTTTTCAATAATGACCTTTTGGTCTCCGTGTGGATTGGGGTGAGCAATTGCTCGACTTCTTGGTCCCATTCTTCCATTTCGGCTCTATGGATTTCCTGAGCGCTCATGTGTCCCAAAGGGGATCGATTTGCCTCTGCTACCATGTAATGGAGTAGCCCCTGAAACTTCCATTGTAGTGCCTTGCTCTACGTTAACCAAAAATCAAAAATAGAAAAAAGCTAGGGGCTTGAGATTTCTCTAAAATTTCAAAAAGAAAAATCCCCGAGCAAAGCTAATAAAATTTGCACAAACTCTCACCAAGACGAGGCAAACAGCACACAATACAACACAATTTTGTGTCTGACTTTTCCTCGTGGTCCCGGTTGTGCTTGGTGCGCGGAATGGGCTCGGCGCTTACCTTCACGATTGATATGACTCTCCTTGTAACAAATTGATAATCCACCACTTGAATTGAATTGAGTATTAATTGAAATTCATTTCAAAGAGTCCTGAGATACGAAAGAATCAGACCAAATCAACGAGTGTCATCGAGGCACTCCATGCATAAAACATGTCGAACACATGGAAAAAGAGATGGAACGAAATTTGATCAAACATCAAACCTATAACTTAACCTCAAGACAAACATTGCATTCACTCGTGAGGTCATGAATGTAATTACACCACGGAGGTCAAAATACATAATGCATATCATGGCATGACACATGATCGAATATCGACTCGCATGATGAAGCATGCACACCTACTTGAGCCACCTCAAGTTGGTCATTAATCTAACATGGCAAATCAATTGCATACTATGTCTATTTATTCATGAAATGTAAATTCAAACAACAACATGGACCAATGTCGTGTAAATCCACAAGAGTTCAACGAAAGAGTATCCAAGACTAACCTTCATTAATTTTCACGGTTCAAAAGCGAAGCATTGAACAATCAACCAACTTCAAGAGAAATATTGGCTCCTTGCAACAAGATGAAAATTCATGCCCAATTGAGAACAATACCATGGTAGGTTGGAAGACTCCCATCAATTGAAAAGATTCAAGGATAATTGAATTCATGGCATTCCAACAACCATTCACAACTCACCACAAGAGTGTGCAAACCCTTCGAAATTGTCACATGGACCAACATACACATACATGATTGTGACAACAATCCATTGGCACCATGAAGGCTTCGCGTGACGAACATGGTAAAGGGAACCTCACAATTCCTAATTTAGGGATGACCTTGAGTAACACCTCGTGATCGAATATGCATTCATTAACCATGGAAACCTTACGAACATTCACGGATTCTAATTTATGGACGGCTTTGTGTAACACCTCATAATTTGAATATACATTCATTTGCTCGAACACTCTTGGTCTCTCAGGGAAGCGTGCATGTCTTCGATATTACAACAATACGCGTGGCTTCCGAATTAGACTGGTACATCCTTCAATTCAAAGCGACAATTAATTATGCTCGACCCATATTCAATTCATTCTTGGCGGCGTGACTCAGTCAATGGATAGTAAATCGAACTGACCAGGGAATGCGAAAAAACACCAGATTGGAACAAACAACATATCTGTCGAGACTCAATCATCCAAAATTCTGTCTTCGTCACTGGAGATTGCAACCCGCGACCTGTCCGGTCTCGGCCAACGACTGTCCAATTCTTGCAACTGGATTACTGAATTTCTGAGTCCTGACTGTTGACTGTCACCGATCCAGAGATGTGCAGTTCTATTACACATTGCGGCCGGAGTCACGGCGGTAGCCGCCCATGGGGCAGCGACTGCCCAGGTCAACGGTGAGTTGGCGGCAGCCGATGAGGAAGCCCGCCTGACGCAGGAGGCCATTGCCTGCAAGGAGGCCGAGGTGAAGGCGCTGGAAGAGGCGCTTGCCGGAGAGAGGGCAAAGAAAGAGGCGGAGGAAAGGGCCCATGCCGAGGCAACGGCGAAGGCCCAGGCAGACGCCACCAAGAAGGACGCCATCGAGGCCGCGCGACAGAAGGCGCTGAGGAGAGGGCCAAGAGGGAGGCGGAGTTGGCGGCGTTGGAAGCGGAGAAGGCGCGGCTGCAGCAGACCCGGGAAGCCGAGGCGGCTCGTGCCCGGGAGGAGGCCGAAAGGCGAGCTGTCGCAGCCACCGCCGCCGCAATGGAGGAGGCAGAGGCCAAACTCCGCCGCGAGACTCCCCCGGGAGGATCACGAGTGGAGACCCCTCGAAAGCTTTTCGAAGGGGAGGCCTCCTCCAAGATGACGCTGGAAGAGGCGGACACGGGCAGCAGTGGGAGCAGTGGCCCCACTGCCGATCGACGGAGGTAGGGCAAGGGGAAGACCCACGAGAGGCCGCAGAGGCCAGCGGGTGGACACCCCCACGACAGTGACCCCCTCTTCACCGCCAGCGACGGGGATGAACGAGACCGCCGACATCGCCGAGTGGTGGCTTGGACGGGCGGAGGAGGCGGAGACGTCCCGACGGAGCCGGAAGGTGAGGATGAGGATCTCCCTCCTCCCTACCGGAGCTCGGAGTTTCCCGAGACCGGGACGCCCAGGTGGGGCGACATGGACGAGGATGACGACATGGACTTCGACATCACGAAGAAGCGCCCATCCTCGGACCCACCGAGGCGACCCAGCGGAGACCCACCGGGACCCCCTGGCAGAGAACCATCAGGACCCCCTGGAGGACGCCCACCAAGTGGACCCCCTGGAGGCGGACCACCGGGCGGGGGAGGACCCCCTGGACCGGGCGGACCCGGCAGAGGCCCTCCTGGAGGACCCCCTGGGGACCCCGACGACCCACCAGGGGACGGCGACCCGGATGCCACCCGGCGGTGGATTGTCTACCTCCGCAGGAGGGTCCAGTCCCTCGAGCGCGAGGTAGACACGGGCAAGGGCGAGATGACTCGCATTGCCAGGGTCGCCGCGCGCACACAGAGAGAGCTGGACGTCGCCAAGATCGAGATGGTCAAGAGCGCCGCTGTCGCCACCGCCACCCAGAAGCTGCTGGACATCGCCAGGGGCGAGACCAGGTCGCTGAACAAGGTCATCAGCGGCCTGCAGCAGAGGCTGGATGCGCTGGAAGCCCGTGGGAGCGTCGGCAGCGACCAACCACCCCTGGAGTCTGGCTCGTCGGACGACAGCTGGGGACCCGGACCAGGTCCAGGCAGACCCCACGCCCCTGGCGGAGCCCCCAGGAGTCGCCCCAGCGCCAGTGCCCCCTCTCTCACCGCCCCCTCTCACCACAGCGCGGGCC
Source organism: Eutreptiella sp. 'Long Island Sound 2002' (assembly GCA_964036045.1). Lineage (NCBI taxonomy): Eukaryota > Euglenozoa > Euglenophyceae > Eutreptiales > Eutreptiaceae > Eutreptiella > Eutreptiella sp. 'Long Island Sound 2002'. The sequence goes on along the minus strand of OZ038378.1, from coordinate 130,725,313 downwards.
GCCGCAACGAGCGCGTGCCGCCCGGCAGTGGCAGTGAGGATTGGCGTGATGAGTGGCTCAGCGCGGAGTACCACAACCACCGTGCTCCGCCGCGGACACCGGTACGCCCCCGACGCCCCGCATCAGCCCCGCACCAGCCCCGGAGCCAATCTGCATGGCTGGTGGACGTTATGGTGGACTCAGGGACGAGGTCCCCAGAGGAGACGTGGAGTGGGATGTCGGTGGAGGTGAGGACCTGGATCTGGACCTGGATCTGAACGCAGCCGCCGGCGCCGTGATGAGGAGGCATACATGGAAGCGGTATGGCGTGAACATCTGGGTTCAGCGTACATGGAGGAACCGCGGCATAGCCACAGGGATTCCATGGAGGAGATGGACGTGGCGGCCGTGGGAGTCCGTGGGCGAGGCCGATGGGAACCTCGGTCGACCTCGCGGCCGGCGCATATGGTCTCTAAGGCCGCGGAAGCCGCCGTGTGGGAAGACTTGAAGGACATCAAGCCCCCCATGTACGATGGCAACCCCCTCAACCTCGACCGCTTCTTGGAGAAGCTGGACGATTGGGGGGTGACCGTCACTGAGGACATGCATCCCGCAGATGCGGAGAGGTATGTCTTCAGACGTTTCAGGTACCGCCTGCCGGAAGTGCTCCAAGAGCTATACTTCGTGGCGACCAAGGAGGGGAAAATCAGGACCCTCAAGGAAGCCAAGAAGTGGCTCAACGAGCAGGAGCGGGTGGACGCTCCGCAGGTGGCTGCCAAGCGCTGGAAGTCCATCAAGCTTCAGCATGATGGACGGGAGATCCGCCTACGGGATTGGCGGGCCTTCCGAGGGCAATACACCCTCTTCCGCCGCAACGTGGAGGATTGGAACGAGGGTGACGAGCAGGCTCGCCTGCTCTCCATGCTGCCGGAAGCATGGATCAGGAGGGTCACCAAGGAGGAAGCCAAGAGGGCCAAGTCCAATCACACGGTTAAGATGATGCTCCCAAAAGAGTATCATACGAACGTGGTGGCTTGGACGAGGAAGAACGTGGCCCGGGATGTCAAACGGCACTCCCTGCAGAACGCTCTCCTCATCACCGTCTCGGGCGATCGCGAGAAGACCGCGATGTGGCGCCTTGGCGAGTGTGACGTGAGCGGCCAGACCATCCGTCTGCAGGCCATCCCGGCGCGGATGAGCTGCGACGAGATCCTGGAGTGGGTTGGAGAGGAGGTGCTCAAGGAGTACCGGAACCTCCACCACACCCGCGGGTTGAGGCCCGGCGACCGCGACGTCAACTACGCTGGCGAGGGACCTGGCGGGGAAGCTGCCATGGACCCAGCGGGAGCCTACGGCGATGAGACTCTCGTCGACGATGACGACGACGATGAGCCCGCCGAGATGGCCGTTTGTGCCTTCGTGGCCAACAACCTGAGCGCGGGGAGCAAACCGGGAAACTGGAAGCCCCTGCAGCAGGGTTGGAGGAAGAAGGAGAAGAGGGACCCTCGCCGCATTGGCGACCCTCCGCTGTCCTTTGGGGAGGTCATACGAGCTCACCCTCAGGGCTGTTTCGTGTGTTATGGGAGGAAGAAAGGCCCCTTCCATCAGGCCGACACGGAGGCCTACAAGAAAGCGCACAGGTCGAAGAAACGTGCGCCCGCGGGTATCCGGGAAGCCAAAGTGGAGGTGGACAAGGACGAGCTCTCCAAGGGGATGTCGCAGGGGACCGAGTTGGCCAAGGAGATCCAGGAGATCAAGAGGAACTGGGTCCCCAGGTCGGACAACAAGAACAAGGAGAACAACCAGAACGACCAGAACAAGGACAAGGACAAGAAGACTAGAAGGGGAAGGAAGAAGGGCGTCAACGGAGTTGATGCGGAGGAGAACACCCCTACTTCCACAACCGACGCCCCCTAGCGGAGCCCCTGCAGCCAAGGGCCCCAGCTAGGGCGGTCGCAGGATGGTGACGTGGGAAGCGCCGAACCATCCCAGTCGGGAGTCGGTAAGCACAAAGGGACTGCCGCGGGCGAAAGGCCCGGTCCGGCACCCAGTCGCGGAGGCGGGGTGAGGGCAAGTGAAGGCACGAACCCTTGCACCCGTCCGTCCTTCGCGACCAAAAATGTGTTGGATGTACTACAAGATCTATCCGAGAGTATCGGAGGATCATCCGGACCGCAGCTGGATGCTGCAGATGGGCAGCCTGAGCCCATCGTCCACGACCTGCACCAGTCGCTTGTCGAGCTTCTGGAACGGCCGGAGGGCCTGAGCCTGCACGCCGTGCGCCGAGTTGGGCGTGAGCGGCAGTTGCACCTTAAGATCTGTGCCTTATGCGGGGAAGTGGAAAAGGTTTTCGACGTGTTGGTCGACACGGGAGCTCAGGTCAGCTTGGTCAAGGCTGGCCTACTTCCGCCAGAGTGTCTGACCGACAGTCGGAAACCTGTCAGGCTGAAGGTGGTGAACGGCCAGTACATGGTGGGAGGCACGAAGGAAGCGGCCATCGGGCTGCAGTTCGTGAACCATCGTGAGCTGAGCCGCCCAGACCTCGGCAAGGAAATCCTCCTGCAAGGTCGCTTCTACGGGGCCGAGATGGACTGGGACATGATCGTAGGGTACGACTTCATGATGGAGACGGACTCCGGCATCCTCCCGGCCCAGGCCTCCATGACCCTGTACCAGGACGACCAGCTCTCGTGGCTTTCGTCACCTGAGCACCATGTGGAATGCCAATGGATCCACCCAGAACGCAATCAGCTCGAAGTGGCCGCGCTGGACACTGAGCCAACTGGTCCTGCAAACCAGGAGTACGGCGTAATGCCGGAAGTGGCGAGCCGAGTTGTCGCGGACCTGGGACCTTCGGATCTGGCCCTGGATGCGTTCTCTTCAGGAACCTCCGCCCATCTGCGGGTGTGTGAGAAGTACTGGAGCGCACAGGACTCCGCGTGGAAGAAGCCCTGGCTCAGCATCAGGGATTGATGTGGATCCATTGCCCCCGTTGGGACATTCCAAGAGCGGTAGCGAAGATACGCAAGGACCGCTCCAAGGCAGTGCTGGTTGTTCCTATGGGATGCACCGAGGAGGAAAGTACCTGACATTGGGTAGCCTCATTGACCAACATGACCTTGAACAAGGTCGTCCTACCGGCTGGAGAGAGTGTCTATCAGGACGCTAAGGGACAGCCCATGCCACCCCAGAGATGGCCAACGGAATTCCACTATGTGGATGGGCGCCTTGATCAGGCCGACGCCACGGACTTCGTGTGTGTCAACCGCATCATAGCGGAGCCATGGAGGCAATGCTTTGCGGTTCCCCCCGTTGACATCGGAGAATCGGAAGACCCCCTCACTGAAGAGGAGTTGGATCTGGTTCAGGGGTATATGGATCAGCCCTTTCACGACTGGGGAAACCAGCGTGAGAGCAAAGGCCAGGACAAAGCCTGGTGGGAAGTGGACTCGATCGTCTCTGGTTCCTATGATGGGAACACCTTCGTGCAGAGGGTGCTGGACCACTTGTCCAGCCAGGACGAGCCAATCGGGGGTACCCCACCCACCTACGGCGATCTATTCCGAGGCAAGACCAGAGATGGCCCTTTGGGCCACCTGGGAAGACCGCCTGAGCCGAAACCGAGCGGGGTCGCTACCCCTCAAGTAAGCTCCGTGGTTCAAGTGCCCGGAAAAGCCAAGGCGGAGTCCGACGATTGCCCCAAGATCCAGGCATTGAGGGCCAGGCTGAAGCAGAAGTATGGTGATACCTTCTTCAGCGGTAAGCCTGTGTTTCCCCCACTCGTGCGTGGACCGTATGGCGAGGCCAGGATACGACTGAAGCAGGACCCCCGTGTGTATCGACACCGGGAGTTTGCCCTGAGGGGCGAGAGGAAGGAGGCCATGGAGAAGATCCTCCGTGACCTCATCGAGAGAGGCTGGCTTGAGCCGTGCCACTTCGAATGGGCCTCTTCGTGCTTCGTCGTCCCCAAGAAGGTAGCCGGTGAGTGGCGGCTCGTGGTCGACTACCGCGGCCTAAACGCCCAAACGCAGCACGACAGCTATAGGCTGCCCCTCATTGAGGACATGCTGCAAAAAAAACACCGGCGGAGGATCTTCACGGTGATTGACCTGAAACATGGTTATCATCAGATGCCTCTCGCCGAGGAGTCCCGTGCCTGCACAGCCATGAGCACTCCACTTGGACCTCTCCAGTGGAAGGTGATGCCCATGGGCATTACCAATGACAATGCGGCTTTTCAGCGGATGCTGGAGAACCTGCTTGAGCCGGTGCGTGACTGTGCGGACCCCTTCGTGGACGACGTGATCATCGCGGCCGGGGACCCCAGTATGAGCTACAAGGAGCTCCTGGAGGCACATGAGAGGGACGTCACTCGAGTGCTGGACGTTCTGGTTCGGCACAAACTCACCGGCAGCAGTGACAAGGCCACCATTGCGGTAAGCGAGGTGGTCTTCGCTGGCCACGTAGTCAGGAACGGGCAGCGAAAGCCCATACCTGGCAAGGTGGCTGCGATCGAGCACTGGGAAAAGCCCAAAACGGTCTCTGAGCTACGGGCGTACTTGGGGTTCTGCAACTACTACTCGGGGTATATTAAGAAGTATGCCGAGTATGCAGCCCCCATGACAACCATGCTCAAGGGCAACCGAGAGGAGACCAAAAAGGGGTCCAAGAAGGCTCTGGTCTGGGATGCTGATTCCGACCCTGCCTTTGAGGGGATGAAGCAGGCGCTGCTATCCGCAGTGGGTCTGCCCCTCGTGGATCCCGACCGAGGGTTCGTCCTGCGCACCGACGCTTCCGACTACGCCGTAGGCGCTGTGTTGGAACAAGTGCTTGACGACGGGAGGCACGTGCCCGTGGCCTTCTGGAGCCGAGTCCTGGCGGAAGGCCAGAGACGGACGTGGACGCCCCGCGAAAAGGAGGCGTATGCCATCGTCATGGCTCTCAGGAAATGGGCTGGGTACATAGCCCTCCATCCCGTCACCGTCTGCACCGACCATCAGAGTCTGCAGTCGTGGCACAAGGAGCACGTGGACACACCCTCTGGTCCTGCCTCCCGACGGGCAAGATGGCATGAGACCTTGGCCAAGTTCGACCTTACGGTTGTTTATATTCCTGGAAAGGACAACACCGTGGCGGACTGTCTCAGCAGGTGGGCCTTTCCCGCCAGCAAGGGCATGACGGATATCTCTGCCCATGGCGATGAGGCTGAGACCGCTGAAGCCAAGAGGATCATTGAGATGTAGCGCCTGATGGAGGAGGAGGGTGTAAAATGCTTCATCGTCATGGCTGCGGATGCCCCCCTCGGAAAAAGGATGGGCAGAGCGGTCAGAGTACTCGCCCCTGATGGAGCTGAGTCCGACAAGCACCTCTTCCCTGAGTCTTGCCTCCAGGACGACTGGACCGACGACTACGCTAAGTCTGAGGCCTTTGCGGCCGAGTATAGGGCTGTGACCGACCCTGATGACGGGCAGAAGTGGCCAAAGGGGCTGACTGAGGAAGATGGCAAGCTCTACCGGAATGGTAAGCTGCTAGTACCGGAGTCCCGGGTGCTCGAGCTTTGTGAAGCTTGGCACCACCACATGCTGCATCCAGGGGTCAAGAGGCAAGCCCTTGACATGCAGCGCCGGTTCGAGATCGACCAGATCGGTCTCTACACCTTCATCAAGAAGGTCAGGAAGGGTTGCTCGGTCTGTCAGGCCTGCAATCCCGATAACCGGAACGTCAAGGAGGAAGCCCAATGGACCCCGGTTCCTGACCAGCCCATGGAGAGCGTAGCCATGGACGTCTTCTCCATGCCCGAAGTGCACATTGGCATTCCGGCACGCAAAAAGGGGTTGCTTGCCAAGGAAGTGGCAGTCATGATGATTCGTCATAGGCTGACCGTCTTTGACATCCCCAGCACCCTTTGCAGTGACCGAGGGCCCCAGTTTACTGGTGGCTGCTTCAAGGCTATGTGTTCCCTCATGGGAATACGTCACGCCAAGAGCGTCGCCTATCTCAGCCGGTCTAACGGCCGTGCTGAAGTGGCTGGACGGCAGCTGTTCGAGAAGCTGCGCAAGATTCACATCACCAATCCACGGCGGAACTGGTTTGAGGAGATGTGTCCTGCTCTGAAGGCCCATCATGACACACCCACTCCAGGTGGTTTGTCCCCTCACCAGATTCTGTTTGGCAGGGACCCCCTGGGTCGGGGACTTCCCTTGTCTGGTGATGGTATGGCCATGGACGCCAAAGAATTCTTCGCGCGGCAAGAGCAAACGGCGCGGGACATCCGCCAGCAGCTCGAGGAGGAGCATGCTGAGCGTCAGAAGTCCGCCCCGAGCTCGACAGCGCAGAAGTTCAGGGTGGGAGACCCGGTGTGGGTGATCAGACCCCGCCCCATGGGCACCCACCGCACCAAGACCTGGTTCACACCCGGAGAGGTGGTCCGCAGGATTGGTGAGGACACCTACCGCATCAAGGTGGGTCACGGACAGTTCCGGGAGCCCCATGAGAGTCAACCCAATGTGCGGGAACCCGACTTCCGTGGCCAGCATGTGTCCCTGAGCTACGCCGCACATGAGGCTGATTCGGACGACGACTATGCTGAGCAGGACGACTACACAGTCGAGAAGATCCTGGCTCAGCGTCCGAAAGCCTCGGCACCCGGGGACCTGGAGTTCAAGGTTTGTTGGCGAGGCTATGGGCCGTCCCACGACACCTGGGAACCCGTCTCCTCGTTCGTGCCGCGGGTTATTACTCCCTTCATGGAGTACATCGGCAGGCACAAGACCAAGATCCACATCTCGGACTTGGCAGCACTCACCCGGGCGATTGCAGCCAGGGGTGCCTGGTCAGCGCCCTGAGCTCTCCCCTGATGCATCTTGAGCGCTTGTGAGGGCGACGGATCTTACTTGCTTGCTCTCTTACATCTTCCGGTGACCTGCCATCAGAGTGCCCATGTACCCCCCCCTGCTGAATCCAGAGGAGGATGGCCCCTCTCTTTCAATTCTATTCGTCACTCCCCCCTGCTGAATCCTTGGGAAACCAGGTAGGGCGACTGACCTTCATATGTTCTGAGCTCTTAGGGCCTTGAAGCCCATACGGTGTTGCGCAACGGATGCCGCTGTCATCGGCATTGCGATTTTTTTTTGGTGTGTGGTCTGGTTCCATGGCACTTGCGGAATCCAGACCAGTCGACGTGTGTCTCGAGACTATATATGGCCTGAACTCAGGCGTTTCCCTGTCCACCCTCCTGCATTGCCTTATCCTAACCGGGGCGTTGTTTGGCGCTCTGTTTTTAAGACGTCACAAAATTTCTCAGTGCGGAACAGTACGAAATGTATGATACACACTGCAATAGTATGTACAATAGTACTGGAGTAACTGAGGGGCTTTGGAGGCCTGGTTGTGCACGTGGGGATATATGTGGAGAAGTGATAGTTGTTGGAGTAGATATAGAGGATGATGTGGCTTTCATTAGGCCACTGGGTCGCCAGGGCAGCCCAGGAGAAGTCCCTGAAAAAACAGGGCAGAATTTCTGGTAGACTAAAAAGGAAGTTAATACAGACAAAGGTACGTAAGAAAAAGTGAAATGCAATGTATTGAAAATGGCAAAGACTATACTTTGTGAAAAGCCACTGTAACTCTGTTTTGGAAAACTGAATGCAGTTTCACCCTTGGGGGAAAATCCACACTTGGTTTCCAAATAAAGCACAGAGCGCAAGGCGAACTGATATAAAATGAACACCGAGAGTTCATTGTATAACCAGTGCTTCAATGCGTGGCTGAGCAACACAAAGCGTGCTGAGCCTGGAAAATCTGGATTGTTGTAGTGTACATTCTCTGCTGTCCACCTGCAGCGACGCTGCAGCACTGGAGTTCTTAAAGCATCAAACTGTTACTGTGTGTAAGCCTGTAAGTGAAGGCAGTGAGTATGAGTCTGTGATATAAGTTGTGGTTGGTGTAGCACTGTTTGTAGAGTGTGTAGTGAGTGAGGACTTTTGATAGCAGTGTGCGTTGATCACAGTGGGTCGCTGAGTGGAGAAATCGAGTGTGTTGTGTCCAGAGTATAGTACTCAATGAGGTGAGTCCTGTGAAAGCTGTATGCTCAGTGTACATCGTTTCTCAGCAGTGTGCCGAATGAGAGCAGTGGTGAAGCCAGAATATATGCAGCAATTAAGGACAACTGAGGCAAAGGCAGTTGTTCTTGCACACAATATACACGGGCCATAACATCAGTTTGCCATAAAATGGAGTTCGTGGTTGAGTGAAAATTTGCATCTGTAAATGAGAATGCAGATTCGACAACATTTGCAAAATTATGAGGCAAATCACTTAATTACGTCTCCAACCAGTAGAAAGCGTTGTGTTCACTTTCGCAGCAACTGATAAGCCCTTGTTGAATCAAATATTGAGTTTTTTTGACAACATATGGAATAGTCTTTGTTTCCTGTTCTGTTAGCTTACGTGCAGGAGGCACCAAATGCTGTGCGTCGACTTCAGTCAGCATACCATATGGGTTGCGCCACTCATAGTCGATTCTGAGGTCTTGCTCGTACCGGGAATACACTGTAGAGTGATCGTCAGGTTCATCTTTACTTTTGCGGCGCGTCGGCGTTGGCGGCAGGCTTTCGGCGTTCTCTTTTCCATATTGTGAAGTGTCGTCGGACTCAGATGAAGACTGTAGACTCGGTAAAGAATCGTGTGAACCAGAGTTGTTCATAGCGTGCAGTGTTGGTTCGTCGCGTGCAATTTTTGGCTCAGGCGCCGTTGCGTTTGTCGCTGGCTGCTGCACCTTCCAAACATGCGACGCAGGACTTGCAGCGTGGTATTGTCGCACTGTGGGACCTTGCGGCGAGCGCGTTCTGCAATACGGAGCTCCTTTCTTTCTGCCCGGCTTTCCTTCGTATTTGGTTCGCCTTGATTCTTGATCTTGCAGCCCTGTTTCACGTAGCGTGTCGGCTCTTTCTCCAGTCTGCTTTGTCTTGCGAGAACGTAGCGCTGTGGACAGATTGTAGTGAGCAAAAGCATTGGCTCTGTTGTCAACACTCGTATAATTCGCAGTTTTGGCGAGCGCAGGGAGATGGCAGCGGCGTTGTTGTTTTTTCGTAGTCGCCACTTTGAATCTATTGTCCTGAACCACTTCTGTTGATGGCAGTGAGTTTGCATTCGGCTTAAGCAGCGCTTTCGCACGCTGGCTGCGGGCTTCGGTTTCGGCTTGTAGAGGTTGGTTAGCCGACGTGAGCTGGACCCGAACTTCGTCTTCTGTTAGCTGAGGATTTCTTTCGCTTGAACCATTGGACTTTGCGCTTGCTGAAGTCTTTTTCTCGCCGTCATGTCGATCATGAATTCTTTCTGCGAAGCAAGAAGCGTGGCGAAAACCTTCTGTAGGCTTAGTGAACCGGTGCAGGGAGCTGTTGTCTGGTAGTTGGACAGTTGTTGAAGGCACCCGTGGAAAAAGTGACTGCTGCTGGAAAAGTCGTTATAGCTGTGCTTCTTGACTCAAAACTTCAAGTACGACCCAGTTTGACCAAAGGCTGGTTGATATTGCATACTGTAAGCTCTGGATCGCAAAGGCGACTTGTGGCGGTACTGTGAGCTGCTGGCATTGGCGCTGATCTGGGACTGGGAATTGCTATCTGCGGTTGCAGTTTATCTGGACTTGCCCAGGTCCCTGCATTACAAAATTGCTGTAATCGAAAAAAAATAGACACTCAGAAAGTGAGGTTTGGCGCTATGTTCACAGTGTGTTTACACGCCTATTACCCCGCTTATTGCTTGTTTTTCTGCCCCCCAGGATATGTGCATCTGTGTGTCGGCCCATCACCGAAAAGTGGACTGTTTTCCCCCTGATGGGATGCGAATCGAGTACGATGGTGCCCTGAGTCGCCGTTTACCTGCTTTTACTTAAGGTCCAGCCTGGACCAGTACCTAAGTACAGATTCTTCTGTTTGAGTGCCCGTGATACCGTGTGCCCTATTCGCTGTGATGTGGAGATCCTGATGGCGCCAGGCGGGAAGCCCAGTTGCCTGACTACACTCCCAGCGGTCCGCCACTGTCAGTCCCAGTGTGAGCCTATCAACTCGCAGACGCACTTGCAGTTGGATGGCGGCCTCCGGTGCTCCTGACCTCGGTCAGTCTGCCTGGGAAACTGGTGGTTTGAGGAGTCGACGCCTCCGCCCACACTGCATGAGGACTCCCTCATGTATGGCCTTCGTGGTAATAGGGCGAGGGAAAAGACGGCCTTGATGCCCGATCCCTTAAGGAGGAGCTCGTTCGGCTGTACCACTCTGGACTCGCGTCGTGGACATGGACATGGTGCGCCCGAGGAAGGACCCGTGGGGACTCTCCCCCAGCCGGCGGGCCTTGGGAAGCTTGGGGTAGCCTGATGGATCTTTGTGGTCGCTTTCGACCTGTGGGACCACCTCGGTCGTCGTGTGACGCCTATGTTGGCCGTGTATGCCACTGCCAATGTGGTGGTGACCATAGCAGCCTGCACCCGGTGCACCTGGTATGGGTTAACGGGTCCTTTGGATGCCGAACAATCGCCGCCAAGACCCGGGACTTGATACTTGATACTATACTTGCAGTTACTAACAGCTACAGCACCGTACTCGTCTTATTGTGAATTTGGGCAGCCTAACCTGCGAATCAGCCTGAAGTGAGGATGTACACCCCCCCCCTTCAGGAAATGGTCCTGGGTACCCGCTGCCATACGTGGGTGTTATCGAGCCCCCCCCCAGGTTTTGCTCTAAGGGGGGGGGTGAAGCGGTACCGAGAACCCCATGGCTAGGGTAGGGCATACAACCGGTCTCCGGTCCTCTAACCCCATGTACGGAAGGGAAGACGCCCGTTGACGCCCGGTGCGAGCTCAGCGGTAGCGTGTTCCTCGCCGTAAAGCCCCGCATCGGCAACCGATGCGCCGCCAGCGGAGATTTATATATCAGAATATCAGGAATCAGAAGGGTTCTATTTTCATATTATTTCCGTCAATTTTTACGCTTCCGTTCTGATATTCACTGTTTTGACAGCTGGCGGTTAGTTCGCGACTTTAGCGTAACCGCCAGTTTAACTGTTATATACAGATATTTTAGCGCAAATCGTGACGAAGAGGTAGGTAGGTAGGTATCTTCGGGAGCTCGGGATGCCTCCTTTGACATTGCAGGAAGAAGGTCTTACCAAGGGGACGCCCTGTCCCTCCCACTGCCCTATGTCAGGTGCCTCTTGAGCCGCTCCCGCATGTGCTTGGGAAGGCATTGTCGCGGCCACCCGGTCCATGTGTCCCAGGTGGGAGGGTGTCCCCACATGTGTCCATGGGTAGGGCCACATGCCCCCTCCTTTGGGCGGCAGCTCTGGGGGGCTGCCCAGCCGTGTGGAGTATCTCTCACCACGAGGGGTATTGCTCCCGCTTGTCTACGGTACGACCGCCTCACCCTTGTGGCTTGAGTTGCGGGGCCACTCTGCTTGGCAGGTGACCCCCTCCTGGACTGTGTACCGGCTCGCCTGTCACTGGTTGCTTCCATGGCTCCGGGTGACGTTTGCCATGGTCCTCGATGCAGCCTGGCCCGGCTCGGACCAGTGGCTTTGGAGTACCGCTCCTGCCACTGGCCCGGTGGGTCGGCTGGGTCGCCCCAGTGCGTCCGACCCATGGGGTATTGGTTCTTTCCTGTCCCTCGGCTGCCCTACGTGTGTGTAGCGTCCTGGGCCGTTGGGCTCCTGTTCACCGGTGTGCCCGCGCGGTTTGCTGTGGTGCGTCTGCGGTGTCCTGGGCCAGCTGGCTCCTGTTCACCGGTGTGCCCGCTCGGTGTGTTGTGTTGCATGTGCGGTGTCCTGGGCCCCTGGGCTCCTGTTTACCGGTGTGCGTGCTGTGTGCGGTGCGCGTGTGCCATGGGTGGATGTGTCCCTCTTTCTCCCCCCCTAATGTTCGTTTTTTTTTTTTTTGTTTTTTGTTTCTCTTTTTTTTTTTTTTGAAAAAAGAAAAAGAAAAAACAAAAAAGAGGAAAACAGAGGCGCGCGTACACTGCAGGCACAGGCATGGGCAGCTGGTGCGGCGGTGCTATAGCGTTGTGTCCTCTGGCGTGTGTCGCCGGTGCTGTGGCGGCGGTCGCGCCCCAGGGGTGCGGCTCGCGTGTCCTGATGTACATGGGTATGGGTCAGGGTGGGTTTGGTTAGGTGTCTCTTTGCTTCTGGTGCTGGCTGGTTAGGCGGCTGTGTGGGCTGTGGCTGTGGGCTGTGTCTACGCATTTCCCTCAGCGGGCCTGGTTTGGAGTCAAGGGTTGACGGTTTCGGGTTGTGGCTCGGGTTTGATTTGTGTTGGGGCTTCGGCCCGGTTAGGCTTGGGTCAGGGTGGGTTTGGTGCGGTGTTTCTTTGCTTCTGGTGCTGGCTGGTTAGGCGGCTGTGTGGGCTGTGGGTGTGGGCTGTGATTGCGTTGTTCCCTCGGCGGGTTTGGTTAGGAGTCAAGGGTTAGCGGTTTCGGGGTGTGGCTCGGGTTTGATTTGTGCTTGTGTTCTGGCTCGGTTAGGCGGTTGCGCGGGGCCGGGCGTGTGGGTAGCGGCGTCCACGGAGTCGTGCGCCCGAGGCGGGTGCGGGGTGGTGCGTGTGGGCCGGCCGTTTGCCGGTGGCCTCACTGGGAGTCCCACACGGAGGGGTCGGCGGGCGTGCCGGGGGCGTACGCAGCGTGCAGGTTGGGCAGCAGCGGGCGCACGTGCAGGGCGTCGGCGTGCCCGATGGGGACCTCACTGAGGACCGAGGGGTTGGCGGTAAGTAGTATGCGATGCCCGGGAGGGGTGGTGGCGGGGAGCGGGAGGATGTCCGCGGCCCGCGACGTGGGGGCGAACACGGCGTGGGTCGGGTGCGGCCCCGGGAGTGGTGCTGGGGGGGAGCGGGACCACAGGACGGCGGTCTACTGTGAGGTGCCAAGTGCCGTGATGGTGGAGGAGCCGGACTAGGGCGATGCTGTGGCGCCGTGTGTGGGGCTGGGTGCTGGGCGGCGTGGGGACGTGCGGCGGGAGGGGGGGGGGGGGCGGGGCGGTGGCGTGGGAGGGGGCACGGCGGAGGAGTGACGTCAGTGACGTGTGTGTCGTGCTGAGGGTGGAGAGGAGCCCACGGTATCGGGCCCGGGTTCGGCGCCTTTGGGCGTAGTGGTGCTCGTTGTCGTGTGCGTTGGCTTCCTTCGGCGTCCGGTTTGTTTGGTGACTCCTGGGCGGGGCTTGGCGTGGCGCCCCGTGGTGGTGCTGTGCTGGATAACGGGGTTAGATGGCGGCGCCGCTGGCCGGGGGGTCAGGCGCGTCGTGTTGTGTGGCGCGCAGGGCTCCTGGGGTGTTGTGGGTGTCGCCGGTGTCGGTGCGCCGACGCTTGTGGGGTGGTGAGGGGGTGTGTGCGTGCGGGGCTGGGCTTTGGGTGATGTCCCACAGGCGGATGCCGTCTCGCCGTGCTTCCTGGAGGGTCTCCCGCAGGCGCCTGAGGACGTACGGGTGGTCCTGGGGCGCGGGGAGGTTGCGGGGGTGGACTCCCAGGGGGTGGAGCGCATCGGCCAGCATGGCTTCCCATGCGGCCTGCGGCATCCACCCCCCCGCCGGCCGGAGGCGGCAGTTCTCCACCGACCCCTTGCGGGGCCGATGGACCAGGCCCTCGAGGGAGGGCTCTCCCCGGGCCCACTTCCGCAGCTCCCAGAGCTGCGTGTGGGTCCAGCGCTGCCACCACTGTTCCTGGGCGGGCCTGCGGTCTTGGGCGGAGGAGTGGGCGTGGGTGGGTGTGATGGGGTCGTGGGGGCCGGCGGCGGTGGCGGGCCTGGGGGATTCCTCGTAGTCCTGTTCCGTGGGGGTGCGTGGGGAGTGGGGGTGCACGCGGATGTGGACCCGCGGGTGTGCGCGTACGGTCGCCGCCTCGGGGTTGGGCGGGGATTCGTGGCGGCGGCGGTAGTGGGGCATGCGTTGCATGTGGGCTGTCATCGGGGGCCGGTAGGGGGGCGGGGGCGCTGCTGGTGGACCCTGGAGCGGTCCGTGGGCCTGGGGTGCGGGCTTTGGGAGGTGGTGGGACGAGGCGCGCCGCGCTTCGGCCGCGGCGCGCTCCGCCATGAAGGTGGTGGCGGTGGTGTCGGTGACGGTGGGGGGGCGCCGCGCTGGGCGCTGCTGCCTTCGGGCCTGGGACGGCTGGGGCCGGATGTCGTAGAGGACATCCTGGGGGGGCCGGGCCCGAGCTGCCGTCGTGGCGCCGGGTTTGGGCCTGGGCTTGGGCTTGGCTGCGGGCCGTCCTTTGGCGGCGGCCTTGGGCTTCGGCTGGGTCGTGGGCATGGGCTTCGCCGGGGCGTGGGCTTTGGCGGCGGTGGGGCTGCTCGCGGTGGGGGCGGGTTTGGAGGCCCGTTTGGGAGGTGTTCCCCGCGGCCTGGGGGGTGGAGTGCTGGATGAGGACGTGGTGGTGGTGGTGGTGGATGAGGTGGTCGTGGTGGTGGAGGTTGTGGAGTCGGAGGCGGAGGAGAGGGCCGCGGGAGACGGCGGAGGGTCCCGGGCCTCGGGGGCGGGCGTATGATGCTGGGTCCTGTAAGTAGCGAGAACGCGGGTGCAGGTTCGGGCATCGGGCGTGTGCGCGCGTTTTCCCTGGTGATCCGTGCGTGCCGGTGCTGGCGTGGCGGTGTTGTCTCGGCTGTGCGGGCACGTGGGTTACCCGGGGGCCGGCCATATCTGCTCCAGGACGCGGGGCTGTGTCTGCTGGAGGTAGTCGAGGGTCTCGAAGAAGCATCGCTGGATGCCGGGCATGTCCCCCTCTGTGAGGTGGGGGTAGTTTTGGGTGGGGGTGTGGGGGCCCGGCCATAGCAGCGCCATGAGGCGGGCTGCCACCATGTACGGGCATAGTTGTGGGGTAGTGGGGCGTGGGGGGGTGGGTCCCCCGCGGTTTGGGGGGGCTTCCATCTGCTGGGGGCGCAGCGTGACCACCAACACCCATCGGTCCGCGGGGATCCCCCAGGTCCGTTGGGTCCACTTGGCGAGGCAATACATCGCCCTACCAAGGCCCTGGTATCCGCTGCGGATGGAGAGCAGCGCGTCCAGGGATTCGGGTTCCCACGTGCCCCAGATGTGGGGGTCGTCCGGGTCTTCCCCCCTGGCGTACGTGTCGGGGCCCGGGTTGTGTGTGGGGGGGGTGTAGTCGGCGGGGAGGAGGGAGTCGGTGCCGTGTACCACCCAGTGGTCTGTGGGTGCGTTGTAGGTGGTGGTGGAGAGGGTGTAGTGTAGATTGTACATGAGGGTCATGTACGTGGAGGGGGCTGGCTGCTGCTCCTCGGGGGTGGGGATGTCCCCCGGGACGTGGTGCCGGAAGTTGCTTAGGGAGGCCATCCGGGCCACCCATGTTTCCCGCTCCCACTCTTTGGTGCTGTTGGGGGTGGCGTCGGGTGGGGGGTGGGCCATGTTGGGCTCGCGGTAGCGGGTGCGGCCCTGGGTGCTGTCCCGCTCTGGCACGGGGTGTCCGACCAGGTGTCGCCCCCAGTCGATGGGGGGTACCCAGATCCGGCTCCCCGTGGGGGGCGGGCTCTCGCCGTCCGGGGTAGCGCGTGGGGGGCGCTCGTGTCGGGCGACGTGGAGGAAGGCGTCGAAGAGGAAGTCTCTGACGCCTTCCCCCAGGGTGGCCGCCTGGACCAGGGTGGCCGCCCGGATGGGGGTGCTGGTGCCGGAGGTGCGGAGGTACAGCACAACGTCCTGTTCCCCGACCCCCCGGAGGTGCTGCCGTACCGCTGCGGGGTTGTGCAGGGCGTAGGGTTCGGCCGGTGTGGCGACTGGTGGTGCGGGGTGTGATGGGGGGGGTGGTGTGGGTTGGGGGGGGTGGTCATCGTTGTCGCGCGTGGGGTCCGGTGATGGGGTCTCTTGCGGCGGTCGCGGGAGGGGGGATTCGCGGTGGCATGTGTCGGCGGGGGCATCGACATCGATTGGCTGGTGCTGGCTGCCGCGTGTTGTGTCCGTGGCCTGGTCTCGGGGGGGGGGCGGGGGGGGGTGGTGTGGGGGTGGCGCTGTTGGTGGTGGGGGGGGCGGGGGTGGGTGTTGTGCTGGCTGGGGGTCTGGGCGTCCCTGTGGGTCGTGTGGGTGTTGCGTGTGTGCGCCGTGTGGCCCTTGCGGTTCCTGACTGGTTGTGGTGCCGGGGTGTGGGTGGGAGGCGGCCGCATGAGCGTCCGGGTGGGGCTGTGGTCCGTATGTAATGGTGGCTGCCGGTGGATGGTGCTCGCTGGTATGGGGTGTGGGTGGGGGGGCTGCTGGTGGTGGTGGGGCGCCCCTACTCGGTCCTGGTGTTGCCGGTGTGCGTGCGCGGCTCCTCGCGGGTCCATGGGGGTGTACCGTGGCTCGTATGCCGTGGGCCCGTGTAGCGGGGGCGGCGGGTGGTGCTGGACCGCGTGGTGGTGGTGTGGAGGGTGTGTCGGTTGTGTGTGGTACCCCGGCGTTGGTGGGTGTGGTGGCAGGGGCTGGTGGTGGTGGTACACGTGATGGTGTGGTGCGGTGATGTGCGCTATGTGGGGTGGGTGGTTCGCGGGGCCTGGCTGTGCTGGGGTGTGGTGGGGATGTAGCTGGTGGGGGCCGCTGTAGCTTGGGGGCATTAGGGGGTAGGGGTTGGGAGGGACGGGGGCGCGGTGGTGGTGTTGGTGGTGCCATGTCCCCTGGCTCTGCGCGTACGGTGGTCCTGGCATGGTGTGGACGTGTGTGGGCGGTGGTGGCTGACTGGGCTGCAGGGTTTGGGTGCTGCGGTACGGTGGTGGCGGTGGGCGTTGGTGGTGGTGGTGTTGTTGGTGTGTCCCGGGGGTCTGGGCGTGGGGCGGTGCGGTGTGGCTGGACCCGGGCCTTGGTCGGGGCGTCGCGCCCTGCTGGCGGGCGCGTTGGCGGGCCCCCTGGTGCCGGTGCCCCTTGGTCTTCTTGGCCTGGTGGGTGTCGGGGGCGGGTGAACCCCCCTGTCCCCGTGGGGGCGACGGGGAGCGGGCGCGCCAGCGGTGTGCCTCTTGGAGGCTCGTCTTGAGGCCTCTGACGTAGGCCTCCTGGTCCGTGAGGCTCATCCGCGTGGCGGTGGCCTCGTTGGGGGCGGCCAGGTGGGTGTCCCGGAAAGACGCCCAGCCCTCCGGGGGCGTCCGTTGTGCGGGGTGGGGGTGGTGTGCCGGGTAGAGGAGTGCGCTGAGGGGGTAAGGTGTTCCCTTCCGTCGGCCGAGGGCGTTTGCGAACCGGCGGCACGTGGCTCGGAGGTAGGCTGCTATCTCCTCTGGTGCCGTGTCGGCCCACGCTTCCGGCGTCAGGGCTGCTGCTTGGGGGGCCGGGAGTTGTGGGTCTGGGAGGTGTAGGTCTCGGTGGTGGAGGTATAGGGCGAGGAGGATGTGGCGGGCCGCCACGTTCAAGCCGCCTCCGCTGTGGCGTAGGGGTGGGCTGTGGGGGGGCAGGGGTGTGTTGCCGGCGGCCACGGCTATGGCCCATGCGTGGTCCGCCGCGTCCGCCACGTAGTACCCTCCCAGTTGGTCCCGGAGAGTGTCGGTGAGGTACCCGAAGAAGCTGGGGTGGCTGGCGGGGGGGGGGTGCGGCTGGGGCCGCGGGCCGTTCGCGGTGGCGGGGGTTGAGGTCCCCGCAGTGGGGGCAGTGGGTGAGGCGGTGCGCGGCTCCCAGGCAGACCCAGTGGTCTGGGTTGCAGGGCAGGGCTGTCTGTGGTAGCCGCTGGCGAACGCAGAGGGGACATGCGGTGGCTGGTGGTTGGTGGTACCTGTGGACGGACGGCGGCGTGGGGGGATGGGGGCTGGTGGCGCGCGCATGCTGGTGGGAGCGTGTGTGGTGCCTGTGGCGCCCGTGTGTGCTGTGCCAGTGCTGTGTCCGGTGGACGGTGTGTAGACGTGGTGGGGGTTCGGTGTTGGTATGTCACGGGGTAGGTTCTCATGGTTGGTAGAACAGGAGTTTGAGGAGTTGGGCTTGGTCTGTTGGTGGCAGGGTTGCCGCATGCTGCAGGTATTTGTAGGTGCGGTATGTGAGCTGCTCCGCCGTCTTGGCAACGGCCGTTCGCTGCATGTGTGCCGCCGTGGCCTGGGGGTCCTCCGCGTGGGTGCGTAGTAAGGTGTAGACGGCAGTGGGGACGAGTCCCCTGCGGACTGCCTCGAGCACCTCCGTCTGCTTGAGGACGGTGGTGAGTTGCTGGGTCGCCGGGGACTGCGCCAGCCATCCGGCGTGCTGTGCGATGGTGTGGGTTGGGTTCCAGTCTGTGAGGGTGTCCAGTCCCCTGTACAGGGGGCACGCCTTGAAGTGGTCCCACGTTTCTTCTTCCGCGTGGCTGCAGATGCATTTGGTGTGTCCTGCGGGGACGTGGATCGAGCGGCGCGTATACCATCGGTGGTATCGGGTGAGGAGGGGAAGTTGTTCGAGGGCGAGCTGGAGTCAGGGCTTTTGTAGGTGTGCTGGGAGGCTATCCGGGCGCAGGGCGGAGTAGTAGAGGGGGGTGTGGACGGAGTTTTCGAGGCGTCGGAGGAGCTCGGTGTTTGCTGGGTGGCCCAGTGTGGCGGCGAGTTGCTGGATGGGTGTGGGGTAGTGGTACTGCTTGTCTCGATCCGTGTACGGCGTGTCCTCGGGCATCCATTGGGGGGGCTGTGCGGCCAGGGGTATCGGGGGCAGGTGCTGCAGGTGGCTGTGGTGTGGGGTGTCCAGTCGCACGTGTTCGAGCCCTGGGGTGTGGTTGGTGTTCTGGTGTTTGGCCTGCGTGTCTGCGCGTCCATTGCCGTATGCGTAGCGGTGCGACTCCTGCTTGACGATGTGTAGGGCGTCCTGGGGGTGCATGCCCTTGAAGGCCATCCATAGTCCCAACGCTTGTGTGGTGAGGCCGGAATCGAGTGCTTTGTGGAGGGGTAGGTCCGCAAGGCGTCTGGTGAGGTGGATGTCGACCGTGGCGTCCACGACTACCCAGATGTTGCGGGGCCGGACCGTCGTGGGTGGCGGTGTGGCGGTGACGGCGTCTGCCATGGTGCGCAGTTCGCCGTGGGAGGACGCCCCAAAGATGGTGGCCCCGGTGTGGTGTTCCACGTGGAGGCCGTCCGCGCGCCGGGTGATGCGCACGGAGGCGCAACCGACCGTGGGGGTGCGTTGCTGGGTGCCGGATGCGTCAGTGAAGTAGATGATGTCGGTGTCGCTGGGTATGGGTAGGCGGGCGATTGCTGTGGGGTGATAGACGTAGATGGGGTTCCCCTGGGTGGTTCTGGCGGTGATTTGCGTGGGTTGCAGTAGTGGCGCTGCATAGACGCCTATTCCCTGGGTGATGATGGCCTGGGCTCGTGGGGTGAGGCGGAGGAGGCCCCTGTCTGGGCGTCCCTGGGTGATATACGCGTACATCAGGTGGAAGAGGTATCCCGTATTGGGGTGGAATTTCTGGCACGTGATGGTCTGTCGCCGCTCCTTGTCGTCTTTGTCGCCGCGGAGGGTGGGGCATTTGTGCTGTAGGGGGCGCATGGGTGCCTCCTGAGGTCCTGCGCGGTGTGGGCCGCAGCGGTCATACTCCATGGCTACGCTGTCCGGGTCTGCCTGCTCGTTGGTGAACGTCCATGTCGCCGTGGGTGTTCGGGTCCAGGCTACGTGCGCCGGGTGGTCTGGGGGTACCGTGTGAAACCAGGGGGAGAGCCATGCCTGCTGGTCGGCGGTGGCGGCGGCGGTGGGGGTGTGGTAGTGGGTGGAGATGAGGTGCAGCAGGGGCCACGGTGTGTCGAGGGCTGCCGGGCCGCAGTGCCAGCACGTGCGTGGTATGCCCTGGTCACTGTGTCTGACTGGTGGTACATCGGTCTCCGGTGCATTGTGTTTGGGGATGGACCAGGGGGCATGGTGTCGCTGGACGGTGCGGGTTACATGTTTGTGGCCGTTTGGTGCTAGTAGCAGGATGGTGGGTGGTGTCCAGCCTTCGGCTGACGGGGTGGGCTCCCCCTGCGTCGTGCCGCCGTCGTTGGGGGTCTCGTGTTCGCTCAGGCGGGGCCGGGGGTGCTGGCGCTGGAAGGCTGTGTACGCCGTGTCGATGTCCTTGGGCCCCGGCATGTCGCGCCCTGCCTTCGTAGCACATGTGCGGAGGTACGCTTGGAAGACGTGGCGTGCCGGCCATTGTGGGTCGGAAAGGAACGGGGCGTGGTGGGCGTCGCATTGGGCCATGATCTGCATCTGTGTTGGGGTGATATACACTATGGTGATGGTGGCCCCTACGAGGCGCAGGGTGTCCACCTCGCCTGCCGGGTGTCGGGGGATGTCGGTGTGTGTGGCCACGAGTGGCCCCTGTTGGTCGCAGTGGTGGTTTGTCAGGATGGCGTGCGTGTGGTGCGGTAGGAGGAGTTGTAGCTGGGCCCAGATGCCAGTGCCCACGGGGGTGGAGACGCCGTGTTGTGCCAGTATCCACCGGGGGCAGGTGTTGCGGGCCATTTGCGCTTCTTTTATGCGTATGGCCGCCGCCTCGCGAACTTCTGGTTGGTGGTTGTGTGTTACCCTGTGTAGGAGGTGTGCTGCGTGTTTGGCATAGGCCATGTCGACCAGGGCGCCCGTATTGTCTCCGTAGTAGCGCCAGTGGGCCATCATGGCCTCCTTGGGGAAAGACGTGGGCCAGCCTCCGTGTTGCGCCCATGCCTTCGTCACTTGTTGTCGAGCGTGGCGTAGTGCGTCTTGGGGGCGCGGGAGGTGCAGGGCTTGGTACCCGATGGCCGCGTTGAGCACTGCTTCCATGAAGTACGCCAGGCCTTGCGTAGACAGGAGGTCCCCCCTGGCAATTTGGGTTAGCCGGGCGAGGCGCTCTTCTAGCTTGCTTGGGAGTGTGATGTGGTGGTGCTGCGTGGCCTGTGTGACTCCCAGGTGGACTGTGGTGTCTTCCAGGTGCAGGGGTTCGCCTTTCCGGATGTGGGGGGTGGGGGTCTTGGCGTCGGCCAGCCCGACCGATTTGCGGGGGTGCACTAGGAGCTGGTGGGCGTCCAGGTAGGTTGTGGTGAGTTGGAGAATGGCGGACGCTTGTTCGGTGGTCGTTGGTAGCCCTGCGTTCTCAGGGTCGCGGTGGCGGGTGGCCGTAGTGAGGAGGTTGTCATCTGCGAAGTTGATGAGGGGGGACCGTAGCGGGTATGGGGCGTACCCCGGGTATACCCGTGCTAGCTCGAATGCCAGTGGCAGGGTGACGAGGAGGTAGAGGAAGGGGCCTTCGGCGCCTCCCTGGGGGACCCCGCTGTCTGTGCCGGTCCAGGGGGTGAGGCCCGCGGCCGTGATGACGGCGTAGAGTCGGGTTTGGATGTACCCGGTGATGAAGGATAGGAATGGGAGGCCCATGGCATCCCATACCTCCGTGAGGAGCCGGTGTGGGGCGTGGGGGAACGCGCCTTGGACATCGAGGGAGGCGATGATCATCTCGTAGGGGTTCATGTCCAGTGCGGTGTCCTGGAGGAAGATGGCCTCGTGGGGGGACCTGCCGGCCATGGCCCCCCACATGCTGGCGGGCACGTGGGCGAAGACCGCTGGCGCGATGCGGCCTAGGATGAGCGTCCACACCAGCTTGACCTCGGTGGTGGCGCATACTATGGGCCGCCAGTTCCCCGGCTGCGCCCAGTCCCCCTTTTTGTAGAGGGGGTGGACCAGGTTGGCCCACTCAGGGGGGATGGGCGTGGCGCCCGTGACGATGTCCCACAGGCGGGCTGCCAGGCGGCGTTTGATGGGCAGGGTGAGACGTTGGTACGCTTCGGCCGGCAAACCGTCGACGCCGGGCACGACCCCCTTCTTCAGGCGGTCCAGGGCGCGCTGCAGTTCTGAGATGCTGAAGGGGTTGTGTTCGATGGCGCGCCGCTGTTCCCGGTTGAAGACCCTGGGCACATGCTCGCGGATGGTGTTTCTGGTGTGGGGGTCGAGCTCGGGGAGGGTGTCCCCGTGTTGCGCCTGGAGACTGTCCAGGACTGCCTGGAGGACGGCGTCGGGGTCATTGGTGAGGCCTCCTTCGGGGGTGCGGACCGCGTGGATGGTACGGCGCCCCGTGTCCTCCAGGATGCGGCTGACGTACCGTAAGGACTTGTACGGCGTGTCGTTTCTGCCGTATCTTTCGCGTTCCTGGGCTGCTGCCGCTATGCGGTGGGCGTGCCATTCCTGGAGTTGGTGGCGGCGGGTGGTGAGGAGCGCACGGAGGTGGGCGTCCCGGTCTCGTGCCTCCGGTGTGCTGGGGCGTAGCAGGGTGGCGAGTTCCCCTTTCGTGGTCCAGATGTCATGGACGAGTTGCTGGAGGGTGAGGTCTGGTGGTGCTCCCGTGTGGTTGGTTTCACGCTCCATGCCGCATGCTTGTGCCGCCCGGCGCATGGCGGTGGTGAGTGTCGGTGCACCCGGGCGGCGTAGGATGGCGTGTAGGGCCCTGTTATACCTGTGCCAGGCGCCGTGGTCGTCCTCGGCCGGGAACTGCAGTGTGGGTGGGAGGGTGTCGTCTGGCAGGGTGGCTGCGGGTGGGGGTAGGTCGGGGATGATGAGGTCGATGTAGAGGGGCCGGTGGCCCGTGCCTGTGGGCGGGAGGTCCCCGTAGGCTGCTTCGTGGACGCGCACCGTGGTTGGGTCCCCGTAGCACGTGTCGATGCGGGATGGGTGGGTGCCGGCTTGGTGGGGGTAATGGGAGGGTGTGCCGGTGAGCCCTGCCGTGAGGTCGGTGAGGCCCAGCTGGTGCATGGCGTCCCGGACAGCTTTGTCGGTGGCTGTGGGTGGGCCGGTGCGGTCGTCGTCGGTGGGAGCGGCGTTTAGGTCGCCTATGATGATGGTGGGTGCCAGGAAGGAGAGTCGGCGGTACGCCAGGCTCAGGGTGTCCAGGAAGTCCTTGGTCTCCTCCCCGAACGGGACGTGCGTGAGCAGCACGTTTAGCTGCCATCCGGGCCCCACGCACTCGTACGCCCCGAGGCGACCATCCACTCCGAGGTCGGGGTGGGCATGTACCGTGACCGATGTCTTGTGGTAGAGGGGTACCCCCCGTTCCCAGTGGGCGTGATATTTGTTCCCCTCTGGGTCCAGGATTGGTGCTGGTTCGGGTTGGTCCGCTTTGCGGAGGGCTTGCTCCAGGAACCCCAGGAGGTCTGCGCCTTGGGGGTGCGGCCCGGGCTTGGCTTGCAGTGTGGCGGCCTTGGTGGGGTCGTAGGTGACCGCTGGCTCGTTGAGGATGTTGATGCGGGCGTGGGCTTCCGCAGGCGCCGGTTTCTGGGGACCGGTAGTTGGGGGGGCGGGCCGTGTCCGGCCCTGGCCCCGTCAGGCGTTGAGGAGGTCGGTGACGCCCTGAGCTGTGGGTGCCCTGCGGTTCCGCTTCTGGGGTTGGGGTAGGGCCCACGCATTGTGGACTTCGCCCGTGTACTCGGTGCCGGTGAGGTGCTCCGTGTCGGGGGTGCACAGCTGCATGGGGACCATCTCACGACCGGCTTGGTCTCGCCAGAGTTCGATGGTGCGCCCCAGCTTCTTGTCGTTGGGGGTGGCCGGGTCCCACTTGACGTTGATCTTGAACCCCTGGTGGTCCCTGGTGACGCGGTACCGGTGCTTGACCTCCCCTGCGGCCCATATCCACTTGGAGGGGCCCGCGGCCGTGGGGTACTCGAAGGGCAGCTGCACCCGGGTGTTGATGGCGTATTCGGGATACAGGGCAGCGGCTTCCTCTTTGGTCCAGCTCTTCGGCTTGGCCCTTGGCTTTGGCGCGGGTTTGGCCTGTGTGGAGGCCTTGCGCTTTTGCGCACCTTGGCGGCGTCGGGCAGCGGGTTGTCCCCGTTCGGGAGGTGCGCCCTGGGGCCGCTGTACGGGTGCGTGGCCCGGTGCAAACACGGGGTGTTCGCGTGCGGCTGGGACGTCGGGCTTGGACGTGGGGACGGGGTCCGCCAGTTGGAACACTTGCTTGGTCATGAGGCCAAGCACTTCCTCGGCCTCCTGCAGGGCGTCGGGCGGGTCCGTGGGCCAGGTGAGGAGCCGGTGCCCGGTGCCTGCCCCGTGGCGGCGCATGTGGGCCGTGTAGCGGGTGGCGTGGCGTGTCCACGCTGGGGTGCGTTCCGGGGGGAGGGGGCCTTCTGGCGCCCCCTGCGCCCAGTAGAGGGCGTAGTGCAGCGCTTCCCAGGCTGCCTCTGGGGCGTGGGGGATGCGTGCGGCGAGTCGCAAGCGGTCTCCTCCGCGTGGTGGGGGCGGGACTTCGCCGTCGGGGGCGTGTGCCGTTGCCCGTCTGACCTTGCCGTGGTCGTCCCATTCCACCGTCCACCAGGTGTCCCGGTGTTTGAGGATGTGGACCTCCGTGGTGGCCGGGGGGGCGTCCATGGCGTCCCAGCTGACGAGCTGGATGGGGCGGACCGCAGGGTGGGTCTTCGGGGGTGCTCGCATGTTGAGGATTTGGTGGATGTCCTCGGCGGTGGGGCCCGTGCCGGGGGCGTCCTGCGCTGCTTGGGCTAGCGGTGGGGAGGGGCGGTCCTCCCAGAGGAGGGATGCGGACGCCGTGGCGTACATGGCTGCGATCAGGACGTGTTCCGTCAGCCCTTCCACCATGAGGTGGTTTTCCCCCTCCAGGTCTCGGGGGATGGCGGCTTCCGCCTTTAGGGTGAGGAGTGCGATGGCGCGTTTGGGTCCAGGTGTGGCGTGTGTCGGCTCATCTGGCGGGCGTCCGTCGGATGGGGTGTGGGGGGGGCGCTTCTGGAAGGGGGATGGTCCCACCGCCAGGTGCTCAACAAGGTGTAGTGGTATGGCGTGGTGGCGGTCCGCCGCGGGCAGGAGGTAGGGGTGTGGGTCTCCGGGCACCGTGCCGAGGAATATGCCCCCCCTGTAGGTAGGGGTGGGCAGGGGTTGCTGCAGAGCGCCTGCGCATGGTAGCGCGCACCGAGGGTTGCAGTGGGTGCATGGGGCTGTTATGGGGTGCGGTACCGCGTACACGGTGAAGGGCCCTACCGCTCGCTGGATGTGGCGGGGGATGATGTTGCGGAGGTCCGCCACCCGTGCCGTGCGGCCTTCGCCATAGTATATCCAGAGCGTGTCCTCCAGTGCCATTTTGGGGCGTAGTTTGCGAGCCAGTAGGTTCAAGGTGCTTTTGTGGGTGGCCTCGGTGATGGTGCCGGGCCCAGCGTTAATGCGTGGGAGCAGGTGGCTTTGGTGTTGTGCTGCGGCCCGTCTGCGGGCGGTGTGGAGGGCGGTGCTGTCGGCGGGAGGGGGCGCGTGGTGGGTGGGCCTTTTGCGTGGGGTCGGGGCGACGTGTAGGGGGTGCTTCCATGCCGGGCGTGGGTGGTGTTGCGGTGGCTGGAGGCCAGGGTAGGTGGTGAAGGTGTATACGGTGATGGGGGAGCGCTCATGCGTGGCCTGGAGGTAGTAGTGGTCGCGACCCGTGTTGTGGGTGACGATGACGTTGGGCGCTGGTATGTCGTAGTGGAGCGCGGTATTGGGGAGTTGTTTGGTGATGCGTGCCGTCGCGTCCCCTGTTTTGGGGGCGGTGTCGTGGGGCACGAGGATGTGGACTGCCCACGCATCGTGGGAGGGGAGGTCGAGGTCCGGTAAGGTGGGGTGAATGGGGCGTCCCCGGAAGTGTGCGAAAGCTGGGTTGTGGCGTGCCGCCGTTTCCTTGATGATGGACGGTGCCCATTGGGGTGGCGCCCCAACTTGCTGGGCACGAAGGTCTCGTAGTTCAGCGGTCATGCACGTGACGCCTGAACTAAAGGTGCTCGGTTCGAATCCCGGTGGAGGCCAAACGCAATATCCTAGGCGCTAGGGTGTCGGTGACCCCGCAAGCCGAAAAGGATGCAGCGTCGGTTCGAACCCCGGTGGGGGCGGAACGCAGTGTCCTAGGCGCTAGGGTGTCGGTGACCCCGCGAGCCGGAAGGGATGCTGCGAGGGACAGGTAGGGATCACTGATACGCTGGAGTTCGGAGATCGCCCGAGCAACTTACCTTTACCTTTACCCAACTTGCTGGGCCATGGCGGCGACGGCGCGGGCGATCGCCGTGAGGTCTGGGCCGATGCCAGGCTGGTCTGCCGGTGGCTGCAGGCCCCCTTCTGGTGCGGGGTGGTGCCACCATAGGGTGTAGCCCTTTTGTGTGTTATCGTGGGGGGTGTGCACGAGGCCTTGGTGGTTGGAGATGGCGGTCTTGAGGGCTTCCGCTGCCGCGCGGTGGAGGGTGCGCGTGTAGGCCCAGACTCCAATGGGGGGGGCCGCCCCGGTGTGGGATTCGGCCGTGGTGGGGGCCGGTTCGAGGGTGTGACTGGTGAGGGAGGGTCTGTGCAGCCCTTCGTGCAGGGAGGCGCACACGTGTGCCCACCTGTCCGCCCATCCCTGTTGGGCGCTTCCTGTGTCTGCTCCTGTGGGTAGTCGCACGATGACCACGTGCCAGGGGTGTGACCCCGGTACTACGGTGGGGGGTGTGGTGTGCTCGTGAGCGTGTAGCCATACTGCGGTGTCCGCGTTCGCCGTCACGTAGTCCTCTCCTTCCGCTGTGTGGACGTTTTCGACGGCGGCCTCTCCCTCCAGGGTGAGGAGGAGGTGTGTGCCGGGGGGCTGCGCGTGCGTCTCCGCGTCCCGGAGCCACAGGTACGTGAGCGCCACGGCGCCGGGGAGGATTTCCCCCCACGTGAAGGTGCCTTCGGGTGATGCCCACTGCAGGGGCAGTGTGCGGCGTCCCCGCGAGTCGTTGGTGGCGTGGTAGTCGTGGGGGAGGTGACGTTTGGTGAGCCGGTGCGGCATGCGTTCGCTGGTGGCCGTGGGGGGGTCCCAATTACATTCCTCCGGTGGGGGTGCGTCTGCGTCGTCCTCCTGGGGCTGGGCCAGCGGCAGCGCCTGTGCATTGGGTGCGGCGTCGGGTAATCCGCTGTGCGTGAGGGTGTAGAAGCCCTCGGGGGTGAGTTGGAGGACGATGTCCCACTTCGCCGTTTGCTCTGGGGACCACTGGTGGGGCCCGTCCTGCGGTCGGTGGAGGGTGACCTGGTGGCCCCATCTCCAGCTGTGGTAGGCGAGGAGGCTGAGGACGGTGTCTTGCTCCGGGTCCTCCACGCTTTCCATGTATGCCGTCATGTCGGTGACGTCGACGGCGTACTCGTCCTCCCATTCTTGTGTGGGGGTGCCTGGAGGGGGGGGGGCGGTGGTGTACCCGTGGAGTCCTGGCCCCGTGACGTCGGGCAGGTCGCGCTCGAGTGACGCCCGGTACTCGGCGGGCCCGTTGCTGGCTTCGTGGGTGGGGTGATGGCGCCGCAGGGCGTTGGACAGGTGCGTCCAGGGCGCCCTCTCGCGGGGGGGGGGCCGCGGGGG
Organism: Eutreptiella sp. 'Long Island Sound 2002'; assembly: GCA_964036045.1. Classification (NCBI taxonomy): domain Eukaryota; phylum Euglenozoa; class Euglenophyceae; order Eutreptiales; family Eutreptiaceae; genus Eutreptiella; species Eutreptiella sp. 'Long Island Sound 2002'. The sequence goes on along the minus strand of OZ038378.1, from coordinate 130,698,141 downwards.
GGCATTTTGCGGGTTGGGGTCTGCAGGGCTGCTTGCTGTGGGCTCGAGCTCCGGCGGGGTGAGGTCCATATGATGCTCCGTGTCCTCCGTGTGTTGGAGTTCCAGTTCTAGCAGGCTGTCGATGTCCAGGGCCATGGGGTCATCTTGCGTGTTCACGTGCTGGGGTGTTGCGTCATGGCACGGTGGGCGTGTGATGCTGGTGTTCGGGGCACGTGCGGCGGCCGGTGCGGGGTCGTGCGTCGGGGGAGGCGCGCCGTTTGGCGTGGCTGTGGTGTGTGGCTGCCCGCTGGTGGCTGTCCTGGCCGGTGGTGTTGCCCCTGTGTGCGGTTCGGGTTGTGGCCGGTGGTGGGTGTTGAGCTGGCGCGAGGTGTGCGGGGTTTCCAGGGGTGGTGCCGGTGGGGTGGGGTGCGGGGACGGTGGGGCGTGGCTTCGTTCCTGTGTTGGTGGGCTGTGGTGTCCCGTGCCCCCGGGTGGGGGAGGGGGGTGCGGTGCGGTATGGTGGTGTTGTGCTGTGTGGTGGCCTTCCCGTTGGGGGGGGGGGGGGCACCGTGTCCAGGTCTGGTGGGGTGGGCTGTCGCCTGTGGTTTGTCCTCTGGTGGTGTGGGGCAGCCCCGCGTGGTCTCTTGATCGTTCTCCTGGTGTGTTTCAGTACGTGGCCTGTGCGGGGTCGGTGTGGCGTAGGGCCTGGGGTCCCCTGGGGCGGGGTGTGCGGGACTGGAGTGTCGCAACCAGGGGGGTGTGATCGTGTGGTGCTTGGGGGTGCCGGCCCGCCGTTGGGTGGGTCCGTTGGTGTGGGGTATTGCGCTTGCGGGGTCCGCGGGTCGGTGGGTCGCGGCTGCTTGGGCGTGTTGTGGCCCCGGTGCGGTGTCCGCGGGTGGTGAGTGGCGGTGTGTGGTTGGGGTGTATCGTTTCCACGGTGGGAGGGGGGCTATGTGCTCGGGTGTGGGGTGGGCCCGTGGTAGGATGCCGGCGGGTAGCGGGTGTCGGGGCCGCACTGTGGGTGGGTATTCCGCGGCGTCCCCTTGGTGCGTCCCGTGGTGGCCTCTGGCCGGCCGGCTGAAGGGGGTTTTTGGGGTGTACCGCATCCATGGGGGCAGCATTGTGTGTTGGGGCGCCGCAGCGGTGGGTGCGGCGGGTTGTGGGGGTGGGGCTTGTGTCGGTGTCGACCGTGTGTTTGGCGGCGGTGTGTCGTGTGTCGTCCTCGGCGGCTCCTCTTGGTGGTCTGTTGTGGTGGTGCCTGGGGGGTGGTCTTGGGCTTTGCGGTTCCTGGGAGGGTGCGGGACATGCGGGGTTGGGCTGGCTGGGGGGGGGGGGCGCGCGTGTGTGGGCTTGCGTGTTTGCCCTCTGTTCCCCCCGTGGCCCCTTCCTCTGCATGTCCCTTACTCCTCTCTTTTCGCTGGCTTGTTTGGCTTTGTTTTTTTTTTTTTTGGGGGGGGGGTGGCTGGGGTGCTGTACGTGGGTCTGGGTGTGTGCCGGTGTCGGCTCCCGGTTCCCAGACCGCCAGGCCGGGTGGCTGTGGCTCCTGGTTAGTGTCCGGGTGGCGTGGCCGGGCGTGGGCGTGCGTGTGGGTGTGTTCGTGGCGTGGGCTGATGGGGTGGTGGGCAGTGTGGGCGTGGTTGGTTTGTGTGGGTGTCGGGTATGTGTGCGCCGAAGGCGCAGTGGGTTGGGCTGGGGCACCGTGGGCGATGCAATGGGTGGAGGTGATGCTGGTGACGCCTACGGGGGGGTCCTGTAGGCGTCGGAACGGGTCCGTGTTGTTGACGTGGGTGCTTCGGGTGACGCGCCGGGCGGTGACGGGGTTGGTGACATTGTTGGCGTCATAGGTGACGGGGCGGGTGCTGGGGGGGCCTGCGGCTCCGGTGGTCGCTGTAAGTGGTGCAGTGGGTGGTGGCGCGACTGGTGGTGCCGGCGGTGAGGGTGCTGCCGGTGACGTCGATGGTGAGGGTGCTGTGGGTGATGTCACGGGTGGTGGCGATGTTGATGTGGGTGCTGTAGGTGATGTGCCGGCTGGTGGCGCCGCTGGTACTGTCCCTACGTAGGGTGTTGCCGGGGGTGCTGTGGGCGGTGGTGTCGTCGGTGGTGCCGATGGTGAGGGTGACGTAGGCGATGCACTGGGTGACGGTGAGGCCGGTGTGTGCCGTAGGTGACGCGTTGGGCACGGGTGGTGGGGGGCTGGAGGGGGGTTTGCCGTTGGTGCAACGGGCGATGGTGGCGTTGGTGCTGCAGGTGGTGGCTTGGGCGTTGGTGCTGTTGGTGATGCCGACGGGGTGGTTTGTCTGCCTGTCTGCCCGCGGAGTCGGTGCCGGTGTTGGGCGGTTGCCTGTGCTTGTGGTGGTCGGTGAGCCGGGCGCTTGGTGGGCGTGGCCGGGTGCGGGTGTGCGTGTTGGTGTGTACGTGGCGCGGGCTGCGGGGGGTCTGCGGGCGTCGGGTGCGCTGTTGCCGTGCGTGTGGTGGTTTGTGTTGTCTGGTGGAGCGTGGCCGGTGTGTGCGTTGCGTGGGTGTTGTGGGGTCTGGTCGGCGTGGGTGGTGTCGGTGTGGGTGTTTGGGGTTGGGTGCTGGTTTTGGGCGTGTCGTTCGCGTGGTGCAGTCGGGCGTGATGGTGGTGCCGCTAGCGGCGTCGATGGTGACGGTGCTGCAGGTGGTAAGGGTGGGACGGTGGTGTTGGCGGTTTCCGGTGTGGGTGGTGTGAAGTGTGGGGGTGTGGCAGGTGTGGTGCGGGGCGGATGGTGGTGTGCTTGGCGCCGGCGTCGCGAGTGCTGCCGGGGGGGAGGGTGTTGTTGGTGATGTTGTGGGCGGCCGGTGGCGGGTGGTGGTGGTGGTTGTGGCTGGACTGCTTGGTGGTTGTGGTGTCGGCGGGTGGCTCTGTGTGTGGTGGCGGGTGGGCGCGCTTGGTGGTGGTGATGGTGTGTCCTTGCGGGTGGTGTTGGGTGTGGTACCATTGGGCGTGTGGTTCGCGATAACTGAGCACTCACCCCTCCGGGTGGCGCGGGCCCGGTGGTCCGGTAGTCCGTCCGGCAGGTGGCGCCGGGTGCTCACGCGTCCCTCCGGACGGCGGCTGCTCCGTAGCCGGCAGGGGCTGGGTTCACTGCCGGGCGCACACACGTCCCTCCGGACGGCGGCTGTTTCGTAGCCGGCAGGGGCTGGGTTCACTGCCGGGCGCACACACGTCCGTCCGGACGGCGGCTGTTTCGTAGCCGGCAGGGGGTGGGTTCACTGCCGGGCGCACACACGTCCATCCGGACGGCGGCTGTTTCGTACCCGGCAGGGGCTGGGTTCACTGCCGGGCGCACACACGTCCATCCGGACGGCGGCTGGTTCGTAGCCGGCAGGGGCTGGGTTCACTGCCGGGCGCACACACGTCCATCCGGACGGCGGCTGTCGCGCGGTGGGGACTGCGGGGCTTGGACTTGTTCTTGGCGGCTCGTTCGTCGTCGGGTGTGGGTGTTTGCCGTGGTGGTGTCGTGTTTTTGTGCCGTGGTGCGTGCTGGCGTGCGGTGCTGCGTGTGTGCCCTGCTTGGCCTGTGTGTGGCGCGCGCTCCTTGCCCGGGCGTGCTGCTGCGCAGGCGCGGGGACACACCCTCTCTCTGGCGGGCCCGTTTGGCTCCATGGCGGGCCCTGTTGGTGCCCGGCTGTGGCCCGGCGCGCGGCAGTGGGGCGTGTGCACGTTGGGGGGGGGGGGGTTCGGACCCCTCTTCTCGCTTTCCCCGCCTTGTCCCTCTGTCCCTCTTCGCCGGCCTGCCCTGCCTGCCCTCCCTCTTCGTACCCGCTGGGTTGGCCTTGGCCGGTCGGTTGGTCTTGGCGGTCTGACATTGTGTTTCTTTCCTGCAGGGCGGCGTGGGCTGGGTTCGTTTTGGGGGCGGGTTGCTCGTGTGGTGTGCCGCGCCGCTTGGCTCCTGTTCACCGGTGTGCACGCTCCGTGTGTGGTGTCGTGTGTACGGTGTCCTGGGCCTCCCGGCTCCTGTTCACCGGTGTGCACGCCTTGCGTGTGGTGTCGCGTGTATGGCGTCCTGGGCCTCCTGGCTCCTGTTCACCGGTGTGCACGCCCTGCGTGTGGTGTCGCGTGTACGGCGTCCTGGGCCTCCCGGCCCCTGTTCACCGGTGCGCACGCTCTGCGTGTGGCGTTGCGTGTACGGCGTCCTGGGCCTCCCGGCTCCTGTTCACCGGCGTGCCCGCTCTGCGTGTGGTGTTGCGTGTACGGCGTCCTGGGCCTCCCATCTCCTGTTCACCGGTGTGCACGCCCTGCGTGTGGTGTCGCGTGTACGGCGTCCTGGGCCTCCCGGCTCCTGTTCACCGGTGCGCACGCTCTGCGTGTGGCGTTGCGTGTACGGCGTCCTGGGCCTCCCGGCTCCTGTTCACCGGTGTGCACGCCCTGCGTGTGGTGTCGTGTGTACGGTGTCCTGGGCCTCCCGGCTCCTGTTCACCGGTGTGCACGCCTTGCGTGTGGTGTCGCGTGTACGGCGTCCTGGGCCTCCCGGCTCCTGTTCACCGGTGTGCACGCCCTGTGTGTGGTGTCGCGTGTACGGCGTCCTGGGCCTCCCGGCCCCTGTTCACCGGTGCGCACGTTCTGCGTGTGGCGTTGCGTGTACGGCGTCCTGGGCCTCCCGGCTCCTGTCCACCGGCGTGCACGCTCTGCGTGTGGTGTTGCGTGTACGGCGTCCTGGGCCTCCCGGCTCCTGTTCACCGGTGTGCACGCCCTGCGTGTGGTGTCGCGTGTACGGCGTACTGGGCCTCCCGGCTCCTGTTCACCGGTGCGCACGCTCTGCGTGTGGCGTTGCGTGTACGGCGTCCTGGGCCTCCCGGCTCCTGTTCACCGGTGTGCACGCTCTGTGTGTGGTGTTGCGTGTACGGCGTCCTGGGCCTCCCGGCTCCTGTTCGCCGGTGCGCACGCTCTGCGTGTGGTGTTGCGTGTACGGCGTCCTGGGCCTCCTGGCTCCTGTTTACCGGTGTGCACGCTCTGTGTGTGGTGTTTCGTGACGAAGACTCTAAAGTCTTCAGGAATTGCATTGATGCATCCGCAATTTTCACATTCTACACTCGCAACCTGAATCCGAATGTTTCAGGATGTCGAAATCGGATTTTCAACTTCGACATCCCCGCACTTGATTTGACCTCTTTCGAGTGGACCTACGTGCTTCCCTATGCACGAATCAACTTTCCTTTTGTCTTGCCCTCCATTTGTCTTAGAGATATGGGCAAAACAAAGTTGATTCGTGAGGCCACTTGTGAGGGTCATATCTCGTGTTGCTTGCGAGGAATGACAATAAGGAAACGTGGGATGTATTCACCATAGTCCTCACGTAATTTAGGTAGCTTTATACGCCTTGCGTCTCCACACGTGCGCGCTAGCGTAATGGATCATGGTCAAGAGGGTAGAGTTTGCGTTATAACTCGTTGGCTATGATATTGCGTGCGTTAAGATAACTTTCGAGTGTAGCGCGCGAGTGTTGGTGTCGCATAGGAACTTTTCTTGAGTTCCTATGAGCGATTGACACAAAGTTATGCCCTTGGATGGGCATGACATATCGTGGGGGGAGCTACCTTTTTGGGCAATATGGAGTATGTGCCTTGTGTTGTGTTGCGTGCCCATTTGGCGGGTCCATCGCTCCAAGCCAAACCCACCAATGGACCTCATATTGCGCAAGCTCCTTCTCCATACTCCCCACGATCAATTGCGAGCCTAACCTTCGTGGAGGGAAGCTTGTGTGGCGATCCCAAAGCGATGTGTTGGGAGCAAGGTGTGTGTTTTGCAATTTTCCATATTTTCATGTGCCCACTTGGGAAGTAGCGCTGGTGACCTTTCAAATCGCCCCAAGTGGAGCACATATGCGGAATCGAAGGTCATTGGTGTCAAGTCATTGTGTTTAGAAGGATTGGTCGATTACTCAATCCTAGCCGAAGATATTATAATATATTTGTGCGCCTTTCAAGGCACTTTTGGGTGTTCTTTCGCCAATTTTGCTGCTTTCTGCCCGTCATGATGTCAAGTGGCGACCGTGTATCTCAACGTTGCGCTCAATTGACATCATGACTCAGTTATGTTTTGAGGGTACATACTTCGGTGCCCAACATATCTTGGACCCGGCGAATAACTCCTCTTGGGCTTGGCATACTGTGGCCGCCATGTTGGCGATTGGGGACTATCCCAAATCATGGGCTCACTTGGCGACCCTGCCATTCCCAAAACCGGAGGAGTTGGGCGACGCCCAAAAGATATGTTGGACACATATGACTTGATACCAATCCTATGGCACACTCCGGTCCAAGTCGGGCATGTGCGCATTTTTGGCCATTTTGAGCAATTTTCCACATTTTCTGCCCGCCGTGCACCATGTTCGACACACCCGTGCATGCTGGATGCATGGACCAATGGACCATATATGACATGGGTGTTATGCATATTGGTCCCCATGGTTCACACACCACGTGGGCGAAGCGGAGCAACCTTCGTTAAGGTGCTAGCCCAAAGTGAGTGTGGGCAATTTTGCCATTTTGGCATTCTGTGGACCCAATTGGGATCGTCACCACGCCGAGTGGCATGAAGATCCTTGGGAGCCGAGTGCATGGAAGTCTTCGTTGGACTCGCGGTGGATCGCGTATGGAATGGCTGATACGATCTCCAAGCCAGCGTGGAGATATACTATTGCGAGCACCCCCGAATTTTGACTCATTTCGAGCAGCCGAAATGACCCCCTTTTGGGACCCCAATTTCACCCCCCCCGTGTGGTCAATTGGCGGCCCCATATCTCTCTGCCCACAGAGAGCCCGGACCCAATTCGTGGTTGTACACTCAGATACAAGTCCTAGGTCCTGCCTCCTATCCTGTGAGCCATTGGCCTTGCCCAGGCCGGGCGAGCCACGCGTTGGAGTGACGCCAATTTTGGTGATTTCGCCATCATGACCCCACTTGACGAACCTGTGGTGCCATGATGCTGGAACCTCAGAGGGAACCAGGTTGGGTGAGGGCTCTGGCAAGTGCCTAATCAAAGGGCATAGGGTCAGTTGCCTCGTCCCTACCTCTGGCGGGTCCAAACGAGGGGTCAATTGTGGGGATTTTTGAGTTAATTTCAGTTTGGGCTGAAACAGCCCATCTTCAGCTACCAACTCCTAGGGAATGGTGGCGGGGCCATATCTCCGACTCAAAGAGGAGTTGGGACCTGCTGTTAAGGGGCAAGAGGGAGCCACAGTCGGTTGGCTCTGGGGCGATGTGGTTCGGAGGAACTCGCCTGTGGCTGGGCGGGACACCTCCTCTATTGGCAGGGCTTCAGGGTCCGGACTGAGCAGGGCATGGGTTGTGTTTGAGCTCCGCCCCCACCAGCCACTGGGAGGGTCGGACCTGGGATTGGGATACGAGTTGGGACTGAGTGTCTACTGTCCTGTGATGCCCTTACCCTAGTCCAGTCTCAACCCCACGTGTACATATCCTGATGTGTTGCTGTACATACTTTTGTTCCCTTGTTTCAGAGTGGCAAGGATCCTGAAACGCTTTGTCACATGACAGGAGCGTTTTGATGCCCCTGTGAGCGCAGTGCTTTGCCTGCCTGCTTGCTTGTGCGTGTCACCGCAGCGTCCCGTGGCCAGGCCCCCCACGGGAACGCGTCAGCATATCCATTCCCCATTATATGTGCTTGTCCGTGGTGTACAGAATCAGGCCTCTGTCAGCCCTGGCATGGTCGCTCCTGCTCAGCAGGTAGTGGCTGTTGAGGTTCCAGGCTGCCCTCACCATGGTCTGCGGTGTTGGTGGGTTTGGTTATCAATTTTGCTTTCTTGTTCACTGAGAACCAGGCCACTTCCAGGATGTGGGTTCGCTTGGAAATTCAGCAGGGCGCCTAGGTCAGCTTGCTGTGCAGTAATCCTCAGTGTTTGGTGATCGGAGACCGTTTGCCTTTGTCCTAAGACCGGACACGGAATGCGATCAGCTATTTCCAGTGCTCACCCAATAAGTTTGGCCTTCGGACGAGCCACTGGCCTTCCATTTATGATTGACAGGTGTTTTGATCGTGCACTGGACAGAGCATGGTGCTTCTTTCGACAGGCGCCCCCGTAACAAAGGTACAAGACTTTCTCCCATTTGCCTGAGTTGACCTATGCCCTGATTGCCAGGCAAGTGCTCATAATCAGCCTCAATAGTCTCTCCCCTTGCCTGGAGTTTCTTGCTGAGGAGAGCAGCCTCGCGTCCAACGACAACACAGTGCAGTTCCCTAGCACGCCCGCTGGTTATGGTGACTACCGTTACTGGACCATGCGGAAGCTGCCTGAGCTCGCCTGCACTGACGCCAGCGACGGGCGCATGCACTGACGCCAGGCAGGTTCGCCTGCACTGACGCCAGCAACGATCAGCTGCACTGACGCCAGCCACGCTGAACCGCACTGAGGCCAGCCAGGCGCTGCACCAGGCCAATGATGACTGCAAGGCCTACCTTCAGTGCGGCATCCGATTGGCTGCCTATGACTCCGTCAAGCAGAAGCAGGTGATGTCTTTCGTGGTTCGAAAGCCTGGTCAGACTGCTGCTACTTTGCCCTACCCTCCAGCTGGGCGATGACCGGCATCACCAGCGAGAAGGACGTGAACGTCTGGGGCCCCATCGACAACAAGAGGGCGACTCGAGCATCACGTGCTCAGTGCCCGTGTGTCCCCCGCAGGACAACATCGACTTCGCCGAGAATTCCAGGGGACCAGGCGTCCGTCGGGCACCACTGTGGGTTAACCCAGGCACCCCTGCGAGGCCCTGCTTTTCTTCTGGCTAAAAGTATTTTGGGGGCCCTTTTCCCTCATTTTTGGGTTGCCAAATTCGGCAAGTCTGTTGAAGGGGATTTGCCTCCCTTAGGATAGGTGACAGCAACCCAGAGGGGTGTGGGGGTTATGAAAAATGAGCTCTCCTGCACGCATTTTCTTTGCAAGGAGGCAGACCCCCCCCTCATACACACAGTGCTTGTGTGGGGGCTTCACTTGCGTGCCAATGAATCAAGTGTGCGTACCCTGAACCTTGTTCTTCTTTCACTCCTCCTCCTGTTCCCCTTTCTCGTTTCCTGATACAGAGGGGCAACGACCAAAAGACCGGGTTCTTCAAAAATAGAAAATTCTCCAGGTAACATGTGCCCTGTCCTGTAGTGCCGTAGGTCTGTAATGAGTTCGGAGGGGTAGTGTTTAGAGAGTTTGTGGATTGACAATGACTTCCCAGGGGCATGCAGCTGCCACTTCGGCGCTCAGGTTAATTTTTCCACTTTCTCAATCTAGCACCGCCTCCTGATGCAAGCCCCCTGGCTCTGTTAAGCCCAGGGAGGCGCGTCAAGGGGGTGAAGACCAGAGCTAAATTCTGAGAGGTGCCCAGGTTTCCTTCTGTCGGACTCCGCTTTTCCGTCCTGAGCAACCTTGTGTGCGTGCTTGTGTTACACCTTTTCTCGAACATGTACCCGATGTGGCTGTGCGTCACGGAGAGCGGCGTGCTTGCGCTGGCCCTTCTGATCCGGGAGTGGGCCCGGTCCATCAACGCGCAGCAGCTGCCGGCCGTGAAGCAGGGTGCCCATTTTTCTTTCTAGTTCTGAGAGAGTGTAATGGAGGTGTTTCGGGGGATCATCCGCCGAGCAAAGATCTGTACAGCAGCTCTGGAGTGAGTCACTGTTCAGAGAGAAAGCTCCGCTGCAGCCTAGGTTGATGTAGTTACAGTGTACTACTTGTACGTTTACCTGGGAGTGATACTTAGAGGAGATGACCTGATCCGTGAGATACAGAGTATCCTATGTAAATGAGAATTCTTTGTGATGTAACGTACTATGACGGAGATATACTAAATTTTACTGATTGACTAAGCGGACAGATTTACAAACTGAATTTCAGGTAACCGGTGGTTATGACTCAGGTGAATACAAACTGTGAGGTTAAGAGTACCCCGCTTTCTTTGTCTGGTGAAGGAAGACTGTAGGATACACAGTGTCCCGTGTGATGTCCTTCGTGTGCCGATGCGCGGTTGTATTGCAGGTGTTTTGGTGCACAGATTTGTTGCTCATGTATTGCTGTGAGTGTGATGCAGTTACATTGATACCCCCGTTGTCAGCCCTGTGGTGGCAACTACAGGCCTTGCCAATTTGAGGTCAGGAGGATAATTGAGACGACCCTCGAATTGTGTCGGTCTCACTGTGCTGGCTGGCAATTGTTTGCTTGTGTCTACGTATGCTAGCCATTGTGTGTCTCGGGGTGAGTACCTGTGGGCGCGTGTTCTGCGTCATAAGATGTACCCCGCGCGAACCCCCCCGAAAGATGTTGGCTTCTCCTGTGGGGGGGAGACTTCACGGTGACTGTACAATGCTGTTTTGAGCTCGTTAGTTCATTTGCAGGTCAGCGAGTGATCCCTTATGGATGGGTGACTCCCATTTTTCTGCCTTTCTGCAGTCAGACAGTCTGTCAGTCCGTCTGCCTGTCTGTGTCCTGGCTGTGATTGGTTGTTTGTCGTTGACCTCATGCGTCGTTCCGGTTGCAACACCAGGCGATACGCCACATCAACCCAAAGTTGACCCATGTCAGATAGGTATCTGCATCTCATTGGGCATTTAACCTGTTTGGTGTATGGCCCTGTTAGCTGGCACCAACCGGTGACAGGCAGTTGTATCCGTGGTGGCAGTGACCGAGAGCCAGTCTGAGCGACTGCTGCATCCGAGTCAGCTGGCCAACCCGTGAGCCTGCACTGTGCACCGTTGCCTTGCGTGCAGTGGTATGGAATATGAAGTTTCAGTTTTAGTTGCGTGTACAGTGGTTTGCACCCACTTACCTCCCTCTGGCTGCCGCAAAAATCAGTGTAGCTCTCGCCTGTGTTTGCGTGTAATGTGAGGGAGTGCCTGCTTATGTATTACATGACCCTGAGGATGGTCATGCCCTCAGGGTAAGGCAGTCTGTGGCAAGGACTGGAGGAGTGACGACCCGGAAGAAGCCAGAGATCTAGTTTACTGCCTGTACCTTTTTGACATCCTTCGTCTGATACGAAGATAGCTGGTAACTGCCTAGTCTGATACAGGTAGTATGACAGTTGACTGTAATAGAAGTCCAAAGGTAAGTGATAACCTACAGGTGACTGAGTATACTACTTCATATGCGAGAGATGAATTTAGGTTTGATGGTAATACCCCTGGTTACTGGGATGATTACGGTCATAGCTGTGTCTACCGAAGCTATTCAGGAATGTAACAGCAGCTACACGGTTAGTTCTACTGTGAAGTGCTGAGTGTTCACCTGGAGTGTAAGTCGCTGTGGCACTAATGTAACTCAGGCCTTGCCAATTTGAGGTCAGGAGGATGATTGAGACGACCCTCTGATGGTGTCGGTCTCACTGTGCTGGCAATTGTTTGCTTGTGTCTACGTATGCTAGCCATTGTGTGTCTGGGCGTGAGTACCTGTGCGGGCGTGTTCTGCGTCATAAGATGTACCCCGCGCGAACCCCCCCGAAAGACGTTGGCTTCTCCTGTGGGGGGGAGACTTCACGGTGACTGTGCAATGCTGTTTTGAGCTTGTTAGTTCATTTGCAGGTCAGCGAGTGATCCCTTATGGATGGGTGACTCCCATTTTTCTGCCTTTCTGCAGTCAGACAGTCTGTCAGTCCGTCTGCCTGTCTGTGTCCTGGTTGTGATTGGTTGTTTGTCGTTGACCTCATGCGTCGTTCCGGTTGCAACACCAGGCGATACGCCACACTAACCCAAAGTTGACCCATGTCAGATAGGCATCTGCATCTCATTGGGCATTTAACCTGTTTGGTGTATGGCCCTGTTAGCTGGCACCAACCGGTGACAGGCAGTTGTATCCGTGGTGGCAGTGACCGAGAGCCAGTCTGAGCGACTGCTGCATCCGAGTCAGCTGGCCAACCCGTGAGCCTGCACTGTGCACCGTTGCCTTGCGTGCAGTGGTATGGAATATGAAGTTTCAGTTTTAGTTGCGTGTACAGTGGTTTGCACCCACTTACCTCCCTCTGGCTGCCGCAAAAATCAGTGTAGCTCTCGCCTGTGTTTGCGTGTAATGTGAGGGAGTGCCTGCTTATGTATTACATGACCCTGAGGATGGTCATGCCCTCAGGGTAAGGCAGTCTGTGGCAAGGACTGGAGGAGTGACGACCCGGAAGATACCAGAGATCTAGTTTACTGCCTGTACCTTTTTGACATCCTTCGTCTGATACGAAGATAGCTGGTAACTGCCTAGTCTGATACAGGTAGTATGACAGTTGACTGTGATAGAAGTCCAAAGGTAAGTGATAACCTACAGGTGACTGAGTATACTACTTCATATGCGAGAGATGAATTTAGGTTTGATGGTAATACCCCTGGTTACTGGGATGATTACGGTCATAGCTGTGTCTACCGAAGCTATTCAGGAATGTAACAGCAGCTACACGGTTAGTTCTACTGTGATGTGCTGAGTGTTCACCTGGAGTGTAAGTCGCTGTGGCACTAATGTAACTCAGTGGCACCTTAGGATGGTCTGAGCTCTAGGAGTCGAAAGTCTGTAGTCTGATGCTGCAGAACTCCAGTATGACTTTCTTCCGTGTATTGTATTTCGTCTGTCCAGCCCAGCTATGGCATTGGTGAGGAGACACTTTTTTTCTAATCCCAGACAGGTGTTGTTTGGAGGAGGCCTCTTTTTTTTCTTGGCTCCTTGAGTTGATGTTTCATACAGAAAAAGCTTTCTCTATTGTCCTTCTTAAGCCTGGCTGTGTGTGCATGGCTGATTTCGAGAAACCTTTTGAGGAGTTCTCAAGGCAGGGTTAATGTAACCTCAGGCCCGTCCTTGTGCCGCATGGCTGAAGGTCCTACTCAATGTAGTGACAACTGTTTTTCTCTCTGCAGTGTCACTCACCGTTTGTCTATTTTTTTCCCCAACCATGGGCAGGGTGGCTCTCTGTCGGGAGTGGGAAGCCCTGGCGTCACCCCCGCTATATGGGGCAGATTGGTTTCGTGTTGGGAAATGTATGTTTATCTGAGGGTTACAGGAATTGCTAAGTTGCCTACAGGATGGAATGTAGGTAACAAAGCTTTTGGCCCCTGCATGTGTGCGCACCCACCCTGTAGTGTGCATGGAAGTTACCCTTTTGCAACTTTGGTGGGAGTTTGCAATTGTTTTCTGACACACTCTGTTCTAGACCCTGTAGTGGTACTGTTGGTACAATGGGCGGATGGGTGGTATAGCAGTTCTGACGCGTATGAGTAAGTCTGCTGTTACCACTTAAAAAGCTGTGTATGATTCTGCCCTGTGGCTGCTGTGATATGACCTTCCCTAGTTTGCCCACGAGGCATTGTTTGTAACACCCTGAAGGCAAGTTTGAAGATCCAGGCATGGTGTACGTGCAACAGGTTCCAGAGAGGATCACTGTCGCCACTATTCTGCAATTGCTACTGACTACTATGTGTAGCTGAAGTACTTGATACCCCGGTGATGAGTCTCTGTGACCTTGGGAGGATGAGTACCCTCAAGGTGTGAGCCTATAGGCCATACTAACCACCACTTAAGTTACATGTGTTTGCAACCAGTAGGAGAGTGAAGACAGCCTACTATGTACTTGAGTATATTGGCTGTAACGCCGGTACAGGAAACCCGTGTGTATAGCAACATCGATGTTGTAGCCTGTGGTGCTGTACTGTGTATGATTTCAGGAGTATTGTACGAGTAACCCTGAGTTCCACAGAAGCCGCCTTTAGGTGAGTAACCTCTGGACTCTAGTTGACATAGATGACTTTACTGTGTTGCTATAGCTTAGCCTTAGTCAGCCGGACAGATAAACCCCTAGGCCAGCAAGGCAGCCTACTGCAGGTAGTCTGGTTATAGCGCTGTGGGAGCATGACTGAGTAGCAACCGGACTGAGTAGCATTCTGTAGTGAATCTGAGGTAGAGTGTATGTGTAAAAATAGATGTAAGATTGCTGCACTCAGTGGCCTTGTAACTGATGTCCTGGACTGTCTGGCCCTGTGACGTGCAGGTAAGTCTGTCTTTCTAGGAGAATGATAGGGATGGGCTAGGGCAATGTCAGGAGGCGACGTACTGACCTGCGAGGCCTATAGGAAGAAAATAACCCCTTTACCGAACATGTGCATGGAGTCATGACCACTGCACGAGGGGGGGTATGACTCTGCCGGTCATGTATTCCGCCGACGGTCTCCGGGGAATTCAGTAGAACCCACCTGCCCCTAGCCAACCTTCTGCGGATGATCAGCAGTAATGACTTGTAAGCTAATCTGCAGTGTACTGAAGAGGTACGGTCGTAGTTGGTTTGTAACCTGAGGGTCTGTAAAAGCCAACCCCTGCACTTTAATGCCAGACAGTCACCAGTGGGTCTCCAACAGAGTCTTTTTTGATGTGGATGTATTTTTCAGTTGAGCGTGTTTTGGGAAATTCTATTTTCCCAGAGTTTGCTTACATGGTACCACTGTCTTCAGCTGTCGTGTCTGAGGTTACCATTATCCGTCCTGCAGCTTTCAGTTTGACTAACCTTTTGAGTGTCCAAGCCCGCAACGTGATTGATGAGATAGCCAGGTCTTTCCATGAGCTGAGCACTTTCCGTCTGCAGCCATACTCTGAGGTCCTGCAGTCTGCAGCCATTCTGTGAGTCTGAATTTTTTTTTTGATACTCATTGCCTTATCCCAGTTTCTCCAAAGATGTCAGGTAACAGTTAGTTAGTCGGATTTCAGTTGTCGCGTCCAGTCAGGTGTTCACCCGTCAGTCCTCAGTCAGCTGTCTGTACAGTCTATTATGTCTTGTCACGGTAGTCTGTTGGAGGTGGTAGACGAGCGCCCCCGTAGACACCCCCACTTCCAGTGTGAGGTCTGGGGGGGAGTAAGAAAAACCCCTTTAACTTACTCTTTCCTCAAGGGCACTACAGTCACGGCAACAGCGTTGCACTGTACATACAGATGCAGATACAGATACAGATACAGAGGGACTGTAGGACCGTACTGATTTGTACAGACAGATCTGAACTTCATTGATGATCGCGCCGCATTCGGGCCGCGACCAGAGTCTGCATCGACGTATGGAGATAATGTTTGACTATTTGAGATCAAGAGATGATAGTTTAGCTTCTGGCTGTTTTGTCATATTTTTGAATTGCCACAATATTGCTATCTCCTGCATGCATTAATTGCATTCACGCACGCGTGGGACATTCTTGGTTGACTAGTTCCAGTGGTTGCACGTAGCATCATACTGTTCGCATGATAGGTAAATATATGAGCATGGCAAATAGGATCCTCTCTCTTTGCGTTGGTTTCATTGCTCTTTCCGGTGTTGATCCATTAATACAATCATTTCCTTCCCTTGTCTTTTAGACGGGGTATAATCAGCCAGTCAGCGGAGTATAACGCCCCCTGTCCTGGCTGGGGTGGCAGGCGGGGACCATGAACCTTAACACGATCGAGTGAGAGAACACTTCCTTTGTGTATTCCTTGTTTCGCCTTTGCTCTTGTTTGCCTTTGTTATTGATTAGTGGGGAAGAGGATAGGAATAATTTGTGTTGAAATGTGTTTCAACATACAAACCATGAATGCATTGTTTTAGATAATTTTTGCTCGTGTGCACCCCACCCAAGAATTACATAGTTTCATGAGTCCATTTTCCAATCTTTGTTTTATGTGATATTTCTCTTTTTTTAGCTTATTTCTAGTTATGTGAAACATAATCAATTCGGGGATATATAAGTATAGGAACCATTAATGTAGGAACACATCTTAGAGCCAATGGAGTCGCAACCCATTTTACCTTTCTGCTCGGCTAAGATAAACGCGCCCGTACCCGCCCCGCTTACACGCAAGTGGGTAAAATAGCACCGGGAGTACTTGTAAAACACCATTTAGCCGTTTAGGACAATTTTACCCTGATGGAGAATAGGGCATTCTGTTGGGTAGCGTGGGCGGCGTTCTCCACTTCCTCCACGCAAGTCTGGACGAAGAAGGCGTCATGGTTAGTTTGGTCATCAGAGTAAATTGAGCTGGGGGGCTTGGACAGCCCACAGTCTCAGACTACATCAGCATTACGCACATGGCAGGGGTTGTTGGGGGCAACAGCGTCCGACATGGCGTACTTGTCTCCCCCGGGAGTCGTCTGCACTGCATCTCGAGGCATGAGCCGGTCTTTCAGGACGTCCAGGGTGTAGCCGCTGCTCTCACGTTGAATCTCCCGGAGTAGAGCAGGGTGCAGATCTTCCCCTTGATACTGCGGCAGGCTGGCATCCACAACGCTTAGCACACTCTCCCATCCTGGTTTCCTAATAGGCGTCTTCCTGCCAATTCGCACGTGAATGGCGTCGTCCGGCAGCTGGGTGGAGGTAAGCTTCAGCTTCTCCAATAGAGTACACCAGTAATCATTTCTCCCACCGGCTCCCGACTAGGGGAAAAAAAAAGCATACGGGAACTTTACAGGGCTACCTTGGTAAGGACCTTCCCGACTTCAGTAATGTTGGGGTTCCTGTAGGCCATCCCAAAAGAGGGCCAGTAAGATTGGTAGCAGTAAATGCTACCCTTGCTGCAGTAGAGGTCCAGGATGTGCTGCTTGTCATTGGCAAACACCTGCACGTTAATATCTTCCCTGGAGTAACCCAACTCCTTTAGACCTATGTCTAGGACACCCCAGAGGAGCTGACTGTTCTGCGTTTTGCAGGCAACCATCATGGTAGAGGGCTCCTCCTTGCATGGCCTCAGGTACCTCAACTTCTTCTGAGGTTTCACCAGAGATACGGATTCTGGTGTGTTGCCATGGTCCCCATTGAGGACATAGGCTTTTCTCCCCCGCGGAGGGCGGGCGGCGCACAGTACAAACGTACCGTGCGGGCCCCACACACCTGGCACCGACCAACAACGCAACAAGCGGAACACCTGCACACAACAAATCCGACTGCGCGAGCGCCCGCTGCGACGACAAGAAACGAATGCCGAACAAACCAACCAAGAGGCAACTAACACGACCACACACCACCAGAACCACTACAGCGGACGCAACGTGACCATGAACAGACCGCGCGCACACCGACCAGCGTCAAGCTGGCCGGGCGTGCATGGGCCGGTGCAAGAGCGACGTCCAACGAGCTAGCGACACTGTGGCGAGCCGCGCCCCCCGACAACCATGGCCACAAACACGGAGGAACACTTCGACTCTACCGCTGCGGACGCGGCCCATGAACGTTCCCAAACTACACTACACGACACTTGTACAAACCAAGACGCAACAAACCGACGCAGACACAAATGTGCTGGCTAAACGGGCAGGATTCGACAATAAGACCACCGGCAGCAGCGCAACAGAACCCACACGAACCCAGCCCACCTTGAGGCGGCCATGACAACCACGCACCAACGACACCACAGCTGCAGCCACCACTTGACCGTAAACAGACCACACGCCAGCCGGCCAACGCCGAACCAGCCAGGCGTGCACGGGTCGAAACGGAAACGGCGCCCAACAGGTTGGCAACACCGTGGTGCGCCACGCCCACCGACGACCGTACCCACGAACACAGCAGAACACCGCAACGCTGCCAATACAAACGCGACCAACCAACGGTATCAAACTACACAACACTACACTTGGACAAACGACGACGCCACTGACCAGCACCGACACGGACATGCCGGCTGCATAAACAACATTCGGCGGAGCGACCACCGGCAGCAGCGCAATGGAACCTACGCAAACCAAGCCGACCATGAGGCGGCCAAGACGACCGCGAACCAACAACACCGCAGCTGCAGCCGCCACTTCACTGTAAACAGACCATACGCAAGCCGGCCAACACCAAACCAGCCAGGCGTGCACGGGTCGAAACGGGAACGGCGTCCAAAGGGTTGGTGACACCGTGGTGCGCCGCGCCCGCCGACGACCATGCCCACGAACAAAACTTGGCTCTACCATCACGCACCCGACCAACCACATAGGTTTTTAAAAGAAAAAGTGTTAGTTTATTCCGAAAACTAAGAAAATGGTGGAGTGACTTGTTTTGGAGCTGAAATATCATGCCAAACATGGTGCGAAAACTATTGTGGTGCGTTGGGCACCTGCAAAATAGGGTGCGGGGGCCTTGAAAGGAGCCCCCAAGCCTAAAACATACAGATTTTTTGCAAAATACTGGCAACATTAGGCCATTTTTTGACACATAATGTCCCTTTTCAGGTCGAAGAGGCCCTGAAACACCTATTTGCTGGCTCCAATAATTTTGAATACATGTTTTTTTGCGTCAGGCATCTGCAAAATAGGGTGGGGCGGGCTTGTACTGGCCATCCGAGCCAGAAAAACAATGTTTTTTTGCCCAAAATTGGCGTTTTTAGGCCATTTTTGGGCAAAAAATGGGCATTTTTTAGGGGGAGCGGCCCTGAATCACCCATTTTCTAGGTTTCTAACCCTGCAACACATGTTTTTTTTTTGTGGGGCACCTGCAAAATAGGGTGGGGGGGTGTTGAATGGACCACCCGAGCCCAAAAAACACTTTTTTTGGCCCAAAAATGGCATTTTTAGGCCATTTTTGGGCAAAAAATGGCCATCTTTTGGACAAAAATGGCCATTTTCCGGGGGGGGGGGGGCGCTGCACCACCCATTTTCGGGCTCCCTAATCCTGCAACACATGTTTTTTTGAGTCAAGAACCTGCAAAATAGGGTGGGGGGGCGTCAAACTGACCACCCGAGCCCAAAAAACACTGTTTTTGGCCCAAAATTGGCATTTCTAGGCCTTTTTTTTGGCAAAAAATGGCCATTTTTTGGGGGGGGGGGGGGGCGGCCCTGAATCACCCATTTTCCGGCACCCTAGCCCTAAAACACACCTTTTTTTGAGTCGAGCACCTGCGAAATAGGGTGGGGGGGCGTCAAACTGACCACCCGAGGCCAAAAAAACACTGTTTTTGGCCCAAAATTGGAATTTGTAAGCCATTTTTGGGCAAAAATGGCCATTTTTTAGGGGGGCGGCCCTGATTCACCCATTTTCCGGGTCCCTAATCTTGCAACACATGTTTTTTTGAGTCGAGCACCTGTGAAATAGGGTGGGGGGGCGTCAGACTGACCACCCGAGCCCAAAAAACACTGTTTTTGGCCCAAAAATGGCATTTTTAAGCCATTTTTGGGGCAAAAAATAGCCATTTTTTGGGGGGGGGGGGGGGCGGCCCTGAATCACCTATTTTCTGGGTCCCTAACCCTGCAACACATGTTTTTTTGAGTCGGGCACCTGCGAAATAGGGTGGGAGGGAGTTGAACTGACCACCCGAGCCCAAAAAACACTGCTTTTGGCACAAAAATGGCATTTTTAGGCCATTTTTGGACAAAAAATGGCCATTTTTTAGGGGGGGGCGGCGGCCCTGAGTCACCTATTTTCTGGGTCCCTAACCCTGCAACACATCTTTTTTTGAGTCGAGCACCTGCGAAATAGGGAGGGGGGGCCTTGAACTGGCCACCCAAGCCCAAAAAACACTGTTTTTGGCCCAAAATTGGCATTTTTAGGCTTTTCTTGGGCAAAAAATGGCCATTTTTTTTGGGGGGGGGGGGAGCCCTGAATCACCCATTTTGCGGCTCCCATACCCTGCAACACATGTTTTTTTGAGTCGGGCATCTGCGAAATAGGGTGGGGGGCCTTGAAATGGACACCCAAGCCCAAAAAGTATTGTTTTTGGTCCAAAATTGGCATTTTTAGGCCTTTTTTTTGGCAAAAAATGGCCATTTTGGGGGGGGGGGCTGAATCACCCATTTTCCGGCTCCCATACCCTGCAACATATGTTTTTTTGAGTCGAGAACCTGCGAAATAGGGTGCGGGGGCCTTGAACTGACCACCCGAGCCCAAAAAACACTGTTTTTGGCCCAAAATTGGCATTTTTAGGCCTTTTTTTTGGGCAAAAATTGGCCATTTTTTGGGGGGGGGCGGCCCTGATTCACCCATTTTCCGGCTCCCATATGCTGCAACACGTGTTTTTTTTTAGTCGAGCACCTGCAAAATAGGGTGGGGGGGCTTGAAATGGCCACCCAAGCCCAAAAAACACTGTTTTTGGCCCAAAATTGGCATTTTTAGGCCTTTTTTGGGCACAAAATGGCCTTTTTGGGGGGGGGGGGGGGCTGAATCACCCATTTTCCGGCTCCCATACCCTACAACACATGTTTTTTTGAGTCGGGCACCTGCGAAATAGGGTGGGGGGCCTTGAAATGGCCACCCAAGCCCAAAAAACACTGTTTTTGGCCCAAAATTGGCATTGTTAGGCCCTTTTTTTGGCAAAAAATGGCCATTTTGGGGGGGGGGGGGGGCGGCGGCCCTGACTCACCCATTTTCCGGCTCCCATATGCTGCAAAACATTTTTTTTTTGAGGCGAGCACCTGCGAAATAGCGTGGGGGGGCCTTGAACTGGCCACCCAAGCCCAAAGAACACTGTTTTTGGCCCAAAATTGGCCTTTTTGGGGCAAAAAAAATGGCCATTTGGGGGGGCGGCCTTGTTTCGGGCCGAAAAATGGCATTTTTCTCCGTTTTCGGGCGAAAAATTATGTTTTTTGGTGCTGGTGGCCTCAATGGCATGCAACACATGTGCTTTGGAGTCCAGCACCCTCAAAATAGGGTAGGGGGGGCAGGAATTGACCAGCCGGACCTAGATAACACTGATTTGGGCCCGAAATTGGTATTTTTTGGCCATTTTCTGGGCGAAAAATGGTGTTTTTTGGTGCTGGTGGCCCTGAAACAGTTGTGAAATGGCTTCAATGGCATGCAACACATCTTCCTTTGAGTCCAGCACCCTCAAAATAGGATACCGGGGGCACCAACTGACCACCCAGACCCAGAACACACTGATTTGGGCTCGAAATTGGTATTTTTTGGCCAAAAAACTCAATTGTTGACAAAAAAATGGCCATTTTTGGCCGATTTTTGATGAAAAATGTCAGATTTTGGTGCATACGGATGCTGTAAATTGTGTTTTCTTGATGTGTGTGTCCACACAACTTGCTTTTTCACATCCCGCACCCTCAAGCTGCTCGCCTCAGGCCAAAAACTCAATTTTTGGCTAAAAAACTCAATGAATCTTGGCCTATTTTTGATAAGAATCCCCCCCCCTTGCAAAGTCCCACAAGGGTCCCTCCCTCCGTCAAGGAGCACAGCATTCCTGCACCCAAGCCCAATACTCACACTGCATTGGACTGTATGCACTGGCCAGCAGAGGTTTGCTCGACGGCTTGCCAAACAAGATGATCTGAAACACCAGAATTAAATTAAAGACCATGGTCTCCATGCTCCCCAATAGGAGTGGAACTTGTTTTCAGATCCAGGAGGCCTCCATGGAGTAGGCCAGAACGGATGCCCCATAGATAACGTTCCCAGGTATGGCCAACAAAACTAAGTAAATACAGAGGTCCTGCCAAAAGACAGTGCAGTGTGCACAGTGCATGCGTACGGTGTGCACAGTGTGCATGTTCACAGTTCGTGTGTGCAGCGTGCACAATGCGTGCATGCAGTGTGCACAGTGCGTGCGTGCAGCGTGCACAATGCGTGCGTGCAGTGTGCACAGTGCGTGCGTGCAGCGTGCAGAATGCGTGCGTGCAGCGTGCACAATGCGTGCGTGCAGCGTGCACAGTGCGTGCGTGCAACGTGCACAATGCGTGCTTGCAGCGTGCACAATGCGTGCGTGCAGTGTGCACAGTGCGTGCGTGCAGCGTGCACAATGCGTGCGTGCAGTTTGCACAATGCGTGCGTGCAGTGCGCACAGTGCGTGCGTGCAGCGTGCACAATGCGTGCGTGCAGCGTGCACAATGTGTGCGTGCAGTTTGCACAATGCGTGCGTGCAGCGTGCACAATGCGTGCGTGCAGTTTGCACAATGCGCGCGTGCAGTGTGCACAGTAGGCGCGTGCAGTTTGCACAATGCGTGCGTGCAGTTTGCACAATGCGTGCGTGCGTGCAGTTTGCACAATGCGTGCGTGCAGTGCGCACAGTGCGTGCGTGCAGTGTGCACAATGCGTGCGTGCAGCGTGCACAATGGGTGCGTGCAGTGTGCACAGTGCGTGCCGAGTGGGAGCCCCAAGAATGGCTAATTTCTGCACACAGTGCACACGGCGCCTGTTAGGCCCCCTTCCTTTATCGCTGAGCCTGCATCAAAGCCAGAGAGGGGCATCGTCTCCATTCCAAGCTGGTGGTCCTCTCACGCACTGTGCCGGGTGTGGTACAGCGCAGCTGCAGCGTGCATCAAACCTTCAAACAGATTATCGGACGGCCAGCATCCCCCCCCTCCCCCCCCTGAACCTTCTTCATGCTCCATCCCTGGTCAGCAGGTGTGTGCTTGAAAAGGAGGAGGAGGAATTGGAGATTTGCTTGTGCCAGTGCAGTTGCAGAATTCGTGGCGCCGAAA
The DNA here is from genome assembly GCA_964036045.1 of Eutreptiella sp. 'Long Island Sound 2002'. Classification (NCBI taxonomy): domain Eukaryota; phylum Euglenozoa; class Euglenophyceae; order Eutreptiales; family Eutreptiaceae; genus Eutreptiella; species Eutreptiella sp. 'Long Island Sound 2002'. Next base: position 130,675,825 of record OZ038378.1, on the reverse strand, counting down.
CACAGTTTTCGGCTTTCTTTTTGGCCACAAGGGGAAATGACCCAAACACTTTTGCCCAAAACCAATTCGTGGCTCAGACATAAGAGAGGAGGCTAGAAGAGGGGGTCGGGGTGGAGGGGGTTAACAAACCGCCATTCCAGCACCAGACTATCACGTGTCAGTCATATGGTAGATGGGCCTGCCCCTTTTTCTGCCTGCTCATACCCATAGGCTTTCGGTTGAAATCCATTTATACTGCCATGTGATGGCCCAGATTGCCATTCATCGCCTGAGAAGGAGAGAAGGGCTGCATGCAAAAGCGCACAGCGTGCACAATGCGTGCGTGCAGCGTGCCAATGCGTGCGTGCAGTTTGCACAATGCGTGCGTGCAGCGTGCACAATGCGTGCGTGCAGTTTGCACAATGCGTGCGTGTAGTTTGCACAATGCGTGCGTGCAGTGTGCACAGTGCGTGCGTGCAGCGTGCACAATGCATGCGTGCAGTTTGCACAATGCGTGCGTGCAGCGTGCACAGTGCGTGCGTGCAGTGTGCACAATGCGTGCGTGCATCGTGCAGCGTGCACACTGCGTGCGTGCAGTGTGCACAATGCGTGCGTGCAGTGTGCAGCGTGCACAGTGCGTGCGTGCAGTGTGCACAGTGCGTGGTGTCAAGTGGCTGCAGGCCATGCTGGAATTTCCCGTAAAGTGAAATTGCTGGTGTGCACAAGGCTTCTCAGCGCGAGAAAACTACTGATGAGAATGACACGGTTCATTGGACAGTTCTGTAGGTAGCAAAAAAACTAAAGCTCCATAACAAACCACAAACTCGGATCTCCCATGAAGGGGCTACCTGTGCATGGGGAAGTCTGTGCAAACAATGAACATCACAAGGCAAGCATCCCTGCACATTGCTCCAATGATCACTTCATTTCCTTCGCCTTCTGAAGAAACCCATCAATTACTTTTGAACATGTGCCATTTATTCCAAAACGCTCAACGATGAAGACGATCCCAGAGTATGCAGAGAGGCGTTTGTCCAACAGCCTCCAACTGCACTTTTGACGGAAAGGCCATAAGCAAAACCCCTCCTGCCCCACCCATGCCCCAACACCCCAGAACAACGGTTAAAAGCCCACATGAACCCTCAGCAAGCCCCACCAGCCCCAAGCAATCCTCAACACCCCTCAATACCCCTGACTGGTCACGGTCCAATACCCCCCTTTCTTGGACCGCTCCTGCCAAAATAGTCCAACTCTTGGCCAAACGAACACACGCACGACAACACAATAAATAGAGAGGCCAAAAATACCTCGGATGAACAGGTGCACCCCTCCACCACAGCTCCACCTTGAGGGGAATAAAAAGCGTTTGCAGGCGCATCCATTATCAAGTAAGGACACGATTGTTCCACAGGCTTGCCCATCCTTGAGAGGTTGATGAGGGAGGGTGCGGTTAGCATGTGCTGGATGTGGACTATGACCAAATGCTTCACAACTATTCATCTACGAAAATGCAAAATGTGTTCATTGTCCAATCCTTGCAGCCAGGCCGCCCTCGAGCGGCTAGCTAATGCCCATATTGACACTGTGCCGCCAACGCACTACAGCTCTTGCCCTGAAACCCAGCCACAGTGTGTGGTTGTGTGGGTGAAACCCATCAATTTTGGAAACCACAATCAGACTTTCCACACTGCAGCAATGTTCGGGTACGCTCCACCGCGTCCTTTCCGCTCTCTGTCACGGCACTCTTTTGTTTTCCACAACTCTCATTGTGCTCATGGTGCTTGGGCACAACTCATTTGCACATGAACATGGGACCAAAGACCAATCTGCTGCTCCCTCCTGCCCTTTCACTGTGCACAGTGCGTGCATGCAGTAGGCACAGTGTGTGCGTGCGTGCAGCGTGCACAATGCGTGCGTGCGTGCAGCGTGCACAATGCGTGCATGCAATGTGCACAATGCGTGCGCGCAGCGTGCACAATGCGTGCGTGCAGTGTGCACACTGCGTGCGTGCAGTGTGCACACTGCGTGCGTGCAGTGTGCACAGTTGGTGCGTGTGTGCAACATGGGATGTGCACGGGGCAAACGGTGCATACCATCAAGAGCCGAGGCGTGATATGTTGCTTCTTCTTGTTTTCTCTTGATGCGTTGCCCGCAAGCTCCAACATCTCGGCGCTCAAGAACTCCAACACACCAGCCACATACACAGGTGCTCCCTTGCCAACACTGGAAGAGTACCGCCAATTTGCGGGATAGACGACATTGCTTTGAGAAGAGAAGTGGAGCATCATGCATCATGCATCATGGATTGCAACCGCAGCAAAATCATCAACCACCACAACGGCAAGCCAAACCACCACTTGAATGGAGAGATGGGACAGGCGGGCAAAAAATGACCGACACAACTGTGATATTTCCTCTGTGATATTTCAAGTATGATATTTCTAGCATAGACCCACAAGCTCCCTAACGCTTGCTTCTGTCCTCCACCACTGCGTTGAACTTAAGCATTCCCATACAATTCACCCAAAATACCATCAATATGCAAATGCAAATGTGTGTACAACGCAATGCCAAAGGCAACAAGCAAAGGCTCAACAGATGCATGGAGTTGTCTTGTTGGGTTCCACAAATCACTCAGGTTGGTAATCACGACGAAATCACAACGAAATCACTCTAACCCACATTTGTGGCTTCAAAAGTGGAAATATGGCTATTTAGGGGCACTTTTTGCACCCTCCGGAAGATTATCTTGAGTAAAAGGCATGTAGGGTCACAATTTGTTGCTTGGCAAGCCTAACGGAGCTCTAGGGAAAAATTTCATTAATGCCAAATCACACGAAAGCACAACGACATCAATGAAATCAACCATTGTGGGTTCAAAAGTGCAAATACAGCTGTTTGGGAGATTGTTGGCACCCTCCGGATAATTATCTTGAGTAAAGGTCATGTAGGGTCACAGTTTGTTGCTTGGCAAGCCTCACCTAGCTCAAGGGACAAACTTGATCAACTTGAGATCACACGAAAGCGTGACGGTATCACTTTAATCAACATTCATGTGTTCAAAGGTGCAAATATAGCTGTTTTGGGCCTTTTTTGGCACCCTCCGGGTTATTATCTGGGGTAAAGGGCATGCACGGTCACAAATTGTTGCTTGCCAAGCCTCACGTAGCATTGAGGACAAACTTCATCAATTTGAAATCACACGAAAGCGCGACCGTATCACTTTAATCAACATTTATGTGTTCAAAACTGCAAATATAGCTGTTTTGGGCCTTTTTTGGGCGAAAAATGGTGTTTTTTGGTCCTGGCGCCCCTGAAACACTTGTTCAGTGGCTTCAATGGCATGCAACACATCTGTCTTGGAGTCCAGCACCCTCAAGTTACGGGGGGGGGGCAAAATCTCACCATCCAGCCCTGAAATTCCCGGTTTTAGCACTTTGTGAGCACATTTAAGGTCATCCATGGTGTGTTTCGGCCTTTGAGGTGCTAAAAACGGATTTAGAGGGCTGCCACCATGAAGTAAGAGGTTGGTTTCCTTGGCAAGTGTCCAATGGTGCTCCATGCAACATATGACGCTGATTTCAAGGGTTCAAGAGGCAATGCGCATGAGTTATTCCCGGTTTTAGCACTTTGTGAGCACTTTTAAGGTCAGCCATGGTGTAGTTCGGCCTTTGAGGTGCTAAAAACGGACTTAGAGGGCTGCCACCATGGAGTAAGAGGTTGGTTTCTTTTGCAAGTGTCCAATGGTGCCTCCATGCAACATATGACGTTGATTTCAAGGGTTCAAAAGGCAATCCGCATGAGTTATTCCCGGTTTTGGTTCCCCTATGAAATGGGTGTCATGAATCGACGATTAGATCAAGTAAACACGCCAAATCAACACCAAGTAAAAGCGACGTGAGCAAATGCAAAAGAAGGAACACATCACGTTTATCCAGCAGAGATGTCCGTTGATTCATGCCACCTCGTTGGCATGGTTGAAATGGTTGGCATAGTAGGCATGGGAACACCCAAAAATGGGCCCCTCCAAATGCAAAAAATTGCATTTGGGATAATGGAAGATGTATGAGTCGTGCACCTACCTCAGGCCTCACCCCCGTCATCCTCATCAACGCCTCCTTCACTTAGGTTCTTCCGGCTTCGAGGAGTCGTGACTCCCCCAGAGCTTCCCCCGAGATATTGGCAAGATATCCCACTCTGGGTTTAGTATCCTACTACCGGACGTCATCACGAGAGCGCCAGCCCTCGCCCCACCTCACAGTAGTTACGAATGCAAATGGGCACCTTGGGATACACATTATTTTCCACCGGAATCACCTTCGTGTTGGAATTGTTAAATTGGAATCAAAGACTACTACCGGATAGGGTTAACACTAGTAACACCAGCATCATACTTCGTCCTTCTCCGAGAATAAGGCTCCAAAAATGGCCATGGAATGGTAAAACCTATAAATGGGCCCCTCAAAATGCAAAAAATTGCAAGAAAAGTTTGCGGATAATGGAAGATGTATGAGTCGTGCACCTACCTCAGGCCTCACCCCCGTCATCCTCATCAACGCCTCCTTCACTTAGGTTCTTCCGGCTTCGAGGAGTCGTGACTCCCCCAGAGCTTCCCCCGAGATATTGGCAAGATATCCCACTCTGGGTTTAGTATCCTACTACCGGGCGTCATCACGAGAGCGCCAGCCCTCGCTCCACCTCACAGTAGTTGCGAATGCAAATGGGCACCTTGGGATACACATTATTTTCCACCGGAATCACCTTCGTGTTGGAATTGTTAAATTGGAATCAAAGAGTGCTACCGGATAGGGTTAACACTAGTAACACCAGCATCATACTTCGTCCTTCTCCGAGAATAAGGCTCCAAAAATGGCCATTTCGTGCCCAATATAGAGTCTCGGTGGGGTTTAGTTCCGTCAATTGTATAGCCAAGAAGTGCAACAAAGTCATATTACTTAATGTGTCCCACATAAGGACTACATGGCCACCTCTGCCAAGGTGCTGGGTGGCTTAATGTGAGCCCTTTATGCAAAAAAGAAGGCCAAAAAGGCTCAAAAAGGGCTTATTTTCGTCAAAAATCCACTGGGAGGTTGGATCTGGGGAAATGAGAACAGTCGGATCTATAGATGCGCTACGATCAATACTATTCAGCAATCCGCTGCTACTCTCCCAGTGGCAGATTTTGCGAAAATGGCATTTCTTTGACTTTCATTTTGCGGCGATCGGTGCCGCGGCAGTTGCATGCGGGTACAGTCCGGCTCTGGCGATGGAACTCAAACCACAGTGATTTGGGAAATAAGAAATTGACGATTGATTTCCCGATTTCCTCGACAGTCACCTTGGGACTGATGATTTCAAACCGAAAAAGCTGAATTTCTGAATTTACAGACAAATCGTAAATTAAAAACCTATGTGCCTACATTAACAAACTACACAGCAACCGTACCATACGACCGACCAACCGGCCACAACGACCTACTTCGAATTCCCGGCCCCCCGGGAGAGCGCAAGCTCGACCGAGTCAGGAGGTGTGAGTGTGCGCCACGGCATGCGAGTCCCGTAGCACGTGCTTCTTCAAGTCGCCTCACACCTACTGAAAACCAACCCAGCCAGGGGTGCCTGCAGGACAGGGCCTTTGGCCTGGCTCCCGGACCCTGGGCCCCAGAATCCAGAGGTTGATGAGGATGTGCGGTGGGACCCTCCCCCACGTATCATCCGCCCGAAGGAGAGGAATGTGAGACTTCGGTCAAACATGGGTTACCTCTCTGGGCAGAACCCGCTGTAGGGTACTGCTCGCGGCGACCGCGCCCTTCCCCCATGTGGGGGAGCCGCTTTGTGGGGGCACATGCAGTAGGGCCGTGGGTGGGTGAGCAAAAGCCCCTTGGTAAGTCCCCCCTGCGGGGCAACCCCAGTGCCGGGTCGACCTACCTACCTACCTGGACGACATAGGGCGTTTGCAGCTTGAGGGATAGAATCTGGCCGTGTTCGGCGAACAAGTCGGTCACCAGAACGAAGTCAAAAGCCTCGGCGTCCATCACATAAAAACAATGGACAATGCTCCTGGACCCCATAGGCACATTCACCTCACAGTCCCCACGGCTGTGCACCACGTGGCCATCCCCCATGTGTATGGCTGGGGTACACATGATGTTCTTCAGGTCGCCACGAGGTAACATTTTCTTGGCCCCAGTATCCAGTACCCCCAGGTATTCTTGTCCCCCAAGACGGATACCTACCCGGCACATCAAATCTGTAGACCCCCCAGAGCGTCCCTGTCAGAACTCTGCTGGAAGGGTGATGTCAAACTCCTGATTGCAAAGTTTCGGTACAATCCGCATTAGACGAGAGCGCCTGGGAGGTGCGCCTTGTCCCCATCTTCGTTGCCACGTTTGCCACCTTGTTCTTGTTGCGCTTGAGCCTGCGTTTGGGAACAAGTCGTAGGCCTCGTATTTTGCTGCCCGGCAGAGTGCTCAGGGTTTGTCCCCCCTGGTGCAGCGTTGGGGCTTCCCCAAGATTTATCCTGGTTCTTCTCGTTCTTCTTGTCGGGACCACCACGTCCTCCTTTGCCTTGTTCTTGGTGTTTTCGAAGGTTTCTCGACTTGCCCTTGCCTTTGTCACTGCTGTCTTTGCCGTTTGGAACCCCATTCTTGGAGTTTTCACTCTTCAGCTTGGCAGACAGGCGCTGCTTGTGATTGCAATTGGCCTCGTAGTGCTCGCAGCGACCACAGAAGGCACAGGTAATAGTACACGTGTAGTGGTCGGGCATCTTGGCCTTGCCTCGAGTGTTCATATCCTGTTTGTTGCCCTGCACCACGAAGCACTTGTGCATCTCAAAGTCAGGGGCATGGACTAGGCCGCCCTTCTCGTCTCGGAAGTCGCAGCAGACAAGGTCCTGGACATTCCTCATCCGAAGAGCATTCTTAGGGGTGTGCTCCTGTCCAGAGGGTCGAGCTCCTTGATGGCCAGGGCCATGGTTACCAGAGTTGCCGCCCCCGAGGCGATAAGCATTGAGGTGTTGGTCACTCTCGATCTCAAGAGCCAGCTCCAATAGAGGCATTGACGAATTGTCATAGCTGAGGGTTCCCACCTTGCGCTCCGCCGTTGCCGGAAACTCATCCCAGACGCCCCAGGGGATCTTAGCCGGGTGTCAGTTGCCCCACCCGGTGGTCCAAGTTGGCCAGTAGTTCAGTGATATGTGCAGGTTTGAGGTTCTTGGGCAAGATACTCAGGTTTTGGGTCTCGTTCCGGATAGATCGGTCAGTATCATAGGGAGGATAGTACCTCTCAAGGGCAACCAGGACATCGGCGAATGTGGTGGACTTTGTCGTGATCTGGCTTGTCCAAGTACTTCGTTTTGCAACAATGCAAGAGCAGGTTGTACTTCATCCTCCCACTAGCGTGGGTTTGGCCGCTCATCCTCAAGAACTCATCAAACCTCTCCGCGGACTCGCTGAGGTTCTTCCCGCTGAACTTGGGCAGGTTCATCAAAATTGTAGAGGTGGGAATAGCCTTGGCTTCCTTGGAGCGACGCTTCTCTGGGTGCCGGCTCTTCCTTTTCTTCTTCTTCTTTGTGCCACTCGGGTTCTCGGATTCCTCAGTGTCGTCGTCCACAGAGGGTGGCGCTGACAATATGGATGGCGGTACGTCGTCCGAAGAGTCACCACCCAAGTCATTCGAGCCATAGGGCTCCACTTCCACCATAGCCCTAAGCATGGTCAGCCCGAGCTGGTCAAGTTCACCGCGTGTGGATCTCTCCACATGGCTGTAGGGCGGTTGGGCTGTTCCTGGCATGAAGGGGCTCCTGAAAATTTCCCCAGGGGTTGGCATCGGTCAGTTTCTCACACCAGCGACCAGGTGTCTCTCCTGTACTCTGTGAGGGGAAGCTCCACCGGTCGTAGGGGCTCCATTTTAGCCCAGATCTCTTGAGTGAGGTCAACAATTGGACCAGCAGTGGCACCACCGAGAGCTACCCTGATTTCCAAACGGGTCAGAAATTTGTGAGAGGATCTTTGAGACACCCTCTTCCTTCCTCCACAAGATGTAGGGCCTCGCAGGCCGCCCAAGAAAGTAAAGCAATGCTCCGCCATGGTATGGGCAGGCATTGTGGGAGGGCACACACCAGTAGGGGCCCCAAGAAAAGCATCAGGGTCGTGACATGGGGTCCGCTCATGAATAGAAACGTAGGAAGAGCCAGATGCCACAGATTTGCTGACTGGATGTGCCATAGGTGGCTCAGTAGCGTGTGGTTTCACTCCATGGGTGGAGTAGGGCGTGCCAGTTAAGTCTGTACCCTCAGCCGGGGGCGGAGTGGTTGTAGCAGGCAATGCTGCAGGGTGTGTAGCTGGCAGTGCAGTCGCCGCAGGCGAGGATGCTGCAGGGTGTTTGGTCTCCCCTGCCGCGCTCTCACAGGGCATGTCGCCGGAGGATACATCTTCTGGTTGTTCATGCTTGCCTTCACAGTCGTCTTTGGCTCCTCTTTTCCCTGTCTCCTCCTCCTTCGCCTTGCTTTCAGGTGTCTGCACATGCAATCCACTGAAGGCAGCTCCCAGACTCCCAAGAGAGTCATCCTCGAGCCCACTTAAGGTCACTAAAGGTACAGGGTCCTCACGTTTGGTTTAACCAGCAATTTCAGGCTTCGGTGCGGGCTTGGCTGGGGCCACTGAGGGCGCTCTTGTTATGGCAGTGTCCTTGGCGTCCATTGTTTCTTCTTCCGCCCTTCATGAGTCAGTCTCGGCGTACTGTTTATACTGCAAGGGATTGCAGGTACACAGAGACTGGTTGCCTCTGCGACCAGAATGTTTGAACAGCTTTCACTGGAGAATTATTTAATGTGTTTGTTGATACGCTTCCCCTGCCTGTTCCATGCTGCATCCTGGATTCCAAATGTTTTTGTTCAGGTTTATGAAATCAATTTGACAAGTGCACAAAGGAATGTCAAAGTCCACTCCACGAATAACTGCAGTCACAAAGGAATGGAGGTAGGTAGGTAGGTAGGTGCACTCGGTCGTGGAGAGGCGCCCCAAGGTTCCCGCTGGCGTTGCCGCTGTCACGAACAGGAGGAGGCTCCGTGCTTGAAGAGGGGAGGCGACTTACATCCCGCTAGACCTGAGTGGTTGCTCCAACAAAGCGGCCCCAGGCAAGACCGGGAGGGCTGATCGCCGCAAGCGTGACGTACTTGTCTCGCCAGGAGGGTGTGCGCCCGTGCTTGCGCACGTCCCCTCCTTTGGGCGGAACCCTAGGGGTTCACCGGACTTCCTGGCATATCCCGTTCCCAAGGCATGCATGCATGTTCTTGGTACTGGGGTTCCAAGGTGCTTGGGTGTCGCAGGCTCCGCCTCGAGTTCCAAAATAGCGCAGGCCTTAGGATGCAGCCTTACCCCCGGGCTCCGGATCTCGTTTGGCCGGGTCACCTGCATGGCACGGGCTGCCTCAGTGCCCGGGCTATGGATACTGGGTTTCCTACTGTTGTGTGGCGCTTGTGTTTGGGTCTGGGTTACGCGGTAACCCCGCCAATCCTGGCTTGGGTCTTGGGTGGATGTGCTTGGGTACGGGTTTTGGCTTGCATCCCGCCATTCCTGGCTGGGGTTTTTGGGGCGTGCGTGGTTGTGTGCGCGCTCCGCCTGTACCCCGCTGTTCCTGACTGGGGTGTGCGGTGTGGGTGTGTGTGCTTCGGCTTGGGTTTTGGCTGCGCCCCGCCACTTCTGGCTGGGGTGTTGGGGTGTGTTTGTGTTTGTGTGCGCGCTCCGTTTGTACCCTGCCACTCCTGGCTTGGGTGTGCGGTGTGGGTGTATGTGCTTGGGCTCGGGTTGCGGCTGCGCCCCGCCACTCCTGGCTGGGGTGTTTGGGTGTGTGTCTGTTTGTGTGCGCGCTCCGCTTGTACCCCGCCACTCCTGGCTGGGGTGTGCGGTGTGGTTGTGTGTGCTTGGGATCGGGTTTCGGCTGCGCTCCGCCACTCCTGGCTGGGGTGTTGGGCTGTGTGTGTGTGTTTGTGTGCGAGCTCCGCTTCTGCCCTGCCACTCCTGGCTGGGGTGTGCGGCGTGGGTGTGTGTGCTTCGGCTCGGGTTTCGGCTGCGCTCCGCCACTCCTGGCTGGTGTGTTGGGGTGTCGTCCTGGGGTCATGTGCCTTCCGGGGCTGGGTTTTGTCTTGTCTCCCCGCGCTGGGTGTGTTTTGCTGTGGTGTGTTGCTGCGTGGTGGTGTTCGCTGCTGTGCCTTGTGCCGTGTGCGTCCTGAGGTGTCGTGCTGTGCGTTCCCTGTCCTCTCGGCCCTATGCGGTGTTGCTGTGCGGCCCTGCTCTCCCTTGCAGCGCTGCTCCCCTGTGCTGTGCCCCGTGGTGCTGTGCTGCCTTGTGGTGCTGTGGTGTCCTGTCCTGTCGCCTTGTTTGGTTTGTTTCCTGTGTTTGTTTGGTATCCGCTACTTGGATAGGAGCTCCAGTTTGGCCCAGGTCTATTGAGTGAGGTCAACAATCGAGTCAGCAGTGGCCCCACTGAGAGGTACCCTGATTTCCAAACGGGTCAGAGATTTTTGAGAGGATCTTTGAGACCCCCTCTTCCTTCCTCCACAAGATGTAGGGCCTCGCAGGCCGCTCAGGGAAGTAAAGCAATGCTCCGGCATGGTATGGGAAGGCATTGTAGGAGGGCACACACCAATAGGGGCCCCAAGAAAAGCATCAGGGTCGTGACATGGGGTCCGCTCATGGATAGCAACATAGGACGAGCCGGATGCCACAGATTTGCTGACTGCATGTGCCATAGGTGGCTCAGTAGCGTGTGGTTTCACTCCATGGGTGGGATAGGGCGTGCCAGCTAAGCCTGTACCCTCAGCCGCGGGCGGAGTGGTTGTAGCAGGGGATGCTGCAGGGTGTATAGCTGGCTGTGCAGTTGCCGCAGGAGAGGATGCTGCAGGGTGTTAGGTCTCTCCTGCCGCGCTCTCACAGGGTGTCTCGCCGGAGGATACATCTTCTGGTCGTTCATGCTTGCCTTCACAGTCGTCTTTGGCTCCTCTTTTCCCTGTCTCCTTCTCCTTCGCCTTGCTTTCAGGTGTGCGCACATGCAATCCACTGAAGGCAGCTCCCAGACTGCCAAGAGAGTCCTCAAGCCCACGTAAGGTCACTAAAGGTACGGGGTCCTCACGTTCTGGTTAACCAGCAAGTTCGAGCTTCCGTGCGGGCTTGGCTGGGGCCACTGAGGGCGCTGTTGTCTTGGCAGTGTCCTTGGTGTGCATTGTATCTTCTTCCGCCCTTCAAAGGTCAGTCTCGGCGTACTGTTTATACTGCACGGGGTTGCAGGTACACAGAGACTGGTTGCCTCTGCGACCAGAAGGATTGAATAGCTTTCACCGGAGACCTAGTTGATATGTTTGTTGATACGCTGCCCCTGCCTGTTCCTTGCTGCTTCCTGGATTCCAAATGTTTTTCTTGAGGTTTATGAAATCATTTTGACAAGTGCACAAAGGAATCTCAAAGTCCACTACACGAAGAACTGCAGTCAAAAAGGAATGGAGGTAGGTAGGTAGGTAGGTGCACTCGGTCGTGGAGAGGCGCCCGATTGTTTCCACTGGTGTTGCCTCTGTCAAAAAAAGGAAGAGGCTCCGCGCTTGTAGAGGGGAGGCGACTTACGTCCCCCTAGACCTGACTGGTGGCCCCCAACAAAGCGGCCCCGGGCAACACCGGGAGGGCTGATCGCCGCCAGCGTGACGTACTTGTCTCGCCAGGTGGGTTTGCGCCCGTGCTTGCGCACATCCCCTCCTTTGGGTGGACTTCCTGGCGTATCTCGTTCCCAAGGCATGCATGCATGTTCTTGGTACTGGGGTCTGAGGTGCTTGGGTGTCGCACGCTCCGCCTCCAGTCCCAGAACAGCGCAGGCGTTAGGATGCAGCCTTACCCCCGGGCTCCGGATCTCGTTTGGCCGGGTCACCTGCATGGTACGGGCCCCCTCAGTGCCCGGGCTATGGACACTGGGTTTCCTACTGTTGTGTGGCGCTTGTGTTTGGGTCTGAGTTTCGCGCTAACCCCGCCAATCCAGGGTAGGATTTTCGGTGGGTGTGCTTGTGCTTCTCCCCCGGGGAACACACCCAACCATGAGGGGGCGGCGCACCGTCAAAACGTAGCATGCTGGCGCAACGCAACTGGAACAAGCGGAACCGACACTACACGGCCACCACGACCCAACGCATCCGACGGTTGGACAACCCGACCATTGGGCGGCGAAAACCACGGCATACCAAACAAAGTGCTGGCAATAACAAAAGGACCACACGCGCGGACATGCCGCAACCGGGCTAACACCAAAGAACACGTCCGACAGGAAAATGAAGTAGGGGGCAGCCTACAGCGACCAGACACAGCCGGCCGGGCCCATACGGACCACCGCACAACACCGGACGAGCCAGCCACTGACGGCCACAACAACGGCGAACCAACACCACACGCCGGGCACGCCCCGGTCGCAACACAACCACCACATCGAACAGGCCGGCCACCGCGAACCCCAGAACAAACCGAGAGGACACCAAAGACGGCATCCGGCTACATCAGCGCGGGCTGCAGCGCAATCGACCCCACAACGCACAAGCGGCTGACACGTCCGGGTACAGACCAAACTGCTGCAGAAAAAACGACCCGACAGTGAACAGACCGCACGCAAGCCAGCCAACACCAAACCGGCCAGGCATACAAGGGTCGAAACAGGAACGGCGCCCCATGGGTTGGCGACAACACGATGCGCCACGCCCGCCGGCGACCATGCCCACAAACGCACCACAACGCCGAGATTTCACCATTCAACAACCGACCAACCAACCGCAACGGCCTACTTCGAACCCCCAACCCCAGGGCCACAATGACTCACCATAACGGGCTGCGCGCACGCGGACCTTTGCACGAAGAAGCCCACTGCGCAGACATCATGCACACGACAGCCTCGGACCCGACAGCGCCGGCAGCAGCAGAAAAAACCCAACGATGAACAAGCTGAACATAAGGCGGCTAACACACCCATGCCGCTCAGGGAAGTAAAGCAATGCTCCGGCATGGTATGGGCAGGCATTGTAGGAGGGCACACACCAATAGGGGCCCCAAGAAAAGCATCAGGGTCGTGACATGGGGTCCGCTAATGGATAGCAACGTAGGACGAGCCGGATGCCACAGATTTGCTGACTGGATGTGCCATAGGTGGCTCAGTAGCGTGTGGTTTCACTCCATGGGTGGGATAGGGCGTGCCAGCTAAGCCTGTACCCTCAGCCGCGGGCGGAGTGGTTGTAGCAGGGGATGCTGCAGGGTGTGTAGCTGGCAGTACAGTTGCCGCAGGAGAGGATGCTGCAGGGTGTTAGGTCTCTCCTGCCGCGCTCTCACAGGGTGTCTCGCCGGAGGATACATCTTTTGGTCGTTCATGCTTGCCTTCACAGTCGTCTTTGGCTCTTCTTTTCCCTGTCTCCTTCTCCTTCGCCTTGCTTTCAGGTGTGCGCATATGCAATCCACTGAAGGCAGCTCCCAGACTGCCAAGAGAGTCCTCAAGCCCACTTAAGGTCACTAAAGGTAACCAGCAAGTTTGGGCTTCGATGCGGGCTTGGCTGGGGCCACTGAGGGCGCTGTTGTCTTGGCAGTGTCTTTGATGTCCATTGTATCTTCTTCCGCCCTTCAAGAGTCAGTCTATGCATACTGTTTATACTGCACGGGGTTGCAGGTACACAGAGACTGGTTGCCTCTGCGACCAGAAGGGTTGAACAGCTTGCACCGGAGAAGTAGGTGATGTGTTTGTTGATACGCTGCCCCTGTCTGTTCCTTGCTGCTTCCTGGATTCCAAATGTTTTCGTTGATGTTTATGAAATCATTTTGACAAGTGCACAGAGGAATCTCAAAGTCCACTACACGAATAACTGCAGTCACAAAGGAATGGAAGTACAATGTATTTACAGCATAGCGAATCACGATGACAACAGATTTAGAAACGATATTAGGAAGACTGCACTCATGGGCATTGTCTCCTTTCTGGTGCCATCTAGAGATGTGCACTCTTTGTTTTGGGTCCCATAGGTGCTGAGGTGGCATGGCATGTGGCGATGAGGTCACTGCCATGTCACATGCAATCTTCTTACTTACCTAGGCTGACTGAGTATTGAGCGCAGCACCTCTCAAAAACAGGTACCCCTGCCCTCAAGGTTGCACACCACTAGGACAGCTAAGGACTCAGAAGAAAACATAGGAAAATGTAAAGGCTCCGAACCAGAGCAGTTCCTCAGTTGATCCTGAACAAGGTGTTTAAGTCAAAATCAGTTGGGGGGTCAGGAATTCTTAGAACATTCATTGCTTGATGTTTGCTTTTATAGGTCAACATTCTTTGTCCCCATGGTGGTTAGGCATCTTTAACACAACTAGGCATGGAAATACACTTTTTCATACTTTCTGCATACCAGGAGCCCCCACCCCGATAGCTGGGAGGCAGAATGAAATGAGTACTTTCTGCATCTTATGGTGCTACGCACTGGTCTGTTGTATTGGCTCTTTTGCATTGTGTGTGGTCCTGTGTTGTGCTGTGCTGGTGGTCTGGTGCCTTGCTGTGTGACGCGGTGTAGCGCTGTGTTGTTTGTTTCGTTGCTTGCTGTCTCTGTTGGTGCTGTGCCGCATCTCGCTATTCTGTTTGTGTTGTCTTGTCCTGTTCTGTGTTCATGTGTGCCGTGGTGTTTTCTTGGGCAGTGCGTGGTGGCATTGTGCGCTGTGCTGGTTGATGTGGCGCCATGCCTTGGTGCGTTGCGCTGCTTGCGACATCCGGTGTGTTATGCTGCTTCTCAGAGTGCTGTGTTGCGCTGCGCCTTGCGGTGGCGGCTTGCTTTGCCTTTTTTTCTCCTCGTTCTGTCATGCGTTGTTATGCGCTGTGCTGCTTACTGGGCTGCTGTGGATGGGACACAGGGTGTCGTGTGTCAAATCGGGGTCCACTCCCGATGTAATGATGAAAGGCCATGGGCTAAGACGAAATATAGCCACCCAGCCAGCCCTAAGTGGTACAATCAAGTTGTTATTTCAATTTTCGCGGTCATAAAAGTGCAATGCGGTTGTTCACGCTATTTGACGTTGAGCTGTTTCATTTTTTATGATTGGCACTCCAGCCAGACAAACATCTAATCTATGCATCACAAAGTCACACAATGTGCCCCTTGCCACACCTATGTACGTGGAACCAGGTGTGCAGAGGCCAGGTGCGGAAATGCAGAGATGAGTGTCGCAGATGCGCGCAATAGGAAATGTTGTGATTTATTGTCTGATGAGAATGATTGTAAAATTATGCTGATTTTCTGTTTTGCAGCATTGTCATGTGAGGCCCTATCAACAGGCCTTCGCTGCAATTAACAATCATCGACAATCACGAACTTTGGATTTGGAGAATTGCGTCTTGAGTTCAGTGCTGTGCAAGTGTGTTGACCTCCTACAATTGCAGCGTTTGGCGAGTGCTTCGCACCTGTTGGGGCCTTTGACGTAACAGGAGGTCGAAAATGATTTTGACAGACTACCTCCAGTCTGAGCGCAGCGCTTGCTTTGATGTGTTCATGAACGATCGATTCGTGGCGAGTACCGAGCTGGGGACGATCTTTGGACCGCTCGTCTGGGATGGCGGTCAATGGTCCAGAGAAGTGCCGCGACTGGAAGAAGTTCAGCGTGACAAAATCTGGAAGCGAGCTACCATAGAATCCGAGCAAGCCTGTTTACGCTTTCCTTCTCTCCTTGTTGTTTGCGGCAAAAGTGAAGTGGACGATGACTTGTTGATACCGCCGCTGCCTGAGACCCTGTGGACAACGAGGCCTGCTCCGCTGGCAGTTGAAGTGCTGTACAAGTACCTATTCGAGACTGATAGTCTGCCAGTGAACGCGCCTAGGAGGTCCTGGGGTGAGCACCAGGATGTGAAGATGGTTACGACGGCGCTGAACCAAGAGCACGGGGTAGCGCCACGCAGCAGAGGGACACGTGGGAGGTGGCGGAAGTTCAAGAATGTGACTGGTGAGAGATAAACTTGGGGTGTGTGTAATGAGTAGCAGTTTTTTGCTCCAGTGCACGCGCTCTCTGCTCCTTTGGTGCAATCAGAGAAGCAGCATGCTCCTGTGCCGCACCATTGAGTAGCAATGTTGCTTTCGGTGTGTTGCCCTTGTTTTTTCGTCGTTCGCCGTTGTTGTGCGTCTGTCTGTTGTGGTTGTGCTTACCCAGCTCAGGATCGGTTGTATTTTTGTGAGGTCTTCTTTTGTTTTCAGGACCTCAACTCTTCCCCAGTCAGCTGTTCAGGCGAAATGAAGTACCTGACTGAAGCAGCAGTGCACGCCACACTCAGGTGTGTGCTTGCTTGCTTCGTCCTTTGTTGTTGCACTCTTTGTGGCGTTTTTTTTTTGTAGCTCTTGTTGCAGCGAGCTGTTTTTTTGTCGCTGCATTGACTGCCTTGTCTTGCTGTGTGTTTAGGAATGCTCAGAATCTGAAGTGAGCTACGGTGGAGAATGATTTGTTGTTGGAGCACCAAGACACTCCTTCTTTATGGGTGTTTCTGCTCTGTGCTTTGCGTTCTGTAGTTGTCTGTTGGTTGTTTTCGTCTCCGTCGCTGTATTTCATTGTCCTCGCTGTTTTCTTCGTGTGAATCTGATTTGTCATCTGAATTTTCGAGTTTGTGCCTGTGCGATGGGGACCTCTGAGAGGTATACATTTCGTGTGGTGGTATAGCAGAGGCATACGTGCTTGCTTTCGTTTTCGCTCTTTGTCCATTTATTTGCATCTTTTCGAGTTTTGTGGCTTTCGCTCTTTATAAGGCAGATGAGAAGCAGGATGCTCCTGCAACTCCTGCAACGCAACTTGGCCTTCATTCTGTTTCCTGCATTCTTTCATTGGTGTTGTTTTGCCACGTTGGCGCAGTGTTCGTTTTTGTTGCTTCATTTTTTGTGTCAATGGGTCCAGCTTTTGTTTTTCATGCTGCTGTTTTTGCTTTTGTGTCACAGGCAAGTCTGAAGACAGATATGGGAGAGCTCAAGATAAGTGTGGCTAAACGGCTTGGTGCACTGTACATTATTAAGTGGGCTTCCTTTTCCAGCACTGAGTCAGCTTGAAACAATGTCTTCCAAAGACCACACTTTTGGCTCTACCCTGTCGTGCTGCCTGCTTTTGAGTGCCTGCAGTGTGTTTGTCTTTCGTGCTGCAAGTTTGGAGACATTGTGAAAGTTTTTTGGGGTATTCGTTATAGGCTTCTTTTTGCTGTTTTACGGAGTTGTATGCAGGCCAGCTGGTGCTTGCAGCCCAGCACAGTGACCCTGAATCTTTTGCATTAATTAATGGCTTTGAGGCCGCATGGCAGTCCATCATGAGATTTTTTTGCAATCTGTTTTTGGAGCAAGATATATGTTTTTTTTTACATGTGTCCCGGCACGACCCACTAGGTTGTTGGGTGCACAGTGCCCAGGAGGGACAGCAGCAGGTGGCTGATTGTAAATTACCTTAGGTAGACAGCACAGCGGTGTACGCACAGGATTGGAGTGCTGTGTATGGGTTATTGTTTACACTGGGAAGAGCATATGAATGCATAAGCACCTGGTGCCATGTCACCGGTGCTCTGGTAGTGCAGTTTGTTCTGATTTCGTATTGTAAAGTTTTTCTGATGGTGCTGAATGGCCGTAGCCATTGTTGATGGCCCTGGCACTGCACCCCTATGAGACGTTTCGGCCATGTGCACACCCGTGCAATGGTCCTGGGAGGGGAGTGCAGGTGTGCAGAGGCCAGGTGCGGAAATGCAGAGATGAGTGTTGCAGATGCGCGCAATAGGAAATGTTGTGATTTATTGTCTGATGAGAATGATTGTAAATTTATGCTGATTTTCTGTTTTGCAGCATTGTCATGTGAGGCCCTATCAACAGGCCTTCGCTGCAATTGACAATCATCGACAATCACGATCTTTGGATTTGGAGAATTGCGTCTTGAGTTCAGTGCTGTGCAAGTGTGTTGACCTCCTACATGCTGGTGCTCTGGTGCCTTGCTGTGTGACGCGGTGTAGCGCTGTGTTGTTTGTTTCGTTGCTTGCTGTCTCTGTTGGTGCTGTGCCGCATCTCGCTATTCTGTTTGTGTTGTCTTGTGCTGTTGTGTGTTCATGTGTGCCGTGGTGTTTTCTTGGGCAGTGCGTGGTGGCATTGTGCGCTGTGCTGGTTGATGTGGCGCCATGCCTTGGTGCGTTGCGCTGCTTGCGTCATCCAGTGTGTTATGCTGCTTCTCAGAGTGCTGTGTTGTGCTGCGCCTTGCGGTGGCGGCTTCCTTTGCCTTTTTTTTCCTCATTCTGTCATGCGTTGTTATGCGCTGTGCTGCTTACTGGGCTGCTGTGGATGGGACACAGGGTGTCGTGTGTCAAATCGGGGTCCACTCCCGATGTAATGATGAAAGGCCATGGGCTAAGACGAAATATAGCCACCCAGCCAGCCCTAAGTGGTACAATCAAGCTGTCATTTCAATTTTCGCGGTCATAAAAGTGCAATGCGGTTGTTCACGCTATTTGACGTTGAGCTGTTTCATTTTCGATGATTGGCACTCCAGCCAGACAAACATCTAATCAGTGCATCACAAAGTCACACAATGTGCCCCTTGCCACACCTATGTACGTGGAACCTTTGTGGTTCAAAACCCTACTGCTATTTGGTGGCTGGGCTCATTGGAATTTCATTCAGCGCACCCTACAATGGTTCATCATACTAGGTAGGACGAAAAGTTGAAAAAGTGGTATATCATGCTAGGACAGCAAGCTGGCAGTGAGGATTGTGGAGGATCCTGCTAGGAAAACAAGTTGAGACAGCGCTGTATCGTGCTAGGAGAACAAGTTGCCCCGCACCATGATGGTGAATCTTGCCAGGAGGATAAGTTGTCTTGCACCATCATGGTAGATCATGCTAGGGCAACAATTTCACCCCAAAGACTAAATTCCCATCTCATGGCCTAGACTAGTTGAACTATAAAAGACATGACCACCGCCGTCAACTTTACTTGTGATGTAGTCCCAAAATTGTTTTGACCCTTAGTCCACGCATATGTCATTCCTGCTGTGGTGCTGGTGCGGTATGCTCTGCCCCTCTCTTTTCTGGAGTGTTTCCTTCCTATTTTGTGGCTGCTTCTTGTTGCGCCGTTCTGCGTGGTGCTGTGTTGGTCTGTCCTGTGCCCTATGTGTTGCGCTGTTTTGTGCGGGATTACTGCCGGGCGTCGTTTCCTCTGTCTGGGCGCTTTGCAGTGCCTTGGTTGCTGATCTAGGGTGGCTGCTGTTGCCTTTAGCCTCTGGTCTTCCCACGCCTGTTGGGTTCCTGATAGTGTTCTGCTGTTGTTGTCCCTGTGTGATGCAGTATGGCGTTTTTTTGTTGCCTGTAGTGTGATGCTCGGGTGTGCTGTTGTCGCCTGGTCGTTTCGTGGTATCTTTTTGTGTGCTGTGAGGTGTAGCTAGGTTGTCTCTGCTATTTCTCCCTGCTGTGCTGTGCCGCGCTGTGCTGTGTGTGTCCTGCCGTGCTGTGTTTAGCCTACTGCTGGTGTGCTCTTCTCCGATGGTGAGCTGCGTTGTGTGCTGCACGCTGTGCGGTGTTGCGGGCGTTTTCTTTTGCTGGTGTGCCCTGTTTCCCCGTCCCCCATATCCCGCGTGGTGCAGTGCGGTGCTGTTGTGCCCCTGCCTGTTTTGCCTGCTTGATTTGTCTTTGCTTTCTGAACAAGTGGAAAATGAAGAAAAGCGCTTTTTGCAGGCACTATTGCTTCAGTCACACTTTGCGCATGCGTGCAACAAACCGACATGTCGGCTGGTTTTACACCCCTGTGTGGTCCGCTGGTAGTCTTGCGGTGGATCACTGCGCCATATCCGGGTTTAACAGTTGTCGTTGTCAAATTTGTTGTTTTGGTCTTGGAGTTGTCCCTCCCAACCCACACCATCGCACAGCACGCCTGATGGCTGGCGCAGTCCCCGGCGACCCAGCAACTCACCACCGTCCTCAAGCAGACGGAGGTGCTCGAGGCAGTCCGCAGGGGACTCGTCCCCACTGCCGTCTACACCTTACTACGCACCCACGCGGAGGACCCCCAGGCCATGGCGGCGCACATGCAGCGGACGGCCGTTGCCAAGACGGCGGAGCAGCTCACATACCGCACCCACAAATACCTGAAGCATGCGGCAACCCTGCCCCCAACAGACCAAGCCCACCTCCTCAAACTCCTGTTCTACCAACCATGAGAACCTACCCCGTGACATACCAACACCGAACCCCCACCACGTCTACACACCGTCCACCGAGCACAGCACTGGCACAGCACACACGGGCGCCACAGGCACCGCACACGCTCCCACCGGCATGCGCGCGCCACCAGCCCCCATTTCCCCACGCCGCCGTCCGTCCACAGGTACCACCAACCACCAGCCACCGCATGTCCCCTCTGCGTTCGCCAGCGGCTACCACAGACAGCCCTGCCCTGCAACCCAGACCACTGGGTCTGCCTGGGAGCCGCGCACCGCCTCACCCACTGCCCCCACTGCGGGGACCTCAACCCCCGCCACCGCGAACAGCCCGCGGCCCCAGCCGCACCCCCCCCCGCCAGCCACCCCAGCTTCTTCGGGTACCTCACCGACACTCTCCGGGACCAACTGGGAGGGTACTACGTGGCGGACGCGGCGGACCACGCATGGGCCATAGCAGTGGCCGCGGGCAACACACCCCTGCCCCCCCACAGCCCACCCCTACGCCACAGCGGAGGCGGCTTGAACGTGGCGGCCCGCCACCTCCTCCTCGCCCTATACCTCCACCACCGAGACCTACACCTCCCAGACCCACAACTCCCGGCCCCCCAAGCAGCAGCCCTGACGCCGGAAGCGTGGGCCGACACGGCACCAGAGGAGATAGCAGCCTACCTCCGAACCACGTGCCGCCGGTTCGCAAACGCCCTCGGCCGACGGAAGGGGACACCTTACCCCCTCAGCGCACTCCTCTACCCGGCACACCACCCCCAGCCCGCACAACAGACGCCCCCGGAGGGCTGGGCGTCTTTTCGGGACGCCCACCTGGCCGCCCCCGACGAGGCCACCGCCACGCGGATGGGCCTCACGGACCAGGAGGCCTACGTCAGAGGCCTCAAGACGAGCCTCCAAGAGGCACACCGCTGGCACGCCCGCTCCCCGTCGCCCCCACGGGGACAGGGGGGTTCACCCGCCCCCGACACCCACCAGGCCAAGAAGACCAAGACAGGTCAGGGGCCCCGCCAACGCGCCCGCCAGCAGCGCGCGACGCCCCGACCAAGGCCCGGGTCCAGCCACACCGCACCGCCCCACGCCCAGACCCCCGGGGCACACCAACGACACCACCACCACCAACGCCCACCACCACCACCGTACCGCAGCACCCAAACCCTGCAGCCCAGTCAGCCACCACCGCCCACCACGTCCACACCATACCAGGACCACCGTACGCGCAGAGCCAGGGGACATGGCACCACCAACACCACCACCGCGCCCCCGTCCCTCCCAACCCCTACCCCCTAATGCCCCCAAGCTACAGCGACCCCCACCAGCTACATCCCCACCACGCTGCAGCACAACCAGACCCCGCGAACCACCCACCCCACATAGCGCACATCACCGCACCACACCATCACGTGTTCCACCACCACCAGCCCCTGCCACCACACCCACCAACGCCGGGGTACCACACACAACCGACACACCCTCCACACCACCACCACGCGGTCTAGCACCACCCGCCGCCCCCGCTACACGGGCCCACGACATACGAGCCACGGTACACCCCCATGGACCCGCGAGGAACCGCGCACGCACACCAGCAACACCAGGACCTAGTGGGAGCGCCCCACCACCACCAACAGCCCCCCCATCCACACCCCATACCAGCGAGCACCATCCACCAGCAGCCACCCATCACATACGGACCACAGCCCCACCCGGGGACTCATGCGGTCGCCTCCCACCCGCACCCCGGCACTGCAACCAGTCAAGAACCGCAAGGGCCACACGGCGCACACACGCAACACCCACACGACCCACAGGGACGCCCGGACCCCCAGCCGGCACAACACCCACCCCCGCCCCCCCCACCCCACCACCACCAGCAGCCCCCCCACCCACACCCCATACCAGCGAGCACCATCCACCAGCAGCCACCCATTACATACGGACCACAGCCCCACCCGGACGCTCATGCGGCCGCCTCCCACCCACACCCCGGCACCACAACCAGTCAAGAACCGCAAGGGCCACACGGCGCACACACGCAACACCCACACGACCCACAGGGACGCCCAGACCCCCAGCCAGCACAACACCCACGCCCGCCCCCCCCACCACCAACAGCGCCACCCCCACACCACCCCCCCCCCGCCCCCCCCCCGAGACCAGGCCACGGACACAACACGCGGCAGCCAGCACCAGCCAATCGACGTCGATACCCCCGCAGACACACGCCACCGCGAATCCCCCCTCCCGCGACCGCCACAAGAGACGCCATCACCGGACCCCACGCGCGACAACGATGACCACCCCCCCCAACCCACACCACCCCCCCCCATCACACCCCGCACCACCAGTCGCCGCACTGGCCGAACCCTACGCCCTACACAACCCCGCAGCGGTACGGCAGCACCTCCGGGGGGTCGGGGAACAGGACGTCGTGCTGTACCTCCGCACCTCCGGCACCAGCACCCCCATCCGGGCGGCCACACTGGTCCAGGCGGCCACCCTGGGGGCAGGCGTCAGAGACTTCCTCTTCGACGCCTTCCTCCACGTCGCCCGACACGAGCGCCCCCCACGCACCACCCCAGACGGCGAGAGCCCGCCCCCCACGGGGAGCCGGATCTGGGTACCCCCCATCGACTGGGGGCGACACCTGGTCGGACACCCCGTGCCGGAGCAGGACAGCACCCAGGGCCGCACCCGCTACCGCGAGCCCAACATGGCCCACCCCCCACCCGACGCCACCCCCGACAGCACCAAAGAGTGCGAGCGGGAAACATGGATTGCCCGGATGGCCTCCCTAAGCAACTTCCGGCACCACGTCCCGGGGGGCATCCCCACCCCCGACGAGCATCAGCCAGCCCCCTCCACGTACATGACCCTCATGTACAATCTGCACTACACCCTCTCCACCACCACCTACGACGCACCCACAGACCACTGGGTGGTACACGGCACCGACTCCCTCCTCCCCGCCGACTACACCCCCCCCACACACAACCCAGGCCCCGACACGTACGCCAGGGGGGACGACCCGGACGACCCCCACATCTGGGGCACGTGGGAACCCGAATCCCTGGACAAGCTGCTCTCCATCCGCAGCGGCTACCAGGGCCTTGGTAGGGCGATGTATTGCCTCGCCAAGTGGACCCAACGGACCTGGGGGATCCCCACGGAACGATGGGTGTGGGTGGTCACGCTGCGCCCCCAGCAGATGGAAGCCCCCCCAAACCGCGGAAGACCCACCCCCCCACGCCCCACCACCCCACAACTATGCCCGTACATGGTGGCAGCCCGCCTCATGGCGCTGCTATGGCCGGGCCCCCACACCCCCACCCAAAACTACCCCCACCTCACAGAGGAGGACATACCCGGCATCCAGCGATGCTTCTTGCGGACCCTCGACTACCTCCAGCAAACACACCCCCGCGTCCTGGAGCAGATATGGTCACCCCCCGGGTAGCCCACGTGCCCGCACAGCCGAGACAACGCCGCCACGCCAGCACCAGCACGCACGGATCACCAGGGAAAACTCGCGCACACGCCCGATGCCCGAACCTGCACCCTCGTTCTCACTACTTACAGGACCCAGCATCATACGCCCGCCCCCGAGGCCCGGGACCCTCCGCCGTCTCCCGCGGCCCTCTCCTCCGCCTCCGACTCCACAACCTCCACCACCACGACCACCTCATCCACCACCACCACCACGTCCTCATCCAGCACTCCACCCCCCAGGCCGCGGGGGACACCTCCCAAACGGGCCTCCAAACCCGCCCCCACCGCGAGCAGCCCCGCCGCCGCCAAAGCCCACGCCCCGGCGAAGCCCACGCCCACGACCCAGCCGAAGCCCAAGGCCGCCGCCAAACGGCGACCCGCAGCCAAGCCCAAACCCAAGGCCAAACCCGGCGCCACGACGGCAGCTCGAGCCCGGCCCCCCGAGGATGTCCTCTACGACATCCGGCCCCAGCCGTCCCAGGCCCGAAGGCAGCAGCGACCAGCGCGGCGCCCCCCCACCGTCACCGACGCCACCGCCACCACCTTCATGGCGGAGCGCGCCGCGGCCGAAGCGCGACGCGCTCCGTCCCACCACCTCCCAAAGCCCGCACCCCAGGCCCACGGACCGCTCCAGGGCCCACCAGCAGCGCCCCCGCCCCCCTACCGGCCCCTGATGACAGCCCACATGCAACGCATGCCCCACTACCGCCGCCGCCGCGAATCCCCGCCCAACCCCGAGGCGGAGACCGTACGCGCACACCCGCGGGTCCACATCCGCGTGCACCCCCACTCCCCACGCACCCCCACGGAACAGGACTACGAGGAATCCCCCAGACCCGCCACCGCCGCCGGTCCCCACGACCCCGACACACCCATCCACGCCCACTCCCCCGCCCAAGACCGCAGGCCCGCCCAGGAACAGTGGTGGCAGCGCTGGACCCACACGCAGCTCTGGGAGCTGCGGAAGTGGGCCCGGGGAGAGCCCTCCCTCGAGGGCCTGGTCCATCGGCCCCGCAAGGGGTCGGTGGAGAACTGCCGCCTCCGGCCGGCGGGGGGGTGGATGCCGCAGGCCGCATGGGAAGCCATGCTGGCCGATGCGCTCCACCCCCTGGGAGTCCACCCCCGCAACCTCCCCGCGCCCCAGGACCACCCGTACGTCCTCAGGCGCCTGCGGGAGACCCTCCAGGAAGCGCGGCGAGACGGCATCCGCCTGTGGGACATCACCCAAAGCCCAGCCCCGCACGCACACACCCCCTCACCACCCCACAAGCGTCGGCGCACCGACACCGGCGACACCCACAACACCCCAGGAGCCCTGCACGCCACACAACACGACGCGCCTGACCCCCCGACCAGCGGCGCCGCCATCTAACCCCGTTACCCAGCACAGGACCACCACGGGGCGCCACGCCAGGCCCCGCCCAGAAGTCACCAAACGAACCGGACGCCGAAGGAAGCCAACGCACACGACAACGAGCACCACTACGCCCAAAAGCGCCGAACCCGGGCCCGATACCGTGGGCTCCTCTCCACCCTCAGCACGACACACACGTCACTGACGTCACTCCTCCGCCGTGCCCCCTCCCACGCCACCGCCCCGCCCCCCCCCCCCCCCCCCCTCCCGCCGCACGTCCCCACGCCGCCCAGCACCCAGCCCCACACACTGCGCCAGAGCATCGCCCGGGTCCGGCTCCTCCACCATCGCGCCACTTGGCACCTCACAGTAGACCGCCGTCCTGTGGTCCCGCTCCCCCCAGCACCGCTCCCGGGGCCGCACCCGACCCATGCCGTGTTCGCCCCCACGTCGCGGGCCGCGGACATCCTCCCGCTCCTCGCCACCACCCCTCCCGGGCATCGCATACTGCTTGCCGCCGACCCCTCGGTCCTCAGTGAGGTCCCCATCGGGCACGCCGACGCCCTGCACGTGCGCCCGCTGCTGCCCAACCTGCACGCTGCGTACGCCCCCTGCACGCCCGTCGACCCCTCCATGTGGGACTCCCAGTGAGGCCACCGGCCAACGGCCGGCCCGCACGCACCACCCCGCACTCGCCTCGGGCACACGACCCCGTGGACGCCGCTACCCACACGCCCGGCCCCGCGCAACCGCCTAACCGAGCCAGAACTCAAGCACAAATCAAACCCGAGCCACACCCTGAAACCGCTAACCCTTGACTCCTAACCAAACCCGCCGAGGGAACAACGTAACCACAGCCCACACCCACAGCCCACACAGCCGCCTAACCAGCCAGCTCCAGAAGCAAAGAGACACCTCACCAAACCCACCCTGACCCAAGCCTAACCGAGCCGAAGCCCCAGCACAAATCAAACCCGAGCCACATCCCGAAACCGTCAACCCTTGACTCCAAACCAGGCCTGCTGAGGGAAATGCGTAGACACAGCCCATAGCCACAGCCCACACAGCCGCCTAACCAGCCAGCACCAGAAGCAAAGAGACACCTAACCAAACCCACCCTGACCCATACCCATGTACATCAGGACACGCGAGCCGCACCCCTGGGGCGCGACCGCCGCCACAGCACCGACGACACACGCCAGAGGACACAACGCTATAGCACCGCCGCACCAGCTGCCCATGCCTGTGCCTGCAGTGTACGCGCGCCTCTGTTTTCCTCTTTTTTGTTTTTTCTTTTTCTTTTTTCCCAAAAAAAAAAAAAAAAAAAAAACAGGTAAAAAAAAAAAGAAAAAAAAAAAAAAAAAACAGGTAAAAAAAAAAAAGAAAATTAGGGGGGGGGGAAGAGGGACACAACCACCCATGGCACACGCGCACCGCACACAGCACGCACACCGGTGAACAGGAGCCCAGGGGCCCAGGACACCGCACATGCAACACAACACACCGAGCGAGCACACCGGTGAACAGGAGCCAACTGGCCCAGGACACCGCAGACACACCACAGCAAACCGCGCGGGCACACCAGTGAACAGGAGCCCAACGGCCCAGGACACTGCACACACGTAGGGCGGCCGAGGGACAGGAAAGAACCAATACCCCATGGGTCGGACGCACTGGGGCGACCCAGCCGACCCACCGGGCCAGTAGCAGGAGCGGTACTCCAAAGCCACTGGTCCGAGCCCGGCCAGGCTGCATCGGGGACCATGGCAAACGTCACCCGGAGCCATGGAAACAACCGGTGACAGGCGAGCCGGTACACAGCCCAGGAGGGGGTCACCTGCCAAGCAGAGTGGCCCCGCAACTCAAGCCACAAGGGTGAGGCGGTCGTACCGTAGACAAGCGGGAGCAATACCCCTTGTGGTGAGAGATACTCCACACGGCTGGGCAGCCCCCCAGAGCTGCCGCCCAAAGGAGGGGGCATGTGGCCCTACCCATGGACACATGTGGGGACACCCTCCCACCTGGAACACATGGACCGGTTGGCCGCGACAATGCCTTCCCAAGCACATGCGGGAGCGGCTCAAGAGGCACCTGACATAGGGCAGTGGGAGGGACAGGACGTCCCCTTGGTAAGACCTTCTTCCTGCAATGTCAAAGGAGGCATCCCGAGCTCCCGAAGATACCTACCTACCTACCTACCTTGTCCCTCGTTTCAGCGTCAGAGTGCACCTGCTGGAACACGTTGATGATGTACTGCAGCCAGGTCCTCACCAACTTCCTTTTGCCGTTCTGCTTGGCCCCCTTGGCGGTCTTTCCCTGGTAGCTTCTCCCCTTGCAACTGATAGCTCTGCCCTTGCCTCCACCTTTTGCAAACTTCGTCTCTTGTGCTGCTTCCGCGCTTGCTCTTGAGGTTCCTGACTTCTTGGACTCGGGTCTTGATTTTGCAACAGGAGGGGGGACAAGAAGAACGAGGACGGGATGGAAACAGCAAGAAGAGGTGCATGGGGAAGAAAAGAAAGCAGGAGGGGGCGAGTGCTGGGGCTTTGCCTCTTGAAAATTTTTTAACGATTTCTGGGGTGCTGGCGACGCGTTCCTCTGATTGTACATGGCATATGGAGCAGCGAGGAACATGCCGTTATGTCTGTACTATGATTGCCGCGCTTACGGCGTGTTCAGTTTACTTCCTCCTCCCCCCACGGGCCCCACCGAACTTCTCGCTCCCCCCTCCGCCCGTACACGACCCCCACCCCAAGCCCCCGCCACCACCGCTCCCACTCCCCCCGGCGCCGTCAGGCACGCCACCGCTGCCCCACGTCCACCTCCCCCTTCTCCCACAGACCCCACCGAGCTCCACGTTCCCCCCGCCGCCCATACCCATCCACCACCCCCAGCCCCCGCCACCACCACTCCTGCTCCCCCAGGCGCCGCCAAGCACGCCACCGCCGCCCCATGTCCACCTCCCCCTCTCGTTCCCCCGTCCAACCGTACCCGTCCTCCACCCCCAGCCACCGCCACCGCCGCTCCCGCTCCCCCACGCACCGCCAACCCTGCCACCATCGCAGGTCCACGTCCTCCCCCCGCCGCTCTGGGACCCCGAGATCCCCCCCCCCCCCCAAGCCCCCGCTCACCTCGCCTGGTGGTCTGCCCAAGCGTTGCAGGAGCTCCGCCGCTGGGTGAAGTGGGTCGGCGGAGCGGGAAGGCGGGAAGGGGTGCACATGGTGCACTTTTTCCAGGAGGTGCGCACCCGCAGCCCCGCCGACCCCAACGAGGCCGCCCCGGAGGCCATCACGGCGCAAACGGCATGGGAGGCCCTCCTCCGCGTCGCGGTCCAGGCCTTCGCCCCCCGTACATCCCCCAAGCCCTCCGCCAATGGCTCCAGGCCACCAAGCCCCAGGCCTGGGCCATCGGCGCCCCCCCCCCCACCCCACCACCACCACACCGGGAAGGGGAAGGGCACAGGCAAGGGGAAGGCAAGGGACGGAAAGGGATACTCAGGCAAGGGGGCACGGAGGGGCCCCAAGTGAGGGGCAGGCGCCCATAGGGACAGGGCACCGAAAGCGACACAACGTGGGGCAGGAAAACCACCCAAGGACCAGGAAGGGGCAGGAGCGGGGACCCAGGCACAGAGGAAGAGGACACCACGGCAGGCGCCAAGACCCACACCCAGAAAGGCCATACCACGACGGAGGGACCTGCGCCGCCCCAGCCCAGCGAACCCCGCACAACTCCCGGGGACGCACACCCCCGATACGCACCGCCGAAGCAAGAGTCGGACGCCGTACGGATCACATCAGCACACACCAATCAGCCACCGGAAACCACGCGGGGGATGGAGGGCACACCTACACTGGGGGAACGGGCTACACCCACAGAGGAAGCCGCAGGGAACACCGCCGCGCGGCGCACCACCACGCCCTCACCACCAGACGACGACCCCGGCCGCCACAAGGGCAACCTCACAGGCACAGGAAGAGGACTACGGCACGGCCACAGCACCCAGGGCTAGGAACCGGGACCCCCAGAGGACACGGGACCAAGGCACAGGCCCCCAGGGAGGGCAACCCCACGGACACCTACCCGACCCACCAGCCCGAGCGCCACGCCCAGGCCCCCACAGCACGGACCCAGCGAGCCAGCCAGACCTAACCGCACCCCCCAGCCACCAGCCAGCCACACTCCGACCCGCACCCCGCACCATGACACAGGTCAGGGTGACCTCCACCGACCCACCACGGCACAACACGAGACAGCACGGCACACCGCACCGCAGCGCACCACAGTGCAACGCACCACACGGCGCAACACGCCACAGCACGACGCGACGCGACGCGGCACAGAGCGGCACAACACAGCACGGCTGACCCTAAGCTGAAGGACTAACCAAAACAAGCCACCGCACACCCAGGAGGGCACCGCACCAGCACGCCACACACCGGCGCCGCGGGCCACACACAGGGCCAACGCGCGCCCGGCAACAAAGGTGGCGGTCCACCCAGAAGGTTAAAACCGGCACCGCGGAGGAGAAAGGACACGGACAACCCCAGCCCCCTAACCTAGAGCCACACGAAGCCGCCTGGCGCAGCTGCCCAGCCGGCAGAGCCAGGACCTAACCGGACAGGAGGGGGGGCCGAGCCCAACGTGTACATAACCCACCCAACCCGTCAGGCCGGGACGCGGCCAAGCAGAATGCAACCGCCAACAGCAGCACGGACGACCACACAGAATGCGGGCCAGTGCGTGCGCAAGCCCAGGGAAGGCAG
The DNA here is from genome assembly GCA_964036045.1 of Eutreptiella sp. 'Long Island Sound 2002'. NCBI lineage: Eukaryota > Euglenozoa > Euglenophyceae > Eutreptiales > Eutreptiaceae > Eutreptiella > Eutreptiella sp. 'Long Island Sound 2002'. The sequence continues at coordinate 130,646,032 of OZ038378.1, read as the reverse complement.
AGGGAGGAACAGGCAGACCCCCCCCCCCTAAAAAAGAAACAGGGGGGAGGGAGGGGGGGAGGGGCAAGAGAAGGGCCCACAGCCACCAAACCGCCCGCCAACACCACAACGGGCGGCCAAACCCCCCACCCAGAAGGCACCGAAGACAGGACCCCCAAGGGGGCACAGGGGGACCACCCAGCCAAAACCGGCAACACCAAGCCAGGAGCAGCGGCCCACCGGGGGAAGTGGTCCCGGGCATAAAACCACCCCCAAATGGGGGATAAAACCACCCTTAAAACCACCCCGGGTGGTTTTATTCCCACTTTTATGGGGGATAAAACCACCCCTTTTGGGGGATAAAACCACCCCTTTGGGGGGATATAACCACCCCTTATGGGGGATAAAACCACCCCCCCTTGTTAAAACCACCCCCTTCGGGGGGATAAAACCACCCCAAGGTGGTTTTATGCCACCAAAGCATAAAATGACACAACAGGGCAAAACAAAGCAAAACAATCTAAACCAAAGAAATCTGAAGAGTGCAATGTGCGAAACGATACTTATATGGCTTGATAGCATGATATCCACACACTTACAAACCCCTCCATAACAAAAACCTCCTGGAGCCGGGTCATCCCTGTCATACCAGGTTCTGACTGAGCAGCAACAATTCCACAACTTTGCCTCAGGGCACGGAAAGCCTGCAGGCCCTAAGCCGATGCTTATTCCATCAATGAATTGGTATCGGACGAAGATTCAGGCCTTCTGTGCAGTAGCCCCCTCCAGGGCCAGCCCTCTGCATTAGCCCCCCCCCCCCCCCCGCCCCCCCCCCAACTCCATACAAGTCTTTCATGTGTCTTCCACTGTGCTCGTTGTGTGTGGTCACCAGGACTTCTTCCTTTGTGCTTGAGCAGGACGTGTGAACAGCTTGCGGAATAATAATACAGATGCTTTGCCAACCAGCGACACAAACAAAAATCCCTCCCTGGCACCTGGATGATCCCTGATTCCCTCATCCTTGATCCCTGACTCATGACACATTCTCTGGAAGTAAAGCAGGGTGCAGAACGGGGTGCGTTGACAAATGAACACCCAAGGAGTGAATCTCAGTTGACTAGGCTGTAGTGTGCCTTCCAACGTGCATGGGATGATCTACTGTTCAACTGGCTGAGACGTGAAACTCTTCTTCCTGTGATAAACCATCCTGAATTCCTGTCTCTACTGCCCCTTGGGGCCAGATGACCTTCAGTAACACAAGTAACACAGACACGGCACAGAAAAATTTCATGTCTGCAACATCCCTGACCTGTTGAAGTCCAAAAATGTGTGGAACCCGAGGGCAGGGGGCAAGAAGGCGGGGGTGGCCCAGGCAAGAGGGCAGGAGAGGAACTTACAGGTTTATATCTTTATATCCCACCCTGCTCTCTCGGACCCCTTGAGTGCCTGGGCGTCCTCTCCTCTCCCCCCAGGTGGGCAAGAAGGTGAAACCTGCCTGCCCAGGCACCCAGCCATCAAACAGCACCTGTTTAACTAAGAAAGGATGGTTCGCCAAAAATGAAAAAATAAACTTGCAAAGCGGTGCTGTCAGTGGCCCCCTGTGTTTAACTGACTTTTGTTTGTTTCTTGTTGGGGCTGGTTGCTTCGGGGAAGGGGTCGAGAGCAGGGGGGAGGGGTTTAAGGGGTATGTGCGCCTGTCAGTGACTGATAGGGGGGACCCGTAGCAACACACATGAAATGATGTCCTGCACACCTGAATAGCCGTCCTACATCCACCACAACCATGGAAAACCCAATATCCACTGGTAAAAAAAGTTGTGTGAGCATTCGACTGCGGAACCAGGGGGCGGTTCTTGCACAAGGCGGTTCCTAGGCACGGGGGGGGGGTAGTACACAGCAAAGCAAAGCAAAACAATCTAAAGCAAAGCAGGCTGAAGAGTGCACTGTGCGTCTGTCTGTCTTCCGGGACTGAGTTTCCTGGTTCACATTGAGATCGGCCAACCCCCCCCCCCCTGGCCAATAAGGGGATAAAACCACCAGAAATGGGGGATAAAACCACCCCAAAGGAGTGATAAAACCCCCCCAATGACCAAATCGGGGGATAAAACCACCCCTATGGGGGGATAAACCCACCCCTGCAAAAGGGGGGATAAAACCACCCCCAGGTGGCATAAAACCACCCCAGGGGTCAAAAATGGCCAAAAAGGGGGTTGGGGGTGGTTTTATCCCCCATTTGGGGGTGGTTTTATACCCACGACCACCGGGGGAAGGGACACCCAAAACGCGCAGACACACACCACGCTGGGACGAAAAAAAAACAGAGCCAGCAGCCCAGCCCGAGAGAGAGGGGATGGGGGGACAGGGACCACAAGGCCCGGGACAGGGACAGCCAGCGACCAACACCACAAAGCTAAAGCACGACACGCAAAAAAAAAACACACCCTGACAACCCAACCAAGAAGAGCGGGGCACAGCCAAGACCCCGGCCCAGCACGCACGCCCACACAGCACACCGCAGCCAGGAAAGGCGGGGAACAAGCAGGGCGCGCGCACAAACACAAACCTCCGCACAGCACCCTCAACCAGGAGGTGCAGGAGACCAGGCGGGACGGGCGCACGAGCACACACACACCCCAACACCCCCCCAAGGAGTGAAGCGGTACCCGGAACCTATGGCCGCTGGCCCGGAGGCCTGTGAGCCGTCACACCTGTGCGGAAGCCGTTGACACCGGCTGTCAGCGGGATATCCCTGTTCTCTAATCCGCGAAATCTGGAATCCGATTTGTAACCATTAAATCGATGTAGAATTCCCATAATTTTATTGTCCTGGTCGATTTTCGGTCAGAAATCGGTGAAATACCCAATTTCTACCGGGATTTCTAATTGTCGTGAAATCGCCGCCTGTTGTCGCCTGCTCGCGCGCCTTCATCGCTTCTCCGTGGCGAGTTTTGTGATGGATTTTTCTCGAGTACCTTTGAGGTTCTAAAGGAAATCAAGGGCTGGATCTAGAGGGTTTTTCTTGTACTTTCATCTGGTGTGTTCGCCGTTGCGTCTGAGAGAAAATCAGCACGCAAGCTTTTCTGTCAATCGCTCGAACTCATGGTTCTCAAGGACCATGAGTTCCGACGGAACCCTACATTCCCCCCCTATGCCTTTCATCCATGCCCCTTTCACATGGGCATATCACTTTGAATAGGGAAGAGGGCAATAGGGATGTTTTAGGCAGCCTATGAGTTTCGCAAGCCCAAGTCGTTTGCGTGCGCAAACGCTAACTTTGTGGCCTTGTGAGCATGAGCGTTAACAACCGAACACAATGCCCACAGGACCAAAAGCCCTAGGACATTTTTTATTTTCGAGCCAAATCAACGATGGCTTCACAGAATTCAATGCGTACCAAAACTCTATTTTCGAAAAAGGACAAGTTTGGGTCGAAAATTAGACCAAAATGGCAAATCCCCCGAGGCTCATACTCAAAGCCTATGAGGAGTTGAGCCTTGAATCAAAGCAATATGTGAAGTAGGGACCACGAAGGACATTGTGGATGGCTTCTTGGATTTTTACAACCTGGTCTTTTTTTTTAATAATGTCGCCTTATGGGCACGCGACCCATACTGCCTCTTTGCATACGCGCTCATATGCAAGCACCAATGACATGAGTGGGCGGAGACGATCTAACCATAGTGGGCATATTTGGAGGCACCTACTATGGGCCCACTCCAAAAATGTTTGCTCATATTTTTGTTCCTCAATGACCCAAAGATATGTACATACCAATGTCGCCGATATATGCACTTTTTCCCATAAATAGTGTGCTTCAAGGATTGAGGTGTTAAAAATGTTTCCATTATGCTTTGAACCTCAACCCTTGTTGCAAAAGGGAAGCAAAGCTTCGGTTTGCATCCATGCAAAAGCCCGAGGCTCCTTTCTCTTGTGATACGGAGATACGATTTTTCGAGTGACCACTTTTGGGTGAAATTTGGCCGTTTTGCCCAGAATGGCCACAAACCCCCTCCCCCCCTTATTTCACCCCCGAGGTTGCGTGCGCCACTTGACCAAGGGTAGGATGAATTCGAAGAGGGCACATAAACACGCATCGATTGGGGTGTTTCCCCATGTGGCCTCTCCTCTCGAACGGAGAGTCGTGAGTCACCCAATCTGGGGTATGTTGCCATTCTGCCCCATTTGTGTGTCACTCTCCCTCCAATGGGGAAAATAGCTAGAGGCGACCATGAGGGTTGGCAAGCGGCATATATTGGGACCTAAGTCCCATGTGTCTAAAGCATCTTTGGTTGAAAGGATCCTCGCCGTGGTCATGGAGATGTGGAATCATGAGTGCGGGCCATTTTGACCAAATTTCGCTGTTTTTGCCATTGTATGCCATATTGGACCTGCCATATCTGCATGGGGCACGGAATCCAGCTAGGAAGAAGGAGCGATTATTGTAGCATATGACCAAGGGTTGAACATCATTGAGTTTCGTATTTGCGCCTCCGGCTCATCCAGAGTGATTCAACTTTTGGTGCGATCCATGATCCCCCCTTCTGCACCGCATGTTGCTTTCTGCCCCGTCCGTGTGGTCATCCCCTCGGTGAACAGTAAGCAGCCAGCGTGACAGCAAACCATAACCCAGGGCATGGGACCATAGGGGATATCAAGGGTCCTGAATCAAGGCTTGGCGCGACAAGATCGCCAAGGTTTTCTACCCTGACCGGTGGCCCGAGACAACCAATTTTGCCAATTTGGCAGTTGTGGACCCAGTTTGGATCATCACCACGCCGAGGGCCATGGAGCTCACTTGGAGCCAAGTACATGTGAGTCTTTGTTTGACTCCCAGTGGATCACATATGGAATGGCGGAACCGAACTCCAAGCCGGCGTGGAGATATACCATTGAGGACACCCCCAATCTTGGCTCATTTTGAGCAGCCAAAATGACCCCCTTTTTGGACCCCAATTTCACCCCCCCCGTGTGGTCAATTGGCGGCCCAATATCTCTGTGTGCATGAGGACCCCAGACTCAATGTCAAGTTGTGCACTCAGATGTAGGTCCTAGGTCCTGCCTCCTATCTTCTGAGCCATTGGCCTTGCCCTGGCCGGGTGAGCCTTCCGTGGGGATGACTCCAATTCGGATGATTTTGGCATCATGACCCCACATGGCGAAACCGTGGCGCCCTGATGCCGGGGACTCAGAGGGAGCCAGGTTGAGTGAGGGCTCTAGGCAGTTCCTACTTGAAGGGCATAGGGTCAGTTGCCTCGTCCCTACCTCTGGCTGGTCCGGACGAGGGGTTAATTCTGGAGTTTTTCGAGCTAATGTCAGTTTGGGCTCAAACAGCCCATTCTCAGTTACCAACTCCTAAGGGATAATGGCAGGGCCTAATCTCTGACTCAAAGAGGAGTTGGGAACCACCGTCGGTTGGCCTTGGAGCCCCTTGGTTCCCAGAAACTGGCCTGTGGCTGGGCGGAACACCCTCCCCTATAGGCAGGGTTTCAGGGTCCGGACTGAGCAGGGCATGGGTTGTGTTTGAGCCCCCGCCCCTGCCAGCCACTGAGGGGGTCGGACCTGGGATTGGCATATGAGTTGGGACTGAGTGTCTATTGTCCTGTGATTCCCCTACCCGAGTCCAGTCTTAACCCTAGGTGTACATATGCTGATGTGTTGCTGTACATACTTTTGTTCCCTTGTTTCAGAGTGGCAAGGATCCTGAAACGCTTTGTCACATGACAGGAGCATGAGGATGCCCCTGTGAGCGCAGTGCTTTGCCTGCCTGCTTGCGTGTGCGTGTCCGCCGCAGCGTCCCGTGGCCAGGCCCGCTACAGGAACGCGTCAAAAGCGTTTCACCGCCGCGGGGTTACCCATCCCTCGCGTGCCACTCGGGGCCACCTGAACCCCAGCACCACGGGCTTCGCAGCGGCACCGGGAGCATCACCCTGAGCGTCAGCAACAGCGCCGAGTCTGTGAAGGAGGTGTAGCGACCGGAACTCCGACATCAGCGAGTTCCTTCGGCCGACCAGTACCCGCCGCACTACCAGCTGCATCACCCACTTCCACAACCACCATCGGGCGTCTGCGTCCCAGCCCTGTAGATAGAGTGGACCGCAACAACCGCTTCAACAGCCACCCCCAGGACTAGTCCATCGAGGGGAACGAGCGCCGATGGTGAACTGGCAGGAGGCGGGCAAGACGTGGCCGCTGCCCCACCCCCATGCTGTGTACCTACTGCGTGGGTTGGTTTGGGGGCAGCACTACCGCCACAGCAACCCCCAGTGCGAAGGCGGCATGCCCGGGAGCTTCGAGCTCCGCGAGGATATGGGCGCCGACCGCCTGCAGGCAGTGGAAGACTGGCTGCGGGTGGAAGGATACGCCTATCGCTTCCGCCAGAAGCGCTGAATAGTCTGGACCCGCCCGGACAGGCGCGGCGAAGGGCTGCGCCCCGACGGATTTGATGAGGACGAGAACCCCAACGAGTACCCGTCGGGCGCCACGATCAACGTCTCTCAAGAAGTTCCCGGAACCGGGGAACGAGCGTACGCTGCAGGGCAGCAACAGCAGCGCGTCCCTTGGGAAGGAGAAGCGATCAGCCGGGGACAAGAAGCGGGACAAGAAATGGCGGGAGTACCAGGAATCCCTGGCCGCCGAAGCTGCCCAAGCCGCGGAGAACGAGACCAAGGGCGGAACCCCAGCCCCCAGCCCCCAACGGGCCAGTGGCGGTCACCACCCCGGCCACACCACCCTTGGCGACTTCCTTGAGGTCGCCAAGAAGGCCAAGTCCAAGCCCCGTCAGCTGCACCTGAGGAAGTCAGGCCCCAGCAGCGACGTGGAGCCGGCCCACCGTGGGAGGATGCCGGCCGAACAGGCCAGCTCTAGCAGCAGCGTCGCTCCCGACCAAAGGGACGTGGCCCGCGCCTGCGAGCGCGCCTGTGGGGTGCCCTGCAACCTTCGGATTGCCCGGCAACGGGCCGCGCAGCAGAACGCTGCCGTGGAGGGTGCCGTCGGCATCGCCCAGGAGGAGGCTGCAGATTGGGGCAGAAGCATGGCCTCCCATGCCTCGACCGTGGCGGCCATTGCGGCCGGACTCACGGCTGCAGCCGCCCGGGAGGCAGCGACTGCCCGGGTCAGGCTTGAGGTGGCGGCAGCTGCCCAGGAAGGCCGCCTGGCCCAGGAGGCCATTGTCCGTAAGGAAGCCGAGGTGAAAGCGCTGGAAGAGGCGCTTGCCCAAGAGAGGGCAAGGAAGGAGGCGGAATAAAGCTCCCACGCCAAAGCAACGGCCAAGGCCCAAGCAGACGCCGCCAGGAAAGATGCCATCGGGGCCGCGCGACGGAAGATCGCTGAGGAGAGGGCCAAGACGGAGGCGGAGCTGGCAGCATTGGAAGCGGAAAAGGCTCGGCTGCAGCGGGCTCGGAAAGCCAAGGCTGCCTGTGCCCGGGTGGAGGCGGAAAGGCGAGCTGCCGCAGCCATGGTTGCCGCAGTGGAGGAGGCGGAGGCCAAGCTCCAGCGCGAGACACCCCCGGGAGGATCCCGAGTGGAGACCCTTCGAAAGGTCTTCGAAGGGAACGTCTCCTCCAAGATGACGCTGGATCTGGAGGAGGTCGACACGGGCAGCAGTGGGTACAGTGGCCCCACCGCCTACCGACGAAGGACGGGTAAGGGGAAGATCCCCGAGAGGACACGGAGGCCAGCGAGCGGACGGCCCCACGACTCCGACCCCTTCTTCACCGCCAGCGACGGGGATGGACGAGACCGCCGACATCGCCGAGGAGTGGCTGGAGGAGGAGGCGGAGATGTCCCCTTGGAGCCGGAGGGTGAGGGTGAGAATCTCCCTCCTCCCTACCGGAGCTCGAAGTCCACCGAGTGCGAGACCGAGACGGCTAGGTGGGGCGACATGGACGAGGATGATGACATGGACTTCGGCTACACAGAGAAGCCCCCATCCTCGGACCCACCGAGGGGACCCGGCGGAGGCCCACCGGGACCCCCTGGCGGAGGACCATCAGGACCCCCTGGAGGACGCCCACCAGGTGGACCCCCCGGTAGCGGACCTCCGGGCGGGGGAGGACCCCCTGGACCGGGCGGACCCGGCGGAGGCCCTCCTGGAGGACCCCCCAGGGACCCCGACGGCCCACCAGAAGAGGGTGACCCGGAGGCCACTTGGCGGTGGATCGTCCACCTCCGCAGGAGGGTCAGGACCGTTGAGCGTGAGGTAGACACTGGCAAAGGCGAGATGATCCGCATTGCCAGGGTCACCGCGGGCGCACAGAAGAAGCTGGACATTGCCAAGACGGAGATGGTCAAGATCGCCAAGGTCGCCACCGCTGCCCAGACGGAGCTGCACATCACCGGGGGCGAGACCAGGCTGCTGAACAAGGTCATCAACGGCCTGCAGCAGAGGTTGGACGAGCTGGAAGGCCGTGAAAGCGTCGGCAGCGACCACCCACCCCTGGAGTCCGGCTCGTCGAAAGACGGCTGGGGACCTGGACCAGGTCCAGGCAGAGCCCACGCCCCCGGCGAAGCCCCCAGGAGTCGCCCCAGCGCCAGTGCCCCCTCTCTCAGCGGCCCCACTCATCACAGCGCGGGCGGCCGTAGCAAGCGTATGCCGCCCAGCAGTGGCAGTGAGGATTGGCGTGACGAGTGGCTCAGTGCGGAGTACCACAACCGCCGTGCTCCACCGCGGACACCGGTACGCCCCTGACGCCCCGCACCAGCCCAAGAGCCAATCCCAATGGCTGGTGGGCGATACGGTGGACTCAGAGATGAGGTCCCTAGAGGGGACGTGGAGTGGGATGTCGGAGGAGGCGAGGAAGATCTGGAGGAGTTCGGCATTACCCCGCCGCGCGGTGTACGACGGGAGGCCGCTGAACGCGGCTGCCGGCGCCGTGATGAGGAGGTGTACATGGAGGGAGTACGGCGCCAACATCTAGGTTAGGCGTACATGGAGGAACCACGGCGTAGCCACATGGATGCCGCGGAGGAGATGGAAGTGGCAGCCGTGGGAGTCCGTGGGGGACGCCGATGGGAACCTCGGTCGACCTCGCGGCCGGCGTTCATGGTCTCTAAGGCCGCGGATGCCGCCTTGTGGGAAGACCTGAAGGACATCAAGCCCCCCACGTACGATGGCAACCCCCTCAACCTCGACAAGTTCTTGGAGAAGCCGGACGATTGGGCGATGACCGTCACTGAAGACATGGATCCCGCAGAGGCGGAGAAATATGTCTTCAAACGGTTCAGGTACCGCCTGCCGGAGGTGCTCCAAGAGCTATACTTCGTGGCGACCAAGGAGGGGAAAATCAAGACCCTCGAAGAAAGTGAAGAAGGGGCTCAATGAGCAGGAGCGAGTGGGCGCTCCGCAGGTGGCTGCCAAGCCGTGGAAGGCCATCAAGCTTCAGCATGATGGTCGGAAGATCCGCCTACGAGATTGGCGGGACTTCCGGGGGCAATACACCCTCTTCCGCCGCAACGTGGAGGACTGGAATGAGGGTGACGAGCAGGCTGGCCTGCTCTCCATGCTGCCGGAAGCATGGATCAAGAGAGTCACCAAGGAGGAAGCCAAGAGGGCAAAGTCCAACCACACGGTCAAGATGATGCTCTCCAAGGAGTATCATACGAACGTGGTGGCTTGGACAAAGAAGAACGTGACCCGGGATGTCAAACAGCACTCCCTGCGGAACGCCCTCCTCATCACCGTCACAGGCGATCGCGAGAAGACCGCGATGTGGCGCCCTGATGAGTGTGACGTGGGCGGCCAGACCATCCGTCTGCAGGCCATCTCGGCGCGGATGAGTTGCGACGAGGTCCTGGAGTGGGTTGGAGAGGATGCACTCAAGGATTACCGGAACCTCCACCACACCCGCGGGTTGAGGCCCGGCGACCGTGATGTCAACCACGTTGGCGAGGGCTCTGGCGGGTAAGCTGCCATGGACCCAGCGGGAGCCGATGGCGATGAGGCTCTCCACGACGATGACGACGACGATTAGCCTGCCGAAACGGCCGTTTGTGCCTTCGTGGCCAACAACCTGAACGCGGGGAGCAACCGGGGAAACTGGAAGCCCCTGCAGAAGGGTTGGAAGAAGAAGGAGAAGAAGGAGCCGCGCCGCATAGGCGACCCTCCGCTGTCCTTTGGGGAGTTCATACGAGCTCACCCTCAGGGCTGTTTCGTGTGTTATGGGAGGAACAAAAGGGTTCAACCATGACCACCAGACATGCCCCATCCACAAGGCCGACACAGAGGCCTACAAGAAGGTGCACGGGTCGAAGAAGCGTGCACCCTTGGGTATCCGGGAGACCAAGGTGGAGGTCACCAAGGACGAGCTCTCCAGGCTGATATCGGTGGGGACCGAGTTGGCCAAGGAGATCCGGGAGATCAAGAGGTCCTGGGTTCCCAAGTCGGATGACAAGAACAAGGACAAGAACAAGAAGGGTAAGAAAGGGGGAAAGAAGAAGGGTGTCAACGAGGTTGATGCGGAGGGGAGTACCCCTACTACCACAAGCGACGCCCCTTAGCGGAGCCCCTGCAGCCAAGGGCCCCAGCTAGGGCGGTCGCAGGATGGTGTCGCGGGAAGCGCCACACCATCCCAGTTGCGAGACAATGAGCACAAAGGGATTGCTGCGGGCGAAAGGCCCAGTCCGGCACCCAAGACGAAAGACAGACGCAGTGGCAGGGTGAGGGCAAGTGAAGGCACGAATCCTTGCACCCGTCCATCCTTCGCGACCAAGAATGCATTTGATGTGCTTCAAGATCTATCCGAGAGTATCGGAGGATCACCCGGACAGCAGCTGGATGCTGCAGATGGGCAGCCTGAGCCCATTGTCCACGACCTGCACCAGTCACTGATTGAGCTTCTGGAACGGCCGGAGATCCTGAGCTTGCACGCCTTGCGCCGTGTTGGGCGTGAGCGGCAGTTGCACCTTAAGGTCCGTGACTTATGCGGGGAAGTGGAGAAGGTCTTCGACGTGTTGGTGGACACGGGAGCTCAGGTCAGCTTGGTCAAGGCTGGCTTACTTCCGCCAGAGTGCTTGACCGACAGTTGGAAGCCTGTCAGGCTGAAGGTGGCGAACGGCCAGTACATGGTGGGAGGCACGAGAGAAGCGGCCATTGGGCTGCAGTTCGTGAACCACCGTGAGCTGAGCCGCCCGGACCTCGGCAAGGCAATTCTCCTGCAAGGTCGCTTCTACGAGGCCCAGATGGACTGGGACATGATCATTGGGTACGACTTCATGATGGAGACGGACTCCGGCGTTCTCCCGGCCCAGGCCTCAATGACCCTGTACCAGGACGACCAGCTGTCGTGGCTTTTGTCACCTGAGCACCATGTGGAATGTCAATGGATCCACCTGGAACGCAATCAGCTCAAAGTAGCCGCGCTGGGGACTGAGCCAGCTGGGCCAGCAAACCAGGAGTACGGCGTAATGCCGGAAGTGGCGAGTCGAGTGGTTGCGGACCTGGGAGCTTCGGATCCTACCCTGGATGCGTTCTTCTCAGGAACCTCCGCCCATCTTTGAGTTTGCGAGAAGTACTGGAGCGCCCAGGACTCCGCGTGGAAGAAGCACTGGGGTCCGCATCAGGGTTTGATGTGGATCCATTGCCCTTGATGGGACATTCCAAGGGCGGTAGCGAAGATTCGCAAGGACCGCTCCAAGGCAGTGCTTGCTGTTCGTATCTGATGCACCGAGGAGGAAAGCACCCAAGATTGGGTGGTCTCACTGACCAACATGACCTTAAACAAGGTTGTCCTACCGGCTGGAGAGAGTGTCTATCAGGACGCTAAGAAACAGCCCATGCCACCCCAGAGATGGCCAACGCAATTCCACTATGTGGATGGGTGCCTTGAGCAGGCCGACACCACGGACTTTGTGTGTGTCAACCGCATCATAGCGGAGCCATGGCGGCAATGCTTTGCGGTTTCCCCTGTTGACAGCGGAGAACCGGAGGACCTCCTCACTGAAGAGGAGCTGGACCTGGTTCAGGGGTATATGGATCAGCCCTTTCACGACTGGGGAAGCCAGCGTGACGGGAGAGGCCAGGACAAAGCCTGGTGGGAGGTGGAATCCATCGTCTCCGGTTCCTATGATGGGAATACCTTCGTAAGGAGGCTACTGGACCACATGTCCAGCCAGGACGAGCCAATCTGTGGGAGCCCACCGACCTATGGTGACTTGTTCCGAGGCAAGACAAGAGATGGCCCTTTGGGCCACCTGGGAAGACCACCAGAGCCGAAACCATGCGGTGACACCCCGCAAGTAAGCACAGTGGTTCAGGTGCTCGGAAAGGCCAAGGTGGAGTCCGATGAGTGCCCCAAGATCCAGGCATTGAGGGCCAGGCTGAAGCAGAAGTTTGGGGATACCTTCTTCACCAGAAAGCCTGTATTCCCCCCACCGGTGCGTTGACCGTATGGTGAGGCCAAGATACGACTGAAGCCGGACCCCCGCGTGTACCGACACCGGGAGTTCGCCCTGAGGGGCGAGAGGAAGGAGGCCATGGAGAAGATCCACGGTGAATTCATCGAGAGAGGCTGGCTTGAGCCGTGCCACTCCGAATGGGCCTCCCCGTGCTTCGTGGTCCCCAAGAAGGTGGCCGGAGAGTGGCGGCTCGTGGTCGACTACCACGGCCTAAACGCCCAAACGCAGCATGACAGCTATGCGCTGCCCCTCATTGAGGACATGCTGCAAAAGCAACAGCGGCGGAGGATCTTCACGGTGATTGACCTGAAACATGGTTATCATCAGATGCCTCTCGCCGAGGAGTCCCGTGCCTGCACAGCAATGAGCACCCCACTTGGACCCCTCCAGTGGAAGGTGATGCCCATGGGCGTCACCAACGGCAATGCGGCTTTTAAGCGGATGCTGGAGAACCTGCTCGAGCCGGTGCGTGGCGGTGCGGACCCCTTTGCGGACGACGTGATCATCGCGTCCGGGGACCCCAGTATGAGCTATGAGGAGCTCCTGGAGGCACATGAGAGGGAGGTCACCAGAGTGCTGGACCTCCTGGTTCGGCACAAACTCACAGGCAGCAGTGACAAGGCCACCATTGCGGTAAGCGAGGCGGTCTTCGCTGGCCAAGTAGTTGGGAACGGGCAGCAGAAAGCTCATACCTGGCAAGGTGGCTGCAATTGAGCACTGAGAAAAGCCCAAGACCGTCTCTGAGCTACGGGCGTACTTCGGGTTCTGCACCTACTACTCGGGGTATAGATGTATGCCGAGTATGCAGCCCCCATGACGACCATGCTCAAGGGCAACCGAGAGGAGACCAAGAAGGGGTCCAAGAAGGCTGCCGTCTGGAATGAAGAGTCCGACCGTGCCTTTGAGGGATGAAGCAGGCCCTGCACCCCCCAGTGTGCATAGCCCCCCCTTCATTATTCCAGATTGAGGCCTTAGGGCCCATACGACGTTGCGCAACGGATGCCGCTGTCATCGGCATTGCGATTTTTGGGTGTGTGGTCTGGTCCCATGGCACTTGCGGGATCCAGACCAGTCTACGTGTGTCTGCAGACTATATATGGCCTGAACTCAGGCGTCTTTCTGTCCACCCTCCTGGATATTCCTTATCCTGACCAGGGCGTGGTTTGGCGCTCTATCCAGAGTGTGTTTACACGCCTATTTACCTGGTTCTTGCTCAATTTTACGCCCCCCAGGATATGTGCATCTGTATGTTAAGTGTTGTCAGCCCATCACCGAGATATGGACTATTTTTCCCCCCGAAGGGACACGAATTGGAGTACGAAGGCGCCCTGAGTCGCCGTGTACATGTTTCTACATAAGGTCCAGCCTGGACCAGTACCTAAGTACAGATTGTCATGTTTGCGTGCCCGTGATACTGTATGCCCCAGTGGCTGTGATGTGCTGAGATCCTGATGGCGCCAGGCGGGAAGCCCAGTTGCCTGACTACACTCCCAGCAGTGGGTCTGCACCTCGTGGATCCTGACCAAGGGTTCGTCCTGCGCACCGACGCTTCCGACTACGCCGTTGGCGTTGTGTTGGAACAAGTGCTTGACGATCTGAGGCACGTGCCGGTGGCCTTCTGGACCCGAGTCCTGGCGGAGGGCCAGACACAGACGTGGACGCCCCGAGAAAATGAGGCGTATGCCATCGTCATGGCTCTCAGGAAATGGGCTCGGTACATAGCACTCCATCCTGTCAGCGTCTGCACGGACATCAGAGTCTGCAGTCGTTGCACAAAGAGCACGTGGACACCCCCTCCGGTCCCGCCTCCCGACGGGCAAGATGGCATGAGACCTTGGCCAAGTTCGACCTCACGGTTGTGTATCTTCCTGGCAAGGACAACACCGTGGCGGACTGTCTCAGTAGGTCGGTCTATCCCACCAGCAAGGACATGACGGATGTCTCTGCCCATGGCGATGAGGCTGAGACCGCTGAGGCCAAGAGGATCATAGAAATGGAGCGCCTGATGGAGGAGGAGGGTGTTAAATCCTTCGTCGTCATGGCTGCTGATGCCCTTCTCGGAAGAAGGAGGGGCAGAGCAGGCAGGGTACTCGCCCCTGAAAGAGCGGAGTCCGACAAGCACCTCTTCCCTGAATCGTGCCTCCAGGACGACTGGACCGACGACTACGCCGAGTATAGGGCTGTGACTGACCCTGATGACGGGCAGAATTGGCCAAAGGGGCTGACTGAGGAGGATGGCAAGCTCTACCGGAATGGTAAGCTGCTGGTCCCAGAGTCTTGAGTGCTCGAGCTATGTGAGGCTTGGCACCACCACATGATGCACCTAGGGGTCAGGAAGCAAGCCCTGGATATGCAGCGCCGGTTCGAAATCGACCAGATCAGTCTCTACAATGCTATCAAGAAGGTCAGAAAGGGTTGCTCGGTCTGTCAGGCCTGCAATCCTGACAACCGGAACGTCAAGGAGGAAGCCCAATGGACTCCGGTGCCTGACCAGCCCATGGAGAGCGTGGCCATGGACGTCTTCTCCATACCCGAAGTTCACATAGGCAAGGAGACCTTTGACTGTGTGGTCCTTTGTGTGGACCGCCACAGCGGCTATGTAGTAGCCGTTCCGGCACGCAAAAAGGGGTTGCTTGCCAAGGAAGTAGCAGTCATGATGATTCTTCATTGGCTGACCGTCTTTGACATCCCTCGCACCATTTGCAGTGACCGAGGGCCCCGGTTTACTGGTGGCTGGTTCAAGGCCATGTGTTCCCTCATGGGCATACGTCATGCCAAGAGCGTCGCCTATCTCAGCCGGTCCAACGGCCCGGCTGAAGTGGCTGGAAGGCAGCTGTTCGAGAGGCTACGCAAGATTCACATCACCAATCCACGTCAGAATTGGTTTGATGAGATGTGCCCCGCTCTGAAGGCCCATCATGACACCCCCACTCCGGGTGGTTTGTCCCCTCACCAGATTCTGTTTGGCAGGGACCCCCTTGGTCGGGGACTTCCCTTGTCTGGTGATGGTATGGCCATTGACGCCAAGGAATTCTTCGCAAGGCAAGAGGCAACGGCGCGGGACATCCGCCAGCAGCTCAAGAAGGAGCATGCTGAGCGTCAGAAGTCCGCCCCAAGCTCGACAGCGCAAACGTTCAGGGTGGGAGACCCGGTGTGGGTGATCAGACCCCGCCCTATGGGCAGCCACTGCACCGAAACCTGGTTCACACCCGGATAGGTGGTCCGCAGGATTGGTGAGGACACCTACTGCATCAAGGTGGGTCAGGGACAGCTCCGGGAGCGCCATGAGAGTCAGCTCCGTGTGCGGGAACCCAATCTCCGTGGCCAACATGTGTCCCTGGACTATGCCGCACATGAGGCTGATTCGGACGACGACTATGCTGAGCAGGACGACTATACCGTCGAGAAGATCCTGGCCCAGCGTCCGAACGCCTCGGCACCCGGAGGCCTGGAGTTCAAGGTTCGTTGGCGATGCTATGGGCCGTCCTGAACCCGTCTCCTCGTTCGTGCCGCGGATTAATACCCCTTTATGGATTACATCCGCAAGCACAGGACCAAGCTCCATGTTACGGACTTGGCAGCACTCACCCGGGCGATTGCAGTCAGAGGCGCCTGATCACCGCCCTGGGCTCTCCCCTGTGAGCATCGCTCGACTTTCCAGTGTAATTTCGGAATCCACGCTCCATGACATTGCAGAGCATATCAATGCTTCTGGAGCTGGATTGTGCCCACGCCGGATGGTCAGTCCAGGCTTAGATGCTTTCGGCAAACATTGTCCGTAAGCATTTTCCTGCTGACATTTCCCTGGCAGGCTTGGACGGCCGCACCCCCCAGTCTGCATAGCCCCCCCTTCGTTATTCCAGATTGAGGCCTTAGGGCCCATACGACGTTGCGCAACGGATGCCGCTGTCATCAGCATTGCGATTGTTGGGTGTGTGGTCTGGTCCCATGGCACTTGCGGGATCCAGACCAGTCTACGTGTGTCTGCAGACTATATATGGCCTGAACTCAGGCGTCTTTCTGTCCACCCTCCTGGATATTCCTTATCTTGACCAGGGCATGGTTTGGCGCTCTATCCAGAGTGTGTTTACACGCCTATTTACCTGTTTCTTGCTCACTTTTACGCCCCCCAGGATATGTGCATCTGTATGTTAAGTGTTGTCAGCCCATCACCGAGATATGGACTATTTTTCCCCCCGAAGGGACACGAATTGGAGTACGAAGGCGCCCTGAGTCGCCGTGTGCATGTTCTTACATAAGGTCCAGCCTGGACCAGTACCTAAGTACAGATTGTCATGTTTGCGTGCCCGTGATACTGTATGCCCCAGTGGCTGTGATGTGCTGAGATCCTGATGGCGCCAGGCGGGAAGCCCAGTTGCCTGACTACACTCCCAGCAGTCCGCCACTGTCAGTCCCAGTGTGAGCCTACTGACTCGCAGACGCACTTGCGGTCGGGTGGCGACCTCCGGTGTCCTGACCTCGGTCAGTCTGCCTGGGAAACTGGTGCTTTGAGGAGTCGACGCCTCCGCCCAAACTGCATGGGGACTCCCCCATGCATGGCCTTCGTGGTAATGTGGTGAGGGAAAAGACGGCGTTGATGCCCGATCCCTTATGGAGGAGCTCGTTCGGCTTTACCACTCTGGACTCGCGTCGTGGATATGGACATGGTGCGCCCAAGGAAGGACCCGTGGGGACTCTCCCCGGGCCTGCGGCCTTGGAAAGGCTGGGGTAGCCTGATGAATCTTTGTGGTCGCTTTAGACCTGTGGGACCACCTCGGTCGTCGTGTGGCGCCTATGTTGGCCGTGTATGCCACTGCCACTGTGGTAGTGACCGTCGCAGCCGGCACCTGGTGCGCCTGGTATGGGTTAACGGGTCCTTTGGATGCCGAACAATCGCCGCCGGGACCCGGGACTTGATACTTGATACTATACATGCACTACAAGCTTTTACAGTGCCATACATGTCTAACCGTGAGTGGCAATGGGCAACCTGACCCACAGCCAGCCTGGAGTCCGAGGTGTGACACCCCCCCCCCCTTCAGGGGATGGTCCTGGGTACCCGCTGCCGTGCTTGGGTGTTATCGAGCCCCCCCCCAGGGTTTGCTCTAAGGAGGGGGGTGAAGCGGTACCCGGAACCTATGGCCCATGGCCCGGAGGCCTGTGAGCCGTCACACCCGTGCGGAAGCCGTTGACACCGGCTGTCAGCGGGATATCCCTGTTCTCTAATCCGCGAAAGCTGGAATCCGATTTCTAACCATTAAATTGATGTAGAATTACCATAATTTTATTGTCTTGGTCAATTTTTGGTCAGAAATCGGTGAAATACTCGATTTCTACCGCGATTTCTAATTGTCGTGAAATCGCTGCCTGTTGTCGCCTGCTCGCGCGCCTTCATCGCTTCTCCGTGGCGAGTTTTGCGATGGATTTTTCTCGAGTACCTTTGAGGTTCTAAAAGAAAACAAAGGCTGGATCTAGAGGGTGTTTCTTGTACTTTCATCTGGTGTGTTCACCAGAATGTTTCGCTGTTGCGTCTGAGAGAAAATCAGCACGCAAGCTTTTCCGTCAATCGCTCAAACTCATGGTTCTCAAGGACCATGAGTTCGGACTGAACCCTAAATTCCCCCCCTATGCCTTTCATCCATGCCCCTTTCACATGGGCATATCACTTTGAATAGGGAAGAGGGCAATAGGGATGTTTCAGGCAGCCTATGGGTTTCGCAAACCAAAGTCGTTTGTGTGCGCAAACGCTAACTTTGTGGCCTTGTGAGCATGAACCTTAATGACCGAACACAAGGCTCACAAGACCAAAAGCCCTAGGCTTTTTCTGATTTTCGAGCCAACTCAACGATGGCTCCACACAATTCAATGCGTACCAAAACTCTATTTTCGAAAGGTGGCAAGTTTTGGTCGAACGTTAGGCCAAAATGGCCAATCCCCAGAGGCTGGTACTCAAAACCTTTGGGGAGTTGAGCCTAGAATCAAAGCAATATGTAAAGTAGAGACCGCGAAGGACATCTTGGATGGCTTCATTGATTTTTACAACCTTGTCTTCTATTTTATATAATGTCGTCTTGTGAGCACGCGTGCCATACTGCCTCTTTGCATACGCGCTCATATGCAAGCACTAATGACATGAGTGGGCGGGGACGATCTAACCATAGTGGGCATATTTGGAGGCACCTACCATGGGCCTACTCCAAAAATGTTTGCTCATATTTTTGTTCCTCAATGACCCAAAGATATGTACATATCAATATCGCCGATATATGCACTCTTTCCCATAAATAGTGTGCTTCAAGGATTGAGGTGTTAAAAATGTTTCCATTATGCTTTCAACCTCAATCCTTGTTGCAAAAGGAAAGCAAAGCTTCGGTTTGCATCCATGCAAAAGCCCGAGGCTCCTTTCTCTTGTGATGCGGAGATACGATTTTTCGAGTGACCACTTTTGGATGAATTTTGGCCGTTTTGCCCAGAATGGCCACAAACCCCTTCCCTCCCTGATTTCACCCCCGAGGTTGCGTGCGCCACCTGACCAAGGGTAAGAGCAATTCGGAGAGGGCACATAAACCTGCATCGAATGAAGTGTTTCCCCATGTGGCCTCTCCTCTCGAAGGGAGAGTTGTGAGTCACCCAATTTGGGGTATGTTGCCATTCTGCCCCATTTGTGTGTCACTCTCCCTCCAATGTGGAAAATAGCTAGAGGCGACCATGGGGGTTGGCAAGCAGCATATATTGGGACCTAAGTCCCATGTGTCTATAGCATCTTTGGTTGAAAGAATCCTCGCCGTGGCCATGGAGATGTGGAATCATGAGTGCGGGCCATTTTGGCCAAATTTCGCTGTTTTTGCCATTTTATGCCATATTAGAACTACCATATCTCCATGGGGCACGGGATCCAGCTAGGAAGAAGTGGCGATTGTTGTAGCATATGACCAAGGGTTGAACACCATTGAGTTTCGTATTTGCTCCTCTGGCTCATCCGGAGTTATTCAACTTTTGGTGCGATCCATGATCCCCCCTTTTGCACCGCATGTTGCTTTCTGCCCCGTCCGTGTGGTCATCCCCTCGGTGAACAGTAAGCAGCCAGCGTGACAGCAAACCATAAATGAGGGCATGGGACCATAGGGGATATCAAGGGTCCTGAATCAAGGCTTGGCGCGAGGAATTCGCCAAGGTTTCCTACCCTGACCGGTCGCCCGAGACGACCGATTTTGCCAATTTGGCAGTTGTGGACCCAGTTGGGATCATCACCACGCCGAGGGGCATTGAGATCCCCAGGGGCCAAGTACATGTGAGTCTTCGTTAGACTCCCAGTGGATCACATATGGAATGGCAGATCCGATCTCCAAGCTGGCGTGGAGATATACCATTGAGGACACCCCCGATCTTGGCTCATTTTGAGCAGCCAAAATGACCCCCTTTTGGGACCCCAATTTCACCCCCCCCGTGTGGTCAATTGGCGGCCCAATATCTCTGTGCGCATGAGGACCCCGGACCTAATGTCAAGTTGTGCACTCAGATGTAGGACCTAGGTCCTTCTTCCTATCTTCTGAGCCATTGGCCTTGCCCTGGCCGGGCGAGCCATCGGTGGGGATGACTCCAATTTGGATGATTTTGGCATCATGACCCCACATGGCGAAACCGTGGCGCCCTGATGCTGGGGACTCAGAGGGAGCCAGGTTGAGTGAGGGCTTTAGCGAGTTGGTACTTGAAGGGCATAGGGTCAATTGCCTCGTCCCTACCTGTGGCTGGTCCGGACGAGGGGTCAACTTTGGAGTTTTTTGAGCTAATGTCAGTTTGGGCTCAAACAGCCCATTCTCAGTTACCAACTCCTAGGGGATAATGGCAGGGCCTAATCTCTGGCTCAAAGAAAAGTTGGGACCTGCCATCAATGGAGCACGGGAGGCCACCGTCAGTTGGCCTTGGAGCCCCTTGATTCCCAGGAACTCGCCTGTGGCTGGGCGGGACACCGTCCCCTATTGGCAGGGTTTCAGGGTCCTGACTGAGCAGGGCATGGGTTGTTTTTGAGCCCCCGCCCCCTGCCAGTCACTGGGGGGGTCGGACCTGGGATTGGGATATGAGTCCGGACTGAGTGTCTATTGTCCTCTGATGCCTTTACCTCAGTCCAGTCTTAACCCCAGGCGTACATATCCTGATGTGTTGCTGTACATACTTTTGTTCCCTTGTTTCAGAGTGGCAAGGATCCTGAAACACTTTGTCACATGACACGAGCATGAGGATGCCCATGTGAGCGCAGTGCTTCGCCTGCCTGCTTGCGTGTGCGTGTCCGCCGCAGCGTCCCGTGGCCAGGCCTCCCACGGGAACACATCAGGAGTGGCGGGGCGCAGCCGAAACCCAGACCCGGGCACGCACGCCCACACCGCACACCGGAACCGGAAACGGCGGGGTGCAGGCAGAGCGCGCACGCAACCACGCGCATCCCATATCCCCAACCACGAAAGGTTGGGTGCAGGCCGAAACCCAAGCCCAACCATGAACACCACAATCCCCAGCCGGCAAAGGAGGGACGACACCACAAACCGTACCCAAACACACCCGCCCAAGACCCCAGCCAGGACTGTCGGGGTTGAGGAAAACCACACCCAACCGCAACATGGACCCAAACACAAGCACCACACAACAGTAGGAAACCCAGTGTCCAAAGGCCGGGCACTGAGGGAGCCCGTGCCATGCAGCTGACCCGGCCAAAGGAGATCCGGAGCCCGGGGGTAAGGCTGCATCATAAGGCCTGCGCTGCTTTGGGACTCGAGGCGGAGCGTGCGACACCCAAGCGCCTCCGAACCCTAGTACCAAGAACGTGCATGCATGCCTTGGGAACAAGATACGCCAGGAAGTCCGGTGAACCTCTAGGGTTCCCCCGAAAGAAGGGAACGTGCGCAATCACGGGGGGACACCCTCCTGGCGAGACAAGCACGTCACGCCGGCGGCGATCAGCCCTCCCGGTGTTGCCCGGGGCCGCTTTGTTGGAGGCCAACAGTCACGTCTAGCGGGATGTAAGCCGCCTCCCCTCCTCATGCCCGGAGCCTCTTTCTGTTCGTCACAGGGGTGACGCCAAGGGGAACCATGGGGCGCCTCTCCACGACCGAGTGCACCTACCTACCTACCTCAGTTTACCTATTTAAGGTACAAGAGCTTTCGGTTGCTTTTTAGCGCAATTCGCTACGGGCTTTTTTGCCCAGCCATTTTCCATGCTAGTTACCTTTAATTTCAGCTATTTAGAAAATATTTTTGCCGTGTTTTACTTTTTTTTAAATTCTTGTGCCAGCCTGAAAGGGAAGCCACTTAGCGTTTCTCCTCCAGAGCTTGGACAAAAGCGGTACTCTAACTGTGGGCAAGACATGTATCTCATGCGGTCGGTGTTTCAGAGGCCAAACCCTGGCATTTACCGAATCATTTTGCTATGATCTGTGCCCCTTTTGCTGGGGAATTCTGCATCAGTCACCCTGCCTTGCTCACCTGAAAGGAGGCAGAGATAAGGGCCGACCTTGTACTGGCTACTGGCAATTCAAACAGCCTGTCGCTGTACTTTCCGGGTCCTGCGGACTGCCTCTCAAGAGCCCAGCAGTACAAGTCATAAGCACGCAAGCGCTACAAAGACCACCGATGGTCATATAGACTGTACAGTGGTGCGTCAGACAAAGCATGTTTTCTTTTTAATTTGTTGTTCAACCACCCGCGGGCAAGTCGTGTGGCCTCACCATTTAATGCATCATACGCATGCACCACATGAGGTATAACTCCATCAAGAGATAGGCCTTCTGCGCTTACATACCTTACACACCAAACTATAGGAGGCCACTCTACCAGTAGGTGGTCCCCCTGGGCTTACCTACATTGCTCACCATGCACAGCGTGCGACTGCACGATAAAAACGAGTGCAGTGATGTTTTGAAACAACTGTAATCAATTGAAACGAGCCGCAACCTCTAATGCATGGCTTGTCTGCTTGTTGGCCTCTCTAATGGCGGACTTGCAGGGGAACAGACGGAGAGAAAGCATCAAAACACAACCAGGAGGAGGCCTGATGTGTTAAGCAGTCCTAAATTTTACAAGAACATGCCAGGTTCCACCGTCTCTTGACCTGCAAAAAGAAGAAAGCAGGGAGTGAGTGAGTGCACAAGGAAGCAGCACGACCCGTAGGCTTGCGGATTCAGCACATTCATCTTGAGCACTGTGTCTCGCTTAACCCTACTTACGCGCTACGTTCTGCATCTGTCCATCATGCCTTTCGTTTGTTAGTCTGTTTACCTATGAAGAAGATAAAGAAGTGAACGCGAAAACCCCAGACAGCACAGCGCTTTACCAAAACCGCCAACACAAAGGCACTGCACGCCTGTGTCATGGTACGGTTGACCCGTGCTGCTTGTCACTTTTGTTTCTTTCATTCTGTTTGGTGTAACCCTTTTTGAGCAACTGGCGGAAATTTTACTTCAAAACCTTCAATAACACACGGTTCACAATTTTATTTTGTTGTACCGTGGTGTAGGTGTTCTTTTTTTCTGAGTCACAGCCCTGCTGCCGTTAGTAAGGACTATCACTTATGCAGAAGATTTTACAATTTCCAACATTTTTGCCTCAAATTTTAGCAATTTCACTTCCTAAATCACTATCACGTTCCCTAACCTTCAGGATTCACACCCTGTGAGCTTCACTTTCTCTTTCTTTCGGCTCCCGGAGGATTGTGATCTTTATTCGGAGTATTGCTCCGCCCTGGCCTTTGGTCAGGACGTGCACTTCAATGCTGTTTCTACAGCGATGACCGATTGTATTAGAGGGATCTCTCACACCCTGGTTGTTAGCTATGTGTGCTCTAGGGAGGGGGTCCTGAGGTCCAACCCCACTACCCCATATTTTGGTAAATGTTTTCCTTCATTTTTTGGAACATTTCGGGAATGCCCGTCGATTGGGATATCTTACACAATGCTTTACCCTGTTATCCTGGCACCAAGAGAACAATTAAAATGTTCCTATGAACTGATGAGAGTGTCATTTGCTGGTATGAGGTATTTTTTGACAGACTGTCATGGGTTTTTGGAGTCCTTTTCCTTCGTTCAACTAGCCCGATCAACAAGTACTCCAGACGCGAGTAAGAAGAAGTCACCAACCACATCTTTTATGGAGTACTCATTCCAGACCAATATCCCACTGTTCCTTCGGAAGTATCGAAGACTTACATTATGTCACTTGCATTGTTCTTTTGAAGCATTAAGTACATTTGTTGAACACACAAGGATACTAACCATAGTCCCCCATGAAGTTCACACCTGGCAACGAATGGGGTGTATCTATCTCACTTCATGGAGGTATATACCGAAACAAAAAGTGGGCAGTACATGCCTTTTTCCATAAAGGATAAGCCTAGTGGTGTCCCACCTCAGGACCAAGATACCAAAGAGTTTAATCCACTTAGTTTAGTCCTAATTTGTGACCATTTTTAAATTAATTTTCTTGGCCAAGGTGGCCAAGCCATATCCTGTGTCTGGGCCGATCTACCTACCCCACATTCCTAACCAACTCAATTATACACAAAACGGTGCGTATTACGTGCTTACCAACACCCATGTGGCCACATTGCTGTAGGGTTTCGGACTAAAATCTTCTGCCTTATTTTCAAAATGATTGATGCTTCCCGTGTAAGCATGTATCGTTCATCTGCAGCCTCTCTTTGTTACTTATGCCTTGATTTGAAAGGAGACTATCCTGACTTTGATTCTGTCTCGTGTTTCGGTGCACATCATCGCTTGATTACCTGCAGATTCTGCTTTTGGTTTGTGAAGACCATTGCGGTTTTCCACCACTCAAGCGAACAAGAAATGCATTGCGTAACCAGAGTATATTTCTCTACCCAAGGTAGGCAAGCACACAGCTCATTTGACGCGCGTGATCTCGGAGGAAAAAATCCGCCGCATCGCAGCTGAAACACAATGCAAAAATCCTTGAAATTTGTAATTTGAAAACATTAATTGTCATTTCGTAGTCATCATCTGCGGTACATGAAGGAACGTGCCAATCTTAAGCACTTTCCAATAGATCTGTGAATTTTGGTAGTTCAGACTTCTGAGATTTTTCAGCATCGGATCCCCATATAGAAGGCACAACACTGGAACAAGTGGCATCCCAACAAACGTAAATTTTTTTTCTCCTTTTCCAGGGATCAATTACAAAAGACCAAGCAGTTTATCAGTGCCTGAGAGACATATTTGTTTTGGTGTATGTAGCCAATGTGACTGCTACGGAATTTCAGGTCTCAGCCACTCCCCATGTAGTGTCTTCGGAGGGGAGTGCAGCAGTCACACGCGCGCTCAAAGCGCTTAGCGCGTGCAGGTAGATCTGAATGTAGAGATACTCAGATTGTTGATTGATCCATGAATGTTTTGTATGTTTAATGCTTCAAAATACATTTCATTTTGTCTGTAGGCACTATGAAGGGTCCTACAGCGAAATCAGTGTGGTTCGCTTTGTAGTCCCCGTTTGCTTCGCCAGTGGCCTGCTACACATATTCCATAGCAATATGCAAAAAGACACATTATCCAGGAAGCATGCCTGGTGAGGCCATGTTTCTATGCCTTTTCTCAATTGTATGCCTACGTATATAAACTCAACATACTTGTGTTAATTCTTACTTCTCGTGATTAACGGATGTCTTAGTAAGGCCGATTTTGGCATTTGAATTTTTCGTTTTAAAAAGTCTGCAGATAACGATAATTATTGGGAAAGTGTGCATGGCATGCACAATGAAATTCTGAAGACGTGATTGCTGTCAGCAAAATGCTGCTCCGTTGTTTGATGGATTTGTGTTACTCGTTGATCTTTGACGACAAATCGTGCCCTCACCCTCTTCATTCCCTCTGTACAGCTGTAGCTGACTTGGGGGGTCTAACTGCACCGCAACAGGCCACCCCGAACACTAAGGAAACTTTGAAAACACTGGAAAAAATTCCGTCAAAAGTAGTTCTGTGCCACCCGAACAGATTTGTTACCACCAGTAATATTTCAAGCCCTTTGAGGGATTAGTGTGAAACCGAAATGTAAAATTTTCAACTTTCCAATTGATTTGCAATAATGGTTGAATTTGAAGCACAAAGTTAGCAACAAAACAGAACAGCACTATTTCGGGTATTTTCCTTGCCTTCCTGCGGAAGAAGTAATTTACAGGGTTTTGCCGAATTCGGTGAAAACGGCTTGCTGAGACATGCGTGCCTGTGTGAATGCAGTTTTCATGGTGTTGCGGGCTCATACCTGCGATTTACGATATCACATTCAAAAATTGAAATTCCAATTCAAATTTGAAATGCAATGATGAATTGTCAAAAATTGAAATCTGCCACAGATTCTGCATCCCGCGATCTCGGCGCCGCAGATTACCGCTCCGGCATTTATTTCACCTGTTCAAATGTTTGATTTTAATTAAGCCTACTTGAAATAATGTTGTTTTCACTTTTTGTTGATGAGAACTGTTTCAGTGGGCAAGAAATTGTGCATTGCTCCCAATTTTCGAAGAATTCCACACTTTGTTCCATGTTCAGCGAGATGTAGCACGATTCAGGTAATGCCGTAACTGGAAGCCTGCCTGCAAACCAGTGCAATAGCAAAAATGCAAGAGGGTACGCACATCAGAGAAAACATCAACCTCCGGCGTTGCTCATTTTGCATCGCAGGGCGTGTAAAGGGGGCACGTTCGCAAACCTGCTGACCACCAAAGGCCCAGAAACATACCCGCGCCGGTAAGTGTCACGTTGAAGCAAAGATGAGACACAGTGAGGCTGACTGACGATACAACAAGGTACTGCTTGTCCCCGTCCGCTTTGTGACCTTGCAGAACACGTGTTGCAACCGTCAACAAAAGGTGTAATGTAACAGTGTGTATTCGCGGAGTTGATTCGTTGAACTTAAGATGCAAAGGTCTGTATGAAAAACCACCAAACCGCACAAAGCCGGGGGCCGCATGAAAAACCAGGTGCAGTTTCATTGCACTCTGAAGTAGGGAGACTTTCACCGAAATCCGCAAAACATTGCGACAGTCCTGCAAGGCGTGGTATGGATCCTGAACGGCGGACACAAAAAATAAGTGCCAGCACAGCAGCACAGTGGCAAGAGGACAGCAAACAACCATTCCCTGTCAGGTTGAACCTTGCGTACGAAACAGATACACGAAAACAGACTGCAGTAGTGTTCCCGCTTGTTGCTCAGTTGCGCAACGGAACCACTCTCTTCTTGTTCCGCAACCGGGGACGTTCCTCGGTCGCCGTACCCTCAGCATCTTTCACCTCGGCCTCTTTTTTTTATGTGGACCCGTGCCGCTGCTGGACCTACTGATTGGGGTGCCCTCCCCCGATGGCTGTGCGGGCGCAGTGACTGCTTGAACCCTCGGACTTCGTGTCGCGCCATCCACATCGGTGCCTTTGGCCTTCTTAGGACTCTTCTTTGGGCTGCTGATCCCTTCCGCCTTCCGCTTCTTGGTCACGTACTGCTCAACGGGCAAGTTCAGTGAGGCAGGCTTGGCGACCAACTTGGCCTCCTCCTTCGTCCGGATCCTCCAGCTTCTTGGATTTCTGCTTCTGCTGATACCTGTGCACCTTGAGCCCCTCCAGGTACTCAGCATCCATGGACCGCAGCATCTCCCTGGTCACACGTCTGGCGGTGAAGCACATCCGAATTTTAGTCTCGAGGTCCCTGTGTGGTGTGGGATCGCGGTCCTCCATGCTGGTGGCCAAATGTGTTGCCATGGTCTTGATGGAGACGCGGATCGTGGTGAAGAGCTTAGGGGACCAACAGGGACAGTCCGCAATGATGGCGGTCAGGGTGTTGTAGATCTCCTCCGGTGTGCGGTTGAGGTGAGGCATGGATGCCAGCCCGAGGCGCGCAAGACTCTTTCTCAGGTCATGGGTGCAATAAGATAACTTCCTTGTTCACGTGGGGTGATGTGTTTTTTATGGAAACAACAGTATGAAAAGAAAACATGAGTTTTTCTTTTTGCACTGTTTGGAACAAATCCTATCCTCATGATAGGGCCCCAACATGTATACATTAGGTTTAAAACCCATGGGTAGGCAACTAGCCATAGATGAAAGCCCCAAGAATGTCATTGCGCATGTGTGGGTTAGGCCTTGCATTGGCCCCCTGCTTTTGAGTTGGCGTACATAGAACAATGGTGTATTTTCACCACTACAGTACGTTTGCAGAGTGACAAAAAAAAAGTAAGTAAGTAAGTAAACAAGGGCGGCCGTGTCCGCAGCCTCATCTGCCATCTCCTTGTTTGTTTTACATGGTGGCCGCCTCTGGCGGGAAGGGGAGCTCTCCACCATCAGTTCCCCTGGTCATCCCTGTCCCACCTCGCGGCCGAGAACTTCAACCAGGTTCCCTTGGGGCATGACCGGCGGTAGGTTTCCTTCAGTCGCTGCCCTCACGGTCTCAGCTCCTTCCGGTCACCGATCGAAGGATCCTCCGGCCTTCCCCCCCTAGCACAGCCCTCTGGATCCCTGCAGGCGGGTTTCCTGTGGATAGCCGTCGCCGACAGCGCAACATTGCTCCCAACCGCATTCCACCACTCCCCATCCCTCACAAGTTGGAGTACGCACTCGGCTCCCGGGTGCACTTGGGTGTCGTCGATCCGCGGCTGGAGGCCAGGGGGCGACCCTTTCCAGGTTCACCAAGGTTCCGCTCACGCATGAACCTACGTGTACTCAGGCCATTGACCCGGGGACCTCAGGGTCAACCGTCACCCCTGCGGACACCTCACGGCCGTCCCGGACCTCAGGGGATTTTCCCGACTTCCCGTGGTCAGGATGCGTATGGTTAACCGGTGGTTCACCACTCCATGGCGACTGGTTTCTGAATCTCACGGGGCTGTTGCTTGGCGTTTTCTGCCACCCATCGTTACCTGGTTCGCTACCCCGCGACCTCCCATTCCCCTTTGCCACATCCCGTCAACCATCACGGCCTACTCCCCGCGTCCCATGTTTTCCCGTTCTCCTGGGGCCGTTGTGCGGCCCTAGCCACACTCTCATCTTGGTCCCGTCCCCTTTTCCCATCCCTCATCCCGTGTTTATACCCCACCGGGCTGCCAGCAACCCAGTGGCGCCGGCCCACTGAATGCTCATCCATCGCTCCCTTCCTGCCCCCTGGTGTTTGGGTGGTTTGTTTCCTTCGGGACCTTTTGGGGGCCCTTTTCCCTGGCCCCGCCCCCGTGACCAACGGTACCCGTGCCTATTCCCCACCGGGCAACCTCCATTTTTTTTCACCCTGTCGCGCGCTACCCGTGGCCCCTCATCTGCACTGTTTGCTCCTACCCGTTCTCTCGCTGCCTGTTCGCTCTGTGCTGTGCGCCCTCCGGCGGTGCATTGTGGTTTTTCTTTTTGGGTGTTTTTTTTTCCTTTCTTTTTATTTCGTGGTCTGCCCCACCCCCCTTTTCCTCTGTGCGTCCTGCCTTGTGGTTTCCTGCCCCTACCGCGTTTTTTTTTACCCTCCTCCCTGCATGCACAGACGTCAGCACTGCACTAGTCATCGGGTCACGGCTCCCCTCGGTGTTCGGCTCCGGTCCCCTCGCCCTCGCGGGGCGTGCCCCTTGGCGGTCCTCGGCCAAGCCAGGTGGGCGCCTCTCCCTCGCGTCACTCTCCTCTCTTTTCTCTCTCCTCTCCCCTCCCCCCCCCGCGTCGCCTGTCTCTTGCCCACCCACTTAAAGCTGCTCTCCTGCTCCGTGAGCTCTCCGCTGCTCTTCCCCACGCCAGGGCTGTATCTGGCGCGCGTATCTTTCCGCCTCGGCCCTGTCCTCCGTCCTGTAGGCCGACTTAGGCGGCCTCCCCAGGTATCCGTTCAGGGGGATTCCCCCGTTGTCCGCCCCCGCCGGCCTCCCCTGCATCAGTTCTCTGATTGTGGGGCGGGGCGGCCGGTACGGCTCAATGCGGGTCATTGGCATGGCGTCACTCTGCGCGTGATGTGGTGCACCTTTGTGCCGTTGTCGGCCCCATTGGTCCCCCTCCTCTTGCGCGGCCCTGCCCCTCGGGTTCACTTGCTTTTTCCCCCGGTTGCCTCTCCTGTCGCGCTCGTCGCTGCTCACGCGCGCCCTGCGTGTGCCTTCTGCTGACCTCTGCGCTACCCCTGCCTCGCCGCCCTGCGCCCTCTCCCCCTGCCTCGTCGTCTCCCCTCAGCTCACCACCTCACCGCTTCCCTACCCGCTGTCACTCAGAGGAACGTCCTTTGCCTCCTTCTGCCTGTACGTTACTGTCCGCTGTCATTGCCTTTGCTGTTCATACACCCGGGTTTTCCACTCGTGGGTGGCACCTATGCCCTACACCGATGTCACTACCCTTTCCCCTGGAGTTGGGTCGTACCCTCACCCTGTCGACTCTGAAGTGTTACCGTCCCCAAGCTAAGTGCTACCCCCGCAATCCCCGGCGCTCACCTCCATCGGGACACTTTAGGTATACGGCGAGGGAGAGCATTAAAATGCAGTCTGGAATGTGGTAATGTATGTGGATGGGGAAGATGATGGGACGACAACTGTTACGACGAGAGCTCGTGGACGAAACATGCAATCCTGCACGCGGCACGCAAGAATGAACCGCCCATGGGGCCCACGAACGCCAAAGAAGGATCCTTGTAGGCCCAGCGCATCGAGCGGACAGCCCAGCTCCTTGTCACCGCTGGATGTACTCCACCGGCCGTTGTCAGTCTGGACACCACGCCCAGTATCCCCGCCAGCCCAGCGCATCAAGCAATGCTGCTCGGTTCCACCGCTCGCTGTACTCCACCAGTACCAACTGCCTCTGCATCAAGTCAGGCCTCTCGCTCTGGCCCCCACGGTGAGTGAGCTTCGTGCGGCACGCCGTAGCCCACGGAACTTCCTGTGTGGCTCTTCCCTGGCCAGTACCGGCCGCCCCGTCAGAGCGTTGGCCTCTCCTGCGCCCTATGGCACCTCCGCCGCACCCTCTTTGGTCTCCGTGCAGTGGGCTCGCCGCCTCTCTGAGAGGTCTGCCCTGATTTGGCGCCATTTTGCTGTCGGTCCACCCTGCTCGTGTGCACGCCGCCTGATACTGCCGCGCGCCGCGGAGTCTGCCGGATCCCCGTACCATTGTGTCGTAACACCTGCCAGGTGCTGGCTTCATACGCCGGGTGTGGCGCCTCCACGCCTCGTTGTGTGATTCCCGTGTAAAGCTGCACCCTTCACCCGCTGCCCCTCCCGGGTGCCAACAGACCCCCGTCGTGCGCCTGCCCTCCATGGGGGTTTCACAGTCCGAGCTGTATCGGCCGCCCCGGTGCTCCCTCAGGCGCTGTACCCGCTGCTTTTGCCTCTTGTGTCTCTGTACACTCCGCCGTTCCGGTCTCCGGCGCAGACTCCGTCTTCTTCACTGTCGCCTCACTCCGCTGGTGCTTCACACTGGCTGGCACCTCCGGCGCCTTGCTCCCCGGCCGCTATTTCTGCGTCCGTTGTCGCTCCCGTACCCCACCGTCCCAGCCGCTGCCGCCGCGGACCCTGATATCTCCTCGGGAGGTCCATGTCCTCGACTGTCATCGCCTCGTCCCCCGCTGCCACGCTGGCCATCCTCTACTGCTTGCCGTGTCCCCGCCACTTCTTGACTCTCCGTGTCCCCTTGCCCGTTCCCTACTCCATGCTTCCCCATGCCGACCCCTCAAGTCCTCCCCGCCGGTAGCCGGTAGCCCACGCTCTTCCGTCCTCCCTGTACCCTCCGTGTGCCTGGCGCTGCATCTTGTCGCCCACGTGATGATGAGGATGAGCACTGTGGTCCTGCTCCTGCCCCGCCCTACGCCTCGCCTTTGTACCACCCCTCCCTCTGCAACAGCTTCCTCAGCATCCGCACCCTGGGCTTTTTCCCCCGTTCCCGGGGACAGTCCAGGCTCACACCCAGGAGCGCCTCTCCCAGCATCCTCCTCCACCGGCCCTCCTCCATCTCAGGCCCCCTTTCCCTCGGCCTCCCCGGGCTGCCCACCAGGTCGCTGAAGGGGCGGGTCCCTCGCTTCCGGCGCCCCCCCCCTCGTCCTCCCCGGGCACTTCACGTAGCGGACCAGCTCCGCCACGTCCCCGGCCCTCCACCCCCTGACCGTCCCGGGCTCCCTCGGCACCGGCTGCGGCGCATACCGCCGCGGCAGTGGCGACTCCGGGCCCCAGTCCGTTTGCGTCGGCTCCGGGCTGGGGCTGGCGGGCCGCGGCGCTTCCTCTGCTTCCCCTGCTCCCCGTTCCTCCACCCGGCGCCGCTTTCCCCTCGCTTGCCCACCCTCCCCTCCCTCCCCTCTGGCCCTCTTCCCGGACGGCGACCGCCCCTCCTCATCCGTGGAGGGGGTATCCCCTTCCGGGTCCGAGAGGACCCGGTGCGCCCCTCGGGCCACCACCTCCTCCTCCTCTCGCAGAGTGCGCTCCCGCGCCGCCACCTCCCTGTCCTACTCCGCCTCTCGCTGCCTCACCCCTGATCTGCCTCCATGCCCTCTCCTGTATCTCCCTCTCCTGCTGGAGCCCGATACCCGGCTGCCTGAATGGCTGTAGTGGGGGGCCACCCTCTGACCCCCCGCTCTCCTGTGCCAGCTCCCTGGGACGCTCGCTATCCTGCTCTGCCCTCTCCACCGTCTCCAGCCTTCTCCGACGATCCGCCCATCCTCTCTGCAGCTCCTCAACTGCCTGCGCCTCCCCTCCCCGTGGCATGCCTTGCCCCTCCGTCCATCCCTCCGCCACCCTGTCCGCTCCTCCCATGATCCGTGCCTCCTTCTCCCCTAGCCTCCTTTCTTCCTCCCCTATCCTCCCCCATGCCCTCCTGTGCTCCTCTCCCTTCCCTCCCTGTGCCCCCCATGCCGTCTCGCCGGCCTGCGGGTGCTGCCGCACGGACGCTGGTGATGGCATGCCCGGGTATGCCGGTGGGGGTGGGTACACATTCCCTGACGCAGGGTATCGTGGTGGCGGAAACGGTGGGATGGCAGGCGGGACGACACCCCCCCACCATCCCATCCCCGTCCTAGGGAATACCGGCGACCCCGTGTACCCACGGCCACGAGCCTTCCCCCGCCCCTTGCCCGCTCGCCCTGTTTTCCCTTGCCCCTTGCTGCCTGCTCCCTGGTGTCCTGTCCGTCCCTTGTCCCCTTCCCGGGAGCCCCTCTTGCCCCTCTCCTATCCCTTGCACACCGTGCCCACTGTGCCTGTTCTTGCCGCTTTCTTCTAGCCCTGCACCCCTGCCCTGCACCGCCCTGCCTACCTGTCCACTTTGCTGGCTCCCACTCTCTTGCCCCCCCTCCTGCTGGCCGTGGCGCCCCGCCGCTGCTTCGCTGCTCTGCCCTGCCTGCCCTTCCCCTCTCTGCGGTCCGCCACTCGGTTGTCCGCTGTGCCCCCCTCCTGACCCCTCCTGTCCACCCTGGCGCTCTGACCTTCCCTTCCCTGACCCCATCTCCTGCCGGTAGATGGTGTCTGGACCCGGCTCCGGGGCTTCGCGGCGATGGCGCTGGCGCTCCATGTGCGCCAGCGCCTCGTACCGAGCCGCCTGCTGGCGGCGCGCCTCCCTCTCCTCCTCCGCCCGCACCGCCGCGCTGACCTGTGGGGGTAACCCCAGCGGCTGCTGTATCAACGAGCGTTGGGGCTGCGGCCACTTTCGCCCCTGTCCGCCCCCTTTTCCCCTTTTCCCCTCTTGGTGCCCTGTCCGATGCCTGGCCCCTGACACCCCCCGCCTGCCGTTTCCCTCCCTTGCCTCTCTGACCCAGTCCTCCTGTGCGTACTCCGCTGTCCCCGCCCTGTGCCGCTCCCGCCCCTGCTCGTTCTCACCTACTCTTGCCCTCCTCCTTCGTCCGCGCCTCTGGGAGGATGGACTTCATGGCAGCGGCCGGCACATTAGGTGCCGTCGGCTGCCCTTGGCCCCCCTCAAGTGGCATCCTCCTCGCCTCCTCTTCCTCGTCCTCGGACACCACGAGGATGTCGCCGACCACCAACCCGCCCAGCCTGTCGCTCTCCGCCAGGTTGAGCGGGTCCGCCCGCCGCCGTGCTACCGCCTGCTCCCCCCGCTCCTCCCCCTGCCCGTCCGCTCCCGCTGCTATCACCTCTGCCCCATCTCCACTTGTCACCGCTTGCCCTCCATTGTCCCCTCCCTCCCCTGTCCCTGCCGCGGCCTCGCCCTTCCTCTTCTGCTCTCCCGTTCGCCGCGCCTCTTGCTGCACTGTCTCCGGACTCTCCAGAGACGAGGGTGACAACACCACAGCGGATGCCACCGAGGGCGTCGGCGAGGGGGGCTGCGGGGCTGGGGCCGCCTGCATTCGGGCCACGCCGACCGTCACCTTCACCAGCCCCGGCCCTCCATACCCCCGTACAGCCCGCGGTGGCGGCGCGGTCTCCGCTGCCGGCGACTGGCTAGACTTCGGATCAGGTGTGCGGGATATCTTTCTGCATACATGGCATCGAGTTCGAGTCCCTAGCCTTGCCGTCTCGTCCTTCCTCTACCCACGCCCCGCACCTGGCGGTCCCCTCTGTGCCACAGTTCGTGCGCCCTACGTGTGCTGTGGCCAAACGTGTTGCCATGGTCTTGATGCGGATGCAGGTCATGTTGATGAGCTTAGGGGACCAACGGGGACAGTCCGCAATGATGGCGGTCAGGGTGTTGTAGATCTTCTTCGGTGTGCTGTTGGGGTCAGGCATGGATGCCAGCCCGAGGCGCGCCAGACTCTTTGTCAGGTCATGGGTGCAATCAGATAATCTCCTTGTTCACGTGGCGTGATGCGTTCTCTATGGAAACAACACTATGAAAAAAAAACATGAGTTTTTCTTTTTGCACTGTTTGGAACAAGTCCTATCCTCATGATAGGGCCCCAACATGTATACATCAGGTTTACACCCCATGGGTAGGCAATTAGCCATAGATGAAAGCCCCAAGAATGACATTGGACATGTGTGGGTTAGGCCTTGCATTGGCCCCCTGCTTTTGAGTTGGCGTACATAGGACGATCGTGTGTTTTCACCACTACGGTACTTTTGGGGAGTTACAAAAAAAACAAAAAATGTTTTTCCCCATGTGCTCCCTCCAAGGGCGCTTCCAAGACATTGCTGTGAAAAACTGTTTTGCAAGGCGTATAGTGGCGATCGCAGCGCTGCAGCGTGCAGTTCCAGTGTTGCGGAGGTGGTGGGTAACTGTAAAAAGATGCAAGACTTTCCCATTAGGAGACCACGAAAAATTCCCGGTCGGCTTAACATGCGACAGTGGTGGCCACCACAGCACGGGGGTAGAAAAAGAAAGGTGTATTTCAATGCCTATAGGATAACTTTACTTGTATTAAGCACGTCGTGAGGCATACCACATTTTTATCTTTTTATTGTATTCCTATCTGTTTCCACCAAAGTGACGATAATGCATATCGACCTATAAAGCTAAACCTAGGCGGGGCATCAGCCGGAACAGAATAAATCAATAAATAAAACAAAAACATGATTGGAGGATGTTGTGAAGACCACTGCCCCCCCCACCATATTGATGATATTACAAGATATTAAAAGGATATCATGATGCACTGAGGGCACTGCTATGCTGATCCACAGCCTGTACATTTTTATCTTTTTTTTTGTGAATGCCTACCTATCCTAGTGGTATGCAGCCTAGGGGTCCAGGTACCCCTTTATGAGGGGTCTTGGTTTCCAGGCGCACCAGGCTTTCTAAGTAGTAAGATCCATGGTCACATGGCAGTGACCTCATTGCCATAAGCCATGCCACGTCAGCAACTATAGGACCAAAAACAAAGGGTATACATCTCGGAGTTCCCCTGCCTCAAAGGGAAAACCCATAGCGGCAGTTGACTTCTCTTTTGTGGATTGTTTCTGACTACCATTTTACTGCTGCAGTCCGAATACGATCTATTGTTGTTCAAATGTAACTTTGTAATTTATCTATTTTTTGTTGCACTGCAGGTCTTCATGTTTGGAGTATCTCGATCCTAAATTGTGCCCTACTTGGACTGTTTTTAAAACCTTAATTTTCCTTGGTATCACAAAACAATCAAAATGCTCCGAAAAGCATGCAAGGAGCAAAAAACAGGCAGTGGCCAAAGATGCACAGCTACTTCATCAAGACTGATCCTGTGTCAATCTTTCTCTGTATTGAGGGTCCTTAGTGCCAGGCTTCCCCTGGGGACGTACTTCTTCCCCGTTGCAGTCAGACTAAGAACCATCCTACCCTAATCACACTACCCCTACAAGATGATTGTTTGAGCATGTATATGGGACTCTTGATCCTATACTTGCCATCTCCTTGTTAGTATGGTAGCATATGAGATAGAAAAGCCATCCTTGGAACAAGTAAGAAAACGTGCTTTTCCAATGCTTTAGGGTATACTTTAGTTGTATGAGAGGTGCTCTAAGCACACAGGCATTTCTATCTTAGTATTGGCCCGACCAAAAGGGGTGGTAACACATTTTGACCTATGGAACCAAACACTCAATTAGGATGTGGTGTGGACCCCTTTATCTCCAAGCTATAGGCACTAAAACATCTTTTCCTGGGTTGCTGAGGCACTGATATACTGAAGGCAGAGCCTATGAATTTATCTATGTTTTCTCATGAATTCTTAGCTATCCTAGTGGTATGCACCCTAGGGGGCTGGGGCACCCCTTTTTGAGAGGGCCCCGGTTCAATACCGAGTCAGCCTAGCTAAGTAGGAATATCCCATGTGACATGGCAGTGACCTCATCGCCACATGCCATGCCACCTCAGCACCTATGGGACGCAAAAACAAAGAGTGCACATCTCAAGATGGCACTGTGGATGAGAGTGAGCCCTTGGGGCAGTTTTCCCATCAGTGTTTCTCAAACATGTAAAATATTTCATCCTGAGTTGCAATGTATGCTAATGGCTGTGGTCTATTGTTGATAGTTTTCTTTATCTAACTCCTTGTGACTGCAGCCCTTCATGCTTCGATCCTGATTTTCTTCTACTTGCTTATCTCTGGCTTGGGTTATCCTGGATTGGTTGTATTTCAGCAAATAAAACATTTTCCTCATCAAAAACAAGCAGCAGGAAAATCTACACCAGCAGCAAGCAGCAGGAGAGGCACAACAAACACACAGTGTTGAAATCACTATAAGACATTGTGGTAGCAGAGGAGGCAGACTGTCTCTGCGTACCGGCAGCAACCCCGTGCCGTACATCCAGTGCGCCGAGATCAGTCACATATAAGCAAGAAGGGCGAACGAATATGGACACCAAGAAAGAGGACACCGACGTGAAGACGGCGCCTGAGGCACCAGCAATGCCAGCACCTGGTGAACCTGGACCTGGACCTAGCGCTGTACCTTCGGAGCCCTTACATGGGCCAGTGGACGTGGCGGAGGATTCGATGGAAGGACTTCAGCCGGCCTTCCAGGCCCTCTCAGTCGAGGAGGTGGACACCCATCCTGTGAAGAGAAAGACAGAGAAAGAGAAGGATGCTGGAGAAAGCATAGCAGACGAAGAAGCAGACCAAGGACACGACCCGACGAATCATCCTACCTTCGAGGGCGCACCAAGCGCTTCTGGCCTCCACGCATCACCCTATCCTATAACCACCACACTCCCAACTCCAGACCCAGCCGCTGCAACATCCACACGCATAACCAACCCGCCTATGGCTGAGGGCATAGGCTTTACTGGTATGCCTACCTACCCTGCCTATGGTGTGAACCCACCTACCACTGCGTTTCCAGAGGCAACTACTACCAGTGAGCCGATGACCTCCAGTTCTGCGCCGCGATGGTATGCGGCTGACTATCACCATCCTCTACCTGCTACCGGAGCCTATGTGGATGTTCCTGGGTATGCAACCCTGAGTGGGTTGAGGAGAGGACCTGAGTCATGCGGGAGCAGGAGTAGAGAATCGGGGAGATCCTCCAACAGGTCTCTGACGCGGTCGGAGATCAACGAGTTGCTCCGAGGAGCCACCTCTAAAATTGTTGGCGACCTCACTCAAGAGATTTGAGATAAACTGGAGCCCCTGATACCGCATCAAGCGTCACCTACCACGGTCAGAATGTCACCCCATCGAGTACAGGCCAACCACCTGGTTGCAGGGCTCACAAACACCCTGGTGAGCATGAAGAGCCGACCGATGCTGACCCCTGCTGTGATACCTAGAAGCCCTTTCGTGCCGAGGATGGCACAGCCACCCTACAGTCACGTGGAAAATTCTACGAGAGCCGAGCTGGACCGGCTGGGGCTGACAGCCCTTAGGGCAATGGTGGATGTGGAGCCCTACGGCTCGAGTGACCTAGGCGGAGATCCCTCCGATGTTGAAACGCCGTCGATGACTTCTGCTTCGCCCTCGGAGGACGACGACCCGGAGGACCCCGAGAAGCCAAGTGGGAAGAAGAAGAAGAAGAAGAAGCAGACCCGACGCCCTGGGGGACGCAGGTCTCAGGAGGCTAAGGCTATTGCCACCTCCAAGATCGTGGTGAACCTGCCTGAGTTCACAGGCAAGGACCTCAGCGAGTTCGCTGAGAATTTTGGTCGGTTTCTCCGATTGACCGGCCAAACCCACGCTAGTGGACGGGTCAAGTGCGATCTGCTCCTGCAGTGTTGCAAGACCAAGTACCTGCAGAAGCAGCTCAAACAGATCGTGACTAAGTCCGCCACCTTTGCCGATGTGTTGGTTTCCTTGGAGAGGCAGTACCCGACCTATGAAACCGACCTCTCCATCAGGGCCGAAATCGAGAACCTGCCCATGCTGCCCAACAACCCCAAACCTTGCAGGGTCTCTGAGCTATTGGCTGACTTGGATCACTGGGCTGGACGATTGACGCCCGGTTCCTACAGCAGCGACGACCTGCTTTTCTGGTTGCTGGCTAAGCTCCCTCGAGAGCTGTGGGACAATTGCCGTTCAACGGCAGAGCGCAAGGCTAGAGCCCTCAACTACGAGGATCTATGTGTACTACTCCTGGAGCTGGCGCTGGAGAAAAGAAGCGACCAGCACCTGAACAACTACCGTCCTGGAGGTGGAGGCTCTGGAAGCCATGGCAAAGGGTACCAAGGATCCAGACCTGGGCAGGGGACTACCCCAAAACACGCCCGTATCACCGAAAATGTCAAGGAGCTCTTCTGGTGTGATACCAGAGACGAGCAGGGCCACCTGCAGCAGGCCCCTGACTGTGAGCAGCGAGACTGCTTCGTAGTCCAAGGGAAGCAGCAGGAGAAAAATACCGGCGCCAAGGCAAAGCTGCCGGATCACTACAGGTGTACTATCACCTGTGCCTTCTGTGGGAAGAGGAAGCACTACGAGGATGAGTGCTACCACAAGCAGCGCCTGTCGGCGAAGCTGAAGGATGAGCATCCTGGCAAAGGCTCAGGCAAAGGTGGAGGCAAAGGCAAAGGCAACGACTCCGGCAAGGGCAAGTCGAAAGGACGTGGACAAGGGCAAGACAAAAGTCAAGGTGGACGAGGAGGAGGCGCTAACTGCCAGTCAGACAAGGACAACAAGAACACGGACAAGAATGGAGGCAACCCCAACCCTAATCCAGGGGAGGAACTCCGAGCCCTCTGGAGGGCAGTCTGGTCCGACCACACACTCGCAAACGCAGGCCCAGCAAGAACAAGGGGCTAAGCGTGAGCATGAAGGCGGTGATGACGGCAACGCTAAGAAGAGAAGCCGTTTCATGAGGATGGCCCGCAAATTGCGGAACAAGGGGTTCGAGGTGACCTGTCCCGCGGAGTTCTGACGGGGACGCTCCGGTGGGGCCCAGGACCTGGTGTTTTGGGTACGTTTCCGCATAGGGGGACGTGAATACCTGGGGGTATTGGATACTGGCGCCACCATATCTATAGTGGCCAAGAAAAGTTTACCTTGTGGGAGCCTGAAGAACACCATGACCACCGCGGCTATACGAATGGGGGATGCACATGTGGTGCACAGCTGCGGGGACTGTGAAGTGGAGGTGGCTATGGGCTCCCGGACTATCGCCCATCGTATCTATGTGATGGACACTGAGGCCTTCGACTTTGTATTGGGGACTGACTTCTTCGTGCAGCACTCCGAGATACAATCCCTGACGCTGCAAGCGCCCTACCTCCTCTACGTGGACCACGGCAGTGGCAGAGAGTCTGTGCCACTGGAGCAGTCAGAACATACCTCGAACTACCTGAGGGTATCGAAGGAGGAGCCCTCGAACATGATGGCAACCTCCAAAACTGAGGACTATCAACTATTGGGGGAAGTCCTAGACCAAGGTCTGAAGGAGTTGGGTTACTCTAGAGAAGACCTGAGGGTGGAGTTGTTCGCCAGCGACAAGCAGCATGTACTGGACCTTTACTGCAGCAAGGGGAAGAACTGCAGCTACAAATTTTACCGGCCCTCTTTCGGGATGGCCTACCGGAACCCCAGGTTCAGTGAACTGGGGAAGGTCCTGACCAAGGTGGCCTTGGAACGTTCCCGTATGGTCCTGTGGTCCCCCGATTGGGGAGCCCATGGGGGCAACGAGTACTGGCGAAACCTCCTTGCCAGGCTGACTATCAGCTCTGTTCGTTTACCTGATGAGGCCATCTACGTGCCTCTGGGGCGTAAGACGCCTATTGGGAAACCCAGATGGGGGAGTATGCTCGGCGTGGTGGACGGAGGTCTTACCTCCATCCCCTGGGAGGATCTGGACCCGACTCTGGTCCAGGCTATACAACGAGAAAGCGATGGACTCGCCTTGGGTGACTTGAAGGATCGACTACGACCTCAAGGTGCTATTGAGACTACACCCCGAGGAGATGAATACGTCGTGACTAACACAAACGCCCCCAACTCTCCCTGCCATGTACCTGTTCCTGATGGAGTCTCTGAGTGTGGACTATCCAAGCTACCTAGCTCTATCCACTCAGATGACGAAACTGAGCACGACGCCTTCTTCGTGCAGACCTGTGTGGAGGAAGTGCAGAACGCCGAGTACGTCGCCCCACTGAAACCCCTGCTCTCCATGAGGGTGGAAGACCCCGTGGACGAGGAGCTGGACCCTCGATCCAGGCTAAGGGGGTATGTGGACTCCAAGAGGAAGTTGGTGGCGAAAAAGCTATGCTACGCTAAGCCTACCCGCAGCTCATGGCCACTGAAGCAAGGACGTATGGGAGATCTATCCCAATTGAAGGAGGACCTCGAACAGAAGATCACCACCTGGCAAAGGGAGGTAGATCTTAAGCTCATGAAGAGCGTGTGGGGCGCCCATGTGAGGACCCCAGAGGAGGACGACCTCCCGGAGGAATGTGTATGTGAACCCCCTCGAACGTGCCTATGTTGCCATCGTCCATCGGAGATGGTTGAACAAGACCTACTATATGCCTACCAAGGGTTGAAGGACACTACCAGTGCGAAGAGTCGGTGGAGGATCACCTCCCGACGTCTATTACTCAGGGGGCAAGCAACTTACACTCTGACGAGGACATCGAGGAGAAGATCAAGCTATTGGACCCGCGGGTGCAGAAGCTTATAAGGACCTATCTGGAGGTGTTCGGAGAACTACCCCCTCCAGCTTCATGTGACAAGCTGGTACAGATGGACCTCAAGCTGAAACCCGAGTTCGTGGGTCGCAAGATCCGGAGGAGACCCCATCCAGCTCCTAAAGAGCAGGCCGACGAGATTGAGCGACAGATACAAGAATGTATCGACGCTGGCCTAGTCCTGGAGTACAAGGACGGGGACTACCCCAAACATCCTCACAATCACGACTGTTGGGGAGTAACCCTGTGGTCTGGCTGTGCGACCAAGAGCCCGTCTGCACTTTCCAGAAGGGCCCCCCACCTGAGAAGGCCAAGCTACGGCGCTGGTGGACCTACCTCAGTCAACTACGGCTGACGGTACACCATATCCAGGTAGTGAAGAATGAGTGTGCAGACTACATCAGCCGCAACAACTTTGACGCCCTGATTGGTGCCCGGTCTGAAGCGCTGGCTAAGGAGGCGTTCAGCCGTATGGATGTCCACTTGGACCTCAACATGACTATCATGCGCCCCCTGGATGGACTCCAACAATCAGAGTACCTGAAGGCGTTTGGTGATATGTACAAGCGGCTGGAGAGACGCCTTGAACCCCTCCTGGTCAACCAAGATCAGTGGGAGAGGGACAAGAGCTACCTCTGGCACGAGGACCGCATCGTGGTACCTAGTGACAGAGTCCCAGGGCTGCTGAAGTGGACCAATGAGTCCAGCGGTCATGTTGGTGCTGACCTTACCCTGAGGCTATTCAAGCAGTGGTTCCACACTACGTTGACTGACGACCAACTGCGGAAAGCCCTCCAGCCCATCGTGGACAAGTGCCCGTGCAGGTCCTGCAAACCAGGGGATATCAGGGACAGAGGTCTCTACTCGACCCTGCCAATCCCTCACTGTGCTAACAGTGTTCTATACGTGGACTACACGGAGATGCCGAAGTTCGGGGGCTATGACTTCGCCCTCGTTGTAACCTGTGGGTTGACCAGGTATACCAGGGTGTTCCCATGTACCAAGCACATTACCGGGGAGGAAACTATCAAGATACTCCTGGGGGAGTGGTTTTGTGTCAATGGGGCGCCGAAGGAGATCAACTCCGATGAGGACGTACGAGTACGCTCAGATACCGGCTGGTACAAGAGGGTCCTGAGATCCCTCAATGTCCAGGTGTCTACGGGGATCGCCTACTCGCACACGAGCAACCCCCTATGTGAGCGACAGATTCCTGTCCTCAAGGAGAATGGAAGGATATGGTGCAAAACTGAACGCACCAGAGACTGGGTGAGACTACTCCCCGTCATATCATTGATGATGAACTCCCAAGAGAGTTCAGCTACTGTCTACTCGCCCCATGAGCTATTCCTAGGGCGCCCGGCGTGGTTCCTACATGCCCCCTATCCAGAGGACACCCATTCTTCTGTGGGTGAATGGGTCCAAGAGCAACAAGCGAAGGTGGACAAGACCAAGGCTATGCTCCAGAGAGTAAGAAGCGTCAGTGGAACAAGAAGAACAAGCACCGAGTACCGGCCAACTACCAAGAGGGGGACTGGGTGCTGGTGCACCACAGTCCACTACCCGCCTGGCCACGCTCCACCAGCGATGACCCATACTTCGGGGCCTACAAGATTCTATCAGTGGATGGACACCGTATCACCGTGCGGTGTTCTTCCCGTCTAGGGGGGACCCTGGTGTGCACTGCTCAACATCTGAAGCGCTGCTATGATCCTGAAGACCTCTGTGGGGAAGAATGGGAGCTTAACGACGAGGAGATCGCCGCCATAGACCTACACGGGGCTGCCAGCCCTATGGAAGTTGAAGGAGAACTCCCCGACATGAACGCCGAGGAGATGGCTAAGGAGGGCTTCTACCTGGTGAAGTCTGTCCTACGCCACCGCTATCGCCAGGGTTGGCGCTTCCTCACCCTCTTTGTTTTGTCGCGCGATCGCAGCAGAAGAATATACAAAATCACGAAAAAGACGCACAACCAGCAAAAATAAAGCGCAAAATCTATTTTTCCGACCTCAGCAACCCCCAGAAACATTTTACGCCGCTGTTTGGCGAGGTCAAAAAAATTTAGGACACTCACAGAAAAAGCAGAACAACAGAGTCGCGACGGCGACGAAGTTGAGCGTTGCATGCCCCAAAACACCTAGCAAAGTGCGTGCCCTAGGCGCTAGGGGCTTGTGCGCGCTCCAACAACAAAGAAGAAGATTAGAGGCGAGAGTAAGGCCAAAACGTTGCGTGCCCCAAATCACTTAGCAAAGTGCATGCAATAGGAGTAGGGGACTTGTGCGCGCCCCAACACCAACCAAAGAGTGAGAGGCATATACCGCCATGCATGCATTAAAACACGCTTACTCTTGGGCGTCGCAAAAAACAAAGAGTCCAAGACAAAGGGAATAAGTAGCGTGGGAGTCCCAAGGTGCAACGAGTAAGTACCTTGTACCGCCTTGCATACATTAAGACACGCTTACTCTTGGGCGTCGCAAAAAACAAAGAGTCCACAAACCGTGCCTCCCGCCCCCTAACACGCCGTATAGGTAAAGACAACCGCATCACGAGCGGCGCGTAAACACCGGAGAAATGGATAACTAACACGCCACACCCTCCGAATTGCACGCTACCTCTTCCTTTTTCCTTCTCCATGCACCTCCCCACCCACCTTTGAGCCCATTAAGACACGCTTACTCTTGGGCGTCGCAAAAAACAAAGAGTCCAAGACACAAAGAATAAGTAGCATAGCATGAATGCATTAAACGAACACGCCTACTCCTGGGCGTCGCAAAATACAAAGAGTCCGCAAACCAACGGTTAAGTAGCATACGCCGCCATGCAAGCATTAAGACACGCTTACTCTTGGGCGGCGCAAAAAACAAAGAGTCCAAGACGTGAAGAATAAGTGGCATAGCATGAATGCATTAAACACACACGCCTACTCTTGGGCGTCGCAAAATGCAACGAGTCCGCAAAGCAACGCGTAAATAACATACACTGCCATGCATGCATTAAGACACGCTTACTCTTGGGCGTCGCCAAAATCAAAGAGTCCAAAACGGGAAGAATAAATCAGACGCCATAGGGAGCAAAGTGTAAAGAACAATGTATCCGCAAAAACGAAGAGTCCGCAACGACGCGGCCACGGTATGGCACACGCGAGCACGCACCCACACCCACACCGCACACACCACGCAACACACCGAGCACGCGCACCGGTGAACAGGGGCCGGGAGGCCCAGGACACCGCACACGCAGCACCGCACACCGGACACCACACACACACCGCAACACACCGCGACACCGGAGAACACGAACCAAGTGTCCCAGGACACCACACGCACAACACAACACGCACCACACAGGCGCAAAAGGGCCAAACGGCACACGCAACACCACGCACAGGGCGTGCACACCGGTGAACACGAGCCGGGAGGCCCAGGACGCCGTACACACAACACCACACACAGAGCGTGCACACCGGTGAACGGGAGCCGGGAGGCCCAGGACGCCGTACACGCACCACCACACACAAAGCGTGCACACCGGTGAACAGGAGCCGGGAGGCCCAGGACACCGCACACGCACACAGAGCGTGCACACCGGTGAACAGGAGCCGGAAGGCCCAGGACACCGTACACGCAACACCACACGCAGGGCGTGCGCACCGGTGAACAGGAGCCGGGAGGCCCAGGACACCGTACACGCAGAGCGTGCACACCGGTGAACAGGAGCCGGGAGGCCCAGGACGCCGTACACGCAACACCACGCCGCCGTCCGGAGGGACGCGTGAGCACCCGGCGCCACCTGCCGGACGGGCTACCGGACCACCGGGCCCGCGCCACCCGGAGTGGTGAGTGCCCAGTTAACGCAA
The DNA here is from genome assembly GCA_964036045.1 of Eutreptiella sp. 'Long Island Sound 2002'. Taxonomy (NCBI): domain Eukaryota; phylum Euglenozoa; class Euglenophyceae; order Eutreptiales; family Eutreptiaceae; genus Eutreptiella; species Eutreptiella sp. 'Long Island Sound 2002'. Next base: position 130,601,374 of record OZ038378.1, on the reverse strand, counting down.
ACCACACGCCCAATGGTACCACACCCAACACCACCCGCAAGGACACACCAACACCACCACCAAGCACGCCCGACCGCCACCACACACCCACACAGAGCGTACACACCGGTGAACAGGAGCCGGGAGGCCCAGGACACCGTACGCACAACACCACACGCAGGGCGTGCGCACCGGAGAACAGGAGCCAGGGAGCCCAGGGCACCGTACACGCAACACCACACACAGGGCGTGCACACCGGTGAACAAGAGCCGGGAGGCCCAGGACGCCGTACACGCGACACCACACACAGAGCGTACACACCGGTAAACAGGAGCCAGGAGGCCCAGGACGCCGTACACGCAACACCACACGCAGAGCGTGCGCACCGGCGAACAGGAGCCGGGAGGCCCAGGACGCCGTACACGCAACACCACACACAGAGCGTGCACACCGGTGAACAGGAGCCGGGAGGCCCAGGACGCCGTACACGCAACGCCACACGCAGAGCGTGCACACCGGTGAACAGGAGCCGGGAGGCCCAGGACACCGTACACACAACACCACGCACAGAGCGTGCACACCGGTGAACAGGAGCCGGGAGGCCCAGGACACCGTACACGCGACACCGCACACAGGGCGTGCACACCGGTGAACAGGAGCCGGGAGGCCCAGGACGCCGTACACGCGACACCGCACGCAGGGCGTGCACACCGGTGAACAGGAGCCGGGAGGCCCAGGACACCGTACACACGACACCACACGCAGGGCGTGCACACCGGTGAACGGGAGCCGGGAGGCCCAGGACGCCGTACACGCAACGCCACACGCAGAGCGTGCGCACCGGTGAACAGGAGCCGGGAGGCCCAGGACACCGTACACGCGACACCACACGCAGGGCGTGCACACCGGTGAACGGGAGCCGGGAGGCCCAGGACGCCGTACACGCAACACCACACGCAGAGCGTGCACGCCGGTGAACAGGAGCCGGGAGGCCCAGGACGCCGTACACGCAACGCCACACGCAGAGCGTGCGCACCGGTGAACAGAGGCCGGGAGGCCCAGGACGCCGTACACGCGACACGAGACACAGGGCGTGCACACCGGTGAACAGGAGCCGGGAGGCCCAGGACGCCGTACACGCGACACCACACGCAAGGCGTGCACACCGGTGAACAGGAGCCGGGAGGCCCAGGACACCGTACACACGACACCACACGCAGGGCGTGCACACCGGTGAGCAGGAGCCGGGAGGCCCAGGACGCCGTACACGCAACGCCACACGCAGAGCGTGCGCACCGGTGAACAGGAGCCGGGAGGCCCAGGACGCCGTACACGCGACGCCACACGCAGGGCGTGCACACCAGTGAACAGGAGCCGGGAGGCCCAGGACGCCGTACACGCAACACCACACGCAGAGCGTGCACGCCGGTGAACAGGAGCCGGGAGGCCCAGGACGCCGTACACGCAACGCCACACGCAGAGCGTGCGCACCGGTGAACAGGGGCCGGGAGGCCCAGGACGCCGTACACGCGACACCACACGCAGGGCGTGCACACCGGTGAACAGGAGCCGGGAGGCCCAGGACGCCGTACACGCGACACCACACGCAGGGCGTGCACACCGGTGAACAGGAGCCGGGAGGCCCAGGACACCGTACACACGACACCACACACGGAGCGTGCACACCGGTGAACAGGAGCCAAGCAGCGCGGCACACCACACGAGCAACCCGCCCCCAAAACGAACCCAGCCCACGCCGCCCTGCAGGAAAGAAACACAATGTCAGACCGCCAAGACCAACCGACCGGCCAAGGCCAACCCAGCGGGTACGAAGAGGGTGGGCAGGCAGGGCAGGCCGGCGAAGAGGGACAGAGGGACAAGACGGGGAAAACGAGAAGAGGGGTCCGACCCCCCCCCCCCCCCAAACGTGCACACACCCCACTGCCGCGCGCCGGGCCACAGCCGGGCACCAACAGGGCCCGCCATGGAGCCAAACGGGCCCGCCAGAGAGAGGGTGTGTCCCCGCGCCTGCGCAGCAGCACGCCCGGGCAAGGAGCGCGCGCCACACACAGGCCAAGCAGGGCACACACGCAGCACCGCACGCCAGCACGCACCACGGCACAAAAACACGACACCACCACGGCAAACACCCACACCCGACGACGGGCGAGCCGCCAAGAACAAGTCCAAGCCCCGCAGTCCCCACAGCGCGACAGCCGCCGTCCGGATGGACGTGTGTGCGCCCGGCAGTGAACCCAGCCCCTGCCGGCTACGAACCAGCCGCCGTCCGGATGGACGTGTGTGCGCCCGGCAGTGAACCCAGCCCCTGCCGGCTACGAGACAGCCGCCATCCGGATGGACGTGTGTGCGCCCGGCAGTGAACCCACCCCCTGCCGGCTACGAAACAGCCGCCGTCCGGACGGACGTGTGTGCGCCCGGCAGTGAACCCAGCCCCTGCCGGCTACGAAACAGCCGCCGTCCGGAGGGACGTGTGTGCGCCCGGCAGTGAACCCAGCCCCTGCCGGCTACGGAGCAGCCGCCGTCCGGAGGGACGCGTGAGCACCCGGCGCCACCTGCCGGACGGGCTACCGGACCACCGGGCCCGCGCCAGCCGGAGGGGTGAGTGCTCAGTTATCGCAAACCACACGCCCAATGGTACCACACCCAACACCGCCCACAAGGACACACCATCACCACCACCAAGCACGCCCACCCGCCACCACACACAGAGCCACCCGCCGACACCACAACCACCAAGCAGTCCAGCCACAACCACCACCACCACCCGCCACCGGCCGCCCACAACATCACCAACAACACCCTCCCCCCCGGCAGCACTCGCGACGCCGGCGCCAAGCACACCACCATCCGCCCCGCACCACACCTGCCACACCCCTACACTTCACACCAGCCACACCGGAAACCGCCAACACCACCGTCCCACCCTTACCACCTGCAGCACCGTCACCATCGACGCCGCTAGCGGCACCACCATCAAGCCCGACTGCACCACGCGAACGACACGCCCAAAACCAGCACCCAACCCCAAACACCCACACCGACACCACCCACGCCGACCAGACCCCACAACACCCACGCAACGCACACACCAGCCACGCTCCACCAGACAACACAAACCACCACACGCACTGCAACAGCGCACCCGACGCCCGCAGACCCCCCGCAGCCCGCGCCACGTACACACCAACACGCACACCCGCACCCGGCCACGCCCACCAAGCGCCCGGCGCACCGACCACCACACGCACAGGCAACCGCCCAACGCCGGCACCGACTCCGCGGGCAGACAGGCAGACAAACCACCCCGTCGGCATCACCAACAGCACCAACGCCCAAGCCACCACCTGCAGCACCAACGCCACCATCGCCCGTTGCACCAACGGCAAACCCCCCTCCGGCCCCCCACCACCCGTGCCCAATGCGTCACCTACGGCACACACCGGCCTCACCGTCACCCAGTGCATCGCCTACGTCACCCTCACCATCGGCACCACCGACGACACCACCGCCCACAGCACCCCCGGCAACACCCTACGTAGGGACAGTACCAGCGGCGCCACCAGCCGGCACACCACCTGCAGCACCCACATCAACATCGCCACCACCCGTGACATCACCCACAGCGCCCTCACCATCGACGTCGCCGGCAGCACCCTCACCGCCGGCACCACCAGTCGTGCCACCACCCACTGCACCACTTACAGCGACCACCGGAGCCGCAGGCCCCCCCAGCGCCCGCCCCGTCACCTATGACACCAACAACGTCACCAACCCCGTCGCCGCCCGGCGCGTCACCCGAAGCACCCACGTCAACAACACAGACCCGTTCCGGCGCCTACAGCACCCCCCCGTAGGCGTCACCAGCATCATCTCCACCCATTGCATCGCCCACGGTGCCCCAGCCAAACCCACTGCGCCTTCGGCGCACACATACCCGACACCCACACAAACCAACCACGCCCACACTGCCCACCACCCCATCAGCCCACGCCACGAACACACCCACACGCACGCCCACGCCCGGCCACGCCACCCGGACACTAACCAGGAGCCACAGCCACCCACCCTGGCGGTCTGGGAACCGGGAGCCGACACCGGCACACACCCACACCCACGCACAGCACCCGAGCCACCCCCCCCTCCAAAAAAAAAAAACAAAGCCAAACAAGCCAGCGAAAAGAGAGGAGTAAGGGACAGGCAGAGGAAGGGGCCACGGGGGGAACAGAGGGCAAACACGCAAGCCCACACACGCGCCCCCCCCCCCCAGCCAGCCCAACCCCGCATGTCCCGCACCCTCCCAGGAACCGCAAAGCCCAAGACCACCCCCCAGGCACCACCACAACAGACCACCAAGAGGAGCCGCCGAGGACGACACACGACACACCGCCGCCAAACACACGGTCGACACCGACACAAGCCCCACCCCCACAACCCGCCGCACCCACTGCTGCGGCGCCCCAACACACAATGGTGCCCCCATGGATGCGGTACACCCCAAAAACCCCCTTCAGCCGGCCGACCAGAGGCCACCACGGGACGCACCAAGGGGACGCCGCGGAATACCCACCCACAGTGCGGCCCCGACACCCGCTACCCGCCGGCATCCTACCACGGGCCCACCCCACACCCGAGCACATAGCCCCCCTCCCACCGTGGAAACGATACACCCCAACCACACACCGCCACTCACCACCCGCGGGCACCGCACCGGGGCCGCAACACGCCCAAGCAGCCGCGACCCACCGACCCGCGGACCCCGCAAACGCAATACCCCACACCAACGGGCCCACCCAACAGCGGGCCGGCACCCCCAAGCACCACACGACCACACCCCCCTGGTTGCGACACTCCAGTCCCGCACACCCCGCCCCAGGGGACCCCAGGCCCTACGCCACACCGACCTCGCACAGGCCACGTACTGAAACACACCAGGAGAACGATCAAGAGACCACGCGGGGCTGCCCCACACCACCAGAGGACAAACCACAGGCGACAGTCCACCCCACCAGACCTGGACACGGTGCCCCCCCCCCCCAACGGGAAGGCCACCACACAGCACAACACCACCATACCGCACCGCACCCCCCTCCCCCACCCGGGGGCACGGGACACCACAGCCCACCAACACAGGAACGAAGCCACGCCCCACCGACTCCGCACCCCACCCCACCGGCACCACCCCTGGAAACCCCGCACACCTCGCGCCAGCTCAACACCCACCACCGGCCACAACCCGAACCGCACACAGGGGCAACACCACCGGCCAGGACAGCCACCAGCGGGCAGCCACACACCACAGCCACGCCAAACGGCGCGCCTCCCCCTGCGCACGACCCCGCACCGGCCGCCGCACGTGCCCCGAACACCAGCATCACACGCCCACCGTGCCATGAAGCAGCACCCCAGCACGTGAACACGCAAGATGACCCCATGGCCCTGGACATCGACAGCCTGCTAGAACTGGAACTCCAACACACGGAGGACACGGAGCATCATATGGACCTCACCCCGCCGGAGCTCGAGCCCACAGCAAGCAGCCCCGCAGACCCCAACCCGCAAAATGCCCCCCCGCGGCCCCCCCCCCGCGAGAGGGCGCCCTGGACGCACCTGTCCAACGCCCTGCGGCGCCACCACCCCACCCACGAAGCCAGCAACGGGCCCGCCGAGTACCGGGCGTCACTCGAGCGCGACCTGCCCGACGTCACGGGGCCGGGACTCCACGGGTACACCACCGCCCCCCCCCCTCCAGGCACCCCCACACAAGAATGGGAGGACGAGTACGCCGTCGACGTCACCGACATGACGGCGTACATGGAAAGCGTGGAGGACCCGGAGCAAGACACCGTGCTCAGCCTCCTCGCCTACCACAGCTGGGGATGGGGCCACCCGGTCACCCTCCACCGACCGCAGGACGGGCCCCACCAGTGGTCCCCAGAGCAAACGGCGAAGTGGGACATCGTCCTCCAACTCACCCCCGAGGGCTTCTACACCCTCACGCACAGCGGATTACCCGACGCCGCACCCAATGCACAGGCGCTGCCGCTGGCCCAGCCCCAGGAGGACGACGCAGACGCACCCCCACCGGAGGAATGTAATTGGGACCCCCCCACGGCCACCACCGAACGCATGCCGCACCGGCTCACCAAACGTCACCTCCCCCACGACTACCATGCCACCAACGACTCGCGCGGACGCCGCACGCTGCCCCTGCAGTGGGCATCACCCGAAGGCACCTTCACGTGGGGGGAAATCCTCCCCGGCGCCGTGGCGCTCACGTACCTGTGGCTCCGGGACGCGGAGACGCACGCGCAGCCCCCCGGCACACACCTCCTCCTCACCCTGGAGGGAGAGGCCGCCGTCGAAAACGTGCACACAGCGGAAGGAGAGGACTACGTGACGGCGAACGCGGACACCGCAGTATGGCTACACGCTCACGAGCACACCACACCCCCCACCGTAGTACCGGGGTCACACCCCTGGCACGTGGTCATCGTGCGACTACCCACAGGAGCAGACACAGGAAGCGCCCAACAGGGATGGGCGGACAGGTGGGCACACGTGTGCGCCTCCCTGCACGAAGGGCTGCACAGACCCTCCCTCACCAGCCACACCCTCGAACCGGCCCCCACCACGGCCGAATCCCACACCGGGGCGGCCCCCCCCACCGGAGTCTGGGCCTACACGCGCACCCTCCACCGCGAGGCAGCGGAAGCCCTCAAGACCGCCATCTCCAACCACCAGGGCCTCGTACACACCCCCCAAAGATAACACACAAAAGGGCTACACCCTATGGTGGCACCACCCCGCACCAGAAGGGGGCCTGCAACCACCGGCAGACCAGCCTGGCATCGGCCCAGACCTCACGGCGATCGCCCGCGCCGTCGCCGCCATGGCCCAGCAAGTTGGGGCGCCACCCCAATGGGCACCGTCCATCATCAAGGAAACGGCGGCACGCCACAACCCAGCTTTCGCACACTTCCGGGGACGCCCCATTCATCCCACCCTACCAGACCTCGACCTCCCCGCCCACGATGCGTGGGCAGTCCACATCCTCGTGCCCCACGACACCGCCCCCAAACTAGGGGACGCGACGGCACGCATCACCAAACAACTCCCCAATACCGCACTCCACTACGACATACCAACGCCCAACGTCATCGTCACCCACAACACGGGTCGCGACCACTACTACCTCCAGGACACGCATGAGCGCTCCCCCATCACCGTATACACCTTCACCACCTACCCTGGCCTCCAGCCACCGCAACACCACCCACGCCCGGCATGGAAGCACCCCCTACACGTCGCTCCGACCCCACGCAAAAGGCCCACCCACCACGCGCCCCCTCCCGCCGACAGCACCGCCCTCCACACCGCCCGCAGACGGGCCGCAGCACAACACCAAAGCCACCTGCTCCCACGCATTAACGCTGGGCCCGGCACCATCACCGAGGCCACCCACAAAAGCACCTTGAACCTACTGGCTCGCAAGCTACGCCCCAAAATGGCACTGGAGGACACGCTCTGGATATACTATGGCGAAGGCCGCACGGCACGGGTGGCGGACCTCCGCAACATCATCCCCCGCCACATCCAGCGAGCGGTAGGGCCCTTCACCGTGTACGCGGTACCGCACCCCATAACAGCCCCATGCACCCACTGCAACCCTCGGTGCGCGCTACCATGCGCAGGCGCTCTGCAGCAACCCCTGCCCACCCCTACTTACAGGGGGGGCATATTCCTCGGCACGGTGCCCGGAGACCCACACCCCTACCTCCTGCCCGCAGCGGACCGCCACCACGCCATACCACTACACCTTGTCGAGCACCTGGCGGTGGGACCATCCCCCTTCCAGAAGCGCCCCCCCCACACCCCATCCGACGGACGCCCGCCAGATGAGCCGACACACGCCACACCTGGACCCAAACGCGCCATCGCACTCCTCACCCTAAAGGCGGAAGCCGCCATCCCCCGAGACCTGGAGGGGGAAAACCACCTCATGGTGGAAGGGCTGACGGAACACGTCCTGATCGCAGCCATGTACGCCACGGCGTCCGCATCCCGCCTCTGGGAGGACCGCCCCTCCCCACCTCTAGCCCAAGCAGCGCAGGACGCCCCCGACACGGGCCCCACCGCCGAGGACATCCACCAAATCCTCAACATGCGAGCACCCCCGAAGACCCACCCTGCTGTCCGCCCCATCCAGCTCGTCAGCTGGGACGCCGTGGACGCCCCCCCGGCCACCACGGAGGTCCACATCCTCAAACACCGGGACACCTGGTGGACGGTGGAATGGGACGACCACGGCAAGGTCAGACGGGCAACGGCACACGCCCCCGACGGCGAAGTCCCGCCCCCACCACGCAGAGGAGACCGCTTGCGACTCGCCGCACGCATCCCCCACGCCCCAGAGGCAGCCTGGGAAGCGCTGCACTACGCCCTCTACTGGGCGCAGGGGGCGCCAGAAGGCCCCCTCCCCCCGGAACGCACCCCAGCGTGGACACGCCACGCCACCCGCTACACGGCCCACATGCGCCGCCACGGGGCAGGCACCGGGCACCGGCTCCTCACCTGGCCCACGGACCTGCCCGACGCCCTGCAGGAGGCCGAGGAAGTGCTTGGCCTCATGACCAAGCAAGTGTTCCAACTGGCGGACCCCGTCCCCACGTCCAAGCCCGACGTCCCAGCCGCCCGCGAACACCCCGTGTTTGCACCGGGCCACGCACCCGTACAGCGGCCCCAGGGCGCACCTCCCCAACGGGGACAACCCGCTGCCCGGCGCCGCCAAGGTGCGCAGAAGCGCAAGGCCCCCACACAGGCCAAACCCGCGCCAAAGCCAAGGGCCAAGCCGAAGAGCTGGACCAAAGAGGAAGCCGCTGCCCTGTATCCCGAATACGCCATCAACACCCGGGTGCAGCTGCCCTTCGAGTACCCCACGGCCGCGGGCCCCTCCAAGTGGATATGGGCCGCAGGGGAGGTCAAGCACCGGTACCGCGTCACCGGGGACCACCAGGGGTTCAAGATCCACGTCAAGTGGGACCCGGCCACCCCCAACGACAAGAAGCTGGGGCGCACCATCGAACTCTGGCGAGACCAAGCCGGTCGTGAGATGGTCCCCATGCAGCTGTGCACCCCCGACACGGAGCACCTCACCGGCACCGAGTACACGGGCGAAGTCCACAATGCATGGGCCCTACCCCAGCCCCAGAAGCGGAACCGCAGGGCACCCGCAGCTCAGGGCGTCATCGACCTCCTCAACGCCTGACGGGGCCAGGGCCGGACACGGCCCGCCCCCCCAACTACCGGTCCCCAGAAACCGGCGCCTGCAGAAGCCCACGCCCGCATCAACATCCTCAACGAGCCCGCGGTCACCTACGACCCCACCAAGGCCGCCACACTGCAAGCCATGCCCGGGCCGCACCCCCAAGGCGCAGACCTCCTGGGGTTCCTGGAGCAAGCCCTCCGCAAAGCGGACCAACCCGAACCAGCACCGATCCTGGACCCAGAGGGGAACAAATATCACGCCCACTGGGAACGGGGGGTACCCCTCTACCACAAGACATCGGTCACGGTACATGCCCACCCCGACCTCGGAGTGGATGGTCGACTCGGGGCGTACGAGTGCGTGGGGCCCGGATGGCAGCTAAACGCGCTGCTCACGCACGTCCCGTTCGGGGAGGAGACCAAGGACTTCCTGGACACCCTGAGCCTGGCGTACCGCCGACTCTCCCTCCTGGCACCCACCATCATCATAGGCGACCTAAACGCCGCTCCCACCGACGACGACCGCACCGGCCCACCCACAGCCACCGACATAGCTGTCCGGGACGCCATGCACCAACTGGGCCTCACCGACCTCACGGCAGGGCTCACCGGCACACCCTCCCATTACCCCCACCAAGCCGGCACCCACCCATCCCGCATCGACACGTGCTACGGGGACCCAACCACGGTGCGCGTCCACGAAGCAGCCTACGGGGACCTCCCGCCCACAGGCACGGGCCACCGGCCCCTCTACATCGACCTCATCATCCCCAACCTACCCCCACCCGCGGCCACCCTGCCAGACGACACCCTCCCACCCACACTGCAGTTCCCGGCCGAGGACGACCACGGCGCCTGGCACAGGTATAACAGGGCCCTACACGCCATCCTACGCCGCCCGGGTGCACCGACACTCACCACCGCCATGCGCCGGGCGGCACAAGCATGCGGCATGGAGCGTGACACCAACCACACGGGAGCACCACCAGACCTCACCCTCCAGCAGCTCGTCCATGACATCTGGACCACGAAAGGGGAACTCGCCACCCTGCTACGCCCCAGCACACCGGAGGCACGAGACCGGGACGCCCACCTCCGTGCGCTCCTCACCACCCGCCGCCACCAACTCCAGGAATGGCACGCCCACCGCATAGCGGCAGCAGCCCAGGAACGCGAAAGATACGGCAGAAACGACACGCCGTACAAGTCCCTACGGTACGTCAGCCGCATCCTGGAGGACACGGGGCGCCGTACCATCCACGCGGCCCGCACCCCCGAAGGAGGCCTCACCAATGACCCCGACGCCGTCCTCCAGGCAGTCCTGGACAGCTTCCAGGCACAACACGGGGACGCCCTCCCCGAGCTCGACCCCCACACCAGAAACACCATCCGCGAGCATGTGCCCAGAGTCTTCAACCGGGAACAGCGGCGCGCCATCAAACACGACCCCTTCAGCATCTCAGAACTGCAGCGCGCCCTAGACCGCCTGAAGAAGGGGGTCGTGCCCGGAGTCGACGGTTTGCCGGCCGAAGCGTACCAACGTCTCACCCTGCCCATCAAACGCCGCCTGGCAGCCCGCCTGTGGGACATCGTCACGGGCGCCACGCCCATCCCCCCTGAGTGGGCCAACCTGGTCCACCCCCTCTACAAAAAGGGGGACTGGGCGCAGCCGGGGAACTGGCGGCCCATAGTATGCGCCACCACCGAGGTCAAGCTGGTGTGGACGCTCATCCTAGGCCGCATCGCGCCAGCGGTCTTCGCCCACGTGCCCGCCAGCATGTGGGGGGCCATGGCCGGCAGGTCCCCCCACGAGGCCATCTTCCTCCAGGACACCGCACTGGACATGAACCCCTACGAGATGATCATCGCCTCCCTCGATGTCCAAGGCGCGTTCCCCCACGCCCCACACCGGCTCCTCACGGAGGTATGGGATGCCATGGGCCTCCCATTCCTATCCTTCATGACCGGGTACATCCAAACCCGACTCTACGCCGTCATCACGGCCGCGGGCCTCACCCCCTGGACCGGCACAGACAGCGGGGTCCCCCAGGGAGGCGCCGAAGGCCCCTTCCTCTACCTCCTCGTCACCCTGCCACTGGCATTCGAGCTAGCACGGGTATACCCGGGGTACGCCCCATACCCGCTACGCTCCCCCCTCATCAACTTCGCAGATGACAACCTCCTCACTACGGCCACCCGCCACCGCGACCCTGAGAACGCAGGGCTACCAACGACCACCGAACAAGCGTCCGCCATTCTCCAACTCACCACAACCTACCTGGACGCCCACCAGCTCCTAGTGCACCCCCGCAAATCGGTCGGGCTGGCCGACGCCAAGACCCCCACCCCCCACATCCGGAAAGGCGAACCCCTACACCTGGAAGACACCACAGTCCACCTGGGAGTCACACAGGCCACGCAGCACCACCACATCACACTCCCAAGCAAGCTAGAAGAGCGCCTCGCCCGGCTAACCCAAATTGCCAGGGGGGACCTCCTGTCTACGCAGGGCCTGGCGTACTTCATGGAAGCAGTGCTCAACGCGGCCATCGGGTACCAAGCCCTGCACCTCCCGCGCCCCCAAGACGCACTACGCCACGCTCGACAGCAAGTGACGAAGGCATGGGCGCAACACGGAGGCTGGCCCACGTCTTTCCCCAAGGAGGCCATGATGGCCCACTGGCGCTACTACGGAGACAATACGGGCGCCCTGGTCGACATGGCCTATGCGTAACACGCAGCACACCTCCTACACAGGGTAACACACAACCACCAACCAGAAGTTCGCGAGGCGGCGGCCATACGCATAAAAGAAGCGCAAATGGCCCGCAACACCTGCCCCCGGTGGATACTGGCACAACACGGCGTCTCCACCCCCGTGGGCACTGGCATCTGGGCCCAGCTACAACTCCTCCTACCGCACCACACACACGCCATCCTGACAAACCACCACTGCGATCAACAGGGGCCACTCGTGGCCACACACACCGACATCCACCGACGCCCGGCAGGCGAGGTGGACACCCTGCGCCTCGTAGGGGCCACCATCACCATAGTGTATATCACCCCAACACAGATGCAGATCATGGCCCAATGCGACGCCCACCACGCCCCGTTCCTTTCCGACCCACAATGGCCGGCACGCCACGTCTTCCAAGCGTACCTCCGCGCACGTGCTACGAAGGCAGGGCGCGACATGCCGGGGCCCAAGGACATCGACACGGCGTACACAGCCTTCCAGCGCCAGCACCCCCGGCCCCGCCTGAGCGAACACGAGACCCCCAACGACGGCGGCACGACGCAGGGGGAGCCCACCCCGTCAGCCGAAGGCTGGACACCACCCACCATCCTGCTACTAGCACCAAACGGCCACAAACATGTTATCCGCACCGTCCAGCGACACCATGCCCCCTGGTCCATCCCCAAACACAATGCACCGGAGACCGATGTACCACCAGTCAGACACAGTGACCAGGGCATACCACGCACGTGCTGGCACTGCGGCCCGGCAGCCCTCGACACTCCGTGGCCCCTGCTGCACCTCATCTCCACCCACTACCACACCCCCACCGCCGCCGCCACCGCCGACCAGCAGGCATGGCTCTCCCCCTGGTTTCACACGGTACCCCCAGACCACCCGGCGCACGTAGCCTGGACCCGAACACCCACGGCGACATGGACGTTCACCAACGAGCGGGCAGACCCGGACAGCGTAGCCATGGAGTACGACCGCTGCGACCCACACCGCGCAGGACCTCAGGAGGCACCCATGCGCCCCCTACAGCACAAATGCCCCACCCTCCGCGGCGACAAAGACGACAAGGAGCGGCGACAGACCATCACGTGCCAGACCTTCCACCCCAATACGGGATACCTCTTCCACCTGATGTACGCGTATATCACCCAGGGACGCCCAGACAGGGGCCTCCTCCGCCTCACCCCACGAGCCCAGGCCATCATCACCCAGGGAATAGGCGTCTATGCAGCGCCACTACTGCAACCCACGCAAATCACCGCCAGAACCACCCAGGGGAACCCCATCTACGTCTATCACCCCACAGCAATCGCCCGCCTACCCATACCCAGCGACACCGACATCATCTACTTCACTGACGCATCCGGCACCCAGCAACGCACCCCCACGGTCGGTTGCGCCTCCGTGCGCATCACCCGGCACGCGGACGGCCTCCACGTGGAACACCACACCGGGACCACCATCTTTGGGGCGTCCTCCCACGGCGAACTGCGCACCATGGCAGACGCCGTCACCGCCACACCGCCACCCACGACGGTCCGGCCCCGCAACATCTGGGTAGTCGTGGACGCCACGGTCGACATCCACCTCACCAGGCGCCTTGCGGACCTGCCCCTCCACAAAGCACTCGATTCCGGCCTCACCACACAAGCGTTGGGACTATGGATGGCCTTCAAGGGCATGCACCCCCAGGACGCCCTACACATCGTCAAGCAGGAGTCGCACCGCTACGCATACGGCAATGGACGCGCAGACACGCAGGCCAAACACCAGAACACCAACCACACCCCAGGGCTCGAACGCGTGCGACTCGACACCCCACACCACAGCCACCTGCAGCACCTGCCCCCGATACCCCTGGCCGCACAGCCCCCCCAATGGATGCCCGAGGACACGCCGTACACGGATCGAGACAAGCAGTACCACTACCCCACACCCATCCAGCAACTCGCCACCACACTGGGCCACCCAGCAAACACCGAACTCCTCCGACGCCTCGAAAACTCCGTCCACACCCCCCTCTACTACTCCGCCCTGCGCCCGGATAGCCTCCCAGCACACCTACAAAAGCCCCGACTTCAACTCGCCCTCGAACAACTTCCCCTCCTCACCCGATACCACCGATGGTATACGCGCCGCTCGATCCACGTCCCCGCAGGACACACCAAATGCATCTGCAGCCACGCGGAAGAAGAAACATGGGACCACTTCAAGGCGTGCCCCCTGTACAGGGGACTGGACACCCTCACAGACTGGAACCCAACCCACACCATCGCACAGCACGCCGGATGGCTGGCGCAGTCCCCAGCGACCCAGCAACTCACCACCGTCCTCAAGCAGACGGAGGTGCTCGAGGCAGTCCGCAGGGGACTCGTCCCCAGCGCCGTCTACACCTTACTACGCACCCACGCGGAGGACCCCCAGGCCACGGCGGCACACATGCAGCGGACGGCCGTTGCCAAGACGGCGGAGCAGCTCACATACCGCACCCACAGATACCTGCAGCATGCGGCAACCCTGCCCCCAACAGACCAAGCCCACCTCCTCAAACTCCTGTTCTACCAACCATGAGAACCTACCCCGTGACATACCAACACCGAACCCCCACCACGTCTACACACCGTCCACCGAGCACAGCACTGGCACAGCACACACGGGCGCCACAGGCACCGCACACGCTCCCACCAGCATGCGCGCGCCACCAGCCCCCATCCCCCCACGCCGCCGTCCGTCCACAGGTACCACCAACCACCAGCCACCGCATGTCCCCTCTGCGTTCGCCAGCGGCTACCACAGACAGCCCTGCCCTGCAACCCAGACCACTGGGTCTGCCTGGGAGCCGCGCACCGCCTCACCCACTGCCCCCACTGCGGGGACCTCAACCCCCGCCACCGCGAACGGGCCGCGGCCCCAGCCGCACCCCCCCCCGCCAGCCACCCCAGCTTCTTCGGGTACCTCACCGACACTCTCCGGGGCCCAACTGGGAGGGTACTACGTGGCGGACGCGGCGGACCACGCATGGGCCATAGCCGTGGCCGCGGGCAACACACCCCTGCCCCCCCACAGCCCACCCCTACGCCACAGCGGAGGCGGCTTGAACGTGGCGGCCCGCCACATCCTCCTCGCCCTATACCTCCACCACCGAGACCTACACCTCCCAGACCCACAACTCCCGGCCCCCCAAGCAGCAGCCCTGACGCCGGAAGCGTGGGCCGACACGGCACCAGAGGAGATAGCAGCCTACCTCCGAGCCACGTGCCGCCGGTTCGCAAACGCCCTCGGCCGACGGAAGGGAACACCTTACCCCCTCAGCGCACTCCTCTACCCGGCACACCACCCCCACCCCGCACAACAGACGCCCCCGGAGGGCTGGGCGTCTTTCCGGGACGCCCACCTGGCCGCCCCCGACGAGGCCACCGCCACGGGGATGAGCCTCACGGACCAGGAGGCCTACGTCAGAGGCCTCAAGACGAGCCTCCAAGAGGCACACCGCTGGCGCGCCCGCTCCCCGTCGCCCCCACGGGGACAGGGGGGTTCACCCGCCCCCGACACCCACCAGGCCAAGAAGACCAAGGGGCACCGGCACCAGGGGGCCCGCCAACGCGCCCGCCAGCAGGGCGCGACGCCCCGACCAAGGCCCGGGTCCATCCACACCGCACCGCCCCACGCCCAGACCCCCGGGGCACACCAACAACACCACCACCACCAACGCCCACCACCACCACCGTACCGCAGCACCCAAACCCTGCAGCCCAGTCAGCCACCACCGCCCACACACGTCCACACCATGCCAGGACCACCGTACGCGCAGAGCCAGGGGACATGGCACCACCAACACCACCACCGCGCCCCCGTCCCTCCCAACCCCTACCCCCTAATGCCCCCAAGCTACAGCGGCCCCCACCAGCTACATCCCCACCACGCCCCAGCACAACCAGGCCCCGCGAACCACCCACCCCACATAGCGCACATCACCGCACCACACCATCACGTGTACCACCACCACCAGCCCCTGCCACCACACCCACCAACGCCGGGGTACCACACACAACCGACACACCCCCCACACCACCACCACGCGGTCCAGCACCACCCGCCGCCCCCGCTACACGGGCCCACGACATACGAGCCACGGTACACCCCCATGGACCCGCGAGGAGCCGCGCACGCACACCGGCAACACCAGGACCGAGTAGGGGCGCCCCACCACCACCAACAGCCCCCCCACCCACACCCCATACCAGCGAGCACCATCCACCAGCAGCCACCCATCACATACGGACCACAGCCCCACCCGGGGGCTCATGCGGTCGCCTCCCACCCGCACCCCGGCACCGCAACCAGTCAAGAACCGCAAGGGCCACACGGCGCACACACGCAACACCCACACGACCCACAGGGACGCCCGGACCCCCAGCCGGCACAACACCCACCCCCGCCCCCCCCACCCCACCACCACCAGCAGCCCCCCCACCCACACCCCATACCAGCGAGCACCATCCACCAGCAGCCACCCATTACATACGGACCACAGCCCCACCCGGACGCTCATGCGGCCGCCTCCCACCCACACCCCGGCACCACAACCAGTCAAGAACCGCAAGGGCCACACGGCGCACACACGCAACACCCACACGACCCACAGGGACGCCCAGACCCCCAGCCAGCACAACACCCGGCCCCGCCCCCCCCACCACCAACAGCGCCACCCCCACACCACCCCCCCCCCGCCCCCCCCCCGAGACCAGGCCACGGACACAACACGCGGCAGCCAGCACCAGCCAATCGATGTCGATACCCCCGCCGACACATGCCACCGCGAATCCCCCCTCCCGCGACCGCCACAAGAGACCCCATCACCGGACCCCACGCGCGACAACGATGACCACCCCCCCCAACCCACACCACCCCCCACCATCACACCCCGCACCACCAGTCGCCGCACCGGCCGAACCCTACGCCCTGCACAACCCCGCAGCGGTACGGCAGCACCTCCGGGGAGTCGGGGAACAGGACGTCGTGCTGTACCTCCGCACCTCCGGCACCAGCACCCCCATCCGGGCGGCCACCCTGGTCCAGGCGGCCACCCTGGGGGAAGGCGTCAGAGACTTCCTCTTCGACGCCTTCCTCCACGTCGCCCGACACGAGCGCCCCCCACGCGCCACCCCAGACGGCGAGAGCCCGCCCCCCACGGGGAGCCGGATCTGGGTACCCCCCATCGACTGGGGGCGACACCTGGTCGGACACCCCGTGCCGGAGCGGGACAGCACCCAGGGCCGCACCCGCTACCGCGAGCCCAACATGGCCCGACCCCCACCCGACGCCACCCCCGACAGCACCAAAGAGTGGGAGCGGGAAACATGGGTGGCCCGGATGGCCTCCCTAAGCAACTTCCGGCACCATGTCCCGGGGGACATCCCCACCCCCGACGAGCAGCAGCCAGCCCCCTCCACGTACATGACCCTCATGTACAATCTGCACTACACCCTCTCCACCACCACCTACGACGCACCCACAGACCACTGGGTGGTACACGGCACCGACTCCCTCCTCCCCGCCGACTACACCCCCCCCACACACAACCCAGGCCCCGACACGTACGCCAGGGGAGACCACCCGGACGACCCCCACATCTGGGGCACGTGGGAACCCTAATCCCTGGACGCGCTGCTCTCCATCCGCAGCGGCTACCAGGGCCTTGGTAGGGCGATGTATTGCCTCGCCAAGTGGACCCAACGGACCTGGGGGATCCCCGCGGACCGATGGGTGTGGGTGGTCACGCTGCGCCCCCAGCAGATGGAAGCCCCCCCAAACCGCGGGGGACCCACCCCCCCACGCCCCACCACCCCACAACTATGCCCGTACATGGTGGCAGCCCGCCTCATGGCGCTCCTATGGCCCGGCCCCCAGACCCCCACCCAAAACTACCCCCACCTCACAGAGGAGGACATGCCCGGCATCCAGCGATGCTTCTTCGAGACCCTCGACTACCTCCAGCAGACACACCCCCGCGTCCTGGAGCAGATATGGCCACCCCCCGGGTAACCCACGTGCCCGCACAGCCGAGACAACACCGCCACGCCAGCACCAGCACGCACGGATCACCAGGGAAAACGCGCGCGCACGCCCGATGCCCGAACCTGCACCCGCGTTCTCGCTACTTACAGGACCCAGCATCATACGCCCGCCCCCGAGGCCCGGGACCCTCCGCCGTCTCCCGCGGCCCTCTCCTCCGCCTCCGACTCCACAACCTCCACCACCACGACCACCTCATCCACCACCACCACCACCACGTCCTCATCCAGCACTCCACCCCCCAGGGCCGCGGGGGACACCTCCCAAACGGGCCTCCAAACCCGCCCCCACCGCGAGCAGCCCCACCGCCGCCAAAGCCCACGCCCCGGCGAAGCCCATGCCCACGACCCAGCCGAAGCCCAAGGCCGCCGCCAAACGGCGGCCCGCAGCCAAGCCCAAGCCCAAGCCCAAATCCGGCGCCACGACGGCAGCTCGGGCCCGGCCCCCCCAGGATGTCCTCTACGACATCCGGCCCCAGCCGTCCCAGGCCCGAAGGCAGCAGCGCCCAGCGCGGCGCCCCCCCACCGTCACCGACGCCACCGCCACCACCTTCATGGCGGAGCGCGCCGCGGCCGAAGCGCGACGCGCCTCGTCCCACCACCTCCCAAAGCCCGCACCCCAGGCCCACGGACCGCTCCAGGGTCCACCAGCAGCGCCCCCGCCCCCCTACCGGCCCCCGATGACAGCCCACATGCAACGCATGCCCCACTACCGCCGCCGCCGCGAATCCCCGCCCAACCCCGAGGCGGAGACCGTACGCGCACACCCGCGGGTCCACATCCGCGTACACCCCCACTCCCCACGCACCCCCACGGAACAGGACTACGAGGAATCCCCCAGGCCCGCCACCGCCGCCGGCCCCCACGACCCCATCACACCCACCCACGCCCACTCCTCCGCCCAAGACCGCAGGCCCGCCCAGGAACAGTGGTGGCAGCGCTGGACCCACACGCAGCTCTGGGAGCTGCGGAAGTGGGCCCGGGGGAAAGCCCTCCCTCGAGGGCCTGGTCCATCGGCCCCGCAAGGGGTCGGTGGAGAACTGCCGCCTCCGGCCCGCGGGGGGGTGGATGCCGCAGGCCGCATGGGAAGCCATGCTGGCCGATGCGCTCCACCCCCTCGGAGTCCACCCCCACAACCTCCCCGCGCCCCAGGACCACCCGTACGTCCTCAGGCGCCTGCGGGAGACCCTCCAGGAAGCGCGGCGAGACGGCATCCGCCTGTGGGACATCACCCAAAGCCCAGCCCCGCACGCACACACCCCCTCACCACCCCACAAGCGTCGGCGCACCGACACCGGCGACACCCACAACACCCCAGGAGCCCTGCGCGCCACACAACACGACGCGCCTGACCCCCCGGCCAGCGGCGCCGCCATCTAACCCCGTTATCCAGCACAGCACCACCACGGGGCGCCACGCCAGGCCCCGCCCAGAAGTCACCAAACAAACCAGACGCCGAAGGAAGCCAACGCACACGACAACGAGCACCACTCCGCCCAAAGGCGTCGAACCCGGGCCCGATACCGTGGGCTCCTCTCCACCCTCAGCACGACACACACGTCACTGACGTCACTCCTCCGCCGTGCCCCCTCCCACGCCACCGCCCCGCCCCCCCCCCCTCCCGCCGCACGTCCCCACGCCGCCCAGCACCCAGCCCCACACACTGCGCCACAGCATCGCCCTAGTCCGGCTCCTCCAGCATCGCGGCACTTGGCACCTCACAGTAGACCGCCGTCCTGTGGTCCCGCTCCCCCCAGCACCACTCCCGGGGCCGCACCCGACCCACGCCGTGTTCGCCCCCACGTCGCGGGCCGCGGACATCCTCCCGCTCCCCGCCACCACCCCTCCCGGGCATCGCATACTACTTGCCGCCAACCCCTCGGTCCTCAGTGAGGTCCCCATCGGGCACGCTGACGCCCTGCACGTGCGCCCGCTGCAGCCCAACCTGCACGCTGCGTACGCCCCCGGCACGCCCGTCGACCCCTCCGTGTGGGACTCCCAGTGAGGCGACCGGCCAACGGCCGGCCCGCACGCACCACCCCGCACCGGCCTCGGGCGCACGACTCCGTGGACGCCGCTACCCACACGCCCGGCCCCGCGCAACCGCCTAACCGAGCCAGAACTCAAGCACAAATCAAACCCGAGCCACACCCCGAAACCGCTAACCCTTGACTCCTAACCAAACCCGCCGAGGGAACAACGCAACCACAGCCCACACCCACAGCCCACACAGCCGCCTAACCAGCCAGCTCCAGAAGCAAAGAGGCACCTCACCAAACCCACCCTGACCCAAGCCAAACCGGGCCGAAGCCCCAACACAAATCAAACCCGAGCCAGATCCCGAAACCGTCAACCCTTGACTCCAAACCAGGCCCGCTGAGGGAAATGCGTAGACACAGCCCACAGCCACAGCCCACACAGCCGCCTAACCAGCCAGCACCAGAAGCAAAGAGACACCTAACCAAACCCACCCTGACCCATACCCATGTACATCAGGACACGCGAGCCGCACCCCTGGGGCGCGACCGCCGCCACAGCACCGGCGACACACGCCAGAGGACACAACGCTATAGCACCACCGCACCAGCTGCCCATGCCTGTGCCTGCAGTGTACGCGCGCCTCTGTTTTCCTCTTTTTTGTTTTTTCTTTTTCCTTTTTCAAAAAAAAAAAAAACAGGAAAAAAAAAAAAAAAAAAAACGAACATTAGGGGGGGAGGAAGAGGGACACATCCACCCATGGCACACGCGCACCGCACACAGCACGCACACCGGTAAACAGGAGCCCAGGGGCCCAGGACACCGCACATGCGACACAACACACCGAGCGGGCACACCGGTGAACAGGAGCCAGCTGGCCCAGGACACCGCAGACGCACCACAGCAAACCGCGCGGGCACACCGGTGAACAGGAGCCCAACGGCCCAGGACGCTGCACACACGTAGGGCAGCCGAGGGACAGGAAAGAACCAATACCCCATGGGTCGGACGCACTGGGGCGACCCAGCCGACCCACCGGGCCAGTGGCAGGAGCGGTACTCCAAAGCCACTGGTCAGAGCCCGGCCAGGCTGCATCGAGGACCATGGCAAACGTCACCCGGAGCCATGGAAGAAACCGGTGACAGGCGAGCCGGTACACAGCCCAGGAGGGGGTCACCTGCCAAGCAGAGTGGCCCCGCAACTCAAGCCACAAGGGTGAGGCGGTCGTACCGTAGACAAGCGGGAGCAATACCCCTCGTGGTGAGAGATACTCCACACGGCTGGGCAGCCCCCCAGAGCTGCCGCCCAAAGGAGGGGGCATGTGGCCCTACCCATGGACACATGTGGGGACACCCTCCCACCTGGGACACATGGACCGGGTGGCCGCGACAATGCCTTCCCAAGCACATGCGGGAGCGGCTCAAGAGGCACCTGACATAGGGCAGTGGGAGGGACAGGATGTCCCCTTGGTAAGACCTTCTTCCTGCAATGTCAAAGGAGGCATCCCGAGCTCCCGAAGATACCTACGTACCTACCTCTGGGAAGGGTTTGGAGTCGAAGAGGCCACCTGGGAGCCCTTCTCTGCGTTTCTTCTACCTGACGGGCGCCTAAACTCAGTTCTGGTGGACTACTTGTCCCAGAAAAACCTCGGTGAGTTGCTGAGGCTCGCTGAGACGCTTGCCCCCAAGACTAAAGCTAGGGACTGAACCTTACCCTTACCTGCCTAAGCGTATGTGTGAGTGTCCTATTCCTAAGGTCCTGACAGCAAGCCGCAGAAGTGGTGTCCTAATTATACCCAAGTCTGCACGCTTGCTAAACCTGGAGGGTTGTCTTTTTGATGCCACGGGGTACGCCCCGGGTCTACCCTCCCCTAAGCGCCCAATTTCTGTGCTGGCGCAAAATCTTGGGGGAATACCCAGCGTACTAATCCAGGTATTGTTTTCCCTACCAATCTGTCTACTACAGGGAGGGGTGGCCAAAAGCTATGAAGGCATGAAAACGCCATTTTGGTAAGTGGCGAAAACACTGACCTAACCACTGTCACAGCCCACCAACCCTGCTAAATTTGCAGGAAACGGGTGGGACAGTGACACACGCACTACAGGTTCTACACACCCTACAGTGGCACCATCCTGGTGGGCGAGCGCTACTGCAACTGGCTCAAGCACCCACCAAGATTACCACTCCTACACTCACGCTCTACTGGGTGGTGTTGAAGATAAAGTCGTGGGTCCTAATGACCCTCCTGTGAAGAAGATAAGAGAACACAGCGCTGCTAAGCAACTGTAGCCTAACAGGGACGTCACAACACGTTTCCCTGCTAGGGCTGGGAGGGGAGAGGCGCACAGGTGGCGTGCACAGCGTGGATGTCGATGGAGTCAAACTGCCCTCGCCACTCCTGGCTGAGGCGCAGTTAATTGATTGTGGGATCAGCGCCCCTGTTTAGCAGGGCAAGAAAAAATGGGACGCTGCCGCACCAATCACCCTACCTGCCCACCTGTAAAGCAAAGGCCAATGAAGGGGTGTTTGCGGCTGCGCTTCTCAGTGTGACCTATAATACGTTGTCCTCAAACACCCCTGTCAAGCAAGCAAGCGTTAACAGACTCCTCAGGTTCTCTTAAACAACGTACCGAGGAGCCCCTGGGTAACCTAAACAAGGTTTACCGTGCGCATTTCGCGTGGCCTACCCTTTAATGCGTGTGTGAATGCACGAGCATGCACGAGTTTGCGACCAACCTGTGGTAATCTTACCCACAATCATGAACTCTACCAGGGGGTGGCCCCACCTGGGCTTACCTACCTTACCTACCGCTGGAGAGTGAAGCAAGGTGAGGAGGACAACGAGGCGCAAGCAAAAAACGTCGCTATGCACTTGTGTGTATGTCTAATCACCCTGATCTTACCTCTAATCATCTGCAATCTTTCTAATCTATCCCTCTATCCTGTTCTATCGTGCTACGAGGCTTGAAAAGGACAACACAATGCGAGCACTATGCGTCGGGCAAACAGATTGAGCACACCTGCAGTTTATACCTGATTCATTGAAGTCATATTCTAATTTTTTTGAATTCTTGATTTTTGGTTGATTCTGGAAATGTGGGTGGAATCTTTAATCACATCTATTTATGTGTGTCTCGTCATTTTCCTGTCTACGTGAGACATACGTTTATAATATCATCATTTCTTTATTTTCCGGCGCTTCGCTAGGAGCCGCTCCTGCGCGCCGCCTTTTTCTGCGTAGGAATTTCTTGATTTAAAAAATCAAGAGATGACTACAAATTTTATAAAAAAAATGCATCTGATGCACAATTGGATTCTGTCCAGGTGTGTGCCTTCAGAAAAATTCTAGGCCGTCATTTGACGGATTTAGGTGTTGTCGCTTCGCGCTTGCGTGGATTCGTCCCTCATTCTCCCAGCCCTCTGTTGTACAGACCTCCTCGCAAAGCCTCGTTGAGTAGGCCGCTGTTCTGGCCGAAAAGCAGCAGCAGGAGACTGAACCAGAATCAAGACCCTTCCAAGGGGCAATTCTAATTCAATCAGCGCACCCTCGCCCCAGTACCAGGACAGGTGTCTCCAACAGGTTCCATGAAACTTGCGTCGAGTGTCCTATGAGAGTCTGGCGTTGGGTTGTGTTACGCTGCAGCTTGGAGGGAGGGATGCACATGCATATGGTCTTGGCATGCCCTACTCTAACCCCACCAAGCCACAGGAAACGCAGCAGCCCCAAGGAGGCTGAGTTTTCTGTTGGAGTTTGTCATCAACAATGCAGCAAGAGTCGCTGGCCATGGTAAAGCGCTCTTTTCCAGTGTTAGGGAAGCTATAGGTATTTTAAAGTAGATGTGGAAACCAAGCAAAGGCCAAGAAAAAAATCCCTTTTTCCTGAAAGTGCGACAGTGGTGACGACCACTACAAAGGGGGGGGGTAAGAAAAAGTGCTTTTCCAATGCTTTAGGGTATACTTTAGTTGTGTTAGAGGTGCTCTAAGCACACAGGCATTTCTATCTTATTATTGGCCCAACCAAAAGGGGTGATAACACAGTTTGACCTATGGAACCAAACACTAAATTAGGATGTGGTGTGCACCCCTTTATCCCCAAGCTACAGGCACCAAAACATCTTTTCCTGGGTTGCTGAGGCACTGATATACTGAAGGCAGAGCCTATGAATTTATCTATGTTTTCTCATGAATTCTTAGCTATCCTAGTGGTATGCACCCTAGGGGGCTGGGGCACCTCTTTTTGAGAGATCCTGGGTTCAATACCCAGTCAGCCTAGCTAAGTAGGAATATCCCATGTGACATGGCAGTGACCTCATCGCCATATGCCATGCCACCTCAGCACCTATGGGACCCAAAAACAAAGAGTGCACATCTCAAGATGGCACTGTGGATGAGAGTGAGCCCTTGGGGCAGTTTTCCAATCAGTTTTTCTCAAACATGTAAAATATTTCATCCTGAGTTGCAATGTATGCTAATTGCTGTGGTCTATTGTTGATAGTTTTCTTTATCTAACTCCTTGTGACTGCAGCCCTTCATGCTTCGATCCTGATTTTCTTCTACTTGCTTATCTCTGGCTTGGGTTATCCTGGATTGGTTGTATTTCAGCAACTAAAACATTTTCCTCATCAAAAACAAGCAACAGGAAACCCTACACCAGCAGCAAGCAGCAGGAGAGGCACAACATACACACAGTGTTGAAATCACTATAAAAATTTCTGAACATATCGTATTACAAGAATTAGTGATGATATGCTATGATATCCATACGTCCAGATTTGCATTTGCAAGTGCTATTTGAAGTATATCTTTGTGCAGGATACTACCCATCTGTTTGAATGTGCTATGCCTGTGATTTCGAGCCAAATTGCTGCCACTACCACAGTCCTTGCTACGGACCGCTTAGTAGCGTTTTAGCAGAGCGTTGATCTTCATGGCTATAGGGGTTGGTTATTTAACCGTAACCCCAACTCTGTATCTTGTGCTTTGCTTGACCGCGTCACTCACCAATTTCGGTTTTCCTGTGGGGGACTATCAAAGCTGTGACAAACACGAATGCCCTGTTTAAAGCAAAATTTTCAATGAGAAAAATTGCCGGTGCTCCCATTTTAAGTTACGTGTACCATGCACCACTTGCCTATCTCCGAATGGCTCCGAAGACTGGTCCCTGGTACTAGGACTAAACTTTATGAACACCAACTCAAATGGTTCTGACTGAAGAGATTACTTGCCACATTCAAGGTTCCTCCGGAGCAACTTGCTGGTTTCTAACGATCTCGACACCAAACATGTTGCTTTTTCGTGGTGTTGTCATTGTTGTTGAAGTTTGGTAATCAAACGGCAGTACCGTTTGGCAAACCTTCAATGCATGGAAGAGCTTTTTGCAATTGCATGGGATCTCATCTGCATAATCACATCTTTCCGCCTGCTCCATGTTTCCGCAAAATTTCCACGCTTTCTTACAATGCAAATAATAGATAGTTATTTCAAAGCAAAAAAAACATGAGCCCCTAATGAAGAGAGAAAATATCGACAACCATTTGCGCCTTTTGGCTTCTTGATAACCAAATCTAGAAATATTATATCAATTTTTCTATTTTTATACAACACTTTAGGTATACAACCCGTAGACAGTGTTGTACTTTGCAATGTAAACCCGTTGTTTCCTTATGTCAATCATAGCGAGTTTAAGGTTAATTTTCAGATTGTTAAGAAACGTGCAAAAAATCTTCGAACTGTGTTTATTTTTTATCGTCAACCGGATTACGCCACGTACAGGGAGGGCTACAATTTCATACACTTTCAATTTAGGCACCTTGCCATTTCCCCCGTTTCCACACCAGAATTTCACACCAGGTAGCCCTCAAACTGCTAGTTTTGTCACCAAAATTTCATAGTAGGCTTTGACACCATCTTGGACATTACAATGCAGATCCCTTTGGTTGTTTTTGTAAAGTCAGCCCACGTCTAATTCCGCGCTCATTTTAACATCTTCTTTATTCTGGCCCCATATAATGTAGGCAGCTGGGTGTTTTTGCACCCAGAATTTAGGGCCAAAAATGCGTCCAAAATTTTGGTGTCTAGAATGAAAGTGGTCTGAAATTGTTGCCTCCGCTATTAGCTCATTGCATTCCCATTAGAAACGACAATTTGTACTAGATGCATGCATGTTCCGCATGCTTCTTTCGCTGCCTGGTCAATAATAATGATGCAACAGAACGAAAAATTGTTTCTGGATAATTGAAGCATACCCAAATGACAGCAAAACTAATGCTACAAACCAAATGATTTCGCATAATGTCATCTTTAGTTAGAATTGGTCTGGCGATCGCCGCGCTGTGTCATCATCATGTGTCACTACAACAGTGATTTGTCATATATTCTCTTTCAGGCTGTATCCAAAATATTAGGTCTTTGAAACGTGCATTCTTAGTATTATACTTCCAAGCTAAGCAGAAACTCACATTTGTTGACATAGCTGTCACAAAAATAAAACTTGCACACATTCTAAAACTAATTATTCTGAAAACTTTTGTTCGAAAAATCGCCTACCTTTTCTACGGGTAAACACTTTTTGGTTCTTGTTCCAATTTTTTGTGCATCCCGTCAGTGGCTATAGAGTGCTATGTGATCCATGTGACGCTTCAAAACAAGTGTCGCACTGACACCTAACGGGTTTTTCTTTTGTTTTTCTCGGTTTTTCGGTTCGTGGTGTTCAAACCAGACAAATGTCATGTGTTTTGGCTTTGTTTTTCACAAGCAAATTTAGGAAATATTCTATTGCTTTTCTTAACGAGATCAACTACAAAGGTGAAGTTGGACGTCTTCAAAACATTGGTTCAATGATAATGCATATAGCACCGAGCAACACACCCAGCAACACCAACATTCTCTGTCTATCCACCCTGTCTCGATTTGTGTGTAGAGACATCTCTAAGAAAGAGTTGCATTTGTCATATTGTGTTGACTCAAAATGCACTGCTAAATGAGAAGTCACAAACCAATCATATTCAGCTGTGAAGATGTTACCGCTCCACATAGAGCAATCATTGCCACCTCAAAAGTGAGATGTACGGACCCGACAACCGGTTCAAAGCTTACGAAAACACATTTTGGTGGTGGAGTCAAAACAAATCATCAATTCAATATAATGGGTTAGGTGTGTGTGTTGATGACAAAAGTGAAGGATCAAGTTCCCCTATGGGGCAGCTATGTTGGTGCCCATTGTAAATCCCGCTACTTGCTACACAATGCTAGCGGGCATCGCATGGAAAACATGTGTACAAACGGAGTGCAAACCATTGTAATCTAATTCTTATCACTGAAAAATGACAATGCATCTTTGCAATCCGGGGAAAGATCCGCTTGCGAAAATGAGAATTTGTTCGCAGGGCTCTTTGCACGTCTAGCCACAAAATTTTGTGGAAAAGAATTTGAAGCGGATAGAAGTAATGACGAAGCATCCTACGGCAAGCATATTCAACTTTAACATTCAATCAACATCATCACAAGCACTACACAGTCAACAAAGGGCACATTTGGCTTGCCTTAGGAACAGCCGAAACACAAAGCAAACATCCCATGTGTCAATAGTATAATGGATGTGGCGGCGAGGGGCGAGATTTCTTTTTGGCTTTTAGCTCGCAAATTAAAAATTGCGAATGATTTTGTTGATTTACAGTGGTTGTGTATGCAAAGGTGGGAGCAAAGAGGGGTAGAAGTGTGCCCGTTGAGGATGGTTTTGAACCATTTTGCGGTGAGGGGTGGGGTAAGGCAGAATTTTTACGGCTAAAAACTTTTTTACCCCAAAAAGCGGGTGCCAATATTTTTTTTGTCTTGCAGGTAGCGTAACCCCTCACGTTGGACTTTTTCTGCCCGTTCGGGAGAGTTTTTGATATCCACAAGCTCACCAAGTCCCTTAATCTATTCAAACTGTCTGGAGCTGGGCAGGCCATGGGATACCACATTGCACGAGAAGCTTCATCACTGCCCAGAAATGCACCTTTGATGACTTATCGAAGTGGAATGGTCCATTGCATGTTACCGTTGGCTTTTGGGGGCAAATAATGCAGTAGGCTGTGCCCAAACTCAGTTCACCCAACACCTCCTGTTCTCGAATGAGAGTCTGCATGAGTGTCCCAAATACCAGTCCCTGGAGCTCCTTGAACGACTGTTGTCCAGTGGTGGAAACCCCCCCCCCGGCCAAGAGGAGAAAACAACCCCCCAAACGGGGAGAAAAAACCCTATGCGGGGGAGTCTTGGTAATATCCCCGTAGGAGAAAAACCCGACATACACACCCAAGCGAGGAACAAAACCCCTCCTTTGGGGTGAAAAAAACCCACCCTCAAAACCCATGAAACTGGTTAACCCCTCCCCCCGTCCATGGAGGGAAAAACCACCCAACTAACCATTTCAAACAACAAACTCTTGGTCCTAAGCCCAGCTTGTCTGCAGACATCCCATGCAGCCACACCTTCCTGTCTCAATTTCAAGCTTCTCCCCACTGAAACCTGTTTCTTTGCAACTCCCCTGTTATTAACCCCCCCCCCCCGTCTTCACATAACGTGACAAAAACATGATTGATAGACTTCGGCTCAAACTCCACTTCCTTGCATTGCAAAGCAGCGAACAGCACATTGCAACCGACGAATGTACTGTACAATGACATGTGCTTCCGTAACCCTGCATCATCTCTCCTACCCCCCGCCCCCCTTGCAAACTCCCGGGTTAGCGCGCGACGGTCTCCCGGGTAGGGGGGGGAGACGGTCGCCAAGTGACGGTCTCCCGGGGGGGGGGGGGGAGATTGCAAGGGTATTTCAAGGCAAAGTATGGTACCCTGCATTGATGCAAGCAAAAAGAACACGTGTGAAGCGACTTTCGCGTTGATGCCAATGTGCTTCATCCAACACAAAAGTTATTGAGGATCCAAAGGAACGGTAAAGAACTTCTGGGTACGTGTGTGGGCTGTGCCGGTGTTTGGGGTTGCGGAGCCATGGGGGTAACATCCGGTGACTCTGGAGACTTGGGTGATTCAACCGCCACAGCCTCTAGCCTTGAGAATTGAGCACTCTCATGATCCACCGGAGTGAACATCTTGGGTCTGAAGTAGCAACACAACACACCCATACAACGCCTTTGGAGAGAGAATATCACAGAACACACACAGGTGCTTGATTTCAAGTAATGGAAAAGCAATGCAAGGCCATGCGTAAAGCAGATGGGCCACACAAACCAGCACAATACATGTTAACTAGAAAAACATGGAAGTGACGGTCTCCCGGGTGGGGGGGGAGATTGCAAGGGGGGGGAGTTTGCAAGGGGGGGGGCGGGTACCTCCGTACATGAAATGAAAATGGGACAAGACCCCAGCCCTCCTTAAGTCTGTTCTACGTACAGCACAACATATAGACATAAAGGCTAAGTGTTTGCACTGCGTGCGCACTGCGTGCATATTGCGCACGCAGAGGCTAGGATACTCACCCAAGAATACCTGTCACCTGTTTACTAGGGGGAAGACTGAAAGGTGTCAATTAACACCATATGGTTGGCCAAGTGTCCATCGATACTTCTGGTTGCCATACCGATCGATGATCTTGAGCATCTCGGTTCGAGAATCACCTTGAAGTCGACCAAGGTTTTGGTGCACGTACTATCTGTCAGGAAGAGTACTCTGAAGGGCGAATTGAACCGCCTCTACGGATACGAGGCTCGCAGCAGTGTCGACAATGACGACGTCGAGATCCGGGTCGTGTCGACTGTATATCCCGGGGGGGCGACTACCAACGGTCCTGATGCGACCACCCCCCCAGCTATCTGTCAAAACTCAGGGGGGGGGGGCAGTTGGGGGGGGGGGGGGGGTCCAGCCGGGGGTCGGGGGGGGGGTATTCCTGCCGGGGGTCGGGGGGGGGGGTTGGGGTTAGGATTAGGGTGAGGGTTAGGGTTAGGGTTAGGGCTAGGGTTAGGGTTAGGGCTAGGGTTGCTGTTAGGGTCTGCAGCCCTCCTGTAGCCCTCCTTCAGGTCAACAACTTTTCTTGTTGTTTTAACACAAATATGAATTCTCTACAAAATTTTGAGTATTTGGAGTATAAACACATTGTATGAAAAAAAAAAATGGCGCCTTTGGCGCCGGACAGTTTTCTCTAGGGACACTTGTTGAGGGCCGACCGGGCACCACTATCTTTCAAAACCCAGGGGGGGGGGGGAGGGGGGGGGGGGCTGGGGGGGGTCGCATACAAGGACCCGGCCCGGCTGCCCCCCCGGGCTGTGTATACTTTGTCGATGGGCCTCTTCTAGGGGGAAATGGTTGACAGTTCAAATATGCCACATCCTAAATGCTTGGGAAGCCAAAAAAACCCTGGTACGGAACCAAAAACTTGTGAAAAGGGGCCAAAACTAGGGTTCGAGTATTTGCCGACATCCAAAACTTCGCACTGCGTGCGCACTGCGTGCATGGCATTCCCTAAAGCAACCTGTCTTCTGGTACTGAGATTTTTGGTTCACAAAGAGATGGGCCATACCCCCCACCCCCTTGTAGGGTGACACCACCCAGCCCAGCGGGGGGGATACAAGAATGACCAACCTGAATTGCACCATAAAACACAGAGAGCACATCTTGGGAGACGGTTGGGTGTAGGGGGGTTGCCTCAGTGCAGTAGCACTCCCTGTAAACCCGCGGGGCTTTTTATTATAAACTAGCAGGAGGGAGAAAAAAAATGCCAAAACAGGGAGACAAAACCCCCCGAAAGTGGTGGAAAAAAACCCCCAAGACAAACCCCCCAGAAGTTGTGATACATCCCCCCAAAATGGGCCGAGAAAAAACCCCAAACCCCCCCAAAACCCCCCCAGTTTAGGTGTGAATAAAAACCCTCTGTGGAGAATCAGCATCTAAAAAAAAAAATACAGGACCAATCCCCCCGGGGTGGGGGGGGCGGGGGGGTTCACCTAAACTGGGGGGGGGGGGCCTGGTGTGGCTGGATGCCGTGCAAAGATCAAATAATTTTATTCATTATGGTGTTCTGTCGGGGACCATGTGACTCAACCCGCATCAGCAGTATGACGCTTTTTTTGGCCCCCCCTCCCAATTATGCGCATATCCTGTCACACTTACACAAACAGATGATGGAGTGCATCACAGTTAAGGCAGATTGTGATGCATTGCACTATATCTGTCGCAGGGACAATATGGTTGTCTTGTTTTTGGGTGACAATTGCCACTCATGAGAACACTATCGAAAGGATGAGCAGATTCACACCATACCAATGGACCACAATGATGAACTTGCTGGCCTGCAAGAAGCTATTTGTGCATAAAACCAACACCGCTCTGATGCGTCTGGCTGCTTGAATTCCTAGGAAAAGAAAGCACCTGCATGAACAGATCAGTGAAAAAAATTCAACAAAAACACCAGCCTCAAAAAACCCAGCATTGATTGATGTCATGAATGTCCCATACTTTGCTGCAATCACCAAAGCTGTCCGTTTCAAAATAGACCCGAAAGTTTCTGACAATCCCCGATTTGTTGGAAACCCCAAAGTGAGGACATCACACTGAAAGGAAAAATTGCGGCGTTCATGTGCCACATTTGAGAAATGTGCTGCACTGCTGGCTGCCACATGTAGCCAAGTGGTGCCAAATACCCAAGCCCTGTTTGAAGTTGGAGTAAATGGGAATTTGGGAAGATTGGCAGGGAGACCATGAATACAGCAGATGTACCTTGCAAATCTCCCGTGCGTTTGACTTGTATGCACATATACATGCAAGGGATGCGCAACATGCACGTGCTCTGGGGATGTAAGCGCGTGGAACATGTTCAGGAAGGAACGGTGCCTACTACTTCCTCGAAAACCCCAGTAAGTGCAAGTGCACAAGGAAGGCTGGTGTAGCATGTGAATGGAATACACACCCTTCGCACGGTTCAGGTGTGCGCAACAACGGGAATTCTGAAGTAATTCCATTTTCTGTGATATTTCTGCTTTTGCATGAAGGCCATGGGGCTGTGCTGCCGCAAAGCCATGACACCAGCAAAAAAATGACTGTGATGAGGATCCGTCATCCTATGGCACACACAAAGACAATTGCTCTGATGACCTTGACGATTCCTGGTTTTAGCAAATGGTGGACAAAATCATCGCCATAAATCATGGATCATGTCACACATATGGAGTGCTTCACAAAGGTATGGTTAGTGCATTCCCTAACCACAAAAAACAAGCCAGTGCTGCAGAACAGACAAGCGAGGCGAACGTTGCAACCGTTTCAGAAAACAATAAACAATGGAAGGTCAGCCTTCGCTAATCCTTGGGGCATATCAAGGTCATGCGAAATGAACTTTAAAGACACACTCAATAAACTGCAACGTGTTTCCAATAAACGATGAATGTGTGGGCTGACATTTGGTGAGGGCTCTGGCGGTAGAAACAACATTTGCATTGTTGGCAATGACGAATCATTTTCTGCTCTGCATAACTTCTGAAGATACATGCATGGCTGTGCAATGACCCGAACGACGCACATATCCGGATTGCGTGAAACATGAGGTCAAGCTAGAGTCTGAGGTATCTTAAAATGTATATTTCGGGCTGCATCACGACCCAGGGTTGTTTAGACAAAGGGGGATATTGGGGTACATTGACCGAATGCCCACACCAAAACAATTTCTCCAGATCAATGCAAATTGATGCAAGCAATGACAAGCAGCAGCTAGAGCAAAAACAGCAGCAGCCGCCGCCGCTGCAGCAGGCACGACACAACCAGCAAACAGCCGCCGCCGCAGCAGCAAGCGCACCAAAGACATAACATCAGCCATTTGCCAGACAGGCTGGAGGCCCTCTGTCCGATATCTTGAGAGTAGCCGGAGGCTGGCATTCACAATTGCAAAACCTGAATCCCTCTACCTACTAGTGCAGGCCCAACATTGGTCCCCGGCAACTTGTAGGGATACACATAGCTCAGGACACATGGCTCTCAAAATATGCAGTCCCCTGAGGATCAACGCACGAACCGAGTTGGGAAATGACGTGATATTTCCGACAAAACTTTGACGCAGCACGTGAAAGTTTGCTTCCTTCATCGGAGGCACAGGTCAACACAGTAGAAGTAAGGACCCAAATTATTTGAGGGCAGAGCTGGTTACTGCATGATGAACAACCTGAAGGGGCCCAAAGACCGATCTTAGCACTCAGGCTATGGAAAACTTTCAAACTATCCTGACGGTGTATGAAACGAACGGTCAGGCCCCCACACAGGAGGATAGATTTGTCTGTGGTATTCT
This sequence comes from Eutreptiella sp. 'Long Island Sound 2002', assembly GCA_964036045.1. Lineage (NCBI taxonomy): Eukaryota > Euglenozoa > Euglenophyceae > Eutreptiales > Eutreptiaceae > Eutreptiella > Eutreptiella sp. 'Long Island Sound 2002'. The sequence goes on along the minus strand of OZ038378.1, from coordinate 130,568,037 downwards.
GTCTGTATTCTGTCTGTATGTCGGGAATATTATTGACACATCAGATCAATCACCACTTTTTATGCTAGCGTGAACCCACAAAACACATCTGACACGCTGTAACAAAACTTTCCCCCTTCCAGCCATTCCCCAAAATGCTAGCCACTGCCCCATTTTAGCAACACCCCGCATCCCAAAGTGTCTCAGAGACTTGTGAGACGGGAGCCTGAACAGTCACCCGTAGTTGATCGCATTTGTCAAGCATTCAGGATTTCATCTTCAGTGGCCCGACCACCTGCATCCCCTGGGCTAGACCACATCTTCAATTGAAGGTCTACTTCAGCTGCCACAGCTGCCTGCTCTGCAGGCTCTCCAGTCCCGGTGATAAAGACCGCCTGCCGTTTTTGTGGTGAGCTCCCTTACCAATCAAGCCCCCCACCCCCCAACCCCCACCCCCACCTCCTCGAAACCCTCAGCATTTTCACAGGCCCCGCCCTTCATTGATCCTGTCTGCCAAATACTGCCAAATACGCATGACTCAGAATCATGGCACTCATGGAGGCTGCTGAAAATCAGGGCATTGTGTTTACAAGCGGAGAAAATGCGAGAAAGTACCATTAGATAGTCGCCAAGCGTCATTAGATAGTTGCAACCGCCGTCCGCTACCTACGAATGGCCATCACCAACCGCAGTCAGTTAGCTTCCCACCCTTGTTGAGTGGGCAGTCTTGAATCTTTGTTGAACTCCCGACCAGAAAGAACAAAAAGAACCATGAGGCTTGTGATCTATGCTCTCAAATGCAATGCGATGGGGAAATATCCCCCATCAGCATCACGTATCCCAATCATTCGCACTGAAATGGAGTAGCAGAGGCAGGGTAGGGTAGGGGATGGGGCATAGAGAGGGCAGTGCCGTGAGAAATGTGAGTCAAAACAGGAATCGACGTGTGAACAGCAGTCAAGATGACTTTGCCTTGAATGGGTGCCTTGAAGGAAAATAAAAGACACTGCCGGCGGACTAGCAAAACCCAAATTGTTGGCAACGGATTTCAATACCCCTCCGCCACAGCCCCCTCATCACACACAGTCCTGCCTGTACCCACAGCCCTTCCGCCACAGCTGCCTCCACCTACAGCCCCACACCATGCCGTGAAACGAGCCCCTCCACCACAGCCCTGCCTTCTCCACTTCTTCACCCGTCTTCACCACTCTTCACCCACTACCCCAAACCCAAACTACCGCCATCCTCCTCTAATCAGTCAATCACAGTCTTCAACCGCCTGATTCACCTCTGCAATCCTCTCTGCAAATGTGACACAAATCGTGGGCTTCTCCTCCTTTGCAGAATTCGGGCTCAGAGCTGCGTCCACAGTGCGCAGACTCGTGAAAGCGGGGGCGGAGTTTCGATGCCGCTGCTGCCGCCCAGCATACAGCAGCCGCTTCAGGCCACTCACAACCTGGTAGAGATAATGGCAGGCGCCCTAGGCACAACCTACACAACAGGTTTGTTCAACACGTTGTAATGCCCATAATACGCCATGACATTTGCCAAAACTGTTATGCAAAACCTCCTCTTAGGGGATGGGTGGTAACTAAGATTCAGGAATGGGAGACAAGGACAAACCGCTTAGGGGATGGACATGTCACCTCACAAGGACCCCTCCTCTCCGGATCGGGGTCTAGCACCAGATAGCTCCTCTTGGTGGATGTATGAGTGCAACACAACTATTCTTGGGGGATTGGAAGGGAGAGCTACAAATGCAAGGCGTGTTCTTATGGAGAATGGACAGGTAAGACTGGGGGACTGCACATGTACAACACACCGTACCTTAGGAATGGGGAACGAGCAAAAACAGCAGAGTACTTGTGCTGTGCACATCTTCTTAGGTGAGCATCCCAGGACCAGCCAAAGTACCCCCTCTCCCCCAAACACATAAAAACACACAAAGAGGCATCGAAGCACAGGTAGACCTGGCCCCAGTCACCACAATAGTTTTGCCAAGTGCACGCTCCGTCACGTGCTCCCTCTGATGGACAAGTACGACTGGGGGTGGCCAAATACCACGTACATCTCCTCTTGGAGTGCAGGACAACTGTGTGTGTGTGTGTGTGTGTGTGTGTGTGTGTGTTTGGGGGGGGCAACACACCTCCTTCAGTTCATGAATGGTTGTGATATCGGAGGTGTAGCCATGCTCTCCAGTGCTGTAGCAGTCCTCGTCCGGCCCCATCACATCCTCACTGAACGAAACCCGCCGCGTCAGTTTGCATTCTGAGCACCTCTCCACAAGCCGCAGCCGCTGGTTCTCCAGCTGCATCTGCCCCAACTCATGATTGGTAGCCCGCAGCTCCTCGGACAGCGCCACAATATCTTTTTCCAACTGCTCGATCCGAGAGTTCGCCATGTTTTCTGGCTTCTCTACCTTGCTAACCGCCGGGCTGGGCTTACTGGACACTTTGCTAGGCACCTTCTTGCCCACCTGAGCAGAGGGTGTCGCCTTGAGCAGGGGGAAGTCACTTTTCTTCATACACCAGACCAGCAGATGTGACCAGTGGTAACATCCACCAATCAATGCAGGAAATCAACCCAATGATTTCCTGCATTTGACGGCTGTCGTGCAACGCAGTTGTGTGCCCACTCTTGCAGAAAATCTTGGAATAAAGCCGAATCTTTCAGTTTTCTAAACATTGATTACACTGAAAAGGTCAAAAGATGTAGGAATAATTTGCAAGTGTTGTACAGGTATTCTACAAAACTTCAGAAGCTTGTCAAAAATAATCTGCGAATGATCTACAAATGTTGCAGAAGCAAATAGAGGTAGAACAGTGGCATGTAGCACATGCTGCAATGCCTTTGTCCTGTGGGCAAGGGAGCTGCAGAGGGCGAATGTGGGCATGTGTGGCCCGGTTGCCCCTGACACATTTCATATGCTGTAGGAACTACCGCACTGTAAGACATCCTAAGGCACATGCAAAGAGCAGAAAACCACCGTGGGAGATGTTCATATGCTCCCATGCATCAAGAGCCTTGCAGACTTTACAAGCAATAACAACAAAACGTGCACGAACAGAATTGCAGTACATATCCAGAACATTGCAGATTGTGCATGTGTGGGCATTGGTTGAACAATTGTGCAACACTTGTACAACCATTGTTAGACTGATAACCATCTGATGGATCAGCGCGATACATTCCTCGGCAAGGGCCTCTCTTTGGACAGTGGCCTGTGGTTGTCTAAATTGTTGTCCGTTTGTGCACATGTGCCTTTATAACACAGTGGGCTCTTTTTGTGTGGTTGCCTCCCTGCCGACATTTCTACGAAGTGGCCTCTGTCCCTATGCAATCTGCTCCGTTTGAGAAGGGAAGCGACGGAGCACAAGAAGCAATTACACACAAAAACGGACATGGAAGATGTCCTCAGCACACGTCCCGATAGGCATTGGCGGGCGTCACAAGAATGGATCATAGGATCCATGCACAGAACACAAACGGAACAAACATTGAAAAACAAACAACACAGGAGATGCCCTAAAGTCTATACCTCAAACTCCCATCTGTAGAGAAACTAGAGTTTGAGAAGGGCAGCAACAGAGCACAAGAAGCAATACACACAGACACAGACACAGAAGATGTCCTGAGCACATGTCCCGATGGAATTTTAATGCCGCTTGCGGTACCGCCTTCCCCATGAAAAGTGACACAGTCATTGCACCGAACACATTACATAATAAATATGTACCCCTTGGTATAAATACATTACGTAACTGGCAGACCCCAAACTGTCGAACACCATGGCCTGCCGTGCTATCCCAAAAACAGCCACACCCGGCTGCATGGCGGTGGTGGCCAAAACCTCATTGTCTCATCCCCATCGTGCCCCTCAAGGGGGCGCTACAACGAACAGATCCGTTGCCGCCTGCACCAGTCTTGGCGATCCCTGAAAGAAGATGCACTGCCTGGTGTCCGACTCGGCACCAACGCCCACATGCAAGTGACTCACCCGAGAACTGCAATGGTCGGCAATGGTGATGAGCTTGTTGTACAGGTGACGGTCCATGGCTGCCGGGGGCTTCGTCCACACAGTACCGTCCGGTCATCGTTTCCAGTCAAGGCGCTCCAACCCTAGCCTTTCCGCCAGATCTCGTGCCGCATTCATAAGGAAGTGCTCAGATTCCAGACCGTCTACGTGTGGTTAGAAGAACAGGCGGTTTCCGTCCGGCTCAATGTCACGCCAGCCGTTGCAAAAAGTGGTTTCCATTGGCGGAAGACCGTCTCTGAACCCAAGCTCCGCTCTTCTTGTGGCGATGAGCCTTCTCCTTGCAGTCCCTCACGTCCGTTGAGGGCCACGAGGGTAATTGCAGCAGGGTACCGGGATCACTGGGCAAAGACATCACCATTGAGACAGAAGCTGCAGCACAAAAGTCAGGCTGCGGGTTTGAGGGGCAAGCTGACCATAGTAGGTGCGACAAGCAACTAAGAACAGGCTGCTCGCCCAATCTTAGCAGCCTTTCGTAGCAGCTCCTCCAAATGCCACCGAAACATCGTGCTTTACCCTAGGCAACCCCAAAGTCCAAATATGCACCAAAGCGGAAAACACACAATGGGACAGGGCTCCAAATCACTCTCGGGCCATAGCCTCCCCGCTGACAAACGACGAAGCATGCTCCGACTCGAGCCGGCCGAAGGGGTCGGCGGGATTCACTTCACTGTGAACCCAAAACAAATGAACCACGCTGTGTAGGCGACAAAACAAATGGTAGATCCGCCGCAACACACATTGTTGCACACTGAGGCCAACATATGCTCAACACACCGCCACCATCTCCACGATGGACGTGTTATCGCCCACAAGAGCTACCAACAATTAGTGAAATTGCTCCACCGGCCCGAGTGTGAACTCGCGGGCCTCCAACTCCGCCACCCACTAATTGCAAAAAGACTCATGAGAAATGCTGCTCCTCACAATCGTATTCAAGGACCATATCCCATGACGCCAATGTTGCCCATCTTGCGCACCGTCAAAGAAGACGCAGAGGGCCCAATCCAAGTTTCGCCTCAGCTTGGACACAAATGTTCTGGGGCCTCAATGGCTGCCATGCACCCCACTGGTGCTTTTTCATCTGTAGCGACGGCGACCGCCCGATGTTTTTTCGCTGTGGCAGCCACCTTTTTTGCGTCCGCCCCCGCGCGGGCTTACCAATGCAGGTGCCCCAAGTACCGAAGCAAGCGCTTCGTGTTGCAAAAGGAAACGGACAGCTGGAGCCAATGTGCCCATGAGGCATGACAAGCCCATCCATCGCTACGAATGAGGCGCCGAGAGAGAATTCTTTCCCAATCCATCGGATGTCCGACAGCACCTCTAGCGTGCTCTTGGGGCTAACCAAAGCCCGTGCGTTCCGAGGGTCATGTGCCAAAAGCCCCGTTTGCCGACCCACGTGGTGCTTCCCATAGCCTATGAGGAAGACGTCATCGTAGTAGATCAACACAAGAACATCCACCACCGCCACTCCCGCACGATGTTTTCCAAGACCGTCTAACAGAGCACAGGACTGTGAGACCGCCCTAAAGGTAGAGATCAAAAAGCCCACAACTCGCCATCCGCCAACACCCGAAAAGTCAACGAGTGCTTCTCCGGAGAGATCATACTCCAGAAGCAGTTGCACAAGTCAATGTGTGCCCCCACAAGCTCAGTGTGTGGATTCCTCCGGCGTAAATCCGCGAACTTGCCCAAAATGTCGAAGCTTGCAAAATCCCATCGACGTAGACAAGATGGAAAAACAGCCTAAGTCCCCGGGAAGTTGTCTGAAACATAAGGTCGTTGAAGGGAATCAAAGTTTTTTTACGTTTGAACGCTATTGTCAAAACTTTCATAGTGTGTTTGACCAATTATGCGACCTATTGTTGTGGCAATTTTTTGTGATTGTTAATGGATGCCGGTGGCCTTTTGGGCCGGGGGGGGGGGGTTTCCAAGCTTTGCAATCTTCGTAAAAGTTGTTCAAAAACCAGCATACCTGGTTCAAAAAAAATTTTAACTCTTTTTTGACGTTTGAACTTTCAGATGTGTACAACCTTCCCACTGACGTAAGCACACACACACATGCAAAACACAACAACCTTTCACGCGCTGCACCTCCATTGTCAGAGGGATGTCCTCCAAGGACACCCAAAGTGGCCCCTGGTGTCCCTTAGAGTTCGTGGGACCATGGGGACTCCCAAAGAGCTTGGGTGTCGCGGGCTCCGTCCTCGGCAGACCCAGTGGCGGGTCCCGCGGGCGCGGACCCGGTGGTGGGCTCCGCGGGTGCGGACCCGATGGCGGGCTCTTGTGGTTTGGGGCTTGGGGTCTGGCCAGCCGCCTCGTGTGCCTGTGGGGGCGGGGGGGGCTTGCTGTGTTGCTTCCACCCCCCCATTGTGGCCTGTGGCCACCGCGCTGTGGCTGTTGCCTCAGTGGCATAGCACAAATGCGCTGCCACCTTGTGCGGTGTCTCCCCGGTGCGGAATAGCACCCACTTTTGTCGCCCCCCCCGCTTCACCGTCCCGACCACCACCCCTGTCTCCACCACCTGCCGGTACGGCACCCACACTGGCGGGCCTGCGGGTGCCCCCCCTCCTTCCCCTCACCCCCTTTCGGCTCCCCCTCCCCGGCCCCCTTCGTTGCTACCTGGTTCTCCTTTTTCTCTACTACCCCCTTTGTTGCCCCCCCCCCCCTCCCCTGTGTCCTGCCCCTTAATTGTGCTTCGTTGCCGCCTTCTTCCTCTTTGGCGGCTTTGGCGGGCCAGGGTTCGCGTACTCCAACTCTTCGCTGGAGCTCGTGGTGGTTCTCGAGCTCAAAGAGGAAGAGGAGGGGCTAGGTTGGAAGGGCCGCTTCTACCTGCGCACCCACCCTTCATCATCCCACTCGAACTTCAGTTGCGCTGGCGGGGCGGCTGGCGGGCTTTCCTTTGCCTTGACGGCGGCTAGCGCGAGGCCCGCCTTGCCCGCAAGTGTCGAGGTCTTGCCGACCTCCTCCAGCAGGACCCAAGGTTGCGGCGGCCTGCCCGACGTCGTCCACAGCCCGCTGAGCTCGCAGCCCTAAATGCAAGCCTGCATCAAGAGGAGACAAAAGAGGCCACCGATAACGACGCCCTCGCTGCCGCCGTCCGCCCCCTCTGATTACACAGTTCAGAGTAGCTGGCCGCGTGCGAGGCATTCGTGCAGATGTCCGTGACCTTAAAAAAATTTTGATGGGTAGGGGACGGAAAAACGTTCAATTTTGAATTTTCAAATTCTTTTTTGAACTTTAACAAAACAACAGTTCCACCCAGGCTTGCTCATTTTTGAATTTGACATTTCCAATTTGAACGTCCTACAGACGACAGGTCACGGACATTTAAATTTGCGCACCGTAGGGCAAACCATAGGGGCGGGGGGGGGGGGGGGCATGCATACCTGTACTTCTTGGTTGTTGCAATACGCCAGCATGGCCGCCACGCTGGTGCGGAACAGGCCCTTTATTGTCTCAGCCTCCTCCTCGATGGCATCCGCCTCCCGGAATAGCGGGGCGTAGTCTCGGGCCGCATCAACGTTATCCCAGTACGGCGGCTTCCATATATGTGGTCATGGGCAGGGTTATACAGCCCAGACCCCGTGAGCTTGCACAAGTCCAAGAAAAAAACCCTCTTCCACGCGCGATGTTCAACGCGCCCCAGGCCATGCTAGCCCCATCGATGGTATAGCACCGCATATACCACCGAGCCCAAGAGCCCCCCGAAGGGCTTGATGTGCTTGCGCTCCGACACCTCAAAGGCGCCTAGCATTGCAGGCGGTGCGGCCACCCGGTTGCCCACTGTACATTGCCACCGAGCCCCCTCCTGGGTCTCCACCCACACCCCGGTGCCAAGGGGCTTCGAGTGCTGGAAGGCACCCTGTTGTGTGCCTTGCAACACAAGCTGCAAGGTCACGTGGGCGTTCAGGCGGCCCCGGATCAGCGGGGCGTCCAGAGCAGGGGGCTCCTTTCTAAGAACCTCAAGCAGCCACGGCACCCGCGAGGGCCTTTGAGAGGGCTCTAGAGGGCACCACCTTGTGGACCCAGGTGCCTCGAGCCGCCCCAGATGTCCTCCACGGACCCCACGGAGCCCAACTCCTGGTCCGCTTCCTGCTTCCTCACCACAGTACCAACCTACTGTTTCAGCTATGCACCCATGCCCCCCCCTGCCCTACCCTGCGCTACCATGTCCCTCCTTTCACCCTTTTCCCTCCTGTCCTTTTCCCTCTTTTGCTTTTTGGATTTTTTGGGCGGGGGCTCATCCCCCCCGCCCCACCTTTCCGCGCCCCTTTCCCGCACCGGGGAAGAGGAGTTGGCGGCAAGGGGGCCGCTTGGGGGTGGGGGGCTGGAGGTGCAGCCGTTGTTGCTGTTCGAGGGGGGGGGGGGGGGCTCCTGCTGGCGCTTCTTGCGGGACTGCTGCTGCTTGCGGCGCTAGTGCTTGCAGGACTACAGGTTTGCGCTACATTATTTGTAGCTAAAAAGAAGCATTCAAAATTGAAGATTCAGAAAAAAAAATTCAAGTTCACGCACTTCTAACGTCAGCGCCCCTATGTTGAATGGTTTTTGAAATTTGAACATTCCAATTTAATAGAAATTCCCTGCCCCCTGCAAAGCGATTTTTTGCAGCCTAAAATGACAAAAGGCGAACTAATACAGCAAAAGCATAGTTTTATCTGAAGTAATTGTGCGTTGCTGTTAGCAATCATCGTCATGACGGCATTTTGTTCCATGCTGAAAGAAAGCTGGGGCAGGTGCCGAGCGGGGCATGGGAAATGGGTGGTGGGGGTTGGACAACGGGTTCCGTCAGAGTACTCACCACGCACGACGTCCTACGTGGGACACCCTAAGTGTGCGATGGCAGGTCGAACTGCAAGAACCACCACTCCGACACTTGGGCCACAGCTCGGGCCTCCCATAGTGTGGGATGCTCCGCATAGCCACCCCCACGGTCCGAGCGGTCGTTGTAGCCAAACTTAAGAATCCTATTCACGGACTCGACGACGTCGTGGCTCATCATGGCCATGCTGTCGGGTTGCCGGGCCGCCAAGACATCGTCACAGTCGTCCTTCAAATATAGGAGGCAATGGGACCCCGATTTTGGGGCCACGTGTTTCCAGAAGCGGCTGGCTGGCCCACTACAATGCTGGTCGGCCCATGCTGGTAGGTGCGGTATAGCTGCAGCAGTAGCTGCTGCACCTCCGGTACAGCACGACCACCCGGGTGTGTGCCGTCTAGGCAGGCCGCATCATGTACTTGCTTCCAAGACTGCAGCAGGCGGTACCCATGGGAGGCACGGGAGCCCAGCGAATCCCGGTGTGTGCCCCGTCCAAGATAGACTAGAAACCGGCCCGCGGTACCTTATCTAGGTCATTGGATAGGGTTTCTAGGAGCTGCACCGCCAGCCACTACCATGATGCAGTGCACGACGCACATGAAAAACTGCTTCGATGCCATGCGCAGGAGGGGCTTGGCGACACAACAAACCTGTTGCAGGCTGTCCATTGCAAGGTGCGTGGTTGTTGGATGCGTTGCCACCGCTGGTTGGTGGAATTCCATATTGCCTCGTTGTAGATTGACCCCACTTCCTGGGCCGGGTGGGTGATTGAGACACCCACCCAGCAGGGGATCAAGGGGCTGTCTCTGGCGCAGCCAACGGTGGCAGCACGCTCCATGTTGGCCAAGGTGAACCGGCCGCTGCCGTAGATGTGCTGCAAAATGTGAAAACAAGTAACAATTTTGAATGATCGAAATCTTTTTTGAAATTTACAAAAACGGAATGTGGGCAAGTCTGCCGGTTTTTGAACGTTTTTTGAGCTTTGAACGTTCCAATTTGAAGGATCAGACAGCGAAACAAAATAGCTACGTGTTCGTGGCCACCATACCGGCAGGTTGTCACGCCATTTGGCACCCAATTGGCCCATATCCTTGCCACCATAGACCGCCATCCCGATGACCCAGTAGGACGCCGGCTCGCGGGCGCACGCACCATGGTTGGCCAACGTGATGCCCAAGTGGCTCCAACTGCCCCTTGTGCAGGGGAACGCATCGCCCCCCACAATGAACATGAGGGGGCGTGATGAGTGAATGCAATCGCGCACAGTGTTTTGGCGATTGCACGTTATTGACCCAGGAAGCGATGGGCAAGGAGCGGCCCGACGAAGGCGGGCTACCAGCGGTGACCAGGGGCGCCAGCTGGAGGTGAGTACAATCAGCCCGCCACTCCGCGTCGAAGGCCTCCAAGGTGCAAATGGGCCATGGAAACAGCCGTCCGGTCTTCAAGGAGTATTGTAGACCCTACCGGGTAAAGAGCTCCTACATACCACGAAAGCCGCACTTAGTTGCCTTCAAGGCCACAACACGTTCTACGCCGGCAAGCGTAGTGATCAACCACTCCGCATATTTGCAGTGTCCTCTGCGGCATGCACCACTTTGTGGCCCCCTTTATGGTGGCTTGCTCCCAACGGGCCTTGCAATCCGGGGTGGAAAACAGCCATTGGGCCAATAGGTGGCCCACACGGGCATGCATTAGGTTGGCCGCCGCGCTCAAGTGAACCAATGTTGCCGAGAGCTCCGCAATCACAGCTGGCCAATAGAGTGGTGCTGTGGTGGCGCTCATGTTGGTGGCCCAAAAGGGGAAACAACAAAGTGAAGGAATATGCGAACAATGGTATGTAGCACGTATGTAGGATCCCCTATAGCAAATTGAGCGCCCTCAAAGATGCCGTTGAGGGTGCACAACACGCGGTATGTGGTAAGCCTCGGTCTTGAAAAACACGTTCAAAACACATACCGAGTAAAGTGAGGGAGCGGTATGCACCCACCTTTTGGAATCTTTCGGAGTTATGCAATTTGGTCCAATTCGGCCGGTGTCCAAAGAGGCATGCCTCATGCTCAAGGTGTTGGTACGTGAAGGTGTCATGCGGTTATATTTTGCGAACGGCTTGGGCCCCAAGGAGTCCTGTTTCCTGATTCCCAAGTCGACGGAAAATGCAAGCTTGGTTTGTTCCGTAGCCCTCTTCAATAGGGAACGGAGAGAAGGCCTAGCAAAGCTGCAGCTTCGAGCAGTTGAGATTGTGGAGCTAATCATGTGGTTGGAGATCCACGACACCCGCGGAGACCTGTCTGAAACATACGGTCGTTCAAAAAAGAAATATTTAATTTTGAAACTTTGATTTTAGAATTTTCAAATTCAACCAAAATGTTGAACAAAGTTGTAGTTTGTGTCTCATTGGGCCAATGCCCCTCTCCAAATCTCCACCTTTAGCTTGACCACGAACAGTTTGGGCGGCAACCAATCCTGGAACAAAAACTCCGATATCTGCCAATCAGACCCGTGATGAAGTAGAAGAATACCTATGGTCTTCATAGTGCCACCTGAACAAATGTCGGCGGCAGCAAGACAACCATCCTAAGGCTCAATAGGACTATTCGCTCTGCTAGCGATCTTACTCATGGTTGTAGCAAGCGCTCCGCGCTAGACACAGGTCCCCATCTCCCTGCTTCATCCGATTGCAAAGCCATAGTCCAATCTCAAACTGACGACCGCCGGCGGAGCACCGGCCCAGGCTCGACAACGGGGCAGCCCTCATCTCCAATTGGACCATCGACATGACCCACCAGATGAGGCATTGCGTGGTGATGTATGGCGGTGGGTGGCAGGTTGCAATTGGCACCATCACTTTTGTCGGCGGCTCGTGGTGGTTTCTCATGTCAGACCTTAGAATGTTGCACCCTGTCATCCAAGTCGACGAAAGAGACCAAATTGATTTGTAAGCCAATTTGGTATCGATTCACTGTATGAAAAACAGTTTTACGACTTAATTTGGACCTTCTTTAGTCTCAAAAGGGCCATTGGCGGTGCTAGTTGGGGACCTATCGGGGCTGACGGGTGGCAAGAAAACCCTCAAAGAATGAGAAAAATATTGGTTTGAGGAACGTAACTGGCTATGAAGAACTTTTAGGAAAAATTATGCTACATCAAGTTTGGACCCACATGGTCAAATGTTAACGCTGTCCTAGCACGTGCAAACTGCACCACTCCATGGTGCCAATGGACCATTGGAAGATGTTGCTTATATGCAAAGGAGGCAACTACGAATCTCATTTATCACTACACCTCACCACAAGGGTCCCAAGGCAATACAATGTACTCAAAGGGGGCAAAACAAAAGAGAGTCTTCAAACATTAGGTTGCAACCTATTTTAGGGTGTCTAGCACTTTTGTCAAGCCAAACACGGCATTATGGGCACCAAGTAGGTCAACTTGCAACTGCACATGCACCTTTCTTTGCCAATCTTGAGTGACCAAGATAGCACTATATTCCCTGAGTGGCCCTTGTGCAGATGAATCATAATGAATGAAAACCTTGGAACCTCGTTTTGTCACCATCCGGTGTGTAGTCAACTTTGCACTACACACGGGTATTTAGGAAATATCTTCGTCCTAAACCATAGAACAGAAGCCCTTTGACAGGATCATTGGTAGGCCTCAAAGTTTCGAAGACTTTGCATATTGTGGCCTGTAGCCCATGCACTCTGCTCAGTGCAACGTGCGCCTCATTCTTGCTCCAATGGGTCAGTTTCAAGGTTGCTTGTCAAGCAATAGAAAGCCGCAATACAGACCCAAAAACGACATCTCAACACTTGTTTCTGCTTCCGAGCTTGGCACTTGCACCGTGTGAACTATTCATTCTGCATATGGCGCAATGTGCAAAGTGCAAAATGAGGGTGCACAGTGCATTGTGTACAAAATGAAAACAAGAATTTGTGCAACTTGAAATGTGCAAAGTGTTCATAGTGCAAAGTGTAAAACGCACAGCACAGTGTGTAGTGCGCAAAGTAAGAATTGCCCAAGGAGATGGCGGCTTGCAATGGAGTTATGGGTGACGTTGCAGTCGAGTTTGGTGGCCCTAGTGTGGCGGCATACGTTATCGGCAATATGTTACGGCAAAGGGGTCCATGTTTTTGACGAGAGGCAAAAAGTAGGTGTATCATCCCAAAAACCACTCGGATGACATTGATGTCTCGGCTCTGCCTAGAAATGTGTGTAAGACCTATAAGCGGTACCGAGCCGGCGGCAAGAAGCACTAGTTTTTTGCCTGACCTCACTTCAAATGAGACGTCCATGGTGGAGCATTTTTCCGCGTCCCACCAAGGCAGCGATGCTTCTCCCACGTCAGTGCTGGAGGCTCGTAACGCGGTTGAACGTTGGCCACAGTAGAGGCCTGCGACTCCGCTGTGAGGTCCGGCATGAGTTTGTCCTGGGCTTCCAACTTCGCAATTAGGGTCTCGAAGTCCGGGGAGATATTGCCTGGGGCCAGCGCCAAAGAAACAACGAACCTACCGGATGTCATGTCGAGGTCGCACTTCTCAAGACAAATGTAACAAAGGATCAGTTCCACCACTTGTCTTGTGTGGTGCAATTCAATTCCATCATGCCAAAACATTCCATTGAGTGACGACCCCTTTTTTTCCCCCAACGCATGTTCCTGATTGCAGATCAAGCTTGGACTCTAGCAACTCCCTGGTGTCAGCCGCCTTTTGCCACTTGGCATGAGTTGTCGCCCATCATATACGTCCAAAGAGGCACACGTGCAGATATGTACACAGCCCCAAACCATGCATGTTGTTGCATCCTACCTCCTTCCACGTCCCGTCGGGCACGATAACGATGAGCATGTCCATTTCCGCCACCAGCACACTAGCCCCATAACAACTATCCAAATCAAACCACATTGGTTGTTCCTTGAGGATCGTCACCTCTGACTGTGGTTGCCTCCCACACTGAGTGGTCGAGTGTCTTTGGTCAACAGAGTCCACCACTGCATCTTGGCCTTTGTCCCCAACAAACATGCCGTATGTTGGCCCGTTTTCAACACTATGTGATGCCAGTCCCGCTGGGGCCCTCGTAAGCCTTGGATCCCGGTAGCAAACCTGCTAGCCTTGCACATCCCCAGCACAGTGCATCGTCCTGCTACTCGTGGGTCGCCGACGTGGACCTTTGGGGATTCGGGTTGGCCACCTATCACTCTCGCAGGATGGTTACCTTGTTCCCCACAATAATCCGCGTCTAAAACAGACTTCGCTCTACTGCAGATGAACAGCTCTTGCCCATGTGCAAATGATCGTTGCGTGCCGAATTCATGGGCACCTAGGCGGGCCAAATGTGAAGCTACCTGGTCAATTTCGGTTGGGCAGTGCAACACAGTGGGAGCCCATGAGTGTTGTTTCCCGGCACATCTCAACCGCACACCGTACCCCCGATTTCGGGTTGCATGGTGTTACACGGGTATGTATAAATGGTGTATATGGTACAAGGCATGTTGTAATAGCACCCAGAGGGAAGTTGCCTGCCGTCGTGCCCGGCACCCTCCTCCAACCTATACTAAATCTGGCCCAGGTTGGTATCCCACATCGTTTCTATTGTTTGCTTGTTGCCAAAATACGCCAAGCAAGCAGCCCTATTACGACCACGTACCCGGCACACAATTGCATGTGAGGACATGGCCTTCCCGTTCTTGCACCCACTCAGTAAGATTTGCCACCTTCCATCGGCGCAAAGGAAAAAGAGGGGATGTCATGTTGCCCTTGCCGTGTCTATAGTGCTCACCTTGCTTGCATCCACCAGCCCGTGGTCGAAATCCACCACTTGCGCTAGTGCATAGATGGTGCTCAAGAACTCGGAACCTCCCATTAGCTGCCAACTCGCTGGCTCGTCAAGACCGGCGGAACCCCCCATTGTGAAATGCATGTAGCCGGCCTAGTGCCGATTGGTGCCGTCAATGGCTATGTGAAGCCAATGGTACGGGGGGGCTCCAAGCTATTGTAAATCTACAGGACGTATGGGGCGGCGGTCGCACAAGTGCCTCACTAGAGCAGGCAAGGAGCATGCTGCATCGTAGATGATGCTGCCGCTGCCGTGTCCCGCTTTGAGTGGTGGAGCGGCTAGTTGAGCCTTCTGCTGTAGGGTGTCGTAGATGTCGGGCCACGTTACGCCTGTTGCTAGCTGCAGTGTGAGGTATTGGGCCTCCGTCTGCGATAAGTGGAGTGACGGCGCCATACATCGCAGGCGGTCTTGTCCCATAGGCTGTGTGCCATGGCTAGACCCGTTGACGTGCTCTGCTTCTCGGGGGGTAGCACTATGTGCGTCGTTTCCGGGATAAGATAGCATGTGCAAGAGGCTCCCTACTCCTTCCCAACTACGTCCTCGAGTGATTTCAACCTACGGTGAACGTGGGTTCGGGAACGCAAGGTGTGGAAGGGATTGGGGTCTTTGGTTGCAGACCAGCGGGGCATTGTACACAAGCTAAACAAAGCATAATGCAATAAGAGTGAAGTTCACAAAATGTGGCATGTCTACCGCGCACGAGTTCGGTTCAACACAACCCGTCAAAATCATGGTTCCGGACTCCGAAAGCGCCGAGAGCAAATTCAGTTCATCGGTAATTTGGCAAAATTTCGCACGACATTTGCGCGAAATTAGCATAGAGATCGTATTCACAGTCACAAGCCAACACACATGTGAATCCGTTGTACATGCGAACTTCGTGTGAATTTCGTGTGAATATAATTCACACAGATGGATGCCACAATGCTCTTGAATGGCACGCTGCATCGCATAGCAGCGGGCCTCACTTATCCTGGCTGCCTGTGCCCTTGCTGCCCTCCCCCCCCGTGGTTGTCCGTCGCTTGGCCACTCTACTAGATTCTTGGCACCTCCATAGGACCAAGCATCGTAAAATTGGGGACCGGTGTTGCACTAGCAACAAGGGTGCCGGGGGTGCAGTGTCCCCTGACACTTGCATGGAAGTCCAATGCAGACTGCACGTGCGACAGGACACTCGCGAACGTTTGTGTTGGGGACGTTCGTTTGCAGTTAGAATGAAATAAGCCCCTTCGCCACAGCCAATTGTCCCCATGTGGTGTTTGCCACCCCCATCCATGCCTACATACTTGCAAGTCCAAACGGCACTCCCTCGGGGTTGGTGGTGGTGGGGGGGGGGCGTCCTGCCTCCTACAGCCCGTGCCGGGGCTACTGATGCTGCTCGAGCTGCCGCTGCCTCTACTATTGCTTTTGCCCGGAACAAGAGGAAAGCTGTTGCTTGAAGATGTCACCTCGCTCTGCGGCATGTCCTTTTTCCCTTCTGCTACCCTGAGCGCCGAGACTGCGCCTTGTGTCTCACTTCGCGACACCTCAACCTGCCTTCGGAGGGTTTCCAACTCCTGCTAGGCCCTGTCGCGGGGCTCCAATTGCTCCTACAGCTGCGACTGCACCCATTGGATGATGTAGGGATCCAGGGAAGGTTCCTCTGGACCTGGAGATGTATCCACTGGGGGGGCTTTCCTTGGTCGGCGGGGTTCGTATGGGCTCCAACTCTTCTAGTGTCGCCCTGAGGGGCGACTCCTCAGGTCGTCATCGCGCCCCCCCACTTCTGCCCTCCCCTCAGCCGTAGCGCGAGTTCTGCGCCCGCAGTAGTTGCGCATGCGCATTAAGCTAATCATCGTTGCGTGGTCCCCAATGCCTAATGGCCTTCAAGGAAAACACAACAGCTCGCTGGAGAAGCCCCGCAGCTATGTGTATAAAGTCTGATGTCTGATGTCTGATGAGGGATGTTGTGTGTGCGGTCTGTCCAAGAAGATGTCTGATATTCTTATCTACTGCAGGTGGGTCTAGGGGTCTAATGCCCAGAGGAAATTGGGAGAAACTATGCCTAAATCTAAATCAACCCCCCCCCCCCAAATGAAAAAAACAAAAAGGGAGGACACAATTGAAAAATCATTGGGGAACCACCTTAGACAATCAGAAACATGGCAATACAAAAGTAAAAAACACTTTGAACACCAAAATGGGAAAATGGGGAAAATGTGTGAGCAAGGAAAGTGGCAAACAAAAAGGTGCCCATAGGCCCCCATAGGCCCCCATGGGCCCCCAAAGGTGCCCATAGGTCCCCAAAGGTGCCAATAGGTCCCCATAGGGCCCCATAGGCCCCAATAGGCCCCCAAAGGTGCCCATGGGTCCCCAGAGGTGCCCATAGGTCCCCAAGGGTCCCCCTAGATGCCAATGAGTCCCCATCGGCCCCCATAGGTCCCCATAAGTCCCCAAAGGTGCCCATAGGTCCCCAAAGGTCCCCACACGCCCCCATAGGCCTCCACAAGCCCCCATAGGTCCCCATAGGTCCCCAAAGGCCCCCATAGGCCCCAATAGGCCCCCATAGACCCCCAAAGGTGCCCATAGGCCCCCATAGGCCCCCATAGGTCCCCCTAGATGCCGATGAGTCCCCATCGGCCCCCATCCCCATAGGTGCCCATAGGTCCCCAAAGGTGCCCAAAGGTCCCCATAGGTCCCCAAAGGTCCCTGTAGACCCCCATAGGCCCCCATAGGTCCCCATAGACCCCCATAGGTCCCGATGGGTCCCCATAGACCCCGATAGGTCCCCAAAGGTGCCCAAAGGTCCCCATGGGTCCCCAAAGGTCCCCATAGACCCCCGAAGGTGCCCAAAGATGCCCATAGGTCCCCAAAGGTGCCAATAGGCCCCCATAGGCCCTCATAGGCCCCCATAGGCGCCCACAGGCCCCCAAAGGTCCCCATAGGCCCCCATAGGTCCCCAATGGTGCCAATAGGCCCCCATCGGTCCCCATAGACCCCCATGTCGCTTCGTGAACGGGGGTTAAGTGGCCGTTTGAATAATTGCGTGAATTTCACGTGAATTTACCCAAATTTTGAGGTTTTTGGGGGAAAATGCCATATTTTTGGATCCTTCCGAGGGATTTGAGGGGCCAAAATTCTTCCCCCGGCTTCATTACGCATCATCCAATGAAAGTCCCGCCCCAAAAGCATCCATCATGTCCGAACCGTGCCCAAAACGAGAGGTGCCGAAACCCGGCAAGCCTGTAGCCGATTCACAGGCGTGAATTCACGTGGATTCGTACGAAATTCGCACGAATTTCGTACGAATTTCGTACGAATTTCACGTGAATTTAGGTGAATTCATACAAATTTCACCCTTGTGCACCCCCTCATTTGTCCTAACACCCGGGGTACCCCCCCCCCCAATGCACCCCTGCAAGCACCTTGGCTACATGCAACATGTGCACATGTGTGTGGGTGTGCCTTTCTGTGGGGTGTGTGGATTTGTGTGGGTTTGTGTATGGGGGTATGGTTGGGTTTGCATGTGGGTGGATGCATGACTTCCTGTTTGTGTCTACGTGCGGGCGTGCGTCTGTGTGTTGGTGTGTGTGAGGATGTGGGGGCCACCCGACCACATACGCACACAAACCCGTCCCAAACCTCACACCAACACCCACACACCCACACACACAACCACGGACCCATGGATACACACCCACACACAAACACGCACCCACGCGCACAAACCAATCCACACACACACACACACACACACACACACACACACACATAGACACACCCACAATGATCCCGCCCCACATACCTAACCACGACACATCCACTATGCAGGTGTGTGTGCGTATGTGTGGCTGGGCAGTTTGTGGGTGTGGGTGTGGGTGGGGTGGCAGGGCGGCTTCATTCCACTAATGGCATGTGGGTGTGGGTGTGTGGGGGGGGGGGTACATGTACGATTGTCTGTTTGTTTCTGGGTGTGGGCGTGCGCCTGTGTGTGTGGGGGGGGGGTGAGGATGTGAGGAACACCAAACCATGCACATATACGCACAAGCCAACACGCGCGTACACACAAACACACACAACCACACACCCAACTACACATGGACACACCGACCCACCCACAGAAAAACACACACATATCCATCCACAGAAACCCATCCACACACACAGGCAGACACACACACACACACACACAGAACCCCCCCCCCCCTAAACATCTAACCGTGACACATCCACTGTCCAGGTACGTATGAGGGTGTGTGGGCGGGCAGTGTGTGGGTGTGGGTCGAGTGGGGGGCTGTTTGCTTTCATCGAGGGTATGTGTGTGTTTTGTGCATGGGTGTGTGTGTGTGTGTGTGTGTGTGCGTGTGTTTGTGGGTGTGTGTGTGCCGGGGGGGCAGGTACAGGGAAATGTGTGTGGGTGTGGGGACTTTGTTGCATGCATAGGTGGTGTTGGTGTGGCTCTTCGTGCAGTGTCCTGCAAAAATGGTACGAAATTCGTACGAAGTTCGCACGAAATTCGTACGAAATTCGTGCGAAATTCGTACGAATTTCGTACGAAATTCGCCCCCAAAGTACCGTGAATGTGGTTGTTACGAATTTCGTACGAAATTCGTACGAGATTCGTACGAACTTCGTACGAATTTCGTACGAATTTCGAACAATTTGCATGAATTTGTATCATTTTTCTCCAGAACAAACACACTCAGCCCATAGCACACAGCACAGCAACACCACAACAACACAGAAGAACAACACATTCAGCCCATAGCACACAGCACAGCAACACCACAACAACACAGAAGAACAACACATTCAGCCCATAGCACACAGCACAGCAACACAACAACAACACAGAAGAACAACACAGTCAGGTCATCAGCAACAGTCACCAATGAGGAGCAGCAGACACACAAAGCACAACAAGCAGCAAGCAAAACAGCGATACCAACACACCCAAAAAGCAGGCATTACACACACATCATGACAATCAGCAGCAACAAACCCAAACGACAGACAGTCACAAACCACAAACAGCACAAAAGTATTGTCCCACATGATTCAACAACAAGCAGCCACCCATCCGACCATCCACACCCACCCATAGCACACAGCACAGCAACACAACAACAACACAGAAGAACAACACAATCAGCCCATAGCACACAGCAGAGCAACACAACAACAACACAGAAGAACAACACAGTCAGGTCATCAGCAACAGTCACCAGTGAGAAGCAGCATACACACGAAGCACAACAAGCAGCAAGCAAAACAGCGATACCAACACAGCCGAAAAGCAGGCATTACACACACATCATGACAATCAGCAGCAACGAACACAAACGACAGACAGTCACAAACTACAAACAGCACAAAAGTATTGTCCGACATGATTCAACAACAGGCAGCCAGCCATCCAACCATCCACACCCACCCATAGCACACAGCACAGCAACACAACAACAACACAGAAGAACAACACAGTCAGGTCATCAGCAACAGTCACCAGTGAGAAGCAGCAGACACACGAAGCACAACAAGCAGCAAGCAAAACAGCGATACCAACACAGCCGAAAAGCAGGCATTACACACACATCATGACAATCGGCAGCAACAAACACAAACGGCAGACAGTCACAAACTACAAGCAGCACAAAAGTATCGTCCCACATGATTCAACAAAACCACCCAAGAACCCAAGAACCACCAATGCATGCACATATTACCCAGGCACGCACACACCATGCACCCACGCCCACACAAACAACAACCCCTCTGACCAGGCACACCCACACACACACAAAAATGACACAAGTTCATGCAAATTGTTTGAACTTCGTGCGAAATTCGTACGAAGTTCGTACGAATTTCGTACGAAATTCGTACGAATTTCGTAACAACCACATTCACAGTACCTATCTGTGAGGCACTTTTCGTCCAAACTTCGTACGAGATTCGCACCAATTTCGTACGAATTTCGTACGAACTTCGTGCGAATTTCGTACGAATTTCGTACCATTTTTGCAGGACACTGCACGAAGAGCCACACCAACACCACCTATGCATGTACCGAAGTCCCCACACCCACACACATTTCCCTATACCTGCCCCCCCGGCACACACACACACATACACACACACACACACCGCACAGACACACACACACACACGCAGACACACACACACACACACACACACACACACACACACACACACGGCGTGAGGTGACCAAAGAACCAAGCACACACATTTCCCTACACCTGCCCCCCGGCACACACACACACAGACACACACACAAACACACACACACACACACACACACACACATACACACCCGTACCCGAATCATCCGATTAGTAAAGCGGCTGTGGAGGTAGTGGTATTTCATTGCAAGCTTGCGCGTAGCAGCGCGGAGCCTCATCCAGAAGGAAGAGCCGGCAGTCGAGATGGCCGCGAAGGCCATGATCAATGCCATGAGTTGGCGCGCACTTCCCACCTGTGCTACACCCTCCATGCTGCTGCACTCTGTCAGACTAGAGTCAAACTCCACAGGGTCTACTTTCCCCGCTGGAACACCCAAGCCCGTTCCCTTGGCGGTTGGTTCACCAGCCAGCATCTAGGGACAGCAGGAATCTCGTTGATCCATTCATGCGCGTCAATAATCAGTCGACGAGGCATTTGGCTACCTTAAGAGAGTCATAGTTACTCCCGCCGTTTACCCGCGCTTGGCTAAATCTCTTTGCATTGACAATCAGAGCACCGGGCAGAAGTCACCTCGCGGAACCAGCCAGCAGGTCCCATCGCAAAGCTGTGTTTCAATTAAACAGTCAGATTCCCCTGCGTAGTACACAGTTCCGAGTAGACACGGGAGCATACTGTAAAGTCGGCGCTGACTTGATTATTTGCTGCCAAAGCATGAGCAACTAGCACATGAGAGCCATGGGGATACACAAAACCTGTGAAGAGAAAAAGGATACCCTCCCTAACCTTAACCGCACTGCAACAAGCAAGACACCCTCATAACCCCACACCCAGACACTCAGGGGCTGTAAGTGGGGGGTCTCCTTGCCCCCCCCCCCCCCTCCCAACCCTAGACGTGGTTGATTACGCTCCTATGGTTTGACCCAATGGACCCCCCCACCCCACCCTCATGCATCTACTAGCAACTATAACCTTTGCCCTTCCAAACAACTGTGTGAGCAATGCAACAATGGTTTGACCCCAACGGACCCCCCCACCACTACATCCACTATCACCTATAACCTATGCCCTTCCCAACAAATTTGTGAGCAATGCAACAAAGATTAAGAAATGTAATGTGTATTGTTTTGATTTGTTATTTGTGTTCTAGTGTAGAATACATCTAGGCTAGAATGATTCCTGTTCTAGTCTACGTTCTAGCTAGATGTTGTGGGGTAGAATGCCCTCGCGATGTCGTTTTAGGCTAGAACGAAATTGTGCGTGCTAGCGTGTATCTAGGGATCTACAAAACAAATTGTTCAATATCCAATGTGTGCAACAAATAGCAGTGACAAGACAAAATTGGGGCCGATTCGTACGAATTCGCACGAAATAAGCACGAAATTCGTACGAAAGTCGTACGAATTCGTGCGAATTTCGTGCGAATTTCACATTCTCGTGGATCTGTGAATCTAGCGTGAATTTATGCGTGAATTTGGGTGCGTGAATTTCACATTCACGCGAAGCTCACCAAATGTGTTGAACCATGCGACTACTTCAAACCTCTAAATTGCACACATTTGTTGGATCTTACTTTGGGCGAAGATAGCACGACAAAAGCACACAATGGCACCAAGTTACGAGCAAAAAGCAGCAAAAATAGGTGAAATTCACGGTACCGTGAATCTCGGATTCAAACGGCCGGTTCACGAAGGGTACACATAGGCCCCCATAGGCCCCAATAGGCCCCCATAGGCCCCCATAGGCCCCCATAGGCCCCCATAGGCCCCAATAGGTCCCCATAGACCCCCAAAGGTCCCCATAGGCCCCCATAGGCCCCCATAGGCCCCCACAGGCCCCCATAGGTCCCCCTAGATGCCGATGAGTCCCCATCGGCCCCCATCCCCATAGGTGCCCATAGGTCCCCAAAGGTGCCCATAGGTCCCCAAAGGTGCCCAAAGGTCCCCATAGGTCCCCAAAGGTCCCCGTAGAACCCCATGGGCCCCCATAGGCCCCCATAGGTCCCCATAGGCCCCCATAGAACCCCATAGGTCCCCATAGATCCCCATAGGTCCCCAAAGGTCCCCAAGGGTCCCCAAAAGTCCCCATAGGCCCCCATAGGTCCCCAAAGGCCCCCATAGGTCCCCATAGAGCCCCATAGGCCCCCATAGGTCCCCATAGGCCCCCAAAGGTCCCCATAGGTCCCCATAGGTCCCAATGGCCCCCATTGGCCCCCAAAGGTCCCCACAAGCCCCCATAGGTCCCCATAGGTCCCCATAGGTCCCCATTGGTCCGCATAGACCCCCGTAGGCCGCCATAGGCCCGCATAGGTCCCCACAAGCCCCCACAGGTCCCCATAGGTCCCCATATGCCCCCATAGGTCCCCATAGGCCCCCATAGGCCCCCATAGGCCCCCAAAGGTCCCCATAGGCCCCCATAGGCCCCCAAAGGTCCCCATAGGCCCCCAAGGGTCCCCATAGGCCCCCATAGGTCCCCATAGGCCCCCATAGGTCCCCAAAGGTCCCCATAGGCCCCCATAGGCCCCCATCGGCCCCCATAGGCCCCCAAAGGTCCCCATAGGCCCCCAAAGGTCCCCATAGGCCCCTATAGGTCCCCATAGGCCGCCATAGGCCCCCATAGGTCCCCATAGGTCCCCATAGGCCCCCAAAGGTCCCCATAGGCCCGCAAAGGCGCCCAAAGGTCCCCATAGGCCCCCAAAGGTCCCCATAGGCCCCCAAAGGTCCCCATAGGCCCCTATAGGTCTCCATAGGCCGCCATAGGCCCCCATAGAGCCCCATAGGCCCCCATAGGCCCCCATAGGCCCCCATAGGCCCCCATAGGCCCCCAAAGGTCCCCATAGGCCCCCAAAGGTCCCCATAGGCCCCTAAAGATCCCCATAGGCCGCCATAGGCCCCCAAAGGTCCCCATAGGCCCCCAAAGGTCCCCATAGGCCCCTATAGGTCCCCATAGGCCGCCATAGGCCCCCATAGAGCCCCATAGGCCCCCATAGGCCCCCATAGGCCCCCATAGGCCCCCATAGGCCCCCAAAGGTCCCCATAGGCCCCCAAAGGTCCCCATAGGCCCCTAAAGATCCCCATAGGCCCCCATAGGCCCCCAAAGGTCCCCATAGGCCCCCAAAGGTCCCCATAGGCCCCTAAAGATCCCCATAGGCCCCCATAGGCCCCCATAGGCCCCCCTTGGCCCCCATAGGCCACCGTAGGCCGCCATAGGCCCCCATAGGCCCCCATAGGTCCCCAAAGGTCCCCAAGGGTCCCCAAAAGTCCCCATAGGTCCCCAAAGGCCCCCATAGGTCCCCATAGAGCCCCATAGGCCCCCATAGGTCCCCATAGGCCCCCAAAAGTCCCCATAGGTCCCCATAGGTCCCCATAGGTCCCAATGGCCCCCATAGGCCCCCAAAGGTCCCCACAAGCCCCCATAGGTCCCCATAGGTCCCCATAGGTCCCCATTGGTCCGCATAGACCCCCGTAGGCCGCCATAGGCCCGCATAGGTCCCCACAAGCCCCCACAGGTCCCCATAGGTCCCCATATGCCCCCATAGGTCCCCATAGGCCCCCATAGGCCCCCATAGGCCCCCAAAGGTCCCCATAGGCCCCCATAGGCCCCCAAAGGTCCCCATAGGCCCCCAAGGGTCCCCATAGGCCCCCATAGGTCCCCATAGGCCCCCATAGGTCCCCAAAGGTCCCCATAGGCCCCCATAGGCCCCCATCGGCCCCCATAGGCCCCCAAAGGTCCCCATAGGCCCCCAAAGGTCCCCATAGGCCCCTATAGGTCCCCATAGGCCGCCAAAGGCCCCCATAGGTCCCCATAGGTCCCCATAGGCCCCCAAAGGTCCCCATAGGCCCGCAAAGGCGCCCAAAGGTCCCCATAGGCCCCCAAAGGTCCCCATAGGCCCCCAAAGGTCCCCATAGGCCCCTATAGGTCCCCATAGGCCGCCATAGGCCGCCATAGAGCCCCATAGGCCCCCATAGGCCCCCATAGGCCCCCATAGGCCCCCATAGGCCCCCAAAGGTCCCCATAGGCCCCCAAAGGTCCCCATGGGCCCCTAAAGATCCCCATAGGCCGCCAGAGGCCCCCAAAGGTCCCCATAGGCCCCCAAAGGTCCCCATAGGCCCCCAAAGGTCCCCATAGGCCCCCAAAGGTCCCCATAGGCCCCCATAGGCCCCCATAGGCCCCCACAGGCCCCCATAGGTCCCCCTAGATGCCGATGAGTCCCCGTCGGCCCCCATCCCCATAGGTGCCCATAGGTCCCCAAAGGTGCCCATAGGTCCCCAAAGGTGCCCAAAGGTCCCCATAGGTCCCCAAAGGTCCCCGTAGAACCCCATGGGCCCCCATAGGCCCCCATAGGTCCCCATAGGCCCCCATAGAACCCCATAGGTCCCCATAGATCCCCATAGGTCCCCAAAGGTCCCCAAGGGTCCCCAAAAGTCCCCATAGGCCCCCATAGGTCCCCAAAGGCCCCCATAGGTCCCCACAGAGCCCCATAGGCCCCCATAGGTCCCCATAGGCCCCCAAAGGTCCCCATAGGTCCCCATAGGTCCCCATAGGTCCCAATGGCCCCCATAGGCCCCCAAAGGTCCCCACAAGCCCCCATAGGTCCCCATAGGTCCCCATAGGTCCCCATTGGTCCGCATAGACCCCCGTAAGCCGCCATAGGCCCGCATAGGTCCCCACAAGCCCCCACAGGTCCCCATAGGTCCCCATATGCCCCCATAGGTCCCCATAGGCCCCCATAGGCCCCCATAGGCCCCCAAAGGTCCCCATAGGCCCCCATAGGCCCCCAAAGGTCCCCATAGGCCCCCAAGGGTCCCCATAGGCCCCCATAGGTCCCCATAGGCCCCCATAGGTCCCCAAAGGTCCCCATAGGCCCCCATAGGCCCCCATCGGCCCCCATAGGCCCCCAAAGGTCCCCATAGGCCCCCAAAGGTCCCCATAGGCCCCTATAGGTCCCCATAGGCCGCCATAGGCCCCCATAGGTCCCCATAGGCCCCCAAAGGTCCCCATAGGCCCGCAAAGGCGCCCAAAGGTCCCCATAGTCCCCCAAAGGTCCCCATAGGCCCCCAAAGGTCCCCATAGGCCCCTATAGGTCCCCATAGGCCGCCATAGGCCCCCATAGAGCCCCATAGGCCCCCATAGGCCCCCATAGGCCCCCATAGGCCCCCATAGGCCCCCAAAGGTCCCCATAGGCCCCCAAAGGTCCCCATGGGCCCCTAAAGATCCCCATAGGCCGCCATAGGCCCCCAAAGGTCCCCATAGGCCCCCAAAGGTCCCCATAGGCCCCCAAAGGTCCCCATAGGCCCCTATAGGTCCCCATAGGCCGCCATAGGCCCCCATAGAGCCCCATAGGCCCCAATCAGCCCCCATAGGCCCCCAAAGGTCCCCATAGGCCCCCAAAGGTCCCCATAGGCCCCTATAGGTCCCCATAGGCCGCCATAGGCCCCCATAGGTCCCCATAGGTCCCCATAGGCTCTCAAAGTTCCCCATAGGCCCGCAAAGGCGCCCAAAGGTCCCCATAGGCCCCCAAAGGTCCTCATAGGCCCCCAAAGGTCCCCATAGGCCCCTGTAGGTCCCCATAGGCCGCCATAGGCCCCCATAGAGCCCCATAGGCCCCCATAGGCCCCCATAGGCCCCCATAGGCCCCCATAGGCCCCCAAAGGTCCCCATAGGCCCCCAAAGGTCCCCATAGGCCCCTAAAGATCCCCATAGGCCGCCATAGGCCCCCAAAGGTCCCCATAGGCCCCCAAAGGTCCCCATAGGCCCCCAAAGGTCCCCATAGGCCCCTATAGGTCCCCATAGGCCGCCATAGGCCCCCATAGAGCCCCATAGGCCCCCATAGGCCCCCATAGGCCCCCATAGGCCCCCATAGGCCCCCAAAGGTCCCCATAGGCCCCCAAAGGTCACTATAGGCCCCTAAAGATCCCCATAGGCCCCCATAGGCCCCCACAGGTCCCCATAGGCCCCCAAAGGTCCCCATAGGCCCCTAAAGATCCCCATAGGCCCCCATAGGCCCCCATAGGCCCCCCTTGGCCCCCATAGGCCACCGTAGGCCGCCATAGGCCCCCATAGGCCCCCATAGGTCCCCAAAGGTCCCCAAGGGTCCCCAAGGGTCCCCATAGGCCCCCATAGGTCCCCAAAGGCCCCCATAGGTCCCCATAGAGCCCCATAGGCCCCCATAGGTCCCCATAGGCCCCCAAAGGTCCCCATAGGTCCCCATAGGTCCCAATGGCCCCCATAGGCCCCCAAAGGTCCCCACAAGCCCCCATAGGTCCCCATAGGTCCCCATAGGTCCCCATTGGTCAGCATAGACCCCCGTAGGCCGCCATAGGCCCGCATAGGTCCCCACAAGCCCCCACAGGTCCCCATAGGTCCCCATATGCCCCCATAGGTCCCCATAGGCCCCCATAGGCCCCCAAAGGTCCCCATAGGCCCCCATAGGCCCCCAAAGGTCCCCATAGGCCCCCAAGGGTCCCCATAGGCCCCCATAGGTCCCCATAGGCCCCCATAGGTCCCCAAAGGTCCCCAAAGGCCCCCATAGGCCCCCATTGGCCCCCATAGGTCCCCAAAGGTCCCCATAGGCCCCCAAAGGTCCCCATAGGCCCCTATAGGTCCCCATAGGCCGCCATAGGCCCCCATAGGTCCCCATAGGTCCCCATAGGCCCCCAAAGGTCCCCAGAGGCCCGCAAAGGCGCCCAAAGGTCCCCATAGGCCCCCAAAGGTCCCCATAGGCCCCCAAAGGTCCCCATAGGCCCCTATAGGTCCCCATAGGCCGCCATAGGCCCCCATAGAGCCCCATAGGCCCCCATAGGCCCCCATAGGCCCCCATAGGCCCCCAAAGGTCCCCATAGGCCCCCAAAGGTCCCCATGGGCCCCTAAAGATCCCCATAGGCAGCCATAGGCCCCCAAAGGTCCCCATAGGCCCCCAAAGGTCCCCATAGGCCCCCAAAGGTCCCCATAGGCCCCTATAGGTCCCCATAGGCCGCCATAGGCCCCCATAGAGCCCCATAGGCCCCCATAGGCCCCCATAGGCCCCCATAGGCCCCCATAGGCCCCCAAAGGTCCCCATAGGCCCCCAAAGGTCCCCATAGGCCCTTAAAGATCCCCATAGGCCCCCATAGGCCCCCAAAGGTCCCCATAGGCCCCCAAAGGTCCCCATAGGCCCCTAAAGATCCCCATAGGCCCCCATAGGCCCCCATAGGCCCCCCTTGGCCCCCATAGGCCACCGTAGGCCGCCATAGGCCCCCATAGGCCCCCATAGGTCCCCATAGACCCCCATAGGCCCCCATAGGCCCCCATAGGTCCCCATAGGCCCCCACAGGTCCCCATAGGCCCCCAAAGGTCCCCATAGGCCCCCAAAGGTCCCCATAGGCCCCCAAAGATCCCCATAGGCCCCCATAGGCCCCCATAGGCGCCCCTTGGCCCCCATAGGTCCCCAAAGGTGCCAATAGGCCCCCATAGTTCCCCATAGACCCCCATAGGCCAGCATAGGCCCCCATAGGTCCCCATAGGCCCCCATACGTCCCCAAAGGTCCCCATAGGCCCCCATAGGCCCCCATCGGCCCCCATAGGCCCCCAAAGGTCCCCATAGGCCCCCAAAGGTCCCCATAGGCCCCTAAAGGTCCCCATAGGCCGCCATAGGCCCCCATAGGTCCCCATAGGTCCCCATAGGCCCCCAAAGGTCCCCATAGGCCCCCAAAGGCCCCCAAAGGTCCCCATAGGCCCCCAAAGGTCCCCATCGGCCCCCAAAGGTCCCCATAGGCCCCTATAGGTCCCCATAGGCCGCCATAGGCCCCCATAGGTCCCCATAGAGCCCCATAGGCCCCCATAGGCCCCCATAGGCCCCATAGGCCCCCACAGGCCCCCAAAGGTCCCCATAGGCCCCCAAAGGTCCCCATAGGCCCCTATAGATCCCCATAGGCCCCCATAGGCCCCCATAGGTGCCCCTTGGCCCCCATGGGTCCCCAAAGGTGCCAATAGGCCCCCATAGTCCCCCATAGACCCCCATAGGCCACCATAACCCCCATAGGCCCCCAAAGGCCCCCATAGGTCCCCATAGACCCCCATAGGCCCCCATAGGCCCCCATTGGTCCCCATAGGCCCCCATAGGTCCCCATAGATCCCCACGTGCCCCCATAGGCCCCCAAAGGTCCCCATAGGCCCCCAAAAGTCCCCATAGGCCCCTATAGGTCCCCATAGGCCGCCATAGGCCCCCATAGGTCCCCATAGAGCCCCATAGGCCCCCATAGGCCCCCATAGGCCCCCAAAGGTCCCCATAGGCCCCCAAAGGTCCCCATAGGCCCCTATGGATCCCCATGGGCCCCCATAGGCCCCCATAGGCCCCCCTTGGCCCCCATAGACCACCGTAGGCCGCCATAGGCCCCCATAGGTCCCCATAGGCCCCCATAGAACCCCATAGGTCCCCATAGGCCCCCATAGGTCCCCATAGATCCCCACGTGCCCCCATAGGCCCCCAAAGGTCCCCATAGGCCCCCATAGGCCCCCATAGGCCCCCAAAGGTCCCCATAGGCCCCCATAGGTCCCCAAAGGCCCCCATAGGTCCCCATAGAGCCCCATAGGCCCCCATAGGCCCCCAAAGGTCCCCATAGGTCCCCATAGGTCCCCATAGGTCCCAATGGCTCCCATAGGCCCCCAAAGGTCCCCACAAGCCCCCATAGGTCCCCATAGGTCCCCATAGGTCCCCATTGGTCCGCATAGACCCCCATAGGCCGCCATAGGCCCGCATAGGTCCCCACAAGCCCCCACAGGTCCCCATAGGTCCCCATATGCCCCCATAGGTCCCCATAGGCCCCCATAGGCCCCCATAGGCCCCCAAAGGTCCCCATAGGCCCCCATAGGCCCCCAAAGGTCCCCATAGGCCCCCAAGGGTCCCCATAGGCCCCCATAGGTCCCCATAAGCCCCCATAGGTCCCCAAAGGTCCCCATAGGCCCCCATAGGCCCCCATCGGCCCCCATAGGCCCCCAAAGGTCCCCATAGGCCCCCAAAGGTCCCCATAGGCCCCTATAGGTCCCCATAGGTCCCCATAGGCCCCCAAAGGTCCCCATAGGCCCGCAAAGGCCCCCAAAGGTCCCCATAGGCCCCAAAAGGTCCCCATAGGCCCCCAAAGGTCCCCATAGGCCCCTATAGGTCCCCATAGGCCGCCAAAGGTCCCCATAGAGCCCCATAGGCCCCCATAGGCCCCCATAGGCCCCCATAGGCCCCCATAGGCCCCCAAAGGTCCCCATAGGCCCCCAAAAGTCCCCATAGGCCCCTAAAGATCCCCAAAGGCCCCCATAGGCCCCCCTTGGCCCCCATAGGCCGCCATAGGCCCCCATAGGCCCCCATAGGTCCCCATAGACCCCCATAGGCCCCCATAGGCCCCCATAGGTCCCCATAGGCCCCCATAGGTCCCCATAGGCCCCCAAAGGTCCCCATAGGCCCCCAAAGGTCCCCATAGGCCCCTAAAGATCCCCATAGGCCCCCATAGGCCCCCATAGGCGCCCCTTGGCCCCCATAGGTCCCCAAAGGTGCCAATAGGCCCCCATAGTTCCCCATAGACCCCCATAGGCCAGCATAGGCCCCCATAGGTCCCCATAGGCCCCCATAGGTCCCCAAAGGTCCCCATAGGCCCCCATCGGCCCCCATAGGCCCCCAAAGGTCCCCATAGGCCCCCAAAGGTCCCCATAGGCCCCTAAAGGTCCCCATAGGCCGCCATAGGCCCCCATAGGTCCCCATAGGTCCCCATAGGCCCCCAAAGGTCCCCATAGGCCCCCAAAGGCCCCCAAAGGTCCCCATAGGCCCCCAAAGGTCCCCATCGGCCCCCAAAGGTCCCCATAGGCCCCTATAGGTCCCCATAGGCCGCCATAGGCCCCCATAGGTCCCCATAGAGCCCCATAGGCCCCCATAGGCCCCCATAGGCCCCCAAAGGTCCCCATAGGCCCCCAAAGGTCCCCATAGGCCCCTATAGATCCCCATAGGCCCCCATAGGCCCCCAAAGGCGCCCATTGGCCCCCATAGGTCCCCAAAGGTGCCAATAGGCCCCCATAGTCCCCCATAGACCCCCATAGGCCACCATAGACCCCCATAGGCCCCCAAAGGCCCCCATAGGTTCCCAAAGACCCCCATAGGCCCCCATTGGTCCCCATAGGCCCCCATAGGTCCCCATAGGTCCCCAAAGACCCCCATAGGCCCCCATAGGTCCCCATAGGTCCCCATAGATCCCCACGTGCCCCCATAGGCCCCCAAAGGTCCCCATAGGCCCCCAAAAGTCCCCATAGGCCCCTATAGGTCCCCATAGGCCGCCATAGGCCGCCATAGGTCCCCATAGAGCCCCATAGGCCCCCATAGGCCCCCAAAGGTCCCCATAGGCCCCCAAAGGTCCCCATAGGCCCCCAAAGGTCCCCATAGGCCCCCAAAGGTCCCCATAGGCCCCTAAAGATCCCCATAGGCCCCCATAGGCGCCCCTTGGCCCCCATAGGTCCCCATAGGTCCCCAAAGGTCCCCATAGGCCCCCAAAAGTCCCCATAGGCCCCTATAGGTCCCCATAGGCCGCCATAGGCCCCCATAGGTCCCCATAGACCCCCATAGGCCCCCATAGGCCCCCATAGGTCCCCATAGGCCCCCATAGGTCCCCATAGGCCCCCAAAGGTCCCCATAGGCCCCCAAAGGTCCCAATAGGCCCCTAAAGATCCCCATAGGCCCCCATAGGCCCCCATAGGCGCCCCTTGGCCCCCATAGGTCCCCAAAGGTGCCCATAGGCCCCCATAGTTCCCCATAGACCCCCATAGGCCACCATAGGCCCCCATAGGTCCCCATAGGCCCCCATAGGTCCCCAAAGGTCCCCATAGGCCCCCATAGGCCCCCATCGGCCCCCATAGGCCCCCAAAGGTCCCCATAGGCCCCCAAAGGTCCCCATAGACCCCTAAAGGTCCCCATAGGCCGCCATAGGCCGCCATAGGTCCCCATAGGTCCCCATAGGTCCCCATAGGCCCCCAAAGGTCCCCATAGGCCCCTATAGATCCCCATAGGCCCGCATAGGCCCCCAAAGGTCCCCATCGGCCCCCATAGGTCCCCAAAGGTGCCAATAGGCCCCCATAGTCCCCCATAGACCCCCATAGGCCACCATAGGCCCCCATAGGCCCCCAAAGGCCCCCATAGGTCCCCATAGACCCCCATAGGCCCCCATAGGCCCCCATTGGTCCCCATAGGCCCCCATAGGTCCCCATAGGTCCCCAAAGGTCCCCATAGGCCCCCAAAAGTCCCCATAGGCCCCTATAGGTCCCCATAGGCCGCCATAGGCCCCCATAGGTCCCCATAGAGCCTCATAGGCCCCCATAGGCCCCCATAGGCCCCCATAGGCCCCCAAAGGTCCCCATAGGCCCCCAAAGGTCCCCATAGGCCCCTATAGATCCCCATGGGCCCCCATAGGCCCCCATAGGCCCCCCTTGGCCCCCATAGGCCACCGTAGGCCGCCATAGGCCCCCATAGGTCCCCATAGACCCCCATAGGCCCCCATAGGCCCCCATAGGTCCCCATAAGCCCCCATAGGTCCCCATAGGCCCCCATAGGCCACCATAGGCCCCCATAGGCCCCCAAAGGTCCCCATAGGCCCCCATAGAGCCCCATAGGCCCCCATAGGCCCCCATAGGCCCCCAAAGGTCCCCATAGGCCCCCAAAGGTCCCCATAGGCCCCTATGGGTCCCATAGGCCCCCATAGGCCCCCATAGGCCCCCATTGGCCCCCATAGGTCCCCATAGGTGCCAATAGGCCCCCATAGGTCCCCATAGACCCCCATAGGCCACCATAGGTCCCCATAGACCCCCATAGGCCCCTATAGGCCCCCATAGGCCCCCATAGGTCCCCATAGGCCCCCATAGGTCCCCAAAGGTCGCCAAAGGTCCCCATAGGTCCCCATAGGCCCCCATAGGCCCCCATAGGCCCCCATAGGTCCCCATAGAGCCCCAGAGGCACCCATAGGGCCCCATAGGCCCCCATAGGCCCCCAAAGGTCCCCATAGGCCCCGGATGGGGTTCCGTCAAATATTTGGGGGCTGTACACCCCAAAAATATTTGACAGATGGGGTTCCGTCAAATATTTGGGGGTCTACACCCCCAAAATATTTGACGGATGGGGTTCCGTCAAATATTTGGGGGCTGTAGACCCCCAAAATATTTGACGGATGGGGTTCCGTCAAATATTTGAGGGCTGTACACCCCCAAAATATTTCACGGATGCGGTTCCGTGAAATATTTTGGGGGTGTACAGCCCCCAAATATTTGACGGATTGGGTTCCGTCAAATATTTGGGGGGTCTACAGCCCCAAAATATTTCACGGATGGGGTTCCGTCAAATATTTGGGGGCTGTACACCCCAAAAATATTTGACGGATGGGGTTCCGTCAAATATTTGGGGGCTGTACACCCCCAAAATATTTCACGGATGGGGTTCCGTCAAATAGTTGGGGGGCCTACAGCCCCCAAATATTTCACGGAAGGGGTTCCGTCAGATATTTGGGGGGTCTAAAGCCCCCAAAAACAAAGCTTTGTTGCGCAAGAGAAACAATGTGTGACATATGGGAAACACATGGGACACAAGTGTGAGATTTGTGCTAAATTGCTCCGAAATTCGTGCGAAATTTGTGTTGGTCTAAATCCTGTGCATGCCTCACGAATGAGTGTGTGAATGTGAGTGTAAATGTAACGTTTTGTGAATTAGTGTGTGAGCACGGTACCAAAGTGCTTTTTCGAACGCCTTACTTTTGTTGAGTTTTAGGAGAAGAGAGCATGGCAAATGGGCATGTTAGCAAGGGGAAGTGTAAAGAATGGGTGCAAAATCGGTCAAACACGATGTGGATTGGAAAAGGACCATTCAAAAAGGGTATATGTCGTGCTTACGATGCACTAGCACACGGTATGCGTCATAGTGCTGAGCCTCACATCAAACCGCCAGTGTCATGTCCATGCTCCGAACCATTGATTGACATATGTCTCTGGGTGTGATCGCTACGTGCGTTTCCGTGTGTACGTGCCTCCATCGGGCTGGGCCGAACGTTGCTTCCATGCGATTGGCACCATGATCCGAAGGAACTCTTCACGGGTCCGCCGCCATGTAGCTGGGCACCCTGGTGTCAGTAGGGGATACGTGAGTAGCCCAACCTTTTCAATGAATTCTGCATTGGGAAGGAGATCAAGTCTTGTGGATGCACACACGTACTCCCCACAGCTGACTCGTTGCGGTGTGACGGTCGCAGATCGGTGGTATTTCCAAAGCACTGCCCGCTGCCCAAAGCACTCATAGCCCCCCATGCCATGAGCGAGATGGTGGTCCAGTTAATTAAAGACCGCACTACCATCCCATTGCCTACACTGCAGCACCTTGCTCATAGCCCCTCCATGTGGGGTCTAACATGCGCAACTCGCCTATGATGCAGTTGCTATCCTTTGGCCATACCACCTGAACCGGCATTGGACCATGCCGGCATTTCCGCCCCAATCGGGCTTTGGCCGACCTCGTGAATGCATGCATCCACCCAACAAACACCCATGTGTGCCTCACAAATCGTGTGCTGTATAGTGTACGCTATTTGTGCCCTTGTGCCTTCCACGTGTCGCGTCCCTGTGTGCGCGAATGCAAGCAACGGCGCATGGCTAGCAGTAATTGCATGTTACGAGGCCCCAAACCCCATGATCCGTACCGGTAGCGCCCTATGAGGATCGCCAAGACTCTGCAACAAAGTGCTGAAAGGCAGCATGCATATAGAACTCTGGGAACAGTCCGGTGCAAACATCCCCCCTTAAAGTTTTGTTATGGCAAAAGAATGCAATGTTTTTGAAAAAAGTCATGTCTCGGAGAGAGTATACTATCCGACCCCGGCAATTGATGATTCTTGAACAAAAAAACACCACAAAGCACCTTGAGAACCTTATCCTGCAGACCAATACACCAATTGTGGAAAATGATGCTTCCAAATGGATACGACTATGCGCCCTTGGCTCATTGTGGTTAACTCCCCCAGTGAAAGTCAACAATGTTTGCATTTGAATGTAACCCCAGACACTTATCTACCGCCTAAGCCATGGAAAACTTTTGAGCAATAATCCTTCCAAGTGAATACCGCTATCTGCCTCTCACTCCTTGTAGGTATATGGGCGGTAAGGACCCGTATCATCATGGGTGGCATATATTACCAACACATGGTCACGGCCTAGTTATGAGTGGGTAACCAAAAATACATGCGCGACCTAATCAACATATCATTTTGGTGATGTCTTGTTGCTCTCCCGACCGTCCGGTCGGTCGGCGAAATTCTTTTACGGGTGTCCAACAACCCCTGCAACAACCAAAGCACAGCGGTGCGGCAAGCTTTTATCCGTTTCTAGTTTCAATTTGCTTGTAGTCTGTAGAGCAGTGAAGCGGATAGCTACTTGGCAAGCTTCCGTGGCCTAGCATCATGCTCTCATATCGTGTGGAATATTGTACATATGGCTCCCGATCCCTTTGTCAACGAACAAATAGCCCGACGGTCACCAACCACAATCTGTCATGTTTCTCATCGTTCATTCCATGCTATTGCCAATTGTGCCATCTGTAAAACTAGTGTGACAAACAGTCTTGCCGTCCATGCAATTCACCATCCTCAATGGCATCAGCCACTCTCCGTTTACACTCGACTTGGTTTTATTGTTAGCGATAGAAAACATTGCACTATGAGCCCGATCTCCTAATGTTTGAATTGTGATTGTATTCCAACAGAGGTACATTCGTCTTGGGTAAGTGGTTTGCCAAACCGGCATTCACGGCCCTAAAACACTTTACCGTTTCTACGGTAAGTTTGCACCCCAAAAATGGGACTGCATCCATGACGAATTAGTCGTTTTTACCCTAGAGACCTACGTTAAATCCAACATGTTCAATTTTCAAGTTTAATTTTTGAAAGGTGTTAAATGTTAAACCGATAAATTTTAGCGTGTTAAACGAGAATACCAATTTTTGTCTAGATTTTAAAGTATTTGTGCCGTGACTTGCATTCGTATGCTAGGGTCTTGAGGCGGTGTAATGTGGTAGAATGTTGCGCAATGGGTTTGTAAAGATGTTGGGTTGCCTAAGGGTTGGGTGACCAACCCTTAGTCCTCTTCTTTGTGCCCACCGCCAAACCCACTCCATACCGCCTTTTCTTTTGTGTAGCACTTGTTATGCCTTTCTCTCGAGACACTATGCTCGAGCTTAGCATGACGCTTGTGTGTTTGAGTGGAGCCAAGAGTTTGCGGGACCCTTTGGTCTCCCAACTCCTTGGTGAGTGGGTGGCTTCGTCTGTCTTGGCCGGGGCCCGATGGTCTGAGGCCACGGACGTTGGCTATCCCTCCCTTAATCGTACTAAGCAAGTGGAGGCGGTGAAACAATACGCCTCCTTCCTTCTCCCCACGCCCGATTTTATAGGGCTCCTCATGCACCTCTATGTCACAAAGACAGGTTCCGCCACCTCTCCGAGTTCATGACCCGGCGGGGAATTGACTATACGGCCGCTACGGGCCACACTTTGTCGCGACCCATCCAAACACGGCAAGCCTTCTTGGACACGCGGAAGAATATGGCTACCGTGGACGACCCACCGACTAGTGGCCGCAGTTGGCCCGTGCACTCAGTGGACCCGCTCACTCATGGGCCCGCTACATTCAATCGCGTCCACCACTAGTGGACACCATTGATTGGGACCGGCCCCTTACGTTTGGTGCGCGGGGATGAGTACCCGTGTGCCACTGGGAGTTGGACCCAATTGTCTATTGCGCTCCTCAGCCACAACAAGCGGGGCCGCACACCCGCCTACTTGTGGGTCATCGGGATGGCTGTGTGCGGCGACAAAGACATGGCCGCTTTGGCCACTAATTGGGCCGAGAACCTTCAAGTACTTGGCGCTTTCGTGTCGCATTGAATTCGGGCTCGCTTCGTTTCACAGTTCCTCGTTTAAAAGCGAAAAATTGCTTAAAATTTAAGCCGAACGAAATTTGAAGCTAAAATTTAAACGAAAAAGTGATGCCCGGATATCAATGCACACACTTTGTTGTAGGTGTTCCACTCGATTCACGACTGCAAAAGTTTCTGTGGGGCCTGCTGCGCTAGTCCTTGGGGGTGACCAGCTATTTATTCGCCGCCTCAATGGGGTCCCCAAATCACCGCAAGTGGGGTCTTTTTACAATATGGGCGTGTGGGACAAGGCGGCGGCGGCGTGGTTGCGGGTGGACGTGCGGCGCACTTTGGACAACGAGGCGGCGGCCCGTCACCAATATTAGGGGACGGGTCGGAGCTTGGATAATGGGGGGTGCATAGCGCAACCTCACATCGTGGTTGACCGGTGTTGGGTTTTCCTATGCATCCTCGAATGTTGCATGGCGATTGGGCGGCTGCGGTTCGCTTTTGTTGAGGCGCGCCTGGAGTCACTCCCCAAGGAGAATGCGGAGGCCGTGCAATGGCTGTTGTACCGGGCACGCACGGGGGTGAATGTGGGTGCAACCGCCACACCCGATGGGGAGGAGGCGAGGGCTGTCTTCCTTCCATGGGACGAGGTGGGCCCACTATTGGCCTACACGCCGGAGGACCCCGAATGGCAAGCCGTTGTTGCCATGAGAAATCTCCGTTGGGACTTGTAAAGCCACACGCCCCCTCTCAATTACCTGGGGGCATCTGCTGTTGCGCGGCGGTACCGCGAACATTGCTACAAAGCCGCCTGCCAGTCCAACTACCTCCTGTACCTGGAGGAGGGTTCGACCACGGCGGTGGCTAATGCGGCACGTTTGGAGGTAGAGTTGGGGGCGATATGTGCGGATGTGGTAGAAAGCCTAAATGCAATTTTAAAACGGGCCTGCAACGAACACACGGCCCGGGGAAGGGGGGGGGGGGATGCCGTGGGCCACATCCCTGGAAAGGGAGGCGGAGGTAGTTTTGCAAGTATGGGAATGGTGGTTTCTGAAATTTGATCTACCCCTAGGAACCCCCCATGTGGCCCCATGCACAATGGCCACACTCATGTCTAACCATAGTCCCTCACCCATGTTCCTTTCCCTTGCACCCCCAGCTCTTGTTAGCCCTACCTAGGCGTTGAGGGAGAAGATGTTCGAGAAGATGAGAGACAAATTGGTATGTGCTTGCGTGTGCGTGTGTGTTTGCTTGCCTAGGACGCGATATCCGACATAATATTTTTCGTTTCAATTTTAATGGGGCCATCGCTTTTTTTCGTTTAATTTTAACACAGGCGGTCATTTAACATTCAGAAGTTCAGCTGAAAATGAAGTGTAACAAATTAAACCAAAAATTCTAAACGCAGGTTAATTTCCCGACCCCGGTGGGGGAGGGGGGGGGGCGCACCGTCCGCCGCCGCCTCCTTTGAGGATTGGCGCCGGCTCAAGGAGGAGCGGCGCTGCGAGAAAGAGGAGAGACGGCGCGAGAAGGAGGAGAAGAGGAGGGCAACGGAGGAGGGGAAGGCGAGCCAGTCAGGGGGGGGGGGTTAAGGCAGAGCAAGGGGAGGTGGTGGTGCCAGAGGGTGGAAAGCAGGATGGGGAGGGGGATGAGGATGCGGAGGGGGATGAGGTCTAGGTGCACCCCCCCCCACCCCCTGTTTTACCCCTTCCCGAGTGGCTGCAAAAGGCCCTCGAGAAAGACTCCGCGGTCTGCAGCAAGGCAGCCGCTGCCCCCTGGTCTGCCCAAGTCCTTGAACAGGGCTGTGGGTCAGACCAAAAAAATTTTTCTGACCCCAGAATTGGTCACTACACCCTTCACTTGGTTATGCGCCGACTTTTCCGGTGACAAATTAGGAAACATGGGGAGGGCAAGGGGGAGTGGCGGAGGGATGCCGCAAAAGGGGGCGCCTGGCACTGGCAGCCATTGCCGGGCGGTCCCATGTCCCCCCTGCCCGAGCGCATGGGCCCAGGGTCCCGAGGGGCCCTGAACCTGCTGTCCAACCCCCCGGGGTCAGGTTTGGCACCGGCCACTACTTGGTGTGCTTGCAGCACTGGGTAGCCCTTGCCTAGTGCCAACAGTGGCGGCAGGGCAAGCGGGTGCAGTTTGCACTGGCGTGGTCTGCCGTGTTGTCCCTACCCCCCCCCCCACCAGGACCCCGCGGCCGAGCACACCTACGACGGGTTGGTGCCTGGGTCGCGCACAACTTGCGGCTTGGCGGCCGTCACTCGGACAGCCCCCCCGGCGGCCACCAGCTGCCACCAGCAATAACGCCGCCGATCCAGTAGAGGCCCCCAGCGCTGCCTCGAGCTTCAGGTAGGTGATGGGGGTGCTGCATGCTCTGAGGTGCCCGGAATTTCAAGAGGTATGTGTGTGTCCATGCATGTGTTTGCGTTTGTTTAATCTTTAGGGCGCTTCGTTTAAAACTTTTAGTTTCACTTTTAAAATTTCCATCGCCGCTTCAAAAATTAAATATGAACGTTAAAAATCAAACCAAAAAGTTTAAGAAAGTCGCCCAAAAATTTAGTTTGTCCCCTCGACCCCGGCCACCGCCCGCTTTGTTGCAGGTCAAGGACGTGGCGGTCTCCGGAGACGATGTGCGCCCCGTCCGTGTCGTTTGGAGCAAAAGGACGGGGAGCGGAGCGTGGGTTTGGGGGGGCTCCACAAACTCCTCGCCCATGACCCCGCGCTTGGGCTGGCCGTGCTTCGCGGGTTGAAAGAGTGGGAGCACGGCCGCCAGTGCGCGGAGCTGTGGGGCCCCTCGAGGCCCTACAAGCCCATTTCGTGGGCACACTTGGGGGAGGTGGGGTGGTTGGAGTGTGAGGATGCGGCGCTTTGGCGGGGGATGGGAGGTGAAGAGGGAAGGGAGGTGAAAGAAGAAAGGGAGGGGGCAAGCATCACCACCACCACCACCACCCCCGTCCAAGCCCAAGCCCCCCCCCCCCCCCAAATAAAAACAAGGGCAAAGCCCCCCCCAAAAGCCGAAAGCGGTTCGAGTCGGACTCGGACGCCGAGTCCGACAACCCCGCCTCTTCCTCTTCGTCGTCCTCTGGCGAAGACACCCCCCCGCAGAACAAGAACCCCCCCCCAAAGTCAAAAGCCGTCCCCACCCCAAAAGAGAAGGGGCGGGAGAAGAAGGCGGAGGGAGATGGGAAAGAAGCGGGGGCGGCGAAGAAGGAGGATAGGGGGGGGGGGGACCCCCGATCCCCTCGTGGGAACCCCCGCCCAGGTCCCATACGGGGGCGGGGTAGAGGTGGGCACCGTCACCGGTGTCCATACCCGCAAAAGCGGGGTTGTTTGGGTGAGATACCCAAACAACCCCAAGCTCTATGAGGTGGAGCGCCACCTCATCTTCGGCACGGCCGAAGCCGCGGAGGCGCACCTCCAAAAGGTGCGGAAGGGCAAGACGACCAGCAACCCCCGCCCCCAACAAAGTCGGCTAACCCCCCGACTAACCCCCAAGAAAACCCTCAACCCAACCCAAATACCCCCACTAACCCACCTAACCCCCCACGCGAAACCGAAGGTACCCCGGCACTATGTGACCCGGAAACGGGCTCCCGGGAGGTTTAACACGGCAACAATGGCCGGAATGGCCAAGCACATGAGCCGCAAAGGCTACAGGGTATGTTCTATGTGTTTTTGTGCTTGTGTAGGGGGGTTTTATTTTTGGAAGGTTTGTTTGAATTTTGTTGGTTTACATTTTAATCCCGGCGACACAAAACATCTAAAATTTACAAATTATAAACCAAAAATTAATGTCAAATTTTACAGCCGAGAGCCATTTTAATATTTTCATACACCAAGACAGGTGACCCCCCCCCCCCAATCAAGGCGTAAAATGGTTCTCACACACACAAGGCACCCCGTAGGGGTGAGATTTTTCCCAAGAAACGCCCCTAACCCCCGGCAAAAAGTGCATACTTTGGTTTAATCAACTAATTTTTGGCCAAAAATTAAAAATATTGGATTTAATTTGGGTCTCTAGGGTAAGTGTCCAAGAATGGGCTGCAAGATGGTGCCTCGTGGGCAATGTCCGAGACCCCCAAGTGCCCTTCGGCCATTGTTTGGTGATCATTTAGTGATGATGGGGTGCGCAGAATGCCATGGGTAGCAAAGATGCGGATTGATCCGATGGATGATAGCAATATTACCAATTTAAAGGTTTGTAGCCCCGGACACTATTTCTGTGAGGTGCACTTGCCGAAGGCAAGTGACTCACGTTGCAAAGGTTGTTAAATGACAACCAAGCAAGCCTGCATGTGTGGAAAAAGCCCCGTGTAAAAACTATCATTTATTATTCACGAGTATTATTGTTATGATTATCCAATGGATGTATCCTCCAATGAGTTTTTGGCCAAGATCCCCTCCATCCCGCCCACATTTGAAACCAACTTTTAGGAGGGGTGGGGGGGAGGGGGGGAGGTCAAAAAATGTGGAAAATGACCCCCCCCCCTTTGGCTTTAAATTCATTAATCTATCTGTTTTCTTACGTTGAGCTGGAAAAGTGTTTCGACCCCTTAGTGCATACAGTTTGTGTGGGTCCAGTGGGAGGATTGCCAATGCACTTCATGCAATTTTGGGCCATTGTTGCTACGTTGCCGTTTTGGGCGGCCTGAGTGAACCCGTAGTAAACACTAGGAAGGGGTACAAGAGGGGATCTTGTGATAGTAAACGCCTAATAGGTTGCCAAACGACGTGTTTCGTAGCATATAACCTTGCCTTCAGCGGATTACAGCCTCGATGAATGATTAAAATGATCGTTCCACGAAAAATGGCTCACACCTGTTGGTGCAAAAATGCATATTTTTTTGTCAACCCTTGACGGTCCTCAAAAACACTTGGGCGGTTGTTGGGTTATGACTTGGTCGAAAAAATCTACGGTGCTTTGTGATGTGCGAAAGTCAAAATGGGGTGGTCATAGCTTCGAATGGGTGAGACCAAAGTTTTTTGTCATCCCATTCGGTATCGATTCACTGTTTGAAAAATAGTTTTACGACTCCATTTGGACCTTTTGTAGTCTCAAAAGGGCCATTTGCAGTTCTACTTGGCCATCTATCAGGGCTAACAGGTGGCAAGAAAACCCTCAAAGAATCAGAAAACTATTGGTTTGAGGAACGTAACTGGCTACGAAGAAGTTTTAGAAAAAATTATGCTGCATCAAGTTCGGACCCACATGGTCAAATGTCCTAGCACGTGCAAATTGCACCACTCCATGGTGCCAATGGACCATTGGAAGATGCGGCTGATATGCAAAGGAGGCTAGTAAGAATCTCATTGATCACTACACCTCACCACAAGGGTCCCAAGGCAATACAATGTACTCAAAGGGGGCAAAACAAAAAAGAGTCTTCAAAAATTAGGTTGCAAGCTATTTTAGGGTGTCTAGCACTTTTGTTAAGCCAAACACGGCATTAAGGGCACCAAGTAGGTCAACTTGCAACTATACATCCACCTTTCTTTGCCAATCTTGAGTGCACCTTGTTCTTGCTCCAATGGGTCAGTTTCAAGGTTGCTTGTCACGCACTAGAAAGCCGCAATGCAGACCCAAAAACGACATCTCAACACTTATTTGTGCTTCCCAGCTTGGCAATTGCACTGTGTGAACTATTCATTCTGCATATGGCGCAATGTGCAAAGTGGAAAATGTAGGGTGCACAGTGCATTGTGTACAAGATGCCAAAAACAATTTGTGCAACTTGAATTGTGCAGAGCCTTCATAGTGCAAAGTGTAAAACACACAAGCACAGTGTGTGGTGCGCAAAGTAAGCACTGCCCATGTGCACAATGCACAGTGCAGGGTGCATAGTGTGTAGTGTGCAGAACCTGCAATTTGCAATGTGCAGAGTGTGCAGTACGCAATGCACAGTGTGCAGAACTCGCAGTGAGCAATGAGCACAGTGTGCAGCATGTGAGGTGCACAGTGTGCGCATAGTGGCGCAGTATGTAATGCTCAAAATACGCAGCTAGTACAATACGCAGCATCAAATTTGCAAGATACAAAGCGCACAGTGTTTAGTTTTTGGTGCACCAAAAAGGTTGGGTATCTGGGGTGCAGTGTAGCTTGCATGAT
Source organism: Eutreptiella sp. 'Long Island Sound 2002' (assembly GCA_964036045.1). Taxonomy (NCBI): domain Eukaryota; phylum Euglenozoa; class Euglenophyceae; order Eutreptiales; family Eutreptiaceae; genus Eutreptiella; species Eutreptiella sp. 'Long Island Sound 2002'. Next base: position 130,525,181 of record OZ038378.1, on the reverse strand, counting down.
GCATGATGCGAAGAGTGCGCACTGCAATGTGTGTCAAGTGCACAGTCTGCAGAGTGCTAGGTTCACATAAGGTGGTGTGCAACGACTGCAGTACACAGCATGCCAGGTGCGCAGTGTGCAATCTGCTGGCATGCAGCGCGTGCATTGTGCAGTGCAAAGTGCAGTGTGCAAAATGGGAAGTTGGCTGTCTGTGGGGTGCAGAGTGTACAATCTGAAATTGTTCCCCTCCAGCCCTGTCCCATTACTCAGTCTTGATCAGGGGTCAGTGCAGGTTTGTACAGGGGGGAAAAAATACATGATATCATCTGAGCAACATGTACTTTTTCGTGGGAGAACCAAAAGTTGCTTCCAGTGCCTTTATTGCCAAGGGAAATATTGGTCCCTACCAATGAATCCTTTTCCCTACCCCCTCCCCCCTCGGCCAGTGTTTGGAGGCTCTATTGACCCCTCCCTCTGGATGTTGAAAGCCCAACTTCGCCTGTTTGCGTACGTTGGCATAGGCACTCCCATCTTTGTCAAGGATTTGTCACGGGGCCTGGCAGATTTGGGTGACAATGGTCCCCAGAACCATCGGTGGGCTCTCTGTGCATTCTACAGCTGTGCTACTCCATGATGTTGAGTCGGAAAAGGGCACACGGGGGAGGGCGTGTGCTTTTTGCAAATCAGGGCAGATTGCACACTTTCTTCGAGGACTCCCGCAGCCGTAGCCCACTCCGTTCTTTGGCCGTCAGCTCATGCACCGCCAGCCGAACCCGCAACTCGGAGTTGGTCTTGTGCAGCTCCTCCATCGCGTGGTCACCCTTGGGACTATGGCCGCTCCCGGGGGGTGAAACCCCAGGCGACTCACGTGGTGTAGAAGTGCCGCCTCGGGGCGTATTGAGTCCCTTTGGGGTGGGGCTCCCAAGATCACGTGATGTCCGCCCAGGTGTCACACGGCCCTTTGTGGCCTGGGACTGCAGCTGCTGCCGCTTCAGCTCGCGCATTAGACGCTCAGTCTTGGCAAGCTGCAACACAAGGTCCTTATTCCGCTCCTCCGCTTCGGCAAGCTTGTCTCGGTTGACCTGGCGCAGGGGATGGCACAGCCCAGGCCCTGCGTAGCCCACCAAAGACCCTGTACAGTCCCAGACAAAACCCAGGCTCTACTCAAGACTCGACAGCCCTCCATGTCACATTGCATACAATGGAAGGTGGAGCATACTTCAACACCTTTTTGTTTTCCTCTGCAACCCTTACTGTATTGGCCCCCCCACCAAGGGGAGGAGTCAAAAAGCTACGGAACCACCTAAAGCTGTACACAAAAAAGGAAATCAGCAGAGAGTCTAAACACCCCAAATTCCCCCACACCCCTTTGCCAGGCATGAATGCCCACGCCCCAGTACCTGGTCACCCAAGTACCTGTACGCAACAGATTAGACAACAATGGCTCACAGCAATGTAGACTCGTTCAGAGCATATATAGGCTTAATACTGTGCAAAGGGCAACTGGCAAAACTTTTGGTCAAACAGCGAATATCAAGAGTGTGGAGAGCAAAAACGATGCAAACATGGGAATCCTCCGGCTCCCAATGCTGTTGGCTAGGATTGCTTGGTGGTTCTGTCATTGGGCTAAGGGTGCTACATCCTGAGTGCAGAGCTGCTGCAAAGGCCACAATCCTGCCTTTATGCTGGACTTTGTTGGCGCTCAACCTATTTCGCCAGCAGTCCTTGGACTACTGCCATCATCCCACTGTCATTGCTTGGAATGCTGTGGTCACAGTTGTGCACATGGTGGGCACAAATGCTCGTGTGGTTCAGCTCAAAGGCTTCTCATGGGATACTCATCCAAACCATACTGATTAGCCCAGTAACAGAAACACCCCGGTCAGCCCATTCCATTCCCTGGGTCTTCACTCACCTTTCCACCATATGTGGCGTTGGCTGTGACAATGTCATGTGGGTGGGTTGCTCCAGCCCCCAACAGCGATTGGACCACCATGTGTGCAATGGACAACGGTGGCACCCCCCCCCTTGTCCTTGCTACGCAAAAGTCCCAAATTAATACGGTCCCTACGCCTACTGTGGCTTGGACAAGGGCATAGCTTGCGCGCAACACATACAACTACCGACACACACGTGAGCGAGCGTATGGTATGAGTGCACCTCAACCTCCTCCCACGTTCCCAAAGGCATGCAAACACAAGAAAGTGCTTGAAACATGAAATTTCAGGTTCACACCCATGTTCCCATAAGCAATGAGGCATGAGAAGCCTACAAATGTACGGCTTGGAGACCCTTCTTGCTATCACACACCATGGGGAACAACTGCACATGCTCACCACTTGAAGTTGCCTTTGAAGATGCCTTTGCCTGAGGCTTAGGGGCTGGTTTGGGTTCGGGAAACTTCAAATTATTGGGAATGAAATTGCCTTGCATGTGGTCTCTTGTAAAGTACAACTTCCCATCCGGTGGAACATGTGAAAATAACTGGACGCCCAGTTCGAAAAAGAGAAGATTGCATGATGAGCTGGTGCAAGAAAGGGAGATATGGAGCACAAATATCCCCAAAATCAAAGCTATGTGGGTTCAAATGGGCAAACACTCACAACAAATGCGTCCATGACTCTATGTAACTGGCAAATTTGTCACCAAACCCATGCGTTATGTGGCTACACTACATTTGGTACTGAATTAAATTAGGTCCCAAATTAATACGGTCCCTAGGCCTACTGTAGCTGGACAAGGGCATAGCTAGGACCAAGAGGGGTGGGGGTGGCAACTGGACATACCAGTACGAGCCATACCCACTGCAGAGTCCCTTTCAGTCCATTGTGCAAAACAGGGGCATAGAGCAGATGCATCCATGAAGGGGGGACAGAAGGATGAAGGCGAGCCCATGCTGCAGTCAATTAAATTTAACATGGGGTGGATGCATCGCCCAGGCCCAAATCAGACCCAGAACAACAGCAGTTCTGGGCATCGTCAATTTGCTCCAGTGTGGACCAAACATGCATTGCCATCAATGATGATGAACGACTGGCTGGCTCCCAGTAAATCGTAAATTTTGAAGCAAGATGCAGCTTGACATATGTCAGATCGAAAGAGGACGAAAGCCTCCGTTGCTTACATTGTGGTAGCGTCGCTAGCTTGGAAACAATCTGGTAATTCTGTATTAGGTTGAGGGGGTGGGGGTGGGCTGAGACCAAGGGTTGGTGCATCAAGATTAGCTGGAATGATTTTTCATAAAAGTCTTTGAAATCTTGTCAAAAATTTTCTTCCTTTCATTCTTCCTTTCAGGAATATTTTGTTGGGATCCGGGATGAGTTACTCTTGTCCAGCATGGTGGGCACAAAGGTGCGGCATTGAGAGTGCATAATGGGCGCATAGTGGTTTGTGTACAGACCTTATCACGGGACCGCATGTAGTCTGCAACCTCCTGTGTCTTCTTCAACTTGTCACGAAGGGTCTTGTTCTCATACTCAAGGCGCGCGACGCGGGTGTCAGAGGATTCCTCCAACTGCTTCTGCAGCTTCAGACACTTCGTGCGCCACTGATCCGTCTCGGAGTGTGTCACATCCACGCTACGTTTTTTGGTGATTTTCAGCTTTGGGCTCTCCCCTGGTCGTCGTGCGGAACTGGGCCGTGACTCACAGGACGAGGGCGTGCGTCCCGAACTACCACGTGCGGACCCAACCGACAGTGCTGACCTGGCGGAGCTAGGAATACCACCAGAGCGGCTCGAATCAGGCAGTGAGCGGGCGGAGCTTGGGAGGGACGTGGGGAGGGAGTCGTCGGAGGGGCTCCAGGCTTCTTTCGTGTCGATCTTAGGGTTGTCCTTTGTGGGCAGCTTCAGCGAGGGGATGGTCACGCGCGGCTTCCCCCGTGCAGAGCCAGACACTCCAGGGCTGGGAAGGGAGTCTTTATGCATACACCTTGGCTGCACAGACGGCAGAGTGGAAAGAGTGCTGAGGGCTAGTATGTTTCCACTGCAACTGAAAACAGTTTGCAATGAAACAGTCTGCAGCGAGGAGTGATGGGCTGCAGCGCGTCAGTTAATGAACAACCACCAGTGGTAAAGTGTCAACCAAAGGCCAGGAAGTGCAAATCACCATCGGTTGACCCTCAAATGCCATCGGTTACCTATTTTGTGCTGTATTATCAAGATTGGTCAACTTGAGACTAGGCACATGATGTGCAGGCTTAAGTGCTGCAAACTGTGACCAGCTGAAGAAAGCCATGTTACGTCCGTGACCAGTTCAGTGCTCATCCTGGCAGGAGGGGCCTTCCATTGGTTTGCATGCAGAGAAGGGGGGGGGGGGGTTCCCAAGGTTTCCAAGGTTCCCAAATCAGACTAGCCAAACCATCCAGCATAACATGTTCTCAATGGACACCAAATACATAGATTTTCAAATGTACATCTGCATCCGTGTGCCCACCAGTACATGGGCAATGGGACATAACTTGGACACCGGACGCAATACATGGGGCATCGGACACAGGACACAAATCTGCACTGCGCACACCCCGCACACATGTTTTGTTGAGGGTCTATTGTGACCGCACCCCACTTCCATTCAGCCTTCGACAAAAAAATAATTGCTTCGCGAAATGGCAGCACGATGTTGTGCTAGGTTGGAGGAAACCCTGCAACCTGTCCGCGTAGCCTTGCCTTTCAAGCTTTGACAAGCTAAATGGCTTTTAGAGCCCAGCATCACCAGGTGCCCATCTCGCAGCGCCTGGTCTGGACCAGGGGATCACCGACAGGGAAAGCCCAAATCCCTGTCCAAACCCAATTACTCGGTTCACCGCAGTTAGTGTTCTATGGCAGTCTTCCTAAAAGCAAAAATGTGGTACTTGAGCTGACTGGATCACTGCCTGAATGCTGAGTGTTTGGCAATTGCCATGCCATGGCTTGGCAAAGCCTCCTCTCCCTGTGTCCCCAGATGATAAACCTGTTGTGTGGGAAGCTTCATCGGTAACAGCTCTCCCTTCTCCTTCGGGCTGACTTGTCCCAACCACTGACCTTTGCACTGATCTTTGCTGATGTGGCTGCTTTGCCCTGGGGCACAGGTGACACCAACCACGAACCTGTTATGGTCTTCAAAGCGTATGGTGGAGAGAAAACCAGAGGGGTGGGGTGAGGGCTGGCTCTGTCGGAAACACCACCCTGGCCAACAATTATTCACCGAAATTATGCAGGTCAGACATCGGCAAAGCACTTACAAGGTGCGACATGCTGGGCACACGAACGAAAGTCTACTTTTCAGGACACCAAGATGTGCAGGGTGCAACACATGCAGCCGCTCAGTCAAGGTGGGGCTTGCTAACACCACCATTCCGTACTAATCTCGACCATTATGCCATTTGCCCAAGCGCGGCGACTGTCAGACTGCGCTGTTTGCATAATCTCCTGAAACAATAAGCAACTTCAACGCCTGTGTGACCCTGGCCAAGAAAATCAAGTTCCTGTCCCACAGTGCCACCCATCCCATCCCCTTCCCCTCCCATAGTTACCCCTCCGATGGCCCAAGCATTGTGTCCACCTAAGAACTCACCAAATCAGTGAGTGGGCTGTACCATACCCGTTAAATGAGCGGATGATACATTGTGCACCCCCTGGTGCTAGTGAGCACTGGTGCAAAATTTTACGGCTTGATTGAGGTTGCATTACTTCCATGGTGGTACAAGAACATTTGTCACACACATTCATGGGGACTATAATATACATATTGGGCATAGGTTTGGCAGTATATCTACCAAAGTGTAGGGTACAGGTGGGCTTTGGGAAAGTAGAGACACCCCCCCTATTTTGAGGGTGGAGAACTCCAAAAAAAAATTGAGAAAGTATTTAGATGGCGAAGGTTGGGTATTGGGGCCTACAAAGGGGTAGGGATGGCGAAAAATAGGGTATGACACCGCTGTTGACAGAATCCGAACTGAAATACCAAAAAAAGCCGAAATTCGCATCACACACAACCAAAAGCTCGTTGCATCCCCAGCACTGCATTTCCCACCATAATAGTGAAGAATAATACACAACGTCGTCACATTTCATGGTGTAGGGATGCATAAACGGCCACAAATGGCTATTTTTGAGAGAAAATAGCTATTGTTGGTACTTTTGTTAGGATCATGTCAGCATTGATGCCATACCCTACTTTTTGCCCTCAGCACCCCTTTGTAGGCCCCAATACCCAACCTTAGCCATCTAAATGCCTTCGAAAACATGTTTTTCTTCTCCACCCACAAAATAGGGGGGGGTCCCTACTTCCCTCCCAAAGCACAGCCGGTACCCTTACACCTTGGGAGATATACTGCCGAACCTATGCCACCTTCTTTTTGGGGGGTGATGAGAGCTTTGCCCCCCCACCCCCGCCCCCCGGGAGTCCCCCCCCAATTGGGGTCCGGGGGCGCCTTTGGTGCCACGCCCAGGCTTCTTCGATCGAAATTCATTCCTATGTGCATGGGGATATGGTATATGAGAGCTGCTGCCGCCTCGCCCCCCAACCCTACCCCCCTAGGGTCTGGAGGACGCCTTGGGCGGGGTGCGTAGCGCCCCTTCTGGGGCCGAAGGCCCCCGGTTTGCAAGAATATGCACATTTTGCGCCAAAAGCCACACCGTTTACGCGTACAGCCCTCGTGTTTCCCGTTCACCATAGGAATGCGGTCTGTAGACTGTAGACACTGTATGCCCCAAGTAGACTTTGTATGGTGGTTGTAAACACCGGCATCTACAATTGGGGAAGGGGGCCAAAGGCCCCCTTCATCAAAAAAAGGGGATGCTAAGGGCGTTTACCCGTGCACATGGGAGCCTATGCGGAGCGAGGAAGCCCCAAAAGGGTGCGGAAGGTGCCAGAGGCACCCCCGGAACCCGGGGGGGGGGGAGCTCTCATAAGCCATATATTACTACACCCCTCTCCCCTTAAATCTAGCTAACAAGCAACAACAACAACAACAACAACAACAACAACAACAACAACAACAACAAGCAACAACAAGCACTTCTCCTTTCCGTTTTGGCTATTGCTCTGTCTCATCGCTTCGGGCTCTACTCTACTCTAGCCATCCTAGAGCCTAGGTGGTGGCCTTGCCAAATCCAAGTTCTGAGCCAAAAATTACCCGGTGGCGCCTTGGGGTGGGGCGGGGAGGGGGAGGGGGGGGAGTCGGGTGGTGCCACCCCAAAATTGCGCACTTTGTGCCCGAAAACATCCTTTTTTTGGCCCAAAACTGCCCCAAACCGCAGTCTAAAGGGACAAACGAAGGGGGATAGTAGCCAAATTTCGCGTGCCCCTAGACTTTCTTGTCACAAAAAGCCCTTTGTTGCTCTCCAACCTTACGATATGTCCGAGAAACGGCCCAAAAATGGCTAAAAATGGCTTGAATCTGCGTTGTTTGTGTCAAACAGGCCCAAAACCAAGAACGGGCTGTATCTTGGGCTACGTGGCTCAAAACCAAATTCCGAGGGCACCTAGTCCACCCGCAAGCCCCCTCTTTTTATGGTTTCCAAGCCTGAGAACCGCCCAACGAGACACCTAGACACCCGTACCGGTGGTCACTTGGAGGAGCCACAGGGCAGCCCGGCCCGCGCGCGGTGGGGGCCAAAGGGTGGGACCACCGGGGTCCCCAAGGCGAAAAAAATCATTTTTACAAAGTTGTTCTTAGACCACTTGGGATGCTCCAACAAGTGTTTTTAGCCCGTTTTGAGCCCGTGGTGACGCGCTTTGGCCCAAGGAAAATCCCAAAAAGCCTTGAAAATGGGCCGTTTTGGAACCAAAAATGGGTCAAAAATGGGTCAAAAACGCGTTTGTCCAAAAGTGATCGTCAACCATTCGGGATGCTCAAACAAGTGTTTTTAGCCCATTTTGAGCTTGTGGGGACGCGTTTTGGGCCATGGAAAATCCCAAAATGCCTTGAGAATGGACCGTTTTGGGGCCAAGAATGGGTGAAAAATGAATGAAAAACATGTTTTTCCAAAAGTGATCCTCAACCATTTGGGATGCTCAAACAAGTGTTTTAAGCCCGTTTTGCGCCTCTGGTGACGCGTTTTGGGCCATGGAAAATTCCAAAATGCCTTGAAAATGGCCCGTTTTGGGACCAAAAATGGGTGAAAAATCGGTTCAAAACACATTTTTTCAAAAGTGATCCTTGACCATTTGGGATGTCCAAACAAGTGGTTTTCGCCCGTTTTCAGCCGAAGGTAACATATTTTGGGCCATGGAAAAACCCAAAATGCCTTGAAAATGCCCCGCTTTGGGACCACAAATGGGTGAAAAATGGGTTACAAACGTGTTTTTCCAAAAGTTACCCTGGACCATTGGGGGTGCACAAACAAGTGAAATGAGCCCATTTTGAGCCCGTTTTGACCCAATTTAGCCCCCTTCGGCACATGTATGCACCAAGTTGTACCCTTCACACGTACCTTAGAGCCCTATGGTGGAACAACCTAGAGTTGGGGAGAGGGGTGTGGATCACACGATATATATGGGCGTTTTAACGGGGGGGGGGGTCAAAAGCGTCCACTAACTGGGGGTTTTGCGATGTCGCCTGATTTCGCGGAATATGGTGTTCCGTAGGTAGGGGTATGTTATACGTTTTCGGAAAGCCATTGAAAAGGGCTTTTCGGAGATGTATGGGTTGGGGGGGGGGGGGGTAGGGAACCATACTTTTTGCGAAATTTGGCCGAGACTATGGAAGATTTCGGGTTTTTTGCCCTGTTTTGGTCTGGTAGCAAACTGGCTGCACAACGCTGCATGTGTGTTGACCCTCAGGCGTTGGTGGGTCAATTGGTGACCATTTTCTGGGAATTTTATGGGTTTTCATGGGGCAAATGCATGTACACAAGGGGCAAATCCATGTGAAGGCACCAACACTCTTTTTCCGCCATTTTATTTGGCCTTCACGGCCACTTCTTCCCACTTGCTGCACCAAGACGCATTGGGGCAGTTTCTTGAATCATCATTGAGGCAAGCGGAGCAAAAGCATGGGTATTTGCAGCGACGCAAGAGGCCCGGCTTGCCACAAGATTGATAATGATAATATTGGGTTGTGCCCTTCACGATAGCACCGCTGGACAAGATTTTAACCTTGTCTTCCTCAAGGAGGGTGAAGCGGTACTGAGTGATCTTGGCAAACTTGCCACGGATAGATCGCGATTTGGTGCGTTTCTGCAAGCGCTGCATTGCCTCCACCGGGGTCATAATTTTGGAGGTGGCGGTGCACTCTCGGTAAAGGAGGCACTTGATGCTAGCCCCCAAACCGTCCACAACCGCCTTCCCATGATATTCAACCTGAAAACCCCACTCCCCCTTCGGCACATGTATGCACCAAGTTGTACCCTTCACACGTACCTTAGGGCCCTATGGTGGAGCCACCTAGAGTTGGGGAGAGGGGTGTAGATCACACGATATATATGGGCGTTTTAACGGGGGGGGGGGGGGGTCAAAAGCGTCCACTAACTGGGGGTTTTGCGATGTCGCCTGATTTCGCGGAATATGGTGTTCCGTAGGTAGGGGTATGTTATACGTTTTCGGAAAGCCATTGAAAAGGGCTTTTCGGAGATGTATGGGTTGGGGGGGGGGGGGTAGGGAACCATACTTTTTGCGAAATTTGGCCGAGACTATGGAAGATTTCGGTTTTTTTGCCCTGTTTTGGTCTGGTAGCAAACTGGCTGCACAACGCTGCATGTGTGTTGACCCTCAGGCGTTGGTGGGTCAATTGGTGACCATTTTCTGGGAATTTTATGGGTTTTCATGGGGCAAATGCATGTACACAAGGGGCAAATCCATGTGAAGGCACCAACACTCTTTTTCCGCCATTTTATTTGGCCTTCACGGCCACTTCTTCCCACTTGCTGCACCAAGACGCATTGGGGCAGTTTCTTGAATCATCATTGAGGCAAGCGGAGCAAAAGCATGGGTATTTGCAGCGACGCAAGAGGCCCGGCTTGCCACAAGATTGATAATGATAATATTGGGTTGTGCCCTTCACGATAGCACCGCTGGACAAGATTTTAACCTTGTCTTCCTCAAGGAGGGTGAAGCGGTACTGAGTGATCTTGGCAAACTTGCCACGGATAGATCGCGATTTGGTGCGTTTCTGCAAGCGCTGCATTGCCTCCACCGGGGTCATAATTTTGGAGGTGGCGGTGCACTCTCGGTAAAGGAGGCACTTGATGCTAGCCCCCAAACCGTCCACAACCGCCTTCCCATGATATTCAACCTGAAAACCCCACTCCCCCTTCGGCACATGTATGCACCAAGTTGTACCCTTCACACGTACCTTAGGGCCCTATGGTGGAGCCACCTAGAGTTGGGGAGAGGGGTGTAGATCACACGATATATATGGGCGTTTTAACGGGGGGGGGGGGGTCAAAAGCGTCCACTAACTGGGGGTTTTGCGATGTCGCCTGTTTTCGCGGAATATGGTGTTCCGTAGGTAGGGGTATGTTATACGTTTTCGGAAAGCCATTGAAAAGGGCTTTTCGGAGATGTATGGGTTGGGGGGGGGGGGGGGTAGGGAACCATACTTTTTGCGAAATTTGGCTGAGACTGTGCAAGATTTCGGTGTTTTTGCCCTGTTTTGGTCTGGTAGCAGACTGGCTGCACAACGCTGCATGTGTGTTGACCCTCAGGCTTTGGTGGGTCAATTGGTGGTCATTTTCTGGGAATTTTATGGGTTTTCATGGGGCAAATCCATGTACACAAGGGGCAAATCCATGTGAAGGCACCAACACTCATTTTCAGCCATTTTATTTGGCCTTCACAGCTACTTCTTCCCACTTGCCGCACCACGACGCATTGGGGCAGTTTCTTGAATCATCATTGAGGCAAGCGGAGCAAAAGCATGGGTATTTGCCGCGACGCAAGAGGCCCGGCTTGCCACAAGATTGATAATGATAATATTGGGTTGTGCCCTTCACGATAGCACCGCTGAGCAAGGTTTTAACCTTGTCTCCCTCAAGGAGGGTGAAGCGGTACTGAGTGATCTTGGCAAACTTGCCACGGATAGGTCGCGATTTGGTGTGTTTCTGCAAGCGCTGCATTGCCTCCACCGGGGTCATAATTTTGGAGGTGGCGGTGCACTCTCGGTAAAGGAGGCACTTGATGCCAGCCCCCAAACCGTCCACAACCGCCTTCCCATGATATTCAACCTGAAAAACCCACTCTCCGGGGAAACTCCAATGATCACATTGATGAACTCCAAAAATGGTGCGTCAATCGCCAGGCACCCCGAGCACAAGTCATGTGCAAAAAAACGAAAATTGCCCCAAAATACCATCAAACCACACCCCAAACCTTCATAAATGGAGTCTCCACCCCCAAACTTGGGGGGGGGGGGGGGGCAACTGCCATGAAAGAACTAGAAAAATCGGGGCTGGTGACGTCCGTATGGCATTTTTGTCCCCTGCGACCAGTCTTGCAGCAGCAGCCGAAAATGGCCAAAATTTCAACTAAATCTGAAATTTCTCTCACATATCGTCAAACCAAGATCTGAGACTTTCAAAAATGAATCGGGCAACCTCAAAATAGGGGGGGGGGTACCCTCAACAGTCCACAACTCCCACAAAAACCATGCGCGAAAATTAGTGGACGCTTTTAGGGGTTTCGACCCCCCCCCCCCGTGAAAACGCCCATATATACGGCATGAGGTGGGTTGCCCCCCCTTCCCCCGGCGACTTGGGGAGGATTGGAGGGCAAGTAAGGACCACACCCCCTATTTTGAGGGTGGGGAACACAAATAAAACCTTTGAGAAGGTGTTTGGATAGTTGGGGTGGAGCATTTCGGCGCACAAAGGTGTGGGTAGGGCTAAAAATAGGGTATGACATTACTAGAAATAGGGTCCTAACCAGTGAACTAAAAATATGCAAGGTTGGCTCAAAAATTGGTACGTTGGGGTGTAGGTGCCCCTTCCCCTGCCCCTAGAGGGCTCAAAAGGGTGATGAGTGGATCCAATGGAAGGCATTGACGGCAATAGGCTGGGGGTTTTGTGGGTTTTGTGAGGTGAAGAGGGCTATTTTTGAGATTTTGAGGCTATTTTTGGGGATGATGTGACTTGGTAAGAAACACCTATTTTTAGCAACTTTGAAGTGTCATAGCAGCCCACCACCATGTCCAATCACTCTGAGACCTCTCTTTTTTTTAATTCCTTGACCCAAAAATAGGGGGGGTCCTTGGTTCCCACCAAACCCCGGCCCATAGGTCCCTGGGGGGGGGGGGGGTGACCCACCTTATGCCATATATATAAATATATATATACATATATATATATATATATATATATATATATAGATATATATATATATATATATATATATATTATATATATATATATATATATATATATATATATATACATACATATCGCATATCTGGTGTCCTTTTATGCCCATGTTATGCTTTGCTCGGTAGCGGCCAGTTTTGTGCATTAGCGGGCTTCGAGGGCACGGCCACTCGGACAGTGTACACGCTCATCATGGCAGCTCAATCTGAAGTGGGGCTGCAAATCTATGACGGGGAAGATGTCAACATGGATGATCTAGGGATGACTGACGCGGACATGCTGAATGATGGGTAGTCCACGCAAGCCCTATTGTTGGCGCCGGTGGGGGGTACCTCAGGGTTTGACCATGACACAATCAAGTTATCCATGCGGGCGATTATGCAGAAAATGACACAGGCCCAGGAGGGGCTGAAGAAGATGCAACAGTGCGACTATTCACAGGGAGACGCAAGCTCACTTTCATAGGCTCCGGAAGCGGGCCGGGCTTACACATGTGAGGTTCATTTGTGCAAAGCGCTGGCATCCAAGAAGCTGCAGGATATGGAGTTGCCAGACTCGAGTTTGAAAACGGCGGTGCAGCAGCTATTCAAGGCGGAATCGCAGTACAGGGAGCTCGAACAAGAGCTCGTACAGCAACGTCAACGGGACGATGGGCTGAAGACGGAATAGGGCGAGAAGACGATCAGGCAGTGGACACAAGTGCGAGATCAAGGTCTGTTGTTGCTCGATCATGTCACAGTGTTATGTCTCGCCCCCGGGGACTCGGCGGAGATCAAGGATGGGCTTAACCGGCAGGGTTCTGAAATTGACGACCAGCAGTCTACTATCGATGCGCAACACCAAGCGCTAACGACAATGGCAGGGGCATCACAGGCCCCTTTGCTGCGGGCTTCAACTAGGCTGACACATCTTGGGAAACGAGAGAGGCCAGAAGACGGTTCTTTGAGCCAAGAGGAGCGAGGGTCTCTGTCCCAGAGTTCTGCGTTCACCACTTCTGTTGTGGAGAGGGTCAAAGCGGCGCGTGAGCAGATAGAGAAGGCGTCGAAGCCAGCAAGCGGCACGACGATCAGCGACGGCGACATAGAACAGTTGCTGCTGTTGTATCGATGGGAGTCCGTTAGGAAAATATTTCACGAAGAGACTCTGTTCCCGTGCAAGCACAGGAATCCGACCGTTCGGTGGTCAGCGCTCAAGGAATTCTCTCGGGAACAAATGAAGCAGCCGATGGCCCACCAAACCATGGATGTGCTGGGGCTGGTAGCGGAGGAGGAACTGGATGCCTTTCATCGGCAGGCTTTACAGTTGTGTTCCAAGGTGGAGTGCGGAAGAGTGGATGATCTTATACAGCTCAAGGATGCGGAGCCTATAGTACCGAATCTAGGCCAGAGCCTGGCGGACAACATACCCTGGCTGGTGCGCAGTTTGAGCACTTTCTCTCGAGCGTTCAAAATGAGTGATGGGTTGTGTAGGGATATCGCGGTAGCGCTATCGTCGCAGGAGGACAGAGAAGCCAAGTTGCAATCTCGCTTTAGTCCTGCCATCTGTCTGATGGACCCAGGAGCGTCGATCGGCCTCCGACCGATAACGCTGCGGCAGCCGGAGAAGAACGAATATGTCGTACAAATACGCAACTGCATTATACCGCAAGTTCTCAAGACGATGGCTAAGAAAGGGTCTGAATAAGCCACTACACAGGGGCGCACGAAGGGGCAATCGCGATTGGTTATCCATACTATGCACCCTGACGAGATGAACTCCATGATACAAAGCCTGGCGAATACGCCATGGTTCGCGGTGAGCATAGCGAAAGCGCACAGCGGCAGGGCGTTTCTGGACTGCCACCCAGTGGCCCAATGCTTCCCGGTGGGACCGCACAAGGACGAGATTGCACCGAAGCTCCGGTCCATCATCTACAAGACAACAGCGGCGGCGCTCACACCGGATTTTCCGGAGTTCTGAACACAGGTGCTCAATGCGTACAAGATTCGGCTGGGCGTGATGACAGATAGGGCAGCAGAGACGTGGCTGTCTACAGTCCTTCCGGAGCTGGAAACGACTGGCATTCAGGTGAAGAACGAGCGGACACGGCAGCGCTTAGGACACAAAGATGCCTTGAGCGATGGGTCTGCTGGGTTAGCGAGCTCTGTGGCCAAAGGGCCGGACGAGATAATCATGTACGACATTTCTATCTAGACTAAGGAGGGAGAGGTGCGCGAGCTGATGGAATCAGCATCGGCAGAGAACGCGCCGGAGTTGGAGTTTGTTCGCAGAGGCCCGTTTACGCCCGGGGATGCCACGCTAGTGGCCTGGCGCATTAGAGGACAGCACGTACAGTAACTGGCGGCTTGCATCCTACGAGACAGTACCACGGGCGACAATATATATGTCATGTCGGGGAAACAATATGCCGCGGCGCGACAAAGGCACTGCGAGGGAGCGAAGAAGTCGCAAAAGAAGAAGTCTACGTTGGAGCGCGTTTCAGAGCTAGTAGACAAGGTGTCCAGATGGAAGACGTATGCAGCTGCAGCGAGATTGGGAGGCAAAGGAGGCGGAAAAGGAAATGGAGGGAAGTGGTAGTGAAGCCGGGGGTCGGTGGGTCAGACCGACAATGACACATAATATTAACGGGTACGCCAGAGAAGAAATTTGGGACGGCAAGAAGACCATCCGCTATGACCATCTATTCGGAGCGGCCAAGAGGACGGACGCAATGCTGATTGGTCTGCAGGAGCATCATGCGCGCACTTGGGGTTCCTACGACACTATGATGTCTCAGTCGCTGACGAAGCGGTGGGGGCACGTGGCACTGCTGTCTGGGGGAAACCCAGGGGCGGCACTCTTCTGGCGCAAAGACAGATGGGATTGTGTGGGGTCTTTCTCCATCACACAGCGAGCGGTAGGAGCCTTGCTCCATGACAAGGAAGGCGAGACCTGGTTGACGATCTCAGTGCATTTCCCAAATGAGCCAGAGCTGCAACAGTAGCCGTGGGACCAATTGGCAGCGGTACACAGGAGCTTCGAGGGCTACCCGCTTATTCTGTTGTCCGACCACAACTCTATCCTCCTGCCGATGGAGGATGACTTGAACGTATGGAAAGGAGGGCCACCAGCGGTGGAATCGCAGGCAATTAAAGAAGCGTCCACAGCAGAGGCGCGGGTCATGAGTCCACTAGGACTGCTGGATGCGTGGCGCCACATTTACGATGATGTGGATGACGAGGTGGTGGTGGGTGCCACGTGAGGCCATCGCCGTATTGACATGGTTTTGTTGTCGTCCAGCTACGGAGCTTTGCTGCGCGGAGCATTTAGGATGGGAATCGGCAAGTCCGACCATCAAGCAGTCGCAGTGCAACTGGTGCCGGAATGTAGTATGGGAGGCCCACCAGGTGGAGACTGCTGGCGGACAATTTGGGGGACGGAGAGTTCAAACAGGGAGTACAAAGAATTATGGGGGAATCTGATCTGCGGGGAGTTGAATGGTGGAATTTTATGCTGGACAGTGTCTAGCAACTTGTGAGGTCGTTGAACAAAGATAAGAAAAGATGTAATTCAGATGTATGTTCGATGCAGACAGCGCGCTGCCAGTCGACGATAGAGCATATTTCGCCAATGGGGGTGCACCTCCTGATGAAGGAAGGGGCACTCACGTGCGACGCTAAGGAGGCGTACGGACCCCTGCAGTATTTGCTGGAGAGGGAGAAGTCTAAAGTCGAGGGGGATGAAGTGCTCTGTCTGTTACAGAGGGAAGTATCGTTTAATGAGTCGCAAGACGAAACGACTGACAAATCCAAGCATAGGCAAGCACAAATAAAAAGGCTGCTGCGGCAGATGAAGGAACGCCGTCAACAGACTGCCATTAAGTCGACACGGGGGGAGCTGCTCACCGGCCCCCGGGAAGTGGGGCAGGAGCTGCCCAGATTTTGGGGCCACATTATGGCATCCAATGGGGCCTCCAAAAGCAGAGCGAGACTGCTGTTTGGCAGGCAGACAGGGGAGATGGAGCACGATGGGACGCTTCTGAAAAGAACCTATAGTATCAACGGGGGCGGAGGCGCTGTCAAAACTGGATCCGAACTCAGCTCCAGAAGAAGATGGTATTCCAGCGGGATTCTACAAACTATTTCCGAAAGAGTTTTCGAGGAGTATCATGGAGGTCGTGGCAGAAGTGCATGGATCCAGACGTCTGCCACCAAACCAGACGATGGGCATGCTGAGACGCATTCCTAAAGGCCAAGGCAAACTCTCCATGGAGGATCACCGTCCAATTACCCTTCTCAACACCAAGGTGAAATGGATCGCACGTATTTTGAAGATGTCCATGCACGACATCATCATGGCCATGGTGCTGGCGTCGCAGAGAGGCTTTATTCCGAAAGGATATCCCAAGCCGCACTTATTGTCCGTCCATTCTCAGTGGCGAAAAGGAATGTCGGCCGTTAGGTTAAGCCTGGGTTTTGCAAAGGCATTTGACAGCACGAATCACGCGCTAGTGGGCGACTTTCTGCTCTGGCTGGGGGTATAGGAGGCATGGTGTGAGGTCCTGCTGGACTTTCTCGGCATTGAGCTCAAGTTCTTGGTCGGTCCAATGTTGGCAGACGACGTCTTATAGCCAAAATGTGGGATCAAGCAGGGCGACACATTGTCACCAACCTTGTTCACGTTGCAGACAACGCTCTTGGTGGACGACCTGCAAAAGAAGTGCCCTGAAGCGGTGCCATATCTTTATGCAGACGATACGCTGATCTGGATACCAGGCGGGCGCAGCCAAGAACTAGCCAGACCGAAACGAGTGAGAGAGGTTCTGTACCAATATACTCTGGTCTCAGGGTATAAATTGAACATGCACAAATGCAAACTATTACCACAGCGGTGATCTTTCGAGGAGGCGGATTTGAACGCCGAGGGGGAACATCAGGGCATTAAAGTGGTCCACAGGGTGGAACATCTTGGCACATGGCTGGGACAAGTTTCATTTGACGATCACTTTGCCAAAACGCTGAGAACATTCCTCGACAAGACGGCGTTTATCGCCACGCTACCGCTTACGTTAGCGCAAAAGGTGGAAGTCCTCGGCGTGAACCTTCCCTACCCTCTTCTATGTAGCCACGCTTTTCTACCCGACGGATGTCGTGCGTCGGCATTCGGATGCGTGCATGCTCTGGGCACTGGGGGTCAAGCCGTGGGGTCTCCCAGTGGCACAAATGATGCAGTGAAAGGACAGGGGAGGGGTGTAGATTAGGTGTGCTTCGGATTATGCACTGTGGGCGCACACGTGCTTGTACGTGGAGGTCTCAGAAAGCTGGGGCCCGTGCACACGACCCTGTGGGAGGAGATGAAACAGGCCATGACCCACCGAAGGAAAATTCCGGATACCCGGTATCAGCAGCTGCTCATTTGCCGCCATCGCAAGCCCAAGCAGGGCCCGCCGACGTTGATGACGTCCGCGGCGGCGTATTCACACTTTGGTAAGGCTATGCAAGGGCCGTGGATCCCACGGAACTGTGTACGGTGAAAAGCACTGTGGTGCTTCAGAGTGTTTTTGACGGCCCAAGGCAGGCCGTGTTTGTGCAGAGCGTTATCCAAGGCGCGAGTATTGAAAGTGGGGGACATCATTTCCCCCAATGGGGATATTCATGCACGTGTGCTGGCTAAGATTGCAACATCATTCAGGGATCTTTACGAGAGCCGGTTGACGTTTATGGCCTCGGGGATCAAGAACGGAACAAGGGTGCAAATACCGGGCAGAACATTGCCAGAGCTGGAGTGGATGCGGGAACTATTAGCGGGCTACCCGGCAGCAGCAGAGCTTGAGGGCCGCTAGGCCTTGGGAGTTTTGGAAGCCTTTGCTAAGTTGCGTTTGCCGACTAGGCTGCAGGACTTTGTGCACAAGGCACTATGGCGGAAGCTTGAGGTCTCAGTCCGCATGCTGCTGTGCCGTCAGGCTCCAACGGCGGTCTGTGCGCTGTGCGGAGCTACAGAGGATCATCATCGTGCGTTGAAGTCGTGCCCCTTTCTAGAGGGCAGGATAGCCTTAGCCAGCAACAAATCTCATCACATCATCAACAGGCACACTTTGGAAACACACCGTAAGACAAAACAACACTTCAACAAAAAACTTGCGTGGATAGACATTATCACGCTGCAGGAAAACATACAAAAACCAACTAGAGTCACATCACGGTAATCACAAATGCAGCAACACAGACATGCAAACACAAACCCAAAGCAAACACTTATCAAAACTAACAGCATCAAAAGACAAGCTACCGACATCACAAACCAACCGCAAACCATACGGCATACCATCTAACCAAAAGCAAAAACTAAAACAGCGACAAAACCAACCAACAACACAACGCATCAAAGAAAACAAACTCACAATTCAAAAAACCAAAAAAGGCAGCACGTTGTTCCTCGTTTGCTTGCCTTTTGGATTATGATCCTGTTTGAGCTGCTGGTGGTTGTGTTCCGCTTTCTGCGTGTGTTCATTGTTGCTTTGTTGGCTTTGGTTCCAAGCTGCCAACATCAAACATCCTAGATTGCCTGGGTGCGACGCTCCGTGCCAGTGTACGCATGGAAAAAGACAAAATCTCCGGGTGGGCGGGTGGGCCTGTCTGCTCATGTAAAAATGAAAAACAGACCACACAGGGAAAAGGAAGCGAAGTGCAGTCCAGACTACAACTATGGCTGCGACTGTTGTTGTCCCTGCTACGGACATCCTCCATCAGATCTTCAATACAGCGTACAGGGGTTCAAACCGCCTGTCGGTCGCAGGGCAGTCAAAAGCAGCACACAAGCATGCAAAGGACAATGCAAGCATTCCACATGCAGACCAAGCTGGCAACCCTGATAAGAGCGAATGTGAGGATCATCGCAAACGCCATGCAAACCTCGGGAGAAATTCAAGACAAACAAAGCGACTCGGCTTACCTTTCCAAGCTGCCCACAGGCGCCTAACACTGTCAGTGACATCACTGTGCGTGTGAAGGGATGCCAACCTACTAGGCGGGTCTGCAAGATCCAAATCCGTGCTCACCCTGAAAACGCCCAGAGGGCGATCATTCCAGCTCCTGAGCCAGAACAGCTGACGAAGCAGTCTCTGCTGGCTGCGCAAAAAAAATACCCCCACACATACCCAAAATCTGCGCTCTACCGACGTCAGTGTCAGTGGCAACTACCACATACGGCAAGCGCATATAGCAACCCAAGCGCAGAGCATAAACTGCAGCATACAACTCTGCTTGCTGCAAAGTATTGATCCACTTTGGTGCCTTACGGCTGAGCCACCGGCTGCCCTCCCGCACAATCCCAATCCTGTACCTGCCCCTTGTACTCCTCTCAGCGGCATCAGTGAAGAAAACACACTCTGCCGCACGCAGCTGAGGCAACCGGGGCCAAGGTGCAAAGCACTGTGGGGTTAGGGCAAAGGCAACGGCAGTCATCATCGCCCTACGCACGCCTCTTCTAAAATCACAAAAATCGTTCAACTTTCAACGGTGTCCCCCCGCAACAAATGGGGCCAGTCCCGCATTGGGCCGCACAGCCCACTCAAGCTTGCCCAACAGTCTGGCAGCCAACCGAGCGCTTAGCTTGTTTTGGACAATGCCGAAAAGCCAGAGTGCAACAACCCCACCAATAACCCCGGGCTTATTCTCAACAGTCATGGTAGCAGCAGAAAATTGCTTCCCAATAAAATCCAAAGTCCGGACAGGTTCAATCACACTGTTAGGGCTAATCAGGAATCCTGCCCGGCCCAAAACACGGCTCACGCGGCGCACAGCAGCGCGCAGACGGTTTCTACCCACGGCAGACACTAGGACGTCATCCACGTATGTGACTCCCCTCGCCCGTAAGTCACACAGGGCTCTTCGGACAAGCGCGGAAACAAGCTTTTGGCAAAGTAGAGGCGAGTATTTCCACCCAAAGGGCAGAGTAAGCCAACGGAAACATCCCTGGGGCGTGCTCACACGGAAAACCCGACACCACCGGTACGGCATGCGAATAGACCAAAAGCAATTGCTCGGGTCAATTTTCCCGAGAAATGCCTTATGTCCCGCAGTCGTCATCAGGCGAGTCACCTGTTAAACCTCGGGCAAACGGAATTTTGGCGGTTTACACCAGTCAGCGTCGTTCAACCCAACACACGCGAAAATGAGCGCACACTTCTCTGAGTTCTTAGGAATGACCCTTGCTTTGCTGGTACCTCTGGTTTCGCTGCACCTCTTCAGAGGTCCCGCCTCGCGAATAGAGCTCAGCATGTCACCCACGGCCGGGCTGTCCACCATTGGTATACCACTGGCATACTTCTTATCCCATGCTTGGTACATACGCAGCAGGTCCCCCGGCACGCAACGCCGCCAAATAGTATTCGCCATCTTAGCCTTTACCACGTCTCCGATCCCTTGCCTTGCAAGCTGCAGGCTCACTGGCTCCAACTCTTCATCATCATAGTATGACTCCTCAGACGCTTGACTGAGGCCCTCCTCCCAGATGGTCGCCAGGGCCTGCGTCACCCTGGAGCCCACCAGGGTGCCGCGCGCGGAGTACGACAGCGAGTCCAGCAACGAAGGAGAGTACCGGTTCATGGAGTGTGACCGGTGACGAATTGGAGATCTTCGGCAGGCAAGTGGAGAGACTGATGCGACTTGCCGGATGTCCCGCGTAGGCCAGAGGGCCTTGTGGCAGGAGGGCTACTGGCGCTAAGGAGGCTAGCAGCTACTATTGACCCGCGCAGGGGATCGGGAAGACTGGATTTGCTTCTTTTGCTTCTCTTGGTGCCGACCTCACTCGCCTGAGTCCCAGGGCATCCCTGAGGTGCACCGTCTCGCAGATCCGCTCGGATCCATCGCGCCCATAGACTGTCCCCAAGTCGTTCTTCTGACCTGTATTGGAACGCACTGCCTGTCCCCCCTCCCAACCAGTCCACCGGAACCGGGAGCTGCATCCTTCTTTCGCAAGACCACGCGTGCGTGGGGTGGCAGTAATCTTTGGCGACACTAGGGGTGACCCATCCCCCCGCGAGCATGATTGTCTGGATGTGGGCGCCCCAGAACCACAGGACTGCCGCTCCACACCTGCGCAGGGCATGCCACCTGTACCCTTCAAAATCCGACCCTCCAACAATCTTTTTCCATCCTGCCTGTAACTACGCCGCGTCCTGGAAGGAAAAGGGCAAGTCGGCACGCCCGTGCTTGAGCCGTCTCATTTCCCAAAGGAACAGCACCCACCAATTCGTCCACGGACCCACCTCCACATCCCAGATGCCTGGTCGTCCTTTTTCGCCGTTGAACCGGACGTCCCCACGTGCACTGGTGCGTATTGTAGCCGCCTCTCCCACTCGTAGCAGGCATGCCACGCTGATGCAGGCCAACACCACGATTTCGGCGCTTGCCAGGTCCACAACCTGCGCCGGCAGCCAGACGAAAAAGTCCATCGGCGCCCGGCGTACCAGGGCTGACTCGCCCTGTACCCGTCGCTTGGCCAACCACTTGACCACCTGCCAGCCACCTGTCTCCACAATCCTGGGATGAAGCCGTAACTTGTCCAATTGTCTGCGCGCGGACAATAACTTTTTGAGGCTCCCCTCCGCGTTCGCACTTGCCACCATTTCCTTGATCTCCAACTCCGCAACTTTGTGTGGGCTCGCCCCAGACTGCTCCCGACTTCGCTTCCGTAGCCTCCAGAGTGCCGCCGCGTACCCCTTCGTGGTGCTGCCTTCCAGGGCATGTGCCGCTGCCGAGAGCCACGACTGCCCACGCTCCGATTCGATGACATCCACGTACTTCTGCACAGCCTCACGGAGTCCCCGAGCCCCTCTATCCACCTCATCCAACGCCCCCCCCCCTCTGCTCCCGTAGTCAGGCCCCACAGCCAAAGGCCTCGGCCTCGTGGTACCAGTGCTGCTGTCCACACTTGGGGCATGGCACCTCTGGCGGGTTGGTACAGTCGATCCACCTGTGGCTCTTCTTGGACCAAAACTCGCGTCGCCCGTCCACGACCCGGATTTCCACCTTTCCCTTGCGTCCGGCGTTTGATGGCTGTGTAGCCTTTTGACATCCACTATTGCCACTGGACTGGGAGGATGACGAGCTGTCCGAGCTGTCACTGGACTCGCTCGTAGTTCCACTGGAGGAGTCACTATTCCTCGACTTGTGCCTTCTACCCTTCTTGTTCTTGTGGCCTGCCTTTTTCGCCTTCTTGCGTTCCCTGTGGCGCTTCTTCTTTTCTTTCTTGTGCTTCTTCTTCCATTCTTCCTTTAAGTAAGCACCCCCTTGGTGATCCATCTTGCGCATGACGTCCCATATGGCATTTGCCAGGCGGTGCTCGTCCGCCCTTTCTGGCTGCTGCAGGAAGTCACGAAGGGCCTTGATGAGTCTCAATCTCCATTTGGGTGCACCCGGCCGTTTCCTGATTTTGCGCACGTTCTCCAGGTTCAGGACCTCGTACGGGCTCTCCTCCTCGTCGCTACTGTCGAGCTCTCGTAGGTTCTCGTCATGCTCCTTTCTGTTCGCTCCGTCCAACCGGAGCTGATGCTCCACCTCGTCGTACTCTGTGCGGGCCTCCTGCAACGCATCCAAGTCATCAGGGTCGTGATACTCCTCGCGGCGTACCTGCACGCATCTCATCACGGAGAAGTCCGACGGGGCACCTGCATACGTTTCAAAACATCCCAGCAACTTCCACATATGCTCCGGCTCGAGCCCTTGGCGGTTGACGCTGACGTCTGTCAACAGATAAGGCAAGTTGCCTGCAAACCTGCCTATCATCTTCTCTACGGCACGTGTCAATGCCCCGGCTGTCGTCGGCGATCCGGCCAAATACTCCCTCCAGGTTTCGTGGTTCTGCACACGGAAGACGGCCAGCGCCGCCAGCGGGTGTGAGTCCCCAGCTCCCCCCGTTAGACGGGCCCTCATCTCCAGCAGCATCCCAGGTGCGACACCGAGGTCTCGTAGGCTCACATTCCTCACCAACACCGTAGCCCCTGCGATGAAGATGACGTGCTCACGCTGTTCAGGACACCATGCCGCAAACTGCCTGTAGTCCTTGTCTAGTTGCACTGGCACCTGGTGCACGGCTCCACGTAGGTCACGCAATAGAACGTGACGATCCCAAACCGACTTTGCCCCTCCGGGTCCAGTGGCCGCTCGTCTACACTTTCCGGGAAGAACACCGTCTTGTGTACCTCAGTGAAGCCGTCACCAGCCCGCAAACTGTCCCACTCATCCAGTACCGTATCCGAGTCCCAACCTTCCTCTTGATCATGCCACCATTCCACGAGCTCTTCCTCAGCCGCACAGTCCACACCCCCAAAATCATCTTCCCCTGCCACAAGGGGGCTACCAGGCACCTCCGTGCCCAGCTTTTCCGTGCTCCCGCTGCTGCTGTACCCCCGGGGCTGCCAGACCCCGCCCGAATAAGCACGCATCGCGCTTGGCGAGCAAGGGTGTAGGCTATTCCCCTAGCAAGTGGTTACCGATGCCCCGTCTGCGTGTGTCGCCGTCGTGGGGCCACCAGTCACGTCCGTACCCAACTCTCCTGCGCTCCTGCCGCCGCTGCTCCCCGCCCTTGCCATCAGCCGTCGCCACTGGACCGGGTCCAAGGGAGGCCATACCTAGCGAGCCTCTCACCGTCGTCACAGTGGATTCCATCGCCCGGTCGGCCTGCTTTGCGGGATACACCGGTGTGTGTCGCCGATGTGGGGCCACCAGGTACCTCCATACCCAGTTCTACTGTTCTCCTGCCGCCGCTGCACCCCTGCCCTCGCCAGCAGCCGGCGCTACTCGACCGGGACCGAGGGAGGCTAGACCCAGCGAGCCTCGCACCGTCTGCACAGCGAATTCCACCACCATTCTGGCCTGCTTCGCGGGAACCGCTGGCGTTTGCCGCCACGCGGGGGTCACCGGGCACTTTTGTACATAGTTCTCTTGTGCTCCTGCGGGCGCTGCATCCCCACCACCGCCCGCAGTCGTCGTTACCGGACTGGGCCGGGGCGGGGCTGTCGTCTGCTCCAGTGAGTCCCTCACCTTCATCACCACAGGGTCCATCTCCGGGCTGGCCTGCTTCGCGGGCATCATCCGCTTGTGTCATTGCGGGGGGGTTACAGGGCACATCCGCACCGTGCCTCCCCTGGTTCTTGCTGCCTTCGCATCAACGCTCGCGCTCCCAATTGCCCCCACCGGGCTGGGCTTGGGGCAGGCCGCCATCAACGTTGCCCATGATCACTCCACCGTCGCCGTCACGAGGCCCACCGCGGCGCGGCCCGGCTTCTCCCGCGTCCTGATATCCCGGTCGGCCGGTCTGGTCATCGTCGTTCCCGACCACTTCTCCACGTTGGCGAACTGTTGACGCTCCCACGGCATGAGAAAGGCACCCGTAGTCGCGGGATGCCTCCGACTGGGCCTGTCTGCTCATGTAAAAATGAAAAACAGACTGCACAGGGAAAGAAAAGCAACCTACAGTCCAGACTACAGCTATGGCTGTGACTGTTCGCGTCCCTGCTACCGACATACTCCATCGGAACTTCAATACAACGTACAGGGGGACCTTCTCGGCAGTGAGCTCAAGTTCTTGGTCGGTCCAATGTTGGCAGACGACGTCTTATAGCCAAAATGTGGGATCAAGCAGGGCGACACATTGTCACCAACTTGTTCACGTTGCAGACAACGCTCTTGGTGGACGACCTGCAAAAGAAGTGCCGTGAAGCGGTGCCATATCTTTATGCAGACGATACGCTGATCTGGATACCAGGCGGTCGCAGCCAAGAACTAGTCAGACCGAAACGAGTGAGAGAGGTTCTGTACCAATATACTCTGGTCTCAGGGTATAAATTGAATATGCACAAATGCAAACTATTACCACAGCGGTGATCTTTCGAGGAAGCGGATTTGAAAGCCAAGGGGGAACATCAGGGCATTAAAGTGGTCCGGAGGGTGGAACATCTTCGCACATGGCTGGGAAACGTTTCATTTGACGATCACTTTGCCAAAACGTTGAGAGCATTCCGCGACAAGACGGTGCTTATCGCCACGCTACCGCTTACGTTAGCGCAAAAGGTGGAAGTCCTGCGGGTGTGAACCTTCCCTACCCTCTTCTATGTAGCCACCCTTTTCTACCTGACGGATGTCGTGCGTCGGCAGATGGATGCGTGCATGCGCTGGGCACTGGGGGTCAAGCCGTGGGGTCTCCCAGTGGCACAAATGATGCAGTCAAAGGACAGGGGAGGGGTGTAGATTAGGTGTGCTTCGGATTATGCATTGTGGGCGCACTCGTGCTTGTACGTGGAGTATCTCAGAAAACCGGGGCCCGTGCACACGACCCTGTGGGAGGAGATGAAACAGGCTATGACCCACCGAAGGAAAATTCCGGATACCCGGTATCAGCAGCTGCTCATTTGCCGCCATCGCAAGCCCAAGCAGGGCGCGCCGACGTTGATGACGTCCGCGGCGGCGTATTCACACTTTGGTAAGGCTATGCAAGGGCCGTGGATCCCACGGAACTGTGTACGGTGAAAAGCACTGTGGTGCTTCAGAGTGTTTTTGACGGCCCAAGGCAGGCCGTGTTTGTGCAAAGCGTTATCCAAGGCGCGAGTATTGACAGTGGGGGACATCCATTCCCCCAATGGGGATATTCATGCACGTGCGCTGGCTAAGATTGCGACATCATTCAGGGATCTTTACGAGAGGCGGTTGACGTTTATGGCCTTGGGGATCAAGAACGGAACAGGGGTGCAAATACCGGGCAGAACATTGCCAGAGCTGGAGTCCTGGTCGATGCGGGAACTATTAGCGGGCTGCGCGCCAGCAGCAGAGTTTGAGGGCCGCCGAGCCCTGGGAGTTTGGGATGCCTTTGCTAAGTTGCGTTTGCCGACCAGGCTGCAGGTTTTTGTGCACAAGGCACTATGGCGGAAGCTTGAGGTCTCAGTCCGCATGCTGCTGTGCCGTCGGGCTCCAACGGCGGTCTGTGCGCTGTGCGGAGGTGGAGAGGATCACCATCGTGCGTTGAAGTCGTGCCCCTTTCTATAGGGCGGGATTGCCTCAGCCAGGGTTTCTTGGTCGCTACGATTCTACAAGCACTCATGGGCGGACCCTTCGCGCATTTGCAGGGACTTGCACCAGCTTTCATTGAACACGCATGTTGGTCTTTTCATGTGGGCGGTGCTTTTGGCACGCTGGAAGCATCGTTGTGACGTGGTCTTTGGGCGCGTGCGGCCGGATCCAGGCAGGGTGCTGGCCCGGCTGCACGGTATTCTCGGGGCATGGGCGGTAGAGCACGACCCCTCAATCCCGCGGTCCGATACTCTGGAACTCAGCACACGGGTGTCACTTCGGCTGCAAACTCAGCAGCTTTGCTTTCGCACGGCGGATGGAGACATGCCCCTCGAGGCAGAGGTGCCGGCGGTGCAAGCCAGATTTCAGGACAGAGGCTCATTGGTCACAACACGCAATCCAACACGCCTGCGGGCGTTCGGGCTAAGCCAGCCCAGGGGATATGCGGTGCTGTGGGGGATGGGGGGGTCACCAAACATGCGGACGCCACACAGGTGACGATGTCTTCAGAGCACCAACTGCTCCGTGCGATTACGTGGCTGTTAATTACAGTGCCAAGATGTGCGCCGCTGACCGTTTTCTGTTGGAATGCAGCTGTCCAGAACATTCCGACTTCGTCCATGCAGGACAGGCTACTGCAACCTAATGAACTTATGCTAGGCAAGACACCGCGAGAGGCATGGGGGGGGGGGGGGTGCACACACAAATGCAAGGAGGAGCGGTCGATGCGTTTCCGTGGTCGCTGCCAGCAGCGGCGGAAAAGGCAGTGCAGGAGCTGTTTCAGGGCGCAATGGTAGACGCGCTGCAGCGACAACGGATCCAGATGGTGTTGGATTCGACCGTTGAGATTTTGTCAACGGCGGACACGGGTGCAGCCTCAAATTTTTCTTTGGCGTCAGAGCCGGCTGCAGAGAGGAGTGATGATGAAAGGATGGACAGCGACTCATCTCAGGTCTCGTTGTCGTCACCAATAATCATCAGTGAGTGAGGGACAAGCTGGTTGTTGGGCCAGTTCGGCCTTTGATCAGTATGATCACTTTCGCATGTTGGGCTGTGTATGTTCCACGGGGAAGCGGCCGAGTGCGAGAGGCCAGGGCGACAGGGGGCAAGCAAGGAGCAATGAACAGATACCGACTTGAAAGTGGCAGAGACATGGTTGTTGGGCCAGTTGGGCCTTTGATCAGTATTGTCTGTTTCACATGTTCACTGGTTGGATGTTACAGAGTGTGCACAGAGCGCGGTGAAAAAGGGCAAGCAGGGAACTATGAACAGGTATTGACTGAGGAGTGAGGGCGACATGGTTGTTGGGCTAGTTGGGCCTTTGGTCAGTATGATCTGTTTCACATGTTCATTGGTTGGATGTTACACGGAGTGTACAGTGTCCATAGTGCGGTGAGCAACAAACTGGGCGAAAGGCAAAGGGCGAAGGGCGAGGTGAACATTGCGCAGAGCGCAGAGGACACAGCTCACAGCTCAGGGTCCGGGGTCCAGGGTCCAGGGTCGAGGGAGGAGAAGAACAAAGCAAAGCATTACGAGTGACGACCCAGTCGAACACGAGCGCAAAGAGAATGGATGCTACATGTGGCATATCTTTACTAATGTACCCAGTAGGGTGCAAGGTCACAAGGTGGGCTTTGGGAGGGAAGTAGCTCCCCCCCCTCCCTTATTTTGGGACCGGGAAACAGAAAAAAAACATGTTTTACAAGTGAATTGGATGGTGATTGGGGCGTATTTGCCCCTATGAAGGGCCGGCGATGGCTGAAAATAGGGTATGGCGGCACTACCAAGTGGATCCTAATTTGCGTA
Organism: Eutreptiella sp. 'Long Island Sound 2002'; assembly: GCA_964036045.1. Taxonomy (NCBI): domain Eukaryota; phylum Euglenozoa; class Euglenophyceae; order Eutreptiales; family Eutreptiaceae; genus Eutreptiella; species Eutreptiella sp. 'Long Island Sound 2002'. The sequence continues at coordinate 130,497,074 of OZ038378.1, read as the reverse complement.
CTAAAAATAACTAGTAAATCCTAAAATTACCCCACACCACCCCTATATCTAGCCAATAACAAAGTAATTCGCACATTTTAACGTACTCTTGTTCATTTGGATCTCCCTCTAACTAATATTTGTGGTGGAAAGGGCTAGCAATAGGGGTTTGGACCACAAATTTACCTATTCTTAGTGTGCAAGTTAGCATCCTACTAGTAATGACGTCGTACCCTATTTCTAGCCATCGCCGCCTCTTCATAGGGGCAAACACACACTAACAAGCATCCAATGTTTTTTTGTCTTTCCCCACCCCAAAATGGGGGGTGGTCCCTACTTCCCTCCCAAAACTCACCATGTGACCCACGAAAGTGGGTACATTAGTAAAGATATGTGATAATATATACATATATATGTCCCAAAAGGAGGGGGGGAGAGGGGTAAATCCTCGTGCTAGCCGCCGTTTTGCACGGACCGGGCCAATTGCTCAAAGCTATGGTTCCGTGGTGATGTTTTACCTTTCGGACAAGTGCTCACTCTTGGCTTTTCAACGAAATTTGAGTGGGGGTCCAACTAACGGTGTGCTAAAATGCTAGCCCAAATGGAAAACTCGTTTCGGTGCCAGAGGCCCAAGTCTGCCGGTCTGCTGCAGACCATGCACATACCCAGAGAGCTTTCGGGGGTCATTTCTCCAGCATATTGTCACGACATCCAATTTTGTAAGGAGGTAAAAACATGCATGTTTTCATGCCCAACCCATTGGTGTTGGTCTCAGTTTCTAACTCAACCATGTGTGGGAGAACTTCACGAAGTATTGTGTAATATGCACGGGTGGCCAGCCACCGGTTGGTGTTCCAAGTAGGCAACGAGACTATTCTTCGTGAATCACCTCGCAGAGGTTGTGAGAAAAAAGCCACGCATGCCCGTATATAGGGGTAATGCCACATACCCCCCCTTTTTGGGTGTTTTAGGGCCTATTGGCGTACCCTACCTCAGGGGTTCAATCGTTTGTTCAACCTCTTGTACAATCATTATTTTGTCCAAAAAATGCATCCCCGAATGAGATTTTGGTCCGGACCCCCCAAACCCTCCCCCACTTGAAAACCACTTTTTTGAGGTTTTGGGGGAGGTGGGGTGGGGTGGTCAAAAATGTCGAAAAAATGACCCCCCTCCTTTTTTTTGGGTCGAATCGCCTAAATCTTTTGGTATTTGTCAATTTTGAGCCGAAAAAGTGTTTCGAGGTCCCAACTCCATGGGGTTTGTATGGGGCGGAGTGGGACGAGCGCTAATGGAGTTTATCTTTTTTTCAACGATCTTTGCTATGTTGGCGTTGGCAACCTCGGTGGCCCCATGCTACCCACTCTGAGGGGTGTGAGTGCGGATGTGGTGACAATATATGCCTACAACCATATGAAAAGATGTTTTTTGGCAGTTTGTAGCCTTGCCGCAGGGCGGTCAAATCCCGTGCCAAAGACACGAAATGATTGTTTCCACCAATAATGGCATGAGTGAATGGGCCGGTGCACAGCCCGCTTATGCAGCCTTTCACCCTGGGCAGCTCAAAAATCAAAGTTGTCAAACTTGTTTTTTTGATACCGCGATCATTCAAAATGATCATCCAAGGTATGTAAAGCATGCTTTGGGCCGGATGTATGTAATTTTCTCCCTATTTGGCTATTGGGTGGGTGGGTTGGGGGGGCTGTCAAATGGGATTGGTACACAACCTGCCGATGCACTTGTCTAGCGGATACAGCTCAAAAATCGAAGTTTCTGAAACTTTTTTATGATATTGTCATCACCTAAAATGACCATTCAAGATATGTAAAGCATGTTTTAGCCCGTATTTATGTAGTTTTTACCCTTTTTTTGGGTGGCTGTTGCTTGTGGTAGATTGTGTGCGAGGTGGAGTTGCCGAAGGCAATAGAATTTCTCCAACATGTCGTTGAGATAGAAACTAGGACCTGCCCCAATGGATTCAGCATAAAAATCGGCAGCTTTTTACCCCGGCAAAATTCATGGAAGTGGCGATATATTAGATAAATGACCCTGTGGACATTCATGGCGGCTTGCCACGTCAACAGGTGGAAGAGCCATCTTGGCCTAGGGTCCCTCACTTCCCTTCATTGCACAAACCAAAAGCCAGCGAGTTGGAAAAAAGGGACACATCTTTGGAAAGTGTGAAATAAAGCCATCGCAAGGGGGAAAGAATACCATCAAACTCCACGATATGTCAAACAAATTGCGAAAGAGGTGGAAAAATGTCGCGCGGTGCATGGATATCCGCCTGTTTGACCCCCCCCCCCCTCGTTTATGGGCATATGCCGACATTGTGACACCTCCTCGGGTTCTTATTTGCGCCCATATTGCTGATACTCTTGAATAGTGTGACGAAGCTATGGAAAGAGATAGTGAGGATGAATAGGTGTGACTAAGCGTTACCGGCCGGGGGTAACAACAACCAAATCTCTCTATAGATGTGGTGTGTGTGGTTGCTACTATCACTAGCATCGTGCAACAGAAGCATCACAATCCAAAGGTCTCCATATATACATACACACACAGACACATGTGGCTTATGTGAACCCTGCCCCCCCCCCCCCCGTTCCGTGCCCCCCCGCCCCCCACCGGTAGCGTCCGGCACCCGGTCCCGCGCCTTTGGCGCCGGTCCGGGGGTACTTTCCCCTTCCATGTGCCTTATTCAGCACGGGTAAACGCTCTTAGCATCGCATTTTCCGGATGGGGGCCGGACTATTGGCACGTTGCGTCCCATACAGGCAGGCAGCGTCTACAATCCGCAGGCAGTGTCTACTTGGGTCAAGAAGTGTCTACAAAGTATCCACTGCCTCGCCCCTATTCACCGCAAAGCCTTGAAACCCTATAGCTTGCTGCGCTCGGCGCGGTGGCCAGCCCCCATACCCCCGTTAAATAACAAGACTCCTATCCTGCGGTAGCTATTGAGAACGTCTACGACAACACACCGCGTCTACCTAGGGTGGGCTATGTCTACATGGGGTACATAGTGTCTACAGACTACACACCACGATTCCCACGGTCGACGGGCAAACGGGTGGGAACCCGGGTAAGCGGGGTGGCATATGTTGTATTCCGGCATATCGGTGGCTTGTGGCGCCACGCGGGCCCTTTGGGCCCGGCCCAGGGGGTCCGAAGGGGGGGAGGGGATGGAGGGCATGGGGGGGGGGGGGGGGCACATGAAGCATATTTATAGTACATATATGGGCATGTTGCACGGGTGGGGTGTTGGCCAAAACGACGCAAAGTCCGTATTTTTGGGCGGTTGTTGGATCTTCTCCGTCTTGTCAGTAGGATTATTATTGAAAAGACGGTCCCCCCCTATTTTGGATGCGGAAAATTCAAAAGTCAAGGTTTTGACTTGATTTGAAACAGTGGGGGATTAGGTCAGGGCGAAGCCGCCAAAAGGGGCCACTTTGGAAAAAACCCCGCCTGTTTTACCCGTTGGACCAAATCATGCACCACTCAAAGGATTTTATTCGTTTTTAATTTTGTGCCACTTGCAATGTGGTCCATTCACCCACATACTGTTTATTCATACACAAAGCATACCTCTGGGCAAGGCACATGGCGCAGAATCATGGCAAATTGCACTATTTTACCCCGCCTGACATGCCGACGGAGGCCCGTTTGAACCTGTTTGTGATGCCCGTGATGGTTTGAGCTGTGGCAGTTGCAACTCCCGTTCCCAGTAAGGTTTCGAACATGTACTCTTCATATTGGGAGACGTTTCCCCCTAAGGGGGGCACACTTGGTTTGCTTTCATAAAAAATTGACACATAGTGTCCGCCACTTTATCCACGAGGAGCCGATCCAAAGATATCGACTTTTGGCTTCTCATCGTGTACAACAGCCTTTCCTGCACCCTGTCCCACAAAAGGGTGCACAATGTCAGGCTACGGCGGGACAACGCTACGTAGGCGTTGATCAATGCTTGAATGGTATGGCGGAGCCGCAAATCATCTTCAAAATATTCACAATATGTTTTTTGCCACTTTGGAGTTCTGCAAGCATTTGCTCAGGCTGCTCGGCATCTATGGCCTCCATCATTCCCCGTCACTAATGCCCTTCGCAAACCGCTCGCCTCAACCATTCCGCATGGTCGGGGGCTCCTTGTCTTCAGGCTGGGGCTTAGGGTCGTGGAGAGGGATTGTTTCCTTGGAGAAGGGGATTTGCTTGAAGAAGGGGGATTGGTGGCCATCACTAAAATGAAGGAAAATAAGGGATACTCTCTCGGGAGAGGAAGCAAGGCATAACGGTGCAAAAAACGTGCAAAAAACCCCTGCAACACCCGCAACGCCGAAAAATGCGTCCCCATTACTCAAAAAAATGGTCTCCTACCCCCCCCCCCCCAAACCCATACATCTTTGAAACGGCCTTTCCTTGGATATTTCGAAAAGGTAGACAATACGCCCCCGCCGCCCTATGGAAAAATATTTTTGATAAAAACGGCGAAAACCAAAGTGTTGCTCATTTTGCGTCGGAATCCCCCCCTCTGTAAAACCCCCATATATAAATTACTACACCCCTCTCCCCTTAAATCTACCTAACAAGCAAGCAAGCAACAAGCAAGCAACAACGAAGCACCCCTCCTTCGGGTCTTGCTATTGCTTCTCCTCATCGCTCCGGGCTCTACTCTACTCTAGCCACCCTAGAGCCTAGGTGGTGGCCTTGGGAAATCCAAGTTTTGAGCCAAAAACCCACCGTTGTCCTTTGTTGCCCTCTGAATCCGCGATATGTCCGAGAAGCGGCCCAAAAATGGCTGAAAGCGGCCTACCATGTGCGCAGTTTGTGTCAACAAACCCCAAAACGAAGAACGGGCTGTATCTTGGGCTGCATGGCTCAAGGCCAAATTCTAAGGGCACCTAGTCCACCCGCAACCCCCAACTCTATGTGGTTTCCAACCCTGAGATTTGCCCAACCAGACGTCTACACCCGGGTCTATACCACCGGTGACTATGTGGAGCCGGAGGGCAACCCACACCGCGCACGGTGGATGCACTAGGGTCTGCGGGGCGAAAATCATTTTTTCAAAAGTTGTTCCTAGACCTCTTGGGATGCTCAAACAAGTGTTTTTAGCCCGCTGTGAGCGCGGGCTTTGGCACATGGAAAATCCCAAAAATGTCTTGATAATGGGGCTTTTTGGGAACAAAAATGGGTGAAAAATGGGTCAAAAGCGCATTTTTCTAAAAATGGTTGTGGACCGTATGGGATGCTCAAACAAGTGTTTTTCGCCCGTTTTGAGCCTGTGGTGGCGCTTTTGGGCTACGGAAAATGCTAAAATGCCTTGAAAATGTCCCATTGTGGGACCGAAAATGGGTCAATAGTGGGTTGAAAGCGCGCTTTTCGAAAATTGATCCTAGATCATTTAGGATGCTCAAACATGTGTTATTAGCCCGTTTTGAGCCTCTGGTGACGTTTTTTGGCCCATGGAAAGTCCCAAAAATGCCTTAAAAATGGGCCGTTTTGGGACCAGAAATGGGTCAAAACTACGTGCCAAACGCATTTTCCGCAAAGTGATCCTGGACGGCTTGGGATGCTCATTCAAGTGTTTTTAGCCCATTTCGGGCCGGTTGTGACGCGTTTTGGGCCATCAATACTCCCAACATGCCTTGAAAATGGGCCGTTGTGGGACCAAGAGTGGGCGAAAAATGTGTCAATCTGCGCTTTTCAAGAAGTGATCCTCGACCATTTGGGATGCTCAAACAAGTGTTTTTAGCCCATTTTGAGCCCGTGGTGACGGGTTTTGGGCCATGGAACATCCAAAAATGCCGTAAAAATGGCCCGTTTTGGGATCAAAAAGGGGTCCAAAATGGGTCAAACCGTGTTTTTCATAAAGTGATCGTAGACGAGCACCGATGCTCAAACAAGTCAAATAAACTCATTATGAGTCCGTTTTGACCCAGCTTAGGCCCTTCCGCCCCATGCAGGCACCTTGTACCCTTCAGACGTACCTTAGAGCCATATTCTTGAGCCACCCAGACGTGGGGAGAGCGGTGTAGATTAGAGGATGTGTGTGTGTGTGTGTGTGCGTGTAGGTGTGTGTGTGTGTGTGTGTGTGTGTGTGTGTGTGTGTGTGTGTGTGTGTGTGTGTGTGTGTGTGCAAATCATATGCAATATACCTACTTGGGTGTAGGGGTACCGGGTGGCGTTAGGGAGGCAAGTAAATACCCCCGCCCCCAATATGATGACAAAAAACAAAAAAAAACTGCTTTGGAAGTGAATGGGATCATTTTGGGTGGGTATTTGCCCCTACAAAGGGCTCACTATGGACATAAATAGGGTATGGTATCGCTGTTTTTGGACCCCATCGAGATTATCAAAAATACCCCATATCGGTGGCAAATCGTATAAACACGGCTGATTATATCGGGATTACCACATTTCTCAACAAAATAGTGAAGGAGAAGGTAGAAAACAATGCCATATTACATGATTCCATGTTGGGGTTGGTTTAGGGTTTGGAGTGGCTCTTTTTTCGGGGAAAAGGGGCTTTCTGTATGATGTTGCTAGGAGCCTCCAAACAGTGATGTCATACCCTATTCATAGCCAAAGCGAGCCCTTGGAGGGGCAAATACCAACCAAAAATTATTAAATTCACTACATAACCATGTTGTTTGGTGTTTCCTGCCATCAAATTAGAGGGGGCTTGCTTGCGTCCCTAAGCCCAACCTCTACTCCTACACCTCGGTGGATACATTGCATATGAGGCCATATGTGTATGTATGTGTGTGTGTGTGTGTGTGTATGTGTGACACACACAGAGAGAGAGAGAGAGAGAGAGAGAGAAAGAGTGTGTGTGTGTGTGTGTGTTTGTGTGTGTGTGGGAATATGGTGTTCCACAGGTAGGAGTATGGACATATTTTTCAAACGTCCAAGAAAAGGGGTTTTCGAAAAACTATGGTGTGGTGGTGGGTTTTTTTGCGGAATTCGTGGCCGAAATCGGACGCTTCTAGATTTTCGGGCCCTGTATACAAAACACACAGGTGCGGTTTTGGCATAGAATGAACCGTAGATGAAACCCATCATCAATACACGGAAAGACCATACGCGGTACCATAATGTATTCTGCTGTGCCGAGTTCGAAAATGCGAGAATAACGGTCCCACAAGGTGGACAACTAAAGATACGGATCTTTTGCCCTCCTGTTTTTGTGTCACATTCTTCGGTTCATTTGTCATGTCAACTCCTAGTAAGGCAACCCGTTCATCCCTGCATTGCTTCATCATATTGTGGAGTAGTAAGATTACACGCAGATTTTCCAAATGTACACACCTTAATGGATTAATTTTGAGACACCAGTGGGCCTCTATGGTTGGAAAGTTGTGCCCGCCTTTACTTGTTCTTGGCAGATGGGTAGCGCACGTGCGGTCTAAGCATAAACACTAAGATTGATATGATTTGCTGGGGTTCCCTTTGTTTGATTTTGTGCCCAAATACGCAAATATGATAACCTGGATGGAGCTGCCCAAAGTTATTGATGGGCAGTGGGTACCCAAGCGAGCGGAGGCCCTACAAGCCATGCCCTCCTATACAATTATGAACCATATCAAGAGCGGTGGTACGGAGTGCACCACGATACTCCGTGTAAAGGTTGCTTGCTTGAGAACTGATGGCCACCACCTATGGTCCGAATGTTGACAAAAGGGATGTTTTGCCTGCTCATGGATGAATAAGAATGGCATTGCAAAGATATTTTAGCACAAGGGGGGCGGGGGTCGTTTGCATCTAGTGCTGTGTTGCCACTAGATCCGGGGCTCCTCTACCCCCGAAGATGTTTATATTTAATAGTAAGTCTTGCACAACACCAAAAGAGGAGCCCGTCGGCTCTTTGGTGTCATTCGACGTATTGTACCACGGCTGTGTAGGCACGAGTTGCTACAAGTGATATCTCATGCGGCTAGGAGGTATGATCCTACGTCGCTACCTCGCAACAACCGAGAGGACATGTGCCTTCTACATGGCTGATTCCAATCTAAGATTTCCATAACAGGGCATGAAGCCCGCACAACCATAGGTAGATCGGCAGGGGGTGTGGTTCCCCCATTGCCCTTCCATTCCTTAGTTCTAGCGTTTTGCCTTGTGAAGCACCTTTTTCACGGCTGCAATGACTTGCCAACCGCTGCATGGCAAGTTTTGGGGTTGCTGTACACATATGTTATGGGGATCATCCCCGAATTTGCAGAAGAGAGTTGCACGGCAACTCTATATATGCATGGGTGATCTATGCATGGGTCGTTCCAGACATGGTTCAACCTCCGTACTCCCATGGTGTACTCCAAAAAGGCAAGGGAATGGGAGCCCAAGCAGGCAAAAAGATATGACTCCGTGATCAACGGTAGGCGCGACTCTAGCATCCGCGAAGATTTAAATCATGAACGGTATCAAAAGGCTCCAGCGAAGAAGAAGAAGCTGCCATATGCAATAATGTGGACCTCCTGTGCATTGCACCATTGTTTTAGAGACGTGTATGGTGGCCGCCAATGCAATGTGCCATGAAATGTTCCAATGCTTTCCACATCATTTGTCATACTTGCAATCAAAAGGAACTTCTTTATGCATCTAGAAACCGACTCCACATGCCATGAACAACCCGGCATCCATTATACGTTTCTAAAGCACATACTGGCGACATACCCTCTTGAACTCAAGTGGTATCCGAGCGAAGAAGTGACATTGTGCAAAGAAGCCAATGGACCATGGTTCTTAACATGAGCTGTGAAGGTGTTACTCCACTTCGCTCGGCATCTTCTAGGCCAACCATCACTTTACATGGCGTCAACATGCACCACCCCTTCCCGGTTGCTTCGAACAGCCACCGGGCGATACTTCTTGGGTTGGGGTTGAGGTTTGGACTGCCATGAGATGAGGAGGAATCTAAGACTCCGGCACTTATTTTCAAGCCGCCAGACAGGTACTCCTCCTCCTCATCATCATCATCCGAACCACCATAAGCAGGGTTACTATTAGTCCCATTGTGACTACTACTACTACTACTTGTATTGTTGTTGCTACTACTCCTGTTGCAGGCCCATAATGTAGATGTTGAACGATTCCACTTCCCCACTGCCTCCCCAAACACGGATCTCTAATTTTTTATGCATTGGCATGGCCCCTTTGTTTTATGTTTTGGATGTGTCTTTAGTGAAGTGACATATCCGGGTGGCAACATTGCCATCGTTGAATGCACTAGACATTTTTGGGAAGATGCTAGGAAGTTTACAAACTTGCTTGGAAAAATGATCGGAAGGTTAGGCACCAAAATTGGGCCCCGAAACGCAAGCAATGTCGCTGGAAGTCTTCGAAGAGAAAATACGTGCAAGTTTTGAAAATCGCCCCGAAAACTCCTCGGAATTTTTCGCAGCCAAACTGGCCTCAAAGCGGAACTGATATCGCCAGGAACGTTCCATGGACCTTCTAGCCAACCGTCCCCGGGTAGCTTGGAGGAAATTTTGCTACCGTTTTGTCAAATGTACCTTGCGATACGACTCCCATTTGCCGAGCATTAGTGCTCAATACTCTCCAAATTTCCAAGCCATATACCTCGCATTTTCTTGACATTTTGCATCTTCTATACTTTGTGTTCGACCTCAAGTTGCGGCCCCCGCACATTCCGTTTCTTTTTTAGCCACTTTTGGGCCGTTTCTCGGGCATATTGTGCACTTAGAGGGCAACAAAGGACTCACCATGAAGGCCAGCCGCACATGTAGCCTACCAATATTTTCTCCCCATTTGGCTGTGCTTAATGGGTCCTAGGGTTGGGGAAAAAATGGCTTTTGTTTTACCTTAATTGGTGCAAGCCTAAAAGGGTACGTCCCAACATGGCGCCACTGCCCAGGGCCACCAGTAGTGAGGTACATCATGGAGTGAAAGGGCAATAAAGGGCTCTTTGTCACGAGGAAGTCAAGCCGCACTTATATTGGAGCAACCGATTCACTCCGTTGCGCCTTTTTGAATGGGTCCTGGAGGCATTTTTGGCCGAAAAGAAAAAGGGTTATTTTTTGCTGCACATGGCGCAAGTTTTGGGTTGGCACCCGACTTGGCATCTCCGCCATGGGCCACCAACGGTGGGTGTGGGCCTCTTATCTTCGATTCGGCAAGGCCACTACCTCGGCTATAGGATTGCTAGGTTAGTAAGCTATCCGAATCCTTTGGACGGAGTGGTGGCCAAAGCGGAATGATGATATGCTTGTTGGTTGCTTGCTGGATGTTAATTAGATTTAAGGGGAGCAAGATGTAGTAATTGTAGCATTTTTTGCCGTTTGTTGAATATATACTGGGGTTAGTGGGCAACAAAGGGCTGTTTATCAGACAGCGTTTAAGCCGCACATGCAATGCAACAACCATTCTCCTTGGTTTGGACGTTTTGGATGGGCTCAGGGGGGCATTTACGGCTACAAACGGGTCTTTTTGCCCGCTAATGAAGATATGTGAGGGCACCTCCCTTTTGAGCGCCCGTCCCGTGGGGCACCACCGCTGAGTAGCCGTCTCCATACATGCCCAGGGCGAGAGTGGCATTGGATGCTGAGGGTTGTTGGCGCTATTGTGCGGCTAGTATGCCACAATTTTGCACCAGCAAGTGGCACAATTGTGGCAGCACTTCAGTGTGGCTCAAGGAGTAGTCCACCGAAACAAGATGGAGGTCCTTTTCTTGCTGCGAAGCCACCATGGACCAACGTGCCGCAGTTTGGAGACGATCTAGGGGTTGCTGCACTCCTGTGGTGACAACGTGCTCATGCTGTAGACATAGTGGGCCGACCTAGGGAGCTTTTGTTTGGGCCACGGGACCTGTCCTGGTGGCAGGTAAAGGGCCTATTGAGCGATGCACAACAGCAAGTGCACTACAAGGTGGCCGGGGCAGCGTGTCCAACTCCTTCCTAGCCAAAGGGCGAGTTAGTGGGAGGCTCAAGACGACGCCGCACACCACGAATTGGCGTGTTGGGGTGGGACAGATGCAGGCAAAAGCGGCAAGCTTTGAGACCTCCCCGTTCACCCACACAGTGTGGTTGTTGACAATAAACCTACGGTGGCACATTGGGTCCTATTAGTATGAGGGAGCAAATGTAGCAATAGGTGACTTTGCTTTTTTGCTCGCATGCGATGGGCCCCCGAAGGTTGGTGGAATGGGGTAGCAAGGAGTCCAAATGAGGTAACCCCGGGGGGATGGTGACGCCGCGCAATGCTGTGGGCAACAAAGAGCCAAACTAGGGTAGCCCCGGTAGACTTGTGCACCTGAGCATTGCTGGGGGCACCAAAGAGCCAAATTGGAGAGAGGAGGAGAGAGGGCAATGGGGTGGGAGGATGAAGCCGGCACTCTTCCGACGCGGAGCAAATTGGGTGAGCAGGGAGAGGCGGTGATGCCTGTTCGATGGGGTGGGTTGCCCTTCTGCTAGTGTGGGGAGGGGTTGGCGGGCGGTGAGGACGGCATGATGTTTGTGTTCCTGGCGACATGTCGGGAGACTATGAACGATGTCTAGTATGGCTACTGCGTATTTGACATCTTTGGGGAGGAAATGGGAGTGTATAACAAGGAGCTCTTGCTGCCACAATAACACGGGAAACCTGTCAGGTTTCATCAAGGCAAAGGTGTACATGCTTCGCCGCACAAAAGTTGCCTCGACAAAAATAATCAGTCCCCTGGCCATGCTTGACCCTAACCAGCTGCCTAGTCTTTGCGCTGTTGGGGCCACACACCGTGGGTTTGGGGGATGGGGTTGTCTTTGGGCATAGGCTTCGGGGTTGGAGGGGGGAATGGAGATGGTAAGGCAATCTTGTAGGCTCCCTCGGGGGGGTAGGGGATTGTGGTAGGTTGGGGTTGCCTTGGGCACGTGGAAGAATAGAGGGGGGGGGGGGGCGTCCAAAGAGGATGGTGTTGATGGTGCGGACGGGGGAGGCGTAGGCTTCGGGGGGGCTAGCCCGGGATTAGGGACGGAGGGCGGTGTGATTGGGCTTTGAGAAACCTCTTCTTGCTCCTTGTGTTGGTTCCATAAGATAGTTGCAAGGCATGCAGCATTGGGGTTGAGAATTAACAGCACACATGACCCACAAAAAAAAAAGAAAGGTGACGCAGACATGCAAACAAAAGAAAGACCACCATGTGCCCGTGGTTGTCTACATGACAACCTCATACCTCTGACTTGTTAGTATATAGTAGGTTCGCAATCAAGTGAAATGAGCCCATTTGAGCCTGTTGTGAGCCATTTTGGACCCTTTACGGTCCCAAAAGATCTTGAAAATGGGCCATCCTCTAATAAAAAATGTGTGCATAATGGCAAAAAAAACAAGTTTTCCGAAAAAATGATAGTTGACCACTGTGGGTGCTCAAACACGATAATTGCGCGCATTTTGAGCCTATTTCGAGGCCGTTTTAGCGAAATGAATCCACCAAGTGGTACACTGTTCGCGTACCTTAGACCCCTGTTGTAGAGCAACCGTGCCTCTACCTCTGCCTCTACTCTTGCTTCCTGTTAGCCTATTTCTTGCGCCAGCAGTAACCCCAACAGCACATGCTGGGGATTGGGACCTAGGCACCTTGCCAAGCCCAACCTCCTTTGGTTGGGCCTAGGCCTCTCACATCATTAAACCAAATCAGTTCAGTGTATTGCTATGAACACAATGCAGGTAGCTAACATTCAACACGGGAAGGGCGACATCAACACTCTCCAATAGTGAGCACCGACAAGCCTCAGGTCCCCTCAGTTCTCTGTGTCCTCTGAGGATGCTCACAGCGATGTGCCCCAAAGACCGTACTGCCATCCAAAACCATCAGCCAGTCTGGCTGAACACAAGGTCACGGTGACATACCTGTGTGCAGCATGGCCTATGCACTCACAGCGCATCTGTTGTGCACACCTACATTAGCATCCGCAAACATGTGTGCCACAGGTCAGACATACAGTGCAATCTGTGGTAGCATGCACTGCTGTGCACTGCCACCAGACATGCACGTCTTGACATGTCCTGAGTAAGGAAAACAAGGAAGCAGAGTGCAACCTCTTTGTGTCTCGCACATGACCACTGGAGGCTTTAAGTCGAGTCATGGGTGTCAAAGCGGTTCGGTCGATGGCAGGAGCCTCTATGGGCAAAAGGTGCCTGATGACACGCCATCTTGGGGCAAAAAGCCACCAGGCACCCGCCCGGCGAAGCTGCTCTAACATCTGACATCCATGACTTGAACAGTCCATGGCACTGTGTGCATAAAGCAGAGTGAACCTCCCAGGTTCTCCCTCAAGGCCACTGGTGGCTGTAACGCTAATGTACCCTTCGTGAACGGCCGTTAAGTGGCCGTTTGAATAATTGCGTGAATTTCACGTGAATTTACCCAAATTTTGAGGTTTTTGGGGGAAAATGCCATATTATTGGTTCATTCCGAGGGATTTGAGGGGCCAAAATTCCTCCCCTAGCTTCGTTACGCATCATCCAATGAAGGTCCCGCCCCAAAAGCATCCATCATGTCCGAACCGTGCCCAAAACGAGAGGTGCCGAAACCCGGCAAGCCTGTAGCCGATTCACGGCCGTGAATTCACGAGAATTCGTACGAAATTCGCACGAATTCGCACGAATTTCGTACGAATTTCGTACGAATTTCACGTGAATTCACGTGAATTCATACCAATTTCACCCTTGTGCACCCCCTCATTTGTCCTAACACCCGGGGTACCTCCCCCCCAAACACCCCTGCAGGCACCCTGGCTACAGGCAACATGTGCACATGTGTGTGGGTGTGCCTTTGTGTGGGGTGTGTGGGTTTGTATGGGTTTGTGTATGGTTGTATGGTTGGGTTTGCATGTGGGTGGATGTGGGACTTCCTCTTTGTTTCTACGTGCGGGCGTGCGTCTGTGTGTTGGTGTGTGTGAGGATGTGGGGGCCACCCGACCACATACGCACACAAGCCCGTCCCAAACCTCACACCAACACCGACACACCCACACACACAACCACGGCCCCATGGATACACACCCACACACAAACGCGCACCCACGCGCACAAACCAATCAACACACACACACACACACACACACACATAGACACACCCACAATGATCCCGCCCCACACACCTAACCACGACACATCCACTATGCAGGTGTGTGTGCGTATGTGTGGCTGGGCAGTGTGTGGGTGTGGGTGGGGTGGCAGGGCGGTTTGATTCCACTAATGGCATGTGGGTGTGTGTGTGGGGGGGGGGGGGTACATGTACGACTGTCTGTGAGGATGTGAGGAGCACCAAACCATGCACATATACACACAAGCCTTACACACACACACGCACACCCTTCCCGCACCTCACACCAACACGCGCGCACACACAAACACACACAACCACACACCCAACTACACATGGACACACCGACCCACATACACGCATCCGCACAAACCATACGCATACACACACACACAGAATCACCCCCCTAAACATTTAACCGTGACACATCCACTGTTCAGGTACGTATGAGGGTGTGTGGGCGGGCAGTGTGTGGGTTTGGGTCGAGTGGGGGGCTGTTTGCATTCATTGAGGGTATGTGTGTGTTTGTGCATGGGTGTGTGTGTGTCTCTGTGTGTGGGGGGGGTGTATGACTGTCTTTTTGGTTATGGGTGTGGGCGTGCGCCTGTGTGTGTTGGGCGGGTGAGGATGTGAGGAGCACCAAACCAGATATACGCACAAGCCATACACACACACACACACACACACACACACACACACATACAGACACACCCTTCCTGCACCTCACACCAACACGCGCATACACACAAACACACACAACCGGACACCCAACTACACATGGACACAACGACCCACCCACCCACACACACACACACATCCGCAGAAACCCATCCACACACAGAGGCAGACACACATACACACACAAACACAGAACCCCCCTCCCCTAAACATCTAACCGTGGCACATCCACTGTCCAGGTACGTATGAGGGTGTGTGAGCGGGCAGTGTGTGGGTGTGGGTCGAGTGCATGGGGGGCTGTTTGCTTTCATTGAGGGTATGTGTGTGTTTGTGCATGGGTGTGTGTGTGTGTCTGTGTGTGTGTGTGTGTGTTTGTGTGTGTGTGTGTGTGCCGGGGGGGGGGGGGCAGGTACAGGGAAATGTGTGTGGGTGTGGGGACTTCGTTATTGCATAGGTGGTGTTGGTGTGGCTCTTCTGCCAGTGTCCTGCAAAAATGGTACGAAATTCGCACGAATTTCGCACGAAATTCGTACGAGATTCGTGCGAAATTCGTACGAAATTCGTGCGAATTTCGTACGAATTTCGTGCGAATTTCGTACGAAATTCGTCCCCAAAGTGTACCGTGAATGTGGTTGTTACGAATTTCGTACGAAATTGGCACGAATTTCGCACGAATTTCGTACGAATTTCGACCAATTTACATGAATTTGTATCATTTTTATGCAGAACAAACACACTCAGCCCATAGCACACAGCACAGCAACACAACAACAACACAGAAGAACAACACAGTCACCCCATATCACACAGCACAGCAACACAACAACAACACAGAAGAACAACACAGTCAGGTCATCGGCAACAGTCACCAATGAGGAGCAGCAGACAGACGAAGCACAACAAGCAGCAAGCAAAACAACGGTACCAACACAGCCGAAAAGCAGGCATTACACACACATCATGACAATCAGCAGCAACAAACACAAACGACAGACGGTCACAAACTACAAACAGCACAAAAGTATTGTCCCACATGATTCAACAACAGGCAGCCACCCATCCAACCATCCACACCCACTCATAGCACACAGCACAGCAACACAACAACAACACAGAAGAACAACACAGTCAGGTCATCAGCAACAGTCACCAGTGAGGAGCAGCAGACAGACGAAGCACAACAAGCAGCAAGCAAAACAGCGATACCAACGCAGTCGAAAAGCAGGCATTAAACACACATAATGACATTCAGCAGCAACAAACACAAACGACAGACAGTCACAAACTACAAACAACACAAAAGTATTGTCCCACATGATTCAACAAAACCACCCAAGAACCCAAGAACCACCAATGCATGCACATATCACCCAGGCACGCACACACCATGCACCCACGCCCACACAAACAACAACCCCTCCGACCAAGCACACCCACACACACACAAAAATGACACAAATTCATGCAAATTGTTTGAACTTCGTACGAATTTCGTACGAAATTCGTACGAAATTCGTAACAACCACATTCACGGTACGTATTGAGGGACGAAATTCGTACGAAATTCGCACGAATTTCGTACGAATTTCGTGCCAACTTCGTACGAATCTCGCACCATTTTTGCAGGACACTGGCAGAAGAGCCACACCAACACCACCTATGCATGTACCGGAGTCCCCACACCCACACACATTTCCCTATACCTGCCCCTCCGGAACCCACACACACATACAGTGCAGCAATGTACACACACACACACACCGCACAGACACACACACACACACATACACACACACACACACACACACACACACACGGCGTGAGGTGACCAAAGAACCAAGCACACACATTTCCCGATACCTGCCCCCCCGGCACACACACACACACACACACACACACACACACACACACACACACACACACACACACACACACACACACACACACACACACACACACACACACACCATACAAACCCCTACACAAACACACAAACCCAAACACAAACACAAACATACCTGTTTGCTTTCATATCAGCACAGGCTACACCCCATCTGTACGCAATCCTGAAATAGCAATGCCGTCCCTGTTCAACATTGGAAAGTGCACAAGAAGAGGCCTCTCAATACCCCACAATCTGTGCTCCCAATCACCGCTTCTACAGAATGCTCGTGCTGGATCCTGCAGAGCCAGGCCGTGCCGCGACGCGATGCGGCTGACTGTGGTGAGAAGCCAGGCAACACCATTGGGAAGCGACTCAATACACAAAACCTGTGAAGAGAAAAAGGATACCCTCCCTAACCTTAACCGCACTGCAACAAGCAAGACACCCTCATAACCCCACACCCAGACACTCAGGGGCTGTAAGTGGGGGGTCTCCTTGCCCCCCCCCCCCCCCTCCCAACCCTAGACGTGGTTGATTACGCTCCTATGGTTTGACCCAGTGGACCCCCCCACCCCACCCTCATGCATCTACTAGCAACTATCACCTTTGCCCTTCCCAACAACTGTGTGAGCAAGGCAACAATGGTTTGACCCCAATGGACCCCCCACCACTGCATCCACTATCACCTATAACCTATGCCCTTCCCAACAAATTTGTGAGCAACGCAACAAAGATTAAGAAATGTAATGTGTAATGTTTTGATTTGATCTACAAAACAAATTGTTCAATATCCAATGTGTGCAACAAATAGCAGTGACAAGACAAAATTGGGGCCGATTCGTACGAATTCGCACAAAATTCGCACGAAATTCGTACGAAATTCGTGCGAATTTCACATTCTCGTGAATCTGTGAATCTAGCGTGAATTTATGCGTGAATTTGGGTGCGTGAATTTCACATTCACGCCAATCTCACCAAATGTGTTGAACCATGCGGCTACTTCAAAACTGTAAATTGCACACATTTGTTGGATCTTACTTTGGGCGAAGATAGCACGACAAAAGCACACGATAGCACCAAGTTACGAGCAAAACACAGCAAAATTGGGTGAAATTCACGGTACCGTGAATCTCGGATTCAAACGGCCGGTTCACGAAGGGTACAAATGTGGACAGGCAACAGATCAAATGGATGCAGTATCTTCGTGGGCAAAAAGTTGCCTAGCGGCCCGCCGTCAAGTGGCAAAAGGCCACCAGGCACCCGCCCATTGGGGTTGTTGCTACTGGAACAACCTTCTGGCTACATCTGATTCCTTAGCCGTAGAAAGGAAGTCTTGATCGTCTGGGCGCAACGGTGTGCCCCAGATGCCTGAGTCCGCACCCACATCAACATCAATGTAAAAGTCTGTGTCAAAGTCTGTCTGAGCTGGCGTCCCATCTGAACCAGAACAGGGTCGCTGCCTCCCAGGCAAAGGCGTTTCATTGAGGAGCTCTGCTCTGCATTGCATTCTGTCTGTATGTGTCACATTAAGGGGATTGCGGCTCCTACCCAATTCAGGCAAATCATTAGCCACTTCATTTCCTCTGATGTCACAGTGCGAGGGGAGTAGGACCATTCTGAGGTCTCTCCCTAGCATGTTCAAAAAGTGTAGCACGGCAGACCAGCAATGTACATTACCCACCGGTCCTGTCGTGCACCTCCAGCCATTGTCTTTCCATTGCTGCACCCCTCCCTTTATGGCGTCATTTACGATCTTGCTGTCCAACGCAGTCACAATTTTACTGGTGGTGAAGCGTTCCAAGACCCAAAGCACAGCAAATAATTCTGCCGGATTGTTTGTCTGCCTCTCTCCTTCCGGGTTCCGCATGGCATGCTTTATCCTAAGCTGCGGACAGTAGACACCAAAGCCCCCGACCCATCCCACCAAATCTATACGCACAGAGGACCCATGTGTGTAAAATACAAGCCAATCACCATACAGATATGGTTGCAGCTCAGCCAACGCCGGAGCCACTCTTGCCTCCTTATTGAGTTTGCGATGTTTGGATCTCTGGCTGCCCTGTTGGGTGAAAGACCAATCCCCCATGAAAAGTCACGGCACGAACGCACCTGTGTTGAGGAGCTCAAGGATTGCATAACGTATAGAATGATAATACGACGAGAAGTTGCTGGCACCTGGCCACCTGGCTAGTTGCATTCGTTTCTGGCCCCATATAGACAAAAATGTCTGGTACTTGCGTTTGTCAGGCAATGCATTAAATCGGAATAGGCAACGTGTGACCCACGTCGCCTGTCGTGCTGTCCACGGCACTTTACCCGGCAGGGTTGTGAGGGTCTCTCCTTCATGTGTGCTTGCAAATTGCAAAATTGAGTGTGATATGCCATGCACATCTATGTAACTACGCAAAGTCTTGTCAATGCAATGAGCAGCTACTTTAATCAGGGAGCAATGAAAAAGGAAGTGCAGGTTATCTTCATCGGCACCACAAATGGGACATCCCATGACGTGCTGCGACAGTGGCTGAACTATGTCTTCTCTGCTAAGTTTTCCCCACGGCGCCGGATGTATGAAATCCCTGAGCTGGCGTGGATACTGATTGGGCTTGAAGCATTTCCATGGAAACAGTACTCTTTGCAGAATCCAACAGGAAGAGTAAGGATGTGTTTGACCATATCTCGGGATCCCCGGGTCTCCTAGAAGCTGGGACAAGAGAGTTCAATTGGATTTAAGTGGGCACAATGCAACAAGCTCCTAGCGGCAATGCGGTAGGGGATTTGTAGGTGTGGACAATTCCTTGAGTCAGGGCATCATGAGAGATGTCGTGCCAGTATGCTACTCCTTTCCTGACCAGCTGACCACAGCGATGAGTGTGATGATTCTCAATTCGACACAGTGCATCGTGCCACAGAGGTAGATTTTGCAGGTAGACCAGTGGTGAGGCGTACGGTTGATCTCGCTGCTTGAGCCAAGAAAAACTTTTGCCTCCAATACCCCAAATACGGCACATGCTTCCACTCTGTGATGCCTATTTGCAGCAGTGGCAAGAACCCTGGATAAAGAACCAGCCCAATGTGTTTGGACCAGTTTGTGATTGGATGCACGATGCCAGCCGATAGTTTGTGTGTTTGCCTAGTGAAGCTGACAAACATGTGTGCAAATTGGGGGTGCAGGTAAGCCCCTTGCTGTAGTAGGTTGTACCCCCCTTTCCCTAGCCACTGTGATAGTATTGGTAATGTGACCAACCAAACTGGTAAGCTTGAAGACCACCCAATATATATTGCGGAGTTGTGAAATGACCGGGTCATTGGGCTGATGCGCTCGGGCCGTGAAATTCAAGAGAGGCAGGATCCAAATTTTGAGAATCAGTACCCTTTCATTCAAACCAAACGGCAGCTTGTGCAAAAACTGTGCTCGTTTCAATGCTATTGCGAGACACTCAGCAAATGCCTGTTCCGTTGTGGTGTTGCCAATCCAGACTCCCAAATATTTCACTTAGGAGACTATGAGTAGCTGTGTGTCTTCGTAGGTAGCAGGGCTCAGGTCCCCTTTGAGGAGCACCTTGCTCTTGTCCACATTGATTTTTAGCCCGGAGAGCTTGGAAAAAATGCGCCGTCTCTGAAAAACCTACATAACCATAGCATGCATCTGTATACTCTGACCTGTGAAAATGAAAGCCAAATCATCAACATACATTCTTAGCACTGCACTGGGGCAGTGCTGCTGTAGATCATACAACAGTGGGGCCACCATAAGCACAAACAAAAAAGCTGTGAGCAGATCACCCTGTCTAATTCCTGACTAAGGCACATGCATGATCTCATGTACAATTTGTGCATTGACAATGCATTTGCGTGGTCCTTGCAGCAGTGCAAGAATGACTTGCATGACTTGAATGACTGTAGAATTCCCAGGACTTGAAAGATCGCAAAGCAGAAATTAAACCGGATGGTGTCGTAGGCTTTGGAGAAGTCAACCGAAAGGAACGCACCATGCTCCATGTGAAACCACCCTCCCATTGTATCCCAAATATGCTCAAAGATTTTCCTACAACGAATGGAACCTTTTTGAGACAGGGGGAGGAGGTAGTCAATGCAGGGTTCCAACATTAGAAATAGTATGTTACTGAACCATTTGAGTATTACATTTTGCAGTGCAATTGGTCTCAGCTGTTCCAATTGTGGGCCTGCTGTAACCTTAGGAACAAAATTGATCAAGCCTACCACCCAGTTGGGTGGTATCACTCTTGTGTCCAAAATGCGTTGTATAGTGGAGTGCATTTGAGGCAAGAAATTCTCACCCAAGGTCTGATAGAAGTGTGCAGGTATGCCATCTTCACCTGGTGAAGGTCATGTTTTGAATCTGTTGAGTGCTATGGCTGTCAGCGAGTAAGCATAGGATCGCAGGAGCAAACCTGACTGCACTGCACGTCTGTGGAACTTCGGAAGGCTTTTAAGATACACGGTAATCTCCGAGACCGTGCTGGTGCCCTGCACCATTGCTGTGTTCCAGAAGCCTTCATCCTTCCCGCTACATCCAGTGGATTGGTAATTATGTGTTCAGACTCACGGATCGCACACACATTCCTGAGATTATTCAATTGTTTCATCAGCCTATATACCTGATTTACCCTTTCGCTGCAATTGAGATCGAATTCGTCATCTTGTGTCAAAAGATCCTGCCGTTTCCACAAAACAGTTTGTCCCTCAAAATCTTGGTGTAATTTATCAACAATTTGACTCAGTGCCTTGTATGCAATCTCATGTGTTGGTGGCTCCATTCCCCGATCGCGAAGCGAGTCCCATCCCTCTCCACAAACTCTCTTGACCCAGCTCGATATAATACAGAGGCAACCTGACTGACACCTTTGGAATTTCCGTTCCTAACCGGGCTATAATGCGCTGCCGCCTCCCGTATCAGGGAGGCTGACACATCCCACCAGTCTTCTGCATCTTTTGGGATGGATTCCAACTGCCGTCGGAGTTCATTTGTGGAGGCGTCACAAGAAAGTACATCAGGACGAACCCTGTGTCTGTGTCCCTTTTTCGAGCGAAGGCGCAATGTCATGGACACAATGACTGCTTTGTGGCCAAACTGTGCTAAAAATGTGGCAAAGGCCCCACCAACACAACCCACATCACAGTCACTTACATGCACTTTGTCAAGTCTCCTCAGGATATGCGGTGTTGTGGATGTGTGCTCATTTGGTTGTTGTGGTGTATAAGTTTTCCCTCTTTTGACATTTGGTGCATCTTGATCTCTATGAATCGCACCGAAACCATAAGTCCGGCCAAAAGGGTAAAAACTTAAATCATCATGATTCCGAAACGGAGTGACCCATGAGTCACTTAAGTTTGCTTAAGCCAGGGCCCCGAGCTCAGCTTCCCTGCTCTGCATGACCGCAGAGGTATGGGTGATGTCAGGTCTCAGGCTGTTAAGTCCGGGTATTGTTACAGAGTTGTGATCACACAAGAGTATGGGATGTTCGAAATTTATTTTGAAGATTGAACTCCACTCTATTGCTTCGTCTGGCGGGGGTTGATCCTCACAAGGCAAGCAGGGAGCATGCACAAAGAGAAAAAACCGCTACCGTCACGTGACAGGTTTCTGCAATAGAGGGCATGACAGTGCTGGCGCCATGGCGGGCAACACGTTCACACATAGGTTCAACGAAAATTCAAGCCACAACGTGGTCACTTGTGAAGAAGGCTCGCCGTGGGCTACAAGGGTTCACACCAACTGGCTATCCTGCTACGGTGCCTATTTTCTGGCGACGTACTGATTCTTTGCTACAGGCTCATGCACGGGTGGGAGCGGGACACAGAGCGCCGCTCGCAATAAATCGGCCACTCCCGTGGCATCTGCACGTTTCAGGAATAGAGGCCGCCACCACGCGGGGGGATAGCACAGACGGAGTGAGACGGTATAGCGTATAAGGTTCACCAGGATGTCTCTGCGACCAAAGGAATACTTGAGGCTACAGCGGAACATATTGGGGCGCAGGGTGGGACGTGCATTGGGACTAGAGCAATGAACCCAGCGTTGCACGGTGGAGGCCGTGGAGTCCCCAGGCTGAGAATAGAAGGAGGGCGGTTTGACGCGTGCAGTGGGGAGATTTCGCTCGTCAAATGCCAGTGTGCAACCCAGAAAAGGAATTTCTGTGCCTTGTGTTTCCACTGTGACTTGCATGCCCAGTGCGGTGGCTGGCCGGGTGCACAGGGAGGACAAAAATTCAGCACTCGGCGACAGTGTCCCGTAGTTATCCCGGTAGCGGCAGAGTGGTAGGTCTCGGAAGAACAGGTCAGCGTGCAAGTCCTTTTCCCTATACATGACTACCATGCTCGCAAACTGTGCAGACAGACTGCCTCCAATCGCGGTACCCGTGGTCTGTCGAAATATGCTGGAATAAAACGCGAACGCGTCGTTGCACAGGAGTTCAACACCCACGTATGACAGCACGTCACTCAGAGAGAAGGACACGAAACTCGGGTTTTTGCTTTTCGTCCTGAAAAAATCCAGGGCCCGTAGGTTATCACGGTGCAAATTAAACCAAGCTGTTAGGCCCAGATTCAGAGCTTCAGTCACACGGTCGTAGAAAAACTGGATGGCCACCGGGATTTCATCGCGGGGCACATTGGGGAACATTTCTACTAAGTCGAGCTCTGTCGGCGTGCCGGTGTATCCCCGGGTTCGCCATTCTCGTACCCGGTCTACGAAGCTCTCGAGCCCGACGAACTCAAACGCTGGGCAATGTGTCATTGCTAACTTCCAAAGCACGGTGAGGGCTCTGCTAACAAACTTGGCTGTAATTTTTATCGGTGAGGCCGCGTGCCTAACGATTTCACGAAACTTGACAACTTGGGGCACTGCGAATTCCTTCGACTTAAATTTGCGCATAGGCAGGACATCGGGCACTCCCAATGGCTGTTTTGATTCAGGGAGGAGACGAGACGGGTAGTGGTATGCAGGCTGAGCTGGGGGTTCCTTTGAGACAGGGATAAAAAAGGCAGACCCGTCAGGCAAAGGCGGTGTGGGTTGGAACGTAGGCAAACTCGACGGGTCAGGAAAGGTTCGTTTGCGAGGATGTGCTGCCGTGAGTGTCGGGAAGAGGTGTGCTGTCGGGGGTGCCAGGCGATCCCACTGTGGGTAGGACCGCTTCAACTGGTGGATGGCTCTGGTTTCAACCAACTTGCACTGATTGTGGTACATGGTACTTTTCTTGTGTCGCTGAAAAATGCCAAAGGCCCGTAGGGCTTCGTCAGGGTGTAGTGCAGAAAGACCTTTGTGGCGGGACAGAGCAAAATAGGTTCCTAGTTGGGATAGACAGAAACCATCCATGGTGCGCCAAAACAGGAAAAAGTTGGCATCAGTGCTGTTGGAGAAGCGTGCAACTTCTTGAAACCGGGGTGACCCATACAGGAGCTGCGCATGGACAATTTTCAAGAAGAAATGACACCCAAAGTCGACCACCTCATTGGCTTCGTCAAAAAACATAACCTTCAGAAAAGGAGGCAACAATCGACGCTGTCTGGTGATAAAGGAGGAGTGCATATGGCGTGGAGTTGCTGAGCTAATGGCCTGGTATTCAAACTCTAGCGCGCGTGTGATGGGCAGAATCAGCTGGTCAAAAACTGCAGCTCGATGGTCAGGGAGGGTTTGAGCAAACTTGTACAGCGATTTTTTAATGTCGGCATAGATACGTGGCCATGGAGGCACTGTGGAGTTTTTGAGATTTTGCCCGAACACTGCTGGTGACAGGCGACGGTGCAGGGAGGTCAGGACGTTGGGGTCCCGAAAAACCGCATGTCCATGAACGTAGGCAACTTGAGGATGGCGCTGCAGCGAATGGCACGCACAGCGGGTGGGCTGCGGTTGGAACAACACATCGGTGCATGCATCCGGGGGTTTTGAAGAGATCAACAGATTTTTCACTTTCGTTGTTTTTCCTGAAATGACTTTGACACGAGACAGCAAGAAGTCCTGCAGGGGCGCTGGCCAAAAATGTGCAGGTCGAAACACTTCCGTAATTTTTGCGAGTACTGTAGGCTTCGCTGAGGCTTGCAGTAGCGGTACTCGGAAGGGCACCCTGTACGGCAAGACCACCTCGTGGTGTATTATAAACCACTGTTGCACTGCATCAAACAGCCGTCGGTGTTCGCTGGCAGATAGGAGACGTTCACTGGCGGAAACGACCAGAAGCTGCAGGGGAGGCGGGTAGGCTCCTGGGGTATTCAGTGTGCGCGGTGACGCGATAATTTCCCTGGCCAGGCTCATTACTGAACCGCCCCGTTCCTGGAGCTCACGTTCCCACACTTTGCGCCGGTAGAGAAAGCTCCACTTTTCAGATTTGAGAGAGGGTAGTTGCCGGTTGAGCACCTGGCCTAGTCCCCACTTGCGTATCAACCACATTTCCCACTCATCCAACTTATGGGGTGGGACACTTTCAAGCGGGGTAATGACCAGGTTTTCAACGCCAACCCTGCGCAGCAGCTGGTACAGGTCCGAGGGCACGTGAATTTTTTGTCCATGTCGAAGTCGCACCACGTCCATACCAGTACGTACGTGTTCGCGGCCTCGTTGCCCTACTGAACGTCTCTTGAAACGCCCACCGGTTTGGCCAATACATACTCGGCCATCGCCTTTCACCCACGCAACGTACACAAAGGATCCCAGTTGGGACACAGACACATTGGTGAGGCGCAGGTCAGCAATTTTTCGGATGTGCTTGGCAGTGGAATAATCAAGCGCGGAGTTCACTCTATCCCAGGACCGCTCAACCAACTCCCATTTGCGTCTTCGCCTCGTGATCACACGCCTCCGTGGGTCCCAGCAGGGTGACAGTGCATCGCGCCTGACGGTCACCTCGGCTGCCCAGATACGACTGAATTCCGCTTTACAGAGGGCTTTTCCCTGGATTCCAACGTCACCTTGTAGGACAGGTTCCGATCGGTAGGGGAAGGCTTTATAGCGTCTAAGGGCTGGTGCAAACACATTGCGGAAGCGGATAGCGGCAGATGGGGACAAAGCAGGTGGTGAGCTACGGGTGGAGAGCATCCATAGCCGGACTTGGGAGTCAGGGCCTGCTAGACGGGAGACAAGGGCTGAGAGGGGGACGGCTGAAGTCAGCAATGTGATGTGGGGCTGGTTTTGTGCAGGCACCTGAGATGCAGATGCCAAACGGTGTTGTATGTATTCCGCCTGGTATGTGTGGGGTGCTGCGAAAATGCACGAGGGGATTGGCCTGCGCTAATCGTTGCGTGTGAGGGTCGCCAGTGTACTCCACACCGAAGCGTAGGCGGCTTCTATGGCGCTGTGCGTGGTTGCTGCTGAGGTGGTATGTAGTGGGAGGAGGACTCCAGGGCGATCGGCCGACGTCGCGTGTTGCGACAAAGAGAACGGTGACAGCAGGGATTGGGGTCCGTACTGGTGCGCCACGCCAAAGGTACGAAACAGCACATTGGCCCAGTGGATGGACAGGAACGACGGCCACATGGCCGATGCCGCATAGCCGATGACATCCTGTACGGTGGCTTGGAATGTCCCACAGAACTCTAGGAAGAGTACATCTGAAAACTGGTACCACTCGCTGTTGCAATGCCTGTGCATCCATCGAGAGAACAGCAGCTGCAGCAGCGGTGAACGTAACAGGGCGGTACGCCATAGCGAGGCAGGGGTCGCTTCGCACAAGAGCGCGGCAGTGGGGTGCGGGGGTCGAAGAACGTCCCATGGGGAGCACAGATAGCGCCAGGCGTGGCAAGTTCATGGGCCTCAGTAGAGGTCCTCATGGCCGAAATAGCATTGGTAATGTCCTTCCGCTCGGATAGTGCTGTAGCATACGCCTGGTGCAAGATGTCGTCCGATTGTTGTTGCTGGAGGTCCCGGGGTCGTTGTAGTGGGGGATAGCTCTGGTCAGGAAGCCATTGAGAATCCAAACGTTGCTGTGGTATGGGGTGGCCATGCGGAGGGTGGGATCCGGCTGTAGGTGGTGGGGTTGTGTGGTAGTGCGCAGGGGTGGTATCCTTGACAAACGCCACGCAGACGGAGAACAGTGTAGACGCCGCTGTAGTCAGCTCACTCCAGTGATATGCAGCTGGAGTCGCATGAAGAAATGAGATCAGTTGTTGGAGCTCTGAGGCCAGACTGGCCATACGTTCGAAGAACGGAGCGGTAGCTGGCGGCTGGTGTTCAGGTGCATGGGGACTTGTGTTCGGAGAGCCTGCATCAGGATCGCTCAGGGCGCTGGTCTATAGCTTGTCCTACTCACGCAGGATGTCGTTCAGGACAACGATTACCCTCTGGGCGTCCGCTTCCTGCCGGAAGGTGAAGGCGAACGGGGATGAGCCCATGTCGTCGTCGGCTAGTTCTTCGTCGGCCCCCTTGAAGTCCACGCGGGTAGTGAATAGGAATGAATCCTTCGTGGAATCCTCGAGTACCAGTACAGGGCCATACTTGTAGAACCCGTCATCCTGCAACGATATGGCGAACAGCTTCGAGCCTTTGGCCGCTTTTCTGATGTGGCCTTTCAAGGCCTTCTGGGCAGCAACGTCGACTTCCCCTCGTGTTTGCCAGGCCGCCGACTTCCGGGCCGTCTGCGCCGCGATGAGGCGTTCCGGTTTTTTATCAGTTTTGTCCATTTTTGCTTCAAGGGCTCGGAGTTGCTGCTTCTGGGCTTCCTGGGTAGTCGACAGTCCAGCTAGTTCGGTACGGAGTGTAGCAACCTCGGCAGGAACGGGACCTGGCGGGGGGGCAGAGGAAGAAGCTTCGTTGGGGCCGGTAAACAGCGCTTGGACAGTGTCATCCACTGGCATGGCAAAGTTGGGGCTAGAGCCGTCAGCCCGTCCTTTCCGTTTCGCCGCTGGGCTTGGGGTGACGTCCGCATCCACTGCTGGAGGGCGTTCTCGGGCACGTTTCTGGCTGTCTCGACCTTCAGAGGTAGCGCCCGATGCGGCGGAGGGGATTGATGACATGGACTGTGCTCCCGAGGCGGTTGAAGAGTTGTCGATAGTGGGCTCCGGTACTGGGGACAACGTACGGCCAACGGACTTCCGATTGTGGGACGACGCGGAACCAGGACTAGGTGGGTGTACATTATAATTATAGGTACGTGTAGAGGTGGAGGCTGGTGTTGTGCTGGATTCTGAGCGTGGGTTTGCGAAAACAATTGCAGGGCTTGCAGCATGCACGTGACCATGTCTGGGGTGGTCGCTTGCAATGGTCCCAGTGGGGTTGTAGGTGATGGAATTGAAGCTGGTCGTGGGGCTGGTGGTGAGGTATTCGCTGAGCGCGTGCCTCCATCACCACAGTCTCCATGAAACGACAGCGTTTGCGTGTCAACTCCTTTAGCAGCGAGAAGCGAATTCACCGCGTCCACGTTGTTTTTTGTGCGCGTCTTTTTATTTTCCACCCTGAAGATGCCCTCGGCGATCCGTTCGGCAGCACCCGGCTTTCCCGCATGTGGGCATTTTTTGAATTGGTGCCCAGTCTTTCCGCAGCAATTGCAGATCATTGCAGCCGGGTTGAAGGATCCCTCTTTTCGTGAATAAATGGGGCCGGTATCGGGATGGGTTTCTTGTAGAGCCATTGCTTCGGCGTGGCGCGCGGTTGTGTGATTGCCCCAGCCGCAGTACAGGCCGTCACACCAAAGCATCTGCGTACCCACTGGAAGTTCGCCTGAAATTCGCATAACTGGAGGTTCACTCGCTGGGGCAGATTGTTGGTGGGACTGGTGTGTAGGCAGATGTGGCGTCGGTTGCACTTGCTGTGAACCGAAGAGTTGTTGAGGCTGTAAGGGGGAAAGGTGAGGTGTTGAAGCAGGAGGACTCGTCGGCGATGGTTGCTGGTTTGTGGACGGCGAGGTAGCAGACGACGCTGTGGACTGGGGTGTACCTTGCGCAGCCAAGAAGGCCGACATGAAATTGGCCAGCTGTGCAGTGTTAGGTTGAGCGATGGATGGTGGCACGCTTGCAGCTGTTTGCGGAAAAACGTAGGAGGCGGGTCCTGGTTTCTGGCGTCGGTGATTGATGCATGAACGGAGTGGCTCCTGGCATTGAGCCCGGGTTCAGTTGCGGCAGCATCGTCGGCGGGTTGTTGTGGTATTGGGGAGCTTGTGAGATAGGAACTTGAGCATTGGCAGCCATGTTGTACGGCGGCGATGTGTTGGGCAAGGAGTTGTTAGACATGATGTCGCTAGTAGATCAGATTGGTTGATTGATTGATTGATTGATGGATTGGAGATCGGGAGTTACGAGTGGCCTTGACATCAGAAGTTTGAATGATCGAAATTTATTTTGAAGATTGAAATGCACTCTATTGCTTCGTCTGGCGGGGGTTGATCCTCACACGGCAAGCAGGGAGCATGCACAAAGAGAAAAAACCGCTACCGTCACGTGACAGGTTTCTGCAATAGAGGGCATGACAGTGCTGGCGCCATGGCGGGCGACACGTTCACACATAGGTTCAACGAAAATTCAAGCCACAACGTGGTCACTTGTGAAGAAGGCTCGCCGTGGGCTACAAGGGTTAACACCAACTGGCTATCCTGCTACGGTGCCTATTTTCTGGCGACGTACAGATTCTTTGCTACAGGCTCAGGCACGGGTGGGAGCGGGACAGAGAGCGCCGCTCGCAATAAAGCGTCCACTCCCATGGCATCTGCACGTTTCAGGAATAGAGGCCGCCACCACACGGGGGGATAGCACAGACGGAGTGGGACGGTATAGCGTATAAGGTTAACCAGGATGTCTCTGCGACCAAAGGAATACTTCAAGCTACAGCGGAACATATTGGGGGCAGAGGAGCGCAGGGTGGGACGTGCATTGGGACTAGAGCAATGTCCCTCAAAATTCTTGATGATTTGTTTGAGCAATAACCATTGTTCTTTACGCAGGGTGGGTAAATGGTGCAAGTGACCCACCATGAAGAAAAATTTGGAACCGAAATTATGCCTAAGGTACACAAACATAAGTCTGGGGGAGAGCGAAAAGCTGGAAATGTGTTCCCAAACATCAGACCAGTATGTTGCTGAGGCCCCCCCTCCACCTGGATTCAGGGTACGCATGAAGTGAAAGGACCTCAGTTCTGCCGTACGGTGAATGGAAGTGTAATCGTGCCACAGCTTGCCATGAGGCTCTTGAACTCCCACAACAGAAACACCGTGTTTGACTGCTCCTCCCAACAAAAGAACATGTCTTTGGTACTCCCTGTCCCCTCGAGTCACATCAGCGTTGAGCCCAGTGGCATTGTAGGTCATCACCAAGAAGTTGTCGGGATTGGGCACGTGTCCACTCCTCCACTGTGGAGGGCAATGTCCTGGACTATGCTCATTTCTTGGGATCTTCATACCATAGGCTTCTGTTGCCACACGGTTTCGCAAAGTTCAGCAGGCTTTCATCAATATCCATGTTGACTCCGACATTGGAAGAGGAGGATGAACTGTTCTCCTGATTGGCTTCTCGTCCCGTCGGTCTGTTTTTGACACTTCTCAAGGCATAGTATTCCTCTGCAGAGATGGCCCTAAATTTGTCCAGACCATCTGCACTCTTGAACACCGTACTTGCAAATTTGCTTATCTCCTTTTTGATTGCTCTCCAACATGTCGTGCGTATAGCACCGACAGAGAATGGCAGCCTTCGTAGGTCACAGTCCTCAAATGTTTCAATGATGGAGCGCAGAGGAGTTCGAAGTTTGTGGGCAGCCCAGCAGGGTGGTACATCAACAAGGATCATGGGATCACTGGCCAGTGCTGTTGAGCCTTTGGATCCGGCATCGCTGGCAGCGTCCGACATGAGATCAATTTCCCCTAGAACTCTACGTAATTCAGCACTGTAGAAAGACACACAATGGTTGTTGTACATTGTTTCCACGTGTTGCTGTAAGAGTGCATTTGCCCTGTAACTAAGGCCAATACGCGAGTTCTTCGCAGACACGACATTGATGATAAGGTCCTCCATGTTGGTGAGCACATTTGACAGGTTGCCAAACAGACAGAGCACTAGATGAAGGAAGAAAGGGCTCGTCTTGGTGTTGTGACTGGACTGCACATATACTTCATTTTTGTGGGGTAGATTTTTCAATTGGTTGTTGTTAATCCATTTGTAATACTCCATAAGGAAGAAAGTCTTGGACCCATGTTTTTTGATGAAGTCAATCGCCTGGGCTTCCGTGAATTGTCGATACCCTTGTTTAGTCATTAGAGTGTTTTCATAGTAGATTGTGCCGGGCATGATGGTAACGTGTTTGGCCTCACCAATAGCATCCTTAATCCACAAGGTGTGTGCCTGGACTGCAAAGTGATGGACTCTTATGGCGACATCCTTGAAGATCCTGCTCTCCGGGTCAGCACCAAGCCGAAACATTCGTTGTGTTTTGAAAACCAGTGCCAGTGAGGACTCCCTGGATCGCTGGTCACTCACACAGAAACCATGTCCAACATTCAAAATGCGCAATTACGTCTGTGATCTTCCTTTCGAATCTAACCAAAGAATGAATGTTCACTTGCATTGATTCATTCAGTTTGATGCCTGCAGATGCAAGTCCCACCTCCTAGGATGTGTCATTGAAAATGATCAGAGCTATGCGATTCAAGTTGCCGAGTGCAGCAAGTATTTTGTTGACAGATTTTTGCATTTCCAAGATTTCCTGCTTTGGAATAACCATCACAACATTCAGCGATTCACCAAACATGATTGCCTGTAGCTGGTCAGTAGTGTCCGTTTCAGTGATTCCTTGCAGTGACATCATGGTTCCTTGATCAAACAGGTTGTGCATGCAATTGCATGACCGCACCACAAATTGATACTCATTCAGATTCATCAGATGATAGATCAGCTTGGCCTCCGTGATGGTGATGCGCGGCTCTCCGTGCACCCTCCATTTCTGCATGTACTCTTTGGCACTCATTGGGCCTACCCGAGTACTCGAGTTGTTCACGGCGGACTGCCAGTAGGTGCTTCGATGCGTCGTTGTCAGCGACCATTGCCGGCAGGCCACAAGGGCCCGGGCAAGCATGGCAAATAAGACACCGAAAAAAAATAGAAACTGAGAACGTTGGGCCTAGGGTTCTTGGTTCATGACCCTGCATTCAAAGTGTGTGGGCTTGTGCGGAGTAAAATAGCAATTGATGATGCCCTTGATGAAGATGTGGACGATACCAAAGTTCTTGATGGCTTCGATCCCCTCGGTCTCAACATGTAGATGCCACCAATCGGCGGGTTGTATTTGCCTTCTACTTGCATTGGCCTTCTTCACCTAGCCTCGACGTACGGGGGACTCTGCTTCTTTTTGTGCTACAACGACATGCAATGTGGATGGGAAAATCATACACAGGGGGTGGTTCACGGGTTGCCGGGGATGCAACGGGACGCTACAAAAGCAAACCCAAGAATGGTAATCCCCCTTTGGTCCCACTCCGGCAATGTGACGCTCCAAAACTCCATTCTTCGTTTGCGAATGTAACAAAATGCCCACAACATCGGAGTTCATGACACATAACAAAGGGCGTACACGGAAGCACATGAGCCAATATCCCAAGCACAAGTCCCATTGCTTCGTGCTACAACATGCCGTCATCCTATTTGGCACCGACAGAGTGCTTCCCGGAACATGAGGTGGCCCATGACTTCGTGTTGCCACCAATTGCCTTGCTATTGCGATAGGAATGTGGTTGATTAGGAAATACAACAGAACATCAAAAAATACCGCAATGGACAAACAACAAAGGTCGAAAACGACCGTAGGGCCGGTTCGAAGCCACATCCGTCCATTTGCATTTCGACGTTGGATGATCGGCAGCAATTTCCTCCTCGAACTTCTTTGGTGCAGGAAGCACTTTTGTACTTCAACACAGAACATTGACTTTATGCATGCTTTGGTGTTTTGTGCCCATGCATTACCATGTCTGATAACGAGAAGTGTGCACAATAGCTATTGTTTTGCGGAGTGGCAATCACTTTACCCGGTAGTCCGGGCGGTCACCAAGGTGGTAATCATATCCTTTTTGTGCATGTTGTGGACAAGCCTTGTCTTGGCCGTCCTGCTAGCATTTCACAATGCATGGAAGGTATTTTTTGTGGATTGCCCAAACTTACTATAAGGTTGGAGGGGGGGGGGGGGGGTATCATCACCACCCAAAGTAGCACCAACCACTTGGCGGCCGAAAGAAGTTATATATATGGGAGTTGGACACGAGGCCCCCCTGTTTGATAAAGTAGCTCCTGATTTTCTAGAAACGCGGTTCAGACACCCCGTGTGTGATACCATTTTGGGAGTTGCATATAACCCTCCCTCCTATTTTGAACGTGGGTAATCCAAAAAAAAGGGGTCTCGTTGCGTGTTGTAACGGAGGCGGGGCTATACGGCTTGGAAATCGTGAAAACAGATGATCGGTACCTAGCTGCTTTGCAGTATACTTACCTTGTGCCCTTAATTTCACGAATAGATTGTCCATTTACAGAAAATGTTGAGATAAGTTGATGTGTTTCCATGTTCCGATTTCGAAAATCTAGGTGTTTCCTTGTAATTGCACAATATGCCGATGCCATGCCCAACACATGCGCAAGCACTGATGGAGTCGGAGTGACACGTTCCGATAAAAATGAGGACACAAAAGCGTGACAGAAAATGGAGCGTTGCTTGATCTGAGCACATTGTTGGACCGTTCTTGTGGGATTTTTTAACTTGGCACATCAAAATACATCAGTATACGTTCTATGGTTTTTGGTTGCACTTACGGTATGTTGCAACTATGACAGATTCTCTCCCAAACCCCAAGTGGTGACCTATGTATTCTGCACAAGCGGCACAAAATCCTGGAAGCGTCCGACTTGTGCACTGAATTCCGCAAAAATGTGGTCTCCTACCACCCCCTAACCCATACATATCCGAAAAGCCATTTTATAGGAGATTCCATAAAGGTTGTACATACCCCTACCTAGGGAACAAGATTGTTCCGAAATTCAGCCCGCACCGGGAAAACCCTGCTAGTTTAAGGAATAGACCCCCCCCTCCGTCGAATTCTCATTGAATAGACCCCCCCCCCTACGTCCAATTTTCAACGAATAGACCCCCCCCTCCGTCCAAATCTCATACACTACTACATCCCACTCCCCTTAGATCTAGCTAATAAGCAACAAGCAAGCAAGCCACAAGCAACAAGCAAGCACTTCTCCTTTCCGTTTTGGTCAATGCTCCGCCTCATCGCTCCGGGCTCCACTCTACTCTCGCCATCCTAGAGCCTAGGTGGTGGCCTTGCCAAATCCAAGTTTTCAGCCATAAACTTAGCGGTGGCGCCCCGGGGCGGGGGCGCCAAGTCGGGAGGTGCCCTTCCAAAAGTGCGCATTTTATGCCCCAAAGCAGCCCTTTCTGGCCCAAAACGGCCCCGAAACCAAGTCAAAACGGACAAACGAAGGGGAACAATTGCTACAGTCCACGTGCTCCTTGGTTGCCCCCTAACCAAGAGCCCTTTGTCCCCCTCTAGCTCCACGATGTATCCGGGAAATGGCCCAAAAGTGGCTAAAAGTGGCCCAAAATGTGCGGTGTTTGTGTCAAACAGGCCCGAAACCAAAAACGGGCCGTATCTTGTGCTACGTGGCTGAAAACCCAATTCCGGGGGCACCTATTCCGCCCGCAACCCCCACTTTTTGTGGTTTACAAACCTTAGAATCGTCGAACGACATGTCTAGCCCCCGGTACCAGTGGTCACATGGTGCAGCCGGAGGGCAGCTCGGCCCGCGCACGATTGGGGCCAACGGTGGGTCCACCGGGGTCCCCGGGGCGGAAAAAATCATTTTTTTTCAAAGTTGTTCCTAGTGCTTTTAGGCCATCTTGAGCCCTAGGTGGCGCGTTTTGGGCCACGGAAAATCCCAAAATGCATTGGAAGTGGGCCGTTTTGAGACCAAAAATGGGTCAAAAATGGGTCAAAAACATATTTTTCCGAAAATTATTCTGGACCACTTAGGATGCTCAAACAAGTGTTTTTAGCCCATTTGGAGCCCCACAACATGCGTTTTGGCCCATGGAAAATGCCAAAATGCCTTGAAAATGGGCCGTTGTGTGGGACCGAAAATGGGTCGAAAATGGGTCAAAAACACATTGTTCCAAAAGTGATCCTAGGCCATTGTGGATGCTCAAACAAATGTGTTTAGCCCGTTTTGAGCCCGTGGTGACACATTTTTGCCCATGGAAAATGCCAAAATGCCTTGAAAATGTCCCATTGTGGGACGAAAGACGGGTCAATAGAGGGTCAAAAACGCGTTTTTCCAAAAGTGATCGTGCACCCTTTGTGGGGCAGAAACAAGTGAAAAGAGCCCATTTGGAGCTCCTTCAGAGCCACTTTGGCCCCTCTATGTGTGATAATTGCATTGAAAAATAATGATCGTTGACCATTCGATAGAGACAAAGGAGTTGTGATCGGGAAGTGGCCCGGTCCACATCCATGTTCTTTGTACGGTGCATGCGTGCACTAGCATTTTGCTAATTCTTGCTGTTTGCGGGAGTTGTCGTGCTTTATTTATTGTGCCCTTTGCTCTTGGTGATTGGTGTTGGAGTATAGGTGTACTCTGAACGGAGTTACCTTCACGTTCACGCCATGTCTAATCTTGGGGAGTGTTTAGAACAAGAGGGACGAGTCGTTCCGTGCCGTGTTTTGCCGTTTGTGCGCTTTGTTCTTCCAAGAGTACCAAAGGGTGAGGTTATGTTTGGGCTTCGGTACTAGTGGGTAGGAATGTGGGTCATTACTCGGGGAGGATAAGGCCCACCAACGCAAAACAACACATTGCCATTGGGTTTGGGTGGAGGCTCTAAAAGTATAAGTGTTACCAACATTGGGCAATAAGATCCCATCGTAACCTGTCAAGCAACATTCTTAGGCTTGGGATGTATCTACGCCCCCAAGTGGTGAGTTTGTTGTTACAAACATGTTGTCTTTTGTTGCTCTCGGCAGTTGGTCTTGGAGTAAGGGTTTACTCTTACCGGAGCCAGCGTCTATTTCACACCATGTCAAATTGTTGGGAGCACAAATTGCGACAATGCTTGGACATCGACGTTCACTTTCCGGTGGCGGAGTTCATCAAGCTGCAAAGCGAGGTACCCCGGCCTACCATCCGTCGGCGCCATGCGGAGTTGCGTGTCACGTTGATGAACCGATTGCAAAACCGCACCGCACTTGGGATCCAAGCGGCAACGGTGGCAAGTTTGAACACTCCTGAGTCGCAAGCCGCAAAGGGCTCTTGCGGTGGCAAGAAGAACAGCGCGGAGTCCCAAGCGACCAAGGGTTCTTTGTGAAGTCAAGAAGAAAACCGATGAGTCCCAAGCCAACAAGGGCAAAAAGAACACTGCGGAGTCCCAAGCAGCCAAGGATTCCTGTGGAGGCAAAAAGAACAATGCAGAGTCCCAAGCCAAAAAGGGCAAAAAGAACACCGCAGAGTCTCAAGCAACCAAGGGTTCTTGTGGAGGCAAGAACAAATCCACGCCGTCCCAAGCGGCCAAGGGTTCTTGCGGAGGCAAGAAGAACAATGCAGAGTCCCAAGCCAACAAGGGCAAAAAGAACACCGCGGAGTCTCAAGCAGCCAAGGATTCTTGTGGAGGCAAGAACAACACCACACATTCCCAAGCGGCCAAGTGTTCTTGTGGAGGCAACAACGACACCACGCAGTCCCAAGGGGCCAAGCTTTCTGCGGAAGCATAAGAATAATACAGAGTCCCAAGCAAAAAAGGGCAAAAAGAACACTGCGGAGTCCCAAGCAGCCAAGGGTTCTTGTGGAGGCAAGAAGAACAATGCAGAGTCCCAAGCCAAAAAGGGCAAAAAAAGCAC
This sequence comes from Eutreptiella sp. 'Long Island Sound 2002', assembly GCA_964036045.1. Classification (NCBI taxonomy): domain Eukaryota; phylum Euglenozoa; class Euglenophyceae; order Eutreptiales; family Eutreptiaceae; genus Eutreptiella; species Eutreptiella sp. 'Long Island Sound 2002'. The sequence continues at coordinate 130,460,695 of OZ038378.1, read as the reverse complement.
CGCGGAGTCTCAAGTAGCCAAGGGTTCTTGTGGAGGCCAGAACAACACGACGCAGTCCCAAGCGGCCAAGGGTTCTTGCGGAGGGAAGAAGAACATTGCAGAGTCCCAAGCCAAAACGGGCAAAAAGAACACCGCGGAGTCTCAAGCAGCCAAGGCTTCTTGTGGAGGCAAGAAGAACACCACACAGTCCCAAGCGGCCAGGTGTTCTTGTGGAGGCAACAACGACACCACACAGTTCCAAGGGGCCAAGCTTTCTACGGAAGCATAAGAATAATGCAGAGTCCCGAGCAAAAAAGGGCAAAAAGAACAATGCGGAGTCCCAAGCAGCCAAGGGTTCTTGTGGAGGCAAGAAGAACAATGCAGAGGCCCAAGCCAAAAAGGGCAAAAAAAACACCGCGGAGTCTCAAGTAGCCAAGGGTTCTTGTGGAGGCCAGAACAACACGACGCAGTCCCACGCGGCCAAGGGTTCGTGCGGAGGCAAGAACAACACCGCGCAGTCCCAAGCGGCCAAGGGTTCTTGCGGAGGCAAGAAGAACATTGCAGAGTCCCAAGCCAACAAGGACAAAAAGTCTAAGAACACCGTGGAGTCTCAAACGGCCAAGGGTTCTTGTGCAGGCAAGAACAACACCGCGGAGTCCCAAGCGGCCAAATGTTCTTGTGGAGGCAAGAACAACACCACGTATTCTTAAGGGGCCAAGGGTTCTTGTGGGGGCAATAAGAACAATGCAGACTCCCAAGCCAAAAAGGGCAAAAAGAACACCGCGGAGTCCCAAGCAGCCAAGGGTTCTTGTGGAGGCACGAAGAACGATTCAGAGTCCCAAGCCAAAAAGGGCAAAAAGAACACCGCGGAGTCTCAAGTAGCCAAGGGTTCTTGTGGAGGCGAGAACAACACGACGCAGTCCCACGCGGCCCAGGGTTCTTGCAGAGGCAAGAACAACACCGCGCAGTCCCAAGCGGCCAAGGGTTCTTGCGGAGGCAAGAAGAACAATGTAGAGTCCCAAGCCAACAAGGGCAAAAAGAACACCGCGGAGTTTCAAACGGCCAAGGGTTCTTGTGGAGGCAAGAACAACACCGCGGAGTCCCAAGCGGCCAAATGTTCTTGTGGAGGCAAAAACAACACCACGTAGTCTCAAGGGGCCAAGGGTTCTTGTGGACGCAATAAGAACAATGCAGAGTCCCAAGCCAAAAAGGGCAAAAAGAACACCGCGGAGTCGCAAGCAGCCAAGGGTTCTTGAGGAGGCAAGAAGAACAATGCAGAGTCCCAAGCCAAAACAGGCAAAAAGAACACTGCGGAGTCTCAAGCAGCCAAGGGTTCTTGTGGAGGCCAGAACAACACAACGCAGTTCCAAGCGGCCAAGGGCTTTGGCGGAGGCAAGAACAACACCGCACAGTCCGAAGCAGCCAAGGGTTCTTGCGGAGGCAAGAAGAACAATGCAGAGTCCCAAGCCAAGAGGGGCAAAAAGAATACCGCGGAGTCTCAAGCAGACAAGGGTTCTTGTGGTGGCCAAAACAACACCACGCAGTCCCAAGCGGCCAAGGGCTCTTGCGGAGGCAAGAACAACACCGCGCAGTCCCAAGCGGCCAAATGTTCTTGTGGAGGCAAGAACAACACCACGTACTCTCAGGGGGCCAAGGGTTCTTGTGGAGGCAATAAGAACAATGCAGAGTCCCAAGCCAAAAAGGGCAAAAAGAACACCGCGGAGTCGCAAGCAGCCAAGGGTTCTTGAGGAGGCAAGAAGAACAATGCAGAGTCCCAAGCCAAAACGGGCAAAAAGAACACTGCGGAGTCTCAAGCAGCCAAGGGTTCTTGTGGGGGCCAGAACAACACGTCGCAGTCCCAAGCGGCCAAGGGCTCTTGCGGAGGCAAGAACAACACCGCACAGTCCCAAGCAGCCAAGGGTTCTTGCGGAGGCAAGAAGAACAATGCAGAGTCCCAAGCCAAGAGGGGCAAAATGAACACCGCGGAGTCTCAAGGAGCCAAGAATTCTTGTGGAGGCTAGAACAACACCACGCAGTCCCAAGCGGCCAAGGGTTCTTGTGGAGGCAAGAACAACACTGCACAGTCCCAAGCGGCCAAGGGTTCTTGTGAAGGCAAGAACAACACCAGGTAATCCCAAGCGGCCAAGCTTTCTTGCGGTAGCAATAAGAACAATGCAGAGTCCCAAGCCAAAAAGGGCAAAAAGAACACCGCGGAGTCTCAAGCGGCCAAGGGTTCTTGTGGAGGAAAAAAAACACGCCATAATCCAAACGGAATAAGGGCATCGTTGATGGACACAACAATACGGTAGAGAAGCAACACATCAAGGCATAGCGGCGTCGTTCTCCCGGGGTAGCTCGTAGTGTGCCACGGGAGTTGTTCCGTGTCAATCCATTGTCTCCGTCCAACATTTCTTTGAAGTCTGTACGAGAGTATTGGCTTGATGGGTGGACACTTTGTACTCACCACTTTTTGATGCACTTTGCTACCGGTGTGGTTAACTCCTTTGGGGCCCGGTAGGTGGCGGGCGAAAATTTACGGTTCCACAGACCGATGGCGAGTTGCGCAAAAAAATCTTGTTTGGCGTGCCACGCAAAGATGTGGTTACAAATGGGATATTTGTGTTCCGCAATGGGGTGTTCGCCAATTGTTTGAAGTATAAGACTGCACCGTTTCCAGTTCCGCTCTGTTCCGCTGCGATGTCCCGCACCTACAACAAGTCGCTTTGTGGTGTGTGACACTCTTGTTTGGCACTCAGCTACGCGTATGTATGCTTACCACGTGTGTGGCAAGTATTCCGCGAAGTATGACCCCATCAACTATGGCTACACTTTGGATGGGGACATCCAACCCAATATCCCCTCAAAGATTGCGGACCTCACCGAGTACCAAAAGCGACCAATTGCACTTGGGGCCCTCCACTCAAATACGGTGAAGCACGTGTATCTCCGTCAGAAGCAATGGCACCATGCAATGGGTACCGTCAGCGTCGGCCGGAAGCCAAGCCAACACTACAATGCAGTTTGCGGTTTAATGACAATGAAAGAGGATATTATCCGTGATGATCAGAAGCCCAAGGACAGTGAGCAAAGCACCCAGCAAATGAACGCAGTGTTAGTGTTGCTCAAGAAAATTCACCGTTTTTTTCTCGACTTTTGGAGCACTATGTGACGTTGTGCTGATAGTTGAAGAATGCAGCCTCCACCATGGACACATTGACACATCGCTGCTATAAAGAAAAGTACATGAAACACTTGGAATACCGTCTACAAGATGAGTCCGTTCCTTGGGCTGTGGAGTGTGATGCCCCACATCACTCGGACAAAGTGGGCCTCCTCCATCGGACACCCTTCCAAGGAGACGGTGGGAACGTTATCACATCCGCTCAATCATTGGCCAATGACACTTATTTGCATTTTAATAACCCCAAGTTGGTGCCGTGTCTGGGGCCCGATTTGTATCCCGGCAGCGTTGGTGGATATACGATAGGTACAGAATTGGGTGTGCCGCCTACTACCGTAGTCGTTATCTTGCATTTGATGGCCGATGGCGTCGTGACCACTGGTGGTGCTTTTTCCAAGTGAGCAAAGAGATGCGTGACCAATTGATCTCGAATCAACAAATTTTCAAGGCTCAATGTGCGGTTTGAGTGGAGGACATTACTGCAGCACATTTGAGAAGTGCGAGGAGTTCCACAAATCCCAAACCGGCGCTGACGAAATCTACCTCACAAGAACCACACACCACCCCAGAGTGTCCGCAACCAGGTCAATGCACCCAACCGAGTCAATCTTCAGAATCCGCAACCGAAAGCACCCAACACCCTCCATTTTGTTCCCAGTGTGCAGCAACGTCAACATCGTCGTCAACTCCGCCTACTACTCTAGGCAAAAAGCCGCACCCATGCTACCAAGACAGTGTACAGTGTACGAACCACCATCTCGAGCGCGAGGGGACGGATAAAGGTACTGCCAACCTCAACCCGCATTATTTGTATGGAAGTTATGTACCTTCCAAATCGGTTGGAACCCGTTCCTATTAGGCCTCACGACATTTAGATCTTACAGCCATGAGTCGTGAACTTGGCAAGGCAGACCTTTTCATCACTTTGACCATGAATGACAACTGGGCTGATTTGCAAGCTGCTGTGCAAAAAGGGTGCCCTGCAGGAGCTGTGTGGCCTGGAGAATACCCCAAAAGCACAGGGCCAAACAAGAGAATCCAAGATGGCCGATATATGGAGGCTTGTGTGGCGTTCCACAAGCGGGTAGAGATCTTCAAGCGTAAGTTCTTGCCTATTGGCAAAAATGGTCCATTTTGGAAAGGTGCGGGATAATTGGTTTCGATTTGAATATCAACAGCGACGCCGGCTGCATTTACATGGCGTGGTATGGCGTGAAAGGAAGAACATCCCGGAGGATGTGATTTGTGCAACAATGCCTCATGAAATTGACGGCTTCCATCCGAAATTCACAGCGTACCTACGAATTCAAACCGGCTGTCGTTCGCAGGGCAGACAAATGCAGCAACAAAAGCAAGCACGGGACGAACAGGCATTGCATTCCACATGCAGACTAACCTGCCAACCACAGTGCAAAGGGAGCAACCTGCAGTTCATAACTACGGTCAAGACAGATAATGCTGCTGTCCCTTCAACTGACAGCCTCCATGAGAACTTCAATACAGCGTTCAGGGGAACTGCACAAGGAGTGCCGCATGGTGCATCAATGCTACCCCGACAAGTGTTTCAATATTGGTCATGGGTGTGTATGCACCAAGTGCAATTCTAAGTATCCCTTTAGCATGCCGCAGGAGATAGAAGAAATGAATGACAGTGGAGGTCGCTTGCTTTATCGCAGATATGAAGCTGAAGATGCATGTGTTGTGCCGCACAATCGCCGTTTGTTGGTCCGGCTCCGCTGCCATAATAATGTGCAACGGATTACACCTTGGGGTTGGGAATTATTTTTCGCCAAGTATCTCACGAACTTAGGGAAGAGTTGAGGACGAAGACACGGACTGATCACAACAAAGCAAAAGCAAACAAATCAGTGAAGCATGTTGAGGTCTGAGACAACAGTGACAAGCAATAAGCTACAGCAACGCCAAACTGCTAGTACACTGGATATGGCTTTGTCTGTACCCCAACCTTTCGTCCAATGGCAACCTCAGCTCATAATTTCACTAGGACTGACTCCCACCCACCCTCCCTCCGTCAGTCCTTTGCATGCATGTGCAGCGGGCAGTGCAGGGTAACATGCATCCCTGTGGCTGGACCACAGCACAGTCCAGTGCCGGCCCAGCTGGACCCAGGAAGTCCACATGGAGACCGTGATGTGGTCCCCAAGGTGCAGTGTCCTAATTGCAGATTTTAGTGTTTGCTTCCACCAGGCATCAGGGTAGTCTAGGGCGCCAACACCCATAAAGATTGACCGAAAATTCTGCAACACTTCCGGCAGAGTCGTCGCATGCCACACAGATTGATGTGCCAGGGACGGCAGGTATGCAGACATGACCATGCGTGCGTTGAGTGCAGTTTTCGGGAGCCATTTCGACCACTCAACCTGCTCTGGTCCTTTAGCCATCAGGTCCCATGTTACCCCTTTACGAAGCAGGCCAATGCCTCTATGCGGCCCGCACAGGATGTGGGAACAGCACCACGCGACCACCGGGCCTTCGGGCTCCCACCTCAGGGGTATACGGTACAGGCGGTCCAGAAACACCTCCAGGAGGCGTCGCACTGATGGAACATACCTGTCAGGGATGTCGACACACAAAATGTACACATTGTCCTTTAGTCTGGCCATAAGCACATAAGGGAACGGCGCAACAGCAGGTGATCGGGGCTGCACAATGTCAGGCAGGACAGCCTGTACCGCATCAAAGGACATAAAAAATGTAGTAATGGAGTGCCTGTCACACCGCACAGCATGTTTGGCTATTGTGTGGAGCCGCCCCCCTATTGCCCCATCCCACAGGGACATTCGGAGCAGGGGGATTTCAGCACCAGGGAACGACAGCCAGGCCACCACCCACTGTAAGGGCTGCCACCAACTCTCAAGCCCACTCGAGAGGACCGCACTGACTGGTGCACCAACGCGCTGTGATCGCGGTGCAGCCCACATATGTGACGAAGGCAGCATGTCATGTACAGCGCTGAGCGGCATAAACAGATCGTCATGCGCCATAGTGACTGTGGGCATGGGTTGTACACCTGCAGCCTGTAACCCCTGCACCACACATATCTGAAAATCCTGCAGGCCTTCCTTACCGAGGCATACCATTTCGCGCCAGGCACACCACAGGTCCGCAAGTGGCGCGGACAGCGGGCCACCAATTGGCACACATCCCTGCCCTTGACTCAGGATCAGGCAGCCCACAACAAACACGACGTTCTTGTGCAAGTCCCATTTAACAAATTTCTCCACAAAAGCGTGTGGTATGGTCCAATACTCACGTCCAGTGCCTGTGCCTACACGGTCGAACGACTTCTCCTGTCTGTGGATAGCATAGAAGAGCGTGGTGGATTGCCTATGTTTGAGCAGGGCACGTCCGAGCTGCGAGACGGCTGTCTCCACCTCCTGCTTATCTATTTTCCAAAACATGTCCTCCATATCCCTCTCCCATGCTAAGACCGTGTCTGTGGAGCTCAGCCGTTTCACTGTGGTTACCATGTCACGTACCCCCAGTGATGTAGGCAGGCACATGTTAGGGACAATGTCAATTACCTCAACCAACAGGAGCTGTAGGCATTGCGACACATTTTGTGCTGTCCTTTTCAAGGGCGCTGTGGAAAAGTTCAGAATGTCACGCCACTTCATGAAAGGACCGCTAACAAGGTGTTCTGAGCTCTTCCACTTGGGGATAGAGGACAGTGTCGGCGCCCGGATAGGGCGCCCTGCACTCAGGTTGAGACCCGCAGGGAGGCTATAAGACACCTGTGATGCTGACACAGAGTCCGCTTCACTGTCGGAGTCATTTGGATGTCCGTCCGAAATGCGGAGTTGCATGGATGTGTGGAGGTAAGGGAGCACCTGGTCCATACTTTTAGGGATACGGGTCTGTAGCCCCAAGTGCAGGATTTCAGGAACAAGGCCGCAGTCAAAGGCCCGTTGAAATACTTCATAAGCACAGGCAAGGCTAGCCCTTTGTGGGGTGTCAGCCCACCCCCACACAGTGAACCTGTCCCCTGTGAGGATGTCAGAGATGAAGCGCTGTTCGCTCAGGTAGTTACAGTACAGCGCAGGTGTATGAGAATGATGGTCCCAGATACCCATGCCGTAACCCTGTTTGCGCAGATCGGCCCCCATGGCCTTAGCGCTTTCAGAAGTGGGCGAAGCGCCCACGGTATCCAGACGCATTAGGCTCATTACTTCATTGACAATGTCAGCAATTTCAGCAGAGGAAAATGATCCAGGCATACCCACAGTGGACGGGTCCGTACTGTGTAAGCCCAAAATCCTAATGGACTGGAGGGACAGAATGAAGGAATTAAGCGCCACCTGTGTGTCACGTGCAGTGGGTAACAGTGCACTGCGTGCGTGCAGGCTCAGTACACAGGACGTGTCTGTTTGTGTCAGAGCAGCCCACTGTTCTGGACGCCGGACCAGGATATGTCCCAGATTATTCCGGAGACACGGATGCTGGCGCATTAGGCGCGCACACTTGCACCGTCGAGTATGGAGACAATGTAGCAACAATTGGCGCAGTTTGGTCGTCTGGCGCTCAGACAAAGCGCTTACAGTGTACGTCCCAGGCAGGATATACGCAGTGCACTGGCCTGGTGACACAATCTTTTGTAGCGCGGATACACACTGCGCTGTGAATCTCAGGCGGGGCCTGGTGGACAACGCACCCTGTACCTTAGGCAGGCGTAGGGGCACCAAGTTAATGGCTGTGGTGTACCATTGTTTCAGTGGTGCCGGCGCACTGCTCTGCATAATTCTGCCCTTGACTAAAGTTCTGGTCCTGTGCTGGATTTCCTTGCTGAGGGGGGGCACACGAATGGTGATCCTTCTGGGCAGGCGTGCTAGGCTTGTGTCATGAAACCTCTTGGACACAACGCGAAACAAACGCTGGTACAGCTTATCATGCACAAAAGGCCAACAGGTGGATAAGCAGTGAAACAATTCATCCATCGAGTGCTTAAGACCCTTGGACTGTAGGATGTCATTCACATACCTGGCGGTGTAAGAGCATCGGGTCGGGAAAGCCTTTTGCGTAAACACCCCCTCCCAGAAAATGGAGGAGGCATCTTTGCGCGGGGCGACCGCATTGAGGGTGGGGTACATCAGGCAGTCCCACTTATGCTCCAGTCCATTAAGTTTAGCACGAGAGGTCTGTTGCACACGAAGGATGGACATTTTCCCTGGTGTCAATTGCGCCATGGCCCGAGAAACAGACGGGGGGCGCCGAAAACGCAAGAACGTTTTGTGACGTGTGACCCTCTTGCCCAGATATGCACGCCGGACGGCGGCGGCGCGTGCTTCGTGTTCGGACATTCGCAGAATGAGGGCACGTGGCTTATCACGGCCACACTGCCCAACATATGGGCAGATGGGCCCATACAAGACATACACTAGAGTATCTGCCACAGTCAGGGGATGGTCAAGAGGCATGGTGGAAAGGCGTGCCAGGCGCTGCAGGCGCCTATCCGGGCAGTTTGACAATAGTAAATTTCAGGCAGTGTACAACTCTGCCATCTTCGCCCAGTCAATTTTCCTGTCCTTCAGCAGGGCTTCCCTCTCTGCCGCCAGCTCATCCCACCGATGCCAAAACTTCTGCACAGCCTGCCAATGGGCTGGGTCATCAGAGTTGGCAGGATGCATGTCGGCGGGTGTGGGGAGGAAGCATTGTGCACAGTGACCCCTCTTACGAATAGACTGCGTGATGTTTTGCAGTCCTATCGTAAGGCTTGATAGGGAGATACATTGTGACAGATCCAGGGGGTTCAGGGGTTTTATAAAGTAGAGTTCCCACAGTCCAGATTGCTGGTGCCATATCTCCTTTCCCGATGAGTGGGTATCAAACTGTCTGAAGACCAGGGACTCTGCTTCTAGTAGGCACATTGCCCGCCCACAGTCCACCCACGGCTGCAGCCATTTAGCCGCTGGTTTCCCAGTTGTTCGCTCAAGGGCTACACAAACACCATGGGTGGTGGTATGCAGTATGGTATCCAAGTACCTAGCTGTGCCAGGTTTGAACAGATAAGAGCACACAAAAACATTTGTGGGTGCCTCAGCACGTAACATCGCGGGTGGTGCGTCAGAGGAGCAAATTTTCACAGTGGGTGAGGCAAGGGGGTTGGAATCCACAGAGACTGTGCATCGTAGAGAATCCGTGATCAAGCGTTCCATCCCTCCTGTGAAGGCCCATCTGCTGCAATGGGGGGTACCACTCGCAGCACAGTTGAGCTTGTTCACGACTGAAAAACAGGTGGTCCATGTGTACGTACCAGCGCCCGACCTCATCAGCGGACGGCCGAGGGGCGCGCGGCGCCTTGCCCCAGTCAAGCTTGGTCTGGGGGAGAGACTCGTGGCAAACCAGGACTTTACCGTCAACTTCAGACGTACCAAGGCTGCGGACTTGGCGGACGACCCACTCATGCTTGGGTTTGGGGGGAGTTGTAGCCGCCGGGGGTTCAGTGATGCTAGCAGGAGGCGCTGGAGACGTTAGGGACCCGGGCGACGAGGAAGCTCCCGCAGCAGGGTTCCCGTGAATATCGGGGGACGGTGTGGCAAAGAACGCAAGCCAGTCGGGGACCTGAACCACTGCCCACAGCCCCACATGAGGCTTAGCGTGACTCAGGAGGTGCACACAGTCGATTTTCCGCGAGATAGCCTGTGGCGGGGAGTCAACACCCACAGACAGGCAGATACGGCTCAGCAGGTCCTCCAGCTTGTAGACTGACACAGGCTTGGCCTCCGGGTCGTCATCCAGGTCCGATGGGCAGAACGCTCTCTTCGGACAATCCGTGCGCGCGTCGTCCACCGACGCCGGGCTGCCATCACTCCCCACACCCAGCAGGTCTTGGGACGGCGACTCATCAGCGGGGTCCGGGGACGGCGGAGCAGGATTCGGGGGCAATCCCCCAGACAAGGGGGACAGAGACGAGCCAACCGTGGGGGGAGGCACCTGTCCCTGGTGCCGCTGTGTTTCACTTAGCACAATCTGGTCGATTTCCTCCTGAGGGACGTTGGCGGCCATGAGGGCGCGGACCTGAAGTGCCATGGAGACGGACGATTTTGTCTCCAACTGGGCCACAGACCCTTTGAGGGCAGTAATGTCGTGCTCCGCCTTCACAATACGCCCTTCCAGGGGACACGGGGTAGAGGGAGCTGTCTGACCGTCGCCATGACTGTGTTCAGGACGCACCACACGCTTAATCAGGCGAGGGTCAACCGGGGCCGCAGGGGGCGCGGACGTCGTGGGTGGCGCGGAGGGCCCAAAGTCAAAAGAAGGCGCGGCGAACGTAGGCGGCGGTGGAACAAATCCCCGGGTGGCAGGGGCCATGTCCGCGGAAGCGCCAGAGGGCGAGGACGCGGTGTCCGCTTTCCGTCTCCTCCTAGGTCCACGCACCCTGGAACCTCGCGTGGCCGCTGGCGCTTCGTTGTCGGCAGCCGAATGGTCCATGGGCTGTGCATCGTCCGTGACCGTCGTCGTGGAATTCGCAACAGGCTGTAGAGTGGGATGCATCCTCAGAGACTTGGACGTGTTGTCAGGCACCACGGCTGCTTCCTCTGGCCATGCCCCGAGGCCACCCGCGCGCAGCACAATCTCAGAGGCCAACTTCTGTCCCTTCAGCTTGTTCAGGCCCTGGACATCAATCTGCAAACGATGTGCCGCATCATGCAGACTGAGGCCTATCTGCATGAATCCCCGAACGGCGGTCCAAATGGCCCTGTGCTGCTCCCAATGATGCTTGGTGCCGTTGTCCCAAGATCCATTGCCGTGGCGGCGTGCCACACAGCCAAATCGCAGGCATAAGTAGCAGGGATTATTCTGAGACCATGCAGTCACAGATGCAGGTTCCCCACCGGGCCCACCGTTAACCAATTGTGTAACCGGCTGCACGGCAGGCCCGTTAGCTTCGGCAGCAAGTCTGTCATTGTCCGAGTCATCCAGTTGCAGAGGCCGCGAGGACTTCGTCTTCTTGGGCTTCGTGGCCTTCTTAGCCTGTCCGGGGTTGGGCCCTTGGGCAGCGCGTCGTTCCGATCGGTTGTCGTCGCCGGCAAGAGCCGCTTGCAGGCGTTGGTGGATGAGTTTGTCAAGCTGTTTCGAAATCGCGGCACTCAAATCGATGGAGTCAGACATGATGTGAAGGTGGTGTTTCGGGACGCCTCACGCCTTTAAATTCGGCAATGATAGATCAGAACTTAGGGAAGAGTTGAGGACGAAGACACGGACTGATCACAACAAAGCAAAAGCAAACAAATTAGTGAAGCATGTTGAGGTCTGAGACAACAGTGACAATGATATGGCTTTGTCTGTACCCCAACCTTTCGTCCAATGGCAACCTCAGCTCATAATTTCACTAGGACTGACGCACGCAAAAATGTTGACAGTGCCCATCACCATCTCTCTTGATGCAAGCGAGGTGGAGCGTCTGCACAAGCTGCGTTCATTGGGACGCATGGAGAACGGAATGATGCTCTTAGGACGTCATCAATGTAGGGGTAGCGGAGAGGTGGTATGGATTCCAACATATCCATAACTAAAACTAGGACAGCAGAAGCGTCGAAAGCATCTCCCGGACGAAGATACGTCAACAGACGTTTGGTATTTGGATCTCTATGACCAATAGTTGGAGCGCCCAATTGCTAAAAACCCCATCAAGTACCCCAACTACTATCGCTATTATCGGCGAACACAAGGTGAACGCGGAGGCACCAACACTATAGCAAGCAACCCCGCCGAGGACTTTGTGTATGATTATCCTTCTAGTGAATCACATGACGTGGCGAGCGGAGATCGTTTTCAAGCAAATGTATGTCCGGATGAGGGTGAACGACCATATTGGTGGTCGGCACCGCCAAACAAATTGGAGAAGACATTCACAAACGAGTGGGAAAAAAGTGGACTCTGCGAAGGCGAACTGCGATCCACAAGTTGCACTTTTACCTCCCGTATGGAGAAGATGCCGAATTGTATTTCTTGCAAAAGATATTAGTGTCGCAGCCCTTCACAAAAGTAGACCACGAACGAAAATTCCTCTCTTCCAACAATGTCAGTAAAACAGACATGGAGGAGTGTATTCATCGAGGATTGTTTCACGGTTGTAAGTAGGACGCAAGAGAACCTTTAAACAATGCCCACAGACGTGGGTATTCCCTTGAGTGTTTGCGACTTTTTGCACAAGTTCTTATGGCCGAAGAAATCATAGACTCCACCTTCTTCAATACCTACATGTCCGATTTAGATGAGCTTGAAAAGCACCGCTTTGGAGAAGATGAACCAGCAATGGCCGAGGAAGCTGAACTAGATCCCCATTGGCAAAGGAGTTAAGGGAATTCATGGATGCCGACAACACGCGTGATCAGCAGGTGCAGGGCTGCAGAGGCACTTGTGAATGCTTTGAACCAGGGGTAATGCTGGGTACTTGACAATTTTATTGCACATTTTTGACGGCAAACTCTTGAGAATGGTTCGGATTCTTCCCAACATTGCCCCACATCAAGTGGAAGTAGTGTTCCAAAATTGTGTGTTGTTCTCACACGGGTTGCGGGAACCGGCAAGTCTTACATTGTCCGCTTGCTAATTGGCAAGTTACGAGCACCTAGTTTGAGGATCCTAGTTTGTGGTGCTGGTGGGTAGCCGCCCTGAATGTTGGAGGACACACAATCCACAGCCTCTTTTCATTCTCTTTGGACTTGGAGTGGCAAATAAAGGTAGGCACAACCTTGTGGTGGATGATTCAAACTGCCGACATGATTATTGTGGATGAGGTCTCGCCTCTTATCGAACAAGCTCCTTCACATGCTTCACGGTCTTCTACACCAAATGCGCTGCGATAAGCGCAATCCTTTTGTACAGTGCTCCTCGCAGGCGATGCATTGCATCCCCCCTCTGTTGATTTGGATATTTTAGACAGCGCACTCTTTGGAAACCACTCACTCCGTTTGTGGTGACGGATGTAATGCGCCACGACGATGCACATTTCATTAACTTGCTCAACCGTGTGCGGGTTGGAGAAGAGAGTGACGAGGACCACTTAATTCTGCAACAACACGTTGCACCAAAGTCCGATGTGTCACTCGCGGGGGGGGGGGGGGTCGCATCGGGCCATACGCCGACTCCTTCCCACTCTAGGACCACTTTCATGGTGGGGGGGGGGGTCTGGGGGGAGGGAGGGGGTGCAGCCAACATGGGGGAGGGGGGACAGGATTCATTCCCTGATATATATGGCATAAAATGACCGCCTGATCGCACTAATCACTTCAAAGCATGTATGTGGGGGAAAAAAATTTTGACACAAGCGGAGGGGGGGGGGGGGCATGGTAGTTGGTAGTATTGTTTAAGTGCATAGCAGCCCTGAGTCAATTCCCGGCCACTGTTGCCAATGGCGCCCCACCCAAGCCGAACCATGCTTGTCTTCAGGGCTGAGTTGATGTATGTTCCGAAAGCCGTTGGTGGAGCAAGGGGGGGAGGGGCTGTTTGCAGCGCCCGCACTACGGGCAAAAAGAACACCGCGGAGTCTCAAGCGGCCAAGGGTTCTTGTGGAGGAAAAAAAAACACGCCATAATCCAAACGGAATAAGGGCATCGTTGATGGACACAACAATGCGGTAGAGAAGCAACACATCAAGGCATTGCGGCGTCGTTCTCCCGGGGTAGCTCGTAGTGTGCCACGGGAGTTGTTCCGTGTCAATCCATCGTCTCCGTCCAACATTTCTTAGAAGTCTGTACGAGAGTATTGGCTTGATGGGTGGACACTTTGTACTCGCCACTTTTTGATGCACTTTGCTACCGGTGTGGTTAACTCCTTTGGGGCCCGGTAGGTGGCGGGCGAAAATTTACGGTTCCACAGACCGATGGCGAGTTGCGCAAAATAATCTTGTTTGGCGTGCCACCCAAAGATGTGGTTACAAATGGGATATTTGTGTTCCGCAATGGGGTGTTCGCCAATTGTTTGAAGTATAAGACTGCACCGTTTCCAGTTCCGCTCTGTTCCGCTGCGATGTCCCGCACCTACAACAAGTCGCTTTGTGGTGTGTGACACTCTTGTTTGGCACTCAGCTACGCGTATGTATGCTTACCACGTGTGTGGCAAGTATTCCGCGAAGTATGACCCCATCAACTATGGCTACACTTTGGATGGGGACATCCAACACAATATCCCCTCAAAGATTGCGGACCTCACCGAGTACCAAAAGCGACCCATTGCACTTGGGGCCCTCTACTCAAACACGGTGAAGCACGTGTATCTCCGTCAGAAGCAATGGCACCATGCAATGGGTACCGTCGGCGTCGGCCGGAAGCCAAGCCAACACTACAATGCAGTTTACGGTTTCATGACAATGAAAGAGGATATTATCCGTGATGATCAGAAGCCCAAGGACAGTGAGCAAAGCACCCGGCAAATGAACGCAGCGTTAGTGTTGCTCAAGAAAATTCACCGTTTTTTTCTCGACTTTTGGAGCACTATGTGACGTTGTGCTGATAGTTGAAGAATGCAGCCTCCACCATGGACACATTGACACATCGCTGCTATAAAGAAAAGTACATGAAACACTTGGAATACCGTCTACAAGATGAGTCCGTTCCTTGGGCTGTGGAGTGTGATGCCCCACATCACTGGGACAAAGTGGGCCTCCTCCATCGGACACCCTTCCAAGGAGACGGTGGGAACGTTATCACAGCCGCTCAATCATTGGCCAATGACACTTATTTGCATTTTAATAGCCCCAAGCTGGTGCCGTGTCTGGGGCCCGATTTGTATCCCGGCAGCGTTGGTGGATATACGATAGGTTGCAGAATTGGGTGTGCCGCCTACTACCGTAGTCGTTATCTTGCATTTGATGGCCGATGGCGTCGTGACCACTGGTGGTGCTTTTTCCAAGTGAGCAAAGAGATGCAGAACCAATTGATCTCGAATCGACAAATTTTCAAGGCTCAATGTGCGAATTGAGTGGAGGACATTGCTGCAGCACATTTGAGAAGTGCGAGGAGTTCGACAAATCCCAAACCGGCGCTGATGAAATCTACCTCACAAGAACCACACACGACCCCAGAGTGTCCGCAACCAGGTCAATGCACCCAACCGAGTCAATCTTGAGAATCCGCAACTGAAAGCACCCAACACCCTCCATTTTGTTCCCAGTGTGCAGCAACGTCAACATCGTCGTCAACTCCGCCTACTACTCAAGGCAAAAAGCCGCACGCATGCTACCAAGACGGTGGGGGTGTTCCTAGCCGCGGCTAGCCGCGGCTGGGCGGGTTGGACCCCCCCTCCCCCCCCCCCCTCCCCCCCTCCCCCCCCGTGGCTGGCCACGGCTGGCCAAAAATGGCTGGGGGGGAAATTTGGCCAAAATCAAGGAAAACGAAGGAAAAACGGCCACACTTGGGGTCCCTAGGGGTGCAAGCCAACCCCTTTTGACTTGTGGCTATATGTGCTACTGCATTTGGGGCTACTAGGTTGTGTGGCCTCTTTTGAAGTGCGAAATGACCACCCTCCCTCCCATGCTCAATATCAAGTGCAGCTGAAGATACACAATGTGGCAAAGACATAATGCAAAGACAATCATCAATGTCTCATATCGCATTGTTGTGAAGAGGAGCCCCAAACAACGGGCTACCATGCGAAAGTGAAATAGAGAAATTGGGGTGAAAAATATATATCGTGACGAAAGAGGGTGCAAATATGGGACTATGGCTATGCCTCTACCACAGTGCCCTCCTCCTCTTCTTCTCCATACACCGAGCCCTCGTCATCAGCAGTGACCTCTTAGGGAAGAGTTGAGGACGAAGACACGGACTAATCACAACAAAGCAAAAGCAAACAACTCAGTGAAGCATGTTGAGGTCTGAGACGACAGTGACAAGCAATAAGCTACAGCAACGCCAAACTGCTAGTACACTGGATATGGCTTTGTCTGTACCCCAACCTTTCGTCCAATGGCAACCTCAGCTGATAATTTCACTAGGACTGACTCCCACCCACCCTCCCTCCGTCAGTCCGTTGCATGCATGTGCAGCGGGCAGTGCAGGGTAACATGCATCCCTGTGGCTGGACCACAGCACAATCCAGTGCCGGCCCAGCTGGACCCAGGAAGTCCACATGGAGACCGTGATGTGGTCCCCAAGGTGCAGTGTCCTAATTGCAGATTTTAGTGTTTGCTTCCACCAGGCATCAGGGTAGTCTAGGGCGCCAACACCCATAAAGATTGACCGAAAATTCTGCAACACTTCCGGCAGAGTCGTCGCATGCCACACAGATTGATGTGCCAGGGACGGCGGGTATGCAGACATGACCATGCGTGCGTTGAGTGCAGTTTTCGGGAGCCATTTCGACCACTCAACCTGCTCTGGTCCTTTAGCCGTCAGGTCCCATGTTACTCCTTTACGAAGCAGGCCAATGCCTCTATGCGGCCCGCACAGGATGTGGCAACAACACCACGCGACCACCGGGCCTTCGGGCTCCCACTTCAGGGGTATACGGTACAGGCGGTCCAGAAACACCTCCAGGAGGCGTCGCACTGATGGAACATACCTGTCAGGGATGTCGACACACAAAATGTACACATTGTCCTTTAGTCTGGCCATAAGCACATAAGGGAACGGCGCAACAGCAGGTGATCGGGGCTGCACAATGTCAGGTAGGACAGCCTGTACCGCATCAAAGGACATAAAAAATGTAGTAATGGAGTGCCTGTCACACCGCACAGCATGTTTGGCTATTGTGTGGAGCCGCCCCCCTATTGCCCCATCCCACAGGGACATTCGGAGCAGGGGGATTTCAGCACCAGGGAACGACAGCCAGGCCACCACCCACTGTAAGGGCAGCCACCAACTCTCAAGCCCACTCGAGAGGACCGCACTGACTGGTGCACCAACGCGCTGCGATCGCGGTGCAGCCCACATATGTGACGAAGGCAGCATGTCATGTACAGCGCTGAGCGGCATAAACAGATCGGCATGCGCCATAGTGACTATGGGCATGGGTTGTACACCTGCAGCCTGTAACCCCTGCACCACAGATATCTGAAAATCCTGCAGGCCTTCCTTACCGAGGCATACCATTTCGCGCCAGACACACCACAGGTCCGCAAGTTGCGCAGACAGCGGGCCACCAATTGGCACACATCCTTGCCCTTGACTCAGGATCAGGCAGCCCACAACAAACAGGACGTTCTTGTGCAAGTCCCATTTAACAAATTTCTCCACAAAAGCGTGTGGTATGGTCCATTACTCACGTCCAGTGCCTGTGCCTACACGGTCGAACGACTTCTCCTGTCTGTGGATAGCATAGAAGAGCGTGGTGGATTGCCTATGTTTGAGCAGGGCACGTCCGAGCTGCGAGACGGCTGTCTCCACCTCCTGCTTATCTATTTTCCAAAACATGTCCTCCATATCCCTCTCCCATGCGAAGACCGTGTCTGTGGAGCTCAGCCGTTTCACTGTGGTTACCATGTCACGTACCCCCAGTGATGTAGGCAGGCACATGTTAGGGACAATGTCAATTACCTCAACCAACAGGAGCTGTAGGCATCGCGACACAATTTGTGCTGTCCTTTTCAAGGGCGCTGTGGAAAAATTCAGAATGTCACGCCACTTCATGAAAGGACCGGTAACAAGGTGTTCTGAGCTCTTCCACTTGGGGATAGAGGACAGTGTCGGCGCCCGGATAGGGCGCCCTGCACTCAGGTTGAGACCCGCAGGGAGGCTATAAGACACCTGTGATGCTGACACAGAGTCCGCTTCACTGTCGGAGTCATTTGGATCTCCGTCCGAAATGCGGAGTTGCATGGATGTGTGGAGGTAAGGGAGCACCTGGTCCATACTTTTAGGGATACGGGTCTGTAGCCCCAAGTGCAGGATTTCAGGAACAAGGCCGCAGTCAAAGGCCCGTTGAAATACTTCATAAGCACAGGCAAGGCTAGCCCTTTGTGGGGTGTCAGCCCACCCCCACACAGTGAACATGTCCCCTGTGAGGATGTCAGAGATGAAGCGCTGTTCGCTCAGGTAGTTACAGTACAGCGCAGGTGTATGAGAATGACGGTCCCAGATACCCATGCCGTAACCTTGTTTGCGCAGATCGGCCCCCATGGCCTTAGCGCTTTCAGAAGTGGGCGAATCGCCCACGGTATCCAGACGCATTAGGCTCATTACTTCATTGACAATGTCAGTAATTTCAGCAGAGGAAAATGATCCAGGCATACCCACAGTGCATGGACGGGTCCGTACTGTGTAAGCCCAAAATCCTAATGAACTGGAGGGACAGAATGAAGGAATTAAGCGCCACCTGTGTGTCACGTGCAGTGGGTAACAGTGCACTGCGTGCGTGCAGGCTCAGTACACAGGACGTGTCTGTTTGTGTCAGAGCAGCCCACTGTTCTGGACGCCGGACCAGGATATGTCCCAGATTATTCCGGAGACACGGATGCTGGCGCATGAGGCGCGCACACTTGCACCGTCGAGTATGGAGACAATGTAGCAACAATTGGCGCAGTTTGGTCGTCTGGCGCTCAGACAAAGCGCTTACAGTGTACGTCCCAGGCAGGATATACGCAGTGCACTGGCCTGGTGACACAATCTTTTGTAGCGCGGATACACACTGCGCTGTGAATCTCAGGCGGGGCCTGGTGGACAACGCACCCTGTACCTTAGGCAGGCGTAGGGGCACCACGTTAATGGCTGTGGTGTACCATTGTTTCAGTGGTGCCGGCGCACTGCTCTGCATAATTCTGCCCTTGACTAACGTTCTGGTCCTGTGCTGGATTTCCCTGCTGAGGGGGGGCACAGAGATTGGTGATCCTTCTGGGCAGGCGTGCTAGGCTTGTGTCATGAAACCTCTTGGACACAACGCGAAACAAACGCTGGTACAGCTTATCATGCACAAAAGCCCGACAGGTGGATAAGCAGTGAAACAATTCATCCATCGAGTGCTTAAGACCCTTGGACTGTAGGATGTCATTCACATACCTGGCGGTGTCAGAGCATCGGGTCGGGAAAGCCTTTTGCGTAAACACCCCCTCCCAGAAAATGGAGGAGGCATCTTTGCGCGGGGCGACCGCATTGAGGGTGGGGTACATCAGGCAGTCCCACTTATGCTCCAGTCCATTAAGTTTAGCACGAGAGGTCTGTTGCACAGGAAGGATGGACATTTTCCCTGGTGTCAATTGCGCCATGGCCCGAGAAACAGACGGGGGGCGCCGAAAACGCAAGAACATTTTGTGACGTGTGACCCTGTTGCCCAGATATGCACGCCGGACGGCGGCGGCGCGTGCTTCGTGTTCGGACATTCGCAGAATGAGGGCACGTGGCTTATCACGGCCACACTGCCCAACATATGGGCAGATGGGCCCATACAAGACATACACTAGAGTATCTGCCACAGTCAGGGGATGGTCAAGAGGCAGGGTGGAAAGGCGTGCCAGGCGCTGCAGGCGCCTATCCGGGCAGTTTGACAATAGTAAATTTGAGGCAGTGTACAACTCTGCCATCTTCGCCCAGTCAATTTTCCTGTCCTTCAGCAGGGCTTCCCTCTCTGCCGCCAGCTCATCCCACCGATGCCAAAACTTCTGCACAGCCTGCCAATGGGCTGGGTCATCAGAGTTGGCAGGATGCATGTCGGCGGGTGTGGGGAGGAAGCATTGTGCACAGTGACCCCTCTTACGAATAGACTGCGTGATGTTTTGCAGTCCTATCGTAAGGCTTGATAGGGAGATACATTGTGACAGATCCAGGGGGTTCAGGGGTTTTATAAAGTAGAGTTCCCACAGTCCAGATTGCTGGTGCCATATCTCCTTTCCCGATGAGTGGGTATCGAACTGTCTGAAGACCAGGGACTCTGCTTCTAGTAGGCACATTGCCCGCCCACAGTCCACCCACGGCTGCAGCCATTTAGCCGCTGGTTTCCCGGTTGTTCGCTCAAGGGCTACACAAACACCATGGGTGGTGGTATGCAGTATGGTATCCAAGTACCTAGCTGTGCCAGGTTTGAACAGATAAGAGCACACAAAAACATTCGTGGGTGCCTCAGCACGTAACATCGCGGGTGGTGCGTCAGAGGAGCAAATTTTCACAGTGGGTGAGGCAAGGGGGTTGGAATCCACAGAGACTGTGCATCGTAGAGAATCCGTGATCAAGCGTTCCATCCCTCATGTGAAGGCCCATCTGCTGCAATGGGGGGTACCACTCAGATTTGTGGAGTCCAAAGACTGCACGTACCTTGATATCTGAACATCAGTTGGAATGTCATGTACCGCAAGGGAATTATTCAGGGCAAAACATTGCCAAAACCGGTGCAAGGTTCGATTTCGCAACACAGTAAGATAAACATCATCACGCGTCTTGCAACGCTTTATAACCGCACTTAGTTGGGGCAGGAGGGATGGTACGTCCGCAAGCATTCCCACCAATGGGTCCCGCGAAAGGGATCGCTTCCCCACAGAGGGCGGAGACGGTGCCTGGGGTGGAGCCCCCGCTGGGGCAGGACCATTCAGCGATTGCTCATCAGGCGGGGAAGGGGGCAGGGGGGGTTGTGGCGGGTGACAGGGCGGCGCTTCGTGGGATGCAGGCGGGATGAAGGCACTGAGTCCGCCTGCAGGGAGCGCAGATGTCCGAGGTACTCCTCAAGGTCATCCACCTGTTGTCGAGCCTGGCGTAGTACGTCCTGTTCACGGAAGGCTTCACGCAGGAACTCCTTGAAGAACTGGATGGCTTCGGAGGCTTCCGGTTGACTCATGGTGTGGTACGAGCACGCTTACCAGGCGGGTTGAGGGTGTCGCAGCACAGTTGAGCTTGTTCACGACTGAAAAACAGGTGGTCCATGTGTACGTACCAGCGCCCGACCTCATCAGCGGACGGCCGAGGGGCGCGCGGTGCCCTGCCCCAGTCAGGCTTGGTTTGGGGGAGAGACTCGTGGCAGACCAGGACTTTACCGTCAACTTCAGACGTACCAAGGCTGCGGACTTGGCGGACGACCCACTCATGCTTGGGTTTGGGGAGAGTTGTAGCCGCCGGGGGTTCAGTGATGCTGGCAGGAGGCGCTGGAGACGCTGGGTACCCGGGCGACGAGGAAGCTCCCGCAGCAGGGTTCCCGTGAATATCGGGGGACGGTGTGGCAAAGAACGCAAGCCAGTCGGGGACCTGAACCACTGCCCACAGCCCCACATCAGGCTTAGCGTGACTCAGGAGGTGCACACAGTCGATTTTCCGCGAGATAGCCTGTGGCGGGGAGTCAACACCCACAGACAGGCAGAGACGGCTCAGCAGGTCCTCCAGCTTGTAGCCTGACACAGGCTTGGCCTCCGGGTCGTCATCCAGGTCCGATGGGCAGAACGCTCTCTTCGGACAATCCGTGCGCGTGTTGTCCACCGACGCCGGGCTGCCATCACTCCCCACACCCAGCAGGTCTTGGGACGGCGACTCATCAGCGGGGTCCGGGGACGGCGGAGCAGGATTCGGGGGCAACCCCCCAGACAGGGGGGACAGAGACGAGCCAACCGTGGGGGGAGGCACCTGTCCCTGGTGCCGCTGTGTTTCGGTTAGCACAATCTGGTCGATTTCCTCCTGAGGGACGTTGGCGGCCATGAGGGCGCGGACCTGAAGTGCCATGGAGACAGACAATTTTGTCTGCAACTGGGCCACAGACCCTTTGAGGGCAGTAATGTCGTGCTCCACCTTCACAATACGCCCTTCCAGGGGACACGGGGTAGAGGGAGCTGTCTGACCGTCGCCATGACTGTGTTCAGGACGCACCACACGCTTAATCAGGCGAGGGTTAACTGGGGCCGCAGGGGGCGCGGACGTCGTGGGTGGCGCTGAGGGCCCAAAGTCAAAAGAAGGCGCGGCGAACGTAGGCGGCGGTGGAACAAATCCCTGGGTGGCAGGGGCCATGTCCGCGGAAGCGCCAGAGGGCGAGGACGCGGTGTCCGCTTTCCGTCTCCTCCTAGGTCCACGCAGCCTGGAACCTCGCGTGGCCGCTGGCGCTTCGTCGTCGGCAGCCGAATGGTCCATGGGCTGTGCATCGTCCGTGACCGTCGTCGTGGAATTCGCAACAGGCTGTAGAGTGGGATGCATCCTCAGAGACTTGGACGTGTTGTCAGGCACCACGGCTGCTTCCTCTGGCCATGCCCCGAGGCCAGCCGCGCGCAGCACAATCTCGGAGGCCAACTTCTGTCCCTTCAGCTTGTTCAGGCCCTGGACATCAATCTGCAAACGATGTGCCGCATCATGCAGACTGAGGCCCATCTGCATGAATCCCCGAACGGCGGTCCAAATGGCCCTGTGCTGCTCCCAACGATGCTTGGTGGCGTTGTCCCAAGATCCATTGCCGTGGCGGCGTGCCACACAGCCAAATCGCAGGCATCGCAGGCGTCTCAACATCAACAACATAGTACCCTCTCCCATCCATGGAATGGGGGACAATTTCCTTTTCAACCGAACAATAAGGAACAAGGATGTTACCTCCATCCCACTCAAGCACCGCAGACCCATCCTCTTTTTCCTCCCGCAACCGGAGACAGCGAATTGTGATGTTAAACCTTGTCTCCTTTGTTCGATTTTGAAAAATGGAAATGGCCATACGGAGCCGGTTGTCCTCCGGGTCGCGGTACGTGAACATTTGATCAAAAATGAAATTGGTTGGCACTCGCTTTTGCTCTTTCTTATGCTTTTTACATATCAACTCCCCCATGTCATCATCCTACTCCTCCCCTTGGGGTGTGCTACCCCCACGCACCGTCTCTCCTATATGCAGACCCTCAGCAAAACCTTTTCAGCTTGGTCCACGGTGCAGGCAGTACAATAGCAGTGCAACAAAGCTCCTGTGGAAGAAAACTCTGAGCAACACAAACAGTTATATGACGCTGAGGTGTTTTTCGGTATTTGCTTTCACTAAACATTCTCCCTCACCAATCCCTGGCTTCCCACACTGGCGGGGCCGTTGGCCCCGTTTTTGCTGGGTCCTGGTGTTGGCACACGCTTTTTGAGGCCATACCGCATTTTATCCTTCTTCCCCTTTCCAAAAATGGGGGTGGCGAAACTTTGCGCTGCCACTTTGGCGGCTGGAAGCTTGGCCTTTGCATGGGTGCCGGTGTATCCGAGGGATGGGTGCTTCCTGAATTGCTTGATGTACTCCTCTTGTAACTTGACAGCCTCATCCGTGTCCGTTTCGACGCATGTGAATTTGTTGTGCAAAGATGCCAACAAGTTCACACATTTTTTCCTATCTAAAAAACACATGCACTGGGGCAGCTCCATGCATGCTCGCCGACGGCAGTTGTGTTGGTGATTGTGCAACTGGACCAAACATCCCATAACCACATCCCGATGCATAATGCAACTAATTACCTAATTACCTAATTACCTAATTACACAAACATGACAAACGTAGGTGCATGGAAATTGTACCAATACCTGCTGCAGAGACACATCATCATCATGTAATCTTGAGAGCAAAGGCAAAGAGGCAAAATGCAAAAGTGCAAGGCCCAACACAATATGGTGGCTAGACGGTTGGGTGGCTAGGTGACAAGGTGGCTGGGTGGCTGGGTGGCTGGGTGGCTGGGCGGCTGGGTGGCTGGGCGGCTGGAGCCCCCCCCCCCCCCCGCCCCCCCCCCCCACTGACCGGAACCCGCCCGGTGTACAGTATACGAACCACCATCTCGAGCGCGAGGGGACGGATAAAGGTACTGCCAACCTCAACCCGCATTATCTGTATGGAAGTTATGTACCTTCCAAATTGGTTGGAACCCGTTCCTATTAGGCCTCACAACATTTAGATCTTACAGCCATGAGTCGTGAACTTGGCAAGGCAGACCTTTTCATCACTTTTACCATGAATGACAACTGGGCTGATTTGCAAGCTGCTGTGCAAAAAGGGTGCCCTGCAGGAGCTGTGTGGCCTGGAGAATACCCCAAAAGCACAGGGCCAAACAAGACAATCCAAGATGGCCGATATATGGAGGCTTGTGTGGCGTTCCACAAGCGGGTAGAGATCTTCAAGCGGAAGTTCTTGCCTATTGGCAAAAATGGTCCATTTTGGAAGGGTGCGGGATTATTGGTTTCGATTTGAACATCAACAGCGACGCCGGCTGCATTTACATGGCGTGGTATGGCGTGAAAGGAAGAACATTATTATAATCCCGGAGGATGTGATTTGTGCAACAATGCCTCATGAAATTGACGGCTTCCATCCGAAATTCACAGCGTACCTGGGGGTTCCAACCGGTTGTCGTTCGCAGGGCAGACAAATGCAGCAACAAAAGCAAGCACAGGACGAACAGGCATTGCATTCCACATGCAGACCAAGCTGCCAACCACAGTGCAAAGGGAGCAACCTGCAGTTCATAACTACGGTCAAGACAGATAATGCTGCTGTCCCTTCAACCGATAGCCTCCATCATAGCTTCAATACATCGTACAGGGGAACTGTACAAGGAGTGCAACATGGTGCATCAATGCTACCCCGACAAGTGTTTCAATATTGGTCATGGGTGTGAATGCACCAAGTGCAATTCTGGGTATCCCTTTAGCATGCCACAGGAGATAGAAGAATTGAATGACAGTGGAGTTCTCCCAAACCTTCAGAAGGCACCAAGTCTCTTCCCCATCTGGCTCTGCCGTCCCCTGTAGTGCTATGTGACAACCATAACTGTGAAGAATAGCCTGAACAGAGACCCTAGTACTGGGACGCACAGACTTGGCCAATCTGCGTACCAAGGCAGTGACCTGCCTCCCTACAAAAATCAGAAGGTGCAGAACACATGGTATAAGGTGACGCCGCCTCAGAGGCACTGTCAACAACCTGCTCTGGACACCACCAAATATATCCATGGGCCTGCACTTGGCCTCAGGTGCAATAAGCCCTAGCAACTGCTCATCTCGCTCGGTGGTTCTATCCACATCCTGTTGCAACCACGTTGCACTGGACTTGCACCACGTCCTGTAACTGAACAGACTACCTGCCATCCAATGTGTAGTGACACCCGACAACCGACGCAGCCAAGGGCTATCCCCACCGCAGAAAATCCTGCAGCGTCTGGATGCACCCCGGATGGGAACCACACCACTGTCAAGGGCACTCTGCAGAAAAGCAAGATTGTTAGCCCAGACCTGGGACAACACAGAGGTGGACTTCTCACCACAAAGGGCGACGTTAACAGTCCGGTGGTACGACAACGTCCTTGCCAAGTGACCATGGTTGGCAAAGGAAATGGACATCTGTCACCACGATTCCCCCCCACAAGGCAACCCATCCCCCCTCACAATGATCCACAGCTCTCCTTGGCACTCCCTGGGGTATTGGAGGTTAGAAACAATGGAACCAAAAGAAAATATATTCCCTTATCTAGGGTTAGTACTCAGGGATCCATGTGGTCTGGGTAACCCATTTCTGCCCCAGAAAACAGGTGAAGATATTTGACCTTTTTTATTTTTCGAACGGGGTAACATGCTTGTTACCTGGGTAACACATGTTACCGACGGTGTTACCAATGTGTTACCCGAGGGACTTCCTATGTTACTGGTAACATGTATGTGTTACCCGAGCGCTCTGGTTGTTAATTGTTTTTGTTACCACCGCTGTAACCCTTGGGGTGTTACCCGGGTAACCATGCCCCCTTCCAATCCCACTTTGTCCCTATTAGTTATCCCCTGTGTTACCTTTCATGTAACCCCTTCATCACACTTTGTTTTAGTTACCCCATGGTGGCTGGGCACAACGTCATGCACACATAGTCCCTTCCCTCCCTGCCCTGCAAGAAGTATCACTGCGCCGTAGGACTGCTGTTTCTTCTGAGTTCAAACTTTCAGTTCTGAATGCCACTTCTGGAAACAACCACTGTAGGAGTGCAAATGCACATCGCAATGAGCACACTTGAACCAAGTGCGCCCCTTGCATACTTTGCAAGTGCCTCGGGTATCTACAAGGACCGGCGTGTGCACAGCGTGCCCAGGGGAGACAAACTTTTCCAAAATATCCCATTGGAAGTCCCAAAGGGATTTCTTTTTGGGTATCAAACCTTAGAGTCGGCAGACTGTAAAGGTATTTACAATCGCGTACCTAAACAAGAAAGCCTTCAAGGCACGGGTCCAACTCTTGAATCTGCCTGTCTCACGGTGTTCTAGTGCCATTTGATTGGCACTGCTGGCTGCTCCTCAGCCGGTGTCTCCGAAGGTTCGCCAGCATCCTCTGCCTCCTGCGACCACAACGGCACCTCACTGGCTTGAGTAGATGGGGCCAGTTGGGTTGCCTCTGGGGCAATGGGAGCCTGCTCTGCTGCAGGCTGGTCACTGCCTTGGGTGGGAGGGGCCAATTGAGTGGCCTCGGTGGCCTGGGGGACTGTTGGTGTTGCTGGCCTCGCACCAGGGGGTAGCAGCGCTCCGGCGAATGCTGGGATCCGAACCCTGAGGGCAGCCGGGTCAACCTTGAGGGCAGTGGGGTCGGGGTCTGGGCCTGGGGCTTCTGGAACATGGGCAGCCTTTGCTTCTGGGAGGCCTTCTTGGGTGCCCTCGGCCTGACGTTGGGCGTGCTCCCCGCTGCTCAACTCCCTCGCCGTCAGGGGTGAGTAGGCCTTTGCCAAGGAGACACCTGAAAACATAGAGAGACACACAGTGGTTCTGCAAAGTACGTGTTACCACCTGTGTAACCCTTGGGGCGTTACCCAGAATTTTTGTTACCCGGGCTTTCGAAAGTGTTACCGCGTGTGTAACCGATGGGGTGTTACCCAGAATTTTTGTTACCCAGGCTTTCGAAAGTGTTACCGCGTGTGTAACCGTTGGAGTGTTACCCAGAATTTTTGTTACCCAGGCTTTCGAAAGTGTTACCGCGTGTGTAACTGTTGGGGTGTTACCCAGAATTGTTGTTACCCAGGCTTTGGAAAGTGTTACCGCGTGTGTAACCGTTGGGAATTTTTGTTACCCAGCAGCAACAGAGCACAAAAAACATACCAAGGCTTGGTGGTCTGGCCTCCACTTCCATTGCCTGCACCCTCGCCAGAAGCGCGTTCCGCTCTGCCTCCAGCCGCTGCCGCGCCTCCTCCTCACGGGCCCGCCTCCGCGCCCTCTTGTGCTTGTTCCGCTGCTTCCTCCGCATCTTGGCCCCCTCACTCTCCTGGCTGTCACTGCTGCTGGTTGCACTGCCAAACTCATCACCCGGGTGCATATTCCTGACCTTGTAGTACTTCCGCTTGTACCTCTGCAGCCTCTCCTGCTGTTCCTGGAGGGTCCCAACCAGACATGGACGCCATTGGCCAGGCAGTTCCAGTGGGGGTGGGCTCTTGTGGGTGGACCTCAGATGCAGCATGACCCCAATGTGGCGCCAGGTTTGAACAATCCTGGCATCCAGGTCTTCCTGGCTGAGTTCCGCCAGGTCCTAGGTCCTCAGCTGCAGTGACCCGGGGATACTGGGACCACTCTGCAGGCCTGCACGGAGTTTCTCCAGGTGGGACAAACCTGCAGACAGAGAATATCATTACAGACAATTACATTTGTATGTAAGTAGGTCAGTTAGTTCAACACCCCAAGATTGCAACACCATACCTGAGTATGCACTTTCAGTTTTGTGGGCTTTCTCGGGGCCTCCCTTGAGCTGCGCTGCTGTGGGGCCCTCCCCCAGCCTCTCCGGCTGTGTACCCTTCGTGAACGGCCGTTAAGTGGCCGTTTGAATAATTGCGTGAATTTCACGTGAATTTACCCAAATTTTGAGGTTTTTGGGGGAAAATGCCATATTATTGGTTCATTCCGAGGGATTTGAGGGGCCAAAATTCCTCCCCTAGCTTCGTTACGCATCATCCAATGAAGGTCCCGCCCCAAAAGCATCCATCATGTCCGAACCGTGCCCAAAACGAGAGGTGCCGAAACCCGGCAAGCCTGTAGCCGATTCACGGCCGTGAATTCACGTGAATTCGTACCAAAATCGCACGAATTCGCACGAATTTCGTACGAATTTCGTACGAATTTCACGTGAATTCACGTGAATTCATACCAATTTCACCCTTGTGCACCCCCTCATTTGTCCTAACACCCGGGGTACCTCGGCAACATGTGCACATGTGTGTGGGTGTGCCTTTGTGTGGGGTGTGTGGGTTTGTGTGGGTTTGTGTATGGTTGTATGGTTGGGTTTGCATGTGGGTGGATGCGTGACTTCCTGTTTGTTTCTACGTGCGGGCGTGCGTCTGTGTGTTGGTGTGTGTGAGGATGTGGGGGCCACCCGACCACATACGCACACAAACCCGTCCCAAACCTCACACCAACACCCACACACCCACACACACAACCACGGACCCATGGATGCACACCCACACACAAACACACACCCACGCGCACAAACCAATCAACACACACACACACACACACACACACATAGACACACCCACAATGATCCCGCCCCACACACCTAACCACGACACATCCACTATGCACGTGTGTGTGCGTATGTGTGGCTGGGCAGTGTGTGGGTGTGGGTGGGGTGGCAGGGCGGTTTGATTCCACTAATGGCATGTGGGTGTGTGTGTGGGGGGGGGGGCTACATGTACGACTGTCTGTGAGGATGTGAGGAGCACCAAACCATGCACATATACGCACAAGCCTTACACACACACACGCACACCCTTCCCGCACCTCACACCAACACGCGCGCACACACAAACACACACAACCACACACCCAACTACACATGGACACACCGACCCACATACACGCATCCGCACAAACCATACGCATACACACACACACAGAATCACCCCCCTAAACATTTCACCGTGACACATCCACTGTCCAGGTACGTATGAGGGTGTGTGGGCGGGCAGTGTGTGGGTATGGGTCGAGTGGGGGGCTGTTTGCTTTCATTGAGGGTATGTGTGTGTTTGTGCATGGGTGTGTGTGTGTCTCTGTGTGGGGGGGGGGGGCGTGGTATGACTGTCTTTTTGGTTATGGGTGTGGGCGTGCGCCTGTGTGTGTGGGGCAGGTGAGGATGTGAGGAGCACCAAACCAGATATACGCACAAGCCATACACACACACACAGACACACACACACACACATACAGACACACCCTTCCTGCACCTCACACCAACACGCGCATACACACAAACACACACAACCGGACACCCAACTACACATGGACACAATGACCCACCCACCCACACACACACACACATCCGCAGAAACCCATCCACACACACAGGCAGACACACATACACACACACACACAGAACCCCCCCCCCCTAAACATCTAACCGTGGCACATCCACTGTCCAGGTACGTATGAGGGTGTGTGAGCGGGCAGTGTGTGGGTGTGGGTCGAGTGCATGGGGGGCTGTTTGCTTTCATTGAGGGTATGTGTGTGTTTGTGCATGGGTGTGTGTGTGTGTCTGTGTGTGTGTGTGTGTTTGTGTGTGTGTGTGTGTGCCGGGGGGGGGGGCAGGTACAGGGAAATGTGTGTGGGTGTGGGGACTTGGTTATTGCATAGGTGGTGTTGGTGTGGCTCTTCTGCCAGTGTCCTGCAAAAATGGTACGAAATTCGCACGAATTTCGCACGAAATTCGTACGAAATTCGCACGAAATTCGTACGAAATTCGTGCGAAATTCGTGCGAATTTCGTACGAATTTCGTGCGAGTTTCGTACGAAATTCGTCCCCAAAGTGCACCGTGAATGTGGTTGTTACGAATTTCGTACGAAATTCGCACGAATTTCGTACGAATTTCGACCAATTTGCATGAATTTGTATCATTTTTATGCAGAACAAACACACTCAGCCCATAGCACACAGCACAGCAACACAACAACAACACAGAAGAACAACACAGTCACCCCATATCACACAGCACAGCAACACAACAACAACACAGAAGAACAACACAGTCAGGTCATCAGCAACAGTCACCAATGAGGAGCAGCAGACAGACGAAGCACAACAAGCAGCAAGCAAAACAACGGTACCAACAAAGCCGAAAAGCAGGCATTACACACACATCATGACAATCAGCAGCAACAAACACAAATGACACACAGTCACAAACTACAAACAGCACAAAAGTATTGTCCCACAGGATTCAACAACAGGCAGCCACCCATCCAACCATCCACACCCACTCATAGCACACAGCACAGCAACACAACAACAACACAGAAGAACAACACAGTCAGGTCATCAGCAACAGTCACCAGTGAGGAGCAGCAGACAGACGAAGCACAACAAGCAGCAAGCAAAACAGCGATACCAACGCAGTCGAAAAGCAGGCATTAAAAACACATAATGACATTCAGCAGCAACAAACACAAACGACAGACAGTCACAAACTACAAACAACACAAAAGTATTGTCCCACATGATTCAACAAAACCACCCAAGAACCCAAGAACCACCAATGCATGCACATATCACCCAGGCACGCACACACCATGCACCCACGCCCACACAAACAACAACCCCTCCGACCAGGCACACCCACACACACACAAAAATGACACAAATTCATGCAAATTGTTTGAATTCGTACGAATTTCGTACGAAATTCGTACGAAATTCGTAACAACCACATCCACGGTACGTATTGAGGGACGAAATTCGTACGAAATTCGCACGAAATTCGTACGAAATTCGCACGAATTTCGTACGAATTTCGTGCCAACTTCGTACGAATCTCGCACCATTTTTGCAGGACATTGGCAGAAGAGCCACACCAACACCACCTATGCATGTACCGGAGTCCCCACACCCACACACATTTCCCTATACCTGCCCCCCCACACACACATACAGTGCAGCAATGTACACACATGTTGTACACACATCCACTCTTGCGTGGGTCATCCCCGTTGTATGAAATCAAAAGTACCCCCTTTGCACATGGGGGACCCCCTGAACACTTGGAGGATTTACAGATGTGGCCCCTGGGGACAACGCCCCCCCACTCATTCGTGGGTCGTCCCCATTGAAAAACCCCCTGCGCACATGGGGGACCCCCTGATCACTTGGGGGATTTACTCCATCTTGTCGGCCACGTGTGTATTGCACTGCACTAGGCATGCCCCACACATGCCCCACCCATTGTGTTTTCCTTTTTGCCCGATGCATGCACCCACACACATTTCCCTATACCTGCCCCCCCGGCACCCACACACACATAAAGTGCAGCAATGTACACACACACACACACCGCACAGACACACACACACACACACAGGAGGAGGGGGCCACCCCTTCTTTCATGTACCGCAATATCCAAAGAAGCTCCCGGGGGGGCTGGCGCCCCCCCTGGTCGATCACTGGGGGGCCACCCCTTATTTCATGCACCACAGTTCCCGAGGAGCACACACACACACACACACACACAGACACACACACACACACACACACACACACACACACACACGGTATGTGGCAGCACGAAACAACTACACGCAACATACCTCAGTCTGGATGCACCCAATCGCACGTAGAAATAATATGGTGATTGGTCTGTGCTGTTGATTGCTCTGTGTGCTTGTTGCTGTCTGTGTCATGTTTGTAATTTGTCTTCATGGTTGCTTGCACATTGCTGCATTTTGTGCATGGTCGCACGTAGAAAAAACCTGTGAAGAGAAAAGGAGTACCCTCCCTAACCTTAACCGCACTGCAACAAGCAAGACACCCTCCTAACCCCACACCCAGACACTCAGGTGTAATTGGGGGTCTCCTTGCCCCCCCCCCCCCTCCCAACCCTAGACGTGGTTGATTACGCTCCTATGGTTTGACCCAATGGACCCCCCCACCCCACCCTCATGCATCTACTAGCAACTATCACCTTTGCCCTTCCCAACAACTGTGTGAGCAATGCAACAATGGTTTGACCAGAATGGACCCCCCACCACTGCATCCACTATCACCTATAACCTATGCCCTTCCCAACAAATTTGTGAGCAACGCAACAAAGCATAAGAAATGTAATGTGTATAATGGTTTGATTTGTTATGTGTGTTCTAGTGTAGAACAAATCTAGGCTAGAATGATTCCTGTTCTAGTCTACGTTCTAGCTAGATGTTGTAGGCTAGAACGCCCTCGCGATGTCGTTTTAGGCTAGAACGAAATTGTGCGTGCTAGCGTGTATCTAGGGATCTACAAAACAAATTGTTCAATATCCAATGTGTGCAACAAATAGCAGTGACAAGACAAAATTGGGGCCGATTCGTACGAATTCGCACGAAATTCGCACGAAATTCGTACGAAATTCGTACGAATTCGTGCGAAATTCACATTCTTGTGAATTTGTGAATCTAGCGTGAATTTATGCGTGAATTTGGGTGCGTGAATTTCACATTCACGGCGATCTCACCAAATGTGTTGAACCATGCGGCTACTTCAAAACTGTAAATTGCACACATTTGTTGGATCTTACTTTGGGCGAAGATAGCACGACAAAAGCACACGATAGCACCAAGTTACGAGCAAAACACAGCAAAAATAGGTGAAATTCACGGTACCGTGAATCTCGGATTCAAACGGCCGGTTCACGAAGGGTACATGCCTCTTCGGGGCTTCGGCATCATCATCCTCCACGTCCTTGAGGGCAGAGCACCCGTCGCAGCTGAGCTCCACCAGCAGCAGATTCACTGTGACAAAGAGTGCAAAGCATGTTACCAGGGACATAAAATGGGTGTTACCCGGTGTTACCCGGGAGCAAAAACCTGACACACAGTGTTACCACCCATGTAACCCATGACCTGTTACCCGGGAAAAGTGTTACCCGGAAACAAAAACCTGACACACAGTGTTACCACCCATGTAACCCATGACCTGTTACCCGGGAAAAGTGTTACCCGGACACAAAAACCTGACACACAGTGTTACCACCCATGTAACCCTTGCCCTGTTACCCGCGATTTACGTTACCCAGCAGGAAAAGACAACATACATGCTTCAGTTCGCGCTTCATCATCATTGAGCAACCCCTCGGTCCGCATCTCGTCCCGCCACTTGTGCTTCAGCCGATCCAGGCACGTCGGGGAAGCTCCGGTGTGTGCCCCTCGAGCCCCAATTCGGTTCACCATGACAGGGATGGCAATTCCCAACCTACATGGGAACACAGTGGGGAACAGTGAGATGGCAGTTAAACATACCAATGTGCTGTTACCACGTGTGTAACCGTTGACCCGTTACCAGGGTAACACGAACCACACACCTTCCAGTCAGTGCCCATCCAAAGCTTTCTCTTCTTCTTGCACTTGTGGCTCTGGGGTCTTCGTCCGCGTTGAGGGGGGTCGCATCTTCAGCCACAATGGCCACACCTGTCACCCCCAGACACTGCTGGTAGTGGGTTGCAACCTGTTTGAGGCTGGACCCCAACTCTTCCCTGACATGGGACTTCGCCCGTTCAAGGTGTTGTAGGTAGGTTGTTGAAGTAAGAGTTTTTAATGCCCTTGTGGGGCGGGCAGAGATGGACTTTGCCCCACCAGAAGCCGGCCCGGTAAACATAAAACTGGGGTGTGCCGTCTTCCCTTTCGCCTTTTTTGTTTTCCCCTTGGTTTGTGGTACTGGTTCGTCCTCCTCAGGGGTTCCTTCCTCCTGGACCACCACCTCCGCATCAGGATTTTCACCTGGTCCCTGGTCATCATCATCATCATCATCATCACTGTCCACCTCCTTGTCAACATCCATTTGGGACCTCTGCCGGACTGCCTTGGCTGCAACTGAAGCTGGGGTGAGTGTTCGGGTCTGTTTTGGGGGCTTCAAGGCTGATTTGGTGGGGGCTTTGCTGGCTGCTGCTGAATGACTGCCACTGCCTGTTGCCTGCACCTCCTTGCCCTTGCCCTTCTCTTGCCCCCCTTTGTAAAATCCCCAGGTGTTCCCACACTCCTTTGCCTGAAAAGTCACTGGCCCGTGGAGGGTCTGGATGTCGAGACATTCCCCCTCATCAACGTCGTAGGCCAACGCCGTCTTCATGGTCAGGGCCGAATGGCTGCCCTTGGAAACCCAGCCGCAAACAAAGTTGGGCTGGCCTTGTTTCTTGGCCTTCAACTGCAAGGAAAGTAAGTGCAGTAAAAATGGGGGGTGTTACCACGTGTGTAACCGGTAACAGGTACGTGTTACCCAACCCGTTGAAAACAGTGGGATGCAGCGTTCTAGCTAGGGCGTGGTGCGGAACCCCTAGTTAGAACGCAATTTCTGGAACACCCACCTACCCTCAATTTTGGGGCAAACCACCTAAAAAAATGGATTCAGCACCCTCAAAAAACCCCCATCCCCTTTCTTTCCCCACATAACCCTCATTGTAGGGGTGGTTTTTGGGGGGGGGGTCAAAGAGTTAGAGCACAGTTAGAACAGAGTTAGAACGCAGTTAGAGCACCTTGCTCTAACTAGTTATCGCGCTAGTTATCGCGCGATAACTCAGTTATCGCGCAGTTATCGCGGGTAGTTATCGCGCACCCCTCCTCCATCCCTCACTAGGACAAACAACAGAAAACACTTGGCACAAAGCATGTATGGTCTTTTTTCATACAAAGTCATCAATGTCTGAGGCCTTGGCTGCCTCCAGTCCCAAAAGCCCTTGCTCCAGGGCGTTCATGGACATGCAATGGTGCATGTGGCGGAGGGACATACTTGGCCTCACCAAGGACCAACCCTTAAAACAATTTTTGAGCCTCCTCTTGTAAGGCCCATGCCGATATTCCGTTGGGATGGAGGAAAACTGAAAAATGTTCCTCCATTTCTCGGCAAAAAAGGTGGAATGTGCCAAGCACCAATGGATCCACCTGGTGGGGGACCAACTTGAGTCTCCCCACGCTTTTGAAAATTTTGTGGTCAACGCACGGTGGCGTTCCACTTGGGTTAGAGTGTACAACTCCCTCACCCTCCAAAGCTCATACAAACCCTCAATGCATTTCACCATGACATGCACAACAACCCATAACCTAGGTCCCCCAGGGGTCCTCACTGTGGGGACATGCTCTTTGAGGCAATCCACAAATTGCCTTTGGAAGGGGGGGGAGGTTAGGAAAACTTTGGTGCTGGTTAGATGGAAATCTTTTTCTGTGGCCCTCGAGGCCGAAGGGAGGCGTTCCCTAAGAGGGATGCCGGAGGTCTCATCCTTGAGGGCTTGCTTGAAGGCCTGCAAAGCTGCAAGAGCTTGGGCCTTACCAGGGGTACCAAGGGGGAGGGCCTGAAGGGTGGTCTCAATGCGCTTTGCAATGCCGTTTAGGATGCGGCATGCTGCATGTTGGTAGTCCCATAGTTGCCATACAATGTGCGGCGGGTCCCAGAATCTTGGGGCCTGCCGACAATGGGGGGGTTCTCATTGAAAATGGGTGCCTTCTCTGAGAGAGGCACCCTAGCCAAATCATCCAAAAGACTTTGCAGCTGCACATCACTCAAAAAATCGTGCTCCAGGAGGTGGTTGACCACCAGCTTTCCCCCCACGGTGAGCACAAGGTCATTGGGGTCCCTATTAAAGGCCCCCAAGGGCTCGGCGGCAACCACCTCCTCCGCCTCCCCAATAAGGGGGGGTGTTGCCCCAAATGGAAAAAGAATCACCCCCTGCCCCGAAACAATGTTGGGAGTGGTGACCCCATACCACTCACGCTCCCACTCCCTTGTGGGGCAAAGGGAGTGCATGGGGAGCTTGTTTTCGGGGTCGTCAGTGCAGACCCGGCGGGTGTTGCCAATGTGGGTGAGGGGTTGGGGGAACCAACCATCCGACTTCCCCTTCCCCTTACCAGGTCGGATCCTTACCTTCTGGACACTAATCATGAGGGGGTTGTGGGGCTTCTCCTTCCTCCCCCCAGCCCCCACCCCCCCCGCATCCTCCTCCTCCTCCTCCACTTCCTCCTCCTCCTCCTCCTGGCCCACATAGAGGGTCGTCTTCGTCCCCGCACCCTTCTCGGCATGGGCGGTGACGGACTCCACCACGGCGTCCACATCGTCCGGAAGAAGCTGGATCAAAAATCCAGCAACCCCTGGATTTACCTCTAGCAACTCGAAGATGTAGTTGCTGAGAACCAGGGGGTCTCGCTTGTCCGCCATGAAGGGGGACTTATGGACAAGGAGTCCAAAGTCCACACCATGTTCAAAGCGGGTCGCCACAGGGCGCCTCACATTGGCATCACCCATCGTAAACCCCTCAGGACCGCCAAGGCGACGGACCCCAAGGAGCTTTTGATGGTGCTCGCACCAAGCGTGGGCAGCAGCAAGGGCCATTATCAAAGAATATGAAAGCTTTGAGAGCTAAAGCGAAAAGGGGAAACATAAAATGAAGCGCGATAACCCACGCGATAACCCACGCGATAACTAGGTTATCGCGCGATAACCCCCGCGATAACCCCCGCGATAACTAGGTTATCGCGCGATAACCCACGCGATAACTAGTGCTCTAACCCCGTTCTAACCCCGCGATAACTAGTTAGAGCACACAAAGATCAAATCGCAAAAAGTGCAAAACGGGCAATATCGAGCAAACAATACATGGAAGGCACATTGTTGCATCATAGTGCACCCATGTAACATGTGAAATGCCGGGTTCCAACCATATTAACAACACCCAAAATTGGGGGGGTTCCGCACCACGCCCTAGAACGCTGCATC
The DNA here is from genome assembly GCA_964036045.1 of Eutreptiella sp. 'Long Island Sound 2002'. Classification (NCBI taxonomy): domain Eukaryota; phylum Euglenozoa; class Euglenophyceae; order Eutreptiales; family Eutreptiaceae; genus Eutreptiella; species Eutreptiella sp. 'Long Island Sound 2002'. The sequence continues at coordinate 130,423,998 of OZ038378.1, read as the reverse complement.
CCATAACATGTGAAATTCCGGGTTCCAACCATATTAACAACACCCAAAATTGGGGGGGTTCCGCACCACGCCCTAGAACGCTGCATCCCAAGGGCACACCAAGCAATGGTGCAAAGGGGATACCTGAAGGACCACAGGAGCCCCGGCACGGGCAACATCACCCCAGCGGACACTGTACAACGTCGATCCGGCAGTCAGCTCCTTGTGAAACTTCTTGGGAACCGGTGGAAGGGGCATAATGAGGAAAAACAGGGCCCTAATGGGACATGATTGGCATGTGTAGTGTTACCGCATGTGTAACCGCTGACCTGTTACCCAGGAAAAATGTTACCCAGAGTGAGACATACCTCTGCAGATCTATTGGGCACATGTGTAGTGTTACCGCAGGTGTAACCGCTGACCTGTTACCCAGGAAAATTGTTACCCAGAGGGAGAGATGCCTCTGCAGCTCTATTGAGCACAATTTTAGGTTTGCAAGAAATAGGCACGTCAAATCAAGACAAAAAATTCATTGTGGAGTGCTAGGGTGTTAAGATCAAACTGACAGGGTCGTGAAGGTCGCGTTTTCTTGAGGGAATTTTATTTTCAATTATTATTGCACCTCTGCCCATTTGGTTGTTGTTACCGCTGATGTAACCGCTATGGTGTTACCCCGTATACCTGTTACCGCGAAACTCAAGGCTTGCAGCAGAACACACGACAGGCAGGTAACACATTTGCGGTAACAACAAGCACAAAAAGGCAAACTTTGCAATTCTTCCTGTCACATGTGTTGAATGAGAGGGTGACACTATGTTACCAAGGTCAGGCACCTCAAAAAACCCCCATATAACCCAACTTGAAAAAAATGACCTGTTACCCCAAATTTGACCCTGTTACCGCCCTAGATAAAGGAATATAGTCAAAAAAGTGCTGCAGGGGCCACTGCGAAAAGACTGTGACCCCATCTGTGTGCACGGCAACCTGTAAATGCTGCCTACTTGCAAGCTGGTTCCATTCTGTGGCGAAACTAGCATACGACGGGAGAGAAAAAAGGTGTGTGGGGACCTTACTTCTCGTCCAAGTAATCAAATCTTTGTACCTGAGTAGAATAGCGCGCGCAACATGAGGACGTAGCGCGCGCAGAAGTCAACGAAGCGCGTGCTATGAGCGGAAGTGCGCGCAATGTCACATGCAAAGCGCGCGCAATAATACCTTCTTCTTGGAATCATCAGGAGCAGGACCAAGTCCACCACCGACAGGGGTGTGACGGCGTTGGCAGCCTCGGTCCTGCGACGCTTCTTCTCTGCTTCAGACACGGGGACCCTTTTTTCCAACTTGGCCCACAAAGACCGTTGGACGGCAGACCCTGAGCAAACAAACTCAACTAGGTCCGCCAAAAGGTCCTCGTTCTTCCACAGGGACCACCCATAGTGGGGGCCCAAAATGCTGGCAATCTTTCCTGACATTGACAGCGTCACATGCGGTGCCGGAAGCATATGAAACTTTAGAAAAATAGGCGTTTTTGCCCTGCTTATTAGGACATGGGGTTACAAACCCAAGACCCCGAGCCATAGCGCGCGCTATGCTGCGCGCTATAGTTTTGTAGTGCGCACTGAGCCATCGCGCGGCAATACCCTGTAGCGCGCACGCAGGGTTGCTTTATCGCAGATATGAAGCTGATATGTGCCGCGCAATCGCCGTTTGTTGGTCCGGCTCCGCTGCCATAACAATGTGCAACAGATTACACCTTGGGGTTGGGAATTATTTTTCGCCAAGTATCTCACGAAGCACGCAAAAATGTTGACAGTGCCCATCACCATCTCTCTTGATGCAAGCGAGGTGGAGCGTCTGCACAAGCTGCGTTCATTGGGACGCATGGAGAACGGAATGATGCTCTCAGGACGTCATCAATGTCGGGGTAGCGGAGAGGTGGTATGGATTCCAACATATCCATGACTAAAAATAGGACAGCAGAAGCGTCGAAAGCATCTCCCGGACGAAGATACGTCAACAGACGTTTGGTATTTGGATCTCTATGACCAATAGTTGGAGCGCCCAATTGCTAAAAACCCCATCAAGTACCCCAACTACTATCGCTATTATCGGCGAACACAAGGTGAACGCGGAGGCACCAACACTATAGCAAGCAATCCCGCCGAGGACTTTGTGTATGATTATCCTTCTAGTGAATCACATGACGTGGCGAGCGGAGATCGTTTTCAAGCCAATGTATGTCCGGATGAGGGTGAACGACCATATTGGTGGTCGGCACCACCAAAAAACTTGGGGAAGACATTCACAAACGAGTGGGAAAAAAGTGGATTCTGCGAAGGCGAACTGCGATCCACAAGTTGCACTTTTACCTCCCGTATGGAGAAGATGCCGAATTGTATTTCTTGCAAAAGATATTAGTGTCGCAGCCCTTCACAAAAGTAGACCACGAACGAAAATTCCTCTCTTCCAACAATGTCAGTAAAACGGACATGGAGGAGTGTATTCATCGAGGATTGTTTCACGGTTATAAGTAGGAGGCAAGAGAAACTTTAAACAATGCCCACAGACGTGGGTATGTGGTGTCGCGCGACAGGCGCTGATGGAAAAGGTACTGCGCTCGAGCCCCTTGACCCAAGTGAGGACCACTCTTCTCTACCGGCGTGTTTGTCGGTTACTCTTTTCTTTGCCGGCGGTTGGCGGTCGCAGTCCCGTTTGTTCTGAATTGCAGTCAACTTCAACAATCATGGAGAATTATCAATTTATGGACGTGGATTCCTGGGTTCAGACCTTCAAGAAGTAATGGGGCCAAAATTTCCGCTCGCCTGGGACCATTTATTTGAACGCCCTGAATTGTGGGCGTCCATTGCCCCTATTGGTTTGGAGCATTGTAGAGAGCTCCCCAACACCGCGTTACAACACTGTAAGCCATCTTTAAAGGTCAAAAAATCGGCGTCGCTCATGCATCAACTTAGCGGCAAGGCTATGGTTCATGGTGATAGTCAACCTTACCGAGACACCTTTTTGTACGCGTTGTCGTTGGTCTGGAACGTAGATTCGGTGGTGACTTTGGCGGACACTTTGGCGGAAGCAGCGTTCAATTTGGCTACGCGCGCAAACGGCGGTACCAAGACGGTCAATCAACCCAAGGCGGGAAATGAATTAAATGAGTTCAATAATGATGAGGATGAAGTTGTCACCTTGCCGTATGATTCACCTACAATTGAGTTGCCACTTTGGTTTGAAGAGGCATGGAATCGTTCCCGGGACCCCGACGGAGAGAGATTTGACCTACGAAAGGTCTTAGAAGAATTGCCAATCGTGGCACAAATTCCGAGGAAAGCGTACGACAATAATCACAACGCCGATTGTAAAGGATACTTGGATAAATCCGTTAAGAGTTGGCAGCAAAAGCTTTTGCATGCATTGCGTATGTTAAGACACTTGTCCATTTCCGAAGGTGGCAAGGATTCATATGGTTCTTTATTATATGTTTTTCACTTACTTGCAGAGTTAGAGCAATCATTGTGTGACTTTCGCAAGACTCAATCCGTTAAAGGTAGTGTCGCACACTCTAACCAACTTTTCACTAAGGAAGAACTTGCAAATGCTAATCTCGCGGCTAAGATCAACCGTCTTTCTTCCAAAGGATCTTCCAAAGGATCAAGAGGAAAAGGCAAACGATTTCAATCATGGGGCAATTTTCGCCAATATGGCAAAGGCAAGTCCTACGGCCGAGGCTACGGACGAGGTTGTTATTCCTCTTACCCTCAATCCTCCACACCTTCCGCCCACTCCGGTCCAAGAGGCCAAGGTTCTCAATGACTCGCAAGTCCCTCCATATATGCGGTTAAGAAACCGGTTGCAATGGTGAGAACAACACGCCTCTCCGCTCGTTGTTTCTTTGATCAAACACGGGTTACCCGCCGATTGGATATTGCCACCCCCACGCCCTCGCCCGCTTTTTCACGCTCACGCTACAGAAAAAATTTAAGACGCATTGGCAATGATGCAAGAATATCTAGAGGTCAAAGCAGTTCGCCGCGCGAACCTTCACTCAGGCAGGCATTTTGTTCCATGGTTCATGATCTACAAACCAAAACCCCGGTTCATAAGTTCGTGCGTGGATATCAACGCAAGGTTGCGTCCGCCGCCTTATTTTCGTTTGCCCAATTGGGAAAAAATCTTTCCTTATTTGTTAACAGGTCATTGGGCACTCAAGATAGACTTAAAGCACGCCTATTTGCACGTCGCGCTCAGCCCCGAGCTAAAAAGGTATTTCAATTTTCAAATAGGATCCAACGTGTTTCAATGCGAATCTGCGTGCTTCGGGCTCCATTACATCCCGTATTATTTGACACAGCTAATGAAAACGTTCTCAAGCAAGTGGAGAGCGTTGGGGATCGTGGTCTTTATATATTCCTTTATCTACCAGGATACGGGGGGGGTTCGGAGGCTACGGGTGCCTTTTTTTTTCTCAACACCTATGGGGGTTTTTTGAGGTGGCGGATCTGGGCTACTTATTCGTTTTTTTCAATTCAACACGCATTTATTGATTTTGAGTGTTTTTGTGCATTTTTGTGTAAAGTGTAACCTCGTCCGTAGCCTCGGAGGACATAGCCTCCATGGTCATCATGGGTCCTCGGGGATACGCATAGTTGTCTGCGGCTACGGCTTGCTTTTTTCCGTATCCTCTGCCACTTTCCTCCGACAGTTCCATTTTTTGTCATGGACATGCCGGCACCGCCTTGCCCCGTCGATTACCACCTGGAAGGCGCCGAGCTGATGACCTGCAAGTTGTCGGACCTGGAATATGGGAGCTCCGTGGTGCTGCAGGTACCCCTTGCTTGCCTAATGGGTGTTGCACTGGAACAATGCACCGGGGTTACAGAAACCTGTCTGCGGCTACGCCTAAGGTTACGCTTCGGCACGTCCGGGGTTACGGAACGCTGTCTGCGGCTACGTGAGGGGTTACGTGTCTTGCCTCTTTCTTTGCAGACCAAGGAGCATAGCAACATCTTCGTCGCGGGCTGGATCAAGTCGCTCGGCAAGACGGTCCTACTTTTGGAGCTGGCCTGCTCCTACAAGCTCACCGGCGCCAAGGAGATCGACGTGCAGTCACTGGATGAGCTGGGCGACCGCAAGTTCATGAACACGCAGGTCCTCAACAACAAAGTGAGGGAGATTGCCGGCTGTCCTACGTGCATGGATGTCCCGGAGGATGACGAGGGCAAGCCGCCTGCTTCGTTCATTGGAGAGGGTATCCCACCAGCACCGCGGTCGGAACCTCATCGGGCATCAGGATCCGCTGCGGCGGTGGAGCCGGTGGTGCCGAAGGGGGAGTTGGAGCTGTACGAGGGCTTCTCGGACCTGTCGGCAATGCGGGCTGGACGCCGTGGGCCGCGTTCATTGCATCTGAGGACGCAGGACCTGGTCGATCTGCCGGTGGACGAGCTGAGCGACAAGTACGTCCAGGCCATGAAGCACGTGCAGGTGATGGCCAGTATGCTTACCGGCATCCACAACGTTGACGAGTTGCCCGTGGCAGGGAATTACCGCTTGGTGTCGGAGGCGGATTGGGACCGCCGATGCCGATCGCAGAAGAAGGCCAAGCGCAAGGTGCGGACACTGCGCGCGCAACTGGGGCAGGATCTGGACGAAGACCAGTTCTCAACGACAAGCTCGAGCGACAGTATGGCAAGTGAAGGCACGCGGGCGGCCGACCGGGAGCGCCGCAAGAAGAAGAGCAAAGCCAAAAGGCAGCGTCTTGCCGCGGAGCAGGCTATGAAGGACGAAGCCCAGCAGGAGAAGATTCAGGAGCTGCAGCGGAAGCTGGAGGAGTTGGAGAAGGAGAGGGCGGCAGTGCCAGCAGCAGGTGGCGCCGAGCATGCAGCAACGACGGACGTGGCACCGGAGGTGGCCGCACCGGTGGTGGCCGCACCGGTGGCTTTGGAGGAGGCAGTTGGGGAAGCCGAGGCCGCAGCAGCGCCGGTGGGGCACGGAGAGGCGCCGGAGATGCACCAGGACCCGGCGGTGGCAGGCGAGACGCAGGAGGAGCCCACACCCCAGCTCTTCCAAGGTGCTGATGTCGGTGAAGAAGAGCCGTTCCACACGGTATGTCATGGCTCAGGGTCCGGGGCTACGCACATTCTGTCTGCGGATACGGGTGAGGTTGCGCTTACGGTTGTCGGGGATACGGATAGTTGTCTGCGGATACGGCAGGGGATACGGTTGTGTTGCTCCGAGGTTACATCAAGTTGTCTGCGGCTACGGTCCAGGATACGACGCATTGCATCCGGGAGTTTCCCGGGATACGGATAGTTGTCTGCGGATACGGCAGGGGATACGGTACTGTTGCTCCGAGGTTGCGCAAACCTCTTTGCGTTGAATGCCATTACAGCGTCTCATGCTTGTCTCTCAGACCATGCATGACCTGGACGAGAGGTGACGACGACCAGTGGGAGGCCACGCCGTAACATTTGCCTGTGGTGGACGTTCCCACGTGCTCGGATGGTCCACAATTTTCCAAGGTGGACAGTATTTTTATACTATGGACATTGTCCGGCGGTATTGGCGGCGGGGGTCCCTGGATGTGCCTGCCCCATTCTTTGTACATGCACATGACTCCCCAGGAGCAGCGTTCTCTGACAGTGGGGAGGATTGTGCTTCTTCGACGTATTTTAGCAGTGGCGACGACTGAATGGTTCTGTCCACTCTGCCCACTCCCACTTTTCATGCACAGCAGTTCACACACAGTCCACCGTCCACTGTTTTTTGGCCACGGGGCTCGCTGGATCTGCCCCTAACGGGATGCTTACCTGTGCATAAGTTTCTGTAGGGAGGCCTGTGTTTGATGCCAGAACGTTATTAACAGTGGTGGCTCCGACTGAGCGGCGGACTGATTCAAATTGTCTGGGAGCAAGAATTGACTGTGCATGTGCTTTGCAATGAGTCCTTGTTGGCCTTCTCCTCCATTTGTGACCCGGGGTTACGTCAAACCGTCTGCGGCTACGGGTGAGGATACGATAGGCAGTGCCCAAGGTTACATAGACCCGTCTGCGGATACGGTAGAGGATACGATAGGCAACGTCCAAGGTTACGTAGAACCGTCTGCGGATACGGGCCAGGTTACGATTGCTAGCAGGGTTCCAGCCTAGTCACCAGGGCCACATGTACGTTTCATGGTTTGAATAGGTACCCCACTATGGAATTCGAACCTCGGGAGCTCTTAGACTCGGAGAAGGCGGCAGACCTCTTCTCAGACTACGAAGGTGGATACCCGCGGAAGGACTACAACACCCTGCAGGAGATCTGGTGCGATGTCATGTCCCCCTTCATCGACCTCCTTACCAAGAAGGCAAGGGTGGCCGGGATTACCCATGGAGTGAAGGGAACGGTGGTCCGCTTCTTACTATTCAGAGTCCTCCTGGGCATGATCCAACCACGCCGAATTGACGATGTCTGGGTACCCAAGGCGTTGTCGTACAACGCGAGGCTTAGCCAGCTCCTCACACGCCGCGAGTATTACCGCCTGAATCGAGTACTACGGCCTGACGTGACGCTTCTTATTGAGCGTTGTAATGAGGTTTGGGGCAGCCTATGGAGGCTGGGGGCTGTCGCCAGTGGCGACGAAACCGTAGTCCCCCATAAGGGGGTTCGAGCGGGGCCTTTGCGGCAATTTATACCGCGAAAGCCCCACTCGACCGGAGTGAAACTTTACGTTTTGGCCGATGCGGTTGAGCCATACGTTACCAACGTCTACCTATACGTTGGTGCGCGTGGTCAACTACGGCGTGCTTCCACTGTCCAAGGCAACATGAACGCCCGCCAGATCGTAAATTACTGGGCCGATGTCCTGCCCGAAGGCACCATTTTGGTTGCCGATAGTTTTTTTGGCAGTCACGAAGCTGCCAAGGGTTTGGCTGCCCGAGGCACCCCCTTCTTAATGTTATGCAAACGCGATGAGCGCGGTGTAAGTGAGGCGGGGGAAGTACTTGAGGAGGGTGGCTTGGCCACCGCCAAAGTCTCCACTGCCAACTACACATTGCAGGTCTATAAAAATCCCCGGGTCGGCCACAAACCGCCTCGGGTTGTGCCACTACTGTCAAATTGTGGGTTTCCGCAAGAGGTGGTGGTACACAAAAAACGCGGGTATGAAATGCCAGCGATTATCGGTTGTTACCGTGCCTTGGCAGGCGGAGTCGATACCGCAAATCAACTTGCTTTACAGCACCGTGAAACAGGTAGATTTCGGAAATGGAGCGCTGCTGTGCGCTCATTCCTCATGCGCTATGCTATGGTGAACATTTTTACGATGGCGAAGTGTTCTAAGCTAGTCAAGCCGGGGACAACCATGTGGGAGTTCCAATGGGACCTCCTGACCACATTGATTGACATTGAAGTTCCTGAAACCCCCCAGGCTATACATGTCCCCGTGGAAGCGAATCGAGCAGCCTGTGTTCATTGTGGGAAACGTTGTGCCACACAGTGTGCCGCGTGCCGACAAAATCTGCATGTACGATGCTTCGCACAGTGGCATTTGAACCAATAATGTTGTGGGCTACGCATTGTTGTCTGCGGCTTCGGTTGGGGATACACAAAATGAGGGCAATTGGTGGTCCCGGGGTTACAACATGTTGTCTGCGGATACGGTTGAGGTTACAAGATTTGGTGCCCGAGGTTACATAAAAGTGTCTGCGGCTACGGCCGAGGTTACACCCCAAATACTGAACCGTATCCTCGCCAAAAACAGAAAAATGTCCGTTTCTCAATGTAGTTAACAGACAAAAAAGGCGTAGCCTCGAGGCTGGGCCAAAAAACGGTGTCTCCTCAGATAAAGGAATATCTAGACCACATCATAATCTTAGGCCCGTCGCGCCGTTACTTGCTCCGCGTGCGCCCTCTGGTATTGAGAGACTTAGAAGCCAGTGGAGTGACCATCAATTTTCCCAAATCCGTGCTAGAACCATCCCAAGTTATAGACGCCCCAGGCTTCGTTGTGGATTTCACAAAAGGAGAACTATTGGTTCCCGCTTGCAAGCGGAAGGGCTACAGGAAGGAAGCAGGAAAAGTTTTGGTTTCACCCGTCATGACGCCCCGCAAGACGGCGGCCATTTTAGGCCGTTTTCGGTCTCTACTCCCAGCCATGCAAGCGCTCCGCGCATTCACCGATTACTCGTGCAGTTCGTGCGAAGAGTCGACGATGTCGGTTGGGACACGCCATGCGTAGTGCCAATCGAGTTGAAAAACCAAGTGCGCACCATCACAGGTTTGCTACATTCTTGGCCAGGTCGCAAGTTTGTGACAAGCAACCAACAACCCCAAAAACATTTGGCCTCCGACGCCACATTGTTTGCGTGGGCAGGTCTCAACGTGCAAGACCCCCGACAAATAGTGCACGATTTTTGGCGTTTCACAGGGCACATCAGCGACAAGGAATTAATAGCGGCGGTGAACACCACACAATCGCTAGCCAAACCCAACGAAATAGTGGCTTTGGATGTGGACAACGCCACCGTCTATTCTTATTTAACAAATCAAGGCGGCAAGGTTCCACGGTTGAACAACCTTCTAAGACCGTTTCTCATTTGGTTGACAATGCATCGCATCGAATTGCGTGTTCGGCTCGTACCGTCACGCCAGATGTTAGCCGACCCCATCTCTCGTTGGTCATTCGACCCAAGCGAATATTCTCTCAACCCTCTCATCTTCAGACAGATTCAAGACAGGTTCAAAAAGTTTTGCAGGCCGAGCATAGACATGTTCGCTTCTCCGAGCAACGCCTTGCTGCCCCTCTTTTGTGCCAGGTGGCCGCATCACCAAGCGATCCTCACCGACGCTTTGGCATGCCCACTGGAGACCGTAAAGGTTTGCTTCGCGCACCCCCCTTGGTCACTGATAGCGCAATGGCTACACGGGCTCAGAGCGAACCCCCATGTGACCAGTCTCGCGCTAGTTTCTTGGTGGGATTCGGAGTTATGGTGGCCCCTATTAACCTCCTTGCACGTGAAGGGAACGCCAGTGCTTCGCATTCGGCCACGGTGGGGCCTTTATCTGAACTGTCAAGATCATTGCATGAAGAAACCAAGATGGCCCCTTCTTTGCATAGTGTTATCCGGCAGCGCCTACTCGCCCGGAATTTCACCGAGATTGAGATTGAGCAGCATTTGAAAGGGCTGGGGGCATTGAATAGATATCAAAATGCATTTACATTGTTGTTCGCAATGGCGCTTCGTGATGGCCTCACCATCAATTCACCTTTGGACGCTTTCGTTGGCTTATTGTTAGAATTACATGCTGTGTCTCCTTCCCCAGCTTGCAATGCATATTCGGCACTTTTGTTGGTGCCTGGATTTCATGATGTAAAGTATCACCCGCTTTTGAAGCAGGCTGAAAAGGCATGGAACAAGCACTCCCAGCGCTACGCCGCTTTTTGGGATCCCGTTCCTGTCTTCGTTGCATTTCTCAATATCTCATATGATGTAAAGTACATTGCGCATGCACGCATTCGTCTCATTTTGCTATGGCGTTTTTTGGGCTTGTTTAGGTCCATCGACTTGAGCCGAACCAAGAGGCAGGTGTCCTCTATTGGTGAGCGCCGATTTGTAGTCGTCCAACGCAAAAATAAACCAGATTACCGATGGGAAGAGATCTTGGTGTTGCATTTGCACGCATGGTCGCCGTGGCATGCCCTATGCACATATGTGGAGTTGACGGCGCCTTTGGTGGCGCCCGGCTCAGCGCTGTTGATTGCGCTTCACCGTCCATATTTGCCGCTAACGGGTGATACCATTGGTTCCTTGACACGGCGCGAATTGCAGCGCCTTGGTGTCGACACGTCTGTTTTCGGCCCACACACCACGCGTGGCGCCTTTGTAGAATGCTTTGTGGTAAATGATACCGACTCCTCCGAGGGTAGTGTATATGTACAATTAGAAGAGCACGATAACTGCTCCTCACCAACCGCCGTCACTCAAGAGTAACCGACAAACACACCGGCAGAGAAGAGTGGTCCTCACTTGTGTCTTGGTGCTCTCGCTTTGTACCACTTCCTCCCCTGGTTACCTGCAAGACAAGTCCCCGGTGACTATGCGGGTCGTGAATTTGAAAGCGCATTTGGCGCCAGACCAGAATTTAATTTCTGCTAAATCTGGTGAATCTGTTATTTTAAATGTTGTTTTTAATAAGAAATCCAAGTGCCAGCAGCAGAAACCTATAATTCGCCTGTGCTGAACTACCCTTGTCGCACCCTTGTTGCGCCCTCGTTGCGCCCTTGTCGCGCCCCTTGTCGCGCCCCTTGTCGCGCGATAACACCCCTTATTGCGCCCTTATCGCGCACCCTTATTGCGCGATAACCCCCTTATCGCACCCCTTGTTGCACCCCCTTGTCGCGCCCCCTTTTGTGTTGTATTAGTAGGTTTCCATTTGCACTTTTCCCTCTTCCTTTGTTCTCAGACCTTCTCTTGGGTCAGTGGGGACTTGCCGGTTGTCATGGAGGCTTTGGGTGCAGCCGGAGTGTGCATTGGGGATTGGGTGGAACAACATCGGCGGGTTTTGGGGACCCAAAGGGTGGTGGGACCGGGGCTGGTGTTGCAAGCTGCCACGGTAAGGGCATCGGATGAGCAGCTAACATTCGATGCAACCACCACTTTTGCCCACATCCGTGTGGCACGACAGGTTTTTGGAGAGGTCACTGGGTCGTGTCTTAGTGACATGATCTACCCCATTATGGATGCCAACCCCAACCTTTTGGGTTGCACCCTTGATTTTGTGAATGCCGACACCGATGCCCTGGTGTCTGTTTTTCGAAGCAAGGTGAGCGCGAAGGTTGGAACACAGGTCACCAACTTCATCACCCCCCTTTTCCAGGACCTCGATGAAGGTGGGAAAAGAAAAGCCGGGTGCCAATTTTCTGCCGAAAGGGCAAAAAAGGAAGAGGTCCCCGTGATACATCACGAGCGAGTTTTTCAGGTGAAGGACTGTGCCTCTGTTTTGCCAGCTCTTTCTCTTCCTTCAAATGGGTCCACGGCCTGGGCCGACCCATACTATGGTTTCACTACCCCGTTTTTTTATACTTCCGCCACTGTTGTTGCGTGGCCATTGCATAGTGCAGATCCACTCATTGGTTATGGTGACGAACCAATGGAGTCCCCTGAGTGGGTGGGATTCAATGAATCACTCCCAGACCTTGTTCGCTTGGAGCACTGTGTTTTGCGTGCAACTTTGAGTCCCTCATTGTACAAATTACAAACTGAGGTGGCTACCCTCGATCCGCTCCAAGGCACACCAATTTTTAACGAAAAGTTTCCTTCTATTGGAAGGAGGTTTGATTCTTATGACAGGGTGCAGTTTTTTGGAAAGCATCATAGCATCCCTATCAATGAATGGGGTGAGGATTATCATGACTTTCCACACCTTGAGAATATCACGACAGATTTGCACCATGACATTCAGACCCAAACAGGCCTGCCCTTGAATATTGAGATTGTTGCCTATGTTGGTGCACTTGGTGCTGCTCAACATTGGCATAGGGATTTTCCCTGCAAGGTGATCCCCGAGGGACATCATGCATTTGCGTTTTTTTTCCCTTTGAAGTATCAACTTGATGGAAACCAGTGGATACATGGTTCATCGGTGGGCTTTCCTGTTCCTTGGGTTGTCAGGGAGATGGATGCTGGTTTGGGAGACGCATTTGTGTTGAATGTGTGTTCCATTCATCCCGGTGGTGGCTTGCCCGAGGGTGTGCCGCCGGTTGATGAGACCTCACAGAGAAGGAATGTATGGTGGCTGGGTTTCATGCTTCTGTCTACCACTGCCCTGCCCAAAAATGTCACGGAAGGTATTAACCCACCGTTTCGCGCAGAGGACCCTTCCATGACATTAGATGCCCCCGATGTTGCCCACTGTGGTTTCAAGTCATGCAGAAAACGCCCTACCTCCATTTGTTATGGGTGTAAAAAAACGTTTTTGTGCCCCACACACAAGACCCAGATGTGTGCATCATGTGATGCTCCTGTGACTGCCCAGGATGTACCGTCCTCCTCCGGGGATGTCGCGATGCCAAACAGTAATGGCTCTGTTTCTGTGGATTTCCCATACACATGTTTTTTCGCTGTGGGCACTACAAGTGTTCATCTCATGTGGCACCCTCAGAAGCCCAGGGTGCACAAGGCACGTGATGAGTTGGACTGTCCTTGCTGGGAAGCGATGCATGGAGGTGGTGAAATTGGCACCCCCATCCCCGAGGATTCTCACCTGATCCGTGCTGATGCTGGAACGGTGTTGGTGTTGCGACATGGGAGGTGGGGGAAGTTTGCAATGGGTGGTGACAAGGAGGGTGGTGGCAAAGAGAAAGCGGAGGTGTTTGGTTGGTACATGGTCCCCACGGAACACAAAATGGTCGATATGTCAATCCTGCTGCGCGCCGGTGCAACGGTTGAAGCGGTGGACAAGTCGGGGGAGATTGTTGAGGACACGTACTGGTGCACATGCCATTAGGTTTGTGCTATTGAAGCGGTACCCAGAACCCCATGGCTAGGGCAGGGCATACAACCGGTCTCCGGTCCACTAAGCCCATGTACGGAAGGGAAGACCGGTCTCCGGTCCACTAACCCCATGTACGGAAGGCGCCCATTGACGCCCGGTGCGAGCCCGGCGGGAGCGTGTTCCGTGCCGTAAAGCCCCGCATCCGCAACCGATGCACCGCCAGCGGAGATTTGTATATCAGAATATCAGGAATCAACAGGGTTTTATTTTCATATTGTTTCCGTCAATTTTTACGCTTCTGTTCTGATATTCACTGTTTTGACTGCTGGCGGTTGGATCGCGACTTTACCGTAACCGCCAGTTTAACTGTTTATAATGGAAATTTTAACGCTATCCGTGACGAAGGCTCTAAAGCCTTCAGGAATTGCGTTGATGCATCCGCAATTTTCACATTCTACACTCGCAACCTTAATCCGAATTTTTCAGGATGTCGAAATCGGATTTTCGACTTCGACATCCCCGCACTTGATTTGACCTCTTTCGAGTGGACCTACGTGCTTCCCTATGCACGAATCAACTTTCCTTTTATCCTGCCCTCCATTTGTCTTAAAGATATGGGCAAAACAAAGTTGATTCGTGAGGCCACTTGTGAAGGTCATATCTCGTGTTGCTTGCGAGGAATGACAATAAGGAAACGTGGGATGTATTCACAATACTCCCGACGTAATTTAGGAAGCATCATATGCCTTGCGTCTCCACACGTGCGCGCTAGTGTAATGGATCATGGTCAAGAGGGTAGAGTTTGCCTTATAACTCTTTGACCATGATATTGCGTGCGTTAAGATAACCTTCGAGTGTAGCGCGCGAGTGTTGGTGTTGCATAGGAACTCTCCTTGAGTTCCTATGAACGATTGACACAAAGTTATGCCCTTGGAGGGGCATGACATATCGTGGGGGGGGCTACCTTTTTGGGCAATATGTGGTATGTGCCATGTGTTGTGTTGCGTGCCCATTTGGCGGGTCCATCGCTCCAAGACAAACCCGCCAATGGACCTCATATTGTGCAAGCCCCTTCTCCATACTCCCTACGATCAATTGCAAGCCTAACCTTAGTGAAGGGAAGCTTGTGTGGCGATCCCGAAGCGATGCGTTGGGAGCAAGGTGTGTGTTTTGCAATTTTCCATATTTTCATGTGCCCACTTGGGAAGTAGCGCTCGTAACCTTTCAAAGCGCCCCAAGTGGAGCACATACGTGGAATCGAAGGTCATTGGTGTCAAGTCATTGTGTTTAGAAGGATCAGTTGATTGCACGATCCAAGCCGAAGATATTATAATATAATTGTGCGCCTTTCAAGGCACTTTTGTGTGTCTTTGTGCCAATTTTGCCGTTTTTGGCCCGTCATGATGTCAAGTGGCGACCTTGTATCTCAACGTTGCGCTCAATTGACATCATGACCCAGTTATGTTATGAGGGTACATACTTCGGTGCCCAACATATCTTGGACCCGGCGAATAACTCCTCTTGGGCTTAGCATACCGTGGCCGCCATGTTGGCGATTTGGGACTATCCCAAATCATGGGCTCACTTGGCGACCCTGCCATTCCCAAAACCGGAGGAGTTGGGCGACGCCCAAAAGATATGTTGGACACACATGACTTGATACCAATCCTATGGCACACTCCGGTCCAAGTCGGGCATGTGCCTCATTTGCCCTAACCATGAGTGTGCGCGTTTTTGGCCATTTTGAGCAATTTTCCACTTTTGCTGCCCGCCGTGCACTATGTTGAGCCCACCCGTGCACGCCGGACGCATGGACCAATGGACCATATATGACATAGGTGTTATGCATAATGGTCCCCATGGTTCACACACCACGTGGGCGAAGCGGAGCAACCTTCGTTAAGGCACTAGCCCAAAGTGAGTGTGGGCAATTTTACCATTTTGGCATTTGTGGACCCAATTGGGATCGTCACCACGCCGAGTGGCATGGAGATCTTTGAGAGCCAAGGGCATGGGAGTCTCCGTTGGACCCCTGGTGGATCGCGTATGGAATGGCGGATCCGATCTCCAAGCCGGCGTGGAGATATACTATTGGGAGCACCCCGAATTTTGGTTCATTTCGAGCAGCCAAAATGACCCCATTTTGGGACCCCAATTTCCCCCTTCCGTGTGGTCAATTGGCGGCCCCATTTCTCTATGCCCATAAGGAGCCCGGACCTAATTTCAAGTTGTACACTCAGATATGGGTCCTAGGTCCTGCCTCCTACCCTGTGAGCCATTGGTGTTGCCCTGGCCGGGCGAGCCACGCGTGGGAATGACGCCAATTTTGGTGATTTTGGCATCATGACCCCACTTGACTCATCCGTGTTGCCCTGATGCCGGGACCTCAGAGGGAACCAGGTTGGGTGAGGGCTCCAGGGAGTTCGTACTCGAAGGGCATAGGGTCAGTTGCCTCGTCCCTCCCTCTGACGGGTCCGGACGAGGGGTCAATTTTGGGGATTTTTGAGTTAATTTCAGTTTGGGCTGAAACAGCCCATTTTCAGCTACCAACTCCTAGGGAATATTGGCGGGGCCATATCTCTGGCTCAGAGAAAAGTTGGGACCTGCCGTTAAGGGAGCATAGGGAACCACTGTCGGTTGGCCTGAGAGCCACTTGGTTCCCAGGAACTCGCCTGTGGCTGGGCGGGACACCTCCCCCTTTGGCAGGGTTTCAGGGTCCGGACTGAGCAGGGCATGGGTTGTGTTTGAGCCCCCGCCCCCACCAGCCACTGAGAGGGTCGGACCTGGGATTGGGATACGAGTTGGGATAGAGTGTCTATTGTCCTGTGATGCCCTTACCCCAGTCCAGTCTTAACCCCATGTGTACATATCCTGATGTGTTGTTGTACATACTTTTGTTCCCTCTTTGCAGAGTGGCAAGGATTCTGAAACGCTTTGTCACATGACATGAGCGCATTGATGCCCCTGTGAGCGTAGTGCTTTGCCTGCCTGCTCACTTGCGCGTGTCCACCGCAGCGTCCCGTGGCCGGCCCCCCACGGGAACGCGTCAAAAGCGTTTCACCGCCGCGGGGTTACTCATCCCCCGCGTGCCACTCGGGGCCACCAACCCCGAGCAGCGCGGCGCAGCTCGCAGCTCGCAGCGCAGCGCAGCGGCTCGCAGCGCAGCGCAGCGGCTCGCAGCGCCACCCAGCGACAGCGCCGAGTTCGTCACGGAGCCCGCAGCGCCGTCCAGAGCATCGCCCTGACCGCGCCGCGACCGTGAAGGAAGTGGACAGACCAGACCCATCGGCCGACCAGCAAGGCCGCGTCAACCACCTCCACAACCACCGGCTGACCAGCACCAGCCGCACTCCCAATCCAGTGCTGCAGCACCCGCCTCAACAACCACCACCAGTTCGTTGAGTGGAACGAGTGCATACCAAGGACCTCAAGACCAACTACGCCCCCGCTGCCATGGTAAACTGGCAAGAAGCGGGCAGGACGTGGCCGCGGCCCCACCCCCATGCAGCGCGCCTGCTGCGTGGGTTGGCTTGGGACCAGCACTACCGCCACAGCCACCCCCAGTGCGAAGGCGGCATGCCCGGGAGCTTCGAGCTCCGCGAGGACCTGGGGGAGGACCGCCTGCGGGCAGTGGAGGAGTGGCTGCGGGCGGAAGGGTACGAGTACCGCTTCCGCCGCAAGCGCTGGAGGACCTGGACCCGGCCGGACAGGCCCGGCGAAGGGCTGCGCCCCGACGGGAGTGAGGAGGACGAGGAGCCCAACGTGTACCCGTCGGGCGCCTCGATCAATGTCTCCATGTGGGACATGATCGAGAAGAACTTCCCGGAACCGGGGAGCGAGCGCAGGCTGCAGGGCAGCAGCAGCGCGTCTCCGGGGAAGGAGAAGCGGTCCGCCGGGGACAGGAAGAGGGACCGGAGGTGGCGGGAGTACCAGGAGTCCCTGGCCGCCGAAGCCGCCCAAGGCGCCAAGGGCGGAACCCCAGCCCCCAGTCCCCAACGGGCCAATGGTGGTCATCACCCCGGCCACGCCACCCTTGGTGACTTCATGGAAGTCGCCAAGCAGACCAGGGCCAAGCCCCGTCCGCTGCTCCTGAGGCCCCAGCAGGCCCCAGCAGGCCCCAGCAGCGACGTGGAGTCGGCCCACCGCGGGAGGATGCCGGCCGACCAGGCCAGCTCCAGCAGCAGCGCCGCTCCCGCTCAAAGGGACGTGGCGCGCGCCTGTGAGCGCGTCTGTGGGGTACCCTGCAACCTTCGGGTTGCCCGGCAACGGGCCACGCAGCTAACCGCTGCCGTGGAGGGCGCCGTCGGCATCGCCCATGAGGAGGCCACCGCTTGGGGCAGAGGCATGGACTACCACGCCTCGAAAGTGGCAGCCATCGCGGCCGGTCTCACGGCTGCGGCCGCCCATGAGGCAGTGGCTGCCCGGATCAGGGCAACCGACGAGGAAGCCCGCCGGACGCAGGAGGCCATTGCCTGCAAGGAGGCCGAGGTGAAGGCGCTGGAAGAGGCGCTTGCCCAAGGGAGGGCAAAGAAGGAGGCGGAGGAAAGGGCCCACGCCGAAGCGACGGCTAAGGCCCAGGAGGACGCCGCCAAGAAGGACGCCATCGAGGCCGCGCGACGGAAGGTCGCTGAGGAGAGGGCCAAGACGGAGGCGGAGCTGGCGACGTTGGAAGCGGAGAAGGCTCGGCTGCAGCGGACCCGGGAAGCCGAAGCGGCTCGTGCTCGGGAGGAAGCTGAAGCGCGAGCTGCCGCAGCCACGGCCGCCGCAATGGAGGAGGCAGAGGCCAAACTCCGCCGCGAGACTCCCCCGGGAGGATCACGAGTGGAGACCCTTCGAAAGCTTTTCGAAGGGGACGCCTCCTCCAAGATGACGCTGGACGAGGCCGACACGGGCAGCAGTGGGAGCAGTGGCCCCACTGTCCATCGACGGAGGAAGGGCAAGGGGAAGACCCCCGAGAGGCCGCGGAGGCCAGCGGGTGGACACCCCCACGACAGTGACCCCTTCTTCACCGCCAGCGACGGGGATGAACGAGGCCGCCGACATCGCCAAGTGGTGGCTTGGACGGGCGGAGGAGGCGGAGACGTCCCCATGGAATCGGAAGGTGAGGATGAGGATCTCCCTCCTCCCTACAGGAGCTCGGAGTCTTCCGAGACCGAGACGCCCAAGTGGGGCGACATGGACGAGGATGACGACATGGACTTCGGCATCACGAAGAAGCGCCCATCCTCGGACCCACCGAGGCGACCCGGCGGAGGCCCACCGGGACCCCCTGGCGGAGGACCATCAGGACCCCCTGGAGGACGCCCACCAAGTGGACCCCCTGGAGGCGGACCACCGGGCGGGGGAGGACCCCCTGGACCGGGCGGACCCGGCGGAGGCCCTCCTGGAGGACCCCCTGGGGACCCCGACGACCCACCAGGGAACGGCGACCCGGATACCGCCTGGCGGTGGATTGTCTACCTCCGCAGGAGGGTCTTTTCCCTCGAGTGCGAGGTAGACACGGGCAAGGGCGAGATGACTCGCATCTCCAAGGTCGCCGCGCGCGCGCAGACAGAGCTGGACATCGCCAGGGCCGAGATCAGACAGCTGAACACGGTCATCAGCGGCCTGCAGCAGAGGCTGGACGCGCTGGAGGCCCGTGGGAGCGTCGGCAGCGACCACCCACCCCTGGAGTCTGGCTCGTCGGACGACGGCTGGGGACCCGGACCAGGTCCAGGCAGACCCCACGCCCCCGGCGGAGCCCCCAGGAGTCGCCCCGGCGCCAGCGCCCCCTCTCTCACCGCCCCCTCTCACCACAGCGCGGGCCGCCGCAACGAGCGCGTGCCGCCCGGCAGTGGCAGTGAGGATTGGCGTGATGAGTGGCTCAGCTCGGACTACCACAACCGCCGTGCTCCACCGCGGACGCCTGTACGCCCCCGACGCCCGGCACCAGCCCCGGTGCCAATCCCAATGGCTGGAGGACGTTATGGTGGACTCAGGGATGAGGTCCCCAGAGGAGACGTGGAGTGGGATGTCGGCGAAGGTGAGGATCTGGACCTGGACCTGGAGGAGTTCGACATCAGCCCGCCGCGTGGTGTACGACGGGAGGCCGCTGAACGCAGCCGCCAGCGCCGTGATGAGGATGCGTACATTGAAGCACTACGGCGTGAACATCTAGGTTCAGCGTACATGGAGGAACCGCGGCGTAGCCACAGGGATTCCATGGAGGAGATGGACGTGGCGGCCGTGGGAGTCGGTGGGCGAGGCCGATGGGAACCTCGGTCGACCTCGCGGCCGGCGTTCATGGTCTCTAAGGCCGCGGACGCCGCCGTGTGGGAAGACTTGAAGGACATCAAGCCCCCCATGTACGACGGCAACCCCCTCAGCCTCGACCGCTTCTTGGAGAAGCTGGACGATTGGGGGCTAACCGTCACTGAAGACCTACCTCCCGCGGATGCGGAGAGATATGTCTTCAGACGGTTCTGGTACCGCCTGCCGGAAGTGCTCGGAGAGCTATACTTCGTGGCGACCAAGGAGGGGAGAATCAAGACCCTCAAGGAAGCCAAGAAGTGGCTCAACGAGCAGGAGCGGGTGGACGCTCCGCAGGTGGCGGCCAAGCGCTGGAAGTCCATCAAGCTTGAGCATGATGGACAGGAGATCCGCCTACGAGATCGGCGAGACTTCCGAGGGAAATACACGCTCTTCCGCTGCAACGTGGAGGACTGGAACGAGGGTGACGAGCAGGCTCTCCTGCTCTCCATGCTGCCGGAAGCATGGCTCAAGAGGGTCACCAAGGAGGAATCCAAGCGGGCCAAGTCCAACCACACGGTCAAGATGATGCTCCCCAAAGAGTATCATACGAACGTGGTGGCTTGGGCGAAGAAGAACGTGGCCCGGGATGTCAAACGGCAATCCCTGCGGAACGCTCTCCTCATCACCGTCTCGGGCGATCGCGAGAAGACCGCGATGTGGCGCCTTGACGAGTGTGAGTTGAGCGGCCAGACCATCCGTCTGCAGGCCATCCCGGCGCGGATGAGCTGCGACGAGATTCTGGAGTGGGTTGGAGAGGAGGTGCTCAAGGAGTACCGGAACCTCCACCACACCCGCGGGTTGAGGCCCGGCGACCGCGACGTCAACTACGTTGGCGAGGAACCTGGCGGGGAAGCTGCCATGGACCCAGCGGGAGCCGGCGGCGATGAGACCCTCGTCGACGATGACGACGACGATGAGCCCGCCGAAGTGGCCGTGTGTGCCTTCGTGGCCAAGAACCTGAGCGCGGGGAGCAAACCGGGAAACTGGAAGCCCCTGCAGCAGGGTTGGAGGAAGCAGGAGAAGAGGGACCCTCGCCGCATTGGCGACCCTCCGCTGTCCTTTGGGGAGTTCATACGAGCTCACCCTCAGGGCTGTTTCGTGTGTTATGGGAGGAAGCGAGGCTTCAACCATGACCACTGAACATGCCCCGTCCACAAGGCCGACACGGAGGCTTACAAGAAGGCGCACGGGTCGAAGAAGCGTGCGCCCGCGGGTATCCGGGAAGCCAAGGTGGAGGTGGACAGGGACGAGCTCTCCAAGCGCGTGTCGCAGGGGACCGAGTTGGCCAAGGAGATCCAGGAGATCAAGAGAAACTGGGTCCCCAGGTCGGACAACAAGAACAAGGAGAACAACCAGAATGACCCGAACAAGGACAAGGACAAGAACAAGGGTAAGAAAGGGGGAAGGAAGAAGGGTGTCAACGAGGTTGATGCGGAGGAGAACACCCCTTCCTCCACAACCGACGCCCCCTAGCGGAGCCCCTGCAGCCAAGGGCCCCAGCTAGGGCGGTCGCAGGATGGTGACGTGGGAAGCGCCGAACCATCCCAGTCGGGAGTCGATAAGCACAAGGGGACTGCCGCGGGCGGAAGGCCCGGTCCGGCACCCAGTCGCGGAGGCGGGGTGAGGGCAAGTGAAGGCACGAACCCTTGCACCCGTCCGTCCTTCGCGACCAAGAATGTGTTTGATGTACTACAGGATCTATCCGAGAGTATCGGAGGATCACCCGGACCGCAGCTGGATGCTGCAGATGGACAGCCTGAGCCCATTGTCCACGACCTGCACCAGTCGCTTGTTGAGCTTCTGGAACGGCCGGAGATCCTGAGTTTGCACGCCGTGCGCCGTGTCGGTCGCGAGCGGCATTCGCATCTTAAGGTCCGTGCCTTATGCGGGGAAGTGGAAAAGGTTTTCGACGTGTTGGTCGACACGGGAGCTCAGGTCAGCTTGGTCAAGGCTGGCCTACTTCCGCCAGAGTGTCTGACCGACAGTCGGAAACCTGTCAGGCTGAAGGTGGCGAACGGCCAGTACATGGTGGGAGGCACGAAGGAAGCGGCCATTGGGCTGCAGTTCGTGAACCATCGTGAGCTGAGCCGCCCAGACCTCGGCAAGGAAATCCTCCTGCACGGTCGCTTCTACGAGGCCGAGATGGACTGGGACATGATCGTTGGGTACGACTTCATGATGGAGACGGACTCCGGCGTCCTCCCGGCCCAAGCCTCCATGACCCTATACCAGGACGACCAGCTCTCGTGGCTTTCGTCACCTGAGCACCATGTGGAATGCCAATGGATCCACCCCGAACGCAATCAGCTCGAAGTGGCCGCGCTGGACACTGAGCCAACTGGTCCTGCAAACCAGGAGTACGGCGTAAGGCCGGAAGTGGCGAGCCGAGTTGTCGCGGACTTGGGAGCTTCGGATCTGGCCCTGGATGCGTTCTCTTCAGGAACCTCCGCCCATCTTCGGGTGTGTGAGAAGTACTGGAGCGCCCAGGACTCCGCGTGGAAGAAGCACTGGGGTCCGCATCAGGGCTTGATGTGGATCCATTGCCCCCGTTGGGACATTCCAAGAGCGATAGCGAAGATTCGCAAGGACCGCTCCAAGGCAGTGCTGGCTGTTCCTATGGGATGCACCGAGGAGGAAAGTACCCGACATTGGGTAGCTTCATTGACCAACATGACCTTAAACAAGGTCGTCCTACCGGCTGGAGAGAGTGTCTATCAGGACGCTAAGGGACAGCCCATGCCACCCCAGAGATGGCCAACGGAGTTCCACTATGTGGATGGGGGCCTTGATCAGGCCGACGCCACGGACTTCGTGTGTGTCAACCGCATCATAGCGGAGCCATGGCGGCAATGCTTTGCGGTTCCCCCTGTTGACATCGAAGAATCGGATTCGGAAGACCCCCTCACTGAAGAGGAGTGGGATCTGGTTCAGGGATATATGGATCAGCCCTTTCACGACTGGGGAAACCAGCGTGAGGGCAAAGGCCAGGACAAAGCCTGGTGGGAAGTGGACTCGATCGTCTCTGGTTCCTATGACGGGAACACCTTCGTGCAGAGGGTGCTGGACCACCTATCCAGCCAGGACGAGCCAATCGGGGGTAACCCACCCACCTACGGCGATCTATTCCGAGGCAAGACCAGAGATGGCCCTTTGGGCCACCTGGGAAGACCGCCTGAGCCGAAAACGAGCGGAGTAGCTACCCCTCAAGTAAGCTCCGTGGTTCAAGTGCCCGGAAAAGCCAAGGCGGAGTCCGATGACTGCCCCAAGATCCAGGCATTGAGGGCCAGGCTGAAGCAGAAGTATGGTGATACCTTCTTCAGCGGTAAGCCTGTGTTTCCCCCACCGGTGCGTGGACCGTATGGCGAGGCCAAGATACGACTGAAGCAGGACCCCCGTGTGTATCGGCGACGGGAGTTTGCCCTGAGGGGCGAGAGGAAAGAGGCCATGGAGAAGATCCTCCGTGACTTCATCCAGAGAGGCTGGCTTGAGCCGTGCCACTCCGAGTGGGCCTCTCCCTGCTTCGTCGTCCCCAAGAAGGTTGCCGGTGAGTGGCGGCTCGTGGTCGACTACCGCGGCCTAAACGCCCAAACGCAGCACGACAGCTATACGCTGCCCCTCATTGAGGATATGCTGCAAAAACAACACCGGCGGAGGATCTTCACGGTGATTGACCTGAAACATGGTTATCATCAGATGCCTCTCGCCGAAGAGTCCCGTGCCTGCACAGCCATGAGCACTCCACTTGGACCTCTCCAGTGGAAGGAGATGCCCATGGGCGTTACCAACGGCAATGCAGCTTTTCAGCGGATGCTGGAGAACCTGCTTGAGCCGGTGCGTGACTGTGCGGACCCCTTCGTGGACGACGTGATCATCGCGTCCGGGGACCCCAGTATGAGCTACGAGGAGCTCCTGGAGGCACATGAAAGGGACGTCACTCGAGTGCTGGACCTTCTGGTTCGGCACAAGCTCACGGGCAGCAGTGACAAGGCCACCATCGCGGTAAGCGAGGTGGTCTTCGCTGGCCACGTGGTCGGGAACGGGCAGCGAAAGCCCATACCTGGCAAGGTGGCTGCGATTGAGCACTGGGAAAAGCCCAAGACGGTCTCTGAGCTACGTGCGTATCTGGGGTTCTGCAACTACTACTCGGGGTATATCAAGATGTATGCCGAGTATGCAGCCCCCATGACGACCATGCTCAAGGTCAACCGAGAGGAGACCAAGAAGGGGTCCAAGAAGGCTCTGGTCTGGACAGCTGAGTCCGACCGTGCTTTTGAGGGGATGAAGCAGGCGCTGCTATCCGCAGTGGGTCTGCACCTCGTGGATCCCGACCGAGGGTTCGTCCTGCGCACCGACGCTTCCGACTACGCCATTGGCGCTGTGTTGGAGCAAGTGCTTGACGACGGGAGGCACGTGCCCGTGGCCTTCTGGAGCCGAGTCCTGGCGGAAGGCCAGAGACGGACGTGACGCCCCGTGAAAAGGAGGCGTATGCCATCGTCATGGCTCTCAGGAAATGGGCTGGGTACATAGCCCTCCATCCCGTCACCGTCTGCACCGACCATCAGAGTCTGCAGTCGTGGCACAAGGAGCACGTGGACACCCCCTCAGGTCCCGCCTCCCGACGGGCAAGATGGCATGAGACCTTGGCCAAGTTCGACCTCACGGTTGTGTAAATTCCTGGAAAGGATAACACCGTGGCGGACTGTCTCAGTAGGTGGGCCTATCCCGCCAGCAAGGGCATGACGGATATCTCTGCCCATGGCGATGAGACTGAGACCGCTGAAGCCAAGAGGATCATCGAAATGGAGCGCCTGATAGAGGAGGAGGGTGCTAAATGCTTCGTCGTCATGGCTGCAGATGCCCCCCTCGCGTCGAGGGTGAGCAGAGCGGTCAGTGTACTCGCCCCTGAGGGAGCTGAGTCCGACAAGCACCTCTTCCCGGAGTCTTGCCTCCAGGACGACTGGACCGACGACTACGCCAAGTCTGAGACCTTTGCGGCCGAGTATAGGGCTGTGACCGACCCTGACGACGGGCAGAAGTGGCCAAAGGGGCTGACTGAGGAAGATGGCAAGCTCTACCGGAATGGTAAGCTGCTAGTACCGGAGTCCTGTGTGCTCGAGCTTTGTGAAGCTTGGCACCACCACATGCTGCACCCAGGGGTCAAGAAGCAAGCCCTTGACATGCAGCGCCGGTTCGAGATCGACCATATCGTTCTCTACACCGCCATCAAGAAGGTCAGGAAGGGTTGCTCGGTCTGTCAGGGCTGCAATCCCGATAACCGGAACGTCAAGGGGGAACCCCAATGGACCCCGGTTCCTGACCAGCCCATGGAGAGCGTGGCCATGGACGTCTTCTCCATGCCCGAAGTGCACATTGGCAAGGAGACCTTTGACTGTGTGGTTCTCTGTGTGGACCGCCACAGCGGCTACGTTGTAGCCGTTCCGGCACGCAAAAAGGGGTTGCTTGCCAAGGAAGTGGCAGTCATGATGATTCGTCATTGGCTGACCGTCTTTGACATCCCCCGCACCATTTGCAGTGACCGAGGGCCCCAGTTTACTGGTGGCTGGTTCAAGGCTATGTGTTCCCTCATGGGAATACGACATGCCAAGAGCGTCGCCTATCTCAGCCGGTCTAACGGCCGTGCTGAAGTCGCTGGACGGCAGCTGTTCGAGAAGCTGCGCAAGATCCACATCACCAATACACGTCGGAACTGGTTTGAGGAGATGTGGCCTGCTCTGAAGGCCCATCATGACACCCCCACACCGGGCGGTTTGTCCCCTCACCAGATTCTGTTCGGCAGGGACCCCCTGGGTAGGGGACTTCCCTTGTCTGGTGATGGCATGGCCATGGATGCCAAGGAGTTCTTCGCGCGGCAAGAGCAAACGGCGCGGGACATCCGCCAGCAGCTCGAGAAGGAGCATGCTGAGCGTCAGAAGTCCGCCCCGAGCTCGACAGCGCAGAAGTTCAGGGTGGGAGACCCGGTGTGGGTGATCAGACCCCGCCCCATGAACATCCATCGCACCAAGACTTGGTTCACCCCCGGCGAGGTGGTCCGCAGGATTGGTGAGGACACCTATTGCATCAAGGTGGGTCACGGACAGTTCCGGGAGCGCCACGAGAGTCAGCTCCGTGTGCGGGAACCCGACCTCCGTGGCCAACATGTGTCCCTGAGCTACGCCGCACATGAGGCTGCCTCGGACGACGATTATGCGGAGCAGGACGACTATACAGTCGAGAAGATCCTGGTTCAGCGTCCGAAAGCCTCGGCACCCGGAGGTCTGGAGTTCAAGGTTCGTTGGCGAGGCTATGGGCCGTCCCACGACACCTGGGAACCCGTCTCCTCGTTCGTGCCGCGGGTCAATACTCCCTTCATGGAGTACATCCGCAAGAACAAGACCAAGATCCACGTTTCGGACTTGGCAGCACTCACCCGGGCGATTGCAGCCAGGGGTGCCTGATCAGCGCCCCGAGCTCTCCCCTGATGCGTTTTGAGCTCTTGTGAGGCCGACGGATCGTCCCTTACTTGCTTGCTCTCTTCCATCTTCCGGTGACCTGCCATCAGAGTGGCCAGATACCCCCCCCTGCTGAATCCAGAGGAGGATGGCCCCTCTCTTCTTCTATTCGTAACTCATTGCGGCTCATTGCGAATTTTTGGTGTGTGGTCTGGTTCCATGGCACTTGCGGAATCCAGACCAGCCGACGTGTGTCAGCTGACTATATATGGCTCGAACTCAGGCGTCTTCCTGTCCACCCTCCTGCATTGCCTTATCCTGACCGTGGCGTGGTTTGGCGCTCTGTCCAGAGCGTGTTTACACGCCTATTTACCCAGATTATTGCTTGTTTTTCTGCCCTCCAGGATATGTGCATCTGTATGTTAAGTGTCATCAGCCCATCACCGAGGGATGGACTGTTTTTCACCACGAATCGGGATACAGAGGCGCCTTGAGTCGCCGTGTACATGTTCTTACAGCCTGGTCCAGCCTGGACCAGTACCTGAGTACAGATGCTACTGTTTGAGTGCTCGTGATACCGTGTTGCCCTATACGCTGTGATGTGGAGATCCTGATGGCGCCAGGCGGGAAGCCCAGTTGCCTGACTACACTCCCAGCGGTCCGCCACTGTCAGTCCCAGTGTGAGCCTACCGACTCGCAGACGCACTTGCAATCGGATGGCGGCCTCCGGTGCTCCTGACCTCGGTCAGTCTGCCTGGGAAACTGGTGGTTTGAGGAGTCGACGCCTCCGCCCACACTGCATGAGGACTCCCTCATGTATGGCCTTCGTGGTAATAGGGCGAGAGAAAAGACGGCCATGATGCCCGATCCCTTCAGGAGGAACTCCCTTAAGATCCCTTAAGGAGTTCGGCTTTATCACTCTGGACTCGCGTCGTATGGATATGGACATGGTGCGCCCGAGGAAGGACCCGTGGGGACTCTCCTGAGTCGGCGGGCCTTGGGAAGCTTGGGGTAGCCTGATGGATCTTTGTGGTCGCTCTCGACCTGTGGGACCACCTCGGTCGTTGTGTGTCGCCTATGTTGGCCGTGTATGCCACTGCCACTGTGGTGGTGACCGTAGCAGCCGGCACCCGGTGCGCCTGGTATGGGTTAACGGGTCCTTTGGATGCCGAACAATCGCTCCAGGACCCGGGACTTGATACTTGATACTATACTTGAAGTTACAAGACCCTACAGCACTATACCTGTCTTACTGTGGAGTTTGGAGCCCAACCTGCGAATCGGCCTGAAGTGAGGATTTGACACCCCCCCTTCAGGATATGGTCCTGGGTACCCGCTGCCATGCTTGGGTGTTATCGAGCCCCCCCCAGGGTTTGCTCTAAGGAGGGGGGTGAAGCGGTACCCAGAACCCCATGGCTAGGGCAGGGCATACAACCGGTCTCCGGTCCACTAACCCCATGTACGGAAGGGAAGACCGGTCTCCGGTCCACTAACCCCATGTACGGAAGGCGCCCATTGACGCCCGGTGCGAGCCTGGCGGGAGCGTGTTCCGTGCCGTAAAGCCCCGCATCGGCAACCGATGCACCGCCAGCGGAGATTTGTACATCAGAATATCAGGAATCAACAGGGTTTTATTTTCATATTGTTTCCGTCAATTTTTACGCTTCCGTTCTGATATTCACTGTTTTGACTGCTGGCGGTTGGATCGCGACTTTACCGTAACCGCCAGTTTAACTGTTTATAATGGAAATTTTAACGCTATCCGTGACGAAGGCTCTAAAGCCTTCAGGAATTGCGTTGATGCATCCGCAATTTTCACATTCTACACTCGCAACCTTAATCCGAATTTTTCAGGATGTCGAAATCGGATTTTCGACTTCAACATCCCCGCACTTGATTTGACCTCTTTCGAGTGGACCTACGTGCTTCCCTATGCACGAATCAACTTTCCTTTTATCCTGCCCTTCATTTGTCTTAAAGATATGGGCAAAACAAAGTTGATTTGTGAGGCCACTTGTGAAGGTCATATCTCGTGTTGCTTGCGAGGAATGACAATAAGGAAACGTGGGATGTATTCACAATACTCCCGACGTAATTTAGGAAGCATCATATGCCTTGCGTCTCCACACGTGCGCGCTAGTGTAATGGATCATGGTCAAGAGGGTAGAGTTTGCGTTATAACTCTTTGACCATGATATTGCGTGCGTTAAGATAACCTTCGAGTGTAGCGCGCGAGTGTTGGTGTTGCATAGGAACTCTCCTTGAGTTCCTATGAACGATTGACACAAAGTTATGCCCTTGGAGGGGCATGACATATCGTGGGGGGGGCTACCTTTTTGGGCAATATGTGGTATGTGCCATGTGTTGTGTTGCGTGCCCATTTGGCGGGTCCATCGCTCCAAGACAAACCCGCCAATGGACCTCATATTGTGCAAGCCCCTTCTCCATACTCCCTACGATCAATTGCAAGCCTAACCTTAGTGAAGGGAAGCTTGTGTGGCGATCCCGAAGCGATGCGTTGGGAGCAAGGTGTGTGTTTTGCAATTTTCCATATTTTCATGTGCCCACTTGGGAAGTAGCGCTCGTAACCTTTCAAAGCGCCCCAAGTGGAGCACATACGTGGAATCGAAGGTCATTGGTGTCAAGTCATTGTGTTTAGAAGGATTAGTTGATTGCACGATCCAAGCCGAAGATATTATAATATAATTGTGCGCCTTTCAAGGCACTTTTGTGTGTCTTTGTGCCAATTTTGCCGTTTTTGGCCCGTCATGATGTCAAGTGGCGACCTTGTATCTCAACGTTGCGCTCAATTGACATCATGACCCAGTTATGTTATGAGGGTACATACTTCGGTGCCCAACATATCTTGGACCCAGCGAATAACTCCTCTTGGGCTTAGCATACCGTGGCCGCCATGTTGGCGATTTGGGACTATCCCAAATCATGGGCTCACTTGGCGACCCTGCCATTCCCAAAACCGGAGGAGTTGGGCGACGCCCAAAAGATATGTTGGACACACATGACTTGATACCAATCCTATGGCACACTCCGGTCCAAGTCAGGCATGTGCCTCATTTGCCCTAACCATGAGTGTGCGCGTTTTTGGCCATTTTGAGCAATTTTCCACTTTTGCTGCCCGCCGTGCACTATGTTGAGCCCACCCGTGCACGCCGGACGCATGGACCAATGGACCATATATAACATGGGTGTTATGCATAATGGTCCCCATGGCTCACACACCACGTGGGCGAAGCGGAGCAACCTTCGTTAAGGCACTAGCCCAAAGTGAGTGTGGGCAATTTCACCATTTTGGCATTTGTGGACCCAATTGGGATCGTCACCACGCCGAGTGGCATGGAGATCTTTGAGAGCCAAGGGCATGGGAGTCTCCGTTGGACCCCTGGTGGATCGCGTATGGAATGGCGGATCCGATCTCCAAGCCGGCTTGGAGATATACTATTGGGAGCACCCCGAATTTTGGTTCATTTCGAGCAGCCAAAATGACCCCATTTTGGGACCCCAATTTCCCCCTTCCGTGTGGTCAATTGGCGGCCCCATTTCTCTATGCCCATAGGGAGCCCGGACCTAATTTCACGTTGTACACTCAGATATGGGTCCTAGGTCCTGCCTCCTACCCTGTGAGCCATTGGCGTTGCCCTGGCCGGGCGAGCCACGCGTGGGAATGACGCCAATTTTGCTGATTTTGGCATCATGACCCCACTTGACTCATCCGTGTCCCCCTGATGCCGGGACCTCAGAGGAAACCAGGTTGGGTGAGGGCTCCAGGGAGTTGGTACTCGAAGGGCATAGGGTCAGTTGCCTCGTCCCTCCCTCTGACGGGTCCGGACGAGGGGTCAATTTTGGGGATTTTTGAGTTAATTTCAGTTTGGGCTGAAACAGCCCATTTTCAGCTACCAACTCCTAGGGAATATTGGCGGGGCCATATCTCTGGCTCAGAGAAAAGTTGGGACCTGCCGTTAAGGGAGCATAGGGAGCCATTGTCGGTTGGCCTTAGAGCCACTTGGTTCCCAGGAACTCGCCTTCTGGCTGGGCGGGACACCTCCCCCTTTGGCAGGGTTTCAGGGTCCGGACTGAGCAGGGCATGGGTTGTGTTTGAGCCCCCGCCCCCACCAGCCACTGAGAGGGTCGGACCTGGGATTGGGATACGAGTTGGGATAGAGTGTCTATTGTCCTGTGATGCCCTTACCCAGTCCAGTCTTCACCCCATGTGTACATATCCTGATGTGTTGTTGTACATACTTTTGTTCCCTCTTTGCAGAGTGGCAAGGATTCTGAAACGCTTTGTCACATGACATGAGCGCATTGATGCCCCTGTGAGCGTAGTGCTTTGCCTGCCTGCTCACTTGCGCGTGTCCACCGCAGCGTCCCGTGGCCGGCCCCCCACGGGAACGCGTCACTATGGGGCTTGCAATGTGGTGTTCTTCAATGTGCAACAAGGGGTGCAACAAGGTACCTTATCGCGCACCTTATCACGCGATAAGGTGCGCGATAAGGTACCTTGTTGCGCTTCGTACATTGCATCATTTGATTGCATTCCATTTAATTCTGCTGTGTCCGGTGGCATTCGTTGCATTCTTTATTTGTTGCTGCACCCATACTCCCATATTCACCCATCTGTTGTTATCTTCTCAGGTGACAGTAGACCAATGGCCTCGTTTGGACCTTGTGCAAGCACCCGAAGCACCAGATTTCGCTGGGTCCAAGGTTGGACATGTGGCGCCTGCTGCTGAGGCTTTTACTGGAGTGGGGGAGGAGTGGTTCCTGCCAGGCCCCCCAGCAGTGTTTGAGGCTACAGGGTTTGGGAATGAGGTAACCCTCCCTGGGCAGGCCCCCACCACAAAGACACATCGGTGTCGGTCATTTAAGCTGAAAGTCCGCCAGGGGGGGGTGGAAACTGTGAAGGCATTCACCCTCCCCGTCGTTTGTGGCCTTTGGACCTCAGATGAAAAGACTGATTTTGGGGTGGCTGTGTTGTGCTATGTTTCTTACTATGAGGGGGGGCGTAAGAAGCAGTTCAAGTGCCTGATCCCCACTGAAGACAGCTTCCGTTGGGTCACGCACCATGCATTGCGCAATTTCCGCGCTTTTGGGGGGGGTGACTTGCCTCCGTATGTTGAGGACTGGATGAAGGAATCGGAAACCTCCAGTGCCCCCAGATATGGTCGTGGTATTATGAAACAGGAGGTTAATGTGGATGAGAGTTCAGACAGTGATGCCACCTTCCTTGCCCAGAGAAAGCGTGGGCAGCCCAGTGACCTCAAGGGTAAGGGCCCAAAAAAGCCAAAGCCCGAGGGCAATAAGGGAGGAACGCCAGCAGCAGGCAGGCAGCAGGCAGCAGCAGCAGGCAGTGTTCCTGGTAGTGCTGGTCCTATCACCCTCGGTGCCAGGAGCGTGCACAATATTGTAGGTGCACTCACTGAGGATTTCGCATCCAGGGTGCGTGCAAGTGTGAAGGATGCAGTGACATCCCAAGCAACATCAGTTGTTGCAGCTGCACTAAGGGAGGAGAGGCGGAGTGAGGTTGCAGCGCGGTTGAAGAGACAAGAGCAGAAAACAAAAAATATGGAGGACAAACGGGAGTCGGCCCTTGCTGAGCAAGCCAGGCTGCGGGAGGCAAAGGAAAAGGCAGAGGCAACCTGCAAGGAAACGCAGGACAAATTGACAGCAAGTAGTGCTGAGGTTGCACGGCTCAGAAGTGAGAGGGATTCTTTGCGAGAGCGAGTGGAGAGTTTGGAGGTAGACAAGGCTAACCTTCAGGATAATTTGAATGCAGCCTTGGGAACCCATGTGCACAGCCCCCGTGCGTCAACAGCTGACCTCACCACGCCCCGAAAGCAGCCCAGGCCTTCAACTTCCTGGCCTGCCAGTCCATCTGAGCCTCCTTTTTCTCAGGAGTGACTCCTAAGGGGTCCTGAGTTGCATGCCACCCCGAGTGAGGAGGAGTTGCTACAGTTTGCACGGGCCTTGCAATTGAAGGGAGGGGAGAAGTTTGGTGCCCCAGTCCACACTGCACCATTCGGGTGGGGCCGAATTGGGCCCACATGGCAGGAGGCCCGCATTCTAAAGGCAACATTGAAGCCAAATGCCATTCATCTTTTGCATTTGGTGCGTGCATGGGCTTTGGCCACCCTCCCAAGTTGGTTTCATTGGTGCACTGTGCAAGTGGCGCACTACACGGGTCAGCAGCCCATGGTACCTCATTCACACCCACGTGATGGCACACCTCTCAGTGCTGTGGTTGAACTTGGTGACTTCCGTGGTGGTGGGTTCTGGATGGAGTGTGGTGGCAAGCTGTGGGCAACCAAATGTAAGACCACTAGAGAGGTGGTGCAAGTGGTGAACCACTTGGGTGGAGAGGTCCAAGGGGTTGTGTGCTCCGCGCGCAAAGGGTTGGTTTTCAACAGCGGGGCCCTACACAGGCCGTGGGATTGGGAAGGAGACAGGTGGTCCATTATTTTGTACAATGGTGCAGATGTAAGCAGAGCCTCATTACAGGAGCGTGAGGAACTTATGGCACGTGGGTTTGCACCTTGTGGACAGCCTTGCGGCGGGTGGCACTGCGGATCACCTGATTGCAACCAATTGCCAGTTGACCTTTGTCTTTGCCCTGTTTGCAATTGCCAATTGTCATGACAATGATGCTAATGGGACCTTTTGTGTTTGCGCGATAAGGGGTGCAACAAAGTACCTTATCACGCACCTTATCGCGCGATAAGGTGCGCGATAAGGTACCTTGTCGCGCCCCCTTATCGCGCGATAAGGTGCGCGATAAGGTACCTTGTTGCACCCCCTTGTTGCGCAACAAGGTGCGCGATAAGGTACCTTGTTGCACCCCCTTGTTGCACAACTGTTACTCCAAATCGCAGCATTTTCAAAATGAAAGTCAAGGCATCAACTGCCATCCAGAAGTGATGTTCAACCCTCGAAGGCTTACGCATGCAGCCACTGAAGAAAGTCTCCCGGAAGCAACAACCGAAACGTTTGAAAATGGCTGAGCAGATTCTTAGGTCACTATTACAAGACGGAGAAGTACAAGTTCGGATGACATATCAAGGAGTTGTACATCTCCGTGGGGGGTGCGCCAGTGTGAAGGATGACAGTAATGCCACAGTGGAAGAGAAGGAGGCCTTAAGGGTTGTCAGACCAGTCCGTGGAATGCATTTAAGTATCAGGCAAATGTATAGGTTGCCAAGGGCTTGTAGAAAAAAAGATTTGAACGCAGCACGACAACAGCACACGGCCTATTGGTGTACCACTAGGGCTGTTGTGTCTGAGACAGGTGCACCTCGGGCCTCAGGGAGCAACAAGCTTGCTGAGGTTGTCAACCACCAAATTAGTTTGTCGCAAGCTGCCAAAACATTTAAGACCCATGGCCCAGACATCATTGTGGTGTTGTCGGCTGATGCCACCCCTTTATGGAAAGCATCAGCAACTCGCTGTGACATTTATGTCCACTGTTGGCAACAATCAAGTGATGCAGGGGCCCCTAACCTATGGCCAATTTGGTGGGCCATGTGTGGGGGTGATGGCACACATTTCATGCTAGCCATGGACAAGGCACATGACCTCAATGGTCAGGTGCAGGATTTGTGTCACACCGGTGATATTGTGTGGGAAGGGAAAACACTAGGGTTCAAGTGTGTCATCACGGGGGATGGGAAAAATATGCATGCCGGGAACCCCTCCTCCAAATCCAAGTGTTGGATTTGTGAGGAAGATAATGGCCTAGCATTTTTTGTAGGAGACATGAAGGGGGGGGTGAGGTGGGGTGCTTACCTCAGGTGCATCCCAACCGGGAGGAGAGTAGGTGACTACAAGCATGCAACATGTAGAATCCTGTGCATCCTCGTGAAAAGGCTAAGGGGGGAGTTCCACCAAAGAGGGATCCATGTTGGGGTGCGTGAGCTAGACGGGAAGATGCACGAGATCAAAGAATTTTGCAAGGGGATCCCAGAGGCAGAGAGGATTGCACCAAGGCGGGCCAAAGAGGGAAGTTTTGACCTTACAAGTGCCAATGCCTTCATGGCCAACCCCCAATGGGCAGACAACATTGTCACCATTGCCAAGGCACGTATGGGGAATGTGGAGACCCCTGCTGGGCCTTTGGTATGGGTGGTCCTTCGTACCCTCTTGCACCAGTTTGCACATATCCATAGGTTTTGGAGGCAAAAAGCATTTTTTACAAATAGTGATGTTGCCATGCACACTAATGCGGTGGACCGCTTCCGCGAGGCATGGGGGGACTTAGGTCGGAAGGTGAGCACGTGGGTCCATTGGACATGTGCTCACTCACCTTATTTTGCACAGGCATATAGGAATATATATATATTTTCAAGAATTCCAAGTGAAAAAAGGAATAGCCCTTTCAAGAGGGACCTACACAACAGTTGTAAGGGATGGGCTCTCTTAAAGCCAAGGTTATCTAGGCTCTCCATGGGCCATGTTGTAAATATGAATAACCTGGACATGGGGTTGCTTGCACGGAAGGTACAGGAGGCAGAGGAGAGAGACAAAGCAGAAATCCTACTAGGACGTCGCAGGTTGCAGTAGAAAAGAGATGTCACAAAGTGGTTGTCTTGTGCATGCTTCATAGGGTGCAACAAGCGGTGCAACAAGGGGTGCAACAAGGGGGGTTATCGCGCGATAAGGGGGTGCAACAAGGGGTGCAACAAGGGGGGGTTGTTGCGCAACAAGGGGTGCAACAGGGGTGCAACAAGGGGTTGCACCCATTTTTGAAAATGGTTAACAATGGAGTACAAGGTTGGGAAGCAGAGTCCCTATAGGTCATTTGGGCCCCCTTAGGACACATGACCCCTTAAAACCCCCCATGGGTACTACAAGACACCTTTTAGGTGTTTACAAGCTTGGGTGCAACAAGGTACCCTTTTCCATCAGGTCCCAGTGCACCACACCACATATTCCCTTGAGCGTTTGCGACTTTTTGCACAAGTTCTTATGGCCGAAGAAATCATAGACTCCACCTTCTTCAATACCTACATGTCCGATTTAGATGAGCTTGAAAAGCACCGCTTTGGAGAAGATGAACCAGCAATGGCCGAGGAAGCTGAACTAGATCCCCATTGGCAAAGGACAAAGGAGTTAAGGGAATTCATGGATGCCGACAACACGCGTGATCAGCAGGTACAGAAGACTCGGACGAAGGCGAGGACCCCAGTGAGACAGCTTCAATGTTGCCTGCAATGTTCACACCAAAAAACAATTCTCGTTATGCTTTTTTGTTGCCGGCAGTTGGCGGTTAAGCCCTGCTAGTTCTCAAAAAGCAGGCATCTGGTTTATTGGGTTTATTTCATTATCTGGCTGGCATTTTACTGTTATCAGAAGATGGAATTTGATCCGGATCATCTGGTGTCGGCTGACCCCCGGGAATTGGATACTGTGGTTACAAAGTGACTTACAGTATAATAACGTCGACGAAAAACGAAAATGTAAAATGTAAATGTTAAAAAAGAATAATGTGGCTGAAAAATGGATAATGTAAAATGTTATTTTTTAATCGACGGGGGTCTCGGATAATGTAATTGGATGTTTTTCTCAATTTTTGCTTCGGC
Source organism: Eutreptiella sp. 'Long Island Sound 2002' (assembly GCA_964036045.1). Taxonomy (NCBI): domain Eukaryota; phylum Euglenozoa; class Euglenophyceae; order Eutreptiales; family Eutreptiaceae; genus Eutreptiella; species Eutreptiella sp. 'Long Island Sound 2002'. Next base: position 130,388,210 of record OZ038378.1, on the reverse strand, counting down.
GCCTTCGGCGCCCCATGTGGACTCCCTCTCACCCTCTGGAAGCAAAAAACTCCAAAACATGAAATTAGCCAATTGAAATCTGTTGCTGCGCAGAACTGTGCTCAGCGATCGCTCCGATCCCTGCAGGCCGCTGCGCGGATCGCTGCTGAAAATGGGCGCCGATCGGCGATCGCTGCTGAAAATGAAAAAAAAGTGCATAGCAATCGTACTTCCCGTGCAAGTACCAGGAATCGAACCAAAGTCTGCAAAGCCGTACCCAGCGCCTTGGCCGCTGGGGTACTCCCTCTCTGCGGAGCAAGCGCACATCATCTCTATAATGTTAATGTAAATGTAAAGTAAATAATAGTGCTCAGCACCGGATACTGTAAATGTAAATTTAAAAAATAATAATGCAGCCGGAATCGGGCGCTGTTACTGTAAATCACTTTGTAACCACAGTACCGCTTGGACTACGCTGGTTAGGCATCCTATTTTGGCTCACAAGGTGTCTTCGGAGAATAGGGCACGTACTGTGGATGCTGGTTATCAACTTTGGACAAATTGTTTAACTTTAAATACTATGTATTGGTGTCGTATTTTCAAAGAGACATTGGATGTTTGTATTGTGAGTTCTTCGTTCCCGAAACATCGGGATGTTTGGTTTTTTGGGTTGGCCATGGCTTGGGGTGTGGAAGCCCCGAATTTTGATTTGGCCTCCGACCAATCAAATGCGGCTTTCAAACTCTCCGAGTTGTTGTCAAAGAGCCAAGGGAGTTTACCCGACGTTAATCAGAGGTACCCGAGGTAGAAGCCGCCCCTATCACTATGCCTTGGGACAAGGAAGTGTGGGACATGGATGCACTTTTGGAAGAGTTATGGAAGCGGGCCAAAACACCAATCAATTATGAAGTTCGCAAAGCGCTCATTGATGATATACCTTTGTTTAGGTCCATTCCCGAAAATGGCCCGGACAACAATTGCAAAAAGGAAAGCGCACAAGCTATGGACCGCATACACAAGCAATGGGAAACCCAACTTTATAATGCATTGCGCATTGTTGGTGTGTTGGATACTACTTTGAGGCAAGGTGCGGATGCGGAGTTTGACGCCGAAGAATTGGTTCACCGTGCTTTTTATGTGCTTGCCGATTTGTCCCAAAGGGTGCACGACCATCGTAAGAACAAATCAATCCCCGGTTCGGTGGCAAAAGGCAATTTGCTATTTTCCAAGGAGGATATTCAACATGCGAAGTTCGCTCAATCCGTAAACAGGCTCGGTTATGGGGCAAAACCTCGGGGAACTAGTGGAGGTGATTTTCGCCGCAAAGGAAAATCCACCTATGGAGGCTATGGTTCCGGAAAGGGCTACGGACGTGGTTACGGAAAAAATTCCTATCAAGGAAGAAACTCCAAAAGACACGGTGGTCGGGCCCAAGGATCCTCTCCCTCCTCCACGCCGTTATGACTCTCTAGTCGCTCATGTGCGAGTGTGCCTTCCGTGGTGGCGGCGCCATGCACAGCCGTCCGTGGTACGCATAATCGAAAGAGGAGTGGAACCAAATTGGTTGAGGCCACCGGCGCTACGCAATCCGGATCGCCATGTACACACTCCCCAGGAGTTGGAGATGACTCGGGCTCTCATGAACGACGAGTACATGCCGGTCGGGGCCGTTATCAAGTTGAAACATCATACGGGCTACACCGTTCCATGGTTCCTCATCGTCAAAGACGACGGATTGGGAGGTAAAAAGGTCCGTTTGATTCTCAATTTGAAAAAGGTAAGTGCCTTCCTTCATGCACCCAAATTCACTTTGGGGAGTATTTCAAAGATTTATCCCCACCTACGCAAAGGGATGTGGGCAGCCTCTATCGATTTCAAGCATGCATATTTGCATCTTGGTTTATCGCCCTCCTTGTCAAAGTTTTGCACATTGCGGGTGGGGGGCAGTTACTATCGCTTTGTGGCGGCGCCTTTTGGGCTTGCAGAATTGCCGTATGTTTGGGATCGGGTCATCAAGACCTTCGAAAATTTGGCACGCCGCCAAGGGTATCTAGTCTTCTTTTATTTCGACGATATCCTAGTGCTTGGACATTCCCGGACGGAAATGAGGCGCATCGTGGCGCATTTACTGGAGTGGTTTCAACGAGCGGGGTTATTGGTCAATATACCCAAGTCTCATTTAGAGCCCGTTCAGAATTTAATACATCTTGGTGTGGAATTGGATTTCATAAAGGGATGCGTCTCTATCCCGGCGCGGAAGTTGAAGTCCTATCGGGAGGAGCTGGGGAAGTTGGTTACTCGCAATATGGTTACTTGCCGACGGGCGGCAGCTATCTTGGGACAAGTGAAGTCGTTGCTCATTGTGATCCCCGCTCTTCGCTCATTCCTTTGCCTTTTACAGGCCTTCGTCCAACAAGCGTCGGTCCACAGATGGGACACGATGCTTCCAGTGCCTACAGAAGTTCGCGAGGAGCTACGCTTATGCAAGGATATCCTCCTGCAGTGGCTGGGGCGCTACATGTTGGGAAGGGCGCCAACGAGGCTGTTCGCGTCCGACGCCTCCACTCACACGTACGGCGGGTTGGACCTACGGGGATATCATCTCGTACACGGGTATTGGCGCCACCTCACACCGTGGCACATCAACCTCGAAGAGGTGTCAGCAGCTATGGACACCATTCGGGCTATGGCGCGCAAAGGCGACCTCGTCAAGATTTTGGTCGACAACACCGTCGCCTTGTCCTACCTCACTAAGCAAGGAGGCAGGAAGTTGGAGATCAACCGACTCATGAGGCCTTTTCTCTTATGGGCCATGGAGAATCATGTGACATTGCAAGTGGAGTGGGTACCGTCGCAGGATATGCCCGCCGACGGTCTATCTCGTTGGGACTTCGACTCGTCGGAGCTGGAACTCAACAAAGGGGTCTATCTCTCTTTCAAGCGGTAACTATGGCGCTGGTGCCAACCAACACACGACATGTGGGCGAGTCCTCAAACGTCGAAGGAGAAGCTGTTCGTGACGCGTTGGCCACACGCGAAGGGAACCGCAGTCGATGCGAGGTATTGCCCCTTGCAGGAGATCAAAATGTGCTATGCATGCCCACCGTGGGCGATGATTCCGGCGTGGATTCAGAGACTCAGGGACAATCCGACCGTGGTGTGCCTAATGGTGGTACCCATGTTGGATTGCTCTCCGTGGTGGCACCCCTTAATGCGCATGCACGTCAAGCCGTCGCCGATGTTAATGCTGAATCCCGCGAAGGGCTTGTTGAACGGCTGCCGAGGGACACCCATGAATGCGCCAAACTGGCCCCTGCCCTGCGTGGTTGTCTCGGAACAGCACTGGCACAACAAGGCGGCCAAGCCAAGGCAATTGTGGATTACTTCGTACCCTTGGAGAATTCAATAACGCGATATTGCGGGGCTTTTCGTTTATTGTGAGCGCTGGCCGAGTTACGGGGCTTCGATGTGGTGAAGACATCTATTTCCGACGTCGCGGAACTACTTTTGGAGTTGCATCACGTTTCACCGTCGCAGGCGCGCAATGCATATTCCGCGTGTTTGCTTTTTCCTCAATTACAAGGACTCAATTTCTCCATTTTGCTCAAGACTGTGAAGAGATCTTGGTATAAGAGTGAGCCGCGCTACGCCACTTTCTATGACGCCACGTCTATCTTTTGCAAGTTTGCATCACAACCGTTGGACCGCACTAACGTGGAGAGTGTACGCTTGCGTTTAATTCTTGTTTGGCGATTTCTTGGTTTATATCGTGGTGTCGACCTAAGTCGTGTCTATCGGGTTGTCTCAGTGGTCAATGGTCAAGGCATGGTAGCGGTTAGGCGCAAGGGTCAGAAAAATGTTAAGTTCGAGGAGGTGTTGTCGCTCACAGATGAGTCGGTGTCACCATGGCATTTGCTGAATTTGTATGTGAGCCTAACAGCGACGCACGCGCGGCCGGGTACCCCTTTGCTTCGGGCGCTCAAGCCACCATATTCGCCTTTGTCAGCAGATCGTGTCAATTCTATAACTAAAGGGGCACTCACTCAGTTGGGGGTCCCCGCCGAATATGGCGCTCATTCCACACGAGGTGCGGGTGTCAATTTGTGGACGTCCTTGGGCTTAAAGCCAGAGATGATTGCTGAGTTTGGCCAGTGGGCCTCATTAGAAGCTTTTTCGAAGTTTTATTTACGTTTAAAGGCGCTTCCACACGCCGGGTCCTCTATACTACACATGTTATCACGCATGCCCCAGCACCACACCAATGTGCACAGTGCCTCACTGGGGTCCTCGCCTTCGTCCGAGTCTTCTGCTAGTCCCCCGACACAGGACAGGGGACGAGAGGAAGGCGAGGACAAAGCACAGGACGCCAGTGACGCGTCCACACCACCCGTGGCGTCCCATGCAGGCGTGGCGCCAGCGCCCGTATATGTATGGAGTGGGGTGTCCACGAGGACGCGGTCTCGTTCGTCCGCGCCCTCCTCACGTGGCGCCTCGTCAAGGCCGTCATTTTGGGCAAGCGCCCGCGAGAGGAGCCTTTTTTGCGAGTGAGCGAGAGTTGCTATGGCAGGAGGCGTACAAGTTTTACTCAGGGGCCTTTGTCCTCTTTTGTAGAATAGCTGTTGCAACGGCCAACTGCAGTTCACGTCAAAGCATAACGAGAATTGTTTTTTGGTGTGAACATTGCCGGCAACATTGAAGCTGTCTCACTGGCGTCCTGTGCTTCGTCCTTGCCTTCCTCTCGTCCCCTGTCCTGTGTCGGGGGACTAGCAGGGCTGCAGAGGCACTTGTGAATGCTTTTAACCAGGGGTAATGCTGGGTACTTGACAATTTCGTTGCAAATTTTTGACAGCAAACTCTTGAGAATGTTTTGGATTCTTCCCAACATTGCCCCACATCAAGTGGAAGTAGTGTTCCACAATTGTGTGTTGTTCTCACAGGGGTTGCGGGAACCGGCAAGTCTTACATTGTCCGCTTGCTAATTGGCAAGTTACGAGCACCTAGTTTGAGGATCCTAGTTTGTGTTGCTGGTGGGTAGCCGCCCTGAATGTTGGAGGACACACAATCCACAGCCTCTTTTCAATCTAATTGGACTTGGAGTGGCAAATAAAGGTAGGCACAACCTTGTGGTGGATGATTCAAACTGCCGACATGATGATTGTGGATGAGGTCTCGCCTCTTATCGAACAAGCTCCTTCACATGCTTCACGATCTTCTACACCAAATGCGCTGAGATAAGCGCAATCCTTTTGTACAGTGCTCCTCACAGGCGATGCATTGCATCCCCCCTCTGTTGATTGCGATATTTTAGACAGCGCACTCTTTGGAAACCACTCACTCCGTTTGTGGTGACGGATGTAATGCGCCACGACGATGCACATTTCATTAACTTGCTCAACCGTGTGCGGGTTGGAGAAGAGAGTGACGAGGACCACTTAAGTCTGCAACAACACGTTGCACCAAAGTCCGATGTGTCACCCGCGGGGGGGGGGGGGATCGCATCGGACCATACGCCGACTCCTTCCCACTCTAGGACTACTTTCATGGTGGGGGGGGGGCAGGATTCATTCCCTGATATATATGGCATAAAATGACCGCCTGATCGCACTAATCACTTCGAAGGATGCATGTGGGAGAAAAAAAATTTGACACAAGCGGAGGGGGGGGGGCATGGTGGTTGGTACTATTGTTTAAGTGCATAGCACCCCTGAGTCAATTCCCGGCCACTGTTGCCAAATGCGCCCCACCCAGGCCGAACCATGCTTGTCTTCAGGGCTGAGTTGATGTATGTTCAGAAAGCCGTTGGTGGAGCAAGGGGGGGAGGGGCTGTTTGCAGCGCCCGCACTACGCCTTTCCCAAAAAAAAAGGTCTCTCCGTGCACTATGTGCCCACAACGAGCGCACGTGCACCAATCGCACATCGTGTGCAGGAACGCCTCACGTGCCGTTTGTGGAGTGCTCCTCCTGTAGGTCCCAAAACACGGGTGATGAAAGTGGTGGAGAAGACGGAGGTGAAGAAAGGAGGCCTGATCGCGCTTGTCCAAGGGACGCTCAAAGTAGTCCTGATCATCGCTGGACTCATCGCTTGTCGGACGCGCTCTTTTCCTTCCGCCCTCGAGAAGAGCGTCTAGCCGCTTCTTCTCTCTTGCTTGCTTCCCGGTGGACTTCAACGGCCGCATCCGACAATCCCCTTCGGCGTTGGCCTCCGAATCAGATGGTGCCATGCATGAAGTATGAGATGTTATTGGTGGCTTCGGTGGAGTTGCGGAGGAGGAGGAGGAGGAGGAAGAGGAGGAAGAGGAGCAGAATGAGGAGGAGGGGTTGGCAGATGTGTTGGTAAAAGGGGTGATGGAAAGAGTCATCGTATCACCGGCCACTGTTTGCATCTTCTTGCCGCTCTTCAGGGCAGCTATGTTCCTTCCGAGGGCGGAGGTGTCCTCCTCCTCAGTGACCCAAAGGCAGTGTGGAATGGGATCATTGGGATGGACGGTAGCTAAATGGGTGGCTATGTTGTACAACCAAACTGTGGTTGTGCACTAGGGGCAATTCACCGGCCGGTTGGTGCAAGGGTTGGCCTTGATTGCCGTTGACATTCATCTCCAACAGATTGCCGATGGCTGCGATGGGAAATGCTACATCAACCATGCATTCCCGGGGGTCCCCTACAAAGGAGACAAAATCAAAGCGGGCTCAAAACAGGGCGGAAATGCTACATCACCCCTGCGTTCTCGGGGGTCCCCAACAAAGGGGACAAAATCAAAGCGGGCCCTATACAGGGCGGAACTGCTACATCAGGCTGCATTCTCGGGGTCCCCAACAAAGGGGACAAAATCAAAACCTTCGATTCTCCAAAGGATATCGCGCGCTCTATTACAATGGTCACAGCAATTTACGACACTTCGCAACAATTACAAGATGAGCGGATGTAAGCATTTCTCTAATCATTTCAATGGGTACATTAATTTCCGAGGCAACTGCCCCAGAAATCGCGACCATTTCCGCATCCCTTAATCTCGTCCCACAGGAATGGAGAATTGACGTTCTTTTATTTATCAACAAACTCATAGCGAAACACACCGCACATACCAGACTCTGTCCTTAACAGAACAACTGCCGCTTTCAAAAACACTGCTGGTACAAACACCAAACACAAAACACTCACAACCCATATGCGCCGTCACCTTGCTTTTCTCTAAGGAACAATGTTCAGCGCAACGGCGAATTCACGCTTCAAGGCAACAGCGATACCAAAACCACAGCGCACGATTTATCCCAGACAGGTACTCTCTTCCCTTCAGCAAGCACAGCACGTGGACCAAGTATATATTGTTCCCACTATTCACCACCACCACCACTCACTCCCTCTGCAGCGCCCCAAGTCAAGAAAATAACCCGCGCAAGCTCGCCAGAGAACAGCTCAAGATCACAATCCAAGCTGATCACTGAAGCAAATGACGACGACCAGGTCATCTGCACTTCACCTACTCAAAAACCAGCTTCCGGAATATTCGCTTCGCAAGAAAACAGCACGTCAAGTGAAACAAGCTGTTCGTCTGGCAAATCTGGAAGCTGGACTTCAGTTAACAATCAAATCCATCGCCTTTCGCTTCGAGCCCGCCGTCCAAGCGTCCAAGGAGAACCGAACTCTACTTGCAAAGACTGCTGCACGAGTTTCGCACTGACAGAGGCAACAAAGAACTGGTATCTTACCCGTGACCTTCACGTACCACTTCGCTGCGAGGACTGCAGACTCAAACGCAAACAGGCAGCCGTTCAAAAGGACAAAAAATCAACACCGGGGAAAATCATTCTCTATCAGTCCATCCCGCCAACAGGGAAAAAATGGGCCACAGGCCCTACTGCCCTCGCCCACCACGCAATCTCAAACATCACCAAGTCGGCCGTTGATCCTCACAACCGTGACCAAGAGACATCTACCTCGCACCGCACAGAAACAAGCACCACGGATGCGCCAGATATGGAAGACGACCTCCAATCACAACGCTCAGGCTCTATTTGCAGCAATACACCTAAAACCGAAGCTGATGACCTAGAAAAAGGGGAAACCTCCTCATCCAGGTCTACAGCCAAAACCTCAAGGTCGGCGTCATTTGATGAGCACGAGTCACTGGTCCAAGATGAAAGAACGAGCAATTCTTCCGCCCCTCCTTCATTGCAAGAGGACTCCAGCGACACCACCGAGTGCGACACGCCTTCAATTCACGATTGGCACTTCAAAGACCCTCGCCTCCGTCAAAAACTTCAAACTACATTGAGCAGCCCCCATAAAGCAACTCTCTTAAGTGCTTTCCAATATACCAATGATCAGATGAAAGAAACCATCCCGTATTCAGCCAGACATGCAGACCTACTACTTCGAAGATTCAACCTCACTTTGCCAAAGTAAGGACTCACCAACTTCACTGTTCTTGGTCCAGTGCCTCGCTTGCTGCAGGGTTTAGAGGTCAGAATTTTTGTACGCCATTTTTCCTTTTATTTCTTATTTTTCGACAGCTCTGAGCAACCAATCCCAGTCAATCAAGCAGTCTGCATCACTCGAACACACAGCAATCACCTCAATAAGCACTGAAACAACTTCAGTGACCATAACTCCACATTCTTTACAGAACTTACATGGACACAATCTTTTTCACTCCTGAGCAGCAGGTTTGTTTCTCACTGAGATTTCAGGTCCCTGCAGCCAGCCACCATGTGGCCTCCTAGAATTTTTGCAAGCCTCTGGTGCCATTAGGGCAGTGCATTGCACCTTCGACTTTTCAGGGCAGGATTTCAGATACTCAGTGTCTTCATCCTGCACTTCAGTGTTCATTTACTCTGTAAATTAAGGAAATGGCGGATTTGCATGGGAGACCCCTATGTCACTGCCACGCACCCAGCACTGAACTCAGTTTGTTGCTACACTTTGTGCGGGAAACCGCAATGCCCCCCCCCCCAAAAAAAGGGGGACAAAATCAAAGCGGGCCCGAAAGAGGGTGGAAATGCTACATTACCCCTGCATTCTCGGGGCTCCCCAACAAAGGAGATAAAAATTAAAGCGGGCCCAAAAGAGGGCGGAAATGCTACATCACCCCTGCATTCCCGGGGATCCCTAACAAAGGGGACGAAATCAAAGCACCAAAAAAAAAACAACAGAAAAACATGAAAAATTTTTTTCCTGTGTGCTTGACCCTGCCTTGGGTCCTGCATGTTGCCCCCACTGTGGATTGAACCCATGCCCCTACAATTGCAGATAAACTACTCCGACCTCTAGGGCATGGGCCAACTCTGAGAAGCTTGTGCACAGGGATGGTATTGGTATTTGGTCCCATTTGGTTTTCATCCATTATTGCGTCCTCCTAAAAAAACGGGGTATTTTGAGTATAGACACATGAGGTGAAAAGCAATTTTTTCACCCTGTACTAGATCAACCAAATTTTCCTCAGGGCGCCTTTGGCACCCATGGTCCGGCACCTTTGGACCAAATTCTGGGAGGGGGGCGGGGATCGGCGTAGAGGGTGCACTCCCGGAAAGCCCCCCTTGGTGTCACTACAAGACTTGGAGGATGCCCCCGCGTTGGTTGGACGAGAAAATGCTATGAACCAATGGAAAGATCATTTCATGGCTTAATTGGGGTCAAGCACTATATCCTTCAATGCTCTAGGTGGTGCCCCTACCAATCAAGCAATGTGCAGCTACATCAATTCTCGCAATCGTTGTGGTCTGCCTCAGCAAGTGTGTGTCGCAGCGAGCATGAGGCCCCGGCTTATTCGCAAAGTCTCCATCGAGAGTAGTGTGGTAAACTCAACACTTGTTGTGATCAAAAGATGGTCCAATGATGTCATTGTCGTAATCCCGGTGCGGCGCGCAAGGGAGTACCCAATCTGCCGCTTCCAGCAAATTATTACGATGTACGGCCCGTCCGTTGAAGTCAAGATAATGCAATTTCCTATGCTTGTCGAATACTCATGTACTGTGCCCGGTACGCAACGTTGTTCTAACGACCGCATATGGGTGGACATGGCAGCATGCTTTGCCGTAGCACACGCATACGTTGCTCTATCACGCGCTCGTTCACTTCAAGGCCTATTCATCCTGAACTACTGTCGCCAGGCTTTCCTTGTTGATTCATATTACGTGCAATTTTGGAATTGGTGTGTGGCCAGAAACGTCTTATGTCCCACACCACCAAGCCAAGTTCCTTCACAACGTCACTCATAATTGCACTTATGTGTGTCCATCCTGCTTGGACTCTCGTAAGTCAACTCCCACAGCGGTTCGATGCTCGGACATCGAAGGGCAACATGCTCCATATTATTCAATACGTGTCATTTCCTTATTGGTCGTATATTGAGAGACAATTACGCGGAGACAAGGTGTCCTTGGACATTGGTGATCTAAACGAGGATGGAACGGAGCAAATCCGCAAACAAGGACAACCCATTGGTACTTCGCGGCAAGCATCACAACCTCTCGAACTATTGGATGCCTGTAATGACCCCTGAGTGTTTGCTGCCCATACCTTAGCTCAAATGTCAGTTGTGCGATTGCGGAGATTGTGTGACGCACATAAACTATCAACTTCTGGAACCAAACCCCAGCTCCAAGAAGGCATCCTACAAAAGCAAAAAAACATTCAACCTCAACATGCTGGTCCATCGCCTACACAATCACGGGCACGTGTAAGACCTGTACTATGATCCATCACCAATTTCCCCAAATTGCACACAGACGTACATCACTGTGGACTAGATTTATGGCCACAAGAAAGAAGCGATACGATGGATGAAAATGTGCAGTTATTGGAGTAGGCAGGGTTGTCTTGCGCAGCAGTGCGTTGCTTACAAGAGGTCTTGTTGCTACACGGCAATTCCTCTGTTAGGCCGGTCACCCAAGATATGCCATTGGCAGTCATAATGCAGGTGCAACCAGACAGGATGAGGTCGACACCCCCCCCCCCCCGAAAGTGCCGTATTCCACCACCATACCCCCTCAGATCCTATAACCTTTAGGTAGTAAAACATGTTCCCTATGCCAAGGGGACCCCGTGGACACCGGTGGCGCCATGTGCACAGGTGCCCTGCCCATTTCGTAAAATCCCACGGCAGCCCCAAGACAGCCTTTGTCTTCACGACAACCCCCCTATCTTGGTTCAGCTCTCCTACAACACCCCCCTGTCTGGACACCTGTCGCAAAGCCCTGTCCTAAGACAGCCCCCTGTTTTGGCACATGTCCCACAGCCCTGTCGCAAAGCACCATTTTGGACTTCATTCATCTCCTTAGGCCTTTCGTCATCCGATGTGTTGCTTCTTGTCCTTTGTGTCATGCAATGCATGCCACATCTAAAAGCCCAGTGTCAAGAGCATCAAGCTCCGGTACGTGGGTGAATGCCCGTGCACCAAAATAGGGGCGCGACATTTTATAACCTAGAAATGAATGGCGGATGTCCATCTTGAACTCCACGTTCCTCCTTTTCGTGGAGATGCTAAAAAAAATACAAAAATTGCGGTACTCGGCCGCAAAACACCCAGAATGGACACATGCCCCATGTACCCACACCCTGGGTTGCCATTGCAACTCACGCCAATCATTGGCAAACTGCCTCAGAACCCACCTATACAACTCCACGTCCTTATTGGTCAAACCAATCTTGTTCGACCAACACTTTTCCATATACCAGAAACTTAGGAGCATGCGCTGGATGACGGCTTGCAGGGGGATGCCTGTCCCGCCTACAACCACACGCACTGCAGCCCCCACATGCTGTTGAATAAGCTGCAAAACTTTTGCGTGATTCGCCTGATCTCGGGCAAACCACCTTCCCCCCGCTACATCAAAGTCACCATCCTCAGTGGGCCCCGGTGCGTCCCTGATTTCGGACGGGATGTGCGCAGCTGCTTGCATCACGGATTGCACTACACTCCGCAGCAAAGGGCCGAGGGCACGGGCTTGTGAAATCCGGCAATCCGAGCATAACCTTCTGAAAATTGCATTTACTATTCTACAACAGCAATGTACCATGCTTCCAAAACGACGTGTTGGGGTTATGGAACTGAGGAAAGCCCCTCGTCGGATGGAAATTAGAAAATCACTTGGGCGGAGGTTGTCACCTCCGAAGTCCTCAAATGCAAGGTCACAGTGCCAACAACGGCATTTAGGTTTTATGTGCCCAGCGGACATACCTTTCGATCTTCCGCTAGTAAACATTTCACCTCAACGGTCACGGTGGGGGTGGCAATCCCTCTGGGTTGTAGCTCCCCCGCCTAGGCATCTAGTTGCCCCAATTTGTCGGCTAGACGCAAGGGGTCGCCATCATCCGATCCAGCGAACTCAAACCACGTGGACCACAAACTAGGCCTCCCCGCGCTGCGTGTACTATCTGCTAAGTCGATGTACACATCCCCATGTGTTGCAATTGCCTTCCAAAAAGGGGCGGCATCCACACAAATGACAACAAGAAACTTCGGAGGTACGCGGCCTTGGGGTTGTTGCATGTAGTCCAACTTCGCGCATTGCTTCACCACGTTCTGGAGGCTGAAAAGGGCCCCGCAACGAGCCCGTTCCACACTGGGCTTGAACACCACCGGTTTCCACCGGTAGGGGATGAGGGCTTGGCGCACCCGTCGTAGGGTGGCCCTCTTACATGTCTTTGGGAGTTTGTCCAAATTGCGACAGAAATTTTCATCTTTCGGAACTGGCCCACCAAGAAGAACGCCTCCTCCTCACTGTCGTCGGAGTCCTCAAACTGCTTCTCTAGCCGCAGGGTGTGATGCCTGTTGGTGTCCGTGACGATCTTGGTGGGTTACCGCACAAAGGCCGTGGCGGCTTTCTCCAGCATTCGCAAGCGCTCATGGCGCCATCAGTTGGCCAAAGTCCGACTGGGTGCCAGGTGAAGCTTGGCCACACTAGGCCACAGGCTGTCAAGAATGTCATACAGGCTGCTAGAGGCCATTTTCCCGTCAACAAACAATGCAACACCACACAACAGGCAACGAAACCCATAACTGTCTCACGCACTGTGTTCAAGACAGGTTAATAAGACAGGGATCATGACAGGGGTCTGTGTCAAGACGGGCTACCAAGACAAGTACTAGTGCAGGGGGGTTGTCGCTGGACAGACCCCTGTCTTACTACCTGTCTTGGTAACCTGTCGCCAGACAGCCCCCGTGTCTTAGTACCTGTCTTGGTAAGCTATATTCCGACATACCCCTGTCCTGACCCCTGTCTCGGTATGCTGTCGTGCTATCCCATCACCTTCATTCACAGCACATGTAGAGGAACCAATCTTCCATTCCCCCCCTTGCTATACGGTGGCATACACCCTTCCTGCATTGTGATCACGGCAAGCATCAGTGCCGCAGACATTCCATTACATGGCGCATCGATTATCATCCCGTGCTTCACTACCAGTTTGCAGCTCGGGTTCGGTACATATTGCTTCTATGGTCTTTAAAAGAAACTGAGCACCGTGGCACAAGGACTTCTGTTGTCGGCTGACCGTGAGGCCACATCTGCACCAAAAAGAAAAAAATGTATATCACGATCACACATGGCAGCCACGAGACGACCAGGTGATAAAAGTTAAAATGCAAATGGGGCGCACACACTGAAAACGGTTGCACACTCTGTGCGTCTCATGTAAACTGCGGCCGATGCATTGACAGCCCCCCGCCCCCCCCCCCCAGGTGCAGGGCTACCGTAGTTTTCAAGGCAGTTTGGGAAATACCGTGGCCCAAAACTCGTCACCACGGGCTAAAACGGGCCAAAAACACTTGTTTGAGCATCCCAAATGGTCCAGGATCACTTTGGAGGAACGCATTTCTGACCCATTTTGGACCCATTTTTGGTCCCAAAACAGCCCCTTTTCAAGGCATTTTGAGATTTTCCATGGCCCAAAACGCACAACCACGGCCTCAAACCGGCCCAAAAACGCTTGTTTGAGCATCCCAAGTGGTCTAGGAACAACGTTGCACAGAACCATGTTTTTGGGCCCGGGGACCACGGTGGAACCACCGTTGGCCCCGACCATGCGCAGGCCGAGCTGCCCTCTGGCTCCACCAAGTGACCACTACTACAGGGGTCTAGGCATCTCGTTGGGCGATTGCTAGGGGTGGAAACCACAAAACGTGGGGTGTTGCGGGTGGACTGGGTGCCCTCGGAATCGGATTTTGAGCCACATACCCCAGGATACAGCCCGTGCTTGGTTTCGGGGTGTGGGTTCACATAGCCCAGATTTTGGGGCTTTTCGGGGCCTGTTTGAGCCGTTTGTCGGACGTATCGTGGAGTTGAAGGGCACTAGAGGGCTCTTTCGCATGGTGATGTCAAGCGGCACGCGTGGTGTAGCCACTGTTTCCGTTCGTTTAGGTGTTTCACCCGAGTTTGGGGGCTATCTTCAGCGAAAAATGACTGTTTTTGGCCCAACACTGTGCAGATTTGGGAGCCCAATTTGGCGAGCACGCCCCCGGCCACCACCGATCAGTTTTTGGCTCAAAACTTGGATTTGGCAAGGCCACCACCTATATATATACATAAATATATATATACATACATATATATATATATATATATATAGATATATATATATACATATTACTAAACCCCTCTATATATGTATATATATGGGCGTTTGACAGGGGGGGGGCACCTAGGATTTTATGGGGTCCAAAAATCCCAAAACCAGCTACAGTCAGAAATACTACTTTTTTTGTCAAATTATACCATAAAGAGCATATTTACCGGAGTTAGCCCCAACCCCCCCCCCCTCCAAATTAAAAATTTTCCAGCCCCTAGATCGACAATGCAGGCTTGATTCCATCTAAAATCGGCCGTATCCGAGAAATATGACATTCACCACCTAGTTGGGAATAGCAGCTTTTGTATAGCTCAAATCATACATGTTTGTTTTTGGCAAGAAATACGGTTTTTTGGTGATGGCGGCTCCAAACACTCGATAAGTTGCTTGAAAACCCTACAAAACACGTTTTTCTGAGTCCACCACACTCAAAATAGGGTATGGGGCCCTACAACTGACCACTCATGCCCCAAAAATGCTGTTTTAGGCCAAAAAATTGGCATTTTCTGGGTAAAAAAAGCGGTTTTTAGGTGATGGTGGCTCCAGAATCCTTGGTCATTTGCTCCAAAACACTGCAGAACGCCCTTTTTTTGGTCCAACACCCTCAAAATAGGGTATGGGGCCCTACCTGTGACCACTCAGGCCCCAAAAACACTGTTTTAGGCCATAAATGGCTTTTTTTGGCCATTTTTGGCCAAAAAATGAGTTTTTCTGGTGATGGCGGCCCTGAAACCCTTGATTATCTGCTATAAAACCATGCAAAACACTTTTGTTTGAGCCCAGCACCGTATAAATAGGGTATGGGGCCCTACAACTGACCACTCATGCCCCAAAAATGCTGTTTTAGGCCAGAAATTGGCATTTTTTGGGCAAAAAAACGGTTTTTAGGTGATGGTGGCTCCAGAACCCTTGGTCATTTGCTCCAAAACACTGCAGAACGCCCTTTTTCTAGTCCAGCACCCTCAAAATAGGGTATGGGGCCCTACCTGTGACCAGTCAGGCCCCAAAAACACTGTTTTAGGCTCAAAAATGGCTTTTTTTGGCCATTTTTGGCCAAAAAATGAGTTATTTTGGTGATGGCGGCCCTTAACCCCTGATTGTCTGCTCCTAAACCTTGCAAAACACTTTTTTGTGAGTCCAGCACCCTGAAAATAGGGTATGGGGCCCTACAACTGACCACTCCGGCCCCAAAAACGCTGTTTTAGGCTACAAAATGGCATTTTTGTAATAAGTCAGGGCATTGGGGCCTCTCAGAAGCTTTCTGGAGGATCTATACTAGCCCTCTCCAAGCTTCAAGATCCTAGAACAGTAGGATTTTTGCTCATATATGGCTTATATTCGAAGCCCCAGCTTACTGCTAGACTCTACTGCTCTTAGGTACACTGCAGAGAGCAGAGATCTAGGATACATTAGTAGCCATACATGAATAATCACATCCCATATGCTTATATGGTGATTTCATCATGTTTTATGCTATTTTGGAAGGTTCTAATGTATTAGAAGCTATTTTGAAGCTATTTCAAAGCTTCAGATGGCATGTCGCGACTGTTGCCGTCTTTTGCCGCCGACAGCAATTTACGTAATGTTGACAAGGCCTGTGATAAGATAGACTACTCAGAAAGTTGCTAAAATATAGGTTTTCTTGCTTTTTTAATGAGAAATTTTTGTTATATCAATTTTCCTGTTATTTAGGCATGTGAACCCGTATTACTGGACCAGCCAGTTGGTCCAGCTCAATGTACGTTCACGACTTCGTCTTCTTGCTGTTGCCTGTGTCCTGTACTTGCCAACAAGATCAATTGTAATGGAGAACATTGGAAACAATTTGATTTTTAAGTGCAAGACAAGGAAAATGGGTTTTCTTTATGCACCTAAGCACAAGCATATGACAGTCCAGTAATCTGAAGTTCCAGCAGGTCGACGACGACGAGGACGACGAGCTGCACCTGGGCCAGCGTACGCTGTTCAAGTAAAGATGAGTTTCTTGCTTGAATTTATCAAAAAGTTCAAGAAACTTTCAAACCTTGAAGGTATACTTCCTCCTATGGTCAAAGAACCTTCAAATGAATTCCAAACTGGAACAGCGTAGCGTGCAGCGACCTTCACGCTAATACGTTGACGCAAGAGGCTTCAGAAGAGTTCGAAAAGGCGTCCAGTGGGTTTATTTCATTGAGTTTGGTGAAGATTTTGAAGGATTGTAACTTAACAAGAAGTTTCAAAAAAGTGGTGAACTTGGACTACACAAAGCGCTTTGCCAGAGCTTCAGCGACGACGACGACGACTTCTACGACAACGACGTGTTGCGAGAGCGCTGCCAGCGAGCTTCTGCAGGCTCTCTTGAGGATCAGTGAGGCCTAGAGCCATTGATTGTGTGGCTTTTGGTTGCTACATTTTGCATGCTTGTTGTTTTGCTTCTCAAGGCTTTACTTCTCCTTGCTTACGGTCCCTCTGGTTGACCCTATGTCAAGGGAAGGGGCAACAGCCACGGTCCGTGACTATAAATGCCCACCCCAGTCACTGTGCACCCTCCTTGGAGCCCAAAAGGTTTGATTTCTACATGATTTTTTCCATCTCTTTCATCTATCAAAAGGCCAAAAATGTCAGAAATGGCTTACTTTATTTTACGCATAACTACGCGCCAGTGCGTCGAATCGCGCCAACTAAAGCGCTGTTGTAAAGTAGAGAGCGCTAGCTTTCAAATGCGACTCTCACTTTGTTTCAACTCCTCAGGGGCTATTTTCTGTAATTTTTTCAGCATGACCCATGAATCACTTTTTGCCCAACCCTCTAAAACACCCCAAAATGACATTTTGTGTTTTACGCATATCTTCGCGCCACCGCGCTAAAAAAATCTGAACTAAGTATTTTTCGAAAGTAGACAGTGGTACGCTTCTATCTCCCACATCATTTTTTTGAAATCAATTTTTCTCTAATTTTTACATCTCCAACAAAGTCACCCATAAACCACACCCGAAAAAAACCCTCAAAAGTGCCTTTTGTGCTTCCTTCATATCTCCCTGAGAAAAAAGGTTTGAGGTTCGACATTATTTTTCTAAACAACACTGAAGTACGTGCTTTCGAATCCTGAGTCATGTTTATTTTCAGAAAATAAGAATGGCTATGGTAAAAATGCAACAAGTTACTGCACAAACCGCTTGGTCAAAGATCATGCAAAATGGTTTTGGAGGTTTAATCCTTTCTCTGAGACCATGGTGAGTTCGAACCTGAACCAAGGTGTTTTGTGAACACTGGAGCATGGAGATTCGAAAACATATTTACTTTGAATTTCTGTGGTCAAGAATGGATCTTTTCCATGGTGGTTAACTTAGTGCATGAAAGCATGTTTTCAATTTTTGTGTTCATGAATCTACAAGAAAAAGACCTCTCAGAGCTTATGGTGAGTTGGACAGTCATCAAAGCTGTTTTGCAAAGGTAATGGTGTCTAGTTTGCAGATATCTAATCATTTGATTTTATTGAAAATGGGCTGACAGTGAAAAAGTTCGGTTTCCTTATGCTTTTTTGATGGTTTTTCAGCATGTGTTTCTTGTGAGATTCGTGTGTCTCCCCCCAACTTCTATTTCTCTGCGCCTATGATGAGTCGGGGCAACATCAAATATGTTTCGAATACCTGAGGACATGCCCTACACAGTGCAGATATTCTTTTTCTGACATTTCAGCAAAATAGTACAGAAAAGTGCTGCAGAATTTGGGCATTTTCAACGAAACAGGTTAACATGTTTTGGACATCAATTTTTGGCAAACCATTCGCGATTTCTGTGGTCTTCTAACCTTGAATCATTGTATGATATTGCAGTTTGTGATTGTTTGCATCAGTTTTGATTCAGTCTGACTAGGCTTAGCCTAGGTAGAAAGGTGGATACCTTAGAATTACTTAGACACACATTAAATAGTGAAACATTTTGTTGTCTTTTTCGCCCACAAAACAAACTTTGGCCACAACCATTAACAGACCGTTTGAATCCGCCACATTCACCGTCTAAGCCTTTCCCTTCGACTCCCGGGGCTGAGTGGCTCAGTTCGGCTGGCCCGTTGTCATGGGGACAAAGAAGGCGTGGGGCTTGTTGCCACCAGGGAGTAGGGAGGCGATTGATGGGTGTGAGAGGAAGGCGGAAACAAGACTCAATGCAGGAGCACCCAAGTGAAACAGTAAAAGACCGCGCTCGACCAAACCATTGGCATTCACCTCTCTCGGGGTCCTTGTGACCATTCTCTGATGAGAGAGGTTGGTGGTGGCATTTGGTTGCGGAAGAAGCTGGCAAAACTTACTTACTCTTACTTACTTACTTACTCTAGCTAGCTAGCCAACTAGCTAGTGTGTGAGGTGCATTGATTTTATGGTTTTACCCTAATGCTAGCGGTTGCGTATGCAACTTAATGTCTCCGGTCCTCCCCCTGTAGGGCAGGGTGGTGAGGAGAAGTGCCGCAAGGCGCTGGTACAGTAATAGAGGTAACCATTCCAGTAGGTGCAGGCCGGTTGTTAGCATGCAATGCCATTTAACTGATTTTCATCTCCTTACCGTACCTCCCGACATAATTCAATGTAGTTCTGAGCACGGTCCGTGCCCTCTCATGGGTTGCCGAGACTCTGCATAGACTGCATGACTTCTGGTTCGGGTCCGCCACTCACGCGTGTGCTGAGACCCTTTCCGGAAGCCTGAATTTGTCAAGCTATTTCATTTGAGCACCATTGCATTTGAGCTAGGAAGTGATTTGTCCTCATTTCACTCTACCATGCATCTCATCTTTCACTGCATGGCCGTCAAGGCAAGCGTTTGACTAGTGACATATTCTACTCTCCATTCGGATTGCATTTCATTCATTTCGTTCAGAAAGGTCACTCATTCATTGCATTTCACTTTGCAAATCTTACATTTCATACTTATTGCATTACTTCCTTATTGCAAGAGCTTGCCCATACAGCTCGACATGCAATATGGTCCGTAATTGAGCTGCCCTACGTTGTACTATGAGCAATATTTGCTCAATAGACCCCGAGTTTTAGATCGCAGCGACGAACAATCAATTCCTATCCACTCAACGTTTGTTGATTAACTGCAAGTTGTGAGGAATGAATCTCTTTTCCAACCCTCGCGATCATTGACCTAGGTCACTTGGTCTAAAATGCTAGTTTATCCTCAATTTTGCTACCCAACCACTACGGGTACGTTCCGCTTCGTTAACTTTCGCTAGATCGCCTGGTACAGCCTCAATTACCGGGTTTGAGAGTGCTCAATTGAGTGTCCGCAGTCTACAACATTACATTCTCTATCCCCCGGACCAGACCATCAGCATGACAAACTTACTTGGATTTTTCACACATTCACTCCCTCATCACACTACACATACAACACACACACGAACACATACCATGAGTCATTTGATTGTTCCATTTGTTCTCTTTGGATATCACACTCTGAGGAATTGCTGTAGTACCACATCCATCAAATTTTTGCCTACGAGCCAATTTCTAAGTCATTTCGTTCGTGTAGACTATTTCTGGACGGGTCCGGGGTGGAAGGACAGCCGCCCATGGCGCGGGCAGCGGCGGTAAGGGTCAAGGGGGTGGGACAGGTGACGGAGAGTGTGGTGGAAAAGATGGTGTACGGAGCAGCGTCCAATGGGGAGGTGCAGGTGGTGGCGGACGTGGTTGGGGAGATAGGGGAGGACGTACGGGAAGTGTGGATGGTGGTGGACGCGGAGGCGGACATGGCGTCCCTCAGGAGACTGGCCAGCAGGCCACTGCATGAAGCCCTGGGCACGGGACTGGCGTCACAGGTGTACGCAATATGGCACGGGCTGGAGATGAAGAAAGTGCCCCTGGTCATACACCTGGTGAAACAGGAGTCACACAGGGCGGGAGTGGGGAATCATGAGGCGGATGGGGCGGCGCCAGCAGTGGATAAGGAGCAGGAACCAGAGTAAAGGGTGCCAGAGAGAAAGGAGCACCTCCACTTGGTGCATATACCTCCAAAGGGTCGGGGAAGAGGAGAAGGCCAGGTGGGTGGTGGAGGAGGACAGAGGCAAGCAGGAGCTGAGGGTGTATCCACAGCCGGTGCACATGCTAGCTCAAGTACGAGGGGGGCCGGAGGTGGCAGAGCTGAACGAGTACTTGGAGGGCAAGGTGGGACAGCGGGTCCACTACCCCAATGAGCTGAGGCTGGAATCGCTGCCCAAAAGGCTGCAGACCAGAAGGCTGCAGGCAATCACGGGGCAGGTGCCGGTGCGGGAAACAATCATGAGGTGGTACAGACATAAGGGTATGGACCTCCCGGAGGAGTACATGAGATGCCACTGTTGCCAAGGGCAAGAAAGATACGAGCACTTCATGCGGTGTGAACAATATAAGGGGATTGAGGAACCACTGGTTCAGGATCAGGACGTCCCGTTGCTCAAGAAGGGTGCGAGAGGCAGAAGCGCGGTGGAGAGAGAGCTGGGGAAAGAAGGGCACCGCAAGGGACTGTGGCACATGGTGATAGTGAAACCGCTGTGGCAGGCACTCCAGGAGCATACAGTGGCACCGGAGGCCATGGCGCACAGGCTGTTGCGGTGTATGGTGGAACATCTCCAGTAGCACATGGCGTGCAAAGAGACGCAGTTGGAGGCACGGGCGGAAGACATGCGTGATCCAGTCACCAAACGGGTGGAGATGGCGTTGATCAGGTACAACCCAAAAATCACGGAGATAGAAGTACGGAGGCGGCCAGATTGGCGGCCAAGGCGGTCAGGGGGAGAGACGGGAATGGAGGACAGAGAGGGAGACGAGCAGAGGGACCGCCTGATGGCACGCAGACGAAGGAGAATCCGGCAGGTATGAGGGCTGGACGGGTGTACGGTTTCACCGCGCAGGGGGATGTCTGGAAGGGGACCGGAGGGAAAGGGGCAGCAGAGGCGCCCGTCGCATGGACTCCAGCGTCCGGGACTGGGCACACAGAGTCGTAGGGCGGAGCAAGAAGCGAGCCAGGGGGGAGCGGAATGGGGTGATGTGGCGAGGGGAAAGCGACGCGGGGACGGGGACGACGACAGTGCAGACCAGAACGGGGCCGATGGCCACCAGGCAAAGTCCTCGGATCGCGGGGGAGAAGATGTGGAAGAGGAGCCGCAGGTGTACCCAGAGCTCCACACACGTAGGGCGCGCGAACAGCGGGGGTAAAGGGCGTGGGTGGTGGGGGAAGCGGCGACAGGGCGCAGGGCTCAGGCGCGATCCCATGTGCAGCGCAATCTCCCACAAGCCTGACACGCAGCCCAGCCAGCCACCGGCAGCGAGGGCAGAGGCGGCCCGCATGCAGGCGGGCGCAGCCCCGCGGCCCCCCTCGCCGGCGTCCTCGGCGACGTCTGCGGACGTGTCGTCGCCCTCGTCTCCGGAGACCCCGGAGACGGTCAGGAGGGAAGGGCCTGGGGCTACAGGGCGGCAGAGGGGGGAGGGAGCCGTGGTGGGGAAGGGAGAGGGAGGGGACAAGAGAGGACAGGCGGAGGCGGGGAGGGGCGGGGCAGAGGGGGTGGCGGCAGGGGCTGAAGGGCAAGGGGAGGGGCAGGGGCAAAGGGCGGCTGAAGGGCCACGGGCGGACTCGTTCAGCGTCGTAGATGTGAGGGCGGGTATGGATATGAGGAGGAGGGAGGAGTCAGAGGGAGTCGGTAGTCGCCGACATCCTCGAGGTGTCGGAGGATGAGGGGGAGGGGGCGCGGAGGATGGCGGTGGAGGGAGGCCCAGGACAGCCGCGGCGCGCAATGTGCCGGCGGATGCCATGAAGTCCATCCTCCCGGAAATGCGGAGGCACGAGGAAGGCAAGGGCGGCCGAGGGCAGCTAGAGGCGGGAGCGGCAGGGAGCGGAGACAGCAGCGTAAGCGCCGGAGGGAGAGGGCGGACGGGCAAGGGAGGGAAAGGGCAGGCAGGGACGTCGGGGGCTCCGCACACAAAGGGACACCTGGCAGGAAAGGGGGGGAAAGGGAGTGGACGGGGGCGACAGTGGCCGCAGCCCCAACGCTCGTTCAGGCAGTCGCCGCCGAGGTCGCCCCCACGGGTCAGTGCGGCGGTAAGGGCGGAGGAGGAGAGGGAGGCGCGCCGCCAGCAGGCGGCGCGGTACGAGGCGCTGGCGCACGTGGAGCACCAGCGTCGTCGCCGCCAGCCCCCGGAGCAGGGACCGGACTTCATCTACCAGTTGGAGATGGAGCCGGGGAGGACGGGGATGAGGGGGGGGCAGGCGGAGCAGAGCAGCGCAGGGGTGCAGGGCAGTGGTGCGGGACAGGTAGAAGGTGGCAAGGGCAAGCAGGGCAAAGGAGCGAGGCAACAAGGGCTACAGGGGAAGGGACAGGGGAGGGCGGGACTCCACGGAGTAGGCGGCAAGGGACGCGGAGCGATGGGCCGACAAGGCAAGGGGCAGGGGAAGGGGAGTGGCCTTGGGTACATGGGCTCGCCGGTGTTTCCAGGGAAGGGATTGGGATGGTGGGGAGGTGTAGTCCCGCCAGCTGTCCCACCAATCGTCCCACCATTCCCGCCACCACCATTCCCGGCGATGGGGATGATGTACCCGCCCCTGCCGGCGTACCCGGGCATGCAGCCACAGACGCACATGCAGCAGCACCAGCAGGCCGGTGGGACAGCGTGGGGGGCGCAGGAAGGGAAGGGAGAAGAGCACAGGAGGGCGTGGAAGAGGTTAAGGGAGGCAGAGAGGAGTTTGCGGGAGAGGGAGGCCAGGGTCAAGGGTGAGGTGGGCGGGGCGGAGGAGGGGAGGACGGGAGGGACCGACAGGCCGCAGGGAGGGGAAGCACAGGCAGTGGAGGAGCTGCAGATGGCGTGGGCAGACCTTCGGAGAAGGCAAGAGGGGGTTGAGAGGGCAGAACGGGAGGGAGGACGACAAGAGGAGGGAAGGGGGCGGGAGGATACCCCGCTGGTGCCGTTCCGACAGCCGGCTATCCCACCGGAGCAGGAGGAAGAGATGCAGGAGAGGGCATGGAGGCGGATCAGGGGGGAGGCGGCGAGGCTGGCGGAGAGGGACAGGGAGGTGGCGGCCCGGGAGCGCAGGGTGCGGGAGGAGGAGGAGGCGGTGGCCCGGGGGGCCCACCGGGTCCTCTCGGATCCGGAAGGGGATACCCCCTCCACGGATGTGGAGGGGCGGTCGCCGTCAGGGAAACGGGCCAGGGAGGAGGACGAGGAGGCGGGGCAGGAAAGGGGGAAGCGGCGCAGGGGGGAGGAGCGAGGGGCAGGGGAGGCGGAGGGGGCGCCGCGGCCGGCCAGCCCCAGTCCAGAGCCGACGCCGACGGACTGGGACTCGGAGTTCCCCCCGCCGCGGCAGTATGCGCCGCTGCCCGTGCGGAGGGGACCCGGGAAGGTCACGGGGTGGACGGAGGGGGAAGTGGCGGAGCTGGCCCGCTACGTGAAGTGGGCGGGGAAGACGAGGGGAAGGCGGGAGAAGAGGGGGCCCCGCCCCTTCAGTGACCTGGTCGGCAGGGAGGGGATGCCCAGGGAAAGGGGGCCAGAGATGGATGAGGGGCGGTGGAGGAGGATGCTAGGGGCGGCGCTCCCGGGGGTGCGCCTGGACTGTCCCCAGGAGAAGGGGAAGAAGCCCAGGGTTCAGATGCTGCGAGAGCTGTTGCAGCAGGAGGGGCGGTACGGTGGCGACGCGTAGGGCCGGGCAGGAGCAGGAACGGGAAGCGCTAGGGGCCGGGGGCCTGGGGCGTGCAGAGGGGCGGGCAGATGGGATGCGGGGAGGCGGACGCGGGGGGTCGGCGGAGGGGGAGAAGGATGAGGAGGGGATGTGACAGACACGAGGAGAGGAGGATGTAGCCGCCAGCATGCAGCGACGGAAGTCGCCTGAGCCTTTCGTGTTATTTAGCGATGATCATGAGATTTAGCGCTGTGCAGTGCAGTTTCGATTGTGGAAGTTTCATTCCAAAATACAACGATTTTCTGTCACTGCATAGGTTCCTGTTATGTTCGAAATGGCTTTGGTGCTCGTCCACTGATCTGTTTGGCTTTGGGTAAGCATTGGAGTAATTCTAGGACAAGACATCAAGGAGGACTTGGACTAGTACATGGTAGCAATTTGGCAATACGGTTCGATCTCGAGCGCCTTAGATTTCGAGCATTGGTTGGGCATTTGATCACGAGTTCTAAAAAGAGGTAACTCCGTGACGTTTGTTTGGTACACCTTCCACTATGGATCCTTCCAACTCGTCTCACTTACTCCTTGAGGGTCCGGTTGATCACTCGAGGCAATTGGAGTATGGTTCTCAACAAGAATAGGATCATATGGAGACGAGTTTTGGCGATCGCCGTATTCGACGCCTTCGTTGGGAGGACGCCGAGGGACGGAGATATGAAGCCATGGAAGCCGAAATCCGTGAAGGTATACATCCCCAACGCTTTGAAGTGTTGGGAGATGTAGTTCAAAATATCATTCAATTCCTCCATGAACAACGGCTTAACATTGACGTCATGCATAGTGATGTAGATCAACGCATATCACGAATTGTGCATGTGGGTGATTCCCTTCTTGCTCGTGTCGGTGATGTTGATGGAGACATAAATGAGGTCAAAAAGACATTATCCAACATGGAACAACAATATGGGAAAAATAATCATACAATGTCGTCGGAAATGGAGTCGTTGAATGCTCGTGTTCGGTGGCTTTATCGCCAAGTATCTTCGTTAGTTGGGCGACATGAAGCATCTCCATCGAAAAATCCTTATGTTCCTTTGATTCAACAAATTCAAACGGACATATCGACGCTCAAATTACGGCGTAACGCACTCTCGGTGGAGGATATTAAAGTGCAATTGGGTCCATGGGTTCGTGAGATCATCACCAAGGCGTTGGAACCATTTGGGGTCGAGATGCGCAATGAAGTTCGTGGTCATCGGAAAAATTTGAATGGAGACATTAGTGTTGCTGTTGGGGATTGCGAATCTCAATTGAACAAGCGCATTGACTCCATCCAGAGTTCCATTCAAACGCTTGTTCGTGACGGACGCATTGGCACTCTTGGGGAACGTGTTGACGAGATTGAGCGAGTCGTGGAGAAGTTGAACGCGAGCAACGAGTCGATTAAAAACCTTGAGCAGCGTTTGAATGAGTCCTTTGTGCCATTTGGTGATTTTGATAAACACTCTAAGAGTGTTTTGAACCAGCTTGTGGAAATGAAAGCGGAGTTGGATCGTGGCATGAGCGTTTATGGTCGGCATGATCCGACATCGCTTGACGCTATGGTCAAACATGAATTTTCTTTGCATAAGAATTCTTTGATGGCGGATGTACGAGAGTCATCCGCACAATATATTTCACAGCTTGAGGAAAGGGTCATGACTAGGATGGAGGATGAGGTTCAACGGTTGATGATTCATGAACAATTGCCTTCAACGGATGGTTCTTTGAAAACTAGAACAACGGTCTCGCCGGTGGATGATGATCGTTTGACTAAGTTAGAAGGTGATATCGAAGAGGTGCAACAAATGTTGCAATCGGCTCAAATTGAATTATTAGAGTTCCGACAATTAGTCGATGGTTTTGGGTCTCATGAGGTGCATGAGTCCCATGATTCACATGGACAATTGTCCCTTCCTTCACATTGGCCTTCGTCCACAGAATCGGGCGCTGGACCGAAGGAAGTAAAGAAGGAATTCATTAATCAACCGAGTCACGAGGTGAAACAAGGGTCCGACACGGAGAAGGTAAGCCGATTCGGTGACTTCGTTCATCGCATTGGTATGCCTCCTTCTTTTGAGTCGGGCGCCATGAAAGCGTCTGATTTTGTATCAAATAGTTCCCACCCTGAAGGGTCACGCAATGTGTTCGGGGGTAAATTCTCTCCCGGGCCACTGGCAGATCAACAACGACCTAAAAGGGAAGGGGCCGGGTTGATTGGTGAGAAACAAGTTCGTTTTCATGATTTGCACCGATTTTTTTCAGTGCACCCCGAGGCACAGCCGGAGAATGAGGACAACCCCAACAGTACAGGAACCGAAGCCCACATAAGGGGATTGTTCTCAAGTGATCGGGGGGATATGGATAACGACTTTGGGTTGCTGGATCGAGACACTAAGAAAGACATTCAACGTTTTATTAAGAGACCTACGTTTGATGGAGATTACGCTACGTTTTTTCATTTTGAACGACACTGGGACTATTGGTTGAAATATTGGTCGGCCTCCCTTACCCCCGAACTCCGCACACTCGCGCTCCTCTCGGCCTTGCCGAGTGAGGACGCGGCGGCTTTTTGGGATTGTGTCACGGAATTGGGGTGGGGGTATGACCATATTTGGGCAATGCTCAAGGAAGAGGCTGCCGAGTTGCAAAATCCTCATGTCCTTGAGCAAGAATGGAAAGATACTACCCCACCCAATCGACTCCCCATGCCATATAGGAGATGGTTTTTGAAGTTTCAGGTTCTGTTTAATCGTGTTGGTACGATTTCTGCCCAAACGGCCAAGAAGACCTATATGGATGCACTGGCCAGGGCTAAATGCTTTCAGAAAGAGGTGAGTGAGTTGTTGGAGGTGGAAGCCATGTATGGTGAGTCCACCTTTCAGGAAGCACATTCATTCATTCTCCGTAAATTAGTGTTGCGTAGGCGTGCGGAGGTATTGGCTAAGCGATATGGGTCTGGCGTTGGGACAGAAAACATCGATGATGAAGCTATTGGGAACCTCAGGGGTCGGAGACCAGCGAACAATGATGATCGTGGGAGTGGGAAAGGACGACCGCGACAGCAAGGTGGTAAGGGACGCTCGCAATCCGAACCCCCCAAATGCACCACGTGTGGTAAGGCGCACAACTGATCGTGTTGGATAGTGGATAAAACACATTGGCCAAAAAGTTGGAAGGAACAAAAACAAGTTCCACACAAGACGATTATGCAGCGTTTAAAGGACCAAAAGTGCATTTGGTGTGGTGGGGATCACCTGGGTGTGAAATGTGAGCAGAATCCCTTCCGTAAGGACACGGCGCGGGGTAAACAGGAGAAGAATACACCCGAGGCCAAGAAGGGGCCATACCCCCCGTGTAAGCACTGTGGCAAGACTAATCATACCGAGGCGTCTTGCTTTACTGCGCATCCAGAGTTGAGGCAGCAATGGCGAAAGTCTAAAGATAAGAAAAGCCCGTAAGGGGGTGGAGATCATGGGGCAATCTCTGCTAAATGTAAGTCCCTGCTTGAGGCTCAGTTCCCGGGTGATTTGGCGCAGCAGTCACAAATTAAATTGGTTGACTGCAGGGAGGGCATCCTGAGATTGCGCCGCCGTTTTGGGAGACGGGTAAAATCAAGGGAACGACGTGAGCTGTGGATAGAAGTGGACGTGGACTTTGGTGAATATGGCGTTAAACGCATACGTGCATTAATTGACAAGGGTTGTGAGGTATTTGCTGTAGGGAAGCGCAGTGCTTTCCCTGAGGGTTCACTGAGACCAGCCAGGAGGCCCCTTGCCCTCAGTGCTGTGGGGTCACAACCGGTGCCAGGCGGGACTGAGGGCGCGCAAGTGAATATTTCTTTGCCTGTGTGTCATTATCTGGGTCCTCTGCAGTGTGTGTGCATGGATGCGTGGATTTACTCAGCGGACGTTACCCCTGAGTTGATCCTGGGTTATCCCTTTTTAGTGGCGTATGGGCTCACTGTGGACACAGTGAAACACTGTGTTCTGCCGATGGAGTGTATTGACGTGCAGCCCTCAAGAATGATATGCCAGAGGGTGCAGTGTGTCAATGGGTCTGTTGCCTCCGTTCAGGTACGGAAGGTGGAACGCGAGTCGAAGGAACAATTCAGTGACCGGTCGCGTGGACACCAGTCCGACCAAGGTCTCTGTTTACATACTTCGGCACAGGATACCCCCCCCCATGGGGAGGGCAGGGGTCAGCCGGTCTGCGAAACTCAGATCGCTGGACAGTCTGACCAGAGTGCTGTGGGCGACCTACAGGTGCAAGTTCAGATGCTCACGAAGCATGGGCAAATACCCACGCATGGATCAGCAGGGGCAGCGGGTTTCGATGTGTATGCAGCACATCCTTCAGAAATTCGGCCTGGCTGTCGGCGTGTGGTGCAGCTGGATATCGCATTGTCGATACCAGCAGGGTTCTATGCTCAGCTGCAGCCCAGGTCGGGCCTTGCTAAGAATAAGTGTATTGACGTCGCGGCTGGCGTCATTGATTCTGATTTCCGAGGGAACATTGGTGTTCTTTTGGTGAATAACGGTACCGAGAAGTATATGGTCTCAGTGGGAGACCGCATTGCGCAACTTCTTTTTAAACCTGTAGCCCAACCTGAACTACAGGAGGTTGCTGAATTACCTCCGTCAGGCCGAGGGGCTGCAGGGTTTGGGAGCACCGGCGTTGAGCAGGTGCAAAGGGGCGTGGGATGCTCGGCGAACCAAGTGGCGGCGCACAGTGCGTGCACGTGCTGTCACAAAGGGGAAAATGAGCAGGCCTCGCGTCCTATATGCATGATACGTGTATGTCATGGCATGACACATGATCAAGTGCGTTCACACGAAATATTGACGGACTCAGAAGAGCTGGAGATTGGGGAGGTGCAATTGCCTGCTTGTAACTGCAGGGTGCCTCCCGCCAGTTCAGACGAGAGAACCGTCCGAGGAGTCCAACAGAAGTCAGGATTTCAGGTACCACCCGATTGCTTTGCAGGAGGTTGGGGACTCACAAGGGGGTGGGGTGACCAGAACTCGGAGACCGTCGCGCCCGAGGACACGCCGGCCGGGTGTCCAAATGCTCAGGTGTCGAAGCTTTCACGGGTTCCTGCAGCCCCTACCACGGCAAGCGAACGACTGCAAATCAGGCGCTCAGCGCATAGGAAGAAAGTTGACAATCGCTTGTCGCTCCTACCCTCAGCACGGCGTCAGTTTATACAGTGGGCACACAGGACGAATGGTGAGGATCCACAGGTGGTGACAGATTTTTTTGACGTGTTTGCACAGAATGGAGATCGTGCCATGAGTCAGCCATGGACTGGCAAATGTTTATTTTTGCACCCGCGGCCTGAAGAGCTAAAGGACACGGTAGAAAAGATACTGCTGGATGGAGCCAAGGGTATTCTTGTGCTCCCCGTGTGGAAAAACATGCCACACTTTTGGAGTGTTGGCGAGGTGGCCATTGACTGGTGGGATTGCCCCCCAGAGATGCCTATATATCAGGGGGCTAAGCCACGATGGGCGACCCGTGTCGTCTTGTCCGATGCGTTGGCTGCCCTGGACATGGATGCAGGGATGGACAGATGGGCGGGAGTCCAGGAGGATGAGTTCTCAGGTGATCCAGAGAGCGTGGACCCCCCCCCCCCTGCCACATGACCCCTACCACGCCCCCACCTGAGGAACTGCAGGGCCCTGATGAACCAGGTGTCCAATCTGTAAATACACAGTCTGCAGAGGCGCACTCCCTTGACGAGTCTGGGAGGGGAGTAGCGCCTGGGGAACGACAGCAATGTAGGCAAATGAAACGACGCTTGTCCCGTCAGTCAGGTAAGGGACACGGCAAAACTGCTGGTGTGTGCTCCCCCTCTTGCAGTGACATCGACTGCAGTGGAGAGCAAGCGATTACATCCGAAGCGCCGTCTGAATCTGAAAACCAAGGTGTGCAACAGTCCATACAGGGTCCTGTGGGTACAGCAGAGCCCGAAGTAATCGCTGGTCTACAACAGTGTCAGGAGGCTGCAGCCTCATGTGCTGATTTGAGACACCTGCCCCGCAGGATGCGGCGCAGATTGCTTACCAGGACAGAGCGTGATTGCCTGGCCCAGTTTAATACTGATGCTGTGTCCAGTTCTGATGAAGGCCCTGAGACAGGTTCGCCAGGGCGTACAAAAAAATGCCGAAAGGTCAGGTCAGTGATCCTGCAGGATAAGCCACCAGGGCAGTTGCGAACCGGCATCCATGGACGGTCTATTCGCTCTGTGATTGAGGCGGACATGACCGATCCCAATTGTTCAGGTTACAGGGAGGCTTTGGAAAAGGAGTTTGAGGACATCCTGAAATTCAAGTCCCTTACTCCTGAGGATATCGAAAATAAGATACGTGGTCCTTATACGGAGGCCACTATAACACTGAAACAGGGTGCTGAGCCCAAGTCAGTGCAGCCATTCCGGTGCCTGGGGGTACGAGCAGCTGCCTTTAAGGCACTGCTTGATAAATTTTCTGATCGGGGGATGATCAAAGCAGCGGAAGGTAATCCTCTGTGGATTGCCAGAGCCTTTGTGGTTCCTAAGCCGGGGGGAAAATGGAGGCTCGTGATAGATTACAGGCACCTAAATGACAACATAGAAAATATTACATATCCGATCCCAATAATAGAGGATCGCATAGTGGAGGAGGGGAAGAATGCCCTGTGGAGCATTTTCGATTTAGAAGATGGGTTCCACCAGATGCCACTGTCGCCAGACAGTAGGCATCTGACAAGTTTTACGACGCCCTGGGGGGTGTTTGAATGGCAGGTTTTGCCAATGGGCTTAAAAACTTCCCCCTCCCAATATCAGAGAATGGTTTCCTATTGTTTGGATTCCATTAAACTGAAGCCCTACATCGATGATGTTTTAAAGGGCACACCCCCAAATATTGATACAGGACAAGTGGATGATACAGTATATAAACAACATGATATACAGTTACGGGAGGTCTTCACACTGTTTAGAAAATACAAACTGACAGTGAAGAAGACCAAGATGCACCTTTTTGTCCGAAAGGTCAAATTCTGCGGGCATACTTTGTGTAATGGACAGAGAATGTCCAGCCCTGAAAAACGGGCAGCCATTGAGAAATGGCGATGGGAGGACATACGGACTCCCAAACACTTGAAAAGTTTTTTGGGTTTAACCCAATGGTACGCAATTTATATGCGTAATTACGCAAAATATGCCGGGATTTTGTCTGAGGCCCTGCGGAAATTACCAGAACCGACCGCAAAGGATAAGGGATGCTCCTCACAGCGACATAAGATTGTTTGGACAAGGGAGATGAAGCGTGCTTTCTCCCAAATCAAACGTGGCATGAGTGAGGATGTGATCCTAGATATTGCGGATGTCAACAAAAAATTTATTATAAGGGTTGATGCGAGTGACTATGCGGTAGGAGCAGTTTTGGAGCAGTATGACTCCAAAAATCAGCTCAGGCCCGTAGCATTCTATTCCAGAAAGTTGGCAGGGGATCAAGGTGATGGTACCGCGCGGGGACAAAGGGGTTGGAGCACGCGAGAAAAGGAGATGTATGGCATCATCTCCACCTTACATAAGCATCAGTCATGGATAGGGATGGGAACTGAGGTAGAAATTCTGACTGACCATCGTACGCTGGAGAAGTGGTACCACGACGATTTGTTGACGGTCAGTGGTCCACTTGGCCGTCGCGGTCGTTGGCATGAGTTTCTATCGAGATATCCCCTAGTGGAGGTGAGGTACACTCCGGGTGCGGGGCACATTGTTCCTGACGTGCTCTCCCGTTGGGCGTACCCTGCCAACACTGCGGCCCCTGATAGTAGCCTACATGGGTCAGAACATGATGCGGCTGCATGGGAAAGGACTGAGGTGGAGGTCAGGGAGCAGGAAAATCAGGCCTTGCGTGAGCATCCACTTTTCGCTGATTGTATGCAAGAGTTGGAGCGGGGCTCCAAATCACTGCACCTCCTCTCACAGAATGACGGACGTCAGAAGTGGGTTATCACAAATCGAAGGGAACGTCTTTTGGAGGACAGTGCGAGGTTATTGCGTCAGGTACGCAGTGAACAGGTTGTGCCTCAGGTTCAGGATCAGGACGTCTCGACAGAGCTCAGGGAAGCTACAATGAGACATCAGATGGATACCCGCTTGCGGTCGTTGTTCAGTGACAGTCAATCACCCCTGCAGAGCTCCAGTGGGGATTCTGTGAATCACGAGAAGCGCGTTGAGCGCATCATCCATAATTTATGTTGTGCTGAGAGTTGGCTGGACCCGTTTCAGCTTGCAGCGCTGACTCAGGAGCCACTCACTAAATGTTTGTTTGGCAAGTGGGACAACGCATACCAGAGTGACCGCAATTTTTCCACCATTTTTGACAAATTGTCACAGGGTCAGGCCGTTGAAGGTTTTTCGCTTTTTCAGGGGAAGCTGCGACACCATGGCAAAATCGTGGTTCCGTTTTCATTAACGGATAAGGTTCTGACTGCCATGCATCAGTATGTCCATCCAGGTAGGGACAAACTGATAGAGTTGGTCCGCAGAAAATTTTATTTCACCTTCCGGCCGAGTGTTTTGAAGAAAAAGGTCACTGAATTGGTTAAACGATGTCCTGTTTGTCAAACGTGTAAAACAGGCCCAGCACGCTTTGATGAATGTCGTTTTTTCCCTGTCCCCCAGTATCCCTTTGCATCGCTTGCCATTGATTTTGTATCACTGCCGGAAGTTACTTCGGCCGGACAGGTGTATGACCAGTGTATGGTAATTGTAGACAGGCTGACAGGATATTTGACTGCGGTGCCATGCAGGGCCCAGGGCCTGGATGCCAAAGCAGCGGCAGATTTGTTTTTGCAACGCTGCTTGTTCTTCACTGGCGTGCCGAAAGAAATCATGAGTGACAATGACAATGTCATTACCAGTGATTTCTTTCACAGTTTGTGTGAGAAAATGGGGATTGAGACCCACAGGGGTGTTATATATAGGCCTTCGAGTAATGGGAGGGCCGAAAATGCAGTCAAGGCGGTAGTAAATTCGCTCCGCCTGTATTTGGAGCAGCGAAAGGCGCTGTGGGTGAATGCGCTACCGCTGGCAGTGTGGGCAGTGAATGACCTGCCTGGCATTCACGGTCCCTACAGCCCTCACAGACTGGTGTTTGGGCGTGACCCCATTGGTTTTGGGGACTGTCCACCGGTCCAGGATGACTGTGCGGAAGACGCCCTGACATTTTTCTCCCGTTTGGAGAAGGAACGAAGGGAGGTGCAGAAAAAATTGAAAAAGATTCATGCCGCACAGCGGAATAAGTTTCTTCAGAAATTCCCGACCCTGAACTTGCTTCCAGGGGACAAGGTGTGGGTGAAGAACCTCCCAGGCCAATCTAAGTTAGATAGGCTGTGGCAGGGTCCCTGTGAGGTGGAGAGGGTCATTTCTGCTTCGAGAGTGGTGGTGAATACCCCTCAAGGGGATCAGACATTGTCTACCAGTAGATTGAAGCATTACATGCATCCGTATGGTGCACCAGATTCTGCACATCCTTTCAATTACTTTTCCAAGGAGGACGTCGCCCCCCCTGTGGTACAGCACTGGGTGCCAGAGAAATTTTTGGCTACCAGGGTTTACCCCAATGGTGTTCGTAAGTGGAAAGTGAAGTGGCGGGGTCATACACGTCCCACATGGGAGCCTGCCAGTAGCTTCATGAATGAACTCAACAAAGACTGGCATGCCTTCAATCAAAAGAAGGGGCTCCATCTCACAGTTGATGATGTAGTTAGTATGTCTTGAATGTATGATGCATCCCCCTCACCCTGTTTATTTGTACTCCTCTCTTTCAGGTGCAATGAATTCGATTCAATGCAGACAGCTCAGTGATCGATGTCAGTTTTAGGGTATGCCACCATTTTTCGGGTTCCACGCCACATCACTCTGGACTGCTTCTCAGGAGTCCAATCAGCATCAATAAAGACAAATGAAGGATCCAGAGAACAAATCTCAGAAGTAATCTAACTCATATATGACTTCAGTGAATGGGCTTTGTATATTAGCATTCATGTCTGTTTGTTTGAAGACATTGCGTTGTGATGCACAGAGATTTGCATTTGTATGTTCGAGCCCTTGCCTGGAGCCCACTGAATGTTGTACAATGAACTTCTGAGAAACAATGGATCCCCAATGTCAACAACAAAAAAAAAAAAAAAAAAAAAAACCAGTGGAACCGGTGGTATACGCGTAGTACTGACTTCCCCCCTCTGTGCACAGGCAGGCAGTCAGAGTTACAGGACAGTGCTGTGAGTCAATGCCAGGGCAATGAGATGACAGGTTTGTAGTTCTTGGAACTCAGTGCCCCTATCCTGGGTACAGATGGGCAGACGGCTGTGGCAGCACCCTCAGGCAGCTCCCAGGTCATAGAACCACAGGCCTGCTGGGGCTGGTATCCAGTTTTTCAGCCCCAAAAAGGGATTTTTTGGGCTTGGGAGGGGAGTGTAGCCGCCAGCATGCAGCGACGGAAGTCGCCTGAGCATTTCGTGTTATTTAGCGATGATCATGAGATTTAGCGCTGTGCAGTGCAGTTTCGATTGTGGAAGTTTCATTCCAAAATACAACGATTTTCTGTCACTGCATAGGTTCCTGTTATGTTCGAAATGGCTTTGGTGCTCGTCCACTGATCTGTTTGGCTTTGGGTAAGCATTGGAGTAATTCTAGGACAAGACATCAAGGAGGACTTGGACTAGTACAGAGGAAGGGAGCGGAGAGGTGCAGGTGCGCAGGGGAGGGCAGGGACACGGCTGAAAGTGGAGGGGGTTGTGGTGGTGGCGAACGCGAACGAGAACCCCCAGCGGAGAGCAGAGGGCCAGCGGCGGGGGAGAGGGGAGATGGGGCGACGGAGTACGGGGGCGCAGGCGAGTGCAGAGGGAGCAACCGGGCAGTGGGACGCGAGACGTATCGTGGGTACGGCGAGCAGTGTGGGGCACAACGAGAAGTAGACAGGAAGCAGTATCGGAATTTGGTACAGTGAC
Source organism: Eutreptiella sp. 'Long Island Sound 2002' (assembly GCA_964036045.1). Lineage (NCBI taxonomy): Eukaryota > Euglenozoa > Euglenophyceae > Eutreptiales > Eutreptiaceae > Eutreptiella > Eutreptiella sp. 'Long Island Sound 2002'. The sequence continues at coordinate 130,352,999 of OZ038378.1, read as the reverse complement.
GGAGCAGAGCGCAAGGTCGTGACTGGCGAAAACGGCCGGCGAAGGCGTGGAGCAGCGCTGTGCTCTTCGGATGCAGTACGGTGCCAGGGCTCTGACTTGCAGGAGAGGCGAATGGGCAGACGCATCCAAAATTCGGACAAGTTGGTGCCAGGGTCTTGGCTGATGGTGTGATCGGAGAGATTGCTGGGATGGGCAGGTTGCAGTGCAGGTGTACTCGAGTCCGGTGCAGTGGAGCCACGTCTCGGTGGCACCCCTGTGGACTGGCAGCCAGAGTATGCGGGCTATCCGCCAACTTGGTACATGGCGGCAAAGCTCTCTGCATGACAGGATGGTGCTGCATTGCAAACATAGCACATACGTGCGCCCTGCTCTGAGGGGCTGACGACGCCAGACCTTGGTGGCCACCGGCGCCATGGGACACCTGCGGGGTGCAATGGAGTGCGAACCCTGTCTATGCGGCTGGGCTCCACAGTGCAAATGCAGCGACGGGAATTCGACGAGCGTCTCCCTGACATTCTCTCTGGGTTCCTTTGGCACATGCGGTGGCTCATGGTGCGTAGGAAACCAACGGCCATGCCAGTCCACGGGCAGGGCGACAGTCCAGTCCGCAGATACACCCCCCCCACCCCCCACACAGGGCACAAGGCAACCAGGATGGGGTGAGAGACGGGGACGGAGGGTGCACTAGGGGGGGGGGGGGGGGGGGCAGGGAAAAGGGTAGGGGCGAGGGGGAGGGGCAGCGGCAGAGCACGCGGGTGGCACACACGAGTGACAGCGTGGCTCACACAGGGAGGGCAGAGGTACAGGCAGGGCCGACAGCGAGAAGGAGAATGGGAGGGGAGACAGGCGAGAGAGGGGGCGCAGAGCAGCGGCACAGGGGTAGCACGGAGGAGAGCAGGGGGCACACGCAGGGCGCGCGGGAGCAGCGGGGAGCGCGAACACGGAACAAAAAAAAACAACAGCCGAACAGGCGGACACACAGGAAGGGCACAAAGAGGAGGCAGGGCGCGGGAGGTGGGGGGAGCAGGGGGCCAACAAGGGCGCAAAGGAACGCAATGTCTCTCACAGAGAAACACCATGCCGATGACCCGCATAGAGCCGTACAGGCCGCCCCGCCCGACCATCAGGGAACTGATGGAGGGGCGGCTGGCGGGAGAGGACAACGGTGAAGCCCCCCCAAAGGGGTGTCTGGGGAGGCCGCCCAGGTCGGCTTCCAGGTCGGAAGACAGGGCAGAAGCCCAGAGGCGCGTGAGGGCGCGCGAGATACAACCATGGCGCGGGGACGACCAGCGGCGAGCACACGGAGCAGGAGAACAACACTAAGAGGGCGGGCAGGAGACAGAGGGGATGGGAGGGTGGAGAGGAGAGAGAGAAGATACATGTACAACAACGCGGGCTAAAAGGTTGGGTTGCCTGGCATGGCCAGGGACCGCCAAGGGCCGTGCCACAGGATGGCGGTGGGACTGGACGAGAGCACCGAACGGAACCGAGACAGATGGCGATGCAGTGTTGTTGTGCGTGCATGCAGGGAGGACGGAACCACGGGGAAAAAAGCGCAGCAAAAAAAAAATGCGGACAACACCCCGCGGCGCCACAAGGAGACGGGACAGAAAAGGAGGTGTGGCTAGGGCCACGCGACGGCCCCAGGGGACTAGGACAGCATGGGAGGCGGCACAGGAGTGAGGGGCCGGGCTGGGAGGGGAGCGACCCGTGCTAGGCGCACAAAACGGTCCGCGGATGGAAGAGGATCCAGTGGGCCCGCGCCACAGGGTTGCTGGCGGCCTGGTGGGGTATAAACACGGGATGAGGGATGGGATGGGGCCGCACAACAGCCCAGGGGATTAGGCTGGGGCCGCAGCACAGGGGAAAAGGGCGGGAAGGGAGCGACCCGTGCTAGGCGCACGAAACGGTCCCCGAATGGATGAGGATCCAGTGGGCCCGCGCCACAGGGTTGCTGGCGGCCCGGTGGGGTATAAACACGGGATGAAGGGACAAGGGGACGGGGCGGGGAAGGGCGTGTGGCTAGAGCCACACAACGGCCCGACGGGGTAGGGAGTCCATGGGACGCTGGGAACGGGCCAGTGCCGGGATGAGGCAAAGGGGAATGGGACATGGGATGGGCAGGGAGGCCAAAAGCGCCAAGCAACAGCCCCATGGGGTTGGGAAACCAGTCGCCATGAAGTGGTGAACCATGGGCCAACCATGGGGAACCTGACCACGGGAAGTCGGGAAAATGCCCTGAACTCCGGGACGGCCGTGACGTGTCCGCAACGGTGAGGGTTGACCTTGAGATCCCCGGGTCAATGGCCGAAGTACACGTAGGTTCACGCGTGAGCGGGACCTGGGGGAACGTGGAAAGGGTCGCCCCCTGGCCTCCAGCCGTGGATGGACGACACCCAAGTGCATCCGGGAGCCGAGTGGGTACTCCAACCCGTGAGGGATGGGGAGTGGTGGAATGTGGTTGACAGAGAGAAATGCTCCGCTGTCGGCCAGGGCTATCCACAGGAAACCCGCGTGCAGGCGCCCAAAAGGCTGTGCTAGGGGGGGAACGCCGGAGGATCCTTCAAAGGGTGACCGGAAGGAGCTGAAACCGTGAGGGCAGCGACTGAAGGGAGCCTACCGCTGGTCATGCCCCAAGGGAACCTGGTTGAAGTTCTCGGCCGTGAGGTGAGACAGGGGTCGCCAGGGGAACTGATGGTGGAGAGCTCTCCTTCCCGCCAGAGGCGGCCACCATGTAAAACAAACAAGGAGAAGTCAGATGAGGCTGCGGACGCGACCGCCCTTACTTACTTACTTACTTCGTGTAGACAGTCAGTGTCCGCTTACAGAAGCCGGCATTGGTCTCACCCCGCCACGTCTTTGTTGTGTAACACAAGTGAACAGGTTTAAGCTTGGTCACTTAGCCTGTGACTTGGCTAATGCATTCCGCGATGTGTTAGTGAAGAGCCCTACGCCGGTAGTCAAGCGGTACCCAGAACCTATGGCCCATGGCCCGGAGGCCTGTGAGCCGTCACACCCGTGCAGAAGCCGTTGACACCGGCTGTCAGCGGAATATCCCTGTTCTCTAACCCGCGAAATCTGGAATCCGTTTTCTAACCATTAAGTCGATGTGGAATTACCATTATTTTACTGTCTTGGTCGATTCGCGGTTAGAAATCGGTGAAATACCAGATCTCTACCGCGATTTCCAATTGTCGTAAGATCGCCGCAGTTGCGCCGCCTGTCGTCGCCTGTTCCGTGGACTGCATTAGATTATTCTGTAATACGATTTCTCTTGAAGTTAAGACTGAAACAGTCTTCGAGTGATCCGCAATTTTTTCCTTGATATAACGGATCGCGTCCCAGATTTTCCCCAGAAAATCTGGGCGACCGAAGGCGCTTTGAACCCCCAAGTCGAATAACAAGGGTTACGAGCGTTCAAGCGCCCAAGGACGAACTAACGTGCCTCATAGGCACTGTGTATGAGGTTTTGCCCCCCATAGTCATAGGATGAGGCCAAAGGATCCCAACTCAATAGGCCCATAGGGTTATTTTTTTTTGAGTGTTCTCCAAGAAGTGCACTTTTTCAGGTACTTGGCGTCCAAGTACGTGTAGAAGTATGTTGAGTTGGCATTTGCCCCACCCTTGCTTGCCTCTACATCCGGGGCATATCACTTGTCTTCCCCGGATAGTGCATATATGATATCCATATACATATTGGCAATGTATTTTGCGTGCATGCTAAAATTCGGCTTTCCGAAAGGAGGTCGATTTTCGACCAAAGCATTTGCATGCGTGCTAAGGGACCAAAGTTACATTAGAATATAGGCATACTTTGATTCTAGGCCACTAGGTTGGGTGTAGAAGGCGTGGGTAGGGTTGTATGCCATATTTGGTGTCATATCGCGTACCCATTTGGTGGGTGCACCATTCCGAGACTAAGCCGCCAATGGACCCCATATCGCAAGAGGCCCCTCATTGTACTCCCAACCAACACTCGCAAGCCTAACCTTCGTGAAGGGACGCTTGTGGAGCGCTCCCGAAGCGATGCGTTGCGAGCAAGGTGTGTTTTTTGCAATATTCCATATTTGCATGTGCCCACTGGTGAGGCAGCGCGCGCGACCTTCCAAAGCGCCCCAAGTGGAGCACATAGGTGGAATCGAAGGTCATTCGTGTCAAGTCATTGTGTTTAGAAGGATTGGTCGATTACTCAATCCAAGCCGAAGATATTATAATATATTTGTGCGCCTATCAAGGCACTTTTGGGTGTTTTTTCGCCAATATTGCTGTTTGTTGCCCGTCATGATGTCAAGTGGCGACCGTGTATCTCAACGTTGCGCCCAATTGACATCATGACCCAAGTATGTTATGAGGGTACATACTTTGGTGCCCAACATATCTTGAACCCGGTGAATAAGTCCTCTTGGGCTTGGCATACCGTGGCCGCCATGTTGGCGATTTGGGACTATCCCAAATCATGGGCTCACTTGGCGACCCTGCCTTTCTCAAAACCGGAGGGGTTGGGCGACGCCCAAAAGATATGTTGGACGCATATGACTTGATACCAATCCTATGGCACACTCCGGTCCAAGTCGGGCATGTGCCTGATTTTGCCCCAACCATGAGTGTGCGCATTTTCGGCCAATTTCAGCAATTTTCCATATTTTCTGCCCGCCGTGCACCATGTTCAGCACCCTTGTGCACGCCGGACTCATGGACCAATGGACCATATATGACATGGGTGTTATGGACATTGGTCCCCATGGTTCACACACCACGTGGGCGAAGCGGAGCAACCTTCGTTAGGGTGCTAGCCCAAAGTGAGTGTGGAGAATTTTGCCATTTTGGCATTTGTGGACCCAATTGGGATTGTCACCAAGCCTAGTGGCATGAAGATCTTTGGAAACCAAGGGCATGGGAGTCTTCGTTGGACTCCTGGTGAGTTGCGTATGGAATGGCAGATCCGATCTCCAAGCCGGCGTGGAGATATACTATTGGGAGCACCCCCGAATTTTGGCTCATTTCGAGCAGCCAAAATGACCCCCTTTTGGGACCCCAATTTCACCCCCCCCGTGTGGTCAATTGGCGGCCCCATATCTCTATGCCCACAGGGAGCCCGGACCTAATTTCAAGTTGTACACTCAGAGATAAGTCCTAGGTCCTGCCTCCTATAGTGTGAGCCATTGGCCTCGCCCAGGCCGGCCGAGCCACGCGTGGGAATGACGCCAATTTTGGTGATTTTGGCATCATGACCCCACTTGACGAACCAGTGGTGCCCTGATGCCGGGACCTCAGAGGGAACCAGGTTGGGTGAGGGCTCCAGGAAATTCGTATGCGAAGGGCATAGGGTCAGTTGCCTCGCCCCTACCTCTGGCGGGTCCAGACCAGGGGTCAATTTTGGAGATTTTTGAGCTAATGTCAGTTTGGGCTGAAACAGCCCATTTTCAGCTACCAACTCCAAGGGGATAATGGAGGGGCCATATCTCTGGCTCAGAAGGGGAGTTGGGACCTGCCGTTAAGGGAGCATGGGGAGCTACTGTCGGTTGGCCTTGGAGATCCTTGGTTTCCAGGAACTCGCCTGTGGCTGGGCGGGACACCCCCCTACTGGCAGGGTTTCAGGGTCCGGACTGAGCAGGGCATGGGTTGTGTTTGAGCCCCCGCCCCCACCAGCCACTGAGAGGGTCGGACCTGGGATTGGGATACGAGTTGGGACTTAGTGTCTATTGTCCTGTGATGCACTTACCCCAGTCCAGTCCTAACCCCATGTGTATATATCCTGATGTGTTGCTGTACATACTTTCGTTCCCTTGTTGCAGAGTGTCAAGGATCCTGAAACGCTTTGTCACATGACACGAGCGTAATGATGCCCCTGTGAGCGCAGTGCTTTGCCTGCCTGCTTGCTTGTGCGTGTCAACCGCAGCGTCCTGTGGCCAGGCCCCCCACAGGAACGCGTCAAAAGCGTTTCACCGCCGGGGGGTTACCTATCCCTCGCGTGCCACTCGGGGTCACCAACCCCGAGCAGCGCGGCGCAGCAGCTCGCAGCTCGCAGCTCGCAGCGCAGCGCAGCGGCTCGCAGCGCCGCCCAGCGACAGCGCCGAGACCGTGAAGGAAGTGCAGGGACCGGAACTCCGTCATCAACGAGTTCCCTCGGCCGACCAGCAAGGCCGCACTCCCAGCTACAGCAACCACTTCCACAACCACCGGCCGACCAGCACCGGCCGCACTCTCAGTCCAGTGCTACGTCAACCGCTTCAACAACCACCACCAGGACCAGTCCGTTGAGCGGAACGAGAGCCCACCAAGGACTTCAAGACCAAGTGCGCACCCCGCTGCCATGGTAAACTGGCAGGAAGCGGGCAAGACGTGGCCGCGGCCCCACCCCCATGCAGTGCGCCTACTGCGTGGGTTGGTTTGGGACCAGCACTACCGCTACAGCCACCCCCAGTGCGAAGGCGGCATGCCCGGGACCTTCGAGCTCCGTGAGGACATGGGCCCTGACCGCCTGCAGGCAGTCGAAGACTGGCTGCGGGTGGAAGGGTTTGCCTTCCGCTTCCGCCAGAGGCGCTGGAGGGTCTGGACCCGGCCAGACAGGCCCGGCGAAGGGCTGCGCCCCGACGGGATTGAGGAGGACAAGAAGCCCAACGAGTACCCGTCGGGCGCCACGATCAATGTCTCCATGTGGGACATGATCGAGAAGAACTTCCCGGAACCGGGGAGCGAGCGCAGGCTGCAGGGCAGCAGCAGCAGCGCGTCTCCGGGGAAGGAGAAGCGGTCCGCCGGGGACAGGAAGTGGGACTGGAAGTGGCGGGAGTACCAGGAGTCCCTGGCCGCCGAAGCCGTTCAAGGCGCCAAGGGCGGAACCCCAGCCCCCAGTCCCCAACGGGCCAGTGGCGGTCACCACCCCGGCCACACCACCCTTGGCGACTTCCTCCAAGTCGCCAAGCATGCCAGGTCCACGCCCCGTCAGCTGCACCTGAGGAAGTCAGGCCCCAGCAGCGACGTGGAGTCGGCCCACCGCGGGAGGATGCCGGCCGACCAGGCCAGCTCCAGGAGCAGCGTCGCTCCCGACCAAAGGGACGTGGCGCGCGCCTGTGAGCGCGCCTGTGGGGTGCCCTGCAACCTTCGGGTTGCCCGGCAACGGGCCACGCAGCAGCACGCTGCCATGGAGGGCGCCGTCGGCATCACCCAGCAGGAGGCTGCGGAGTGGGCGCATGGCATGGCCATCCACGCCTCGACCATGGCGGCCATTTCGGCCGGACTCACAGCCGCAGCCACCCATGAGTCAGCGACTGCCCAGGTCAAGGGTGAGGTGGCGGCAACCGCCGAGGAAGCCCGCCTGACGCAGGAGGCCATTGCCTGCAAGGAGGCCGAGGTGAAGGCGCTGGAAGAGGCGCTTGCCCAAGAGAGGGCAAAGAAGGAAGAGGAGGAAAGGGCCCATGCCGAGGCAACGGCTAAGGCCCAGGCAGACGCCGCCAAGAAGGACGCCATCAAGGCCGCGCGAAGGAAGGTCGCTGAGGAGAGGGCCAAGACGGAGGCGGAGTTGGCGGCGTTGGAAGCGGAGAAGGCTCGGCTGCAGCAGGCCCGGGAAGCCGAAGCAGCTCGTGCCCGGGAGGAAGCCGAAGGGCGAGCTGCCGCAGCCACAGCCGCCGCGATGGAGGAGGCGGAGGCCAAGCTCCGCCGCGAGACCCTCCGGGAGGATCCCGAGTGGAGAACCTGCGAAAGCTTTTCGAAGGGGACGCCTCCTCCAAGATGACGCTGGACGAGGTCGACACAGGCAGCAGTGGGAGCAGTGGCCCCACCGCCTACCGACGGAGGAAGGGTAAGGGGAAGACCCCCCAGAGGCCAAGGAGGCCAGCGGGCGGACAGCCCCACGATAGCGACCCCTTCTTCACAGCCAGCGACGGGGATGAACGAGGCCGCCGACATCACCGAGGAGTGGCTGGCTGAGGCGGCGGAGACGTCCCCATGGAGCCGGAAGGTGAGGATGAGGATCCCCCTCCTCCCTACCGAAGCTCGGAGTCTTCGGAGACCGAGACGCCCAGGTGGGGCGACATGGACGAGGATGATGACATGGACTTCGACTACACGAAGAAGCCCCCATCCTCGGACCCACCGAGGCGACCTAGCGCAGACCCACCGGGACCCCCTGGCGGAGGACCATCAGGACCCCCTGGAGGACGCCCACCAAGTGGACCCCCTGGAGGCGGACCACCGGGCGGAGGAGGACCCTGTGGACTGGGCGGACCCGGCGGGGGCCCTCCTGGAGGACCCCCTGGGGATCCTGACGACCCACCAGGGGACGGCGACCCGGATGCCACCCGGCGGTGGATTGTCTACCTCCGCAGGAGGGTCCAGTCCCTCGAGCGCGAGGTAGACACGGGCAAGGGCGAGATGACTCGCATCGCCAGCGTCGCCGCGCGCGCACAGAGAGAGCTGGACATCGCCAAGATCGAGATGGTCAAGAGCACCAACGTCGCCACCGCCACCCAGAGGCAGCTGGACATCGCCAGGGCCGAGACCAGGCAGCTGAACGAGATCATCAGCGGTCTGCAGCAGGGGTTGGACGTGCTGGAAGCCCGTGGGAGCGTCGGCAGTGACCACCCACCCCTGGAGTCTGGCTCGTCGGACGACAGCTGGGGACCCGGACCAGGTCCAGGCAGACCCCACGCCCCCGGCGGAGCCCCCAGGAGTCGCCCCAGCGCCAGTGTCCCCTCTCTCAGCGCCCCCTCTCACCACAGCGCGGGCCGCCGCAACGAGCGCGTGCCGCCCGGCAGTGGCAGTGAGGATTGGCGTGATGAGTGGCTCCGCCGTGCTCCACCGTGGACACCAGTACGCCCCCAACGCCCCGCACCAGCCCCGGAGCCAATCCCAATGGCTGGTGGACGTTATGGTGGACTCAGGGATGAGGTCTCCAGAGGAGACGTGGAGTGGGATGTCGGCGGAGGTGAGGACCTGGACCTGGACCTGGAGGAGTTCGACTGTTCCCCGCCGCGTGGTGTACGACGGGAGGCCGCTGAACTCAGCCGCCGGCGCCGTGATTAGGAGGCATAAATGGAAGGAGTACGGCGTGAACATCTAGGTTCAGCGTACATGGAGGAACCACGGCGTGGCCACGCGGATACCGGGGAGGAGATGGAAGTGGCAGCCGTGGGAGTCCGTGGGAGAGGCCGATGGGAACCTCGGTCGACCTCGCGGCCGGCGTTCATGGTCTCTAAGGCCGCGGATGCCGCCGTGTTGGAAGACTTGAAGGACATCAACACCCCCATGTACGATGGAAACCCCCTCAACCTCGACCGCTTCTTGGAGAAGCTGGACGATTGGGGGGTGACCGTCACTGAGGACATGGATCCCGCAGATGCGGAGAAATATGTGTTCAGACGGTTCAGGTACCGCCTGCCGGAAGTGCTCCAAGAGCTAGACTTCGTGGCGACCAAGGAGGGGAAAATCAAGACCCTCAAGGAAGCCAAGAAGTGGCTCAACGAGCAGGAGCGGGTGGACACTCCGCAGGTGGCTGCCAAGCGGTGGAAGTCCATCAAGCTTCATCATGATGGACGGGAGATCCGCCTACGGGACTGGCGAGACTTCCGAGGGCAATACACCCTCTTCCGCCGCAACGTGGAAGACTGGAACGAGGGTGACGAGCAGGCTCGCCTGCTCTCCATGCTGCCGGAAGCATGGATCAAGAGGGTCACCAAGGAAGAGGCCAAGAGGGCCAAGTCCAACCACACAGTCAAGATGATGCTCCCCAAAGAGTATCATACGAACGTGGTGGCTTGGACGAGGAAGAACGTGGCCCGGGATGTCAAACGGCACTCTTTGCGGAATGCTCTCCTCATCACCGTCTCGGGCAATCGCGAGAAGACCGCGATGTGGCGCCTTGACGAGTGTGACTTGAGCGGCCAGACCATCCGTCTGCAGGCTATTCCGGCGCGGATGAGCTGCGACGAGATCCTGGAGTGGGTTGGAGAGGAGGTGCTCAAGGAGTACCGGAACCTCCACCACACCCGCGGGTTGAGGCCCGGCGACCGTCACGTCAACTACGTTGGCGAGGGGTCTGGCGGGGAAGCTGCCATGATCCCAGCGGGAGCCGACGGCGATGAAGCTCTCGTGGACGATGACGACGACGATGAGCCTGCTGAGATGGCCGTTTGTGCCTTCGTGGCTAACAACCTGAACGCGGGGAGCAAACAGGGAAGCTGGAAGCCCCTGCAGCCGGGTTGGAAGAAGAAGGAGCAGAGGGACCCCCGCCGCATTGGCGACCCTCCGCTGTCCTTTGGGGAGTTCATACGAGCTCACCCTCAGGGCTGTTTCGTGTGTTATCGGAGGAAGAAAGGCTTCAACCATGACCACCGAACATGCCCCATCCACCAGGCCGACACGGAGGCCTACAAGAAGGCGCACGAGTCGAAGAAGCGTGCACCTGCGGGTATCCGGGAGGCCAAAGTGGAGGTGGACAAGGACGAGCTCTCCAAGCTGATGTCGGTGGGGACCGAGTTGGCCAAGGAGATCCAGGAGATCAAGAGGAACTGGGTCCCCAGGTCGGACAACAAGAACAAGGAGAACAACCAGAACGACCAGAACAAGGACAAGGACAAGAAGCCTAGGAATAGGGGAAAGAAGAAGGGTGTCAACGAGGTTGACGCGGAGGAGAACACCCCTACTTCCACAACCGACGCCCCCTAGCGGAGCCCCTGCAGCCAAGGGCCCCAGCTAGGGCGGTCGCAGGATGGTGTTCCGGGGAGCGCCACACCATCCCAGTCGGGAGTCGGTAAGCACAAAGGGACTGCCGCGGGCGGAAGGCCCCGTCCGGCACCCAGTCGCGGTGGCGGGGTGAGGGCAAGTGAAGGCACGAACCCTTGCACCCGTCCATCCTTCGCGACCAAGAATGTGTTTGATGTACTTCAAGATCCATCCGAGAGTATTGGAGGATCACCCGGACCGCAGCTGGATGCTGCAGATGGGCAGCCTGAGCCCATTGTCCACGACCTGCACCAGTCGCTTGTTGAGCTTCTGGAACGGCCGGAGATCCTGAGCTTGCACGCCGTGCGCCGAGTTGGGCGTGAGCGGCAGTTGCACCTTAAGGTCCGTGCCTTATGCGGGGAAGTGGAGAAGGTCTTCGACGTGTTGGTCGACACGGGAGCTCAGGTCAGCTTGGTCAAGGCTGGCCTACTTCCACCAGAGTGTTTGACCGACAGTCGGAAACCTGTCAGGCTCAAGGTGGCGAACGGCCAGTACATTGTGGGAGGCACGAAGGAAGCAGCCATCAGGCTGCAGTTCGTGAACCATCGTGAGCTGAGCCGCCCAGACCTCGGCAAGGAAATCCTCCTGCAAGGTCGCTTCTACGAGGCCGAGATGGACTGGGACATGATCGTTGGGTACGACTTCATGATGGAGACGGACTCCGGCATCCCCCCCGCCCAGGCCTCCATGACCCTGTACCGGGACGACCAGCTCTCGTGGCTTTCGTCACCTGAGCACCATGTGGAATGCCAATGGATCCACCCGGAACGCAATCAGCTCGAAGTGGCCGCGCTGGACACTGAGCCAACTGGGCCAGCAAACCAGGAGTACGGCGTAATGCCGGAAGTGGCGAGCCGAGTGGTTGCGGACCTGGGAGCTTCGGATCTGGCCCTGGATGTGTTCTCTTCAGGAACCTCCGCCCATCTTCGGGTTTGTGAGAAGTACTGGAGCGCCCAGGACTCTGTGTGGAAGAAGCACTGGGGTCCGCATCAGGGCTTGATGTGGATCCATTGCCCCCAATGGGACATTCCAAGGGCGATAGCGAAGATTCGCAAGGACCGCTCCAAGGCAGTGCTGGTTGTTCCTATGGGATGCACCGAGGAGGAAAGTACCCGACATTGGGTGGTCTCATTGACCAACATGACCTTAAACAAGGTCGTTCTACCGGCTGGAGAGAGTGTCTATCAGGACGCTAAGGGACAGCCCATGCCACCCCAGAGATGGCCAACGAAATTCCACTATGTGGATGGGGGCCTTGATCAGGCCGACACCACGGATTTCGTGTGTGTCAACCGCATCGTAGCGGAGCCATGGCGGCAATGCTTCGCGGTTTCCCCTGTTGACATCGGAGAATCGGAAGACCCCCTCACTGAAGAGGAGTTGGATCTGGTTCAGGGGTATATGGATCAGCCCTTACACGACTGGGGAAGCCAGCGTGAGGGCAAAGGCCAGGACAAAGCCTGGTTTGGAGTGGACGCCATCGTCTCTGGTTCCTATGATGGAGATACCTTCGTTAGGAGGGTGCTGGACCACCTGTCCAGCCAGGACGAGCCAATCGGCGGTAACCCACCCACCTACGGCGACCTGTTCTGAGGCAAGACCAGAGATGGCCCTTTGGGCCACCTGGGAAGACCACCTGAGCCGAAACTGAGCGGGGTCGCTACCCCTCAAGTAAGTTCAGTGGTCCAGGTGCCCGGAAAAGCCAAGGCGGAGTCCGATGATTGCCCCAAGATCCAGGCATTGAGGGCCAGGCTGAAGCAGAAGTATGGTGACACCTTCTTCAGCGGAAAACCTGTGTTTCCCCCACCGGTGCGTGGACCGTATGGCGAGGCCAAGATACGACTGAAGCAGGACCCCCGTGTGTATCGGCACCGGGAGTTTGCCCTGAGGGGCGAGAGGAAGGAAGCCATGGAGAAGATCCTCCGTGACTTCATCGAGAGAGGCTGGCTCTAGCCGTGCCACTCCGAATGGGCCTCTCCGTGCTTCGTCGTCCCCAAGAAGGTGGCCGGTGAGTGGCGGCTCGTGGTCGACTACCGCGGCCTAAACGCCCAAACGCAGCACGACAGCTATACGCTGCCCCTCATTGAGGACATGCTGCAAAAACAACACCGGCGGACGATCTTCACGGTGATTGACCTGAAACATGGTTATCATCAGATGCCTCTCGCCGAGGAGTCTCGTGCCTGCACAGCCATGAGCACCCCACTTGGACCTCTCCAGTGGAAGGTGATGGCCATGGGCGTTACCAACGGCAATGCGGCTTTTCAGCGGATGCTGGAAAACCTGCTTGAGCCGGTGCGTGACTGTGCGGACCCCCTCGTGGACGACGTGATCATCGCGTCCGGGGACCCCAGTATGAGCTACGAGGAGCTCCTGGAGGCACATGAGAGGGACGTCACTCGGGTGCTGGACCTTCTGGTTCGGCACAAACTCACGGGCAGCAGTGACAAGGCCACCATTGCGGTAAGCGAGGTGGTCTTCGCTGGCCACGTAGTCGGGAACGGGCAGCGAAAGCCCATACCTGGCAAGGTGGCTGAGATCGAGCACTGGGAAAAGCCCAAAACGGTCTCTGAGCTACGGGCGTATCTGGGGTTCTGCAACTACTACTCGGGGTATATCAAGATGTATGCCGAGTATGCAGCCCCCATGACGACCATGCTCAAGGGCAACCGAGAGGAGGCCAAGATGGGGTCCAAGAAGGCTCTGGTCTGGACTGCTGAGTCCGACCGTGCCTTTGAAGGGATGAAGCAGGCGCTGCTATCCGCAGTGGGTTTGCACCTCGTGGATCCTGACCGGGGGTTCTTCCTGCGAACCGACTCTTCCGACTACGCCGTTGGCGCTGTGTTGGAGCAAGTGCTTGACGATGGGAGGCACAGGCCCGTGGCCTTCTGGAGCCGAGTCCTGGCGGAAGGCCAGAGACGGACGTGGACGCCCCGAGAAAAGGAGGCGTATGCCATCGTCCTGGCTCTCAGGAAATGGGCTGGGTACATAGCCCTCCATCCCGTCACCGTCTGCACCGACCATCAGAGTCTGCAGTCGTGGCACAAGGAGCACGTGGACACCCCCTCTGGTCCCGCCTCCCGACGGGCAAGATGGCATGAGACCTTGGCCAAGTTCCACCTCACGGTTGTGTGTGTTCCTGGAAAGGACAACACCGTGGCGGACTGTCTCAGTAGGTGGGCCTATCCCGCCAGCAAGGGGGCATGACAGACGCGTCTGCCCATGGCGATGAGGCTGAGACGGCTGAGGCCAAGAGGATCATTGAAATGGAGCGCCTGATGGAGGAGGAGGGTGTTAAATGCTTCGTCGTCATGGCTGCGGATGCCCCCCTCGGAACGAGGATGGGCAGAGCGGTCAGAGTACTCGCCCCTGATAGAGCTGAGTCCGACAAGCACCTCTTCCCTGAGTCTCGCCTCCAGGACAACTGGACCGACGACTACGTGAAGTCTGAGGCCTTTGCGGCCGAGTATAGGGCTGTGACCGACCCTGATGACGGGCAGAAGTGGCCAAAGGGGCTGACTGAGGAAGATGGCAAGCTCTACCGGAACGGTAAGCTGCTAGTACCAGAGTCCCGAGTGCTCGAGCTAGGTGAAGCTTGGCACCACCACATGCTGCACCAAGGGGTCAAGAAGCAAGCCCTTGACATGCAGCGCCGGTTCAAGATCGACCAAATCGGTCTCTACACCGCCATCAAGAAGGTCAGGAAGGGTTGCTCGGTCTGTCAGGCCTGCAATCCCGATAACCGGAACGTCAAGGGGGAAGCCCAATGGACTTCGGTGCCTGACCAGCCCATGGAGAGCGTGGCCATGGACGTCTTCTCCATGCCCGAAGTGCACATTGGCAAGGAGACCTTTGACTGTGTGGTTCTTTGTGTCGATCGCCACAGTGGCTACGTAGTAGCCGTTCCGGCACGCAAAAAGGGGTTGCTTGCCAAGGAAGTGGCAGTCATGATGATTCGTCATAGACTGACCGTCTTTGACATCCCCCGCACCATTTGCAGTGACCGAGGGCCCCAGTTTACTGGTGGCTGGTTCAAGGCCATGTGTTCCCTCATGGGAATACGTCGGGCCAAGAGCGTCGCCTATCTCAGCCGGTCTAACGGCCGAGCTGAAGTGGCTGGACAGCAGCTGTTCGAGAAGCTGCGCAAGATTCACATCACCAATCCACGTCGGAACTGGTTTGAGGAGATGTGGCCCGCTCTGAAGGCCCATCATGACACCCCCACTCCGGGTGGTTTGTCCCCTCACCAGATTCTGTTCGGCAGGGACCCCCTGGGTCGGGGACGTCCCTTGTCTAGTGATGGTATGGCTATGGGCGCCAAGGAATTCTTCGCGCGGCAAGAGGCGACGGTGCAGGACATCCGCCAGCAGCTCGAGAAGGAGCATGCTGAGCGTCAGAAGTCCAGGGTGGGAGACCCGGTGTGGGTGATCAGACCCCGCCCTATGGGCACCCACCGCACCAAAACCTGGTTCACACCTGGAGAGGTGGTCCGCGAGATTGGTGAGGACACCTATCGCATCAAGGTGGTTCACGGACAGTTCCGGGAGCGCCACGAGAGTCAACTCCGTGTGCGGGAACCCGACCTCCGTGGCCAACATGTGTCCCTGGACTACGCCGCACATGAGGCCGATTTGGACGATTTTGCTGAGCAGGACGACTATACTGTCGAGAAGATCCTGGCCCAGCGTCCGAGCGCCTCGGCACCCGGAGGCCTGGAGTTCAAGGTTCGTTGGCGAGGCTATGGGCCGTTCCAGGACACCTGGAAACCCGTCTCCTCCTTCGTGCCGCGGATCAATACCCCCTTCATGGACCACATCAGCAGGCACAAGACCAAGATCCATGTCTCGGACTTGGCAGCACTCACCCGGGCGATTGCAGCCAAGGGCGCCTGATCCCCGCCCTGAGCTCTCCCCTGATGCATTTTGAGCGCTTGTGTGGTCGACGGATCGTCCCTCACTTGCTTGCTCTCTTCCATCTTTCGGTGACCTGCCATCAGAGTGGCCATATACCCCCCCCTGCTGAATCCAGGAGAGGATGGCCCCTCTCTTCCACCTCTATTCGTCACTCCCCTCGTGCTGAATCTTTGGGAAACCAGGGAGGGCGACTGACCTATTTTCTGAGCTCTTGAGGCCTTGCAGCCCATACGACGTTGCGCAACAGATGCCGCTGTCATCGGCATTGCGATTTTTGGGTGTGTGGTCTGTTCCCATGGCACTTGCGGGGTCCAGACCAGTCTACCTGTATCTGCAGACTATATGTGGCCTGAACTCAGGCGTTTTCCTGTCCACCCTCCTGCATATGCCTTATCCTAACCGGGGCGTGGTTTGGCACTCTGTCCAGAGTGTGTTTACGCGCCTTTTTACCTCGCTCATTGCTTGTTTTTCTGTTCCCCAGGATATGTGCATCTGTATGTTAAGTGTTGTCAGCTCATCGCCGAGATGTGGACTGTTTTTTCCCCCTGAGAAGATGCGAATCGGACTACACAGGCGCCTTGAGTCGCCGTGTACATGCTCTTACATAAGGTCCAGCCTGGACCAGTACCTAAGTACAGATTGTTCTGTTTGTGTGCCCGTGATACCGTGTGCCCTAGTGGCTGTGATGTGCTGAGATCCTGATGGCGCCAGGCGGGAAGCCCAGTGGCCTGACTACACTCCCAGCGGTCCGCCACTGTCAGTCCCAGTGTGAGCCTACCGACTCGCAGACGCACTTGCAGTCGGGTGGCGACCTCCGGTGTTCCTGACCTCGGTCAGTCTGCCTGGGAAACTGGTGGTTTGAGGAGTCGACGCCTCCGCCCACACTGCATGCGGACTCCCTCATGCATGGCCTTCGTGGTAATAGGGCGAGGGAAAAGACGGCCTTGATGCCCGATCCCTTAAGGAGGAGCTCGTTCGGCTGTACCACTCTGGACTCGCGTCGTGGGTATGGACATGGTGCGCCCAAGGAAGGACCCGTGGGGACTCTCCCCCAGCCTGCGGCCTTGGGAAGCCTGGGGTAGCCTGATGGATCTTTGTGGTCGCTTTCGACCTGTGGGACCACCTCGGTCGTCGTGTGACGCCTATGTTGGCCGTGTATGCCACTGCCACTGTGGTAGTGACCGTCGCAGCCGGCACCCGGTGCGCCTGGTATGGGTTAACGGGTCCTTTGGATGCCGAACAATCGCCGCCAGGACCCGGGACTTGATACTTGATACTATACTTGCAGTTACTAACAGCTACAGCACCGTACCTGTCTTACTGTGGGATTGGGCAGCCTAACACGCGAATCAGCCTGAAGTGAGGATTGAACACCCCCCCCCTTCAGGGATGGTCCTGGGTACCCGCTGCCATGCTTGGGTGTTATCGAGCCCCCCCAGGGTTTGCTCTAAGGAGGGGGGTGAAGCGGTACCCAGAACCTATGGCCCATGGCCCGGAGGCCTGTGAGCCGTCACACCCGTGCAGAAGCCGTTGACACCGGCTGTCAGCGGGATATCCCTGTTTTCTAACCCGCGAAATCTGGAATCCGATTTCTAACCATTAAGTCGATGTGGAATTACCATTATTTTACTGTCTTGGTCGATTCGCGGTTAGAAATCGGTGAAATACCCGATCTCTACCGCGATTTCCAATTGTCGTAAGATCGCCGCAGTTGCGCCGCCTGTCGTCGCCTGTTCCGTGGACTGCATTAGATTATCCTGTAATACGATTTCTCTTGAAGTTAAGACTGAAACAGTCTTCGAGTGATCCGCAATTTTTTCCTTGATATAACGGATCGCGTCCCAGATTTTTCCCAGAAAATCTGGGCGACCGAAGGCGCTTTGAACCCCCAAGTGGAATAACAAGGGTTACGAGCGTTCAAGCGCCCAAGGACGAACTAACGTGCCTCATAGGCACTGTGTATGAGGTTTTGCCCCCCATAGTCATAGGATGAGGCCAAAGGATCCCAACTCAATAGGCCCATAGGGTTATTTTTTTTAGTGTTCTCCAAGAAGTGCACTTTTTCACGTACTTGGCGTCCAAGTACGTGTAGAAGTATGTTGAGTTGGCATTTGCCCCACCCTTGCTTGCCTCTACATCCGGGGCATATCACTTGTCTTCCCCGGATAGTGCATATATGATCTCCATATACATATTCGCAATGTATTTTGCGTGCATGCTAAAATTCGGCTTTCGGAAAGGAGGTCGATTTTCGACCAACGCACTTGCATGCGTGCTGAGGGACCAAAGTTACATTAGAATATAGGCATACTTTGATTCTAGGCCACTAGGTTGGGTGTAGAAGGCGTGGGTAGGGTTGTATGCCATATTTGGTGTCATATCGCGTACCGATTTGGCGGGTGCACCATTCCGAGACTAAGCCGCCAATGGACCCCATATCGCAAGAGGCCCCTCATTGTACGCCCAAAGAACACTCGCAAGCCTAACCTTCGTGAAGGGACGCTTGTGGAGCGCTCCCAAAGCGATGCGTTGCGAGCAAGGTGTGTTTTTTGCAATATTCCATATTTGCATGTGCCCACTTGGGAGGCAGCGCGCGCGACCTTCCAAAGCGCCCCAAGTGGAGCACATAGGTGGAATCGGAGGTCATTGGTGTCAAGTCATTGTGTTTAGAAGGATTGGTCGATTACTCAATCCAAGCCGAAGATATTATAATATATTTGTGCGCCTTTCAAGGCACTTTTTGGTGTTTTTTCGCCAATATTGCTGTTTTTTGCCCGTCATGATGTCAAGTGGCGACCGTGTATCTCAACGTTGCGCCCAATTGACATCATGACCCAAGTATGTTATGAGGGTACATACTTTGCTGCCCAACATATCTTGGACCCGGCGAATAACTCCTCTTGGGCTTGGCATACCGTGGCCGCCATGTTGGCAATTTGGGACTATCCCAAATCATGGGCTCACTTGGCGACCCTGCCATTCCCAAAACCGGAGGGGTTGAGCGACGCCCAAAAGATATGTTGGACGCATATGACTTGATACCAATCCTATGGCACACTCCGGTCCAAGTCGGGCATGTGCCTCATTTGCCCCAACCATGAGTGTGCGCATTTTCGGCCATTTTGAGCAATTTTCCATATTTTCTGCCCGCCGTGCACCATGTTCAGCACCCTCGTGCACGCCGGACTCATGGACCAATGGACCATATATGACATGGGTGTTATGGACATTGGTCCCCATGGCTCACACACCACGTGGGCGAAGCAGAGCAACCTTCGTTAGGGTGCTAGCCCAAAGTGAGTGTGGACAATTTTGCCATTTTGGCATATGTGGACCCAATTGGGATTGTCACCACGCCAAGTGGCATGAAGATCTTTGGAAGCCAAGTGCATGGGAGTCCTTGTTGGACTCCGGGTGGATCGCGTATGGAATGGAGGATCCGATCTCCAAGCCGGCGTGGAGATATACTATTGGGAGCACCCCCAAATTTTGGCTCATTTCGAGCAGCCAAAATGACCCCCTTTTGGGACCCCAATTTCACCCCCCTGTGTGGTCAATTGGCGGCCCCATACCTCTATGCCCACAGGGAGCCCGGACCTAATTTAAAGTTGTACACTCAGATACGAGTCCTAGGTCCTGCCTCCTATCCTGTGAGCCATTGGCCTTGCCCAGGCCGGGCGAGCCACGCGTGGGAATGACGCCAATTTTGGTGATTTTGGCATCATGACCCCACTTGACGAACCCGTGGTGCCCTGATGCCGGGACCTCAGAGGGAACCAGGTTGGGTGAGGGCTCCAGTGAGTTCCTATGCTAAGGGCATAGGGTCAGGTGCCTCGCCCCTACCTCTGGAGGGTCCGGACGAGGGGTCAATTTTGGAGATTTTTGAGCTAATGTCAGTTTGGGCTGAATCAGCCCATTTTCAGCTACCAACTCCTAGGGGATAATGGCGGGGCCATATCTCTGGCTCAGAGAGGAGTTGGGACCTGCCGTTGAGGGAGTAAGGGGAGCTACTGTCGGTTGGTCTCGGAGATCCTTGGTTTCCAGGAACTCGCCTGTGGCTGGGCGGGACACACCCCTACAGGGCAGGGTTTCAGGGTCCGGACTGAGCAGGGCATGGGTTGTGTTTGAGCCCCCGCCCCCACCAGCCACTGAGAGGGTCGGACCTGGGATTGGGATACGAGTTGGGACTGAGTGTCTATTGTCCTGTGATGCCCTTACCCTAGTCCAGTCTTACCACCATGTGTACATATCCTGATGTGTTGCTGTACATACTTTCGTTCCCTTGTTGCAGAGTATCAAGGATCCTGAAACTCTTTGTCACATGACACGAGCGTAATGATGCCCCTGTGAGCGCAGTGCTTTGCCTGCCTGCTTGCTTGTGCGTGTCAACCGCAGCGTCCCGTGGCCAGGCCCCCGACGGGAACGCGTCAGTAGCCACTGAGACCAGCGGTGCACTACGGTAGGCTCATTGAAAAGGAATAACAAAAGGTATCGAAAGCCTACAGTAATGGGCTTCTACCCTCGCGCGGGTAGATAAGTACTTTCCCTGCTATGGGATAGACCCCTTCTCTTGCGGTAGAGATAGATGACGGAGTTATACTGCAAGAGGATAGCCTGAATCCTGCAATTCAGTTGAGCGGAATTCACGTTTCATGTAGGAAGACAGGCCCCCGCACGGATGGCTTTGTACAACCATCTGCTGGGCAAGGGGATCGCCGTAATTGGTCTTCCGGTAAGTTACAGAACATACTTTAACTACGATAGCATTTTTCGGAGATTTACTACTTCTACTTGTCTGAGACCACTTGACAATGATACATTTCGCGTATGAGCCAGTGGCGACCCTCCAGTTGTGTAGGATATCCGTTGGCTCGCACTAGAGCTGAACGGCGTTCCATGAAAGATCCGACCTTTCAACTTTTTTTCACTTATCACTCACCTCGTTCGTTTCCAACCAACCCCAGGGGACCAACCCACCCCTACACCTGAACCCAACCCCTACATGCAGACATACAATTCATTGGTTTTGTCATCCTTAACACCTTGGCACAACCCATACATCTTCTTTCTCTGAATTTACATGATGAACACACTTCTACACTTTCACTTCTTCGTGCAAATCATTTGCTTTGGTAATTTAAGTCATTTGGAACATGTCTACACAAATCAGTATTCCCGCTAGCTTCATATCTCATTAGATTCTTGTTGGCTACGTCCTATTGAGGAACATGGTTCATATGCTCTGCGGCCAAGAGCATTTTTCCGTGATGGGATATTGATTCTTTTGTACATGATTGCTAAGCTTGTTAGGTAACTGACGTTTCAGCTTTGTCTTTAGAGATAGCTAGAAAGTATGAGTAAAAGGTTGGTAATGACAGACTATATCTTTCAACGTTTTTTTGGTTGAAGTATTAGTATAAATCCCCATACCCCCAGACGGATCAATCCCCATGGCCGGGATAGGAAAGAGCAGATCCGGGTCAGATGATGTCTACTCATCGTGACTGCCACCCCCCCCCAAAAAAACACTACGAGTCTATACCTACCCGCTAATCTAATCAACAGTTGGTCATTACTGATGCTGCCTCGCTTTCTCTGTCCATGTAATGCAGGCCACGAAACCAATTGCATCAAATAGGTACAAATGCATCCATTGCATTAGGTAGCCACATGTAACGCGTTTGTTGAGTAAGGTGGTATATCCTCTCTTTGGATGACGAAGACAAGCCTGTCAATAGACAGCTTGGGCAGAGCTTGAATTTCCAGTTTAACCCCACATGTTGCATTTCATTCTCAATTGTGATTGATTTTCCGTATAGCTCATTGTAATTTATACATCTACATCCAGGTGTATTACCCTTACCCTCATTGTTTGCCTGAAAATTTGGGTTATCATTGTTCATACTTTGTATGCTAGCTTTTTGCTTAGTGTTTCTCATGTTTCATTTTGAGCCCTACCATACCCAAGACTTAGGAACTTTAACCTCTTAGGTGGAGATACATCTTTACCTCTAGAATGGAGGTAGTAAGACACTACATTAGACACTCAGAACATTCAATATGAACGTGTCTTATGCCCATACCCCTCCTTATCTTAGACTATCAGCTTGTCATGAACATTCTTAGCAAATGTACATGAAGCTTAGGAAGGGGGTGTAATAAGTCAGGGCATTGGGGCCTCTTAGAAGCTTTCTGGAGGATCTATACTAGACCTCTCCAAGCTTCAAGATCCTAGAACACTAGGATATTTGCTCATATTTGGCTTATATTCGAAGCCTATAGCCTACTGCTAGACTCTACTGCTCTTAGGTACACTGCAGAGAGCAGAGATCTAGGATACATTATTAGCCATACATGAATAATCACATCCCATATGCTTATATTGTGATTTCATCATGTTTTATGCTATTTTAGAAGGTTCCAATGTATTAGAAGCTATTTTGAAGCTATTTCAAAGCTTCAGATGGCCTGTCGCGACTGTTGCAGTCTTTTGCCGCCGACAGCACTTTACATAATGTTGACAAGGCCTGTGATAAGATAGACCACTCATAAAGTTGCTAAAATATAGGATTTCTTGCTTTTTTAATGAGAATTTATTGTTATATCAATTTTCTTGTTATTTAGGCATTTGAACCCGTGTTACTGGACCAGCCTGTTGGTCCAGCTCAATGTTCGGTCACGACTTCGTTTTCTTGCTGTTGCCTGTGTCCTGTACTTGCCAACAAGATCAATTGTAATGGAAAACATTGGAAACAATTTGATTTTTAAGTGCAAGACAAGGAAAATGGGTTTTCTTTATGCACCCAAGCACAAGCATATGACAAATTTTTGCCCATTTTTGGGCAAAAAATGTGGCTTTTTTTTGGTGATGGCGGCTCCGAAACACTCAATAACTTGCTCCAAAAACCTTTCATTACACGTTTTTCTGAGTCCACCACACTCAAAATAGGGTATGGGGCCCTACAACTGACCACTCATGCCCCACAAATGCTGTTTTAGGCTACAAAATGGAATTGTTTGGCCATTTTTGGGCAAAAAATGCGGTTTTTTTTGGTGATGGTGGCTCCGAAACACTCAATAACTTGCTCCAAAAACCTTGCATTACACGTTTTTTTAAGTCCACCACACTCAAAATAGGGTATGGGGCCCTAGAACTGACCACTCATGCCCCAAAAATGCTGTTTTAGGCCAAACAATTGGCATTTTTTGGGCAAAAAGAGCGGTTTTTTGGTGATGGTGGCTCCGGAATCCTTGATCATTTGCTCCAAAACACTGCAGAACGCGCTTTTCTGGGTCCAGCATCCTCGAAATAGGGTATGGGGCCCTACCTGTGACCACCCAGGCCCGGAAAACACCTTTTTAGGCCAAAAAATGGCTTTTTTTGGCCATTTTTGGCCGAAAAATGCTTTTTTTTGGTGATGGCGGCCCTGAAACCCTT
Organism: Eutreptiella sp. 'Long Island Sound 2002'; assembly: GCA_964036045.1. Taxonomy (NCBI): domain Eukaryota; phylum Euglenozoa; class Euglenophyceae; order Eutreptiales; family Eutreptiaceae; genus Eutreptiella; species Eutreptiella sp. 'Long Island Sound 2002'. The sequence goes on along the minus strand of OZ038378.1, from coordinate 130,329,929 downwards.
GATTATCTGCTCCAAAACCTTGCAAAACACTTTGTTTTGAGCCCAGCACCGTAAAAATAGGGTATGGGGCCCTACAACTGACCACTCAGGCCCCATAAACGGTATATATATATATATATATATATATATATTATATATATATATATATTTATTATGTATATATATATATATATATATATATATATATATATATATATATATATATATATATATATATATATATATATATATATATATATATATATATATATATAATATATATATATATATAATATATATATAATATATATATAATATATAATATATATATATATATATATACATATATATATATATATATATATATATATGTATATATATATATATATATATATATTTCTATTTTTTTTCGATGTCTTGCAGATATTTGTGGTGGATCACCCCCGGCGACCAGGCGCCGCGGGGGGTACAGCCAAACCCTGGCCGGGGGGCAGCCGGGGCCAACCAGGGCCGCGCCCTCCCCGGCATATGAAGTGGCTGCCCGCGGCAGCGGCTCCTGCGGGGGCTGCGGCAGCGGCGGGCGGTCACAGCGTGGAGCCAGCCGGCCCGAATACGCCGCCGATAGGGGCCAGGTGCGTGCCTGCGACATGCGTGCGACATGCCTCCACAGTGTCCTGCGAAGTATTCTGCGTAGTGAAGAGAGGGGGAAGGGCAGGGCAGGGAGGGAGTGGCCGGGTGCGTGCCTGCGACATGCCTGCGACTTGCCTACAAAGTGTCCTGCGTAGTGTCCTACGGAGTGTAGAGAGGGAAAAGGGCAGGGGAGGGAAGGGGAGGTAGGGCGGGAGTAGAGGGCCGCAGGCTGCGGGCCGGTGCGGACCGAACCAGGGCGCCTGGGAGCGGCAAGGTGAAGGGGGAGTGGAAGGGGTGCCTCGCGTATTGCTCCGCGAAGTGTATGCTGGGAGGGTAAAGGGAGGGTGGGGACAGGGACACCGAGGGCCAGGGACCAAGGGACCTGGGAAGGGGGGCACGAGAGGACAAGGGAGGGCGAGCAGACAGGGGGCAGGACAGGACCAAGGGGCCAGGGCAGAGAGTGGGGGCAAAAGAGGGAGCGCTGCCACGCGAATTGCTCCGCATTGTGCTCGCGGTGGCCGGAGGGGAGAGGGACAGAGAAGGCAGGGCAGGGAAGAGGGCGTGCCACGGCGGCATGAAGGAGCGAGCGTGGGGCGGAAGCACAAAGGTGCTCCACAACCGAGCGAGCCGCCCGCAGTGCGCGGGGGCACTGGACACGGCGGAGCACCGCGGCGCGCTGCCGCAAGGCGGTCCACCCCCATGGGTGCAGTGTCCTGCGTAGAGTTATACAACAAAGGTCAGGTGCGTGCCTGTGACGTGCGTGCAACATGCCTACACGGTGTCCTGCGAAGTGTTCTGCGTAATGAAGAGAGGGGAAAGGGCAGGGCAGGGAGGGAGGTGCGTGCCTGCGACATGCGTGCGACCTGCCTACAAAGCGTCCTGCGTAGTGTAAAAATGTAAGTGTAGAGAGGGAAAAGGGCAGGGGAGGGAGGGGGAGGTAGGGCGGGAGAAGAGGGCTGCAGGCTGCGGGCTGGTGCGCACGGAACCAGAGCGCCTGGGAGCGGCAAGGTGAAGGGGGAGTGAGAGGGGTGCCTCGCGTGTTGCTCCGCGAACCGTGTGCCTGGAGGGTGAAGGGAGGACGGGGACAGAGACACCGAGAGCCAGGGACCAAGGGGCCTGGGAAGGGGGGCACATGAGGACGAGGGAGGGCGAGCAGACAGGGGGCAGGACAGGGCCAAGGGGCCAGTCCAGAGAGAAGGGGCAAAGAGGGAGTGCTGCAACGCGAATTGCCCCACATTGTACACGCGCTGGCCGGAGGGCAGAGGGGCAGAGAAGGCAGGGCAGGGAAGAGGGCGTGCCACGGCGGCATGAAGGAGCAAGCGTGGGGCAGAAGCACAAAGGTGCCCCACAACCGAGCGAGCCGCCCGCAGTGCGCGGGGGCACTGGACAAGGCGGAGCGCCGCGGCGCGCTGCCGCAACGCAGAGTCAAACAACGAGGGCCAGGTGCGTGCCTGCGACATGCGTGCGATCTGCCTACACAGTGTCCTGCAAGAGGTAGAGGGGTAACAGGGTAGGGGACATAGAGAGACGGAGGACTCAGGAGGGTGAGGTGCGGCATGCGTGCCACAAGCCTAGAGACCAGGGCGCCAGGGGGAGGCAAGGTGAAGAGGGAAAGAGTGAGGTGCCGTGTGTTGCTCCGCAGTGTGAATGCAGGGAGGGTACAGCGAGGACGGGGACAAGGAGACAGAGGGCCAAGGACCCAGGGGCCTGGGAAAGTGGGCGAGGGAGGACGAGGGGGAACGAACACACGAGGGTCAGGGCTAGGCCAGAGAACGGGAGTGGAAGGGGGCAGCAAGGAGGGAGGGTTGCCTCGCGAATTGCTTCGCCCCGTGCTAGCCAGAGCAGAGAGAGCGACGAGGGAGACAGATGCTCAGCATTAGGCGGGCACAGAGGGCGAGGGAGGGGGCCGCGGGGGCAGGGTAGGGGATAGTTGCCAAACGTCGTGCCGTGCGCCGTGCGCGTCCTGAAACCAACTCTGACCTCAATCACGCGTCACGTCACGTCCGTCAAGCCTGGAGCAGGAGGCAGGAAGCGACACGGGGGGACGGGCACCTGCGGCGCCATCCGTAGGGCCACCCGTGCTATGACCCAGCCAGTGGCGCAGAGGGGACACGCGCCAGTGGCGCCATCCACTGGACCCCCTGCGCCTGTTGCAGTAATTGTGACGCAGAGGGGACGGGCACCAGCGGCGCCAACCGGTGGGCCCCCTGCGGCGTAGATTGTGCTGGACTAAATAAATAGGTGGCCAGGGGATGCCACAAATGAATCCCCCGTCCGTCTCCCCGCGTCTCTGCCATAGGACCTCAGGGGCCTCCATCGCGCTCGGGGGTGGCAGAGGCCCGGGGGACGAGAGCGCCCGGCCACTTTGTAGCCGCCACTTCCAGCGGACTGATACCACGGCACCGGTATCAGGCCGCTCGGAAGTGGATACACAGGCACCAGGGAGAGGATGGGCGGTCGCCCCCCCCCGGGCTGTAGGGTGCCGAAACAGGGGCCCTCCCCTCGACCAGGGCGGCAGATGGCGCAAGAAGCCTTCGAGGTGTACGGTAAGTCCTCCCCGCTGCCCGCACTTCCTCATCTTCCGTTTCCACCCGGGTACGTACCTCCTCCAGTAAGTATGGGCACAGAGGGAGCAGGCACGGGACACTGAGCACCATGCGGAGAGGTGGCGACTACCGCCGAGGGGCAACAGCGGCTGGTTATCCTGGGCTGCGGGGCCTAAACCATGGAGCAGGGCAGGAAGGCCCAAACGGTAAACCCCCCCCCCGCAGCAGCCAAGTGCCTCACCCCGTGACTGTGTCGTGCCTACATCTTGCCTGCGACGTGCGTGCAATGGAGGGGAGACGAAAAGGGCGCACCCCCCCCCCAACCCATCCCCGCCCCCCCGAGGGCGGGGAGTGCGGAAAAGGGGGAGGCGACAAGCGACCCCCCCCCCGAGGGCAACGCGGCAGGGTGGGGAGGCAGCGGTGGCGGAACGAACCACAGGACCGTGCCCGAAGAGGACACGCGCCGTGCAAGCCCCGGCGGGGGACCACCGGGAGGGGGGGCGTAGGGTAGAAAGGGCGACAACGGGAGCCACGAGGCGTACCCCCCCCCCTGCAGAGGGATGCCGCACCTCGTGCCTGTGGCATGAGAGCGACGAAGGGAAAATGACAAGCCCCCCCCCCCACGCGCCTCCGCCCCCCCAAGGGAGAGGGATGCAGGAAGGGAGGGGCTGACAGCGGCCCCCCCTCCCGAGGACGAAGCGGCAAGAAGGGGGGACGGCGGGGAGAGGGTGCGGGACGGACCACACGACTGTGCGAAAGGGAAACAAGCGCCGTGCAGGCCCCGGCGGGGGGGGCACCGGGGGAGCGAACGCAGAGTGGGAAGGGCGAAGACGGGGGCCACGCGGCGTGCCCCACTCCCCAGCAGAAGGACAAGTGCCGCGCCACGTGCCAGTGCCGTGCCTGCGACGTGCTTACGCCGGAGGAAGGGCAGCGAGGGCGCCCCCCCCGCCCCACCCCCAACTCCCACACCAACCAAGGAAAGGGCCGAGGGCAGCGAGGGGAAGTCGAGGGGACATGGGGGATGACGGAAGCAGGAAGCGGACCCCCCCCCCGAGGGCGCCGCGGCAGGGTGGGGAGGCAGAGGAACGAGCGTGCGGGGCGAACCACACGACCGTGCCCACAGGGAGCACGCGCCGTGCAGGCCCAAACGGGGGGACCACCAGGGGTGCAACCGCAGGAAGGGTAGGGTGACCGCGGGAGCCACACGGCAAACCCCCCCCCCCCAGCGGAGGGACAAATGCCGCGCCTCGTGCCTGCGCCGTGCTTACGACGTGCTTGCGCAATAGGGCGGACAACGGGGACGCCCCCCCCCCCTCCCCCTACTCCTTCACCCACCCACGAAAAGGGCGATGAGACCCAGGAGACAGCGAGGGGACATGGGGGGGGGGCAGGAAAAAAAAAACCAACAACAAAGGACACCAACACGCCAGAGCAAAGGCAGACAGCAGGGGCGCACGGGGCATGGCGGGGGCCAGGGGGCACGGCAAGGGGCGCGGGACAGGGGGACGCCCCTGGGGACGGAAGCAAGAAGGCAGGGACAAACACCGCAACGAGAGGGGGGGAGCCGGGGTGACAAGAGCCCGCGAAAGACGCTGGTGAGGTACCCGACCTCTGGGGTTAGGGGCCCCCCCCGGTGTCCGTATCGGCCCCACCTGAGCGCAGGCAATAAGGTGGGTTAGGCCCGGGACCGTTGGCCAGCGGCCCGAGGTGGCACCGGCCTGGGGGGGTGGCCAATGGGCCTGACCAAGAGCACTCCCCACGGCACGTACTGCAGTTCGTGTCCTGTGAGGGGCTGCGGGTAGGGCACACCGTCCATCGGGGTAGGCAAGAGACGTGCCTATCCCGCAAGGACTCCCCAGAGACCCACAGTGTACCCGACCCCGCCGTGGGGAAGGGCCGACGTACCTGGTTACGACGCAGGTCCATTTGTACTGAGCGGGTACAAATGGACGGCCCGTACAACAGAGTTACACCCTGACGGGGAGTGCATGCAACGGCCCCCCCGTGGGGAAACTCCCGGAGAGAGGGACCAGAGCCAGCGTCGGGCGCCCCCCCCCCCAACCCTGCCCCGCAGCAAGCCCGCCAACAACCGGGCTGGGCCATGGGGCACACCTAACGGGCACAACCGGGGGCAAAGGAACACGGAAGGGAAGAGGGGCGCACGAGAGGGGTGTGCAGCTGTGTCGTGCGAAGTGTCGTGCAACAATAAGCCAGCAGCAAGCGGGACGGGCCACAGAGTCCACCCGTTCTCCCGTGTCCTTAGCTCACACAGCCTTCGTTAGCTAAATGTCGCTATCTGTCCCCGCCAATCCCGCGGAGTTGCCAGCCTTTCTGGCGACGTGCCCGGCGCCTGGTAGACACAGTGTCTGATCTCGTCAGACACGGGCCGCACACGTATGCGGCGGTCCAGGCGCGCGTGGACGCGGACCGTCCGGCCAGGGACAACGGATGGGACCACTTCGTCCACGTCTGCTTGCGGCAGATGTTGGCCCGCTATCCCTACCGTACAACGCGCCCGACGTTCAGGCGCGGTTCGCAGCGGGCACGGTGCCGTTCGGGCTGCACCTGCTCAACCGACTACTCCGATGTCTACAAGATCTCGGGCAGCTCGAGGACGGGCAGCGCGGGCGGCCCCCAGTGGGATCGGGGGGCAGCCGGGGTATGCGGCGCCGGGTGCGTTTCCCATGCCGCCGCCCCCAGGCCTCGGGCCTATGCCCATCCCGCCCTTTGGGACTCACCACCACCATCAACTCCATCTCCATCACCTACTTCATCACCCCGTCGGGTTCCCCATGATGCAGCATCACTTCCCACACCAACACGTACACCCGACAGCTGTGCCACCGCCCCCCGTCCATCTTCACCATCACCACCAACTGGCGGCTGTGCCACAGCACCCCATCCACCTACACCAGCACCATCACCATCCCCGTCCGCACCAGCATGTGGAGTGCCCGCATCCCCTGCCCCAGCAGCACCCACGGCCGCCTCAGCACATAGTGCCGGTGCCGGAGCCGGTGCCGGTGCCTGAGCCGGGGCGGAGCGCCCAGCACCGGGGGGTGTCGCAAGGGGCTGTGCCACAGCACCCCGTCCACTTTCACCATCACCGTCACCATCACCTTCCGCACCAGCAAGTGGAGTACCCGCATCCCCTGCCCCAGCAGCACCCACGGCCGCCTCAGCACACAATGCCGGTGCCGGAACCGGTACCGGTGCCTGAGCCGGGGCGGAGCGCCCAGCAGCAGGGGGTGTCACAAAGGGCTGTGCCGCAGCATCCCGTCCACCCTCACCATCACCATCACCATCACCGTCCGCACCTGCATGTGGAGTACCCTCACCCCCTGCCCCAGCAGCACTCACGGCCGGTGCCTCAGCACACAATACCGGTGCCGGTACCGGTACCGGCACCTGGGCCGGGGCGTGGCGCCCGACAGCAGGGGGTGTCGCAAGGGGAGGCACGTGGCGTGCCCCCTGGCGAGGCGAGGAGAATGGGGGCACCCGCGGCGGGGTCACCACCGCGGACAGTCCAGATGCCGGACCCAGCCGTGCCGCGCGAAGCCCCGCCCGTGGTGCCGACAGACCCTGAGCCAGTGGTGCAGGGTGGGGGTCTGCCCCCGACGCATGGGATGCAGGGCGCGGCCCCCATGGGGAGGACTACGGCGGGGGAACGGGAGGGGGATGCAGCGCAGGAGGCGGCGGTGGCTGGCCCGCGAGACATCAGCGAGCTGCTCGCGCAGTCCCTGGAGGAGTACCGGCGGACAGCCGTGGGGAGTGGGGGAGCCACGCCGGAAGGGGCTGACGCCGGCGAGCTGATAGCGCAGGCGCTCGCGGCTGTCGCCCCGAGGACGGAAGGGGCCAAGGAGACGGCGACGGAGGCGGTTTCTTCGGGGGGACAGGACGCGGGGCGGGGTGTGCCGAAGGCGCACACGCCGGCGGAGGGCGGCGGGGTCGTGGAGCCCAGTGGAGGACGTGCCAAGGGTAAAGGAGTGGAGGGCTGGATGTGGGAGAGGCGGGAGTGGCGCCAGGTGGCACCCGGTGAGCCGTGTCCGGCGGGGCTGGCGTACCGCATGGATCTCCATGCGGGCACCAGCTGGGCCCAGCTGCCCGCCAACCTGCGGGCACGGCTGGACGCGGCGGAGGGGGCAAGGGGCGGAGGCGCTGACGAGCGGCCTCCGGCGCCCTTCCCGCCGCGGCCGGACACGCCGCCGGCGGTGGTCGCGGATGGAGAAGGGGTGGAGGGGGAGCAGGAGGAGGAGTGCGAGGGGGACGAGGAGGCATACGGGCCCGGCGAGTCGGCGCTGGCCCTCATGTTTGAGGACGACGCCGGGCCCGACGTCTACGCCGGCATGGACGAGGACCCGGCCAACGAGCCGCTGTGGCCCATGCCCACTGCGGTGCCGCCCCCTCCCCTCGGGAGCTGTGAGCGGCGGCACTGCAGGTACCATGCGGCCGAGGGCGCCCACAGGCACCGCCTCACGGGCACGGGGCAGCGGGAGGCAGGGATGCTGGCTGACGCCCTGGAGCGCTATGAGCTCCAGCGCCCAGGGCAGGTCGCCCGGGAGATGGCCCTGGCGGCAGCGTGCCCGGACAACGGCCAGGTCCGCTGTTTCCAACTGGGGGATGCGGCGGTCCTGGGTCACCACCCCGGTGATGTCCGGGCGGCCGAGCCCCAGGAGTGCCACCCCCTGTCGGTGCGCCTGTCCGTGGGGCGCCTGCTGGGCGAGGCAGGGCTGGAGGACGTGCGGCGGGACGAAGGCCTGTACGTGGCCTTGTGGCGAGGTGGGGCTGACGCTTGGCGTCGCGAGCATGCCGGGCGGCCCCTCACACCCCAGGCGCTGGGGTCCCATGCGCTCCTGTTTGCGTTGCACCGTGAGGGTGCAGAGGTCGTGTTCGACGCGGACCGCCTGCTGCTGACCGGGGATGGGGCGGTCCTCGTCCACACCACCGGCAGCTACCGCCTTGAGAGCCGCGGCGGTGACCTCAAGCTGCTGGTGGTGGTGGGCACGCGCCTCGACGGGAGCGCCGCCCCCCAGGGGTCCGAACACGCGATCCCGGTGGGGGGTGACGAGGAAGCAGGCCGTGGCGGTGACGGGGTGGGGCAAGAGCAACCCACGGGGGAGGAGCAGCAGCAGGATCAGCAGGAGGTGGCCGGGGAGGAGGTGGACGTGCAGGCCATTGTGGCGGCGGCCCTGGCGAAGTTAACGGATGCTGCGGGCCCGCCGCCGACGACGGAGGCACTGGAGGAGGAGGACCAACGCAGGAGGGGTGAGGAGGCACAAGTCGCCATGGAGCAGGACGAGGAGCCGGAGTTCAAGGGTGAAGAGGCACAGGGCGCCGGGGAGCAGGACGAGGAGCTGGTGATCGTGGGGGCAAAGGAGGCGCGTGAGGTGGGTCCACGGGAGCTGGGGGTGGCGGATAAGGCTGGGCCGAAGACGGGGGAGGTGGAAACCTGCAGGCACTGGGCCAAGGGGTGGTGCATGCGGGCAGATGCCTGCAGGTAAGCCCACCCCCAGCCGCCGGTGCCGCGGGGAGTACCCCAGGAATTTACTCCTGATCCTCCAGGCCATGGCCCGTGTGGGGGCCCTCATCCTGGACCGCAGCCAGGACCACGGCCGGGGCCACGGAACGTTGCTGCAGGAAGCGGTGGTAAAGGCGCAAGGGGGAGGGCTCGCGGCGGTGGGGTATGCGGTGGAGAGCGGGGGCCTGACCGAGTGGGCAGTGGCGTTGCCATGTGGCATGGCGGCCCTGCTCACTCCGTCCCCGGTGGTCCCGTGGAGGGACGTGGTCGCCGTCCAGGAAGCCAATCTGGGATGGGTGTGCACGTGGCACACCCAGGCCGCCGGCATGGACCCTCGCGAGTGGCAGGCTAAGGCGGTCGTGACGTACCTGTCCTGGTCGTTGCCGGCAGCGCCGGGTGCGTGGGCGCAGTGGTGGGACAGGGCGCTCAGCTGGGCGAGGAATGGCAGTGCTGTGGCGGCCTGCCCTGACCTCCCGCGCGAGCCCGTCTCAGTTCAGCCGTGGACTGTCTCCCTCCATCTCCCCGCAGTGGCGGCTCGCCTTGCGGCCACAGACCCGGAGGTCTCACTGCTGGGAGACCGTGAGGGGCCAGGGCTTCGCCTGGGTCAGGGGCTGGAAGTTCGCACCGCCCGCCTCCCCAGCCCTGTGGACGGGGACATCCTGGGGGGGCTCCAGTTCACGCGGGCTGGCGGGGCTGATGTGTGGACCGCTGTCCATCGCCAGCTCCCAGACGCGTGGCCCCAGGTGTACCGGCCCCCTGGTCACGAGCGTCTGGTGGGAGTGGAATGGCGCGTGTGGGCCGCCAACGGCCCGTCCCTACCGGTGGTGGTCCTGCCCAGGAGAACCAACCACCCCAGCTGGGAGACAGTGGCGGTCTTTCGGGGATGGGTGGCGGTCCGTGGGGCCGATGGCCACGTCTTCACTGCCCCAAGGGGCACGGTGATCGAGACCGACGGGGGGACAGCGTTGCAGCTCGCGGCAGAGCCCCTGACCACGCATGCTGTGGTGGCCGGCCTCCAGTGGGGTGCAAACAATCCACAGCCCTGGCGCGATCCGGTCGCTAGAGCTGTCTGGCGGGACCTGCCGGTCCTTAAGGCCGCCGGGCAGGGCGGCATCTCCCGGGCGCACTCCCGTGGCTGCGGAGCTGCGGAGACGCCTCTCCCCCGCCAGATGAGTTGCGGGGCGCCCTGGAGCACGTGTACTCCAAGCCCAGGCACCACTTCCTGGTGGCCGCGGACCATGGGGTGGAGCTCAGCGACGACGTGGTCGCGCTGGCAGCCGACCTGGTGCAGTGCCTGGCCCCCCACGCCATGATGCTCCCGAGGGAGGGGTGGGAGGGCCAGCGGCACGACCAAACCCCGGCGGCCCTCCTCATTGCGAGGTACGTCGAGCTGGGGGGCTCAGAGGCGGTGTACCTCGACCGGCTGGAGACGCCGGGCATGCGGCACTGGACGGCCCACCACCTCGTGGCCCCTGACAAGCGGTTGGCCGTGGACCCGCTGGGCTGGCCTGTGGTGTCGGGGGCCCCGCCCCAATGGCCGCACACGTGGGACATGGCGGTCCGGACGATGCGCATGGCACCCAGGGGCCAGAGGGCGGGATGGCCGCGTGCAGAGCATCTGCTGGCAGAGGCCCGGGCGGCACAGGTGCAGCAGCCGGCCGGCAACACCAAGGACTGTGGCGTGTGCGCCCTCTCGTCCGCCGTCGGTACCCTCCTCAGGGTGCCGAGGCCGGGCGACCTCCTGTCCGCGCTGGACAGGCGGTGGGTGGCGGCGGTGGTCCTCAACAGGGACATGGGGCCCATCGGGCGTCTGCCGTCCCTGGGGGAGCTGCCTGCAGCGGTGTTGGAGGCCCTGCCGGCGCCCCGCACGCCCTTGGACCTGGCGAACGTCCCGCACAACGTGGGGCTGCCCGGGGCGCGCATGCAACATGCCCTGCTGTGTATGGCGGCGGCAGCGGACGGGGGGATGTCCATGCTGGCGACGCTGTCCCTGCAGCAAGTGCAGAACGCCATGCAGCAGCAGCGGATGCATGCCCCCCAGCCGTGGGAAGAAAGCGCCAAGCGGTGGCTGAGGGTCGAGAGCGTACCCTCCACCCATACGGTGGGCATGGCGGATACGGGGCGGCTGGTGGTGTTGGAGGGGGAGGAGTATTGGGCCTGTGTTCAGGTGGAAACAGGGGGACTGGAGTGGGTCGTAGTCACCGCGTGCCGGCTCAGGAGGCAGCAGTCCAGGGGCCCGGCCTGCTACCAGGTGTTCCGCGAGTGCCTCAGTGGGCTGGGGCCGGTGCGCAGGGCGCACAGGTGCACGGCCGAGGACATCCCGCCGGCGCCGGCGGTCTTCGTGGAGGTCACGCGGCCGCCGGCGATCCAAGGGCAGCACGTCTGGCCTGTAGCCCCGAGCAACGTGTGGCAGGCTGAGCATGCAGCTGGCATGTGCAGGGCGCTGCAGGGTCACGCGGCGGCCCTCCCCAGGGCCCCGGCGGCGCAGTCCTCCAGCAACAGGCTGGCAGCCTCGCTGGCACTGCTGCATAGCGCGTCGCGGCCGTGGTATTGGGTTGTGGCGGCGTTGGAGCCCCACTCCTCTGCGCTGCGCCTGTACGATCGCGGTGAGGGCACGGTGCTCACAGTCCGCCCCGCTGACCTGGAGGCCCTGCACCTTAGTGCACTGAGTGGCGACGGGGGCGACGCGCTGTACCTCCAGGGGACCGTGACAGGCGCGGCCGCGACACGCTCCCGCCGGCAGAGCGGAGGAGATGCCCTCCGCCTGGTCATGGCGGAGAACATGGGGCCGTGGCTCCGGGCGTTCTCCACGTCCAGGTGGAAGGTCGAGGGCGACCGGGAGAAATTCGCCGACGCGTGGCGCCGCTGGGTGGAGGAGCAGTTTCCCGTGGGGGAAATGCTGCACCTGCCGCAACCACCAAGCGTGCCACCAGTACGGCCTGCGGCACCCCCGGCCACGGCGGCGAGGCAGGCCCCGAAAGCGGCGCCCAAGCCGCCGCCCAAGAGGGGCCAGCCGCCTCAGTATGGCAGCTATGCCAACATTCGGTACGTGCTGCGGCACTTCGGTGGTGACTTGGCCACGGATCAGCGTGGGACAAAAACGATCAATGTCTGCCCCTGGTCTCGGCTGGATGGGGCTGGTCACTGCACTTGCAAAGCTGGCACGCACTGCCGGCCTACCCACCTCCACCCCAAGGACCTGCTGGACCACATCTAGCGAGACCACGCGACTGATCCGGCGCAACGGGACCAGGCGCTGGCCATGCTGACTGGCGTTATGCCGGGGGGCCAGGCGGGGCCTTTCGCGTCGGCCAAGGCGGGGTCCCGAGCGCTCACGCTGCCCACGGGTGCCCGCCCTGCGGCGGAGCGCGGGGCATCGTCGTCGGCGGCACGATCTGGGGCGATTGGGTCTGCAGTACGGAGTGGGGCAGTGACTTCAACGGGGAGTACGGCGGCAAGTACATCCGGCGGACAGGCAGAGGGGGAGCCCGCCGCATCTGCCGGGTCTCAGCAGGTGGTGACCGCCTCGGGCGGAGGCCCACGGGGTCAGGGGCCACCTCGCCGGGCGCCCGCGCCGGGTGCGGGTGGTCCCCCTGAACCTGCTGGTGGCCCCTCTCCGTCCAGTGATCCGGATCCGGCGGGGGGCCCAGATCCTCACGTGCAGCCATGAAGGGGCCCAGCCTCCGACACCCGAGCGGCGGTGTCCTGGAACGTCCAGGGCTCGATTCGGGGGGACGGCGTACCAGTGGCCCCAGGAATGCTCGACGGTGAAGCGGTGGCGGCGGGCATCATGAAGGCCGTGGGTGCCATCCTGGGCCTATTCCAGGAGACCGGCCTGCAGGACCCACAAGGTGTGGTGCACTCCGAGAACCAGTGGCGTCACCACGGGTATCATGCGTACCCAGGGGTGGATGCCGGGGCGGCGTCGGCGGCGGCGGTGCGCGGCGGCCTCTTGATTGCCCTTCGGGCGGACGTGTTCGCCGCGGAGGAAGTTCGAGATATCGTGGACATCGTGCCAGGCAAGGCCATGGCCCTCGATGTGGTGACCGCAGGTGGCACCCTCACGGTCATCAACGTCCACGGCCCGGGTAGCGGCGGCGACTCCTGGGCGTCTAAGGCGTCCTTCTGGGCTGACGTGGCCATGTACGCGGCGGCGAAGAGCGCGGGAGGCACCAGGGCCGTGCTCCTCGGAGGGGACTTCAACGTGTGGCTGGAGTCCCCGTGGCACCCTACCACGAGGAGGTTCCAAGCCCTGTGGGAACAGTGTGGTTTCCAGAGGGCAGGCCCGGAACGGGAGGAGGACAGGAGGCCCACGAGGGCAGGGCACCGACTGGACTCCTTCCTTCTGAACTGGCCTCTGGTCCCATGGGCGGCGCGTGAGCGCCCTCACTTGGCGCCGGGGCGGTCTCCTGCGTCACTGGGGTCGGATCATGGCCCTGTGGTCCTGGACATCCCACTGGCGGTGGCCGGCAAGGAGAGGGTCACCAGGATGGCCTACTCGCACGCCCAGGGCAGGCTGCATGCCATACGCCCGGACTCCCCGGGGGTTCGTGAGGCGGCAGCGGCAGTACTGCAGAAGGCCTGCGGGGATCGGCGGCTACAGGCGTGGCTCTCGTCGGACCAGGACACTGCCACCATGGGCACGTCGGAGGTGCAAGCGGTCTTTGACCTGCTCTACGCTTTCCGTGATGACGTGTCCAGGGTCACGGGAGTGCGCATGCCTTCAGGCGTGGACCCGCAGTACCCGTACGGGCAGGCGGAAACGGAGGCGTCGTTGGACCAGGTCCTCTCGGATCAGCAGGCCCTGGCCTGGCGCGCCCATCAGCTGTGGCAACGGGACGCGGCGGCGGCCGGACTCCACTCCCAGGAAGCAACTGCCCTGCTACACCACCTCCGGCGAGTGGACCCCGACCTGTCCCCCGCCTCGGTAGAGGACCTGCGTGCCGCATTGGACCATCAGCTCCACCAGCTGGAGACACGCGTGGAGGAGCTGCGGGATGTCCTCAGGAGCAACAGGCGTCGGTCCATCAAGGACTACTGGCGGGGCAGGGTACCGGATCTGCAGCTCCGATGGACGGCGATACGGGGGGCCATCAACGTGGTGAACTATGCCCCGTCAGGCCTATGGTCCGTACGCGTCCGCGAGTCGGAGAAGGTGCTCTTGGAGGCCTCAGACGTCATTGGCGAGGTCCAGAGGTATTGGGAGGCGCTGTACGCCAAGCGGCCAGTGAACCTGCCGGCCTTCGAGCGGCTGGTCCGGGCCCACATTCCCAGGGGGGTGCCAGAGGAATGGAGGTCGGTACAGGACTACACCATGCAGGACCTTAAAGACGCCGTGAGGCAGGCCGTGGCGGACGACAAAGCTCCGGGGTCCAACCGGGTCACGGCTGCCCTCATAGCAGAGCTGCCTGAACCGGTGCAGGGGCTCCTGGTGCACGCGTACCGGGCTATCCTACGGGGTGCGGACGTCCCGGAGTCCTGGCACGAGGCCATTATCTGGCTGATGCCCAAGGGCACAGCCACGGGCAACCTGGATGAGTACAGGTTGATAGCGCTGGGGCAGCAGGACATGCGAATGCTCATGACTCCCCTCATGCGCAGGTTCACAGCTGTTCTGGCACGAAAGGGACTGGCGGCGGACTGGCAGTTCGGAGGCATGCCGGGCTCCACGGCGGCTGCCCCGGTGTTCCTGCCCCAGCGCAGGCTGCAGCGTTTGCCTGAGGAAAACCACGTCCTGGCCTTCGATGTGTCAAAAGCTTTTGACACAGCGCCACACGGAGCGCTGGCGCTCCTCCTGCGCCACATGGGTGTCCCGGAGGAGCTCATCAGGCTCTTCCACACCCTCAGCTGCGGGTCTCTGGTGCGCATCATCACCGCGCACGGCCCGACGCCGAGCATACGACTCCACAGGAGCCTGCGGCAGGGCAGTGCGGAGAGCGCTGTGCTCTACCTCCTCCTTCTGGAGCCTCTCCTTCGGAGCCTCGCCTGCAAGGCGCGGGGAGATGCTCGCCATGCGGTGCCACCCCTGGTACAGGCGTACTGTGATGACCTCCTGTTGATAGCGCACTCCCTGCCGCAATTCCTGGAGTATGCGGCGGCGATAGCGCGGTATCTCACTGACATGGGCATGTCCCTCAACGTGGGCAAATGCGCCTATGCCAATACTGCTCGCATCCATTTGATTATGGTATACCTGAATCCAGGGGACACGGCGGCCCCATGGGTTTGCTTACGTGCCAAGGGCACGGTACCATACTTGGGCCTACGCCTCGATCCCAGGGGGATGGCGACCATGAAGGAGAAACATGTACTCCGGTGTGAAGCTCTGCTGGGCTGGTGCAAGAACACATTAGGGCCGGCGTCGGTGCTTCATGAGGTGATGGCGGCTGTGGTTGGAGGCATCGTGCGGTACGCGGCGCCCTACCTGTCCGACACGGCGGAGGCGGTGATCAAGCTGAATACTGCCATCAAGGCTGCGGCCCTGCAGTTCGAGAAGCTGCCCAAGGACCTGTCCAACGTGGCGGTGCGGTCAGGTCATGGGCTACGGTTGGCGGATGTCCAGGTTATATGCCACGACTCCGTCGTGGCGACCATGGCTCAGCTCACCCACCACAGGTCGACGACAGTCCGGGATGAGCTGCAGGCCATGCTCCGAGACATGCACGTGCAGTACGGAGTGTGCGGGCAGTTCATGGTGCCCTCTGCGTCATTCGCCACACACGCTGGCACTACGTGGGTGGACAGGGTACTCCGGGCGATGGGGACGTTGCGCGTAGGGCTTATCATGCCATCGTCGGTGTACTCGTGTGTACACGCCCATCTGCCGCAAGTGCAGTAGGCGGGGCGGAAGTGGATGTCCCAGTCCTATACCTTCAAACGTAGGAACATCTGCATTCTCTCGGGGCCCCGCACAGATGCGACAGTACAGTCCCTGACTGATCCCGCAAATGACCTCCTGCATGGGCGGGTCCCCTGCCCTGCGCCCGGGCACTGGGCGGTCCAGCTTCAGCAGTGCCATGAGGACCACCTGCACCTTCCGCACGCGGGAGTGGGGCCCCACCAGCTGGACCACGTGTGGCTCACGGGGCTTCGCGACGTCTTCCGGCCGCAGCTGCCCGGTCCGTTGACTCACCGGCTAATACACGCGGTGCGCCGAAAGAAGGCCAGCAAACGCAATAGGCAGTCCGCTGCGGGGGACGTGTATGTGGTGGGCGGATACAGGGAGGAAGGATGGGACCCGGCCAACCCGGGGCTGTCCATGCCGTTCGTCCCGCTAGCCGCCCTCCTGCTTCTGTTGGGGGATGTCTTTGAGGGCTACCAACAGCAAGACGATCCGGCGTCCGTCCCCCTGCTCACTCCTCACGGCGGGGGCAGCATAAGCCCGCCACCACTGTGGGTTGTGCACGGGCGGCCATCGTTTTCCAGGGAGTGCGAGGCGGTGCACAAGTGCAGCGAGTGGGCAATTGTTCTTCTGCTGCCGGCAGGCCCAATCCCGGATCCGGATGAGTACTCGGTCCCGGAAGTGGTTCGGATGTCCAACGTGCCGCTTGATCCGCACGTCGCCGTCACGTCGTTGCGTGATGGCGGCGCAGTGGAGCAGGGGTCTGTGGTGGTATACCAGCCTTCCTGCTCCGCAACGGTTTGGGGAGCGGAGTATACCACCGCTCTGGACGCCATAAAGTCAGTCTGCGGATGTGACCTGGCCTGGAGACCACATGCGGTGTATCGACCGACGGTGGTCCTGTCCCCGGAGCTCACGGCCTCCAGTGCGGCGTCCCTGGGAAAGGTGGTGCAGAGCCCCCACTCCGACGTGGCGTGGCTGGAGCCCCACCGGTACTGCTGCGTGCCAGTGGCGACTAAAGTCACATCGTCTGACGCGTCGCCCCAGGGAGACGACGCCACAAACGTGGCGGTGGCCAGCCACGGAATCCCCACGTGGACGGATGCCATCTACGGCACGGTCCCGGAGGCAGAGATCATTGGCGCGGCGGCGTACCTGTTGCACACGCCCCCGTCAGCGTGCACGGTACACGTGGTGGATGCGTCCGTCATAGGAGCGCATCTCCGCAGGGCGCAGGAGGCCCTGTACTGTGGCATCAAGGGGCCGACATCACATCTGGTCAATCAGCACGCACTGAGCTAGATAGTGGAGGGGCTGCGGCGGCTGCCGCGCCGAGTTGGGGGGCCGCACCACTGGGTGGTGAGGCAGAGCTCTCACTTGGCGGCGGTCCTGCTCGAGGCACCGGACTCTGCCGCAGCCCGTGCAATGGCCCCGCCTGTCCATCTTGTCCTGCCAAAGGAGCACGCCATCCTCTTGGTGCCGGGGGATAATGGTGAGCTCGAGCCGCGTGTGCGATCCATGCAAGCCCTTCAGCAAGTCCAGGAGATGCAGTGGCGTTCGCTAGCGGCTCGCACCAGGGCGCACACGCCACTGGCTGGCGCCTGCGAGGCGAGGCCCCTGGGAGCTGTACACCACGGCCGGACGCACAGGAATATATGCTGCGGGCACGTGACGGTCGCTTGTCCACCATGCAGGTCATGCGACGGTGGAGACAGAAGCTCACGCGTATGGCAATACCGGCCCACCCCTGTATCTTCTGTGGGGGGCAAAAGGAGGACATTGGCCACATGCGCCTACTGTGTGCGCGGGACGAGGAGGTGGCTGGGCTCCTGTGCAGGCGTGTGGAGGAGTTCACGGCGTAGCTACCCCTGATGGACAGGGCGGTGGAGTTCGTGGCGTGGAGGGAGCACGGCTGCAGGTGGACTGAATCCCTGATGGCGGGTGTCGTCCCCGGGGACCTGAAGCGGCTGTTCGCTGCGGTGCGAGCGGCGTCGTCCCGGGGCCCTGCCAAGGCCAGGCTCTTTGTGGAGGACATGGTCGAGATTGGGGAAGATGTGTATGCCCGAAGGAACCATCGGCTCACCCAGATCATGCAGCTGCCAATGCAAGATCGAAGGAGAGCGGTATACGCGTTCCTGCGCGGTGACACACCCTTCTGCCCGCCAGCAGGGAGGATCCTGCAGCGTCCGCCGTGGAACCCGTTTGCCGGCCTCCCCGGCGACCTGCGGGCAACCTTTCGGAGGGCACCGCTGCACGCACTGCTGGTGTCGCGGTCGTGCATCGAGCATGACGAGGCCCTGTCCTTGTTCCCTCACTGGATGGGGGCGGTGGTGCAGGCCTTCGACCAGTGGATCGGTTCCTGGGTGGCGCGGGACTTCACGACATTCAGGGAGTGCTCCCGCGTGGTGTCGGCGCAGTCGTGGGCCCAGGTGCGTGGTACCAAGGTGAGAACCCCTGACGGCCAGAGTGATCCCTGGCTACAGGTGTACGCCAACCATCCAGCTGTGGGGAACGTCATGGGCTGGCCTCGCGAGGTGCTGCCGGTCCTTCAGCAACCTCTGTGCAGTCTCCCAATCCTGGCGGTGGCTGTCGTACTTGACGTGGGTACGTTGTGGCTGTATGACCGGCAGCTGCGACGAGTCGTACCAGCGGTCACGGAGCAGCGGTCCATGGCAGTGTTAGTGGGCTCCAAGCAGCTGGCACGGGTACAGGGCAACGACGCGCAGGGCCACGTCACGGAGGCCATGTTCTCTCTGCCAGAAGGGGACGACCACGTGGCTCCCGATGCCCGTCACACCCTTGACACCCTGGGCCTCGAGGCGGTCATTGAGGCTCGGGCGGGAGGACAACGCTTGGTTCTGGCCTCCGCCAGGGGCCCGGAGCAGGACGGGGTTGATGTCATCGGGGAGGTCTTACGGGACTACGGTTGGGAGCTCCTGGCGCATGGCACGCACAGCCCCAAAGTGGCGCGGTGGCCCCGGCTGCTTGAGAGCCTGCCGGTGATGCCCGACGGGCGACCGATACTCCACCCGGTGTCCACGTGGGAGGACGCGAGGCGCAGCCTCCTCAGTTGTGCCACGGCACGCACGCTGGCGAGGGCTTTGCTCGGGCTCCAGGACGCGTGCTGCGATGTATGGCAGGACCTGTGGTCGCAGTGTTGTGAGGGTAGCTGCGTTCCATCGCGGTCTGTGTTTCCGCAGCGATGCCACGGGTGCGGGGAAACGGTGTCAGTTTGGGTTCATCAGTGTGCCTCCGCCCCGCTGTGCGGGACATGTAAGGAGCGTGCCGATAGGGGGTGGCCTAAGGCGAGGTGGGCACTGCGGCACTCTGGGTAGATGTCCTCAAGTGCCTGGAAGACTATCCAGGATGGCCTGAAGAGCGTCCGATTGGAAGGGGTACGGTGCCCTGGAGCGCCGTCTGCGGCCCTGCCCCTGATGCTGTGGTGGGCGGCTCTGGAGGGCGACTCACGGATACTCTGGTTGTGGCATCGCGGAGGAAATGGTGACGGCGTGGTGGGGGCCGGGGGTGCAGATTGATGGGGTTGGGAATTGTGGGTGCACCAGCTACCGTCCCTACGCTGGACGCAGCGGAGGGGGTAGCGCCTGAGAAGCAGAGCCTTCGCCGCCTGATTGTGCGGTACTGGCAGGCGGCGTATGACAGCCAACGCGATGTGACAGGTCGTGCCGGCCTGATGCTGAGCCGTACTGCCCCCGTGCATGAGGGTCGGACAGGGATGCTTCACCCGCCTGCCCCGGGTCGCCGCGTACAACAGTGAGGTGTCATGGGTCGTCCCGACCAGGCTAATAAGGCCCAAACCCCTGTAGGGTATTCCCATGGCACCGGGGTCTCTACTGGCGGCCCGGCTACGGCAGTAGTGGGAGTGGCTGCTCGGGATACACCGGGGGTGCACGGAGTTGTCTGGGGGTTACGACGTTGCGGCGCCCCCTGGGACTGTTACACGGGGTTGCGGGGTCAGCCTGCAGGCCCCGGGAGCGGCAACGAGGCGAAGATGTGTGCGTGGAAGGATATGACAGTGGGGTCGTCAGGGGGACAGTATGGCGGGCGTCGTGGGGATGGCGTGGCAGCCTGGGAGGGGCACTCACGGGGGGCACGTGGAGTTCCAGGTGACGGCGTACTGGAGTCTTGGGGGTAAACGCGGCGGTACTGGGATCCGTACGGTGGGGGTACGCGGCGGTACTGGGGAATCGTACAGTGGGGGAGCAACGGGGAAGTTCCAGATGACGGTGTACTGGCGTCGTTGGGGTATGCGCGGCGGTACTGGGGACCGTATGGTGAGGGTGCGCGGCGGTACTGGAGAACCGTACAGTGGGGGCGCTACGGGGTTGCATGGCGGTACTGGGGTGTCCCCCTGACCCCTCTAACAACTCAGGGGGAGCGCGGGGGCATCCCCTGGCCCCGTTAACAAACTAGAGGGACCGTGCCTGCGGGCATGTATATAGTCTAACCTCTGACCATGGCCCTGTGGTTGCGGTGGTGCGTGTCGTGGCGGCTCGCAGGTGGCGTCGGCGTGGCAACAGCGGTACTGCGTGGCGTCGTAGCGAAGAGTATGCCGTCGCCTCACCACTGTAAGGGCTTACCCCTGGAGGGCGCCAGTCTGGTCAGCTAGAGGCGAGGAGGGCAGAGAAGCGGCATGCTGAGTGGTCCGGGGGGTGACGCGTGGGCCAATGCTATAAGTAGGCTCGCCACGTCGTCGGTTGGGGCCGAACCTGCGGCCTGGCCGCTGCTGTGGCGGAAGAGGCGCAACCACGGAAGCTGGCCAATCAGTGCAGGTAAGGGTCACGGGTAGGCGCCAGGGCAATGTATGTGGGCCAGATGAGGTGCACCTGGTTACCACGGCCCGGGGCGAGCCTCTGGTGGGTACCCCTACAGGGGGTCGATAACCAAGCTACGGCACCCACCAGCCCGAATCCCAGCCAGCGATATTCACGGGTTGCGCCACTCCCGTCGCGTAGCGGCCGGCGTCCCCCCCTGCAGACCCTCAAGATATATTATATGTGGGCAAGTGGGTACCTCGAAGCAGATTGGGCGCTGGCCCCTGACATGGGGTGCCGGCATGGTATATATCTGGGGTGTGGGAGCAGCTCAGGGCCACGGGGACGTGGAATCGGTACCGTGTTTCTGTACTATACCAGGGGGATGGTGCGGTGGGTCGGTGGCGTACATTGTGGAGACCTGGGGGCGATGAAAGCTGAGGGCCAGGCTAGGCTGAAGCCTCCCAGAAATCCTGGCTATGCACATACGGGCTATTGCGTGCTGGCAGAGGGATACGTGGAGTCAGGGGTGGTGGGCAGTTTCGAGGACGCACACGGCAATGGTTTCCATGGGGTCATGGGTGATGGACGTCTCCACGGTGGCGGGGGTACGCGAACGACGAAGGATCAGCTCTCGCTTCGCCGCATGCGTGCTGCTTTGTTCCTTGGTTGCCGCTTTGCGACGGACAGAGATGCCCTTGCTTTCTGCTTGTTGCGATGCTGCTGCGCTGCTTTGCCTTGCCCCCTTACCCCCGGCGAACAAACGGGCCAGCGTCCGTCGCCGTTGCTAATGCTAACGCTTTGCAGTTACCACTGCCCCCAAAGCCTGGTTGACCGGTATCCCCGGTCCTCTGGGTCCTCCGTCATGCTGTGGGCCACCTCAGGCAGCCCTTGGACCCACGGGATCGAGCGAGGCAGGAACCACCTGTCGGCGCGAGATGCCCGGTAACTCCAGTAGACGGCATGATAAGTGGTTATGACTATGACTATGACTATATACATATATATATATATATATACACATATATATATATATATATATATAAGGGAAGAGATGTCAGTGGTAACGTGGGCCAGGTGTGGAGATCCGCAGTTCCGAATACGTGCAGTGCAGAGCAATGCAATTAGCACAGACCGGGCATGGTCAGCGCAGACTGGGCATGACGAGAACAAGTTACCGCCCAGTTATGGCCTCGACCTTAGATTTGGCCGGACGCCAGGTGCCCCCTTCCAGGATATGATCACAATATTTGACCCGTCTGCGAAAAAGGTCGCCTTTCCCTACGTGCTCATTTGGATCAGGTACCCTTCAATTACCCAAGTCGAACCGTGGTTCACCCGAGTTCAACCGAGCATTTTCATTACGGCTTCCCCACGGTTGAACCCCTATCGTGGTACAGCAACAAATTGCTAAGTAGCAACCTGAAAACCGCTATTTTTCAGCCCTGCAAGAGATGCCACACCCCCTAAAAAGAATGTTTTTGAAAACCTTCTTACCTCATTGGTGCAAAACACTGGAGACCTATTTCTCTTGGATCATATTTCACGGCGGTGGTGGTGTAGGTGCCAGTGGCGGCGGCTGTATTGGTGAAACCGCACGGCTTCACCATCAACCTTTCGTTAAGCGTGGGGACATACACCCCTGCGCCTTGTTTGGATTCCCTTTAGGACTTTGGACCCTTTTTAGTGAACAACAATTACATGGAAGCCTACACTTGATTGTCAAAAGCTTGTTTCCTCATGGATTGCACTAAAATGTAACCGGCTTTTGAGGTGGTTCAACCGCTGGACAGGCGCGCGGTTGCACCGGCTTCACCGGTTCAACCGCTGTTGCACGAAGCGCTACACAAAAAACACATCTTCACCTTGGGAAGCCAAACGTGACCAGTTCATTCTGCATCGCCACAGGCAGACGTCCCCATGCAATGCCTGTGTACGGTACGAGCACAATGCGCTGTCCAGACCACGCCAGAGGCATGTGGGGCCTAAGAGCGTTAAGCATGACCCCATATCGAGGATCCACAATGTTTTTCCATAATAAATCACGCCCCAAACGTATCCATGCAGGACGAGAAGGCCCATTTGCACAAAGTAGGGCACTGGTAAACAGTTCCCCCCCCACAAAATCACCCAGGGCTATTTCCCCCGTAAGGGGACTGTCATCCTTTGGATGCATATGTACAAGCATGGGATGATCCTTCACCCCATGGACCACTGCGAGCGCAGTGTAGGTTAGTTGGGGGAGTACACTTCGGATGTGTGCGTTCACCCGCCGGACCAGGTCCGGATCTCTCCTCGTTTACACTGCAACTTGCACACGGTGATGCCCCTGCACCATTACGGCCCCCCACAACTGCCTACGGTACCGTGCTTCATGTCGCTCCCGCCACTGCCGCCCCCTCATTCACTTGAGGCACGTGAAAAGTCAGTCGTTTGGGAGTGGCTCCTCCTTCACATGAGGCACTGGTGCACCAACCTCTGGGGCTGTCTCTTCGTTATCTTCCTGCTTACATGCAGGCATTTCCTCATCCTTCGGCGCTCCACCAACCTCCTCAATCTCCTCTTGACCAACCGGGGCTGCAGGCGCGTTCTCCCCAATGTCCTGGTGCTCCTGCACCCCTGGACCAGCAGACTCCACCTTTTCCTCTTTGACCACCTGTTCTTCACTCTCCTTTGGCTCTGGCACCTCCGGCGGACTAGGCACAGGAATGTGCTTCTCAGTGTCCTTTGGCTCTGGAATCACGGGTGGCGTCGGCACAGGAACCCCATTGTCACTGTCCTTTTCCGCTTCAGCTTCCGGCGCGGGAGTGAACTCCTTCTCCTCGAGTGGATTGTACGAGGGGGAGTCCTCCATTGTCTTCTTGCCCTCCTCATCGATCGCTTCCTGTTTCTGGGCGCAACGCTCTTTCAACGCCTCCTCGGCAGCGTGGGAGTTACTGAAGCTTGTGCTTTCCTTGACTGCAATAACTTGCCACGTTGTCCCAGCTGCATCGCCCTCCTCCTCCCACTGCGGGGGAAGGAAGACCAATTCTTCCCCCTTTTTGGGCCGGGGGGTCCCCTTCGTGGCTTTCCCCGGGGTACCCACGGCCAGACGTGGTTCGCCATCAGGACCGTCCACAATGACCCATCGAATCGGCGTGTTGGCCGCCCATCCGAACCGCGGTCGCAGCTGTTTGCGCGTGTCCTCAATCGCCAGTCGTCGTTGTTCGGCTTGATCCAGGCTCTGCAAAAAGGAAAAAATAGTGAAACCGTGGTTCAGGGGGTTCAAGCGTGCGGTTGAACTACACTTCACCGGTTCAACCGTGCACACCTCCAGAGCTGACGCATGCGCCGAATCTGCCCTGATCGCTTTCTCCTCGTCGCCATCCTTCGATCCCGCAGCCAACTCAGTTGCCAGGGCCTTCACATCCTGCACCGTGTTGCTGGGGAGGTTGCCGGAGTCACTCTCGGAACTGGGGGCCAGAACTACCTTCTTCTTCTTCTTCTTTGGGATATGCTTTGCGGCTGGGACCCATTGGTGCTCTTCAGAAAGGGGGTATGACTCGTCCGTCTCACTGTTGTCCGGGGCGATTTTCCGCTTTTTCGAGGAAGCACCGCTGCCAGTTTTGGCTTTTTTTTCAGCTTCTTGTCGCCAGAGACTTGGGCCTTGGCGGGCGGTGCTTCAGCCTTTGCACTTGTCCGCTTCTCCTTCCGGAGCTCCTTCCGCGCGGACTGAAATGGGGACTTTGGAACCACTTTGCTGCCGGGGGCGCTCGTCTCTTCTGGTGGCGGTGCTGCTGGAAGACGTGGAGGCTTGGGGGCCTTTCCACTGCTCTCGGATGCTGCACCTGGTCCAAGTGGGCGGTCCCACACACTCTTGTAGAACTTCTCAAAGCTCTCTCCGACAGGACTTGGTTGGGGCACGGTGGTGACGGCTGGACTGGACTCCAGGGGCGTTGACCTCTGCCGTTCTGGCGCAGGACTGCCTTGCCCGGCATTGCTCAACTCCCGCAAGCCCCGCTGCACGCCACGACTCATGCGGTCGACCACTTGAGCGGCGCCAGGGATCTGCCGATACCACACGTCCCACCACTCAACGATGGGCATTGGTGGCCTTCGCCCGCGGACGACAATGCCAGGGCCACGCCGATCCACCACAAACATGTGCTCAGGCACATCACTGGCGGTCAACTGCAGAGAAAGCAAGGAGGCAGGTGAACCGCAGAAGTGGGGGACCGCGATTCAGTGTGTAGGAAGGTGACGCTCAACTGTGCACGGTTGAAGACGGTGAAGGCGGTTCAGCCGCACAGTTGGACCCCCTGAAACGACGTTTGAACTACTGCACACCTGTTGCACCCCTTGGATCGCTTGAACCACACTTGGCTGCACGAATGGCGATGGTGCCATTGCCATTGGCGCCGCTGCTGCCGTCGCGGCGCTTGCCTTGGCCTTCTTGTGCTTTCCCCCGCCTGAGATGGTGGCGCCCATAGCCAGCATGCTGCTCGGAGTCGCCGTGTACTGCTGGACCTCTGATTCGTCGAACCAACCTGGTGGCAACTCCACCGGGGCCTTGAAGAAGAAGCGTGGACCGTGTCCTGCGCTGTGACCACCGCCCCGGCCCACGGAATCCGCGCCAAACCAGGACGCGCTCCTGGCAACACCGCACCCCGCAGTGGCCCATATCCTGAACGGGGCATTCAGACCTGGTTCGTCCAGGGACATGTGGCCTTGGGGGTCGCTCGGCGGGCCCACACGCAGCACCTACAGTCAGAAAACGCACCACACAAATGCACATCAGAACATTCATAGACACAAAAACACACAGCAACGAAACGCAGCATGCGTCATATCAAAACATCTACCAAAGGACCAAAAAACACCAGCACAATCAACTAGCAAACAACAAGACAACAGCAAACCAACACAACGACCCCAAAACACACTCACACACAGACCTTCCACTCGGAAAACTCCCCGGCGCTCAGGCACTTCGTCTCCCAGGGGTAGGACTGGACCCCATCCTTGTCTTCTTGGCAGTGCTTCCTCATTCAGAGCGTCATGGCACGGCGGAACACGTACTTTGGCGTCACGTCAGCCAGCCACCGCCACTCAGGCGTCTCGGGCGCCAGGGTGGTGTCGGGGTTGCAGGTGTTGTGGACCACCACTTCTTCCTTCAGCAGGAACTTGTCGGCCAGGTGGGGAGCTGGAGGCGCTGCCGCTGCTTGTGGCGCTGGCGCAGCAGGTGGATCGGCGCCTTGTCCCGTACCCAGTGCCCGCAGGCAGTCCTGCAAGGCCTTCCTCAAAGACTCGGGGTCCATGGCGCAAAGGCACCTGAGAGAAGCAGGGGTGAGACCGTGGGGAAGCCGGTTCAACCGCACGGGTGAACCTCCTGAACCACGGTTGAACCACACACACACCTCCTAGTTGCCAACTTCCAATTGAGCGTGCACTACGTGCTCATCTTCCTGTCGCCGCCGCCCGTCCCATCGAGGCATTACCCAATACGATGGCCCCCTCGTTGCGGAGCCAAAGCAAGTAGGGTGATCGTTTATGGGGACATATAGTGTTTTGAAACCTCTTTGCAATTTGTGCACACCCTTGGACGAATGGATCATATGTCTACCGATAGATAGCGGTTAGCAATTTCCCCATGTCCTCAACCGTAGTGGTGACATGTGGTGTTAGACGCAAACTCTTTGCACTGGGCAACCAATTGGCAAACAAGTGCCATGTCTCTTCGCCATCGGGGAAGGACCGACCTTTCAAAGAAACAGTGGTCTTAGCGTCCTTTAGGAGGCTTTGAACCTTAGATCGTTGTGGTACCGTCAACATTGTGGCTCGTGTGCGCACAAACGTTGTTAAGTATTCACCACATCGTATCACAAGATGAAGAACACACATGATGACACACCCTCTACGGTCACCCACGTTCAATAGTGGACTTTCGATGCACCCTTTTGCACCAACACAACTAACTCCTTGTTTCCTATACTTTAGGAATTTTGCTTCAAGTCTTGTACTTCGTCGCCATTCACACCCTACCCATCTTTCTTTCTCCCTAGACCATGTCGCAAAAGAATAAATTGAACCAATTTCATAAAATGTTGATAGACCAAGTATATGACGAAGCCAAGGGCTATGGCCTCCAATAATCACAACCGTTTGCACCCAAAACCCTCGGAGCAACATGTAGCCACGGTCAATAATTTGTTGTATTTTTTTTAGTGTATCTCCAAAGAGCACACGCACAAGATCCGTTTCATGCTCACTTACGAGTTCAAGGTCCAGGGTCCAGTTGTAGAGCAAAGTTCGTGCTTTTTGCATGTGGTTTGCAAAAACACATGCAATTTGGCACCATGACCTTGCTCCACATGGAAACCCATCACCACGCACTATAAGTACATAGGGGTGATCATCCCTAAATCTTGGGAAGTGCATTTCTTCTAGCACATCCCTTTGATCACCTATATATTGTATCCAATCATCCACATCCCAAGGAACCCCAACTCTTCCATCCTTTATGGTCGTTTTTAGTACTTGTCTCTCACTTAACGTGGACCAAGCTTTATCCATCGTTGCATACGACGGAAAGCAATGTGTCCATGGAACGGTGCTTGCACGGGTTTGCTTCCCTTTGGCATCAGCCCACGAAATGAGCTTCCTGTACCTAGGAACAGTTGAACCGAGAAATTCGGATAAAGTGCGCGGTTGAACCTGCGGTTGAATGGGTTGCCGTCATGGCACCAAAAAGCGTCCAATGGTACAAACCACAAAGTATTCACATTTGTGACGCCGGAAACACGTTGCAACTCATATGTTCATGCTTTGGGCAACATTAAGCGATTATTTTGCCGTGCAAACGTTGTCATGAAGCACAATCACAATTGTTCATTTGTGATAAGGGTTCAACCGCACCGTTGAACCACGTTGAACCACTTGTAGGCATGTGTGCATTATGCCACATACCTTCGCTTCGGCATCCCAAGGTCCACAATGAGGTGCACAGCGTCTGATCCTGTGAAAGCTTTTTTTGAAGCCTTTTTTGTCTGTTTGGAAGCCCTCTGTGTGTTACCAATTCGGTCAGCAAGTTGTTTCCATAGGCGTTTTGTCGTGCCCTTTGTGCAAAAAAAGGTGAACAAGTCGTCCACCAGCTGTTGTTCCCTCCACCCGCTGTAGTGGTCGTTCACCACTTGCAGCCAGTGGTGGGACATTTTTTAAAAAAGGTTTGTCATGCGTCAGTTTCAGGTGGTTATGCAAATATTTTGTTCAGAAAAGCGCGCGCGGCTGGCGCAGCCGCCGCCGCCAGCGCTGGCGGTGGTTCAACCTATGTTCAATCGCGGTTCAGCGGTTCAACCGCCCCCCTTCCGAGTTCAACCAGGTTAAACCGGGTAAAACCACTGTGTGAAGTACCTGATCCAAATAAGCACGTAGGGCTATCAGGCTCGATTGTCACACAACAGTCATGCAGCCATTAAAACAGCCACTGGACTGGCTCGTAGTTCAGGTCAAGTGTGTTCTGGCAAATTCCACCGTCCACCGCCGAATTGCCATTCAGAATATCCTCAATGTAGGGTTCCAAGTCCGTATCACCTTCCGGTTGGAGACAGTCCGCCACCATGCGTTCAAAACCCTGAGGAGCAATCCGAGGGCCCTAGGCTGGAACTACCGGGGCGGAGCACGCAGGTGTGGCCACCCCGAGGAAAGGAACACCTGAGGAAGAGGGGCCAAAGGCGAAGGGGGGGATGCCCAGAAGAAGACGATGCCAGGGACACGGGGGGATCAGAAGAAGACAAAGGTAGACCAGAACAGCCGTGGAGAGACGCCCAAGATGGAACCGTCTGGGGCAGAAGGAGAAGGAGAGACCAGCACCCAAGGTTGGACAACTGGACAAGTAGAGGAACACATTGCCGAGGGTGCAGCGTAACAGACGACCGAGAACACCCCACCCAGGGTCCCCTTGGTCGGACAGCCCTGACACGGTGTGGACAGGGCAGACGTGGGACGGAGGGCCCGATGATGTTCTTTTCGGCCTTGGTTGGGCACCAGCGAGAAGGCAGGTTACGCCTGTTGTCCGTTGCCAGCGGCCCAGGCGGCACCAGCCTGTGGGGTGTGTACCCTTCCCGAACCGTCAGTTTGAATGGGAGATTCAGGGTACCGTGAATGTTGCAACTTTTTGCTGTGTTTTGTGTGTAACCTGGTGGCGTCCTGTGTGTTTCTCGTGCTATCTGCGCCCCAATCGTGGTACAATAAATGTGTGCAAATTAGAGGCTTTAACTAGCCACCTGCTTCAACATATTTGGTGATGTGCGGTTGAATCTGAAATTCAGGCACCGAAACTCACACATAAATTCCCGCTAGATTCACAGATTCACGAAACAGTGAAATTCGTACAAAATTTGTACGAATTTTGTCCGAATTTGTACCAGTTGGCGCCTATTTTGTCTTGTCTCTGCTATTTGTTGCACGCATTGGATGTTAAACCATTCGTTTTGTAGACCCCTAGATACACGCTTGCACGCACAATTTCGTTCTAGCCTACAACGACATCGCAAGGGCATTATAGCCTACAACATCTAGCTAGAACGTAGTCTAGAACAGGAATCATTCTAGCCTAGATGTGTTCTGCACTAGAACACAAATAGAAAATCAAAACATTACACATTGCATTTCTTAATCTTTGTTGCATTGCTCACAAATTTGTTGGGAAGGGCATAGGTTATAGGTGATAGTGGATGCAGTGGTGGGGAGGTCCATTGGGGTCAAACCATTGGTGCATTGCTCACACAGTTGTTCGGAAGGGCAAAGGCTATAGTTGCTAGTAGATGCATGAGGTTGGGTTGGGGGGGTCCATTGGGTCAAACCATAGGAGCGTAATCAACCGCATGTAGGGTTGGGAAGGGGGGGGGGGGGGCAAGGAGACCCGCACCTACACCCCCTGAGTGTCTGGGTGTGGGGTTATGAGGGTGTCTTGTTTGTTGCAGTGCGGTTGAGGTTAGGGAGGGTGTCTTTTTTCTCTTCACAGGTTTTGTGCATCCCCATGGCTCTCGTGTGCTAGTTGCTCATGCCTTGGCAGCAAATAATCAAGTCAGCGCCGACTTTACAACCTACCCGTAGCTTCGCAAATTTTCAATTTCAAGCTTCATATATTCCTCTCAGTATGGTCCCAGCACTGGCCGTCAACACTTGGCAGGGTGACCACAAGTGCTGGGCCATCTCTGCCTCAACCTTTAACGCAATGTGTGCTGATACGAAAGCAAACAGAAATGCTTGTGTCTTTGCATTGGGTCTGTGTGTTTGTGTATGGGTGTGTGTGTGTTTGTGTGTGTGTCTGTGTGTGTGTGTGTGTACCGGGGAGGCAGGTATAGGGAAATGTCTGTAGGTGTGGGGACTTCGGTACATGCATAGGTGGTGCTGGTGTGGCTATTCTGCCAGTGTCCTGCAAAGATGGTACAAAATGCGTACGAATTTTGTATAAATTTCGTACGAAATTCGTCCCCAAAGTGCCTCAAAGATAGGTACTGTGAATGTGGTTGTTACGAATTTCGTACGAAATTCGTACGAATTTCGTATAATTTTTGCACGTATTTCAAACAATTTGCATGAATTTGTGTCGTTTTTGTCTGTGTCTGGTTGTGCCTGGTCGGAGAGGTTGTTGTTTGTGTGGGCGTGGGTGTATGGTGTGTGCGTGTCTGGGTGATATGTGCATGCATTGCTGGTTCTTGGGTTCTTGGGTCGTTTTGTTGAATCATGTGGGACGATACGTTTGTGCTGTCTGTAGTTGATGACTGCCTGTTGTTTGTGTTTGTCGCTGCTGATTGTCATTATGTGTGTGTAATGTCTGCTTTTTGGCTGTGTTGGTATCATTGTTTTGCTTGCTGCTTGTTGTGCTTCGTCTGTCTGCTGCTCTTCATTGGTGACTGTTGCTGGTGACCTGACTGTGTTGTTCTTCTGTATTTTTGTGGTGTTGCTGTGCCGTGTGCTGTGGGTGGGTGTGGATGGTTGGATGGGTGGCTGCCTGTTGTTGAATCACGTGGGATAATACTTTTTTGCTGTTTGTAGTTTGGGGCTGTCTGTCGTTTTTGTTCATTGCTGCTGATTGTCATGATGTGTGTGTAATGCCTGCTTTTTGGCTGTATTGGTATCGTTGTTCTGCTTGCAGCTTGTTGTGCTTTGTCTGTCTGCTGCTCCTCATTGGTGACTGTTGCTGATGACCTGACTATGTTGTTCTTCTGTGTTGCTCTTGTGTTGCGTCGCTGTGTGCTATGGGCTGAGTGTGTTTGTTCTGCACAAAAATGATACATGCAAGTGTTTCAAACTTGGTACGAAATTGATAGCAACCACATTCACGGTACGTATGTTGATGCACTTTGGGGACGAATTTCATACAAAGTTCGTACAAGGTTTGTACCAATTTTGCACGAATTTGGTACAAATTTCGTGCGAACTTCGTACGAATTTCGTACCATTTTTGCAGGACACTGGCAGAAGAGCCACACCAACACCACCTATGCATGCAATGAAGTCCCTACACCCACACACATTTCCCTGTACCTGCCCCCCCCTCGGCACACACACACACAAGCACACACACACACACACACACGCACAGACACACAACCATGCACAAACTCACACATACCCTCAATGAAAGCAAACAGCCACCCACTTGACCCACACCCACACGCTGCCTGCTCACACACCCTCATACGTACCTGGACAATGGATTTGTCACAGTTGGATGTTTGGGGGGGAGGGGTTCTGTGTGTGTGTGTGTGTGTGTGTCTGCCTGCTTGTGTGGATTGGCTTTTGCTGATGTGTGTTTGTGTGTGGGTGGGTGGGTGGGTCGGTGTGTCCATGTGTAGTTGGGTGTGTGGTTGTGTGTGTTTGTGTGTACGCGCGTGCTGGTTTGAGGTGCGGGAAGGGTGTATCTCTATGTGTGTGTGTGTGTGCGTGTGTGTGTATATGGCTTGTGTGTATAGGTGGTTCGGTGCTCCTGACATCCTCACCCCCTGCCACACAGGAGCACGGCCACATCCAGAACCAAAAAAACAGTCATACACCCCACTCCAACCCACATACCATCAATGAAAGCAAACAGCCCCCCCTTGACCCACACCCACACACCGCCCGCCCACACACTTCCATGCGTACCAGGACAGTGCATGTGTCATGGTTACAAGTTTAGGGCCGGGCTGGTTCTCTCTATGTGTGTTTGTGTGTCTGCCTGTGTGTGTGGATAGGTTTGTGTTAATGCGTGTATGTGGGTCGGTGTGTCCAAGTGTAGTTGGGTGTGTGGTTGTGTGTCTTTGTGTGTGCGCGCATGTTCGTGTGAGGTGCGGGAAGGGTGTCTGTGTGTGTGTGTGTGTGTGTCTGGCTTGTGCGCATATGTGCATGGTTTGATGCTCCTCACATCCTCAGCCCCCCCACACACAGGCGCAGGCCCACACCCAGAAACAAACAGACAGTCGTACATTTATCCCCCCACACACACACAGCCACATGCCATTAGTGGAATGAAAACGCCCTGCCACCCAACCCACGCACACACACTGCCGAGCCACATATACCCACACACACTTGCATGGTGGATGTGTCTTGGTTCGTCTTGTGGGGTGAGTTAATTCTGGGTGTGTCTATGTGTGTGTGTGTGTCTGTGTCTGTGGATTGGTTTGTTTGTGTGGGTGCCTGTTTGTGTGTGGCTGTGTATCCATGGGTCCGTGGTTGTGTGTGCGGGTGCGTGTTTTGGCATTGACCAGCCTTGTCAGGGCCGCCTCTCTGGCTCCCCATGAGGACCCTTACAACGTCCCTGAGGAATCACCGTTCTTCTGCTGAGATACCAAGTTTTTCCTTGTCTGCCGTTGTTGCAGAAAGACTGCAAGACATTTCGATTCCTGACGTCGCCGTTAATCGCCATGAGTGGCATCAGGCAATGAGGATTTGCAACAATTTTATAGTTGTGATCGTATTTCATCAAAATTGGATCATTGACTATTGAGTGACTACAGGCGCCCGTCGTCGCAGTCGCAAATGACGGCGTCGCCTGTGCAGCGGCTCTGATAAGCCAAATTTGTAAAGTTATTTGTTGCAGAACTTAACGGCGCAACACACTTCGAGTGTTCCGCAATTTATTTCTCCATTTGTTGATACAAGTCGCCGATTTTTACCGTGAAGAAAAATCTTGAAACACGCTTTCATCCCCCAAGATCCAATAACAAGGGATTCGCGCATATAAGCCCCCTAGGGCGACCTAATGTGCCTCATAGGCACTATTGATGAGGGTTTGCCCCTACACCTAGGATTTTATGAGGTCCAATTATCCCAGAACTGGTTGAACCGCGAGATGAACTACAATTCAACTTTCAATGTGCGGCTCAACCTTTGTTTTGCACACCGGAGGTATTGTTCTGTTACTGATGCTTTGAATTTTCATCAATTTTTTCTCATGTCACCCTGTCCCAACCAGCAGGTGTAGTTTCTTGAGAAAAGCTGGCCTTCAGTCATGAAAATAGTCACTTTTGAAATGAACTGCTACTTGGCGTTTCAACGTGCGTTTCAATTAATTGAAGCGCAACTTGGCGTTTCAAAATGTATCTCAAGTAGATTGAGGGTGGTAGGCTGGAGCTGCAGGCTTCCGGACTCATGTAACAGTAATTTCCCTAACACAGTTGTGGAAGCAGTGCGAAAAAGCAGTGAGCAGGCCACAAAAACGTTATTCGTGAATTGAACCTCAACATAGCGTTTCAATCAGTATCTCAACTCTCTGGGCATAACATATAATTGCTTAACACTGTCAATAATCAATGATCAATGTCGAAGTGGTCCAGCAGCAAGTCCAATTTCCGTTCAATTCGTTGCAGGTACCGGCTCCCCGCTTGTTCAGTCACCTCCTTCGCCCTTGGTTGGACCACAAGGTGCCCTTCGTATTCCACAAATAGCAGATAAATGAAACCGCGACTGTTTTTTGGCACAATCAGAGTGTCACACAGTTTGAGCACGTGGAAGATGCAGCCTGTGGCCTGTTTTGCCTGGCGTTTTTGTCCATCAACACTGTGAATCTCAACAATTTTCTTGGCGCCCAGAACCATCAGAGCTATCGACTTCTCAGTGTCACCATCAAAATCCATGATGACATTGTCCTTTCCTTCGTTGACACGGAATACATGCGTGACCCCTGGGTCTGCTTTCAGGCCATGGAATCGAATGAGCGAAGACAGTCCATGCAGCAGTCTTTTGATGTTCCTGCTGTCCGGTTTCAACAGTGCATGCAGTCCACTATCGTCTTGTGTCGTCCATGCGTGGGACTTTTGCTTTGCTAAAACCTTACACAAAACTTCCACCTTCTTCTGCACCGAGGATTGTGTTGCCCAGTAGCGTACAGCAGGCTCCGATGAATCATATTCATCATCCTCTGGCGGCTCAACTTCCTCATCGCTGTCTGCAAACGTTGGATCTGCGAGAAAAGTAGCGACAGAATCTGAAAGTCATGTTTGCGTCTCAAAGCGCAGTTCAACCGGACAAACAAAAAAACTAGAACTGCACTCAGAAGTTGTTACAACATGCACACTCTGCAGCCTTGGGCTTTTCATCGGCGCCGGATTCACTGGAGTCGCTAACGCTTGTTGAGGAATCGTTGCCGTCGTCGTGTGAATCCTGTGACTCCTGTGATACATAACATATCATCCGTAGCTGACGAAAAGTAACAGTAATAATAGTAATGGTGAAAGAGTTACACGTACCTCAGAGTCGTCTTTTTGGACACATTGCTTCTTAGACCTTACCTCCGAGTCGTCCTTCTGGTCTTTCTGGACACATTGCTTCTTAGACTGCTGCGACTCCGCTTCCGCCGGTGCCGCTGTACTGTGTGTCCGCTGAGACGCAAAGAAGCGCAAATGACACATTTGAAGCGAAATAATAAATGACAATGAGATTATAACAATATTTCATCAGACTTTCATAGTTTTCTTCATCCAATACATCGCAAAATCGGCATATTGCTTTTCAAATCTTTCCAAGCAGCGTGAAGATCGCGATGGCGACCACTGTACTGTGTCTCCGCTGAGACGCAAAGAAGCGCAAATGGCACAGTTGAAGGGAAATGATAAATGTCAATGAAATTGGGACAATATTTCAACATACTTTCATAGTTTTCTTCAGCCAATACATCGCAAAATGGGTATATTGCTTTTCAAATCTTCTGCAGGCAGCGTGAAGATCGCGATCGCGAAGTTACCGGCGGTTACGCTGTTTACAAATTTGAACTACCATTTCGGATGTACTGGGTATTTGGAGCACATGAAGGAACCATTCTGTCTCTTGAAAGCAATCCTTATCATCTCCCATCCCTACTGGCCACCAAAGGGTCTCAGCAAGCCATCAAACGGTAAGAAACAGTTGAAACGCACGTCAAAGCACACCTTGTGGGTCATTGAAAGTCAAATTGTAGTTCATCTCGCGGTTCAACCAGTTCTGGGATAATTGGACCTCATAAAATCCTAGGTGATTACCCTCATATTGAAGCCATTGGGTCCGAACTCAATATACCCAAAGGGTTATACATTTTTGGGATTTTCCAAAAATTGGGCAATCTCATGTACTTGGCGCCCAAGTACATGTAGAAAAACGTTGAGTTGGTATAATCTCCCTCTTTGAGAGCCTTAACACCCGGGTCATATCACTTGCCTTCCCCAGAGCGTGCATATAGGTCCATTATAACCCAATTGGCCACATTTTGTGCTTGCATGCCAAGAATGTGCTTTCCGAAATGAGGTGGATTTCAAACCCAAGCACTTGCATGTGTGTTCAAGGACCACAGTTACATAGGAATAAAGGCATACTTTGGTCCTAGGCCACTACGTTGGAGATATAAGGCTTGGGTATGGTTGTTGGGCAAATATGGGTCATTTCGTGTGCCCATTTGGCGGGTGTACCATTCCAAGACAAACCCGCCAATCGACCCCACATTGAGCGGAGCCTTTCTTACTACATGGAACCAACACTCGAGAGACTAACCTCCACCTAAGAACCCATGGAGAGCACACCCGAAACGATGCAGTGCAAGCAAGGTGTGTTAAGTGCATGTTTCCATTTTTCGACGTGCCCACTTGGGGAGCAGCGCAAGTAACCTCTCATTGCACCCCAAATGGATGCCAAGCGTTGAATCAAACGTCCATGGTACTGAGACAGAGTGTGTGAAGTGCATCGTCGGCTACTCCATTCAAGTCGGAGATATTGTAATATAGATGTGGGGATTTTGAGTCCATTCTGCGTGTATTTTCATCAATTTTACAGTTTTTGGGCCGTCATGATGTCAAGAGGCGACCTTGTATCTCAACGTTGCGCTGAATTGACATCATGACTCAAGTACAATCTGTAACTACATACTTGGGTGCCTGACATATCTTGAACGTAGCCAATAACTCCTTTTGGGCTTGGCACACCAAGGCCACCATGTGGGCGATTTGCGTCAGTCCCAAATAATGGGTTCACTTGGTGACCCTGCCATTCCGAAATCCAGGGGCGTTTGGTGGACGCCCAAAAGGTATGTTGGACACATAGCACTTGATTTCAACTCCAGGGCACATACCGGTCCAAGTCGGACATGTCCTCCATTTGCCCCCACCATGAGTGCGCGCATTTTTGACCGTTTTCTGCCATATCCTATATTTTTTGCCCGACGCGCACTTTGTTCAGCCCCCCGTGCACGCCAGGTGCATGGACCAACGAACGACATATGGCATGTAGCCTATGCACATTGGTCTTCATTACTCACACACCACGTGGGCGAACCGAATCGCTCACTCACAAGGAGCTATGCCAAGGTGAGTGTGGACAATTTTGCCATTTTCGAACTTGTGGGAACGATTCCTGCCATCACCATGCCACGGTTCATAGAGATCTTTCAGACCCAAGTATGTGTGGGCCCACATTGGATTCCCATTGGTTCACACACCGAACGTTGAGTCCCGTCTTTAAGTCATCATGGAGGAGAACCCTTGGGGATACTTTCAACTTTAGCTCATTTTTAGGTATACTAAAACACCCATTTTCGGACCCCAATTTCAGCTGCCCCATGTGGTCAATTGGCGGCCCCATATCTTTATGCCCATGAGGTGTCTGGACCTAATTTCACGTCTTGCATTGAGATATAAGTCTCAGGCTTTACCTCATCCCCCATGAAGCATGGGCTCAGCCTTCGCTGCCCGGGCCACCCATGGGAATTACCTCAATTTTGTTCATTTTTTGCCATTTGTGGACATGCTGAACTTGTGTCATTTGAGGGCACTTCCCGACTCTATATCCCCATACCCAATGGAGAGCCGAAGCTGCCCATTTGCATGTACGGCAGGTATGGGTCCTTGTGTTCATATTTGTCCATTGTTCTTCCCTTCCTCTCAGGGGATGTCTGTTTCGTATTTGTATTACTATTGATACTTGGATTCAGATTCAAGTGTGGACGTCTTGCTCTTGTTGCATTGCAGTGTCGTGGTGTTAATCCAAGGGTGACCAGGACAAGGCCATCCTTCCCTTACGAAGGAGGAGTTGAGGGGAAAAGTTGGTAGCAGAGGCAGTTTTCTTGCTCCTCTAGCAGAAAGAGTACAACAGGAGCTCAAGAACGACGCGCAGAGCAGAAGAACAACAACAAGATCAATCTTCATGCACGACTCCAACCAGCCCACACTTGAGGACTGGAATGTCACTGGCGAGTTTGGATCCACACCGCTGAGGACACGCCAGAGGGATGGCTGTAGACCTGTATACCACTGTATACCTGGTACCATGATAGTAACTGTATACCACCTGTATACTATTTATACACTGTAGCCTGTATACCGTATACGGCTTCCTAACTCTATACGTTTGGGGAAGAGGGGCCAAAGGCGAAGAGGGGGGGTGCCCCGAAGAAGACGGATGCCAGGGAAACGGGGGGGTCAGCAGAAGACAAAGGTAGACCAGAACAGCCGTGGAGAGACGCCCAAGATGGAACCCTCCGGGGCGGAAGGAGAAGGAGAGACCAGCACCCAAGGTTGGACAACTGGACAAGTAGAGGAACACATTGCCCAGGGTGCAGCGTAACAGTCGACCGAGAACACCCCACCCAGTGTCCCCTTGGTCGGACAGCCCTGACACGGTGTGGACAGGGCAGACGTGGGATGGAGGACCCGATGATGTTCTTTTCGGCCTTGGTTGGGCACCAGCGAGAAAGCAGGTTACGCCTGGTCTCTGTTGCCAGCGGCCCAGGCGGCACTGGCCCGTGGGGTGTGTACCCTCCCGAACGGTCCGTTTGAATGGGAGATTCAGGGTACCGTGAATGATGCAACTTTTTGCTGAGTGTTGTGTGTAACCTGGTGCCATCCTGAGTGTTTCTCGTGCTATCTGCGCCCAAAGCGCCGTAGAATAAATGTGTGCAAATTAGAGGCTTTAACTAGCCACCTGGTTCAACATATTTGGTGATGTGCGGTTGAATCTGAAATTCACGCACTGAAACTCACACATAAATTCCCGCTAGATTCACAGATTCACGAAACAGTGAAATTCGTACAAAATTTGTACGAATTTTGTCCGAATTTGTACCAGTCGGCCCCAATTTTGTCTTGTCTCTGCTTTTTGTTGCACGCATTGGATGTTAAACAATTTGTTTTGTAGATCCCTAGATACACGCTTGCACGCACAATTTTGTTCTAGCCTACAAAGACATCGCGAGGGCATTATAGCCTACAACATCTAGCTAGAATGTAGACTAGAACAGGAATCATTCTAGCCTAGATGTGTTCTGCACTAGAACACAAATAGCAAATCAAAACATTACACATTGCATTTCTTAATCTTTGTGGCATTGCTCACAAATTTGTTGGGAAGGACATAGGTTATAGGTGATAGTGGATGCAGTGGTGGGGAGGTCCATTGGGGTCAAACCATTGGTGCATTGCTCACACAGTTGTTCGGAAGGGCAAACGCTATAGTTGCTAGTAGATGCATGAGGGTGGGGTGGGGGGGTCAATTGTGTCAAACCATAGGAGTGTAATCAACCACATGTAGGGTTGGGAAGGGGGGGAGGGGGGGCAAGAAGACCCGCACCTACACCCCCTGAGTGTCTGGGTGTGGGGTTATGAGGGTGTCTTGTTTGTTGCAGTGCGGTTGAGGTTAGGGAGGGTGTCCTTTTTCTCTTCACAGGTTTTGTGCATCCCCATGGTTCTCGTGTGCTAGTTGATCATGCTCCGCAAACTTTCAATTTCAAGCTTCATATTTTACTCTCAGTATCGTCCCAGCACTGGCCGTCAAAAAATGGCAGGGTGACCACAAGTGCAGAAAAGTTTATAGTGTTTTCAGCACTGTGTTTTGGCTTCTCCTGCTGCTTGCTGTTGCTGTAGGGTGTCCTGCTGCTTGTTTTGGGAGATGAAAAGTTTTGGTTTGTTGAAATACAGTACATCCAAGTCAATCCAGGATAGCCCAAGCCAGAAGTATGCAAGGAGAAGAGAATCAGGATCAAAGCATGAAGGGCTGCAGTGTAAACAGTGAAAGATGGTTGGATATTCACAGTAACTGCAACTTAGGTCACAAATGAATGCATATTCACAAAGATAGCTGAAGTGTTTTGGAAAAGAGTTAGAAAACTGCCCCATGGTCACTCTCTCTCCATAGTGCCATCTCAGGAGATGTGCACTCTTTGTTTTGGGTCCCATATGTGCTGAGGTGGCAGGGCATGTGGCGATGAGGTCACTGCCATGTCACATGGGATCTTCCTACTTAGCTAGGCTGACCAGGAATTGAACCCAGGACCTCTCAAAAAGAGGTGCCTAGCCCCCTAGGGTGCATACCACTAGGGCAGATAAGTATTCATGGAAAAACATAGATAAATTCATAGGCTCTACCTTAGGTATGTCAGTGCTCAGTCAACTCAGGAAAAGATGAATAGCTTCACATTGAAAGGGGATTAAGGGGTCCACTCCATATCTTGATTGGGTGTTTGGTTCCATAGGTCAAAATGTGTTATCACCACTTTTGGTGGGACCAATACTAAGATAAAAATGCATGGATGCTCAGTGCATCTCTAATACAACTAGAGTATGCCTCAAAGCAATGGAAAAGCACTTTTTCTTACTCCCCCCCTGTGCTGTGGTGGCCACCACTGTCGCAGTTTAGGAAAAAGGGAATTTTTCTTGGCCTTTCCTTGGTTTCCACATCTACTTTAAAATACCTATAGTTTCCATCACACTGAAAAATGGGCGCTCACCATGGCTGGCGCTCTTTTGCTGCTCTGATTGTATCATTTCCTACAGAAGACTCAGCGCTCATGGCGCTGCCGGGGCTCCTGTGGCTTGGTTGGGTTAGTATGGGAGCATGCCAAAAATGTGCATATGCATCCCTCCCTTCAAAACGCAGCGTCGACACAAACCCAACGCAAGACACAATATACACACTCGCATGGGTCCTCGTAAACCTGCTGGCGACCTGTGACCTGTCTTAGGGCGAAGAGAGTCGAAAGAAAATTCAATTGCCCCTTGGTGGGGTCTTGGGTTCTGCTCAGTGTCTCCAGGCACCTGCGTTTCGGCCCGAACACGGCCTACTCAGCGAGGCTGCGCGTGGGTATCTGCAGAGGCAGGAATGGGAGAATTATGGAAGAATCCACGCAAAAACGAAGCGACGACACCAAAATCCGTCACATGACGGCGTAGAATTTTTCTGAAACAACACACCTGAGCAGAATCCAATTGTGCATCAGAAGCACATTTTTATAGAAATTATAGTCATCTCTGGATTTATTAAATCCAGAAATTCATACGCATAGAATGGCGGCGCGCAGGAGCGGCTCCTAGCGAAGCGCCGGAAAATGGAGAAATAATGGAATTATAAATGTATGTCTCACGTAGTCTTGAAAATGACGAGACACACATTAATAAATAAACATACAGATTCCACCCACACTAATAGAAGCTTCAAAAGTTCAAGAATTCGAAAATGAACGAAAAGACTTCAATGAATCAGGTATAAACTACAGGTATGCTCGTCTCGTATGCCGCATACACATTGCTCGTCTCGTGTCTCCGTGAACGAGCCTTGTAGCAGCGCTAACAAAGATAGAACGCGATACAGGGATTGATTAGAAAGATTGCAGATGATTAGCGGTCAGATCAGGGTGATTAGACATACACACAAGTGCATAGCAACGTTCTTCGCGTGCACCCCTCACTTGCTCTCTCTCCCAGCGGTAGGTAAGGTGAGTAAGCCCAGGCGGGGCCACCCCCTGGTGGAGAGCGTGATTGACGCTCAGATGGGCAGGTTTGCCCACGATCTTCGTGCATACTCGCGCATGCACACACGCATTAAAGGGTAGGCCACGCGAAGTTCGCACGGTAAACCTTGTTTAGGCTACCCAGGGGCTCCTCGGTACGTTCTTTAAGAGAACCTGAGGAGTCCCTTAAAGCTTGCTTGCTTGACAAGGGTAGCTGGTCCTCCAGCGTGTTTGCGGACAGTGTATTATAGGTCACACTGAGAAGGGTATAATACCTGGAGTGTGGCTTGGTTTCTCCGCCGCAAACGCCCTTTCATTTGCCTTTGTTTTACAGGTGGGCAGGTAGGGTGATTGGTGCAGCAGCATTTTTTTATGCCCTGCTAAACAAGGGCGCAGATCACACAAACAAGTAACTCCGCCTCTGCCTGTGGCAGAGCAGGGAGTCCGACTTCATCGACATCTGCGCCGTGCACGCAAGAGCACCTCTTCCCTCCAAGCCCTAGCAGGGGAAACGCGTTGTGGCGTCCCCTGTTAGGCCACAGTTGCTTAGCAGCGCTGTGTTCTCTTGTCATTTTACAGGAGGGTCGCTAGGACCCACGAGACCTTTGTCTTCACAACGCCCAGTAGAGTGTGCGTGTAGGAGTGGTAGTCCTGAGTGGGGGCTTGAGCCAGTTGCACAGTGCTCGCCCACCAGGATGGTGCCACTGTAGGGTGTGTAGGACCTGTAGTGCGTGTGTCACTGTCCCACCCGTTTCCTGCAATTTTAGCAGGGTTGGTGGGCTGTGGCAGTGGTTAGGTCAGTGTTTTGGCCACATAGCAAAACGGCGTTTTCATGCCTTCATAGCTTTTGGCCACCCCTCCCTGTAGTAGACAGATAGGTAGGGAAAACAATACCTGGATTAGTACGCTGGGTATTCCCCAAAGGTT
Organism: Eutreptiella sp. 'Long Island Sound 2002'; assembly: GCA_964036045.1. Classification (NCBI taxonomy): domain Eukaryota; phylum Euglenozoa; class Euglenophyceae; order Eutreptiales; family Eutreptiaceae; genus Eutreptiella; species Eutreptiella sp. 'Long Island Sound 2002'. The sequence goes on along the minus strand of OZ038378.1, from coordinate 130,288,507 downwards.
TTGCGCCAGCACAGAAATTGGGCGCTTAGGGGAGGGGAGACCCGGGGCGTACCCCGTGGCATCAATAAGCCAACCCTTCAGGTTTAGCAAGGGCGCAGACTTGGGTATAATTAGGACACCACCTCTGCGGCTTGCTCTCAGGACCTTAGGAATAGCACACTCACACATACGCTTTGGCAGGTAAGGGTAAGGTTCAGTCCCTAGCTTTAGTCTTGGAGGCAAGCGTCTCAGGGAGCCTCAGCAACTCACCAAGGTTTTTCTGGGACAAGTAGTCAACCAGAACTGAGTTTACGCGTCCCTCAGATAGAACAAATGCAGAGAAGGGCTCCCAGGTGGGCTCTTCGACTCCAAATTCTTCCCAGAGGGTGAGGAAGCGCCAACCCTGGCGATAGCGGTGGCGTAGGACAGACTTCACCAGGTAGAAGCCCTCCTTAGCCATCTCCTCGGCGTTCATGTCGGGGAGTTCACCTTCAACTTCCATAGGGCTGGCTGCCCCTTGTAGGTCCAGAGCGGCGATTTCCTCGTCGTCCAGCTCCCACTCCTCCCCACAGAGGTCTTCAGGGTCATAGTAGCGCTTCAGGTGTTGAGCAGCGCACACCACGGTCCCCCCTAGACGGGGAGAACACCGCACGGTGATACGGTGTCCATCCACAGATAGAATCTTGTACGGCCCGAAGTATGGGTCATCGCTGGTAGAGCGTGGCCAGGCAGGTAGTCGACTGTGGTGCACCAGCACCCAGTCCCCTTCTTGGTAGGTGGTCGGTACTCGGTGCTTGTTCTTCTTGTTCCACTGATGCTCCCTCACTCTCTGGAGCATAGCCTTGGCCTTGTCCACCTTCGCTTGTTGCTCTTGGACCAATTCACCCACAGAAGAATGGGTGTCCTCTGGATAGGGGGCATGTAGGAACCATGCCGGGCGCCCTAGGAATAGCTCATGGGGCGAGTAGCCAGTAGCTGTACTCTCTTGGGAGTTCATCGTCAAGGATATGACGGGGAGTAGTCTCACCCAGTCCCTGGTGCGTTCAGTTTTGCACCATATCCGTACGTTCTCCTTCAGGACTCGGATCTGTCGCTCACATAGGGGGTTGCTCGTGTGAGAGTAGGGAATCCCCGTAGACACCTGGACATTGAGGGATCTCAGGATCCTCTTGTACCAGCCAGTATCTGAGCGTACTCGTACGTCCTCATCGGAGTTGATCTCCTTGGGCGCCCCATAGACACAAAACCACTCCTCCAGGAGTATCTTGATAGTCTCCTCCCCGGTAATGTGCTTGGTACATGGGAACACCCTGGTAAACCTGGTCAACCCACAGGTTACCACGAGGGCGAAGTCATAGCCCCCGAACTTCGGCATCTCCGTGTAGTCCACGTATAAAACACTGTTGGCACAGTGAGGGATGGGCAGGGTCGAGTAGAGACCTCTGTCCCTGATATCCCCTGGTTTACAGGACCTGCACGGGCACTTGTCCACGATAGGCTGCAGGGTTTTCCGCAGTTGGTCGTCAGTCCACGTAGTGTGGAACCACTGCTTGAACAACCTCAGGGTGCGGTCAGCACCCACATGACCACTGGACTCATGGGTCCACTTCAGCAGCGCTGGGACTCGGTCACCAGGCACCACAATACGGTCCTCGTGCCATAGGTAGCTCTTGTCCCTCTTCCACTGGTCTTGGTTGACCAGGAGGGGTTCAAGGCGTTTCTCCAGGCGCTTGTAGATATCCCCGAACTCCTTCAGGTACTCCGATTGTTGGAGTCCATCCAGGGGGCGTATCATCGTCATGTTGAGGTCCAAGTGGACGTCCATACGGCTGAACGCCTCCTTAGCCAGCGCTTCAGACCGGGCACCAATCAGGGCGTCGAAGTTGTTTCGGCTGATGTAGTCGGCACACTCGTTCTTCACTCCCTGGATATGGTGTACCGTCAGCCGTAGTTGACTGAGGTAGGTCCACCAGCGCCGTAGCTTGGCCTTCTCAGGTGGGGGACCCTTCTGGAAACTGCGGACCGGTTCTTGGTCGCATAGCCAGACCACAGGGTTACTCCCCAACAGTCGTGCTTGTGAGGATAGCACCAGCATACCCGCGAGCAATTCCTGCTCATAGGTGGAGTAGTTCCCCCTGGCCTGGTTCCACTTCCAGTTCCAGTGGCCCAGAGGTACTAGGACCCACTTGTCGTCAGGGTAGCTGTGCTTGAGGGTTCCATCTCGGTTGAGACCTTCCGTCCCCCATTGGGAAATGGCCGAGTCGAACTCCTCCTTCTCTAGTGCTTGCCATTGGAACAACGTTCCACCACCGCCCACATTGCTGGCGTCGGTCACCAGGATAATCCCCCCTTGTGCCCTAGGCGCGCCCAAGCACTTAGCGTTGGCTACCTTGTCTTTGAGCTCGTCAAACGCTTGTTGCTCTTGTGGGCCCCAGCGCCAAGTAGTACTCTTCTTGATCAAGTCCGTCAGAACGGCGCTGGTATAGGTGAAGTTCTTGATGTGGCGGCGATAGAAGTTGCACGCCCCAATGAAACTGCGTACATCATGAAGTCCTTTCTTGGGGTCTTCGTGTTGTACCTTGGCATCCATCAGGGGTTTGGCCTTAGAAGCCGCTGGGGTCCACCACCCATAGCAAACGTCAAACCCCAAGTACTGCATGGTCTCCTGCATGAACTCACACTTCTCCAGCTTGAGTCGTGTGTGGTTCTCCTGGCAGACCGCAAAGAACTCACCCAAGAGGATTAGGTGATCCTCCTGGGTATTGGTCCCGAGGCATACATCGTCGATGTGAGCCTCCATCTGGGCACCACGGGATATGAGCTCCTGCACCTTAGGTCTCCTTCGTAGGATGGACAAGATCTTGTTCATCAGCTCCTGGAATAGAGCGGGTGCGTTAGCCACGCCAAACGGCATGACCTTCCACTTGAACACCCTCCCCTGAGGGGTGATGAAGGCCAGTAGTTCCTGTGCGTTGGGCGTCAGGTCCACTTGCCAGAATCCGCTTCGCTTGTCCATCTTGGTCTTGTAGCGGCAGGAGGCTATCTTCTCCAGGGTAGACTCCATATTGGGAATGGACCCTGAGTGGTTCAGCGTCTTCTTGTTCAGCTCTCCGTAGTCCACTACCAGCCGTTTGGCTGTAGACCCAGGTTTAGCCACCAGGAAACAGGGGCTGCAGTGTAGGGGGTAGTCCCCGTCCTTGTACTCCAGGACTAGGCCAGCGTCGATACATTCTTGTATCTGTCGCTCAATCTCGTCGGCCTGCTCTTTAGGAGCTGGATAGGGTCTCCTCCGGATCTTATGACCCACGAACTCGGGTTTCAGCTTGAGGTCCATCTGTACCAGCTTGTCACATGAGGCTGGAGGGGGTAGTTCTCCGAACACCTCCAGATAGGTCCTTATAAGCTTCTGTACCCGCGGGTACAATATCTTGATCTTGTCCTCCATGTCCTCGTCAGAGTGTAAGTTGCTTGCCCCCTGAGTAATAGATGTCGGGAGGTGGTCCTCCACCGACTCTTCGCCCGTGGTAGTATCCTTCAGCCCTTGGTAGGCATATAGAAGGTCTTGTTCAACCATCTCCGGTGGACGATGGCAGCATAGGCACGCTCGAGGGGGTTCACATACACATTCCTCCGAGAGGTTGTCCTCCTCTGGGGTCCTCACAGGGGCGCCCCACACGCTCTTCATGAGCTTAAGATCTACCTCCCTTTGCCAGGTGGTGATCTTCTGTTCGAGGTCCTCCTTCAATTTGGATAGGTCTCCCATACATCCTTGCTTCAGTGGCCATGAGCTGCGGGTAGGCTTCGCGTAGCATAGCTTTTTCGCCACCAACTTCCTCTTGGAATCCACATACTCCCTGAGCCTGGAACGAGGATCCAGCTCCTCATCCACGGGGTCTTCCACCCTCATGGAGAGTAGGGGTTTTAGTGGGGCGACGTACTCGGCGTTCTCCACTTCCTCCACACAGGGCTGCACGAAGAAGGCGTCGTGCTCAGTCTCGTCATCTGAGTGGATAGAGCTAGGTAGCTCAGATAGTCCACACTCAGAGACTCCATCAGGAACAGGTACATGACAGGGAGAGTTGGGGGCGTTGGTGTTAGTCACGACGTACTCATCTCCTCCGGGTGTAGTCTCAACAGCATCTTGAGGTCGTAGGCGATCCTTCAAGTCACCCAGGGCGAGTCCATCGCTTTCTCGTTGTATAACCTGGACCAGAGTCGGGTCCAGGTCCTCCCAGGGGATGGTGGTAAGACTTCCGTCCACCACGCTGAGCATACTCCCCCATCCAGGCTTCCCAATAGGCGTCTTGCGTCCCAGAGGCACGTAGATGGCCTCATCAGGCAAACGAACAGAGCTGATAGTCAGCCTGTCCAGGAGGTTTCGCCAGTACTCGTTGCCCCCATGGGCTCCCCAATCGGGGGAACACAGGACCATACGGGAACGTTCCAAGGCCACCTTGGTCAGCACCTTCCCCAGTTCACTGAACCTGGGGTTCCCGTAGGCCATCCCGAAAGAGGGTCAGTAAAATTTGTAGCTGCAGTTCTTCCCCTTTCTGCAGTAAAGGTCCAGTACATGTTGCTTGTCGCTGGCGAACAACTCCACACTCAGGTCTTCTCGAGAGTAACCCAACTCCTTCAGACCTTGGTCTAGGACTTCCCCCAATAGTTGATAGTCCTCAGTTTTGGAGGCCGCCATCATGTTCGAGGGCTCCTCCTTCGATAGTCTCAGGTAACTCGAGGTATGTTCCGACTGCTCCAGTGGCACAGACTCTCTGCCACTGCCGTGGTCCACGTAGAGGAGGTAGGGCGCTTGCAGCGTCAGGGATTGTATCTGGGAGTGCTGTACGAAGAAGTCAGTACCCAGTACAAAGTCGAAGGCCTCAGTGTCCATCACATAGAACCGATGGGCGATAGTCCGAGAGGCCACAGGTACCTCCACTTCTCAGTTCCCGCAGCTGTGCACCACATGTTCATCCCCCATACGTATAGCAGCGGTGGTCATGGTGTTCTTCAGGCTCCCACAAGGTAAAATTTTCTTGGCCACTATAGATATTGTGGCACCAGTATCCAGTACCCCCAGGTATTCGCGTCCCCCTAGTCGGATACGTACCCAAAACACCAGGTCTTGGGTGCCACCAGAGCGTCCCCGTCAGAATTCCGCGGGACAGGTCACCTCGAACCCCTTGTTCCGCAATTTGCGGGCCATCCTCATGAAACGGCTCCTTTTCTTAGCGTTGCCGTCATCACCACCTTCATGCTCACGCTTGGCTCCTTGTTCTTGCTGGTCCTGCGTTTGTGAGCGTGTGGTAGGACCAGACTGCCCTCCAGAGGGCTCGGAGTTCCCCCATGGATTAGGGTTGGGGTTGCCTCCGTTCTTCTCCTTGTTCTTGTTGTCGGGCTGGCGGTTAGCGCCTCCTCCTCGTCCACCTTGACCCTTGTCTTGTCCACCTTGACCACGTCCTTTCGACTTGCCCTTGCCGGAGTCGTTGCCTTTGCCTTTGCCTCCACCTTTGCCTGAGCCTTTGCCAGGATCTTCACCCTTAAGCTTCGCCGACAGGCGTTGCTTATGGTAGCACTCATCCTCGTAGTGCTTCCGCTTACCGCAGAATGCACACGTGATGGTGCACCGGTAATGGTCCGGCAGCTTCGCTTTGGCGCCGGTGTTTTTTTCCTGCTGCTTCCCCTGAACTACGAAGCAGTCCCGCTGCTCGCAGTCAGGGGCGTGCTGCTGGTGGCCCTGCTCGTCTCTGGCATCACACCAGAATGGCTCCTTCACGTTCTCCATGGTACGGGCGTGGGCGTGTTTGGGGGTAGTCTCCTGCCCAGGTCGGGACCCTTGGTACCCTTTGCCATGGCCTCCAGAACCTCCACCACCAGGACGGTAGTTGTTCAAGTGCTGGTCGCTCTCCTTCTCCAGCGCCATCTCCAGGAGCAGCACGCATAGATCCTCGTAGCGGAGGGATCTAGCCTTGCGCTCGGCCGTCAAACGGCACTCGTCCCATAGCTCCCGGGGGAGCTTGGCCACCAACCAGAACAGCAGGTCGTCGCTGCTGTAGGAACCGGGCGTCAGTCGTCCAGCCCAGTAATCCAGGTCAGCCAACAGCTCGGAGACCCTGCCAGGTTTGGGGTTGTTGGGCAGCACGGGCAGGTTCTGGATCTCGGCCCTGATGGAGAGGTCAGTTTCGTAGGTCGGGTACTGCCTCTCTAGGGCAACCAACACATCGGCAAAGGTGGCGGAGTTGGTCACGATCTGCCTGACCTGCTTCTCCAGGTACTTGGTCTTGCAGCACTGCAGGAGCAGATCGCACTTCACTCGCCCACTAGCGTGGGTTTGGCCGGTCAGTCGTAGGAACCGGCCAAAGTTCTCAGCGAACTCCCTGAGGTCCTTGCCTGTGAACTCAGGCAGGTTGACCACGATCCTGGAGGTGGCAATAGCCTTCGCCTCCTGAGTCCTGCGTCCTTCAGGGCGTCGGGTCTTCTTCTTCTTCTTCTTCTTCTTCTTACCCTTGGGGTCCTCGGGGTCCTCAGGGTCATCGTCATCTGAGGGCGAAGAAGAATCCATTGACGGCGGCTCGTCATCGGAGGGGTCTCCGCCAAGATCACTAGAGCCATAAGGCTCTACGTCCACCATAGCCCTTAAGGCTGTCAGCCCCAGCCGGTCCAGCTCGGCCCTCGTCGAGTTCGTCACGTGGCTGTAGGGCGGCTGGGCCGTTCTCGGCACGAAGGGACTTCTCGGTATTGCTGCAGGCGTCGGCATCGGTCTGCTCCTCAGGCTCCCCAGGGTATTTGTCAACCCTGCCGCCAGGTGGTTAGCCTGTACTCGGTGGGGTTACATTCCCACCGAGATTGGTGACGCTTGGGGCGGGATCATCAGGGGCTCCAGCTTCTCACGGATCTCTTGTGTGAGGTCGCCCACAATTTTTGAAGTGGCTCCTTGGAGCACCTCGTTGATCTCCGACCGCGTCAGGGACCTGTTGGAGGATCTCCCCGATCCTCTACTCCTGCCTCCGAGAGACTCTGGTCCTCTCCTCAACCCACTCAAGGGTGCATACCCAGGTGCATACCCAGGAGCATACCCAGGAACATCCACATAGGTTCCAGTAGCGTGTAGTGGATGGGGATAGTCAGCCGCATACCATCGTGGCGCAGAGCTGGAAGCCACCGGCTCAATGGCAGTAGTTGCCTCATGGGGCGCAGTGGTAGGTGGGCCCATACCATAGGCGGGGTAGGGAGGCATGCCAGTAAAGCCTGTGCCCTCTGCCATAGGCGGGTTGGTTGTGGAAGTGGATGTTGCAGCGGCTGGGAGTGTGGTGGTTAAAGGAGAGGGTGATGCGTGGAGACCAGAAGCGCTTGGTGCGCCTTCGAAGGTAGGGACATTCGTCAGGTCTTGCCCTTGCTCCTCTCCTTCGTCTGCTCCGTCTCCAGCATCCTTCTTGCTCTCGTTCTCTCTCTTCCTCTTCACAGGCTGAGGCTGAGAGACCACTTCTTCGACAGACAGGGCCCCGAAGGCCGTCTGAAGCCCATCCAGGGAGTCCTCAGCCGCATCCACTGGCCCATGTAAGGGCTCCGCCGAAGGAACAGCGCCAGGCGCTGGCCTTGCCGGCGCCTCAGGCGCTGGCGCTGTCTTCGCGTCGGCGTCCTCCTTTCTTGGATCCATCTTCTTTCACGCTTCTGCTTATATTTGCCCGTACTCGGCGCACTGGATGTACGGCACGGGGTTGCTGCCGGTGCGCAGAGACAGGCTGCCTCTTGCTACCAGAAAAGTTTATAGTGTTTTCAGCACTGTGTTTTGGCTTCTCCTGCTGCTTGCAGTTGCTGTAGGGTGTCCTGCTGCTTGTTTTGGGAGATGAAAAGCTTTTGTTTGTTGAAATATAGTAAATCCAAGTCAATCCAGGATAGCCCAAGCCGGAAGTATGCAAGGAGAAGAGACTCAGGATCAAAGGATGAAGGGCTGCAGTGTAAACAGTGAAAGATGGTTGGATATTCACAGTAACTGCAACTTAGGTCACAAATGAACGCATATTCACAAAGATAGCTGAAAGGTTTTGGAAAAGAGTTAGAAAACTGCCCCATGGTCACTCTCTCTCCATAGTGCCATCTCAGGAGATGTGCACTCTTTGTTTTGGGTCCCATATGTGCTGAGGTGGCAGGGCATGTGGCGATGAGGTCACTGCCATGTCACATGGGATCTTCCTACTTAGCTAGGCTGACCAGGAATTGAACCCAGGACCTCTCAAAAAGAGGTGCCTAGCCCACTAGGGTGCATACCACTAGGGCAGATAAGTATTCATGGAAACACATAGATAAATTCATAGGCTCTACCTTAGGTATGTCAGTGCTCAGTCAACTCAGGAAAAGATGAATAGCTTCACATTGAAAGGGGATTAAGGGGTCCACTCCATATCCTGATTGGGTGTTTGGTTCCATAGGTCAAAATGTGTTATCACCACTTTTGGTGGGACCAATACTAAGATAAAAATGCATGGATGCTCAGTGCATCTCTAATACAACTAGAGTATGCCTCAAAGCAATGGAAAAGCACTTTTTCTTACTAGTGCTGGGCCATCTCTGCCCCAACCTTTAACGCGATGTGTGCTGATACGAAAGCAAACAGGAATGGGTGTGTCTTTGCGTTTGGTGTGTGTGTTTGTGTATGGGTGTGTGTGTGTTTCCGTGTGTGTGTGTGTGTGTGTGTGTGTGCCGGAGGGGCAGGTATAGGGAAATGTGTGTAGGTGTGGGGACTTCGGTACATGCATAGGTGGTGTTGGTGTGGCTTCTCTGCCAGTGTCCTGCAAAGATGGTACAAAATTTGTACGAATTTCATACAAATTTCGTACGAAATTCATCCCCAAAGTGCCTCAAAGATAGGTACTGTGAATGTGGTTGTTACGAATTTCGTACGAAATTGGTACGAATTTCGTATAATTTTTGCACGTATTTCAAACAATTTGCATGAATTTGTGTCGTTTTTGTCTGTGTCCGGTTGTGCCTGGTCGGAGAGGTTGTTGTTTGTGTGGGCGTGGGTGACCGGTGTGTGCGTGTCTGGGTGATATGTGCATGCATTGCTGGTTCTTGGGTTCTTGGGTGGTTTTGTTGAATCATGTGGGACAATACGTTTGTGCTGTTTGTACTTTCTGACTGCCTGTCGTTTGTGTTTGTCGCTGCTGATTGTCATTATGTGTGTGTAATGTCTGCTTTTTGGCTGTGTTGGTATCATTGTTTTGCTTGCTGCTTGTTGTGCTTCGTCTGTCTGCTGATCTTCATTGGTGACTGTTGCTGGTGACCTGACTGTGTTGTTCTTCTGTATTGTTGTGGTGTTGCTGTGCCGTGTGCTGTGGGTGGGTGTGGATGGTTGGATGGGTGGCTGCCTGTTGTTGAATCATGTGGGATAATACTCTTGTGCTGTTTGTAGTTTGGGACTGTCTGTCGTTTGTGTTCATTGCTGCTGATTGTCATGATGTGTGTGTAATGCCTGCTTTTCGGCTGTATTGGTATCGTTGTTCTGCTTGCTGCTTGTTGTGCTTCGTCTGTCTGCTGCTCCTCATTGGTGACTGTTGCTGATGACCTGACTATGTTGTTCTTCGGTGTTGCTCTTGTGTTGCGTCGCTGTGTGCTATGGGCTGAGTGTGTTTGTTCTGCACAAAAATGATACATGCAAGTGTTTCAAACTTGGTACGAAATTGATAGCAACCACCTTCACGGTACGTATGTTGATGCACTTTGGGGACGAATTTCATACAAAGTTCGTACAAGGTTTGTACCAATTTCGCACGAATTTGGTACAAATTTCGTGCGAACTTCGTACGAATTTCGTACCATTTTTGCAGGACACTGGCAGAAGAGCCACACCAACACCACCTATGCATGCAACGAAGTCCCTACACCCACACACATTTCCCTGTACCTGCCCCCCCCTCGGCACACACACACACAAACACACACACACACACACAGACACACACACAACCATGCACAAACTCACACATACCCTCAATGAAAGCAAACAGCCACCAACTTGACCCACACCCACACGCTGCCTGCTCACACACCCTCATACGTACCTGGACAATGGATTTGTCACAGTTAGATGTTTAGGGGGGGGGGGGTTCTGTGTGTGTGTGTGTGTCTGTGGCTGCCTGCTTGTGTGGATTGGCTTTTGCTGATGTGTGTTTGTGTGTGGGTGGGTGGGTGGGTCGGTGTGTCCATGTGTAGTTGGGTGTGTGGTTGTGTGTGTTTGTGTGTACGCGCGTGCTGGTTTGAGGTGCGGGAAGGGTGTATCTCTATGTGTGTGTGTGTGTGTGTGTGTGTGTGTATGGCTTGTGTGTATAGGCGGTTCGGTGCTCCTGACATCCTCACCCCCTGCCGAACAGGCGCACGCCCACATCCAGAACCAAAAAGACAGTCATACACCCCACTCCAACCCACATACCATCAATGAAAGCAAACAGCCCCCCCTCGACCCACACCCACAAACCGCCCGCCCACACACTTCCATGCGTACCAGGACAGTGCATGTGTCATGGTTACAAGTTTAGGGCCGGGCTGATTCTCTCTATGTGTGTGTGTGTGTCTGCCTGTGTGTGTGGATAGGATTGTGTGAATGCGTGTATGTGGGTCGGTGTGTCCATGTGTAGTTGGGTGTGTGGTTGTGTGCGTTTGTGTGTGCGCGCATGTTTGTGTGAGGTGCGGGGAGGGTGTCTGTGTGTGTGTGTGTGTGTGTGTGTGGCTTGTGCGCATATGTGCATGGTTTGATGCTCCTCACATCATCACCCCCCGCACACACAGGTGCAGGCCCACACCCAGAAACAAACAGACAGTCATACATTTACCCCCCCACACACACACAGCCACATGCCATTAGTGGAATGAAAACGCCCTGCCACCCCACCCACGCACACACACTGCCGAGCCACATATACCCACACACACTTGCATGGTGGATTTTTCTTGGTTCGTTTTGTGGGGTGAGATAATTCTGGGTGTGTCTATGTGTGTGTGTGTCTGTGTCTGTGGATTGGTTTGTTTGTGTGGGTGCCTGTTTGTGTGTGGCTGTGTATCCATGGATCCGAGGTTGTGTGTGTGGGTCTGTGTTTTTGGATTGACCAGCCTTGTCAGGGCCGCCTCTTTGGCTCCCGATGAGGACCCTTACAACGTCCCTGAGGAAACACCCTTCTTCTGCTGAGATACCAAGTTTTTCCTTGTCTGCCGTTGTTGCAGAAGGACTGCAAGACATTTCGATTCCCGACGTCGCCGTTAATCGCCATGAGTGGCATCAGGCAATGAGGATTTGCAACAATTTTAGGGTTGTGATCGTATTTCATCAAAATTCGATCATTGACTATTGAGTGACTACAGGCGCCTGTGCAGCGGCTCTCATAAGCCAAATTTGTAAAGTGATTTTTTGCAGAACTTAACGGCGCAACACACTTCGAGTGTTCCGCAATTTTTTTCTCCATTTGTTGATACAAGTCGCCGATTTTTCCCGTGAAAAAAATCTTGAAACATGCTTTGATCCCCCAAGATCCAATAACAGGGGATTCGCGCATATAAACCCCCTAGGGCGACCTAATGTGCCTCATAGGCACTATTGATGATGGTTTGCCCCTATCACCCTCATATTGAAGCCATTGGGTCCGAACTCAATATACCCAAAGGGTTATACATTTTCGGGATTTTCCAAAAATTGGGCAATCTCATGTACTTGGCGCCCAAGTACATGTAGAAAAAGGTTGAGTTGGTATCTTCTCCCTCTTTGAGAGCCTTAACACCCAGGTCATATCACCTGCCTTCCCCAGAGCGTGCATATAGGTCCATTATAACCCAATTGGCCACATTTTGTGCTTCAATGCCAAGAATCTACTTTCCGAAATGAGGTGGATTTCCAACCCAAGCACTTGCATGTGTGTTCAAGGACCACAGTTACATAGAAAAATATGCATATCTTGGTCCTAGGCCACTAGGTTGGAGATATAAGGCTTTGGTAGGGTTGTTGGGCAAATATGGGTCATTTCGTGTGCCCATTTGGCGGGTGTACCATTCCAAGACAAACCCGCCAATCGACCCCACATTGAGCGGAGCCTTTCTTACTACATGGAACCAACACTCGAGAGACTAACCTCCACCTAAGGACCCATGGAGAGCACACCCGAAACGATGCAGTGCAAGCAAGGTGTGTTATTTGCATGTTTCCATTTTTCGACGTGCCCACTTGGGGAGCAGCGCAAGTAACCTCTCATTGCACCCCAAATGGATGCCAAGCGTGGAATCAAACGTCCATGGTACTGAGACATAGTGTGTGAAGGGAATCGTCGGCTACTTCATTCAAGTTGGAGATATTGTAATATAGATGTGGGGACTTTAAGTCCATTCTGCGTGTATTCTCATCAATTTTACAGTTTTTGGGCCGTCATGATGTCAAGAGGCGACCTTGTATCTCAACGTTGCGCTGAATTGACATCATGACTCAAGTACAATCTGTAACTACATACTTGGGTGCCTGACATATCTTGAACCTAGCCAATAACTCCTTTCGGGCTTGGCACACCAAGGCCACCATGTGGGCGATTTGCGTCGGTCCGAAATAATGGGTTCACTTGGTGACCCTGCCATTCCGAAATCCAGGGGCGTTTGGTGAACGCCCAAAAGGTATGTTGGACACATAGCACTTGATTTCAACTCCAGGGCACATACTGGTCCAAGTCGGACATGTCCTCCATTTGCCCCCACCATGAGTGTGCGTATTTTTGACCATTTTCTGCCATATCCTATATTTTTTGCCCGGCGCGCACTTTGTTCAGCCCCCCGTGCACGCCGGTGCATGGACCAAGGAACAACATATGGCATGTAGCTTATGCACATTGGTCTCCATTACTCACACACCACGTGGGCGAACCGAATCGCTCACTCACAAGGAGCTATGCCAAGGTGAGTGTGGACAATTTTGCCATTTTGGAACTTGTGGGTACGATTCCTGCCATCACCATGCCACGGTTCATAGAGATCTTTCAGACCCAAGTATGTGTGGGCCCACATTGGATTCCCATTGGTTCACACACCGAAGGTTGAGTCCCGTCTTTGAGCCATCATGGAGGAGAACCCTTGGGGATACTTTCAACTTTAGCTCATTTTTGGGTATACTAAAACACCCATTTTCGGACCCCAATTTCAGCTGCCCCATGTGGTCAATAGGCGGCCCCATATCTTTATGCCCATGAGGTGTCTGGACCTAATTTCACGTCTTGCACTGAGACATCAGTCTCAGGCTTTACCTCATCCCCCATGAAGCATGGGCTCAGCCTTGGCTGCCCGGGCCACCCATGGGAATTACCTCAATTTTGCCCATTTTTTGCCATTTGTGGACATGCTGAACTTGTGTGATTTGAGGGCACTTCCCGACTCTATATCCCCATACCCAATGGAGAGCCGAAGCTGCCCATTTGCATGTACGGCAGGTATGGGGTCTTGTGTTCATATTTGTCCATTGTTCTTCCCTTCCTCTCAGGGGATGTCTGTTTCTCATTTGTATTACTATTGATACTTGGATTCAGATTTAAGTGTGGATGTCTTGCTGTTGTTGCATTGCAGTGTCGTGGTGTTAATCCAAGGGTGACCAGGACAAGGCCATCCTTCCCTTACCAAGGAGGAGTTGAGGGGAAAAGTTGGTAGCAGAGGCAGTTCTTTGCTCCTCTAGCAGAAAGAGTACAAGAGGAGCTCAAGAACGACGCGCAGAGCAGAAGAACAACAACAAGATCAATCGTCATGCACGACTCCAACCAGCCCACACTTGAGGACTGAATGTCACTGGCGAGTTTGGATCCACACCGCTGAGGACACTCCAGAGGGATGGCTGTAGACCTGTATACCACTGTATACCTGGTACCATGATAGTAACTGTATACCACCTGTATACCATGTATACACTGTAGCCTGTATACCGTATACGGCTTCCTGACTGCATACTTATGGGGAAGAGGGGCCAAAAGCGAAGAGGGGGGGTGCCCAGAAGAAGACGGATGCCAGGGAAACAGGGGGATCAGAAGAAGACAAAGGTAGACCAGAACAGCCGTGGAAAGACGCCCAAGATGGAACCGTCCGGGGCGGAAGGAGAAGGAGAGACCAGCACCCAAGGACGGACAACTGGACGAGTAGACCAACACATTGCCCAGGGTGCAGCGTAACAGTCGACCAAGAACACCCCACCCAGGGTCCCCTTGGTCGGACAGCCCTGACACGGTGTGGACAGGGCACACGTGGGATGGAGGGCCCGATGATGTTCTTTTCGGCCTTGGTTGAGCACCAGCGAGAAGGCAGGTTACGCCTGGTCTCTGTTGCCAGCGGCCCAGGCGGCACTGGCCCGTGGGGTGTGTACCCTCCCGAACAGTCCGTTTGAATGGGAGATTCAGGGTACCGTGAATGATGCAACTTTTTGCTGAGTTTTGTGTGTAACCTGGTGCCATCCTGTGTGTTTCTCGTGCTATCTGCGCCCCAATCGTGGTACAATAAATGTGTGCAAATTAGAGGCTTCCACTAGCCACCTGGTTCAACATACTCGGTGGTGTGCGGTTGAATCTGAAATTCACGCACTGAAACTCACACATAAATTCCCGCTAGATTCACAGATTCACGAAACAGTGAAATTCGTACAAAGTTTGTACGAATTTTGTCCGAATTTGTACCAGTCGGCCCCAATTTTGTCTTGTTTCTGCTATTTGTTGCACGCATTGGATGTTAAACAATTTGTTTTGTAGAAAATCCTAGATACACGCTTGCACGCACAATTTCGTTCTAGCCTACAACGACATCGCGAGGGCATTATAGCCTACAACATCTAGCTAGAACGTAGACTAGAACAGGAATCATTCTAGCCTAGATGTGTTCTGCACTAGAACACAAATAGCAAATCAAAACATTACACATTGCATTTCTTAATCTTTGTGGCATTGCTCACAAATTTGTTGGGAAGGGCATAGGTTATGGGCGATAGTGGATGCAGTGGTGGGGAGGTCCATTGGGGTCAAACCATTGGTGCATTGCTCACACAGTTGTTTGGAAGGGCAAAGGCTATAGTTGCTAGTAGATGCATGAGGGTGGGGTGGGGGGGTCCATTGGGTCAAACCATAGGAGCGTAATCAACCACATGTAGGGTTGGGAAGGGGGGGGGGGGGGCAAGGAGACCCGCACCTACACCCCTTGAGTGTCTGGGTGTGGGGTTATGAGGGTGTCTTGTTTGTTGCAGTGCGGTTGAGGTTAGGGAGGGTGTCCTTTTTCTCTTCACAGGTTTTGTGCATCCCCATGGCTCTCGTGTGCTAGTTGATCATGCTTTGGCAGCAATTAATCAAGTCAGCGCCGACTTTACAACCTACCCGTAGCTTCGCAAACTTTCAATTTCAAGCTTCATATATTCCTCTCAGTATGGTCCCAGCACTGGCCGTCAACACTTGGCAGGGTGACCACAAGTGCTCGGCCATCTCTGCCTCAACTTTTAACGCGATGTGTGCTGATACGAAAGCAAACAGGAATGTGTGTGTCTTTGCGTTGGGTGTGTGTGTTTGTGTATGGGTGTGTGTGTGTTTCCGTGTGTGTGTGTGTGTGTCTGTGTGTGTGTGTGTGTGCCAGGGGGGCAGGTATAGGGAAATGTGTGTAGGTGTGGGGACTTCGGTACATGCATAGGTGGTGCTGGTGTGGCTTTTCTGCCAGTGTCCTGCAAAGATGGTACGGAATTCGTACCAATTTCGTATAAATTTTGTACGAAATTCGTCCCCGAAGTGTCTCAAAGATAGGTACTCTGAATGTGGTCGTTACGAATTTCGTACGAAATTCGTACGAATTTGGTATAGTTTTTGCACATATGTCAAACAATTTGCATGAATTTGTGTCGTTTTTGTCTGTGTCCGGGTGTGTATACCTGTAGACCTGTAGACCTGTATACCTGTATACCTCTGTATACTAGCTGTATACTATAGGTATACGGATCTGTAGACCGCGTCTGTAGACATTTGGCTGTAGACCTGTAGACCTGTAGACCATGAATCCAACTTCTATATATAATATGCATTGCGAGCAGGAATGAGTGGACATGTGTGTTTATTGATGGATGGATGCAAGGAATGATGGGTATATCAAATGTGTATGTCATGCAATATGTGTTGATATGTGATATATATGAGAATATAGTCTCCAACGTAAATTTTCCTGGAGGGAACAATATTTTTTTGCAAAGCAGTGGTATGTACCCCTATACACCTACCACCATTGCTTAGCACACCGAGCCATATATTCTACATTGACTGAATACATGCATGCATGCTATGTTGCCTCGCATCTGGCGCCAGCCGCGGTAGCCGCTGAGCAACTACCAGCGCTGATACCTGGCAAACAAACATTGCCAGGTGCAAATGTAAGGTACTTTAGAGAATGTGCAATGAATTTGATCTGAATTTTGTTTGGTTAAGATTAGTGGTCTAAAAAAACTTTCTTTTCTGTGTGTGCAGGGCGACACAAGAAGCAAGTGAAGAAGAAGGAGAAGAAGAACAGGAAGGAAGAATCTGAAGAGAGAAAGAAGGTGAAGGAACAGAAGAAGGAGCGGAAAAGGCGAAGGATATCAAGGAGACGTTAAGAAGAAGACAGAATAAGATGCAGAAGCTGCAGAAGAGAAGAAAGAAGACTGAGGAGTGAAGACGAAGAAGACCAAGAAGGAGTACAAGCGGAAGAAGGTGCTGTCAGTGTCATTTGAGTGTCCGCCCGTGCTGCGAGTGTCATTTGAGTGTCCGCGCGTGCTGTGGGTGTCATTTAGAGTGTCAGTGTGTGCCGTCAGTGTCATTTGAGTGTCGCATGTGCTCTGAGTGTCATTTGAGTCTTCGTGCATGCTGTCTGCGTCTTCGGAGTGTGTGTGCGGTGTGCACAGTGCGTGCGTGCAGTGTGAATACTGCGTGCGTGCAGAGTGTTCAATGCGTGCCTGCAGTGTGCACAATGGATGCGTGCAGTGTCCACAATCTGTGCATGCAGTGTGCATAATGCGTGCATGCAGTGCGCACAGTGCGTGCGTGCGTGCAGTGTGCTCCATGCGTGCGTGCGGAGTGCATAATGCGTGCGTGCAGTGTGCATAATCAGTGCCCGCAGTGTGCACAATGCGTGCCTGCGTGCAGTGTGCACAACTCATGCGTGCAGTGTGCACAATGGGTGCGGCTTGGTGCTTGCTGCTCGCTGTTGGCTGCTTGCTGCTGGCTGCTGCTTGCTGCTGCTTGCTGCTGGCTGCTGGCTGCTGCTTGCCGCTGCTTGCTGCTGGCTGCTGGCTGCTTGCTGCTGCTGTCTGCTGCTGGCTGCTGCTTGCTGCTTGGCTTGGTGCTTGCCGCTGCTTGCTGCTGCTGCTGCTGGCTACTGGCTGCTTGAAGCTTGCTGCTTGCTGCTGCTTACTGCTTGGTGCTGCTTGCTGGTTGCTTGTCGCTGCTGCAGTTCGCTCAATGTCATCAACAATGCACAGCCATACACTTACACCCAGGTACAGGTTTCTGTTCATAGCTTTTCTCATTTCTCATAAACACTGCAGGGATTTCAAAAGAATCAAACATTGCATGGTTTTACAACATAAAAGATTGCAACCTTTTGCAAGAAAAACAATTTGCATGGTTAAAAAAACAACAGGTTCAAAAAAAACATTGTAGTGAAGCGATGCAGTGGAGGCCTCCGTTGTTCTGTGCTTATCCCTTATGGCACCCCGTCCCTGCCACGCTATGAATAAAAAACCCTGAATTTCCACGACAGTGCATGGCAAGATCGCGCGGTGCAATGCGCGTGTTTCTCCTTATGGGGACAAGTCCCACATGAGGTACCAAACTACATTTTTGTTCTGCTGATGGCTGCTGAAGCAATCCGACCCTGTAGAAAATGAAGTGACTGTATGGAATGAGGTCAGGTGGGAGGGTGGATTTGCTCAACCTCTGATGCAAAGGCAAAGCGGTACTTATGGATTGATGCAATCTTTTGTGATAGGTGTTGAACAATCTGGGCCGCTTACTGCGTGTAGAGTGCGCCATGTGGAGCTAGGTTGCACGTGGAGTCCGAAATAGAAGCACACCAAGCCTCAAGGATGTGTAGGAGCTGTGGGGCAGGCAGAACACAGGACCATTGGTGGACAGGGTTGCACATGGTGTTTGGGGTGGCTTCTTGGGCAGTGGGCCCCAGGGGTATAAGAAGGTGGACACATTCTAAACGTTCTCACCATGCACTCTTCATTCCCGTAACTCGAAAAACAAACCAGGAACAATAAATAAATGGACAACTAAAACAAGATTTTGTCTGACATACATCAATTACGCATTAAACAAATGGTGTGGTTTTTATGATTTAGAATTGTGCAGAAAAGAGAAAAAGGTGAGTGTGAAAGAGATAGTAGGATGCAGGAACAACACATGTTCAGGTCACATGCTTCCAAGGAGCACATTGGAATACGTTACAAACCTACATTGTTCTTAGAATGACAGGTGACCCATGCTTTAGGAACGTTTTTTAGGGTATGCCCTATTTATCCCCAGGGGGTGATCTATTCATCCCTACCTTGCCCTAATGGTCAACGGGGCAGGGCTTAACTGGTCACTGAGGATGAGCTGGTCCCTTTACCTTAACTGTATACTTTCTGTAGACTCTCTGTAGACCTGTAGACCTGTATACCAACCTGTAGACCTCTGTAGACTATCTGTAGACCCTGTAGACCTGTATACCTGTGTACCGGTATACAGTTACTATCATGGTAGCACTGTAGACTCTGTAGAAGTCCCTCTGGGACACGCGTCCATCCCATGGGTGGACATCCATTGGACTCATCTTCCGACGAGCATATGCTCAGCCGGGTGCTGAGGCTGACCTACAGCAGCCCGCAGGCTGCCAGTGCGTTGGTAGGGCCTACGTATAGGCCCCTGACTACGCAACAGCGCCCAGCCAACGAGCCGCGGATGGAAGAAGGCTTCGGCAGGTCCACCTGGGCCCAGGTGGACCCCAACCGAAGCCAAATGATGAATGCCGTCGAGTGGACGGCGATTGATGGCAGCCGAGTGCACCAGGTACGGGTTGTGGACTTCCAGATGGATGACTTGCCGGCAATGGCTCAACTACGGGACCTGACGGAGACCTTCTCCGGGTATCGGGCCACCATGGAGGAGATCACCAACAAGACCATCATGGCCATCCATCAGCTACGGCAGCTGACGGATGGAGTGCGGCAAACCACCATGCAATCTTTCGATTTGTATTGGTCGGAGGGACATCAACCTCATCACCGAGTTGCCGAACTGGAGGACCAGATGGAGAGGGTGATGCGTCAGGTGGAGACGCTATCTGGAGCCCAAGCCCCTGGACGCGCTGGCCTGGACAACCGGATCGACTTTATGGAAAATGAACTGGAGGTCCTGAAGTCCAGTCTGGCAACCCTGGAACAGGAGATCGCCGGTCTATCCCAGGTACAAGGGGATCACCTACATGGCCTGGGAGAAGTTCAGGCCGGGCAGCAGTCCATCAACGCCAAGGCAGACCAAGTGGACGAAGCGGTCAGAGCAGCGTCCGATCAGCTGAAAGTGATCAGCAGCAAGATGGACCAAACCACCGCAAGCGTAGTTGCCCAAGCGGAACAACTCCAGTTGTAGATGGAAGAGTTCAAGGCCATACAGACTTGTTTGAGTCGACTAGAGGCCTTGGATGCCACCAACGAAGCAGCGGGGAACGCTGATCCCAGCCAGGTCAATGTGTTGCTTGAGTCCCTGGCCAGACTTGAACACGAACATGCACAGTACAAGGGGGCCACCATCAACACGCAGCGGCGTCAGGAAGAAGTCCTCAGAGAAACTCAAGACCAGGTCGTCCAACTGGGAATGAGGATCCTGAAAACTGAAAAAGAATCCAGAGGACTGAAGACTGGAGACCATGTTGCCCAGATAGAAGCGCGGGTACAAGCTTTGGAGGACCAGGCGAAAAAGACTGAAGGCCTGAAGACATCCCCAGCCCCAAGGCCGCCCGAAGACTTTTACCCAAATGCCGTAGCTCATCTGGAAAGAGAGCTAGTGCGGGTCAAGTGGTATTTTGAGGGGCAAATAAGTACGCTCGGGCAAAATATGGATGCCCTGATGGCCCAACTCTGGGAGGAACACCTCAGGCCTAGGGGAGTTAACCCCATGGAGGACCTTTTGGGGGATACTTCTCCGAACCCCCACGGGTGTTCGAGGCAGGGCCAAGCAACCAGTTCCTGTATCAACAACGAGACAGACCTGGTGATCTCCATTATGAGACGCCTCGATACGATGAAATCTCAGACCATCGGGTACCGACCCATGATGGCATGCCACCGAGGGGAAACCGAGACCCCAATGCCAATTACAGGCATTGTCGGGGAACCAATCTCTTTTTTTTTTTCGAGGGTAAGTTTGAACCCGGGGCAGTTGAACATTTCCCCCAGCGCGAAAAACTGCCCAGAGACTAAACCCATTATGGGTCCCTTGAGAGGCTTTGCGTTTTCAGAGGCGCCTACGCCCTCAGGGCCACCACTAAGCCCCGTTCCCGTGGATGTGAATCGCCGGCGAGGTGGAATCCCGTGGTATGGCCCGGGGGTTTATAACACCATGGCCACGCCCCTACTGGACTACCATGCCCTGAAGGATGTACAAGTCTGGGACGTCGTTCCCACTTGGGACGGCGACGGGATGAAGGCATAGGACTGGGTTCTGTCCTATGCCAGGCCGGAGCGAGACATAGGGGTCGCGCTCGGCGAAGGAGAGCTTATCAAAATGCTTTTTGGAGCAATCCCAAAAGACGTTGCGGACTAGGTCGCACGAGGTTGATCCGTAGGAACCTGAGTTATGCCCAAGTGAAAGATGGTGTTTTGCGGGAGGTCAACCGCCGGGTGAACAGAAATGTCCCCGACCATGTTTTCAATTGGCTAACCGTTCCTAAGAACTGTTCGGTACGTGAGCTCTCCAACTTCATGGAGGATTTCATTTACTGGGGCAGTCAGGTACAAGAGGGAGTTACATTTGGTCATGCCCAACAAAGTGCCTTGGACGCTTTCGTCCGCCATCACGGGTTCATTGATAAACTTTATTATGAGGAGAACAAGTTCGGAGGACGTGAATTCACCTACCTCGCCTTGTACCTTTTCTGCCCAGTGAAAGTCAGACAGAAAGACGCTGTCAAGTGTCATCAGAATCACCAGAAATGACAATCGTTGCCCTTGGATGAGCCCCCCAATGTGGCGTCTTTGAATTTCATGGCTGCGGAGCCCGTGGAGGAACAGGTGAATGCAATTGGGGCGGCGAGGCTGGGCCTAACACGAATGATACCCAGCTTTTTGAACCACCTGACGAGTGGGATGAATGGTGTGTGAGTGCCATAGGACAGCCCGTCCCCAGGCAAGGGCCTAAATGTCCTTTTTGTGTTTTCCCAGGGCATACGGAGGAAAAATATTGGAAAAAAGACCCACACCTCTGAAAGCCCTTGATTTTCGAATCCGGCAAGCGCAAGTCAGGGACAGGACAAGGAAACCCGACGCCCAAGGGCACAGGTTCGCCCAAGGAGTGCTCTCATTGCAAAATGAAAGGCCACCTGGTGGATCATTGCTGGAAGAAGCACTCCGTGCTCAAGGCTGAATATGAAGCAAAGAGAGCGGCGAGTGTGACCAAGTTCTAGGGGCTTCAGCGGTCTGGTAAAGTGATGCCAGGGTCGCATGTTAAGAAGCCACTTTTGAAAATGGACTTCGTGTTGCGTCTGAAACGTGCCCGTCTTTGTACCGTGCAACTCACCGATGGTGAGCCGGTTTGGTTGAGGGAGCCCCCACCGGGCAATCCCAAAAGGCCGCGGAAAGGACTAATACTTTCAGGTGCATATACTGTAGATAATACACAGGCAAATGTCCTCCGTGATATCGCAACCCTCATAGATTCGGGATGCGAGGTATTGGCCAATGTGGTGTGAGAAATTTTTGAGGCAATGCACTATACGAAAGCTGAGTTTCCCATCCGCTTTGTTGGCGCTGGCAGGAACAGATTGGCTGGCAGGAGCCAAGTAGTGAAATGCACCGTGTCATTGCCGGTTTGGCACGACGAGGGGTATGTGACAGTGAAGTGTGGGCAAGTCACTGTCCATTTGGCCTCCGTTGGGCCCAGAGTTCTTCTGGGATACTCTTTTCTTGCCCGGTATGGCCTTACACTGAGTCCTGCACGAGGTTCCCTCGTGTTTGATGACATCGCGCAAGAGGAGCACATACCACATGAGCCCTGAGCGGATGTTGAGGACCAGCACTCGGGTTTGGATCCTGGGGTGCAGAACCTGATGGATCGGGATCACTTGGCTGATTCCAATCCCATTTCTCAGGTGCAGGATCAGCATCAGTTGACTGAGTCCAGCGCCATTTTTTAGGTCCATGAGGTGTCGAATACACCCCGTTTACAGAGTCAGGATCTGGAGATAGACAGTGATGATTCAGACCAGAGTGGGCCACACCCCAAGAGGGATCCGAAGCCTGAAGCAGTCATAATATCACCCCAGAGCAACCAGGGTACGTCCCCTGAGCCGGCTTAATGAGAGCCATTGGTGACTCCAGAGCCCAGTACCCGTTGAGGGGAAGAAAAGGCTAGCGATTACTACATAGACATAGCCGCAGTGCTGGACTATCCAGAGAGAATTCACGCCAGGACGGAAGATGGCAATGATCCCTCTTCGGATGGATCGAGCGAAGAAGGGTTGTTGGGCTTCGACCCGCCCATGGAATGTATGGGAAACTTCGGCTATTTGTGGGATTCTGAGGGCCGTACGGAGATGTCGGTTGATTATGTGGGTCCAGACCAACTAAACCGCCAGCGGCATGTACCTCAAGAGCACCCCCTGGATGTGGAGGTGGATACAGGGATGAGTCCAAGGACCTACCCCGTGACACACATGTTCAGTCACCAGTTTTTGACGGTGGTGAAAATGTGGACGTCCAGGGCAATCAAGCCCATATTGTTTCCAGGAAACCAGCCCGACGCGCTAAGAGAAAGGTCCTGAGGATTCACAACCGCAAGGGCGGATCCAGATATGTGAGATCCACCGAGAATCTGGTATCTTAACCCCCGAGTGTTATAAAATGGTCTGCGATTGGGCCGGCGAAGAGTTTCGGCCAGAGCTTAACCCCTTGCCCAAGTTTCAGGGAGACCATTCTTCCCACCCGAGTCCGTCGTCGACCTCCAGTAGGCGACAGCAGAAAAAACGTATGCGAATGCTGACCCGTAACCAAAACGGTCGCCCCATGGGTTGTTTTGTACCCTGGAGTGACCACACGTTGTTTCTGCATCCCAAGGAGTCCGAGACTGCCGGCATAATCGAAAAATGCCGATGGGATGGCGCGAGGGGAGTAATACTTGTCCCGGTAAGAACCAAGGAAACTTGGTTCTCGTCATTAGGGGAAGTTACGGTCAATTGGTGGGACCTTCCCCGGGATGAACCAATTTTTCAGGATGTCCATCGGGGACAACATATGCAGGAGCTTGATACTCAGTATCGGGCCAAAGCCTGCGACTGTTTGGGTGACCAAAAGGAGGGCGTGAATCGTACGGGCTGAAAGCGCCGTCGCAGGTATAATCTGCACTCTGAGGGAGATTTCGACGAAGTTATTGGGACCCCAACGTCCCACAAAGGGCACAATACTCATTCTCCTCGGCTAACCTGTTTGGGAAAAGGCCCAAGGTTATGGACTGCAAAGGCTGGAGGCTCAGGTGCCACAAGTTGGCACTCCTTGGACAGGGCCCTGTGGATACACCAGACCCTGAGTTGGCCGAGCAGAGTCGCCCACTAATGCCGGAACCCTTGGTCCACCTCGAAGTTGAGAAGATGAATGCTTGCTATAAGATCAGTGAGTTGCAGCTAGCTGAGACCAAGGCCCTGGACCAGTTTCAGGAGGCCTCAGCGAAACTAACCCAGATCTGCTCCACTGAGGGTCAGGGTGTGGTTCCCAACAGGGGTACATCCACATGACCAGACATCAAGGCGAAAACTGATCCACCTGCTTGGATGGTTCGCTCATTCTCTGAGGTGACCAAGCATGGCCCGTCGCTTGATAAGCACGAACGGTCATGCGAAAAGATTTCTCAGTGGCGCACCAAGGTGGATCCCATACACAGAGAGCCCATACCGCTCATAGGATCCAACTTGGCGCCCCCTACCGCCTTGTTTCAGGACAGAGAACTTAGTGTTAGGTCAGTGATCGAAGCTGATGGTGAGCTTCTTGATGATTTGGCCACCGAGCCCCGCAACCGCATCTATGAAGACTTCGCAAATTCGGTGTTCGGCCCTCCGGGGAACGAATACACTAAAATCGAGGCCAACGCCTCGAAGCGAGGTCGGAAGGATGTGACTTTCTGTAAATTGGATTTCAAGCCTGGCTCTCAACCTCGAGCATGCAACCCCATACGAGCTGTGGGAATCAAGGAAGAGGAGATGAACAAAACAATCAAAGCATTCCTTGATAGAGGATAGATTGTCCGGTCCCACAGTGCCTTGGTCGCTAGAGGGTGCCTGGTTCCAAAACCATGAACCACCAAATGGAGATTGGTCATCGATTACCGGTACCTGAACTCATGTCTAGAAGACATGAGTTCCCACTACCGGTGATCGAAGGCCTTCTCCAAGGGCAGGCTGGAAACCATATCTGGACCCTTCCGCATCTGGAAGATGGCTTCCACCAGATGCCCCTGTGGTGGGGGTGCAGGCATTTAACCGCCTTTTGCACCCCCGCAGGGACATTTGAGTGGAAGGTCCTGATCATGGGGGTTAAGCTTGGGCCACAGGCTTTATTATGCCTTGTGAGCTGGTTTGCTGGCCGCCTTAACGCCAATATCAGAGCCTATATAGATGACGTTGTAGTAGGCACGCGACCCACTTGCAGTGGCAACGAAAACCTCCTCGATTCGCAAGCCATAATGGAACATTATAAACTCTTGCGCGAATTGTTCGAGGTATTGAAGGAGTGTCACTTGCACGTTAAAAAGGAGAAATGTTTCCTTTTCTACACTCAGTATGTTGGCCACATCTTGCATGAAGGCCAACGCTCTCCGGCACCTGGGAAGGTCGCCCCGGTGCGCGAGTGGTCCGAGGATATGATTTTGACGCCAAAGCAGATGAAGAGTTTCCTCGGCATTTGCAATTAATATTCGATTGATATCCCGAACTACACGTCACTGGCGGCGCCGCTGATGGATTCACTTGCCGCAAAGTATAAGTACAATCCTGATAAACGCACCAGTAAAGGCCCAGCGCATAAGCAAAACATGAGTTGGACTGATCTGATGCGTGAGAACTTCGAGAAGATAAAAACATCGCTATGTGAGGCTTTTAGCCTGTATATAGCCAGTGACCAAGGCAGTTTCGCCATCGATACGGATGCGTCGGACCACGGCATTGGCGCTGTCTGGGAACAGAAGGACGACCAGGGAACCTGGCGTCCCTGTGCTTTTTTGAGTCGAAAAATCCAGGGCAGCGTCAAACATGATGCTGGCAGGAACGTCCTGGGTAATATGGGCCAGAGAGCATGGTCAGTGAGGGAAAAGGAGACTTACGCCCTGGTGTCCTGTCTTTTGAAGTACAAAAGCTGGATATCAGGGCGCCGGGTCACTGTTTTCACTGACGATAAGTCCCTGGGGTCATGGTCCAAAGAAGAGCTTTGTACCATGGCTGGTCCATTGGGACGTAGCGGCCAGTGGCACGACTTCCTCTCCCGGTCTAACATTGTAGTTGTCTACAAACCGGGGGTCGAAAAGGATGCCGGTGACGGGATGTCCCGCTAAGCCCACCCAGCCGGATGGGCCGATGACACAAACTTTCACCGTTTGGACGCCGTTTGGAATGGGTAACCCAGTGGGAGGCCTCTGAGCGCGAAAAGGAGCAACAGCTCATCGCAGCAAACCAGTATCCCCGCAAAGTTCTGGAGGTGAAAGCCCCTAAGGCACGTCCCTCACCACACCACATGCAGGAACAGCGGGAGTGCAATCATTTGCTGTTGCAGGTCAACAGGTTGCATAACAGTGTACATTATGACAGCAGTTTGCTCCTCAGCAACCCCGCAGTGGATGCTGTCCAGAGCGTGTCTGACCACTGTGAACACTGTTGCCACTTTCCGCCTTGCTTCAGTCAGGTGAGTATGAGCCTCGAGGAGGACTCCTCGTCTGAAGCGGAATCCAGTGTAGGCCCTGATGAGGCCATCTGGAATGTGTTGGATGAGACAGAGGCTGCGTTGCCACTGTGCTACAGTGAAGGAGATCCTACCTGGGTTGCCGCTAGCCTCTTTTGGCACCTCACTGAGGTCAAAGTGCCGCCTGAGACCAAAATACTGTACGAGGACTGGATGCCCCACAACAGGGCGGACAGAACGTACAAACGACTCCTGGATAGGGGTCTGGAGAATGAGGTTTCCATGGATGGATACCTCTGGGCCAAGGGACCACAGTGGAGACATCCCCAAATTTGTCAGGATGGTAAAATTTGTGTCCCGCAGTCCATTGTGCCCCAGGTCATTCGGGTGGTACATGCATGTGCCCAGCCGGGTCAGGCACAGACCCTGGAGCTGTTTCTACAGCGTCTTCACGCTGGCATGCCCTATGCCCGGCTGCGGGAAACAGTGAATAAGGCATTGTCCGACTGTGTGGCTTGCGCACAAGCGAAAGCTAGACGCGGACCACATCCTGACTCCTGCAAACCGGTTTCGTACCCTCGTTTCCTTTCCGCTCAGTGGCCATAGACTTCCTTGATTTACCTGAAGTCTGTAACCAGTCAACCAAGACCGAAATTTTGGCCAACTACGCCATGGTTATAGTTTGTCGGTTGACAGGATATGTGATGGCCATACCCTGCTGTAAGAAGGGGCTCACGCGTCATAAGGCTGCTGAGCTCTTCCTGCAGAGGTGTGGATCTTTCATGGGCTTACCCAGAGAAATTCAAGCTGACAATCAGTCGATCATCAGCAGCACCTTTTTCAATGCGCTGTGCAATCTTGTCGGTATTGAACAGGCCAAGTCTATTATACATAGACCTAAGTCCGATGGCAGAGCTGGGAGGGCTGTGCAGAGTAGCATCAATACTCTGCGACAGTACCTTCTCAGTAGGAAGGTGAGTTGACAGGAGGCGTTGCCACTGGCCGTGTGGGGTCTCAATGACCTCCCTGGGGCAGTGGCACCCTACTCGCCACACCGGCTGGTGTTTGGGCGCAACCCCATAGGGGTGGGCGACCTACCCCCGGTAGTGGACAGTGAGGGCTGCGAGGACACCACCCAGTGTTTTAAGAGGGTGGCTGAGAAAACGGAAATGGATACAAGAAACACTTGAGGCAATATGCAAACAACAGTTGGACAAGTACCTAAAGGAACACCCTCCCTCTGTTGTCATTGCCAGGGACCGGGTATGGGTCCACAACCGAGAAGAAGAACGAGAAAAGCTCGCTACAGTATGGCAGGGACCCGCTGAGATCATTGACAAGATCTCTGACTCTGTTTACCGGGTTGACCACAATGGAGTGGAGCAGGACCTATCGGTCGAGCGGCTGAAGCCCTTTGTGAAGCTCCATGAAGGATGTCAGCGCCTGCTGCATTACTATGCGGAGCGTCGTGAGATTCAGGACGCTTCGTACGTGGTGGAGCAGGTGGACAAGCATGAATAGCAAGGAAACCTGGCCAATGGCCGCGGAAAACGTGCCCGCCAACCTTTTCTCGGTGCCAAGCCTTGGTGGTATGTTAAGTTTTGAGATCATACCGGCCTGGAATGGCACCCCGCCGCCAGTTTTCTCCACGACATCAACAGTACGTGGATGAATTATAATGTGCAGCATGGACTCCACGTGGACCTCAGTCACTTTAATGTGCATAGGGTCCAGGTGGAAGATTTTCCATTTAAATGGCGGTTGGGGGTTCTGCTTTGCTCTGAGCCGCCTGAGCCTGAGCCTCAGCCTGAGCCTGAGCCTGAGCCTGAGCATCAGCCTGGGCCTCAGGGGGGGTTATTTGTTTATGGCCTCCGGAATCTGTGGAATGGAGGACCCTTCCAAGGGTGCGGTGAACCAGTTACGGCTGCACATGGTGGTGAATTGCCGTTCCTGTCGCTGTACCCGGACACGATCCTGATGTAATGGTGAGTTCACGGGACCCAGGATTGTGCCTACCTCTGCTGACGCTGTTTTTTCGCTGCTTGCTGACTGACTGATCTGAACCCCACTGCTGTTTTCTTTTTTTTCACCCACTGTTGCACGTGGGCCCTCCATGGATGCAGGATTGGGAAGCACCCTTTGTACAGCCTTTCAAGTCAGTTGTCATCAGGTTTCTCATCATTGTGGTTTGTATGTTATGTGGGTGAGCCGTCACACCTGGCCAGAACCACAGTTTGCTTGTTGTCTTGGAGACAAGTTGGGCCAAGATGGCCCTCGTGCAGCAGATGCGGCGGAAACCAGCAGCCGCAATGATGCCAAGGTGCAGACGGTATTTGCCCTTGGAAGAGCGTGCAGCTGTGAGCAGGGTAGGGACGTGGCGTGGAAGCTCCGTCCCTGTTTCCACGTCGACTCACATGCTCCTGGACATTCTACAGGGCAGTATAGTTGCCGAGTCCAGCAGTGCAGGCAGAGACACACGGCTGAGAGGCAGTCTGCGACGCGGCATCTCACAATGGCTTAGTTCCTGATCAGCCTGGTAGACAGGCGTCGTGTGCACAGGCCACCCCAATTGTGTGCCCTAGGGACAGCCTGTTTTAGCCACGACAGCCTATGACGCTCCAACGAGCGTCGGCATGGATAGAGTGTTGGTGTGCCCCTCTGTCAGGACTGTGCAACCACACGTGGATCCGTGCATGGTCTCTTTCTTACGTTGTTTAGTTACTTTCGATCCCTCCTCGCTTGTTTCTCCACCTTTCCTGCCGTGTCCGCATGTGCACACACTGTTGAGCCCGCCTTGACTGTTTGCCCTCCTCAGGAATGACTTTTGCAGCCGGCAGTGGATGTCATTGGTGTTTTATGCCGTGATACAGGTGGATTGCACACTACAGAGTGTTATTACAGCAAGCGCTGTGTTCGCTGAGTGTCGAATCTGAGTTGTGTAGGTGCTCCTATAGAAAGTCGCATCCTGAATTCAATTGAGTTCAGGAGAATTATACAGACCTAACCCACATTATACGTGCGCGTGAACCTTGTTCCGGGCTCACAATTGCAGGTTACAAGGGACCAGGAAAACGACACTGGCAGATTAATGCAGTTAAGGCAGCTGCTCAGGCTAGGTGAACGTATGTGATGCCACAGATTTGCAGACCCTGTGTGATCACGCCCCAGGAACCTCGAGCGTCAAAGGGTCCCCCTACGGGGGGGCAACAACCAGGCTGAGGCACCCTCTGGGCTGAATCCCAGCTGGTGAGTTTTGTCTTCAGGTTACCGGCCTGTTTTTGGGGTCTACCCCTATGTGTTATGTGTGTGATTTCTGTTTTGTCTACTGTTGTCACTGCAGTGTGCATGGCTGAGTGCCATACGCGGGCGTCGCCTGCGATGGTGGCATGTTTGTCCTCTTTGTGTGCAGAGCACATGTGTGGGCTGGTGAGGGTGAATTTCCCAACTTCTGAGGTATGTTGCGCCCAGGTACGCCTTTCGGGGAGTTTTGGGGCTGGTGGGGGGAGTGTTTCGGTAATTCACAGCTGGTCCGGGAATTAAATCAGCCACCCTTCCCTCACTATTGTGCATTTCTGCTGGGTCTTTCCGGAATGGTCTTTCCAGACACAAGCCCTACTTGTGACTTTGGGGGGGGGCTGTCTTGGGATTCACCAGCCTTGTGAGGGCCGCCTCTTTGGCTCCCCATGAATACCCTTACAACGTCCCTGAGGTCTCTCCAATCTTCCGCTGAGATACCAAGTTTTTCCTTGTCTGCA
Source organism: Eutreptiella sp. 'Long Island Sound 2002' (assembly GCA_964036045.1). NCBI lineage: Eukaryota > Euglenozoa > Euglenophyceae > Eutreptiales > Eutreptiaceae > Eutreptiella > Eutreptiella sp. 'Long Island Sound 2002'. Next base: position 130,258,636 of record OZ038378.1, on the reverse strand, counting down.
GCTGTTGCAGAAGGACTGCAAGACATTTCGATTCCCGACGCCGTCGTTAATCGCCGTGAGTGGCATCAGGCAATCAGGAATTGCAACAATTATATGTTGGTGATCGAATTTCATCACAATTCGATCATTGACTATTATGTGACCACAGGCGCCCGTCGTCGCAGTCGCAAATGACGGCGTCGCTTGTGCCGTGGCTTTGATAAGCGAAATTTGAAAAGTGATTTTTTGGGAACTTGACGGCGCAACACACTTCAAGTGTTCCGCAATTTTTTTCTCTATTTTTTTGACATAAGTCGCCGAGTTTTCCCAATGGAGAAAAATCTCGAAACGCGCTTTCATCTCCCAAGATCCAATAACAAGGGATTCGTGCGTATAAGCCCCCTAGGGCGACCGAATGTGCCTCATAGGGTTTGCCCCTATCACCTCCATATTGAAGCCATCGGGTCCCGACTCAATGTACCCAAAGGGTTATACATTTTTGGGATTTGCCAAAAATTGGGCTATCTCATGTACTTGGCGCCCAAGTACATGTAGAAAAATTTTGAGTTGGTATAATCTCCCTGTTTGCGAGCCTTAACACCCAGGTCATAGCACTTGCCTTCCCCAGAGCGTGCATGTATGTCCATTATAACCCACCAGGCCACATTTTGTGCTTGCATGCAAAAAATCGACTTTCCGGATTGAAGTCGATTTCCAACCCAAGCACTTGCGGGTGTGTTCAAGGACCAGAGTTACATAACAATATAGGCATACTTTGGTCCTAGGCCACTAGGTTGGGTATATAAGGCTTGGGTAGGGTTGTTGGGCAAATGTGGGTCATTTAGTGTGATCATTTGGCGGGTGTACCATTCCAAGACAAACCCGCCAATGGACCCCATATTAAGCGGAGCTCTTCTTCCTAACCCAAACCAACACTCGAATACCTAAGCTTCACCCAAGAGGCCCTGGAGAGTACACCCGAAGCGATGTGGTGCACGCAATGTGTGTTCTTTGCATGTTTCCATTTTTTCACGTGTCCACTTGGGGAGCAGCGCAAGTAACCTTTCATCGAACCCCAAATGGATCTCAAGCGTGGAATCGAAGGTCCAGGGTACCGAGACATAGTGTGTGAAGGGAATTGCCGGCTACTCCATTCAAGTCGCAGATATTGTACTATAATTGTGGGGACTTCAAGTCCATTCTGCGTATTTGTCCAACAATTTTAGAGTTTGTGGGCCATCATGATGTCAAGTGGCGACGGCTGCAGCTCTGGCTTTGACCGTGGCTTTGTGGATGTGGGAGAGGGGGAGGTCGGAGGAGGATGCGGAGGAGGTCGAAGAGGATGAGGACGAGCAGGAAGTGGTGGTTTTAAGGGGTGGGGGTTGCGCCGCCATGCGGGCGGGAGCGGCTTTGTTGGCCGCGGTGGCCTCCGCTGCGGCCACTGCGGGCAAGATAGAGGGCATTTCCTCGGGCTGCGGGTTGAGGGCGGGTGGCTGGAGGGGCCCGGCCGCGACCTGGCGGCCCGGTGGGCCGATCCGGTCGGCAGCGGTGGGCGAAGGAAGCGCAGGGCTGCGGTCTTCGCCTTCTGGGTTTGGCTGGGCTGGGCTCCTGCAATGTGTGAGGGCGTGCGTGTCGGCGTCTGCGAGGAAGAACGGTTCGCGTGGGCTGCATTTAGGGGCCGGGGGGTTGGGACTGGGGTTCCAGGGGTGTGTGCGGGAGGCGTGTGTCGGTCACTGGACGGGGTTTGTGTGCTGTGGGGCAGGAGGTAGGTGGGAGATGGCCGCTCCTGAGAATCGCCGACCCTGGCTCCTCAGGAGCACCGACCCTGGTGCTGCTCCTCAGGAGCACCGACCCTGATAAATGCTCCTCAGGAGCACCGACCCTGTACGAGCTCCAGGGTCGGCGATTCTGAGGAGCGGTGGTTGTCTTGTTAAGCATTTTGCTCCTAAGGAGCCAGGGTCATTGCTCCTCAAGAGCTAGGGGCGTGGCTCCTCAGGAGCTAGGGTCAAAGGTTGGCATTGCTCCGCAGGAGGGAGGGGTTGGCAAAACAAAATTGAAATTTGACAGTCAACTATGGTCTATGTATGGTGTCTTCCATGATGTATGCATTTACAAGTGGAATGGTTGTCATGAAATTTCATATGTTGGTTTTCCCCAGCGTATGCGCCATAATTGATTACGCTGAAATTTTCAACTTTGGAAACGATGTTTCACGAGCTTAGAAAAGGATAAAAAAAGGCTGTTGAAGCAGAAAACACCACAGCATGGTTCCGCGATTTGTATGTCGCGAAGCGCCCTCACTCACGCAGCATGAGAAATTGAATTGTCGTCCCCGGTCAAAGCTGAACCATACACATATTTTGATTCGTACACGTCCAATTTACTCATCTATGATTGAAAGCTTTCGCCGTGTTCAAAAATAAGCGTGTCCACGATTCGTTGTAAGCGGTTGGTGAACAATGGTTGAAAATGGGATGACCAGATTGCTGGTTAAAGAACTGGTCCCAAGCCGCCACTCTACCGTTGAAATCGAAGACAGTGATGGTCAGTTTCGGAGCATGTGTGTTCATTTTCATGCGTACCATTATTATTTGGAGTTGCACCTGCCAGATATTACAACTATTGACTTGGACGCTCAGGAAAGCGGACTGGAGGGCAAGGGATATTTGTAAATCACGCTCACCTGCCAATTAATTTGCAATTTGAAGGGACTTCTCTCTGCTGAACCGCAAGCTGGGAGGCCAAGGGTTTTCAATAGTTATCATGCCTTGTAGTTTTCAAATTTACTTGCAGGCGTCCCCGATAGCTGCTCGTTTTGGATAGCTGTGTAGTTGAGTCAATGAAATGGACGAAACCAAGAGGAATCTGGTCTGCCCTGCCCTGGACTGCATTTTCGGAGGGGGAATTTGTAGAGGCCTCAAGCACACAACAGCCGCCTTTGTTTCTCAGAGGAAAAAGAACCAGGATAAGAATAAGAGGTTTGAGGTTTGAGGTTTGATTTTGCGGGTACTAGACGCCTTTCGGCCCCCGGGGGCCACCTAGTCGGGCCAGGTGGTATCCTCCCCAACGGGTCCTAGTGGGGTCCCTCCAAGACGCACCTCCTGCCTGGTGGCGGAGTCCCCCGGGTTCACAGGGCTCGGAGCCCCGTCCTCCCCTGGCTTCCCCGTTTTGCCACTCCCCGGTCAGTGCATCAATTCGCAGCCGTGGCTGCGGGCGCTTACCCACTGCGTCGCCCCCCTAATGTGTGGTCGCCCGGGGCGCCGGCGCCGCCGGGCCCGTGCTACTGGCATGTCGCCAGTGGGACCCCCTTGGGCTGGCGCGGAGGCTGCCTAGCCTAGGGGTTGGGGTGTGGCGCAGTGCGCCACTACTGCCTTGGCGGGTGCAGTGCCCCGTCCGTGTGTGCGCGGCGCTCGCTGCCGCTTCTGGGGGCTCGGGCCGGAACCTGGTGTTGTGTCTCTCCCGTTTCCCCCTTCCCGCCCCGCGTGTCCCGCGCTGCGTGTGGCGGGCCGTCCCGTCCGGGTGTACCTTACCCTCGCTCGCTGGTACGCCATTCCACGCAGTCTGTGCGTTCCGCGTCCTTGGTCCGGTTGCCCTTCTGGTAGTCCCCGCGTGCCCTTTGCGTGTGTGTGCGCTCGCGCTCCCGCGGCGTCCGCTCCCCCCGCCGTGGTTGGTGTGGCGTGCGCACCTCGCGCGGTCCCGGCACTGGGCGCTGGTAGGGCCGTTCCACGTGGTCTGTGCCCCTCCGCGTGTCCTGCCCCGGTCCCTTGCTCCGTCTGGCGTGCTTGGGGGTGGGCGGTCCGGTTTCAGTTCCCCCCTACTTGGCTTGAGGTTGTGGGGGTGGTGGAAGGGCGTCCCCGGGGGCGGTGCCTTCCACTGTTGCGAGGGGCGTCTGGGGTCAGGCGCTCCCGCTCCCCCGACTGCCCGCCTACTGGGCGGGCTGTTGGGGTCCGCTATCCACGTGCTGTGGGCGCGGGCGTGCGGCCGTGGGGGCCCTACTCTGTCCCCTTGGCCTGCACGCCCTGTGGGGGCTGCGTGCCGCGGGGCGGGTCCGTGGCGTTCGTGTGCCGGGGGGCGGGCTTGGGGGGGGGGGGCGTGCGCCGTGCCCCCCGTTCGCGCGGCCGGGGGGGGCCTGTAGGGTGGGGGGTCGCTCTGCCTCGTTCCATCCCTCTGCCTTTCCTGGGCAGGCAACAAAGCGGGTGTCACTGGCGTCGTTCTGTCCATGGGGGGTGTGGCCTCCCATACCACTCCGGTTCGTGCTCGCCCGCCTTCACTGGGCTCGATCTGTGCGGCGTCCTGGCGCGTTGGCGCGGGCTCCCTTGTTCTCCGCGGTTCCTGTGGGAGCCGGCGGCTGGGGCGGGGGGGCGGGCCGCGCTCCGGCTCCTCTCTCGGGCAGGGGGAGGCGGGGCCATCCCCCCTGCCTCGGGGGGTGGGGGCCGGGGCCCCCGCGGCTTGCGGGCCGGGGGGGGATGGGGGGGGGGGGGCGTCGCGCCGCGGCCTCCTTGCTCTCCCTCTGGGTGGCGGCCTGCGGTACCCCATCCTGGCCCCCCTCGTGCCGTCGGCGCACTCCCCTCCGGCGTGCGCATGCGGTCGGGGTCGCGGGGCCGCCCCGGGGTGGGAGGGTATGAGGGGCGGCCCGTGGACCGCTCACCTGGGGGCCCCTGCAGACCTGAACCCCCCCTCTGCCCTCCCTGAGTGGGCTGTGGTCATGGGAGGGTCATGGGGGGCGCGGCCTCCATACTGTTCTGGTGCGCCGCCGTGCGCCGCCCCCAAGCTTCCTCTGCGCGTTGCTCCGGCGCGCTGGTGTGGGCTTGCCTGTCGGCCGCGACCCCCGCGGGAGCAGGCGGCTGGGGGCGCTGGGGCGCGCGGTGTGCAGGTCCAGTCGCATCCCCCTCCCCCGCGTCGCGGTCCCTTCTGGGGGAGGGGGGGCGCGCCTTCGGCTCCGGGGGGGCGGAGGGTCGCTCCTGTGGCTCCCAAGCTGGGGGAGGGGAGCACGATGGGGGGGGGGAAGGGGGAGCCGCCCCCCCGCCCCCCCCGCCCCGTCGGGCGTCGGCCTGCCATCCGTCGTACCCGGCGTGCCCCCCCGGGGTATACTCGTGCCGTGGGGGTTGCCGGGCGGCCGCGGGCGTCGGGTGCGGTCCGGTCGGCCGCCAACGGGTCAGTGCGGCGGCGGGGGGGGGGAGGGGGGGGGGACCCCCCCGCCCTGGTTCGCGCCCCCGTCTTCCCCGGGCCCGCCTCTGAAAGGGCCGCTCCGTTTGCGCCGTCCTGGGCGCCGCCGGTCCGCCATCGGCCGGCAGCGGGCAGGGCGTGCGGGCGCCTGCCTCGGCCGTGGTGCCCCCGCAACCCAGGTGCAGCGGCCTCTTCGGGGGGGATGCGGGGCCGCCGTTTCTTTGGTCTGCCTCCGTCCGCTCTTGGGCCTGAGAGGAAGGGGGGGGGGGGGATTGGGGTCGGGCCTCTGGTCTCCTGGCGCCGCCCTCTGACGGCCGAGGGGGGGGCGGCATGGGGGTCCCGGCCCCGGGGGCCAGCCATCGGCTGGGGGGTCGCACCCTTCCCCGACCCCCCTCTACCTAGAGCCGGACCCTCGTGCAGGCCCTCGCTGGGGCCCCTCGTCCCCCCTGCCGTCGTCGCGCGGCGCTGGCCGGCCGGGGGCGGCCGTGAGGGTTAGCGGTCAGCGGTTAGCGGGCTGCCGGGCAGTAGGTTCCCCCCCGCTCTCGTTGTCTCCGCCCTCCCTCCCGCGGGAGGTGGCGCGCGCTCCTCCGTCACGCCGTACCGTTGGGGGGGGCGTGGGTCGGGGGGCCCAGCCCCCCCCCCCACTTTCTCGCGTCCGCCGTCTGGGCCGTCACCTGCGCCGCCGTTTTTGTGGGGGCTGGGGCTATGGCGGCGGCGGGTTGCGCCGGCGGTAGCGCCAGTGGGCGAGGGCGCTGCGCAAGGCCCGGGGGGGCCAGTTGTTGGCGTCCGCATCCGTGATGCGGAGTACCGCTCCCCCTTCCAGGAAGGCCGGCCACGTCGGCCCCCTGTTGGGCCACGCCGCCCAGATCACTGACCTGAGGACCCTTTCGTGGTCCTCTGGGGTTGCCCGACCCCCCGGGGGTACCTCTCGGTTTCTTCCGTCCCTCCGGAGGAGCACGGCATCGAAGGGCCGGTTCCCCAACCCCCTGGTGGTCCCCTGGTTGGCCCAGCACAACCACCCGTACACCTCCCCCACCAGGGGGAGGGCCTCATCGCCCAGAGGGTCCGGGACCGTGCCCCAGTTGCGGTCCCAGGGCCGGGCCCCCTCTGCCCCTGGCGCCGGCTCCCCCTGCTGCCCCTGTGCCTGCGGCGCCGATGCCGCGCCCCGCCCCGCCCCCGCCGAGGCCATCCGCGCCGGCTCCGCTCTCGGCGCGGGGGGGGCTGGCTGGTGCTGGGGTCGTGGGGGTCCGGGGGGGATGAGCTCGCCGGCGCCGGGGTCGATGTTGTAGAGGTGGTGGTGGTGGTGGTGGTGTTGGTGGGTGTGGTGCGCCAGGTTCTGTTGGATGCCGGGGGGGATGCACCTCACCGGCTGCACGTCCGGCTGCGGGGGCGCCCCGCCCCCCGCCCCCCTCCCTTCGGCCCGCCCTCCCCCCTGGGCTCCCATGCCCCGCCTCGTCTGTCCCTTGGGGCCCGTGGCGCCCTTGCCCTTGCCCTTGGGCCCCCTTCCAGCCCCCTGCCCGTGCCGTGGGTCCCGTGCCCTGTCCCCCACGCTCTGGCCTACCCGCTCGCCCACCGTCCCCCGCCCCGCTCCCTCCACCTGGGCGCCCTGCCCGCGCCCCTGCGCGCCCTTCAGGTGCCCTGGCACCTTCCCGGCCCCCTGCCCTGAGTCGCGCCGTCCGTTGCCTGCGCTCTGTCCCCCTCCGCTGCTGCGCCCTTGCTCCCTGCCACGCGTGCCCTGGCCAGCACCTTGCGCGCGCTCCTGGGCCCTTCCCCTGTCGCCTCCTGTACCCCGCTCCGCGCCCCCCTGGCTGACACGCAGCTCTGCCTGCGCGCCGTCCCCTCCTTCCTGGATCACGCGCCGGGCGTCCCGCTGTCTTTGCAGCTGCGGCAGCGTGACGCCCGGCGGCGAGCGCTCGGGCGCCAGGGGGGGGACGTGCCGCGTCCGCCCCTGGGGGAAGGGCTTGGGGGGGAACGGCTTGCAGGGGACTGGTGTGGGTGTGGGTTGGGTTGGCGTGGGCGCGGTACTTCGCGCTCTCCCTGCCCACTGCTGCTGCTGCGGCGGCCGCCGGCGAGGCGCCCGTGGCCCGTGCGGGGTCCTTCCCCCGCTTTCGCGGCGTGCTGGGGGCCGCGGCGTGGCCGGCCGAGGCGGTGGCGCGGCTCGCCGGGGCAGCGGTTGCAACCCCTCGCGCGCCCTCCCCGCTCCCCTCTGCGGCTGCGGCAGCCCTCGGCGATGCGCCCGGTTCCTGCGCCGGGGCTACCCCCCGTGTCGGCGGCGTGCCGGGGGCCGCGGTCGGGGCCGCGGCGTGGCTCGCTGGGGCTGCGGTCTCCGCTTCCCGCGCGTCTGGGGCCCCCTCCCGGGGCGGGGCGGCAGGGCTTGCTGCTTGGGCGGCAGGGGCGGTCATCTCTGCTGGCTCAGGCTCCTGGGCCGGCGGCGGCGGCCCGACCAGCACTGCCGCCTCCGCCAGCCTCCGCTCCTCGCGCTCCGCGGGGGTCTCCCCCGTCCACTCCGGGGAGACAGGGGAGCGGGAGCGGGACCAGCGGTGGTGGCGGTCGTCCCGCTGGGGGGGGGCATCAGAGTCTGCCTTCACTGTTATCCTGGTAGGCATGCGTGGTGGCAGGTGCGCCCTTCCCACTACCTCCTGGTGCATCAGTGCCGTGCCGTGGGCACTGCCGTGCGGTGCTCTGCGGGGGGGAGGGGGGGAGGGGGTGGGGGGCCGGCTGTGGCGTCAGCCCCGCACGGGCTGGGGCCGGCGGCCCTCCATCGGCATTGGGAGGGGAGGCGGGGGAGCCACGCAACCCACGTGTCGCGCCACAGCTCCCAGTCTGGGTCGGGGCCCAGGGCCCTGGGCCCCGGGGGGCCGTCGGCCTTGCCGGGGGGAGCCGCACTAGGTGGACCCCCGTAACGGCGTCGACGTCCTGTGTTCGCAGGAAGGTGTGTACCCCGTCCCGCGCCGCGGGCGCCAGGAGGGGGGGGCGGGTTACTGGTGCTGCCCCACAGAGGTGGGCGGGGGTTATTCCCAGGACCCGTTCCGGGTCCCCGCGGGTCGCGACGACGAGGAGGAGCAGGGGGGTGTCAGGGCACTCTTGTCAGAGGACCTGCTGCCTGTGGTGGGCACCCCTGGTTCTGGAGAGGGGGGGGGACAGGTCTGGGTTGGCCTAGCCGCGAAACGCGTGCGTCGCCGGCGGGAGGGTGGGGCACCAGGTGGGCTCCCTGGGGAACGCCTCGCTTACGATGACGTACAGGGGGGTCGGCCTGGTGCCGTCGTACACCGGGTTGGTCCGCCGGGGCCGGGCGGGCGCCTCCTCCGCGCCTTCCATGAACACCGTGATTTCGCCCACCTCCAGGTCCTCGTCCGGTGGGTGTAGAAGGTGGAGCGCCACATCCAGCTCGGACACTCCCCCCGGGTATGTGGCCCGCGCCTGGTTCAGGTACGGGGTTGCGTCTCCGGGGTAGCGCGTCCTGAGGGCGTGCAGCAGGGCTGGGGCGCTGCTGCGGAGGCACATGGCGGACCCCGCTCCCGTCAGCCGCAGGGTATTCCCCATGGACAGGGGCCGGTCCGACCAGTTTGACTCTTGCCACTCCGTCCAGTGCCCGTAGAGGGCCGCCTTCGGGCTGATGAGCCCCGGCTGGACAGCATTCACGTTCCGGTGCATCGCCGGGAGCAGCGTAGGGGCCCCTGCTCCGTTCAGGGCGCAGACGGCCGGGAGGGCGGTCTCGATGAGGAAAGCCCTCGCACTGCCGGTCAGGTCACGCCGTGCGGCAGCGTGCGCCTCGTGCGCCTCCGCCACCGCGTCCGCCACCAGGCCCCGGACGATCGCCTCCTGCGCTTTGCGGCGAGCCCTGGCGTGTCCTGGCCCATCCCCCCGTCGGCGTGGCATGGTACTGCGGGCTCTGCAAAGGGCGGCGGCGGGTGGGGGTCAGGGCGCGAACACGTGCGACAGGTGCGCAACGGATCTGGGGTCCCGCAGGTGCACGTGGATCCACAGAAGGGCAGCGCCCGCGAGGCCCGCGCGTTCGTATGAGGGGGCGTGTGCCCCCTCGATGCGCCGGTGCAGGGCCTCCTCCTCTGTGCGTCTGCGCGGGCCTGCTGGAGGTTCGGGCCAGGGGCACGCGGCCACCCGGGCGCGCCGCGCGCACCCGTTGGCGCCTGTCGACGCTGCGGAGGACACCGTGTCACATTCCACGCAGAGCCGGCAGGTGTGTGGGAGGTGGGAGGGCGGCGACCAAGGGTCGAGATGGCGGAGCCAGACGTCGTCCCACCTCTGTCGGAGGGGGTCCCGGATCTCCAGCAGGCGGGCGCGGACGCGGCGCCGGTAGTCCCTGCTGAGCATCCTCCGCTGGACCTCCCGCCACGTCTCGTCGGGGAGAATCCCGTGGTCGTGGAAGGCGGCGATGAGGTCGTCCCACACCGGGCAGGGGGTGCCCCTGGGGGGGGGTTGCCATGTACACGTGGCGCCCGGTGAGGTGGGGCGTCAGCGCATCCTATTGGCACCCGTTCGCGGCGTCCCGGTGGAGGAGGGCCAGTAGGGTGCCGTCTGCGACTGCCTCCCATACCACTCGCAGCCCTTTGCAGATGTCCAGCTCCTGGCACAGCGCGGCTGCAATGTCGGTGGGGAGCATGAGGAGCAAGGGCCTCTGGGTGTCGCCGAGCCGGGACAGGGCGTCGTCGTATGCCGGCCCCCCAGCTTTGAAGTGCGCCACGGCGAGCTGGGCGGCCCCGTTTTCTGGGGGGTGCCACCAGACGGTGGCCGCGGCGTGTCCCCATTTGCGTATCTCCGTAGCCCGGAGTACGTTGGCGGTGTGAAAGACGGTGCGGGGGGGGACGGGTGTCCTGACGAGTGAGGACACGTCCCCAGTCCATCCTGTTTGCGGCCCCGGGGCCGCTTGCAGCCAGTCCCCCGTTGCCGCGTCCCACGGGTGGTCAGGTCCCGCCCCGCGGATCACGGTGGGTCTCGGCCGGGTGTCCGGCCCCCATCCCTCGAGCGGGATGGCGGCGTATCGTTGCGCAGGGGTCTCCGGGGCGCGTGTGGCGGCGCACCACCGGCTCCACTCGCGCGCCCATTCCTCACCCACTATGCGTGCCTCCCACGCGGTCATGGAGCCGCGCCCGATGATCCACGGTGGGAAGAGGGCGTCTTGTGCGTGCTTCGGAAACCCCCCCGGCAGGTCCTGGTACGGGTGGGGGCCCTCTTGTGGCGGGCACTCCAGAGTGCCATTCACGACACGGAAGGAGGCTACAAAGTCCTGGTCAGGGCGCGGGGGAGGGGGGGGGTGGTCGCCCTCCGCCGCGGTGAGCCATCGATGCGCCCGGGCCGCCGCGCTTAGGGGCTCGCGGAGGAGCTGCTCCAGCCGGTGGTTGCGAAGCTCCCATGCGACGTCCCCCACCCGGAGCATGTGGTGGAGGAAATCGTCCACAGAGGTCCCTCCCGGCGGGTCGTAGCGGGCTATGGCGCGGAGCTGCGCCTCCGCGTCCTCGGGCACCAGGCCGGAGCAGAAGACTTCCGTCCATGAGGCGCCTGCAGAGCACCACGAGGCCACCCACAGGGCTTTGTCCCCGGGTGGGAGGTGGCGGGCCGGCTCTTGTACCGCCTGGCGGTAGTGGGGCCAGAGGAGCCGTGAGTGGGCGCACTGCACGTGCATGTGCACCGGGGTCTCCTCCGGGCTGCCGCATAGGAGGCACAGTTGTGGGATGACAGCGACGCCGGGGAGCCGCTCCTTACGGACGCGGAGCCTGCGCTGCACCGGCGTGTTGCTGTCTCGGGCCCGCAGCGCCCGGCGGTTGGTGGCCGTCGCGGTGAGGTCCCGGGCGTGGACATAGGCTGTGGCGTGGGCCGCGCCCAAAGGTGTGTGTCCCCGGTGCGTCAGCGCATGGTCCGTCTGCGCCCGCTGCGCAACCCCGCCGAGCGCCCGCATCGTGGGGGGCCGTAGATCCAGGTGGCCGTCACGGCCGGCGACAATGAGTTGGGCGTGGCCAGGGTCCGGGGGCGTGTTCTGCAGGACGGTGTCCTTGGACGCCGCCCAGTCCGCCTTGTGTAGTAGGGCGTCACTGTGGTGCCAGGTGGCTCGGACGTACCAGAATGGGTGCCCGGCGTGTCGCCCTCGCGCGCACAGGCCGTCCTGGAGCCACCGTAGGGGCATCTGGTTGACCACCTTCGCCGCGCCCACGGGGACCCCCGTGGTCCGCTCGCGATCTGCGTGCCGCAGGAGGTGGAGGGTGACTTCGGCGTCCACCGTGTGGACCCATGGTCGGTGGGCACCGTATTGTAGGGGGAGGGAGCCGGCCATCCCCTCCCCGTCGGGCACCCTGCCCGAGATGGCCACCGCCTACGTGCGGGTAAGGTCGACGGCGAGAGCGACGCTGGTGGCGTGTCTGAAGGGTCCGCCCCCGGACGCGTCCGAAGAGGTGTGGCCCCAGGCCTCCGGGATCCAGTAGTACCCGGTGGGGCTGAGCCACCCCGCGTTGAGGTTGGCGGAGTGCCACCGGACGTCGGGTCGGCTGGCAGTCAGTTCGTCCACGCTCAGCACCCTGGTGTCGCCGGGGCTGATCGACGGGTGGTCGTGCAGCCGGATTTCCGCTCCGGCGATCGTGCTTGCCCAGGACCGAAGTGCCGTCACATGTTCCTGGAGCCACGCCGGGCCTCCGCGCTGGTGCACCACCAGGTGTCCCGTGTCCTCCGGCTGGTCCTCCAGCGCGTGCACTGCCATATTTGGGTCGTGCGGCACCTCCGTAGCTACCAGGAGGGCGGTGCCACGGGGGAGTCCACGGGGTTTGGGCTGCCCTGCCCCCACTTGCACTATTACCCACTCGGCCCGGAGCTGCGCTTGCCCCGCCGCTTGGGTGCATTGGTCGTCCGTGGTCACCAACCACAACGGCGTCGGCGCGTGGGGCCGGGGGCGCAGGGGCTCATGCCATGCCACATCCGCGTTAGGCTCTTGGTGCTCGCTTTCCGCGAGTACGTCGTGGAGGATGTACATGAGGGCTGCCGGCGGGTGGTACGCCGCCCCCCGCGTGGGGGGGGATAGGCCGCCCCGGCGGCAGTAGCCCCCGACGTGGAGGTGCAGGCCGTCCGGGGTCACCCGTGGGCCGGTGTGGGCGTCCTGCTTAGCCCTCGTGGGCTGGACGAGTCTCAGGCGGGGGTCCCGCGTGCCGGTGGTGTGGAAGAGGTGGACCAAGGCGTCGCGCCACCCGGGGTGGTTGGTGGGCTCCTGCTCGCGGTGGCAATAGTGGAGGTGTTCATCGGCGCATTGGTCGAGGCATTCCTGCACCCCCGTCGGCCACGGGTCGTCGTTGTCGGGGAAGGGGTGGCGTGGCCCGTGGTGTCCATGCCACGACGTCGTGTGCGGCACCGTCAGGCTGCACGTGTCACGGTGTCTCAGCTTGGCGGTGCGCAGCGTGACGATGTTGCCCGGCGGGGACTGTACTTGGACATGGGCCGCCCTGGGGCACGCGATGGGGTTGTACAGCCCCACTCCCAGGGCGGCCAGGGCCCGGGGTATGCGGTGGACCCAGTCACCCCCCGCTCGAGTTGCGAACTCCGGGACGGGGTAGTGCACCTCGGGACATGTTCCGTGCGCGCCGGCTATTTCCCAGAACATCTTGGTGACCTCGGCGCGCACGGAGGTTGAGCGGTGGTGGACGAGTGTACCCACGAGGGCCACCGCTGCCTGCTGGCACCGCGTTGGCACCCGTGTGAGCCCCAGTGTCCAGTCATCCTGCAGGCTGTCCCACGAGGTATCGAAGGCGTACCGCGCCCTGTCCTTCGCGACCTGGACCGTGATGTGGTCCAGGTGGCGTGCAGTGTCGGAGTCGTCGGCGATGAAAGGGGCGACGTACTGTGTCACCCCCCCGAGGATCGCCAGGATGACGTCCTGCACGACTTTCGGTGGCGCGAGGGTGTTGAGGCACCAGTGGTGCACCGCCGCCAGGCGTAGCCGGTGCTTGCGCTGCAGGGAAAACTCCCCGTCCGGCTGCAGCTGGAGTCCCAGGTAGGGGACGGAGTCTGCTGCTGGTACCCAGTGCCATGGGTTTTCCAGGTGGGGACAGAGGCGCAGCTGCAGGCTCGGGACCCCCTCCGTGGTGGCCATGGCGCACTTGCGGGGGTTGAGCTCCATGCCCATCATCCCCAGGTACGCGGCCACCGCCTCCACGCCCTCGACAAAGTGCTGCAGCGTGTGGGCCACCACCAGCAGGTCGTCGATGTAGGCCTGGATGAGGCCTTGCTCGGCCCCTCCTGGCGGGCGCAGGCGGTGCCCCTGCGCCCTGAGCAGGGGCTCCAGGAGGAGCGCGTACAGCAGGGGGCTCTCGGGGTTGCCCTGCCGGACGCCGCGCAGCATGTGGACGGGCTGCGTTAGCCCGTGTGCGGTGACAATGCGCAGCCTGGCGCACGTGTGGAGGAGGAGCAGGAGGTCAATGACCTCCGGCGGCACGGAGAGGTGGCGCAGGATGAGGTGGAGGGCGCCATGCGGGGTGGTGTCGAAGGCCTTGCGGGCGTCGAAGGAGAAAGCGTAGTTTGGCCTTCCCCGCTGGAGCTGCCGCTGCGCCATGAACAGTGGGGGGCCTGTGTTGGAGCCAGGGAGGGCCCCTTATTGCCAGTCGCTGACCACTCCGTGCCGTGTGAGCACTTCCCTGATGCGCTGGGTGAGGGGGCCCGTGAGCAGCTTCATGTCCAGCTGGCCCAGGGCTATGGGCCTGTAGTCGTCCAATTTGGCGGAGCCCGGTACCTGTGGGCTGAGCCAGATGTGCCCGTCCCTCAGGTGCATCGGCGGCGGTGCGCCGCGGATGATGGCCCGGTAGGAGTGGACCAGGAGCCACTGGACGGGTGCCGGGAGGGCCTTGATGAAAGGGGCCTCCACGTGGTTGGGACCTGGGGCCTTGCCATCGGCCTTGTCCAGGGCGGACTGCAGGTCCTGCATGGAGTACTGCTGGACCTGTGTCCAGGCCCCTTCAGGGACCTTGGGGACATGGCGGCCAAGGACCGCCTGGAAGCCTGGGAGGTCCACCGGGCATTTGTCATACAGTTCTCGCCAGAAGGCGCGAACTGCGAACATCACGTCGTGGGCCTCCGTGAGGAGCGTTTGGGTGTTGGGGACCCGCACGTTCCAGAGGCCTGACGGGCCCGGGGCCTCTACCTCTATGGCTCCCCGCACGGCTTTCCATCGCTGGGCGATGACGGGGGCGTCGCGGCGCCAGAAGTCCTGGATGGCGCGCTTGCGGTCTGCTGCCAGGAGTGCGCGGAGTTGGCGAATGTCCTCCTCGAGGGCGGCTGCTTGCCTCTCCAGCTCCTCCTGTAGCTGGCCCTGTGTGGTCGCGCGGAACCCGGGCGACGCACCCCGCAGCTTCTCCGCGAGCCGGAGCGCCGCCTCGGACCGGATGCCATGCCGTGCCGCGTCCGCCTGGTACGCCGCCGGCGCGCACACTGCCAGGGTGTCATAGCGGAGGACCGCCGCCTGGAGCCGCTTTCCGTGTGGAGTTGCACGTGCCAGATATTACAACTATTGACTAGGAAGCTCAGGAAAGCGGACTATGTGGAGTTGCACGTGCCAGATATTACAACTATTGACTTGGACGCTCAGGAAAGCGGACTGGAGGGCAAGGGATATTTGTTAATCACGCTCACCTGCCAGTTAATGTGCAATTTGAAGGGACTTCTCTCTGCTGAACTGCAAGCTGGGAGGCCAAGGGTTTTCAATAGTTATCATGCCTTGTAGTTTTGAAATTTACTTGCAGGCATCCCCGATAGCTGCTTGTCCCGGATAGCTGCGTAGTCGAGACAATGAAATTGACGAAACCAAGAGGGATCTGGTGTGCCCTGCCCCGGACTGCATTTTCGGAGGGGGAATTTGTAGAGGCCTCAAGCACACAACAGCCGCCTTTGTTTTTCAGAAGAAAAAGAACCAGGATAAGAATAAGAATACCCCCACAGGTGTCAAGGAGATAGACGAGAGAATCAGGTGTTCAACTGCAGAGTTTGCGTCCAACCGAGTTGCACGGGGCGCTTTTGTGTCATACTGTGCAAATTTGCGCCTCTCTGTACTAGGACACGATCAGCATGTGGAGGAGAGCCGTGGAGGAAGGTCGGAGTCTTTGTGGTTGAAGCACCAGTGCAACGGTGTTTGGTTCACAACAGCTGTACTGCGGACTCGCTGCGATGAGATCTGCTCATGTATGTTGGTGAACGCAATGCAATTTTTGGGCTGTGGGGGATGTTGCAAGAATGATGCCGAGCAGATGTTGACATGATGCGAAACAACAAGCACAAAGTGAAAAGCCCTTACGTTTGTTTTAGCTCTTCGAAAGACACGCACGGTACTCCTCAAAAAGCAATGGTGGTTCTTCTCAAAATCAATGATTCAAATAAACGAACTGGGTCGCTTAAAACATTTGGACGAAATCTCTAGTGGAACCGTTAAAACGTGGAAAGTATGCAACTTTGATCTGCCTTGTTGGCAATCTTGCATGCTCTATGGGTTGCTTCCTGGTGGCCGCTTTTC
This sequence comes from Eutreptiella sp. 'Long Island Sound 2002', assembly GCA_964036045.1. Taxonomy (NCBI): domain Eukaryota; phylum Euglenozoa; class Euglenophyceae; order Eutreptiales; family Eutreptiaceae; genus Eutreptiella; species Eutreptiella sp. 'Long Island Sound 2002'. The sequence continues at coordinate 130,242,999 of OZ038378.1, read as the reverse complement.
TTCGGAAGCGCAAATGTTCCCAAGGAGCAGACGTGGTGTTTGTCAGCATCAATCATGTAGGCATTTATAAAGCCCCTAAGACTCCAAAAATGCAACTTTTGTCCAATTTGTAGGTACCTTTGTTGCCACAATGGGCATTCTTTCTAGAAAATATGCAAAGTACTAAGCAAAGACTGAAAAAATAGCAGTTTTCTGTTTTGGCTCCTCAGGAGCCAGGGTTGATGCTCCTCAGGAGCCCATGTGCTCCTCAGGAGCAGGGTCGTTGCTCCTCAGGAGCTTTGGGTCCTAAGGAGGCAGGGTCGGTGCTCCTCCGGAGCGCCCTCAGGGTCGGAGCTCCTCAGGAGCCACGGTCGGTGCTCCTCAGGAGCACCCCAGGGTCGGAGCTCCTCAGGAGCCAGGGTCGGTGCTCCTCAGGAGCAGGAGCCAGGGGCGGCTCCTGTCAGGGACGGCCATCTCCCACCACCCCAACAAGGATACTCATTGCTCTATCCGCAATAATCTTGTTCACCGTACATCTGGTGTCTTCTTGAGCACCATGCCAGTACATGGGCCCTCATTCCTTCAATCCCCGATGCTTTGACCACGCAGACTCCCGCGTGTGCCAATGCCTCGTACACTTCCTTAGCTGCGGGGCATCCTGGGAGGCAACTACGTCCGTCTCGGGTTTTTCGCCTCCAAGTTGTTGAACCATGCGATTGTACACTTGTGGCGCCATGCCATATTCCATGAGATGACCTCCGCGGTCCCCATTGAACTTGGTATTCACGGTCTTGACCGCCCGCACGATTGTTTCCTCCTCATCTCCGGTCCACTGAGATAATCCTGCGGCATGGTCCGTGGATAGCCAAGTAAGAAGCTCCTTGTCCTCTCGAACCAACGTTGCACGATGATGAAGAGCTCCAAAGGCGTTGCTCATCATAAAATCATACCCCATAATCATATCCAAATCGGAAATATCCGCGGCATAAAAATTCCCGGAAAGTACGATCTGCTTCGACAAATCAGGTCGGTTCAAGCGATCATGTTCCCAAAATTCCATGCCGATAGTGGCTTCATGGGTACCCCCACCCGTGATTTTGCCATTGGCGACCTTCAATCGCACCGGTCTTCGGCTGGGCTTCTGAAATTCTTCCGAAAAAGACCCTTCTGAACCAAGCTCACTTGGGCACCCGTATCAACCAATACATCCGCAGTCACCTCTTTCTTTCCTCACCGTACTCGCAGTTTCAAGTGCATTTGCCGTTCGTTGCCACGTGGAGTATGAACAGCTCTCACAGCATGCAACTCTAGTACACCTGGATGCATTACTACTTCGAGCGTGTGATCCCGGATGGTGTAGATCTTGGGTTGGTCATGCCCATCCACGGGGCTCTCCGTGGTGTCTCCATCATTTATTTGCGTGCGACCCAAATCCATATGTACTTCCCTTGGAAGGGTGTTCCATGGGCTGGGACTTGCAAAGTTCAGCTTTCTTGGCTCTTCCAGAGCCCTCTTTGGTACCATGGGTACCTTCTTTCTTCCGATTTTGCTGATTTGTGTCGGAGAGACCTCCCGTGTCCCATCCCCGTGGGGGCTTCTCCAGGTCCGGTTTACCGCAGCACCGTCATGCTGCAAATCACCTGGGCCTTTACTTCTCATTGGTTCTTGCAAATGTTTTAAGTCCTCCGTGGCCTTACTTAGCAACTCGGCCACCTCATCAATTTGCCGAATCCGCGGATCGCCACCATGGCTTGATCCCACATGTCGACCTCCATCAGCTTGTCTCTTTTTCCATTCATCAATCCGCTTCTCTTTGCGGACTTTTTCGGGGTGGGCTTGGAAGCATGCCCGCTTGTCCTCCTCGTACACCTTGCACGTTTTGTGGTCGTGCTTATAGGATTGCCCTTTCCCATAACAGACCCAGCAACCACCATGTTCCCGCCGGTACTCGGTAAACCTCAACGGGGGATTTCCAATTCTCCGCGGCTCCTTGCCTTGACGGGTTGGTTCTTTCCTCCACTTGCCCTTGTCATGACCATACGCTTTCGTGTTGTGGGCCACAAACGCGAAGAAGTGTGCATCTTCATGATCTTCCGGAGTCATGTACTCCCCGGCGGACGATGTCTCTCCATCCTCGGACCCTGGATCTTGACTTCGGTCTACGCCGACGGTTGGATCTTCTTGGATGGCGCGATGATTTCGATCGTCGCGGCGCTCGCGATTCCCATTGCCGTGACGGTCCTTAATGTGAGCCTCGTTTTTGGAATTAAGCTTCAATTCCACGCTCACGTATTGCACTATTGAGTCCAGGCTCATGCGGGCTGGGATCATCTGCATCCTCAGCCTCTCCCCACATCTCCACTCGTTGTTATTGAGCCTCAGCAAACGGCCTCCGGCCGTGTGCCCGAACACCTCCACGTAGACCAAATTCTTCATGGAGATCATCCGGTCGGGCTTCCCAGGTTCCTCCGGAAATATTCCATGATACGAGGATGCTGATTTTCTGCCGACATAATGCGTACCGCCAAGCGCTTCTTTGCTTGTTTCTTTTCTTCGTCTTCCACACGCTTCTTCCAGTACAATGGCAGTACATCTCGCAAGAGATGGCAAATCTCGCTTGATTGGGACCAATCTTCCGCTTGCTCCAAAAGCCGGCGGTACTTCCAGAGATACCTCCTCCAATCCCTCAATCGCAATTCTCCACACTCCAAGTTGAGGGGTATTGACCAAAGATCGTCCAACGTTTGGTTTGGAGCATCAACTCTTTCTTCTTGCTCCAACCAATCGAGACATTGCTCCTCCATGCTGATCCTCTTCTCCCGAATTGGATCACGTAAATCCGCCTTTAGCTCCGAGGCCAAACGGTGTGGGAAGATGCGACTTGCCCACTTGTCACGGGCATCCTGCCGCATCTCACCCACGACATCCTCGGCAAAATCTTCCCAGTCCAGGATGAAGTCGTCGACGTTGGCAGGAGTGGCGTCGTAGTAGGGAATTTTCACACCCCAAAGACCTTCGAGCCTCACACCATCCCCAACATCCGAAGCGATGACGCCCCCGAGGCGGATTCCTCCCGAACTCCCATTGCCTGGGGAGTGGGAATATACATCCCTGATTTCCATGTCTTCACGCGGCCTGGACACAGCTTCTCCCACGCTCGGACCTCCCATAGTCAATATTCCCGACCGCAGGTCCATCACCCATGGATCTTCTGCTCCTCCACTTGAACCATCTCGGCGAGCCGCTGACCTCGAGGCTTCTTCGTCCACATGTGCCGCACAAGCAGCTCTGGCGTCGAACGTCGCTGCGACTGGAGGACTACTCATGTCGATCTCAACGGTCTCCTCACGGGCATCTCGCTTGGGCGTACCAATCCCTGAGGCTTTTTCTGGCGTCTTCTCCCCCAGCATGAGACTTGCCGAAAAGAGTGAGATGTGCCTCAATAGCGAGGGGTCAACCTGTGGCGGCCCATAAGACGCCGACTCCATGGGACCCTCCATGGGCGCCACTCCTTCTGCAGCTGTCCTCAAGGTCGCCAGCCGTCTCAGCAACCACTCTGGGGCAGGATCCCGTGGCAGGTCGGGGCCTAGTCCCGGGACGGGCCTTGGGATTCCTGCACGCTTCTCCAACGCCCTCATCCTGTTCGCGACGGTCTCCAAGTACTTGATCATGTTGTCCACCACCCGTTGTTGCTGTACCATCATGCTCTCCAACTTGGCCTCGTGGTCCTCTCGCTGTGATCAAATGGTCTTCAGATCATTGTCGAAGATGGCATGGTCCTGAAGAATTCTAGAGGTGGTGTCATCCAACTTGTCGATCTTCTGAATAAGGGCATCTTTGCCCACCCAGGGATAACTTCCGATGAGGAAGTCCACATGATGGCAATGGCAGTGATCTTCACTCCCCGCTTGCCCGCACGCCGCTTTCTTGATGCCCTCGTGAGGATGACGGTCATCTCCTGCACGATCCCGTGGCAACTTCCCCGGTGCTCCACGCTCTTCGCCTCCACCCATGACGGTGTCGCCTGTCCCGTCACTGTCCATCCTCGCTTCCTCACCATTGCGCGTGTGATCGGGACAATGGTGGTGTCTGCCCTTCGCGGCAATGATTCTCGTCCTGCATCATGAGCACGTTCAGGATTTGGGGCGGTATGCGACCGCCCCGCCGGGAAATCTGGCTGCGCACCAGCATCATTTGGAGGGTAACAAGTATGATATCCCTGCGAGTCCGACAGAGCACTGAAAATCCGGCGGACGGGGCTCGACGTCATTTCGATCGCCGTTTCGGCATCCCCCTTGGACAGTTTTGGCGAACCCCGTTTGCGGTAGCGCCTATTCTTTGAGCCGCTGCTGCAACTCGTGACCTTTTCCGATTCTTCCGCGGGTATTCGGAGATGACAACATTTTCCACATGATCCTTCACAAAAGGTGACGATGTCCTCCATGTCGGCACCCGCTCTTCTCTCTGAGTGTTTTCTTTCTTCTCAAGCTTCAACAATGGTGACCCAGGGTCCACTTGCGCAGGGCTCATGAGGGCCCAAGTTCCCCGGGTGGCGGTAGGCGGCAGGTACTCCTCTGCTACCATAAAGAAGGTCTGTAGAACCAGCCCCTGCCATAGTGCGAGCTCTACCGCCTATACCCGATATCTCCTCCCTCTTTCCCGTGACTCCCATCGTCCTTGACCTCACCAGTGATTCCATGCTTTATAAAACCCAAAATCCAAAATTCTTGCAAGTACCCTTGGTAACCCTGACCACAGAATCCAAACAAATCCCGTAGGTACAGCCGTTGGCAACCCTTGCAATAAAATCCAAACACTTGATCCATGAATTCGAATGAGCTTGATAAATGGAGTCCCAAAAATTGATTGCCAAATTGGGTTGAATGTATCCACATCAATACATGGACATGATCATGGAGAGGGGAACAAATGAGACAATGTCGGGCAAAGGGAGAGACGGAAACAGAAGTATAATTGAAACCCTGGAATAGAGTATGCGATTATCGAAAACGATATTGCATCCCTACTCCAAGAATCGATTTTATATACCATGCACATTCCAACTACGGACATATGACGCCATGCTAACAACCTCGATTCACCAAATTGAGGGAAACGACATTGAGGTCATGCGCCACAAAATGACATCAATGGGGTCCGCATGGCACATGGCGGAACACAAAGAAATGATACACGACACATTGGCATCATCGGATTTAACATAAGCGTGGCCCACATGGCCCATCCTCACCCTTGCCTACAAGACGGCAAAAACTGGAATTGAGAAAATTGAGCTCCAAATATGAGGAATGTCCCACCGTGGATCAAGTGTGACATCATGGCCTCCATGAACACAAAGTACGGCAGGGCCACAAACATGACTTGTCCACACTCATGAATCACCAATCATCACAAGTAAAGAGCTGGCAATGAGGATCACCAAATATGAGTCAGGAGAGTGACCTCATGGCAATACCTGACACCTGGCATGTGTGGCACAGTCCATATATCATCATGCTGGCAATGCCTCGGTACTTCACACCGGACGCCAGGTGCCTATTACTTAGCAACTACATACAGAATGGCCAGCAAGTGACTAGACTTGGCCGGTTTACTTGCTGCTCGCGAACAAGACATCAAGAAGGGCCAGCCCACCAAACCCCACCTGTTTAGTGTACGCTATATACCAATTGCTGGGCCTCTGCGGTTAGAGTATCGCGAACCAAAGGCACAAGCAAAATGTAAAGCCAACGCACGATATACACCTCATGCCCTCACATGCTTGGACATGCCACTCAGTCCCATCACCTGGTGCCTAATTGCTTGGGAACCGAAGGCATTGGCAAACACAAATTGTCATATGCATTAAAAACCATCCACACATGGATATGTGAACCGAATATTGCCTAATTGCATGTTTGTGTGACACCGAAGCAATTCGATGCATGCTACTTGGAGAGAGATTGGGCAGGAGTGCTTGGGTAAGAAGATGCCCCGGGTCACATGAAGAGACCTAGACCCGGCCCGCAGAGAGGGTGCACATGGAGAGATATCCCGGGTCCAATGAGAGCACATCTGACACATGGTGAGATTGTCCTATCCCAAGGAATGATAGTCCCGCCTCGAAGAGAGATGGTCGCGCCGCAATCCAGGCCTTGAGAAAGATGGTCCCGCCGCAGTCCATGCCCTGAGAGAGAGACCCTCAGCCATCCATGCCCAGGAGAGAGAAGCTAACCAATCCATGGCCGAAGAGAGATAACCTAACCAATCCATGGCCGAAGAGAAATAACCTAACCAATCCATAGCCCAGGAGGGAGCACCTGACCTCACCAAAACCCAATCCGGAGCGCATGGCGTACCCATGAGCCATGAGAGCATGCACATGGAGAGAGAATTTCGCCTAGCGATGATTCATGAAGGCATGCATGCACTTGAAGTGAAAATCTCCGACATTGATTGAGAATTATCCCTACACCCCATTGCCAAATCAAATGAGCTATCCTCATGCCATGACATACTTCATGTGGACAAAGGAGGGATAGTGAATCACCAACCGTGTTCGACCAATGACATGAATTCACCGAAGGTCACCGGAGTAAGACAGCAAATGAGAGGTTAACAACCAGGGCATAAGTGCAATTCTCCACCTTTAGCATGTTCACCCATTGCACGTGCACACCACATGTTCAACACACACAATCACCAAAGGTTGAGCCTGGTTGATTCCATGGGAGATCAAGTTGTCATGACACATGCAAGGCAAACAAATGATAAGTCAAAGAGTGAGGAATTGCTTTGCCTTGCGGAGCAACGACCGACCTAGTTTCTTTCCTTCCGGTGCGCCTACCTCAGCCACATCCACTTCCACTTCACATCCACTAGGACTCCTCCAGCTTCCAGGGACTCGTGGTCCCCCGTACACGTAGGCGTGGCACTGCCGAAGCAGATGCGCCCATGAATGTGTACAAATCTCCTCTCAAGTGCAGTGATGCACCCAAGGGCAACAGCCGGTGTGCGCGGAGGCACCACACCAGGGTTTAGCCAGATCGTAATTCCACGCCTTCTATCTTCCACTGGAGTCGCCCTAGCTTCCGATTCGCTTCTGTTTCCGTAACAGGATAGAACTAACACTATTAGCACCCGTTGGGAAGAATTTTCAGACGATCGGCCCGCAATGAGGAACAAAGAGAGGGCGCACGCCAACAGGAACACGAGAAGGGCGCGCGCACACACAGCAGAACTGGTCCAAACAAGAAATGTCAAATCCTCCATCCTGTGGTTTATAAATAATATAATTTCGGAATTATTCTGAAATTATATCCGAAATTGCTGAAATCGCGGAAATCGCTCAAAAAAAGAACACTGCAGTCAATTGGGATACGAATCGGCTTCAGTGGGGTCCCGGGAGAAGGCGTTGCACACAACGGCGCGTGGGGGGGTTTGCCTCGTGCCGTCCTTCACCAGGTTCCTCGGGCGGGGGCGGAGGGGTGTCTCGCCCGCGCCTGCCACGGATATTGTGACTTCCACCACCTCCAAGTCCTCGTCCGGCAAGTGCAGGAGGTGGAGCGCCGCATCCAGCTCAGACACCCCCCCTGGGTACGTGCCAGTGCCTGGTTCAGGTACGGGGCCGCGTCCATCGAAAGGCGCGTCCTCAGGGCGTGCAGCAGGGCCGGGGCGCTGCTGTGGAGGGAGGTGGCCGGCCCCTCGCCCGTCAGCCGTAGCGCGTTGCCCATTGACAGGGGCCGGTCTGACTGGTTGGACGTGCGCCAGTCCATCCAGTACCCATAGAGGGCCGCCTCGGGGTCCACGAGTCCCGGGCGAACGGCGTTCACGACCCGGTGCATCGCCGGGAGTAGCGTGAGGGCTCCCGCTCAGTTCAGGGCCACGACGGCCGGGAGAGCGGCCTCGGCGAGGAAGGCCCTCGCGCTGCCCACCGTGTCGTGCAGGGCGGCGGCATGCGCTGCGTGCGCCTCCAGGCCCTGCATTGAAGCAGGTCACAACCCTACCCTGGCATTTTACCCCTAAGGGAGCATTATTTGGCCCTATATATGGGATATATGTGGGATAGGGTATATCATATTCCATTTCCTTGTTAGGAATATAGGATGTGGGATAGATAAGGCAATCATGGATGTTTAGTAGTTATATCAATTAGTGGATGATAGGGTGGATTTCTCATATGTGCATATCAGGTATTTCATTGGCTATGTGTACCATATCTGTTTGCAGGATACTATTCAGTCAACACTATCGTGATGTCTTCGGTGCCAAGCAATGTTGCTGCCCATGCCACTGCGACCTCTGCTCCTGACCACCCGGTCTGGTTTCATGGTAGCAGAGGCGAAAATTTTTCGTCTCTGTTGGGCGTTTGGCATCGCGGAAAGCGATCGGTCCAAGACATCATGGACCAAATTCAAGTCAAAATCTGTTCCCCGGGAGGGATAGCTGAGGGTGTCCAGGTCCCCACTCTCAGGACCTCCTCGGCCCTGACCCCATCGACCGGGCAGGGGCCGCAAAAACGGGCCAAGCCCCAAGTGGCTACAAATCCTAAGTTTCCAAAATCCCCGAATGTTCCCATCGGGGCCCCCCATCCTCGAAATCCAGCTGGTGTACCTGGGATGGTTGGGGGGGGAAATAGACGGCCACCCTCAGGGAGCGATAAGAGGACCACAATCGCCTGTTATGGGCTCGGGAACCATTACTAGCGCCGAGAATCGGGCAGTAATCGACCAATCTACTGGGGTGATCGAGCGTACGAACGCTGCGCCCTCACGCGCTGCCGACTGGGGTACGATGGCTTTGCCAATGGGGCCTATCGTGGTCGACTCTGGCACTCCTCCGTCGCTAGGGGGGTTGCCAGAGCCTCAGGTCAGAAAGAACCTGTTTGCGGCAGGGCCCATCAGCCCCATTGTTGACCAACTCGACGCTGAAAACCGTCGAGTCCTCGCGCTCACGCCTGATCCCCATGGCCATCTGGGTCCGGCTCGACAGGCCGTGGCCCTGATCCAGCAAGCCCTGTCGGGGACTAGGCAGAACCCGACTGTGGTGGAATCGTCGCCCACTCCAATGAGTGGATCGCGGCGGTTTCCCTCCCTGGTGGAGGAATCTCCTGCCTTGGGAGCGTATCCCAATCCCCCGAGCGGATCCAGGCTAAATCCTACGATCATCGAGGAATCCCCCACGCAAATCGAGGAGGATGAGTGTGACCAGTGGTTCCCCCTGGCGGTGGAGCAGTGGAACGACGATGAGGAGGAGGAGATTGGAGTGTTGGAACGTCATGAACTCCATCATTCCCCTATTTCCGTTGCCTCGTCGCCTGCACCTCCTGAACCTATGTCAGGGACCAGGGATCGCCCCATGCTTGTGGAAGAATCCCCGGCCCCCCACTACATCACGGTGGAGGACTCTCCGGCCCCTCAGTTCATTGCTGTGGAAGAGTCCCCGGTGCCTATGAGCGGCGTCAAAAACCGCCCGTGTCTTGTCGTGGAATCTCCGGAGCCTACGGAGGACCGGGCCGGTACTACATCTCCGGTGCCTATGAGTGGCACGAAAGATCGTCCATCCCTAGTGGATGATTCTCCGGCAATGCCGAAGGTCAACAATCTGAGCTGGGGGGGAGGGAATCAGGTGGAGGGAGGTTCAGCAACCCTCCCAATAAATTTGGTCTCTCCCCCCACAAATACATCTCCTACGGAGGACCCCCAACTGCCCAATTGGGGGGGGGATCCAGCGGTTGCAACGGGATCGGAGCCTGTTTTTGCTTCCCATCCAAGAACTTGATCACCTATGGTGGTTCATGAGTCACCGCAGTATATTGTGGTGGACGAATCCCCACCCCCACCGCCGCGACCGAATGCTGTTGGTCATGTTCCCCCTCCGCCGTCACCCCGCCACCGCCAGGTGGCTTACATCGAGCACGTGCAAGGAATCCCGCACCTGGTTCGGCCATCTAGTGGTGGGGGTTCGGGGGGGGGACATCCCTCTAGTGGGGGGGCGCCAGCACCTGTTGCTGCGCGCCCCACACCCCCGTCTTGCCCTGCGGGGGGGCCCTCTGGTCCCTCCGTGGCAGGGGGGGCTGCTGGGGGGGGCGGTGGTGGGTCATCTCCTCCTCGTGGAGGGGGGGGTCCATCTTTTCGACATTCTGGAGGCCCCACATCTACACGGGGGGAGGACGACCTACAGCACACCTGTGGCTGTCCCCGGTGTGTGGTGCACTACGAAACGTGCATCCAATCTCTGATGGCACAGGTGAGGGACCTGCGAAATCAGAATCTGGAGTTGCAGCGATCCCATCAGGAGCTTTCTCAGGCAGTAGCCTCTACCGTGGGCATCAGTCAGTCCTACGGGGACCGGATGACCCAAATCTTGTCTACGTTGGCTAAGTTTGACGCGGTGGTTCAGGGCTACCAACGGGATTCTAAGGCGGTGGAAGCTAGTGTGTCGGATCATCTTAAGATGTCCAACGGCAACACGGCTAAGTGTTTTAGCGCAGTGGAGTCGCTCGCTACACGTTACGCCGCCGTTGCATCTAGGATCGATGCGTGGGACCACTGGTACTTCACGCCTGCGGGACCCGTTACGGTGGTCCCACCCCCGCCATCGGCGCCTCCGCCCGTTCCTGATCCTACACCGGCGGCGCCTACGGCGCCCGTGGGCGCGCCATCCGGTTCATCCGGTGGTGGGTGTGTCCTTCCTTTCTCCGTCCACCCATCCCACGATTGCATCTACCATCCGAACGCTTGTCCGGATTCGGGGTGGCCGAGGGGGGGGGGAGAACACCACGAACACCCCCACCCCCAAGAACCTACATCGTGGAGGGGAATCGCCGAAAAGCAGAAGGAACGTGCTGTTCCCGAGTGGAGGGCGACGCCTAAGGGCGAAGAACACCCCACGGAGCCTACGGCCCCGTGGGCCAATGAAGAGGAGAACACCTCTTCGTTGGGGAACATTAATCCCCTCACGAAAAATGTTTTCACTTCCCCTGGTAAACCTTCGTACACGCCCTCTCATCCTACGGATACTATTCAGTCAACACTATCGTGATGTCTTCGGTGCCAAGCAATGTTGCTGCCCATGCCACTGCGACCTCTGCTCCTGACCACCCGGTCTGGTTTCATGGTAGCAGAGTGTGAAGCAGGTCACAACCCTACCCTGGCATTTTACCCCTAAGGGAGCATTATTTGGCCCTATATATGGGATATATGTGGGATAGGGTATATCATATTCCATTTCCTTGTTAGGAATATAGGATGTGGGATAGATAACGCAATCATGGATGTTTAGTAGTTATATCAATTAGTGGATGATAGGGTGGATTTCTCATATGTGCATATCAGGTATTTCATTGGCTATGTGTACCATATCTGTTTGCAGGATACTATTCAGTCAACACTATCGTGATGTCTTCGGTGCCAAGCAATGTTGCTGCCCATGCCACTGCGACCTCTGCTCCTGACCACCCGGTCTGGTTTCATGGTAGCAGAGGCGAAAATTTTTCGTCTCTGTTGGGCGTTTGGCATCGCGGAAAGCGATCGGTCCAAGACATCATGGACCAAATTCAAGTCAAAATCTCTTCCCCGGGAGGGAAAGCTGAGGGTGTCCAGGTCCCCACTCTCAGGACCTCCTCGGCCCTGACCCCATCGACCGGGCAGGGGCCGCAAAAACGGGCCAAGCCCCAAGTGGCTACAAATCCTAAGTTTCCGAAATCCCCGAATGTTCCCATCGGGGCCCCCCATCCTCGAAATCCAGCTGGTGTACCTGGGATGGTTGGGGGGGAAATAGACGGCCACCCTCAGGGAGTGATAAGAGGACCACAATCGCCTGTTATGGGCTCGGGAACCGTTACTAGCGCCGAGAATCGGGCAGTAATCGACCAATCTACTGGGGTGATCGAGCGTACGAACGCTGCGCCCTCACGCGCTGCCGACCCGGGTACGATGGCTTCGCCAATGGGGCCTATCGTGGTCGACTCTGGCACTCCTCCGTCGCTAGGGGGGTTGCCAGAGCCTCAGGTCAGAAAGAACCTGTTTGCGGCAGGGCCCATCAGCCCCATTGTTGACCAACTCGACGCTGAAAACCGTCGAGTCCTCGCGCTCACGCCTGATCCCCATGGCCATCTGGGTCCGGCTCGACAGGCCGTGGCCCTGATCCAGCAAGCCCTGTCGGGGACTAGGCAGAACCCGACTGTGGTGGAATCGTCGCCCACTCCAATGAGTGGATCGCGGCGGTTTCCCTCCCTGGTGGAGGAATCTCCTGCCTTGGGAGCGTATCCCAATCCCCCGAGCGGATCCAGGCTAAATCCTACGATCATCGAGGAATCCCCTACGCAAATCGAGGAGGATGAGTGTGACCAGTGGTTCCCCCTGGCGGTGGAGCAGTGGAACGACGATGAGGAGGAGGAGATTGGAGTGTTGGAACGTCATGAACTCCATCATTCCCCTATTTCCGTTGCCTCGTCGCCTGCACCTCCTGAACCTATGTCAGGGACCAGGGATCGCCCCATGCTTGTGGAAGAATCCCCGGCCCCCCACTACATCACGGTGGAGGACTCTCCGGCCCCTCAGTTCATTGCTGTGGAAGAGTCCCCGGTGCCTATGAGCGGTGTCAAAAACCGCCCGTGTCTTGTCGTGGAATCTCCGGAGCCTACGGAGGACCGGGCCGGTACTACATCTCCGGTGCCTATGAGTGGCACGAAAGATCGTCCATCCCTAGTGGATGATTCTCCGGCAATGCCGAAGGTCAACAATCTGAGCTGGGGGGGAGGGAATCAGGTGGAGGGAGGTTCAGCAACCCTCCCAATAAATTTGGTCTCTCCCCCCACAAATACATCTCCTACGGAGGACCCCCAACTGCCCAATTGGGGGGGGGATCCAGCGGTTGCAACGGGATCGGAGCCTGTTTTTGCTTCCCATCCAAGAACTTGATCACCTATGGTGGTTCATGAGTCACCGCAGTATATTGTGGTGGACGAATCCCCACCCCCACCGCCGCGACCGAATGCTGTTGGTCATGTTCCCCCTCCGCCGTCACCCCGCCACCGCCAGGTGGCTTACATCGAGCACGTGCAAGGAATCCCGCACCTGGTTCGGCCATCTAGTGGTGGGGGTTCGGGGGGGGGACATCCCTCTAGTGGGGGGGCGCCAGCACCTGTTGCTGCGCGCCCCACACCCCCGTCTCGCCCTGCGGGGGGGCCCTCTGGTCCCTCCGTGGCGGGGGGGGCTGCTGGGGGGGGCGGTGGTGGGTCATCTCCTCCTCGTGGAGGGGGGGGTCCATCTTTTCGACATTCTGGGGGCCCCACTCCTACACGGGGGGGGGACGACCTACAGCACACCTGTGGCTGTCCCCGGTGTGTGGTGCACTACGAAACGTGCATCCAATCTCTGATGGCACAGGTGAGGGACCTGCGAAATCAGAATCTGGAGTTGCAGCGATCCCATCAGGAGCTTTCTCAGGCAGTAGCCTCTACCGTGGGCATCAGTCAGTCCTACGGGGACCGGATGACCCAAATCTTGTCTACGTTGGCTAAGTTTGACGCGGTGGTTCAGGGCTACCAACGGGATTCTAAGGCGGTGGAGGCTAGTGTGTCGGATCATCTTAAGATGTCCAACGGCAACACGGCTAAGTGTTTTAGCGCAGTGGAGTCGCTCGCTACACGTTACGCCGCCGTTGCATCTAGGATCCATGCGTGGGACCACTGGTACTCCACGCCTGCGGAACCCGTTACGGTGGTCCCACCCCCGCCATCGGCGCCTCCGCCCGTTCCTGATCCTACACCGGCGGCGCCTACGGCGCCCATGGGCGCGCCATCCGGTTCATCCGGTGGTGGGTGTCTCCTTCCTTTCTCCGTCCACCCATCCCACGATTGCATCTACCATCCGAACGCTTGTCCGGATTCGGGGTGGCCGAGGGGGGGGGAAGAACACCACGAACACCCCCACCCCCAAGAACCTACATCGTGGAGGGGAATCGCCGAAAAGCAGAAGGAACGTGCTGTTCCCGAGTGGAGGGCGACGCCTAAGGGCGAAGAACACCCCACGGAGCCTACGGCCCCGTGGGCCAATGAAGAGGAGAACACCTCTTCGTTGGGGAACATTAATCCCCTCACGAAAAATGTTTTCACTTCCCCTGGTAAACCTTCGTACACGCCCTCTCATCCTACGGATACGTGTACAGTCTCTCCAGTGAAGGTTGCACCAAGTGCAAGTGGAGGTGCACCCCCAACCATGGCTCCCCCTGCTTACCACCCGTACCAAATGCCTATGGTGCAAAAAAGTTACACCAAAGCGGTGGAGGATAGTGATATGCCTAAACCGCAATTTAATGGGCAGCTAGAGTGCTACGACGAGTGGGTGGAGAAGCTTCAACAATGGTTGGGGGGGTGTGATCCCATGTACCGAAAGGCCAACGAGGCAAAAATGATTTTGAGTACCTTGCCCCCATGGCTAAAGGCGATCATCAACGCCCGGGTTGCCGAGGCCACCCACCACACACGCACCGCCCCCACCCTCAAAGAGTTGTGGGACTTTTTGGAACAACGTTTCCACGAGTATGACCCCTCAAGGGCTGACGAAAGGTGGCGAGCCCTCACCCCCAGGGTGGTTAAAGGGCAAGTGACCCTCATCGACCTTGAAGATTTCTATGCTCGTTGGCAACGTTTGTTGCCTCTGAGCAATGAGACTCGTCCCCACGTGATCCGGGAGCAGCTTCTAAGCAAGCTCCCGTGGATCAAGGAGAAGGTCGTCAAGCAAGAGGCTAAGAATAGCCCAGACAGCTATGTGGTGGATTTTAGTGGCCTTGACCCTTCGCCGGGTCGCGCCCCATTCGAAAAAGAACTCAGGAAATATAGCGCTCAAGCTTGCACTACGATTCCTGAGATTGTTTCCTATTCGGGGCCGGGGGTGATAGTTGACTGCAAAGACCCGGCTCTCCAGGAGTGGATCTTGAAGCTCAACAACACACCTCACACACGCGGCTACACTATGAAAGTGGAGCAACGTAGGCCTCGTTTGAAGCCTGCGGAAATCTACGCCCTTGCCCATAAAAGCGTGTCGGAGAGGGAAGCTCTCGAACGCCTCAATAAAGGAGACAAGACGACGGTGGCGTACACTCATCGCCCTTCTCACAATAAAACCGCGGTGCATGCGGTTAATGCGGAGGCTACGGCGGACCCTGACACCTCCGAACCCGCTGACACCTCCGTCAACGCCGTGGGTCACTCTAAACCTCCGGCGAGGAAACCCGTCGACCCCGGGGCTAAACCGCCACCTACCTTTTGGGTTCCGTGTTCCAAACATTGGAAAACACGTAAACAAACGGATATGGACATGTCTTGGATTGATTGGGGTGCCACCAATACCACCCTTTGGACGTGTAAGCCTAATTCTCCGTGCAATGACACTCATTGGAACATTGCGGGTAAGTCTAAAGGTGGTAAGCCTAAGGGTGGCGATAAGGGTGGCGGTGGTGATAAGGGTGGTGGTGGTTATAAGGGTGGCGGCGGCAAAGGCGATAAAGGAGGCAAGGGAGCGCCGAACGGGCGCGGACGTTGGTAGAGGTGCCCAGAGGCGCCCCCTTCGAAAGAAGAAAACCTCGGGCACCCCTGTGGCACTACCGTGGCTCTCGTTCCATCGAGAGTCATGAAGGGGCATATAGTGACTAGTGAGATTCAAACCAAACTTTCCGTTCAGGTTGTTTTGCCCAATGGAGAACGCAAGGCCCTCCGTGTTTTGGTGGATTTTGGGTGCCAAGCGGTCGCTTTGGCCAACCCCAATGTTTTTGGAGACCAACTCTCCGAAAAATATGAATCCCCCCAACGGAGGCGCCTACTCCAAGCCGATAATGAGACGCCTTTGCCGGGGGGGGACGAGCAAATAGACGTCAAAATTCAATTTACGGGGGTTGTGGATGGTAGTGTTTCACTTCCTCGTGTTGCCCAGTATGGCGTGTCCCCGTACCTTGTCCTGAATTTACCTTGGGATATGGTTTTGGGGCACCCATGGGGTTACGAACATTGTGTGAGCCATTTTGCCCGTTTCAATTGTTTGTACTCTCACCATCCAGTGCACTCCCGTTTTTGGATTGAGGACTTCCGTGAGGCTCCACGAACCGGCAAACCATTTTTGGTGAAACCCATTCATGGTAAGGTGTCACGTCAGTCCGTGTGGGGCCTAACCGTTCCAGTCATTGGGGCGGTCGCTCCTACGCACCCTGCCCCGGCCATTGTGGTTACGCCCCCTGGTGGCGAACCGCCTAACCGTGTTGAGGCCGAGAAACACATATCCTATGCCTTGACCGCTTCCTCCGTGGCCCCCGTACAGGACCGGGCTTGTGCTTTGGAGCTCATTGAATTTGCTCCCGAAGCCCTTGCCCGTGATGTTCTACCTACGCGGCGTGATGGGTCCATGTGGACCCAGTCTGACTATGGCCTCACGCCATATTGGGCCGCACGTGTCAAAAAACAATTTGGCAAAAACCCTGACGTGGACGCCTTCAATAGGGTCCCGGGTATGGCCCAGGCTGCCCGTTGGGTTTCGCCGCTTGAAGATTTCTTTTCCACTCCCGCGGACCCCTCCAAATTCTATTGGATGTGCCCTCCCTATCATCGGTTTTCCGATTGTGTTCGGAAAATTCGGCAAGAAAAACTACGAGCCATCGTCGTAGGGCCGAAGTGGACACATAGGGAGTGGTGGAAACCCCTTATGGAAATTACTTTGCAAGGGTACCACCTTCCTGGGCCAGAGACTAAAGCCTGTCTCTATCAGAATGACCACCTCACGCCCCTTCCTGAACGGGGTTGGTCCACGGTGGCGCTATACGTGGACGGTGGTATTGCGGAGGAAAATTTGGCGGCCACTAAATGTCATGTGGCCTCCGTTTTGGCACCGGCCGTCTCTAACCCCAACACGGATGGCGAGCCGGGCATGACCTCGGAGGAAGAGTCGGAGGATGAAAGGGTGCCTAACCATTTGGCTTCGGTGCGCACCCTCACGTATCAGGCGACCCATAAAAAACTCCTCGCACCCGTTACTCTTGATCCTACCCCCGAAGATTTGGAGGCACAAGAATGCGTGCGTTCACGCATTGCGAAAATTGAACGAGAGTTATTGGGTGGGGGGGCCACTACCGTTAAGCGTTACCGAAAACGTAAAGGCGCCACACGATTGTTGGCGGCTTCTCGTGTGGGTGGCGTTGTCACCACCCAAGAGCCTATTGTGTCTCCGGAGGTGGAGCTCATGAGGAAACGCATTCTCGCGGACTACGAGCGGGATGTTTCTAGTGGGGAGGTTCGTCTCCGTCCGGACCAGGAACACCCTAAGGTCCGTGGTATGGAGCGGTTGGGGTTTGCTAAACTTGACCTATACCCGAACGCCAAACCCAAGTCCGTAAAACCTATACGGTTGGTGGGGGAGCGTGCCGCGGCGGAGCAAGAAATAGTGGAGGACTTTTTGGCTCGTGGCTGGATTGAGCCGTGCCCTGCCTCCGAATGGGCGTCCAACGGTTTCGTTGTGCCCAAGAAAGAGAAAGGAAAATGGCGCCTCGTGGTGGACTACCGCCAACTAAATGAGGCTACCTTGCCCGACGCACACCCCCTCCCCCTCATAGAAAACATGTTGGAAAATCAATCCAAACACAAGATTTTCACTATTGTGGACTTGAGTAAAGGGTTTCATCAAATTCCCCTTCACCCTGAATCCCGGGCTAAGACCGCCATTAATTTGGCGGGTAAGCGATACCAATGGCGTGTTATGCCTATGGGTATCAAGAATGGGCCCGCTATTTTTCAACGGGTCATGGACCATGTTTTGCAGGGTTTGGATTGTGCGGACGTATATATTGATGATATTATTATTGGTTCCTCCTGTGCGACGGAGGAGGAGCTATTGGCTAACCACGACCGCGACGTGCGTGCCGTGTTGGATAGGCTACGAAAAGAGGAGTTGGTTGCTTCGGTTAGCAAAACCGATTTCTTTGTTCGTTCGGTTGAGTTTTGTGGCCATGTGTTGGAAAATGGCACACGTCGGCCGGCGCCAGGGAAAATGTTGGCGCTTGAGCGTTGGGACAAACCGGATAATGTTTGGGAGCTCCGGGGGTTCTTGGGGCTCGCCAACTATTATTCGGGCTATGTCCAAAACTACGCCTCCATAGCTACCCCTTTGATGAACCTGTTGAAGGATTTGCCTAAGCATACGAATGGCAAAAAGATAGGCCTAACCTGGAATGCTTCGGCTAACGAGGCCTTTTTGAAGCTCAAGCGTGCTATTACGGATATTGTTCCCCTCCAACTAGCCGATTGGGATAAGGACTTTGTCCTCACCCCGGACGCTAGTAATTGGGCGGTGGGGGCGGCCCTACAGCAGGAAGGTCCCGATGGTGCCCTACGCCCCCTTGCCTTTTTCTCCCGCAAATTGTCGGGCAGCCAATTGAATTGGAGCCCTCGGGAGAAAGAATGCTACGCCATAGTGGCGGCGCTTTTAAAATGGCATGGTTGGGTGGGGAACAAGCGCGTGGAGGTCCGTACGGACCACCGTAGCCTTGAAAATTGGGCTACGGAGGACCTCAAAACCGTGGGGGGTCCCTCTCCACGCCAAGCACGTTGGCATGAATTGTTCTCTAAATTCGACCTCCATGTGGTTTACACTCCGGGGCCAGTGAACCCCCTGGGTGATTTCTTGTCCCGTTGGGCTTACCCTGCTAACCCGGCGTTGGGTGATGTGTCCATACATGGGACGGCCCAAGCGGCCGGGGATGTGCGGGACATGATGGCGGCCGAGAAGGAGGAACTTCTCGCCCGCCCCCTTGTATTTAGGGCGGTTGTGGCGCCCGTTGTTACTAGGTCTAAAGCGGCGCCTCGGGCTCAAGGGGCACCCGCGTGTGATCCACCCCCTCTGGCTTCGCCTCCAGTGGGGGGGGGGACGAAGCAAAAGAGAAAGCTTCGGAGACTGGAGCGAATTGTCAAGATAAAAAAATCTTGGAAGTCCCACAAGAAAGCAACCCCTATACATGGGGAGGATGCTCCCAATGTTTTTGAGATAAATTGGGCTAAACACTACCCAAATTGTCAACGCTACAAACAAATGTGGCAAGATGCCTTGAATGGGAGCTTCCAAGATGGGGTGAGGTTGGTGGATAACAAGCTCGTCCGTAATGGACGGTGGTGTGTTCCTACGCCGCTAGTGCATCGTTTGGTAGCCGAATACCATGATGCATTTCACTTAACTACCTCCAGTGTGGAAAAACACTGGAAGGAAATTAACCATGGCGTGGAAGGTGAGGGGTTGTACAAAGCAGTGGAACTGCAATGTCAAACGTGTCCCTCATGTGCCATTCACACGCATGACACCAAGCGCAAGCAAGGGTACATGACCCCTATGCCTATACCTATGGAGCCCATGGACTCCATAGCGCTTGATGTGTTTCACTACCCTTCCACCTCCCACGATGGAGAGGTGTATGACCGAATGCTCCTATGTGTATGCCGGCTTTCCGGCTACCTCATCGCGATCCCTATTCCTAAACCCCGTCATGAAGACAAGGATGAAGGGCTAACGGGGAGAAGAGCGGCCCATTTGGTAATGGAGCGCTGAATGGATAGGTTCGGAGCCCCTCGTGAAATATGCTCCGACCGTGGGCCACAATTTGTGAGCCAATATTTCCAAACCCTTTGTTCTAAGATTGGTGCCCGCTCGACTATGTGTCTCGCGGGTAGGCACCAAGGTAATGGCAAGGCCGAAAATACTGGCAAGCAGCTAAGGCGTGCCGTTGCTAAGGCCATTACCTTGAAGAAAAAGAAGACTAATTGGGTAGAGGTTTTGCCCGCCGTTGTACGAGCGTGGCATGAGACTACAGGTCCTTCAGGTTATACACCTAAGGAGATTGTGTTTGGTAAACACAACCGTACTAAGGGGCTTCCTCTTGCTGAGCCTAAGGGGGTGGCCCAAGACGCCGCTCACTACTTCCAACGGCGTGAGGAGCTTATTGCTCTTGCACGGAGGGCTATGATTCAAGTGCAAGAGACAATGGCTCGTAAGTATAATAAGAGTAGGAGGATGTCCCCCAATTTCTCAAAAGGGGACCGCGTATGGGTCCGTCGCCAACGCAAAAATCTTGGCGATAAGACTTGTCCCTATTGGGATGGGCCCTATGAGGTTGTGGCCAAGAAGGCGCACGACCTCTATGTTATTCAAGTGGACCAACGGAGGTTAGTTGACGTCCACGTTGATTGTTGAATGAAAACGGTCAACTCCCCTCGCTCCCCCGTGCCTCTAAATTACACGGAGGAGTTTGCTAGGGTGCCCTCCCAGTTTGAGGAGGACACCTATAATGTCAAGAAAATATTAAGTCACCGTACTTACCGCAAGAGACTTCTCTTCAAGGTGCGGTGGGAGGGTTATACCAAAGATTAGGATACCGAGGAACCCGTTGAAACCTTCTTACCGTCCTACAACAAAGTTTGGAGAGATCACCTGCAGAAAGAAGAATCTCACCCAAACCGTTGACATCCTTGCCCACCTTGGTGGACCGCTCTCATGAGCGTGCCACGAAAAGAAAACCCTAACCAATATGGATATATTATTGTTTGGGGAAGGGAGGAGAGAGCGAGAAGCGGTGGGAGACAGGAAAGAAGATGTGCATGCACGGCGCGCTCCTCGGTTACAAAAATCCCCACCGGAGCAGGGCGGTGGGTACCGCAGGTTTACCCCACCGTCTACCTCTCTCACCGCTAAAGGCTTGAGAGTCCTTGGGGTGGGGTGGCGTGGCATATAGCCTGGGGCGGAAGTGGGACGTGTTCTTTCGGGGGTCTTAATGCCATTCAAACCCCTATCCTTGGGTCTTACTGGAGCACTCCTACCACCACCAGGACTACTGCCGTCAGTCCTGCCCACGATGACGCCCCCTGTCAAGGGTGCTAACAACGTGGCAAGCACTTCCCGAAGACTCTACCGGGTTGTGCGCATGGTGGTGTTTGCAAGGTTTCGGAGTGCCGCCCCGTACCGAAACCACGACCCCACGACCGTCCCTGACCCGTGACCCAAGCCAACGAGCTAAATCATTTGCTCAAAATGGCGAAGGCTTGAAAACTTCGTTGTGTTGGCGGGTACAACCCATTTTCCCTTTTTGTGTTGGGCGTGATGGTTTTCCACCGATTTGCCCTTGTCCACACGAGGGTAGGTATACAAGGTACGAAGTACTCGTGTGGCTCACATTACGTGGAAAAAATTTCGTGGCGTGCAAAATTGCCACTACATACGGCGAGGACTTAAGCCTAGAGGGAGGGGTCGTCCTCTACAATACAAGTACTCTAATATGAATTGCAATGGGTGCCTTTGCCCCGTCACTCTATGAGTGGGTGGGGTCTTCAAAGGCAGAGAGTGGCGTTGCGGATTTGGGCCGTCTCCGCCGCCTGGGTATTCGTCCCCGGTCGCTATGCGTGCCCGGGTTGGGAGTGGGTACCCTCCATTGCCATTGCATGGGGCCGCATGCTGGCTGGGTGTGCTCTTCATGTCCTTGATGAATTTCGCGGGGGAATTCCTGCCTGCAACGAGAGGAAACAAACAATATGATGAAAAGGGCGAGTGTGCACATGCATATGTTTATGAGAGAATATGTATATTAATGTTTTCTCTAGAGTTCCCCACGAGTGGACTTGGATTTCCACAACACCCGAGGGGTCCTCCATCCCAACACCCAACCAAACGGGTTGGGATATGGGCGTGGCATTTTTCTTTATAGAGACCCGTGCGTGGACTTGGATTTCCACAACACACACGAGTCTCTCTGTCCGAGACACACCAAAACCGGGTGTGCCCGTGGCCAATGGTAGCGTGTGTGTGCGCATGCCATTAATTTAGTTACGGGATTATATGGTTGCCTATTACGTTGGTTATCACCCGCCCCCCGAACAAGCAAGACCTAGGTTGACGCCTACCTTTGGGGTTTTGTAGCCGTGTACACCGGCCCAAGTTTACACACGGAGGTGTAAACATGAATCCGTCATACACGGTGTAGAGGGGTTGGGGGAGTAAAACTCCTTCGGGGCGTGTCATCGTGCCCCCGGGGAGCAGGGTGGGCTGATACACCAGCGGGACCGTACGGGCGACCTCCCCAATTTGCAACCTGGAGGTGACCCCCTGCGCTACGGCCCGCCGGTGGCACACCCACCGACAAAGGTAACACGCAACCTAACCTAAGTGTTTATACGCACGCCCCCAAGACACACACGAACACCAAGCAACAAGGTGGCGTATCTATACACGTGTTCTATTGTGGATATGCTTACTGTTTGTTGTGTGTACGTGAGTAGTTTGTGGAAGCTCTTGCACGTGCCGTATGTGTGGAGTGCCCCCATCACGTGCCCCAAGGCCGCCACCGCGAGACCCACACTCTGTGATGCCCTCCGGGCGAGTGTGTGCCCCCGGGCCCTGCCAATGGGTGTGCGCGCACAAGTGTGTCTTGTGTTTGTCGGTGTGCATCGCTCTATTATGTGTATATGTGATATATATACGTAGTATGGCTCCTAGGTGAGGGGTTAGCAGTGAGGTCAGGTTATTATTACATGGTTATGAGGTTTGTCTATTTAAGTGTGTCTACTCACATCCTCATCCCATCTCCGTACCTCCTCCTTTACCCTCTACGTGGTGCATCACGTGTGACACACATGCTAAATCAAGCATCCACACGGACACGGCCCTTGGCTGAGCCGTGCCCGTAGCATTTAGCCACAGCCGTGGCTGGCTTCCGACACCCCACAGATCCATCTTTTTTGTGTGTCGGTTCAGTTTGCAAGTGGGCCTTTGGCTAGGCCTTGTCTGGGAATTTACAAGCAAGTGAGCAAGCAAGCTTACATCTTACAAGCAAGAACTCACTCGTTAATGCAAGTGTTAAATCAAGCACATCAAGAACATCAAGCACATCAAGCCCTCATGAATTGTCTAAAGCACGAAGGTGGAAGGTGTGGGCATCGTACCCGTGTTTATCTTTGTGCCTAGTGTTTTAAGCGGTTCTTTTACCTTGAGGCCATCGTGACCTCTTTCCTCTAATTAGTGAGCTACCGCGCGCACGGTGGGCCATCGTGGCCGTGTTTGTTAAGTGGCCTAAGCATGCACAAGACAGTGGCGAGCACAAGTCAGTCATGCATCCCTGACCTCTACCTTTGTTTCCCCACGTGCTCCCTGCTGCAGGCACAGTCCCAAGTTGCTGTCAGTGTCTCCTGTCCCTGTTGCTGGCTTTTCTTTGTCAAAAGTAAAATTTTGGCACTGTCGCATCGCACCGCTTCGCATGTACCGTTACCTTCAGTTTTGCTTAAAAGTGTGATTTCACTTTGCCTTTAGTTTTAATTCTTTGAAAAACTACCTGCCCTTACCTGCTGGACCCCACATGCCTCATGCGACACGCAGGGACCAGACTCTACGCGCCGCAGCTCGCGATTTCGCCTACTACTTATTGCGGGACCTGCGGGATCCCGTCCGTCAATTTGTGTATTCTGGCGGTGGTTCGATTCCCACCGATCGGAGCTACTTCAGCGGTCGTGCGGCCGGCTTCGAGATTGCCTGCGTAGGTTCGATTCCCTATGGGAGGGAATCTGCTAACCTGTGATTTGCTGCTGTTTGTGACTGCTACGTTCCTCTTGGGCATGTACTTCCTGCCCGTGGCAGTCGTTTTAAGTGGGGGGGTGAAGCAGGTCACAACCCTACCCTGGCATTTTACCCCTAAGGGAGCATTATTTGGCCCTATATATGGGATATATGTGGGATAGGGTATATCATATTCCATTTCCTTGTTAGGAATATAGGATGTGGGATAGATAAGGCAATCATGGATGTTTAGTAGTTATATCAATTAGTGGATGATAGGGTGGATTTCTCATATGTGCATATCAGGTATTTCATTGGCTATGTGTACCATATCTGTTTGCAGGATACTATTCAGTCAACACTATCGTGATGTCTTCGGTGCCAAGCAATGTTGCTGCCCATGCCACTGCGACCTCTGCTCCTGACCACCCGGTCTGGTTTCACCACCTGCTGTGCCCGCTGGGTAACCTTTCAGCACCCCTACTCCTCATGCTCCCGACCGACCTTGCCACCACGCTGCGCTGAGAGCTGGACGGCTACCATTGGCTGAGGGTGGGATGGGAGGCGGATCCCGACGGCGCCCTGCTGGCCCTCCTCCACCGGGGCACCGCGGAGGGATACCGATGGGACGCTCTTCTACCGCACCTCACCGGGCGACACACCTATGTAACGACCACCCAGGGGCACCCCCGCCCGGAGTGGGATGACCTCATAGAGGCCTTCCACGACCACGGGGTACTCCCTGATGATACCTGGCAGGCAGTCCGGCAGAAAACGCTCAACAGAGACTACCTGCGCCGCGTCTGCGCCCGCCTGCTGGAGCTCCGAGGCCCCCTCCACCAACGTTGTGACGAACTCTGGCTTCGCCGCCTCGACCCCTGGTCCCCGGCCTCCCACCTCCCACACATCTGCCACCTCTGCGGAGAGTGCGACACGGTGTCCTGCACGGCAGCGACAGGCACCAATAGGTGCACGCAGTGCTCCCAGGTGGGCCGCGTGCCCCTGGCCCGAGCCACCCCCGGGCCCGCGCCGGCGCACGGAGGAGGAGGCGCTGCAGCGGCGCATCGAGGGCGCACAGACCCCCTCGCACGGCCAAGCGGGCCCCGCGGGCCCGCCCTCCTGTGGATCCATGTGTCTACCTGAGGGACCTCACGTCCGTCGCGCACTTGTCGCACGTGTTCGCGCCCTCACCTCCGCCCGACGCCGCGCATTGCAGAGCCCGCAGCACAATGGCCCGCCGAAGGGGGAACGATCCAAAGCATGCGGGAGCCCGCCGCCGAGCGCAAGAGGCGCTTATGCTGAAACCAGACCGGGTGGTCAGGAGCAGAGGTCGCAGTGGCATGGGCAGCAACATTGCTTGGCACCGAAGACATCACGATAGTGTTGACTGAATAGTATCCTGCAAACAGATATGGTACACATAGCCAATGAAATACCTGATATGCACATATGAGAAATCC
Organism: Eutreptiella sp. 'Long Island Sound 2002'; assembly: GCA_964036045.1. Taxonomy (NCBI): domain Eukaryota; phylum Euglenozoa; class Euglenophyceae; order Eutreptiales; family Eutreptiaceae; genus Eutreptiella; species Eutreptiella sp. 'Long Island Sound 2002'. The sequence continues at coordinate 130,217,990 of OZ038378.1, read as the reverse complement.
ACCCTATCATCCACTAATTGATATAACTACTAAACATCCATGATTGCCTTATCTATCCCACATCCTATATTCCTAACAAGGAAATGGAATATGATATACCCTATCCCACATATATCCCATATATAGGGCCACATAATGCTCCCTTAGGGGTAAAATGCCAGGGTAGGGTTGTGACCTGCTTCACCCCCCCACTTAAAACGACTGCCACGGGCAGGAAGTACATGCCCAAGAGGAACGTAGCAGTCACAAACAGCAGCAAATCACAGGTTAGCAGATTCCCTCCCATAGGGAATCGAACCTACGCAGGCAATCTCGAAGCCGGCCGCACGACCGCTGAAGTAGCTCCGATCGGTGGGAATCGAACCACCGCCAGAATACACAAATTGACGGACGGGATCCCGCAGGTCCCGCAATAAGTAGTAGGCGAAATTGCGAGCTGCGGCGCGTAGAGTCTGGTCCCTGCGTGTCGCATGAGGCATGTGGGGTCCAGCAGGTAAGGGCAGGTAGTTTTTCAAAGAATTAAAACTAAAGGCAAAGTGAAATCACACTTTTAAACAAAACTGAAGGTAACGGTACATGCGAAGCGGTGCGACGCGACAGTGCCAAAATTTTACTTTTGACAAAGAAAAGCCAGCAACAGGGACAGGAGACACTGACAGCAACTTAGGACTGTGCCTGCAGCAGGGAGCACGTGGGGAAACAAAGGTAGAGGTCAGGGATGCATGACTGACTTGTGCTCGCCACTGTCTTGTGCATGCTTAGGCCACTTAACAAACACGGCCACGATGGCCCACCGTGCGCGCGGTAGCTCACTAATTAGAGGAAAGAGGTCACGATGGCCTCAGGGTAAAAGAACCGCTTAAAACACTAGGCACAAAGATAAACACGGGTACGATGCCCACACCTTCCACCTTCGTGCTTTAGACAATTCATGAGGGCTTGATGTGCTTGATGTTCTTGATGTGCTTGATTTAACACTTGCATTAACGAGTGAGTTCTTGCTTGTAAGATGTAAGCTTGCTTGCTCACTTGCTTGTAAATTCCCAGACAAGGCCTAGCCAAAGGCCCACTTGCAAACTGAACCGACACACAAAAAAGAGGGATCTGTGGGGTGTCGGAAGCCAGCCACGGCTGTGGCTAAATGCTACGGGCACGGCTCAGCCAAGGGCCGTGTCCGTGTGGATGCTTAATTTAGCATGTGTGTCACACGTGATGCACCACGTAGAGGGTAAAGGAGGAGGTACGGAGATGGGATGAGGATGTGAGTAGACACACTTAAATAGACAAACCTCATAACCATGTAATAATAACCTGACCTCACTGCTAACCCCTCACCTAGGAGCCATACTACGTATATATATCACATATACACATAATAGAGCGATGCACACCGACAAACACAATACACACTTGTGCGCGCACACCCATTGGCAGGGCCCGGGGGCACACACTCGCCCGGAGGGCATCACAGAGTGTGGGTCTCGCGGTGGCGGCCTTGGGGCACGTGATGGGGGCACTCCACACATACGGCACGTGCAAGAGCTTCCACAAACTACTCACGTACACACAACAAACAGTAAGCATATCCACAATAGAACACGTGTATAGATACGCCACCTCGTTGCTTGGTGTTCGTGTGTGTCTTGGGGGCGTGCGTATAAACACTTAGGTTAGGTTGCGTGTTACCTTTGTCGGTGGGTGTGCCACCGGCGGGCCGTAGCGCAGGGGGTCACCTCCAGGTTGCAAATTGGGGAGGTCGCCCGTACGGTCCCGCTGGTGTATCAGCCCACCCTGCTCCCCGGGGGCACGATGACACGCCCCGAAGGAGTTTTACTCTGCCAACCCCTCTACACCGTGTATGACGGATTCATGTTTACACCTCCGTGTGTAAACTTGGGCCGGTGTACACGGCTACAAAACCCCAAAGGTAGGCGTCAACCTAGGTCTTGCTTGTTCGGGGGGCGGGTGATAACCAACGTAATAGGCAACCATATAATCCCGTAACTAAATTAATGGCATGCGCACACACACGCTACCATTGGCCACGGGCACACCCGGTTTTGGTGTGTCTCGGACAGAGAGACTCGTGTGTGTTGTGGAAATCCAAGTGCATGCACGGGTCTCTATAAAGAAAAATGCCACGCCCATATCCCAACACGTTTGGTTGGGTGTTGGGATAGAGGACCCCTCGGGTGTTGTGGAAATCCAAGTCCACTCGTGGGGAACTCTAGAGAAAACATTAATATACATATTCTCTCATAAACATATGCATGTGCACACTCGCCCTTTTCATCATATTGTTTGTTCCCTCTCGTTGCAGGCAGGAATTCCCCCGCGAAATTCATCAAGGACATGAAGAGCACACCCAGCCAGCATGCGGCCCCATGCAATGGCAATGGAGGGTACCCACTCCCAACCCGGGCACGCATAGCGACCGGGGACGAATACCCAGGCGGCGAGACGGCCCAAATCCGCAACGCCACTCTCTGCCTTTGAAGACCCCACCCACTCATAGAGTGACGGGGCAAAGGCACCCATTGCAATTCATATTAGAGTACTTGTATTGTAGAGGACGACCCCTCCCTCTAGGCTTAAGTCCTCGCCGTATGTAGTGGCAATTTTGCACGCCACGAAATTTTTTCCACGTAATGTGAGCCACACGAGTACTTCGTACCTTGTATACCTACCCTCGTGTGGACAAGGGCAAATCGGTGGAAAACCATCACGCCCAACACAAAAAGGGAAAATGGGTTGTACCCGCCAACACAACGAAGTTTTCAAGCCTTCGCCATTTTGAGCAAATGATTTAGCTCGTTGGCTTGGGTCACGGGTCAGGGACGGTCGTGGGGTCGTGGTTTCGGTACGGGGCGGCACTCCGAAACCTTGCAAACACCACCATGCGCACAACCCGGTAGAGTCTTCGGGAAGTGCTTGCCACGTTGTTAGCACCCTTGACAGGGGGCGTCATCGTGGGCAGGACTGACGGCAGTAGTCCTGGTGGTGGTAGGAGTGCTCCAGTAAGACCCAAGGATAGGGGTTTGAATGGCATTAAGACCCCCGAAAGAACACGTCCCACTTCCGCCCCAGGCTATATGCCACGCCACCCCACCCCAAGGACTCTCAAGCCTTTAGCGGTGAGAGAGGTAGACGGTGGGGTAAACCTGCGGTACCCACCGCCCTGCTCCGGTGGGGATTTTTGTAACCGAGGAGAGCGCCGTGCATGCACATCTTCTTTCCTGTCTCCCACCGCTTCTCGCTCTCTCCTCCCTTCCCCAAACAATAATATATCCATATTGGTTAGGGTTTTCTTTTCGTGGCACGCTCATGAGAGCGGTCCACCAAGGTGGGCAAGGATGTCAACGGTTTGGGTGAGATTCTGTTTCTGCAGGTAATCTCTCCAAACTTTGTTGTAGGACGGTAAGAAGGTTTCAACGGGTTCCTCGGTATCCCAATCTTTGGTATAACCCTCCCACCGCACCTTGAAGAGAAGTCTCTTGCGGTAAGTACGGTGACTTAATATTTTCTTGACATTATAGGTGTCCTCCTCAAACTGGGAGGGCACCCTAGCAACCTCCTCCGTGTAATTTAGAGGCACGGAGGAGCGAGGGGAGTTGACCGTTTTCATTAAACAATCAACGTGGACGTCAACTAACCTCCGTTGGTCCACTTGAATAACATAGAGGTCGTGCGCCTTCTTGGCCACAACCTCATAGGGCCCATCCCAATAGGGACAAGTCTTATCGCCAAGATTTTTGCGTTGGCGACGCACCCATACGCGGTCCCCTTTTGAGAAATTGGGGGACATCCTCCTACTCTTATTATACTTACGAGCCATTGTCTCTTGCACTTGAATCATAGCCCTCCGTGCAAGAGCAATAAGCTCCTCACGCCGTTGGAAGTAGTGAGCGGCGTCTTGGGCCACCCCCTTAGGCTCAGCAAGAGGAGGCCCCTTAGTACGGTTGTGTTTACCAAACACAATCTCGTTAGGTGTATAACCTGAAGGACCTGTAGTCTCATGCCACGCTCGTACAACGGCGGGCAAAACCTCTACCCAATTAGTCTTCTTTTTCTTCAAGGTAATGGCCTTAGCAACGGCACGCCTTAGCTGCTTGCCAGTATTTTCGGCCTTGCCATTACCTTGGTGCCTACCCGCGAGACACATAGTCGAGCGGGCACCAATCTTAGAACAAAGGGTTTGGAAATATTGGCTCACAAATTGTGGCCCACGGTCGGAGCATATTTCACGAGGGGCTCCGAACCTATCCACCCAGCGCTCCTTTACAAAAGGGGCGCTCTTCTCCCCGTTAGCCCTTCATCCTTGTCTTCATGACGGGGTTTAGGAATAGGGATCGCGATGAGGTAGCCGGAAAGCCGGCATACACATAGGAGCATTCGGTCATACACCTCTCCATCGTGGGAGGTGGAAGGGTAGTGAAACACATCAAGCGCTATGGAGTCCATGGGTTCCATAGGTATAGGCATAGGGGTCATGTACCCTTGCTTGCGCTTGGTGTCATGCGTGTGAATGGCACATGAGGGACACGTTTGACATTGCAGTTCCACTGCTTTGTACAACCCCTCACCTTCCACGCCATGGTTAATTTCCTTCCAGTGTTTTTCCACACTGGAGGTAGTTAAGTGAAATGCATCATGGTATTCGGCTACCAAATGATGCACTAGCGGCGTAGGAACACACCACCGTCCATTACGGACGAGCTTGTTATCCACCAACCTCACCCCATCTTGGAAGCTCCCATTCAAGGCATCTTGCCACATTTGTTTGTAGCGTTGACAATTTGGGTAGTGTTTAGCCCAATTTTTCTCAAAAACATTGGGAGCATCCTCCCCATGTATAGGGGTTGCTTTCTTGTGGGACTTCCAAGATTTTTTTACCTTGACAATTCGCTCCAGTCTCCGAAGCTTTCTCTTTTGCTTCGTCCCCCCCCCCACTGGAGGCGAAGCCAGAGGGGGTGGATCACACGCGGGTGCCCCTTGAGCCCGAGGCGCCGCTTTAGACCTAGTAACAACGGGCGCCACAACCGCCCTAAATACAAGGGGGCGGGCGAGAAGTTCCTCCTTCTCGGCCGCCATCATGTCCCGCACATCCCCGGCCGCTTGGGCCGTCCCATGTATGGACACATCACCCAACGCCGGGTTAGCAGGGTAAGCCCAACGGGACAAGAAATCACCCACGGGGTTCACTGGCCCCGGAGTGTAAACCACATGGAGGTCGAATTTAGAGAACAATTCATGCCAACGTGCTTGGCGTGGAGAGGGACCCCCCACGGTTTTGAGGTCCTCCGTAGCCCAATTTTCAAGGCTACGGTGGTCCGTACGGACCTCCACGCGCTTGTTCCCCACCCAACCATGCCATTTTAAAAGCGCCGCCACTATGGCAGGCATTCTTTCTCCCGAGGGCTCCAATTCAATTGGCTGCCCGACAATTTGCGGGAGAAAAAGGCAAGGGGGCGTAGGGCACCATCGGGACCTTCCTGCTGTAGGGCCGCCCCCACCGCCCAATTACTAGCGTCCGGGGTGAGGACAAAGTCCTTATCCCAATCGGCTAGTTGGAGGGGAACAATATCCGTAATAGCACGCTTGAGCTTCAAAAAGGCCTCGTTAGCCGAAGCATTCCAGGTTAGGCCTATCTTTTTGCCATTCTTATGCTTAGGCAAATCCTTCAACATGTTAATCAAAGGGGTAGCTATGGAGGCGTAGTTTTGGACATAGCCCGAATAATAGTTGGCGAGCCCCAAGAACCCCCGGAGCTCCCGAACATTATCCGGTTTGTCCCAACGCTCAAGCGCCAACATTTTCCCTGGCGCCGGCCGACGTGTGCCATTTTCCAACACATGGCCACAAAACTCAACCGAACGAACAAAGAAATCGGTTTTGCTAACCGAAGCAACCAACTCCTCTTTTCGTAGCCTATCCAACACGGCACGCACGTCGCGGTCGTGGTTAGCCAATAGCTCCTCCTCCGTCGCACCGGAGGAACCAATAATAATATCATCAATATATACGTCCGCACAATCCAAACCCTGCAAAACATGGTCCATGACCCGTTGAAAAATAGCGGGGCCATTCTTGATACCCATAGGCATAACACGCCATTGGTATCGCTTACCCGCCAAATTAATGGCGGTCTTAGCCCGGGATTCAGGGTGAAGGGGAATTTGATGAAACCCTTTACTCAAGTCCACAATAGTGAAAATCTTGTGTTTGGATTGATTTTCCAACATGTTTTCTATGAGGGGGAGGGGGTGTGCGTCGGGCAAGGTAGCCTCATTTAGTTGGCGGTAGTCCACCACGAGGCGCCATTTTCCTTTCTCTTTCTTGGGCACAACGAAACCGTTGGACGCCCATTCGGAGGCAGGGCACGGCTCAATCCAGCCACGAGCCAAAAAGTCCTCCACTATTTCTTGCTCCGCCGCGGCACGCTCCCCCACCAACCGTATAGGTTTTACGTACTTGGGTTTGGCGTTCGGGTATAGGTCAAGTTTAGCAAACCCCAACCGCTCCGTACCACGGACCTTAGGGTGTTCCTGGTCCGGACGGAGACGAACCTCCCCACTAAAAACATCCCGCTCGTAGTCCGCGAGAATGCGTTTCCTCATGAGCTCCACCGCCGGAGACACAATAGGCTCTTGGGTGGTGACAACGCCACCCACACGAGAAGCCGCCAACAATCGTGTGGCGCCTTTACGTTTTCGGTAACGCTTAACGGTAGTGGCCCCCCCACCCAATAACTCTCGTTCAATTTTCGCAATGCGTGAACGCACGCATTCTTGTGCCTCCAAATCTTCGGGGGTAGGATCAAGAGTAACGGGTGCGAGGAGTTTTTTATGGGTCGCCTGATACGTGAGGGTGCGCACCGAAGCCAAATGGTTAGGCACCCTTTCATCCTCCGACTCTTCCTCCGAGGTCATGCCCGGCTCGCCATCCGTGTTGGGGTTAGAGACGGCCGGTGCCAAAACGGAGGCCACATGACATTTAGTGGCCGCCAAATTTTCCTCCGCAATACCACCGTCCACGTATAGCGCCACCGTGGACCAACCCCGTTGAGGAAGGGGCGTGAGGTGGTCATTCTGATAGAGACAGGCTTTAGTCTCTGGCCCAGGAAGGTGGTCCCCTTGCAAAGTAATTTCCATAAGGGGTTTTCACCACTCCCTATGTGTCCACTTCGGCCCTACGACGAGGGCTCGTAGTTTTTCTTGCCGAATTTTCCGAACACAATCGAAAAACCGATGATAGGGAGGGCACATCCAATACAATTTGGAGGGGTCCGCGGGAGTGGAAAAGAAATCTTCAAGCGGCGAAACCCAACGGGCAGCCTGGGCCATACCCGGGACCCTATTGAAGGCGTCCACGTCAGGGTTTTTGCCAAATTGTTTTTTGACACGTGCGGCCCAATATGGCGTGAGGCCATAGTCAGACTGGGTCCACATGGACCCATCACGCCGCGTAGGTAGAACATCACGGGCAAGGGCTTCGGGAGCAAATTCAACGAGCTCCAAAGCACAAGCCCGGTCCTGTACGGGGGCCACGGAGGAAGCGGTCAAGGCATAGGATATGTGTTTCTCGGCCTCAACACGGTTAGGCGGTTCGCCACCAGGGGGCGTAACCACAATGGCCGGGGCAGGGTGCGTAGGAGCGACCGCCCCAATGACTGGAACGGTTAGGCCCCACACGGACTGACGTGACACCTTACCATGAATGGGTTTCACCAAAAATGGTTTGCCGGTTCGTGGAGCCTCACGGAAGTCCTCAATCCAAAAACGGGAGTGCACTGGATGGTGAGAGTACAAACAATTGAAACGGGCAAAATGGCTCACACAATGTTCGTAACCCCATGGGTGCCCCAAAACCATATCCCAAGGTAAATTCGGGACAAGGTACGGGGACACGCCATACTGGGCAACACGAGGAAGTGAAACACTACCATCCACAACCCCCGTAAATTGAATTTTGACGTCTATTTGCTCGTCCCCCCCCGGCAAAGGCGTCTCATTATCGGCTTGGAGTAGGCGCCTCCGTTGGCGGGATTCATATTTTTCGGAGAGTTGGTCTCCAAAAACATTGGGGTTGGCCAAAGCGACCGCTTGGCACCCAAAATCCACCAAAACACGGAGGGCCTTGCGTTCTCCATTGGGCAAAACAACCTGAACGGAAAGTTTGGTTTGAATCTCACTAGTCACTATATGCCCCTTCATGACTCTCGATGGAACGAGAGCCAGGGTAGTGTCACAGGGGTGCCCGAGGTTTTCTTCTTTCGAAGGGGGCGCCTCTGGGCACCTCTACCAACGTCCGCGCCCGTTCGGCGCTCCCTTGCCTCCTTTATCGCCTTTGCCGCCGCCACCCTTATAACCACCACCACCCTTATCACCACCGCCACCCTTATCGCCACCCTTAGGCTTACCACCTTTAGACTTACCCGCAATGTTCCAATGAGTGTCATTGCACGGAGAATTAGGCTTACACGTCCAAAGGGTGGTATTGGTGGCACCCCAATCAATCCAAGACATGTCCATATCCGTTTGTTTACGTGTTTTCCAATGTTTGGAACACGGAACCCAAAAGGTAGGTGGCGGTTTAGCCCCGGGGTCGACGGGTTTCTTCGCCGGAGGTTTAGAGTGACCCACGGCGTTGACGGAGGTGTCAGCGGGTTCGGAGGTGTCAGGGTCCGCCGTAGCCTCCGCATTAACCGCATGCACCGCGGTTTTATTCTGAGAAGGGCGATGAGTGTACGTCACCGTCGTCTTGTCTCCTTTATTGAGGCGTTCGAGAGCTTCCCTCTCCGACACGCTTTTATGGGCAAGGGCGTAGATTTCCGCAGGCTTCAAACGAGGCCTACGTTGCTCCACTTTCATAGTGTAGCTGCGTGTGTGAGGTGTGTTGTTGAGCTTCAAGATCCACTCCTGGAGAGCCGGGTCTTTGCAGTCAACTATCACCCCCGGCCCCGAATAGGAAACAATCTCAGGAATCGTAGTGCAAGCTTGAGCGCTATATTTCCTGAGTTCTTTTTCGAATGGGGCGCGACCCGGCGAAGGGTCAAGGCCACTAAAATCCACCACATAGCTGTCTGGGCTATTCTTAGCCTCTTGCTTGACGACCTTCTCCTTGATCCACGGGAGCTTGCTTAGAAGCTGCTCCCGGATCACGTGGGGACGAGTCTCATTGCTCAGAGGCAACAAACGTTGCCAACGAGCATAGAAATCTTCAAGGTCGATGAGGGTCACTTGCCCTTTAACCACCCTGGGGGTGAGGGCTCGCCACCTTTCGTCAGCCCTTGAGGGGTCATACTCGTGGAAACGTTGTTCCAAAAAGTCCCACAACTCTTTGAGGGTGGGGGCCGTGCGTGTGTGGTGGGTGGCCTCGGCAACCCGGGCGTTGATGATCGCCTTTAGCCATGGGGGCAAGGTACTCAAAATCATTTTTGCCTCGTTGGCCTTTCGGTACATGGGATCACACCCCCCCAACCATTGTTGAAGCTTCTCCACCCACTCGTCGTAGCACTCTAGCTGCCCATTAAATTGCGGTTTAGGCATATCACTATCCTCCACCGCTTTGGTGTAACTTTTTTGCACCATAGGCATTTGGTACGGGTGGTAAGCAGGGGGAGCCATGGTTGGGGGTGCACCTCCACTTGCACTTGGTGCAACCTTCACTGGAGAGACTGTACACGTATCCGTAGGATGAGAGGGCGTGTACGAAGGTTTACCAGGGGAAGTGAAAACATTTTTCGTGAGGGGATTAATGTTCCCTAACGAAGAGGTGTTCTCCTCTTCATTGGCCCACGGGGCCATAGGCTCCGTGGGGTGTTCTTCGCCCTTAGGCGTCGCCCTCCACTCGGGAACAGCACGTTCTTTCTGCTTTTCGGCGATTCCCCTCCACGATGTAGGTTCTTGGGGGTGGGGGTGTTCGTGGTGTTCTTCCCCCCCCCTCGGCCACCCCGAATCCGGACAAGCGTTCGGATGGTAGATGCAATCGTGGGATGGGTGGACGGAGAAAGGAAGGACACACCCACCACCGGATGAACCGGATGGCGCGCCCATGGGCGCCGTAGGCGCCGCCGGTGTAGGATCAGGAACGGGCGGAGGCGCCGATGGCGGGGGTGGGACCACCGTAACGGGTTCCGCAGGCGTGGAGTACCAGTGGTCCCACGCATCGATCCTAGATGCAACGGCGGTGTAACGTGTAGCGAGCGACTCCACTGCGCTAAAACACTTAGCCGTGTTGCCGTTGGACATCTTAAGATGATCCGACACACTAGCCTCCACCGCCTTAGAATCCCGTTGGTAACCCTGAACCACCGCGTCAAACTTAGCCAACGTAGACAAGATTTGGGTCATCCGGTCCCCGTAGGACTGACTGATGCCCACGGTAGAGGCTACTGCCTGAGAAAGCTCCTGATGGGATCGCTGCAACTCCAGATTCTGATTTCGCAGGTCCCTCACCTCTGCCATCAGAGATTGGATGCACGTTTCGTAGTGCACCACACACCGGGGACAGCCACAGGTGTGCTGTAGGTCGTCCTCCCCCCGTGTAGGAGTGGGGCCCCCAGAATGTCGAAAATATGGACCCCCCCCTCCAGGAGGAGGAGATGACCCACCACCGCCCCCCCCAGCAGCCCCCCCTGCCACGGAGGGCCCAGAGGGCCCCCCCGCAGGGCGAGACGGGGATGTGGGGCGCGCAGCAACAGGTGCTGGCGCCCCCCCACTAGAGGGATGTCCCCCCCCCGAACCCCCACCACTAAATGGCCGAACCAGGTGCGGGATTCCTTGCACGTGCTCGATGTAAGCCACCTGGCGGTGGCGGGGTGACGGCGGAGGGGGAACATGACCAACAGCATTCGGTCGCGGCGGTGGGGGTGGGGATTCGTCCACCACAATATACTGCGGTGACTCATGAACCACCATAGGTGATCGAGTTCTCGGATGGGAAGCAAAAACAGGCTCCGATCCCGTTGCAACCGCTGGATCCCCCCCCCAATTGGGCAGTTGGGGGTCCTCCGTAGGAGATGTATTTGTGGGGGGAGAGACCAAATTTATTGGGAGGGTTGCTGAACCTCCCTCCACCTGATTCCCTCCCCCCCAGCTCAGATTGTTGACCTTCGGCATTGCCGGAGAATCATCCACTAGGGATGGACGATCTTTCGTGCCACTCATAGGCACCGGAGATGTAGTACCGGCCCGGTCCTCCGTAGGCTCCGGAGATTCCACGACAAGACACGGGCGGTTTTTGACGCCGCTCATAGGCACCGGGGACTCTTCCACAGCAATGAACTGAGGGGCCGGAGAGTCCTCCACCGTGATGTAGTGGGGGGCCGGGGATTCTTCCAACAGCATGGGGCGATCCCTGGTCCCTGACATAGGTTCAGGAGGTGCAGGCGACGAGGCAACGGAAATAGGGGAATGATGGAGTTCATGACGTTCCAACACTCCAATCTCCTCCTCCTCATCGTCGTTCCACTGCTCCACCGCCAGGGGGAACCACTGGTCACACTCATCCTCCTCGATTTGCGTGGGGGATTCCTCGATGATCGTAGGATTTAGCCTGGATCCGCTCGGGGGATTGGGATACGCTCCCAAGGCAGGAGATTCCTCCACCAGGGAGGGAAACCGCCGCGATCCACTCATTGGAGTGGGCGACGATTCCACCACAGTGGGGTTCTGCCTAGTCCCCGACTGGGCTTGCTGGATCAGGGCCACGCCCTGTCGAGCCGGACCCAGATGGCAATGGGGATCAGGCGTGAGCGCGAGGACTCGACGGTTTTCAGCGTCGAGTTGGTCAACAATGGGGCTGATGGGCCCTGCCGCAAACAGGTTCTTTCTGACCTGAGGCTCTGGCAACCCCCCTAGCGACAGAGGAGTGCCAGAGTCGACCACGATAGGCCCCATTGGCGAAGCCATCGTACCCCAGTCGGCAGCGCGTGAGGGCGCAGCGCTCGTACGCTCGATCACCCGAGTAGATTGGTCGATTACTGCACGATTCTCGGCGCTAGTAACGGTTCCCGAGCCCATAACAGGCGATTGTGGTCCTCTTATCGCTCCCTGAGGGTGGCCGTCTATTTCCCCCCCAACCATCCCAGGTACACCAGCTGGATTTCGAGGATGGGGGGCCCCGATGGGAACATTCGGGGATTTCGGAAACTTAGGATTTGTAGCCACTTGGGGCTTGGCCCGTTTTTGCGGCCCCTGCCCGGTCGATGGGGTCAGGGCCGAGGAGGTCCTGAGAGTGGGGACCTGGACACCCTCAGCTATCCCTCCCGGGGAAGAGATTTTGACTTGAATTTGGTCCATGATGTCTTGGACCGATCGCTTTCCGCGATGCCAGACGCCCAACAGAGACGAAAAACTTTCGCCTCTGCTACCATGAAACCAGACCGGGTGGTCAGGAGCAGAGGTCGCAGTGGCATGGGCAGCAACATTGCTTGGCACCGAAGACATCACGATAGTGTTGACTGAATAGTATCCTGCAAACAGATATGGTACACATAGCCAATGAAATACCTGATAAGCACATATGAGAAATCCACCCTATCATCCACTAATTGATATAACTACTAAACATCCATGATTGCCTTATCTATCCCACATCCTATATTCCTAACAAGGAAATGGAATATGATATACCCTATCCCACATATATCCCATATATAGGGCCAAATAATGCTCCCTTAGGGGTAAAATGCCAGGGTAGGGTTGTGACCTGCTTCAGACCGTGGTATTGCGGAGGAAAATTTGGCGGCCACTAAATGTCATGTGGCCTCCGTTTTGGCACCGGCCGTCTCTAACCCCAACACGGATGGCGAGCCGGGCATGACCTCGGAGGAAGAGTCGGGGGATGAAAGGGTGCCTAACCATTTGGCTTCGGTGCGCACCCTCACGTATCAGGCGACCCATAAAAAACTCCTCGCACCCGTTACTCTTGATCCTACCCCCGAAGATTTGGAGGCACAAGAATGCGTGCGTTCACGCATTGCGAAAATTGAACGAGAGTTATTGGGTGGGGGGGCCACTACCGTTAAGCGTTACCGAAAACGTAAAGGCGCCACACGATTGTTGGCGGCTTCTCGTGTGGGTGGCGTTGTCACCACCCAAGAGCCTATTGTGTCTCCGGAGGTGGAGCTCATGAGGAAACGCATTCTCGCGGACTACCAGCGGGATGTTTTTAGTGGGGAGGTTCGTCTCCGTCCGGACCAGGAACACCCTAAGGTCCGTGGTACGGAGCGGTTGGGGTTTGCTAAACTTGACCTATACCCGAACGCCAAACCCAAGTCCGTAAAACCTATACGGTTGGTGGGGGAGCGTGCCGCGGCGGAGCAAGAAATAGTGGAGGACTTTTTGGCTCGTGGCTGGATTGAGCCGTGCCCTGCCTCCGAATGGGCGTCCAACGGTTTCGTTGTGCCCAAGAAAGAGAAAGGAAAATGGCGCCTCGTGGTGGACTACCGCCAACTAAATGAGGCTACCTTGCCCGACGCACACCCCCTCCCCCTCATAGAAAACATGTTGGAAAATCAATCCAAACACAAGATTTTCACTATTGTGGACTTGAGTAAAGGGTTTCATCAAATTCCCCTTCACCCTGAATCACGGGCTAAGACCGCCATGAATTTGGCGGGTAAGCGATACCAATGGCGTGTTATGCCTATGGGTATCAAGAATGGGCCCGCTATTTTTCAACGGGTCATGGATCATGTTTTGCAGGGTTTGGATTGTGCGGACGTATATATTGATGATATTATTATTGGTTCCTCCGGTGCGACGGAGGAGGAGCTATTGGCTAACCACGACCGCGACGTGCGTGCCGTGTTGGATAGGCTACGAAAAGAGGAGTTGGTTGCTTCGGTTAGCAAAACCGATTTCTTTGTTCGTTCGGTTGAGTTTTGTGGCCATGTGTTGGAAAATGGCACACGTCGGCCGGCGCCAGGGAAAATGTTGGCGCTTGAGCGTTGGGACAAACCGGATAATGTTCGGGAGCTCCGGGGGTTCTTGGGGCTCGCCAACTATTATTCGGGCTATGTCCAAAACTACGCCTCCATAGCTACCCCTTTGATTAACATGTTGAAGGATTTGCCTAAGCATAAGAATGGCAAAAAGATAGGCCTAACCTGGAATGCTTCGGCTAACGAGGCCTTTTTGAAGCTCAAGCGTGCTATTACGGATATTGTTCCCCTCCAGCTAGCCGATTGGGATAAGGACTTTGTCCTCACCCCGGACGCTAGTAATTGGGCGGTGGGGGCGGCCCTACAGCAGGAAGGTCCCGATGGTGCCCTACGCCCCCTTGCCTTTTTCTCCCGCAAATTGTCGGGCAGCCAATTGAATTGGAGCCCTCGGGAGAAAGAATGCTACGCCATAGTGGCGGCGCTTTTAAAATGGCATGGTTGGGTGGGGAACAAGCGCGTGGAGGTCCGTACGGACCACCGTAGCCTTGAAAATTGGGCTACGGAGGACCTCAAAACCGTGGGGGGTCCCTCTCCACGCCAAGCATGTTGGCATGAATTGTTCTCTAAATTCGACCTCCATGTGGTTTACACTCCGGGGCCAGTGAACCCCGTGGGTGATTTCTTGTCCCGTTGGGCTTACCCTGCTAACCCGGCGTTGGGTGATGTGTCCATACATGGGACGGCCCAAGCGGCCGGGGATGTGCGGGACATGATGGCGGCCGAGAAGGAGGAACTTCTCGCCCGCCCCCTTGTATTTAGGGCGGTTGTGGCGCCCGTTGTTACTAGGTCTAAAGCGGCGCCTCGGGCTCAAGGGGCACCCGCGTGTGATCCACCCCCTCTGGCCTCGCCTCCAGTGGGGGGGGGGACGAAGCAAAAGAGAAAGCTTCGGAGACTGGAGCGAATTGTCAAGATAAAAAAATCTTGGAAGTCCCACAAGAAAGCAACCCCTATACATGGGGAGGATGCTCCCAATGTTTTTGAGATAAATTGGGCTAAACACTACCCAAATTGTCAACGCTACAAACAAATGTGGCAAGATGCCTTGAATGGGAGCTTCCAAGATGGGGTGAGGTTGGTGGATAACAAGCTCGTCCGTAATGGACGGTGGTGTGTTCCTACGCCGCTAGTGCATCGTTTGGTAGCCGAATACCATGATGCATTTCACTTAACTACCTCCAGTGTGGAAAAACACTGGAAGGAAATTAACCATGGCGTGGAAGGTGAGGGGTTGTACAAAGCAGTGGAACTGCAATGTCAAACGTGTCCCTCATGTGCCATTCACACGCATGACACCAAGCGCAAGCAAGGGTACATGACCCCTATGCCTATACCTATGGAGCCCATGGACTCCATAGCGCTTGATGTGTTTCACTACCCTTCCACCTCCCACGATGGAGAGGTGTATGACCGAATGCTCCTATGTGTATGCCGGCTTTCCGGCTACCTCATCGTGATCCCTATTCCTAAACCCCGTCATGAAGACAAGGATGAAGGGCTAACGGGGAGAAGAGCGGCCCATTTGGTAATGGAGCGCTGGGTGGATAGGTTTGGAGCCCCTCGTGAAATATGCTCCGACCGTGGGCCACAATTTGTGAGCCAATATTTCCAAACCCTTTGTTCTAAGATTGGTGCCCGCTCGACTATGTGTCTCGCGGGTAGGCACCAAGGTAATGGCAAGGCCGAAAATACTGGCAAGCAGCTAAGGCGTGCCGTTGCTAAGGCCATTACCTTGAAGAAAAAGAAGACTAATTGGGTAGAGGTTTTGCCCGCCGTTGTACCAGCGTGGCATGAGACTACAGGTCCTTCAGGTTATACACCTAACGAGATTGTGTTTGGTAAACACAACCGTACTAAGGGGCCTCCTCTTGCTGAGCCTAAGGGGGTGGCCCAAGACGCCGCTCACTACTTCCAACGGCGTGAGGAGCTTATTGCTCTTGCACGGAGGGCTATGATTCAAGTGCAAGAGACAATGGCTCGTAAGTATAATAAGAGTAGGAGGATGTCCCCCAATTTCTCAAAAGGGGACCGCGTATGGGTCCGTCGCCAACGCAAAAATCTTGGCGATAAGACTTGTCCCTATTGGGATGGGCCCTATGAGGTTGTGGCCAAGAAGGCGCACGACCTCTATGTTATCCAAGTGGACCAACGGAGGTTAGTTGACGTCCACGTTGATTGTTTAATGAAAACGGTCAACTCCCCTCGCTCCCCCGTGCCTCTAAATTACACGGAGGAGGTTGCTAGGGTGCCCTCCCAGTTTGAGGAGGACACCTATAATGTCAAGAAAATATTAAGTCACCGTACTTACCGCAAGAGACTTCTCTTCAAGGTGCGGTGGGAGGGTTATACCAAAGATTGGGATACCGAGGAACCCGTTGAAACCTTCTTACCGTCCTACAACAAAGTTTGGAGAGATTACCTGCAGAAACAGAATCTCACCCAAACCGTTGACATCCTTGCCCACCTTGGTGGACCGCTCTCATGAGCGTGCCACGAAAAGAAAACCCTAACCAATATGGATATATTATTGTTTGGGGAAGGGAGGAGAGAGCGAGAAGCGGTGGGAGACAGGAAAGAAGATGTGCATGCACGGCGCGCTCCTCGGTTACAAAAATCCCCACCAGAGCAGGGCGGTGGGTACCGCAGGTTTACCCCACCGTCTACCTCTCTCACCGCTAAAGGCTTGAGAGTCCTTGGGGTGGGGTGGCGTGGCATATAGCCTGGGGCGGAAGTGGGACGTGTTCTTTCGGGGGTCTTAATGCCATTCAAACCCCTAT
This sequence comes from Eutreptiella sp. 'Long Island Sound 2002', assembly GCA_964036045.1. Lineage (NCBI taxonomy): Eukaryota > Euglenozoa > Euglenophyceae > Eutreptiales > Eutreptiaceae > Eutreptiella > Eutreptiella sp. 'Long Island Sound 2002'. The sequence continues at coordinate 130,201,268 of OZ038378.1, read as the reverse complement.
CCTTGGGTCTTACTGGAGCACTCCTACCACCACCAGGACTACTGCCGTCAGTCCTGCCCACGATGACGCCCCCTGTCAAGGGTGCTAACAACGTGGCAAGCACTTCCCGAAGACTCTACCGGGTTGTGCGCATGGTGGTGTTTGCAAGGTTTCGGAGTGCCGCCCCGTACCGAAACCACGACCCCACGACCGTCCTTGACCCGTGACCCAAGCCAACGAGCTAAATCATTTGCTCAAAATGGCGAAGGCTTGAAAACTTCGTTGTGTTGGCGGGTACAACCCATTTTCCCTTTTTGTGTTGGGCGTGATGGTTTTCCACCGATTTGCCCTTGTCCACACGAGGGTAGGTATACAAGGTACGAAGTACTCGTGTGGCTCACATTACGTGGAAAAAATTTCGTGGCGTGCAAAATTGCCACTACATACGGCGAGGACTTAAGCCTAGAGGGAGGGGTCGTCCTCTACAATACAAGTACTCTAATATGAATTGCAATGGGTGCCTTTGCCCCGTCACTCTATGAGTGGGTGGGGTCTTCAAAGGCAGAGAGTGGCGTTGCGGATTTGGGCCGTCTCCGCCGCCTGGGTATTCGTCCCCGGTCGCTATGCGTGCCCGGGTTGGGAGTGGGTACCCTCCATTGCCATTGCATGGGGCCGCATGCTGGCTGGGTGTGCTCTTCATGTCCTTGATGAATTTCGCGGGGGAATTCCTGCCTGCAACGAGAGGGAACAAACAATATGATGAAAAGGGCGAGTGTGCACATGCATATGTTTATGAGAGAATATGTATATTAATGTTTTCTCTAGAGTTCCCCACGAGTGGACTTGGATTTCCACAACACCCGAGGGGTCCTCTATCCCAACACCCAACCAAACGGGTTGGGATATGGGCGTGGCATTTTTCTTTATAGAGACCCGTGCGTGGACTTGGATTTCCACAACACACACGAGTCTCTCTGTCCGAGACACACCAAAACCGGGTGTGCCCGTGGCCAATGGTAGCGTGTGTGTGCGCATGCCATTAATTTAGTTACGGGATTATATGGTTGCCTATTACGTTGGTTATCACCCGCCCCCCGAACAAGCAAGACCTAGGTTGACGCCTACCTTTGGGGTTTTGTAGCCGTGTACACCGGCCCAAGTTTACACACGGAGGTGTAAACATGAATCCGTCATACACGGTGTAGAGGGGTTGGGGGAGTAAAACTCCTTCGGGGCGTGTCATCGTGCCCCCGGGGAGCAGGGTGGGCTGATACACCAGCGGGACCGTACGGGCGACCTCCCCAATTTGCAACCTGGAGGTGACCCCCTGCGCTACGGCCCGCCGGTGGCACACCCACCGACAAAGGTAACACGCAAGCTAACCTAAGTGTTTATACGCACGCCCCCAAGACACACACGAACACCAAGCAACAAGGTGGTGTATCTCTACACGTGTTCTATTGTGGATATGCTTACTGTTTGTTGTGTGTACGTGAGTAGTTTGTGGAAGCTCTTGCACGTGCCGTATGTGTGGAGTGCCCCCATCACGTGCCCCAAGGCCGCCACCGCGAGACCCACACTCTGTGATGCCCTCCGGGCGAGTGTGTGCCCCCGGGCCCTGCCAATGGGTGTGCGCGCACAAGTGTGTCTTGTGTTTGTCGGTGTGCATCGCTCTATTATGTGTATATGTGATATATATACGTAGTATGGCTCCTAGGTGAGGGGTTAGCAGTGAGGTCAGGTTATTATTACATGGTTATGAGGTTTGTCTATTTAAGTGTGTCTACTCACACCCTCATCCCATCTCCGTACCTCCTCCTTTACCCTCTACGTGGTGCATCACGTGTGACACACATGCTAAATTAAGCATCCACACGGACACGGCCCTTGGCTGAGCCATGCCGGTAGCATTTAGCCACAGCCGTGGCTGGCTTCCGACACCCCACAGATCCATCTTTTTTGTGTGTCGGTTCAGTTTGCAAGTGGGCCTTTGGCTAGGCCTTGTCTGGGAATTTACAAGCAAGTGAGCAAGCAAGCTTACATCTTACAAGCAAGAACTCACTCGTTAATGCAAGTGTTAAATCAAGCACATCAAGAACATCAAGCACATCAAGCCCTCATAAATTGTCTAAAGCACGAAGGTGGAAGGTGTGGGCATCGTACCCGTGTTTATCTTTGTGCCTAGTGTTTTAAGCGGTTCTTTTACCCTGAGGCCATCGTGACCTCTTTCCTCTAATTAGTGAGCTACCGCGCGCACGGTGGGCCATCGTGGCCGTGTTTGTTAAGTGGCCTAAGCATGCACAAGACAGTGGCGAGCACAAGTCAGTCATGCATCCCTGACCTCTACCTTTGTTTCCCCACGTGCTCCCTGCTGCAGGCACAGTCCTAAGTTGCTGTCAGTGTCTCCTGTCCCTGTTGCTGGCTTTTCTTTGTCAAAAGTAAAATTTTGGCACTGTCGCGTCGCACCGCTTCGCATGTACCGTTACCTTCAGTTTTGTTTAAAAGTGTGATTTCACTTTGCCTTTAGTTTTAATTCTTTGAAAAACTACCTGCCCTTACCTGCTGGACCCCACATGCCTCATGCGACACGCAGGGACCAGACTCTACGCGCCGCAGCTCGCGATTTCGCCTACTACTTATTGCGGGACCTGCGGGATCCCGTCCGTCAATTTGTGTATTCTGGCGGTGGTTCGATTCCCACCGATCGGAGCTACTTCAGCGGTCGTGCGGCCGGCTTCGAGATTGCCTGCGTAGGTTCGATTCCCTATGGGAGGGAATCTGCTAACCTGTGATTTGCTGCTGTTTGTGACTGCTACGTTCCTCTTGGGCATGTACTTCCTGCCCGTGGCAGTCGTTTTAACTGGGGGGGTGAAGCAGGTCACAACCCTACCCTGGCATTTTACCCCTAAGGGAGCATTATTTGGCCCTATATATGGGATATATGTGGGATAGGGTATATCATATTCCATTTCCTTGTTAGGAATATAGGATGTGGGATAGATAAGGCAATCATGGATGTTTAGTAGTTATATCAATTAGTGGATGATAGGGTGGATTTCTCATATGTGCATATCAGGTATTTCATTGGCTATGTGTACCATATCTGTTTGCAGGATACTATTCAGTCAACACTATCGTGATGTCTTCGGTGCCAAGCAATGTTGCTGCCCATGCCACTGCGACCTCTGCTCCTGACCACCCGGTCTGGTTTCAGCATAAGCGCCTCTTGCGCTCGGCGGCGGGCTCCCGCATGCTTTGGATCGTTCCCCCTTCGGCGGGGCATTGTGCTGCGGGCTCTGCAATGCGCGGCGTCGGGCGGAGGTGAGGGCGCGAACACGTGCGACAAGTGCGCGACGGACGTGAGGTCCCTCAGGTAGACACATGGATCCACAGGAGGGCGGGCCCGCGGGGCCCGCTTGGCCGTGCGAGGGGGTCTGTGCGCCCTCGATGCGCCGCTGCAGCGCCTCCTCCTCCGTGCGCCGGCGCGGGCCCGGGGGTGGCTCGGGCCAGGGGCACGCGGCCCACCTGGGAGCACTGCGTGCACCTATTGGTGCCTGTCGCTGCCGTGCAGGACACCGTGTCGCACTCTCCGCAGAGGTGGCAGATGTGTGGGAGGTGGGAGGCCGGGGACCAGGGGTCGAGGCGGCGAAGCCAGAGTTCGTCACAACGTTGGTGGAGGGGGCCTCGGAGCTCCAGCAGGCGGGCGCAGACGCGGCGCAGGTAGTCTCTGTTGAGCGTTTCTCTGCCGGACTGCCTGCCAGGTATCATCAGGGAGTACCCCGTGGTCGTGGAAGGCCTCTATGAGGTCATCCCACTCCGGGCGGGGGTGCCCCTGGGTGGTCGTTACATAGGTGTGTCGCCCGGTGAGGTGCGGTAGAAGAGCGTCCCATCGGTATCCCTCCGCGGTGCCCCGGTGGAGGAGGGCCAGCAGGGCGCCGTCGGCATCCGCCTCCCATCCCACCCTCAGCCAATGGTAGCCGTCCAGCTCTCAGCGCAGCGTGGTGGCAAGGTCGGTCGGGAGCATGAGGAGTAGGGGTGCTGAAAGGTTACCCAGCGGGCACAGCATGTCATCGTACGTAGGCCCACCCTTTTTGAGATCCGCCACGGTGAGCCGGCCGCAGTCCTCCTCTGGGGGAAACCACTGGATGGTGGCTGTGTCGCGCCCCAATGCACGTATCACGCAGCCCGGAGTATGTTGGCGGTGTGTAGCACAAGCCGGGGGGTGAGGGGCAGCTGGTAGAGCGAGGGCCACCCGCAGCTATTCTGTGGTCTTGGCGTCCCATGGGCGCTCAGGGCCGTTCTCAACAATTACCGTGGGTCGTGGTTGGGTGTGTGGTCCCCACCCCTCTAGTGGGACGGCGGCGTACTACGCTGCCGGGGTTCCCGGCGAGCGTGTTGTCGTACACCACCCGCTCCGCTCGTGCGCCCACTGGGCGCCTACAATGTATGCCTCCCATGCGGTCATGGAGTTGTGTCCGATGATCCACGGTGGGAAGAGCGGGCCCCGGAGGTGTTTCAAGAAACCCCCGGGCAAATCCTGGTAGGGGTGGGGATCTCTCTGGGCGGGACACTCCAGAGTGCCGTTCAGCAGGCAGAGGGAGGCCACCGAAACCCTGCTGGTGTGCGGCGAAGGGGCAGGACAGTTGCCCTCTCTCGCGGTGAGCAATCGGGGCACCCGGGGCACCGCGCTGTGAGGCGTGCAGAGGAGTTGCTGCAGCCGGTGGTTGCGGAGCTCCCACACAAAGTCCCCCAGCCGGAGCATGTGCTGGAGGAACTCATCAGCGGAGGTCCCCCCCGGCAGGTTGTACCGGGCCATCGTGCAGAGCTGTGCCTCTGCCGCCTGGATTACCAGCCTGGAGCAGAAAATCTGCCTCCATTGGGCGCCGGCGGAGCGCCACGAGGCAACAGCGCCTTATCCACGGGCGGGAGGTGCCGGACCGCTTCTTGGACCGCCTGGCACCCCTTCGGCCTGGTCCGCGAACGTGCAGGCCGTCCTGAAGTCATTTCAGGGGCATCTGGTTGACTGCCTTCGCCGCAACCGCAGGGACCCCTGTGGTCCGTTGGTGGTCCGCGTAACGCAGCAGGTGGAGGATGACCTCAGCGTCAACCGTAGGGACCCACGTGCTGTGGGTGCCGTACTGCAGGGGGAGGGAGGCGGCCACCCCTTCCGCGTCATGTGCCGTGCCCGGGATGGCTACCGCGCATGTGCAGGAGGGCGGCCGCGAGGGCGACACTGGTGGCGTGTCTGCAGGGCCTGCCGCGCGACGCATCAGAGGACGTGTGGCCCCAGCCCTCGGGGATCCAATAGTATCCAGTGGGGCTGAGCAACCCCGCATGGAGGGCGGCGGAGTGTCACCAGACGTTGGGCTGTCCTGGGGCCAGCTGGTCTACACTCAAGGCCAACGTGTCGTTCGGAGGGGTCTCGGGGTGATCGTGGAACCGGATCTCGGCCTCGGTGACGGTACTCGCCCAGGTTCCAAGCGCCGTCAGGTGCTCTCGTAGCCACGCTGGGCCCCCGCGTTGATGCACCACCAGGTGTCTCGTGTCTCCGGGTTGGTCCTCTAGCGCGTGCAGCGCCATGTGCGGATCGTTCGGTACTGCCGCAGACACTAGCAGGGTGGTACAGCGGGGTAGCCCCTGGGGCCTGGGCTGGCCCGCCCCCACCTGTACCACCACTCACTCGGCCCAGAGCTGTGCTTGCTCCGCCACCGCGGCGCGCTGGTGGTCCGTTCTTACCAACCACACCGGTGTCGGCGCGTGGGGTTGTGGGCACAGGGGCTCGGGCCACGCCACGTCCGCGTTGGGTGCCTGGTGTTTGCCATCCAAGAGCACGTCGCGGAGGATGTACATGAGGGCTGCTGGCGGGTGGTACCTCGCCCCCTGCGTGGGGGAGGATAGGTCGCCCTTACGGCAGTAGGCCCCTACGTGGAGGTGTAGGCTGTCCGGGGTCACCCACGGGCCAGTCTGGGCATCATGTTTGGTCCTTGTGGGGTGGATGAGTCTGAGGCGGGGGTCTCTCATGCCGGTGGTTTGGAATAAGCTGACCAGGGCGTCGCGCCACCCAGGGTGGTCAGTGGGCCCTTTTTCACGACGACAGTAATGAGGCTGCTCGTCGGCACACTGGTTGAGGCACTCCCGCACCGCTGTCGGCCACGGGTCGTCGTTGTCCGGGAAAGGGTGGTGCGGGCCGTGGTGCCTGTGCCAGGGCGTTGCAGACGGCACCGTCAAGCGGCATGTGTCACGGTGTCGCATCCTGGCGGTACGCAGCGTGACAACATTGCCCAAGGGGGACTGCAGTTGGATGTGGGCTCCCCTCGGGCACTCAATGGGGTTGCAGAGCCCCACCCCAAGAGCAGCCAGGGACCGGGGTATGCGCTTGATCAAGTTACGATAGTGCACCTTGGGGCAGATGCCATTGCCGCCGGCGATTACCCAGAACATCCTAGCGGCCTCTGCGCGTAAAGAGGCCGAGTGATGGTGGGCGAGCGTGCCCACAAGGGCCACCGCTGCCTGCTGGCACCGTGTTCGCACCCTTGTGAGCCCCAGGGTCAGGTCGTCCTGCAGGCTGTCTCCGGAGGCACCGAAGGCGTACGGCGCCCTGTCCTTCGCGACATGGACGGTGATGTGGTCCATGTGCCGCGCGGTGTCTCAGCCGTCCTGAGGTACTGTTGCCTCCCAGAGTGGAGGGTGAACACTGGCGAGAAGCCTGTCTCCCAAGTTGGCCAACGTGGCAGGAGCAAAGAAGAAGTAAGTCAAGACTAACCCATCTGTTTTTTCTCTTTCTGCAGTCATGCGTGCGCGAGGTCTTGCGCACTCGCGTTCGACGCGAATGCATTTTTATGCCCTCAAGGGCTTGTACAGTTTTGCCAAGCTTTTACTCCAGTGTTTGAATCTAGTTGATTTCCTGTCGTGCTTTTGTTGTCTTCTGTCAACAATTTTTTTTCACGACTTGAGTGCACGAGGCCTCACACACTGAGGGGTAGAAAAAAGCAACTTATTTCGCAGGGTAGACGTTGTTACTATTACACAATGCCGCCCAGTGTCCCGGCGGTAACGCGGGGACAGAAAGTGCAAAAAGAAAACCTTTGTAACTACTGGTGTTCCGCAGAATCACATTTTTGAAATTTAGCTTTCAAAATGGCAGTTGTTTCTGGGATTTTGAAATACAAAAACACGAACATTGGCAATACCGACCCTTCAAATAAATGAAAAGACTATTTTTTTTGCCAAATAAAATCTCAACAAAACCAGCAAGTTCCGTGAAAAACCATGTTTTGGGTGGTGTCCGATTCATAGCTGTTGTAAAGGTCCGAAAGAAATAGTTTTTCTGATCGCCATTTTTCGTGTCCGCCCCTTCCAAAAGGGAGTGCAGTTGGCGTGGGCTAAGACTACTGTTGGTCGTTGCACTTCTTGTGAAAGAATTGTGTTCGCCACCAAGGGAGGCGAAAAATAGGAATACGCAAGCACCGAAATATTTCTGATGAGCATAGTTTTCCGTTCAATGAAGGTTGGGGGGCTTTGTAACGCAGCTCAGCATGGAAAAATGTACTTTAAAACAACGTAGGGCATCATGAACTACGGAAAACAAGAATGGTACCACTCGGCGTGAAAAATAATCAGTGGCTTGATTCACTGATTGAGTAGGGCTACCAACTGCAAGTACATTTTTTGCAGCGAACCTTGCAGCAACAGATAACCCCAAACAAATTGTCTGGAACGCCCGCACTCACTGTGGGATAGGTCATGGGTGACGGATCACATGAGAGCACTACCGACGGTTGGCCAGTCGCAACTTTGCAGAACAAACAGAAGTAGTAAGACAATATTAGGCCAGAGTTCTTGCAGGACCTGGGTTGTTGAATGAATCACATGAAGACACATACATGTGTTGAAAAAACACACATTACATGTGTCTGTTGCACATGGCTACACATTACATAACATACTGGGCGGGTCTGGGCTCGGCTTGGTTGGTAGAGCTAGTTCTTACGTCAAAATGTTTGTCATACTGTTCCACTAGACGTAGTACGTCTTCTGGAACAACTCGTACCAATTGTGTAACAGTATAGACTGTTGCAGAAATAGCAGTGCTACTGTTCCGGTAGATGTATTTTGTCTACCACTGGTGCTCAGCTGTGGCATTGGCTGGAAAAAGGAAAGCCCGTCAGCCCACAAATTGCAACTGTCCGAAAACATCTGGGTTCAGCGGTCGCCAAGAGCCACATGGTGCCTGCAGCGGTAGGTGTCCCCGCTGACTTCAAGACGGTGGAGATGATGGATTTGATGCAAAAAATTGGACCATCAGAGTGAAGACGACCCTCATTGCGGCTCTGGTGAACGGACTTCCTAAGCCATTTTTGGAAATTGACAAGACTCTGATTATTGTAAATGGCGATCTGTTCCAGCAACTTGCCCCAAGGACGATGTGGCCCACATGGCATTTTGAGGAGATGACGAGCGCTCACACACTAATTTGCGGATCCGAGGCTGTCATTTACAATTTGTACGAATTTCTGCACATGCAGAATGAGAGGCGCCGGAACAAAGATTCAGAAGCACCGCGCATAACCTGCATGTGGCGTATACTGATATTTAACTGGCCCACAAAACCCAAGTCGGCTGGGGCCCCGATGGTGTTTGACGTTCGCTTATTGTTGATTGTGGCGTAAATCATGGAACAAGAAAGTATTATTTCATCATCCCACCGTCTCCATGTGCGAGGCCTCCTGCAACAATGCCTTCCTCTTTCTTCACAGATCCGGAATCATCTGACGATTGGTCCAGCCCAGACGGTGGAGATGGAGGACCCAGAATTTGGCGGTCCCCTTCCCATAACTCGTGTCCTGTGGTATTTTGATAGCCAGTTGCAACATCGCATACAATAGCAGCACTTCACGCCTAATTCATCGATCATTGACCGGATATGGCTTGTAGACATGTACCTTCTTGGTGTGCCTACAAATAGAGCCGCGGATCGGGACAACCGAGAATAGAGGCAATTGAACCACGTTTGACGCATAGCCAACGCCTAGATGATTCCCGTGATTGGGATCAGAAAGGCAACTGGTCGAACCGTGGGATTCCTCTTTGGGTTATGGATAACAAATATGGTCAAGTTGCGTGCGATGTGAAGGAGGGAGAGCTTGAGGAGAAAGGGCAGGCAGAAGCCGCGCAAGCACCAAGACAACAGTCTGTAAAGCCAGCTCCGAAGGGTAAGACGTCAGTAGCTAAATCCTTGGGAGCTCAATTGGCAATTGGTGTGAAGAAAAAGTAACTTCTTTGTTTGTTGTAATATATTATGCGCGAGGGCTCCCGCAAAACATTATTCTTCAATGACCTTTTTGTTGCGACTTTTGTACGGCATATTTTACCACGTGTTGCGGCTTTCTGCGGCTGCTGTGTGTAACGGCAGCAGTGACAGCACTCAGATTATACATCAATGTGATCAGAATTTCAATGATTCTCAGATGTACATTAGTGCAGTAAATTTTCCGCTTGTTTTCATGTTTTCCGTTCGCCGCCAGATGTTGCCTGTGAGCGCGCGTCGAGTCGCATTTGTCTTTCGTGATTTCCCAATCGGATTTATTTAAATTATTTCGAATGATTTCACGTTGTGTCATTATGTGCGATGAATGCACAATGAGATTCTATGTCTGCTCCATTTTTGTAGACCCGGTTTTCTGACTATTCATATTCCACCATGGAGTTCAATGGACTTACAACTGCTTCGCATATGTCGCTCCCAGAGGCTGGATATGGGTCTGAAGAGGGTCAGTTGGGTTCGGAGATATCAGGGGCAGTGTCGGGCGTTACGACCCGTGGGGCATCAAGGCTACAGGCTTCGCATTTACAAGAAAGATCCGCCACTATGCAGCGGTTACATGGTAGCAGAGGAAATCAGGACTCTGCTTCTGGATTCTCCACGGACACCCTGAGATCATCGGACTTTAGCGGGGCTATCACTCGTACTGGGTCACTGCGTGTTCCCCCTGAGGTTACACTCGTGGCTTCTCACCAGCAGACCGAGGATCAACCTTCAGAGTGTCCTTACTGTGGCCATAGACATTGGCCTGGAGTTCATACTTGTGCTGATTGTTGTATGAACGCCCCACCCAACCTTAAACCCGGTCGAAAATCTCCCTCCTCAAGTGAATCTGGTTCCAGCTCTCGCGCTTTACCTGATCTTGAAGACAGCAGCAGCGAAGGAGAGCCGTCTAATACTGGCATTAGTGGGAATTCTGGTGAATACTGGGAAAACCACTTCCAGGAAATCTGGAACCAGGAGTTCTTGCACCGCCAAAATTGGCTACTGGTGGAGGCAGGCTATCGAGGCCGTCTGAGGGACTGGTTCAGGGTGTCGTGCCAGTTCATCAGGGACAGTGGCCGCCTGCGATTCGACGCCACATTGCAGGAACAAGAGGATTGGGAGGAGCTGATGGATCAGTTCGACCACCAGGCTGCCGTGATGGTGCAAATGGCCATCATTGCCGAGGAAAGACGCCAGAATGTGCGTCAGCACGCTGGTCCGTCGGACGCCTGGGGTCCGAGCGAAGAAGAGGTCGACGAAATGAGGTGTGATTCGACACATTCTCACCTCGCCAGGGAGCAACTGTCCAAGCTTCCCAACTCCAACTCAAGTGTTGATACTTGGGTTGATGAGGTAAGAAGCAAAGGAAAAGGTACTCGATGCCCGTCCTGTGGTGAGTGTGCCAAGGACTGCTCCTGTCGACGCCAGATTTCGTCGCTGGAAGACAGGGTGAAGGAGCTGAAGAAGGCTGCCAAGGAGAAAAAGCGGGATGACGACAGCAAGTGGAAGGAGATGGAGCAGAAGCTGGAGAAATTGACCAATCTGGTACAAAATCTGAGCACTACTGGGCTCACTGGACCAGCGCCTACAATAGCAAGTCACCCAGCCCCTACCTCCTCAGCTGCACCTGCATCCACGCCTTACGGCGTTCCAAATTCTCCGGCACCCCCAGTTTTTACTGGTTCACACCCAGCTTTTACTGGAAATTCTGGTATTCCCTCTACTGGATTTACAAGTCCTATTGGGTTTAATCTGGGTACCGAAGGAGGAGAATCTTCGTCAGGAAGGTCTGTACTGTCCGTAAGTACTGTTGGTGATATTGATGGAAAGGCAAAGACCACCGTGAAGGAGAGATCAATGGCCTTGAAGAAGAAGGACAAAGAAAAGAAAGAAAACGAAGCCAAATTGAAGGAAAAACAGAAGAAATTGAAGGAGATGAGGCTTCATCAAGCACAGTCAACGCAGTTTGTGCAGCCTACTGTGGACCAGACGTTGTTGGCGGCCGCAATTGCTCAAGCACAGGCAATGGGAGGCGCCGCCGTCAACCCAGTTTTCGTCAATCCTGTTGGCACATCCACAGGTTTCAACCTGAACCACCTGCTCAACCCTTTGCAAATGAGGCTTAGAGGTTCAGTAATGAAGCAGCCTAAGTTCTCAGGGCATCCAAATTATTCGGCTTCGTTCGAAAGACAGTTCATGGTCTGGTTGCAGACGGAGAAACTCGACAAGGAACTCTGGATTCTCGGGATGATGGACTGTTTGACTGGCAAACTCAGGGAAAGTACATATAATCTATATGTGGAAAGGCAGAATCAAGGAGATCCCCTGACTTATGAAGAGCTGTGGCGAAGTCTCAAAAAGAAAGGCTCTCGACTCCCTGACGATCATTACAGGAACCGTCTTGAGAACTTCAGGGCGATCAAGGAATTGTTTCTTGAAGAGATCCAAATAGCAAGGCAGGATTGGGAGTTTTTGGTGCAGGAGGCGGAGAACTCGGGAGAAGGCCTTTCTGAAGGCGAGATGAAGAAGATTCTCCTGAGCAAGCTCACGCCGGAGACCAAGCAGAAGATCAGGGACTCCCAGGCGGACCAAAAAGTCCTGGGCAACTGGGTTGAAGTCCGAGGATTGCCGGAGACTATGGGAAAAATGGCAGTTCGTGAGTTGCTACACTCTGTCAGTGCTACGGGATTGAAAGACATCACCATTCGTGAGGGCAGATGGGGAGTTGGTTTCCATGATTCTGAACAGTCGGAGTTTTTCTGTAGCATGGTGGATGGAAAAGTGAAGTATAAGGGGACAGTTTTGAAAGTGCGGCCGTGGATCTTCTTCTATGGAGTCGAGCAGATCTGGGACCAACTTGAAAAGTATGCAAACTTAGAACGCCAGAAGTCACAGGATGCACAAGGCTTCGGAGGCAAGGTCAGTGCCGTTGGTGAGAAGGGATGCTCCGTGTGCATTGCCCTTGAAAAGGAAGGTCGAGCGGCGACTCACAGGACCGCAGATCACAGGTGGACGCCCTCAGATCTCAAGACAATTCAGTCCAAAATGGATGGAAAGGGAAATTTTCCCAAAAATCCCCAGCAGGATGGAGCACGAGATGCTGACCAGCATGGAAGGGGAAAGGGTAAAGGGCAGTTCAAAGGAAAGAACAGGGATTGGACACCAAAAGATTACTCGCAGCAAGGCGGAGATCCAAGCGGCTCAAGATGGACCGATGCTGGTGGAAAATCTGGTGGAAAATCTGGCGAAAAAAGTGGAAGGGGACAAGGAAAGTCCGGGAATGAAGAGGATTCCAAGGTGAATGGCAACCCCCTGTATACGGAGACGCCAGCAAACAAGACCTTCGGCAACAAGAAGGATACTGGAGGTCGAGGCAAGGGCAGATCCAACGAATTCAACCCCGATTCCAACACCTCCAACAACAAAGGCCAAGGAGGTAAGAAAGGTGGTGGTGGAAAGTCATTTGGTGGTTGTGGACGTGGAAAAGGAGTCAATGCCGTTGAAGCAGGGGAAGAATGGGTTGACGAAGGACAAGTACAGGACGTGCAGCCGAACGTCGAAGAAGAATGGCAATAGGGAAGCCAACTTGACCCAATTCCCAACACTGGGGTTGAGTGGCAGGAAACAAAGCCCATCAGGGTAGTTGGGGCGGTGGATGGACGCTGCTGGGATCGGCTGGCGCGTTCCTCCGGCCTCCTTTACCCTGCCTGGGTCCTCAGCGCTGTCCGGCGGGGCAAGCAGCGCCAGTTTGTCTGCTGGATCCAGGTCAGGACGACAGATGGTAAGGTTAAACTTGCCAAATGTCTGATTGACAATGGTTCAGAGGTCAAACTGGTGAGGAGAGGCTTTCTGCAGGAGGACGAGGCGAAGATGTCCTCGACACCTGTCCAGCTGGAGGGAGTGAGTGGACATCGCCTTGAAGGTGGCGACAGAGAGGCAGAGTTGGCGGTCAGATTGGTGAAACAATCTGTCTGGAGCGTGGAGGAGACAGTGACGGAGGAGTGGTTTTCTGGAAAATTCTATGAAGCCACCATAAAGTATGATTTATTCTTGGGTCAACCATGGCTTCACGCTCACCGTGTGTCGCCCATGGGACACAGGACATGCTTCCTCCAGGATCCGTCGACCAGCGACCCGTCCGACCTGTATTATCTGCACCCATACACCAAGAGTACACACCAATTCAAGGAGCGAAATAAGCTGCATATTCAGCAAGATGGGCAGGAATGGACAGGGAATCAAGAAGAATTCGACGAGGGAAAGGTGGAATCATTGAACTGCAAGAAGTGGAAGTCAGTTTGCCATCGTGTAGTCGACAAATGGCGGGACATTCTGGTGGATTATTTCGAAAAGAACCACAATTTGCGTCCGCAAGTTGATGCTTTTGCAAACAAAAAGAATAAAAGATTTCAAAAATTCTACGACGATGCCTGTAGTGAGGACTGGTCTGAACCTCTTTGGATCAACCCGCCCTTCGACGTTTTTCCTCGTGTGGTGCAGAAGCTGAAGCAATCCGGCGCAAAGGCGATTTTAATTGTCCCCAACTGGCCAAAAAAATCTTGGTTCAAGGACATTATGGACATTTCAATCGACATTGTCGAGCTACCTCACAAGGGAGTGAAGCTGTATTGCGAAGACAATGGCAAGCCTTTGCCACAGCGTTCGTGGAGCACGTCGGCGTGCTTAGTTGACGGGAATCTGGGAGATTATTGGCCAGATGACAGTGAAATGGGAACAGAAGAGGTCATCCCAAATTCCTCAAGAATTGACGAAATTGAGGTGGATCGAGACGGTCGAGAGCGGAATCCCGACGTATCGTCGCGGAAGGAGGGAAGGACAATCGGCGTTCCTCAAGAGAACGCCTCCATCCATTCCAATTCGTCCCCATCAGACAAGAATCAAGCCAAAAATGTCAAGATTTTAAGCAAGAATGACGACAAATTTCCAAGATTTTCACCTGAATTGACAGGAATGCAGCTGAATTCGTCCGACCATCCCTTCAAGACATTTGTGGACCCCCTTAATTGGTGGGATCCCACAGAGGAGCGAGCTCAGGTGAGCTTCATCCGCCAACAATGCGACGAAGAAGTTTGGAATGAAGTGGCCAAGAATATGAGACCACGACCAACAATTCGCAAATTGGTGGACATAATGTCGGTTATTAAATGTGGGAATCAGGTCGACGGAGACAAGATATCTGCAAGAAGGGACGCAGTGTTCGAAGATTATAAAGATGACGTGCTGAGTGGGAAGTTGTGGAAAAACCCCCCAATTCGATGTGAAAATGGGGAGGCCAAGATTGAGATATTCCAAGGCTCAAAGGTGCACAAACAACGTCCATTCTACCTTCACGGCACCAAAGCAGATGCCCTGCGAAAGATTATTGGGCGCAATCTCTATGAGTTCGGTTGGTTGGAGGGCTGCATGAGTTCTGAGTGGTGTTTCACACCATTTACTGTGCCAAAACCCCCACCTGCGAACCAATCCAGCATAGATGCTTGGCGTCTAGGGGTGGATTACAGAGCTCTGAATGCCGCCACGGTACCAGACGCGCATCCCCTTCCTTTAATCGAGAAGGAGATCGCCGCGAGAGGCAAAGGTAAGCTCTTTACTGTGTTGGATTTGCGCCATGGCTTTCACCAAATGCCACTTCGAAAGGAGGATAGGCATTTGACGGCGATGTGCACGCCCTGTGGCACTGTCCAGTGGACTGTACTGCCGATGGGTCTGAAGAATGCGCCGTCGCTGTTCCAGAAGATGATGGAGACTATTTTATTTCAGAAGCACAAGTCTCTGGAATTACAAGAATTCTGCAGCATCTACATTGACGACCTTCTGATTGCCACGCCGTTGGGAAAAAACTTTGATGAGTGCCTGAAGTTGCACGAAGAACAAGTCCGCAAAGTTCTCGAAGTCCTTCGACAAGAGAAGCTCGTGTGTGGACCCAAGAAGGGCAAAATGTTCCTCCAGAGCGTGGAATTTTGTGGCTCTGTCTTGCAAGATGGGACAAGAAGACCGGCCCCAGGGAAAATGGCTGCCCTGCAGCTATGGGAAAGGCCTAAAACCATCACGCAGCTTCGTGCCTTTTTAGGCTGCTGCAATTATTACCACGAGTTCCTTCCCCTCTACGCGAAGTTCTCTGGTCCATTGACAGAGTTACTCAAGGTTGGCAAAATAGAAGGAAAGAAGGGATCTCAAGTCAAGCTCAAGTGGACGCCAGAATGTGAAGAGGCCTTTGGTGGTCTCAAGGAAGCACTGGCAAATGTGGTTACATTAAAGACTCCGTGGTTGGATGGAAGACCTTTTTATATTCGTACAGACGCCAGTCGTTACGCCATTGGTGCTACGATCGAACAAGTCGATGACGAAGGTCACCATCATCCTCTGGCTTTCTGGTCTCGCAAGCTTACAACAAGACAGCGAAATTGGAGTCCAAGGGAACAAGAAGCCTACGCAATCCTTTGTGCATTACGGCGTTATGAAGGTTGGATCTTGGGCCATCGCGTAGAGGTACTGACTGACCACAAGTCACTGGAGAGCTGGAGGACAGAACATGTGGATACCCCTGGTGGACCAGCTGGGAGGAGAGGCCGTTGGCATGAAACTCTCAGCAGATTTGACCTCCACGTGACTTACATTCCAGGGCGCTACAATACAGTGGCGGACGCCCTGAGTCGCTGGGCCTACCCAGCCTCAGAGGCTTACTCTGAAGTGAGTTTTCATGGGACAGCGACGGATAAAGCCGAAGTGATCGAGTTTGATAAGGAGGAACAAGCACTGATCAAGAAACATTGTCTTCAATGTTTGATTAAGAATCGGATGAAGGTTGAATTGGTCAGATGCAAGGAGATTACCAAGGCAGATCAGACTGAAAGGGTTAACTCTGACTCTGAGTCTTCGCTGCCACTCCTTAATGTGTTTCCAGTGACAAGATCCAAGGCGAAATCCACGCTCCCTCCACAACAAAAGGACAAGGAAACTTCCTTCCTCTATGTGGATTGGACGAAGATGTACAAGGAGGACAGATTCTTTGGGTCTGTATACCACAAGTTGAAAGGGGACAAGCCTTACGACTCTGAAGAGACGTCTGATTTCAAGATCCAAGGCGACAAGTTATTTTGGCAAGGACGGATTTGTGTTCCTGATTGTCTAATTGATCAATATGTCAAACATTGGCATCGGAATGAGACATCCCACGGACACTCCCGTGTTCTGGAGCAGGAGCTACGACACAGAGTGTACACACGGGACCTCAAGAGTGCCTTTGAACGAGTTGCCAAAGGATGCAAGCAATGTCAGGCGAACATCCCCAAGAATCAAAAGGCAGAAGGACTACTGAAGGGATTACCGATTCCTGAGAGGTTGTTCGACAAGGTGACGGCAGATGTCTTCGAGTTGGGACAAATCCAAGAGGACTGTCTCTACACGAGGAAGCCAATCGATGCAGTTTTGTTAATTCAAGACCGCCACAGTGGCTACATCCTGGTCCTCCCTTGCAACACGAAGCATCTCACCTCTGAAATGGCTGCCAAGTGGACTGCAAGTCAGTGGATGAGTAACTGGGATGTTCCAAGTGAAATTCTGACGGACAGTGGGAAGGAGTTCATTGGGACTTGGTGGGAGAACATGTGTGCTCTATTGGGAGTTCATCATCTTCGTGCCCGAGTCTACGACCATCGAGCTCTCCCTGCTGAACGCGCTGGAAGAATTCTTATCAACATTCTGAGAAAATTCCTGGCGACTGATAAAGACTACAATTGGTTGGAAACAATTTACTGTGTCTTGAGGAGATACCATCCGACCAAGAACTACACTGGATTAGGTCCGAATGAGCTTGTTTTTGGTCGTGAGAAGATGGGTCCGGGACCAGTGATGTATCATCCAAGGCAGTGCTACGACGCCTCACAATGGTTTGAGAGGATGGAGGATTTAGAGTCCAAGTGGATCCAAGCCAAAGTGGAGAGTCAAGCAGATGGGTTGAAATTCAAAAATCAGTCGAGAACACAAGGAAAACCCTTCGATAAAGGCCAGCAAGTTTGGCTTCGTAAGTCAGACAAGACCCTGAAGGACGACAACAAATTGTTACCTTTGTGGGAAGGCCAATTCCAAGTCAGTGGTCAACTAAGTGAGACTACATTCAACCTTGAGGTTGAACCGGGCAGACATCAAGAAGTACATCGGGACCGTTTGAAGGCCGAAGTACCCTGCCCCAAAGGAAAGTTCAAGCCTCTCTATTGGACTTCGAAGTACCTGAGCGACAGGAAGATGGTCACCAGCAGTTTCGAGTTGGAGAAGATCCTTGATTACAAGAAAAATGCTCGAAACAAGTGGTACTTTCTGTGCAGATGGAAAGGATTCGGTCCAGAAGAAGACAAATGGGAGCCAGCTTCAAGCTTTATCCATGGGTATACGGACACTTTCATCAAGTTCCTGAAGAAGCACCCTGAGATTGACCGTGAGCTCTCGCTGATCAAAGATTGTGTCACCAAGGAAGACTTACAAGCACAAGAAGAAGCTCCAATCGTGGCAGATTCCATTCGAGACAAGATCTGATCAGAATTTAAATCACCGAAACTTTCGAAAAGGTTTACGTTCTACATATACCCTTGGCATTGGGACAAAACAGTCCTGGCGCATCGTCTATGTGGTTCGATGAACAGATGATGGGACATTCTGGGATCATCCTGGTCATCATGTTCATCATTCTCATCATGGTCATCATGTGAATCATGTGCTTCATCGTAGATGATTCCCATCGGAAGTTCCGAAAGGCCTTTATCCTCAACCACAACGACACTCTCGTGTTTTGCTGTCGACTGTGCCCCTCTACTCGCCTTGGGAAGGACTCGTTCGAGTTCGTGCTCATTTCAGAGATTCTGGCACATGACTAAGTCTGATGCAGTTCATGTGTTTGACGGATCTGCTGGGAATGTTATTTCAATCAGCTCTTACATGGAGACTGTTGATTTGTTTTCCAATCGACTGCTGTCAAAGGGCTTATTAGGACCAAGTGAGGACAATGGTGTTATTACTTGTGTCGACTCTCTGCTCATCTGTGGATTGTGTTGGAATCCCCCTCAGAATCAGCTCAAATTTGGCAAATTCCTCATACCAAGCATTGGATGCTTATACATTCTGGGACTATAATGAGTCAATTACCCCTTCTGGCTCATAGTGGATTAAACATGAAGCCCTGGAGACAATACTGACAGTGTGGTGATCACTCACTGGGTTTTCTTGGCTATCATTACTTACATGATTGAATTTCCATCATGGGAAACATCATCATCATGAGGATTTGACCTGGACTGGCTATGAATGAGAACTGGATTTCCGTTCAGCACAACAGACAGTATCTATCGACAATGGCTTGGACCTATATTGGCTTGCTGCAGACTTCGCCGTCTTCAATCTGTGTGCGATTCACTGATTTTGGTCTCAATTCAGTCACATTTTGTACCATAATCTGGCATCTGGTCTCATGACTGCAAATGACACCGACCAGTTTCACATATTTTGGACTCCATGAAGAGATACTCTATTTTTTGGACGCTCGACGACATGGCGACACTCGTTTTCTGTTTTCTGGCAGTGGGATTTCGGATCCTGATTTCATCATGGATCATGCATCTTGATCATGCATGTACATTCTTCACTCAGACTTTCAATTTTCGATTTTTCGAGCTTGATTGAAGCTGTTTCTGTGTGCCCCAAGGTACCTATGCGTTTCATTCAAGTCGATGGCCATCGCGAAACACAGATCTCAGCACAATTTTGCTCAATTCAGCTCATTTTCTTGCATTTTGTCACAGATTAGTCGGTTTTTAGTCACTTTCGCCGTTTCCTTCACTTCACTTGACCCAGCCTGACATACTGGCGTATGTTTTCAGAGTGGGAGTGTAACGGCAGCAGTGACAGCACTCAGATTATACATTTATGTGATCAGAATTTCAATGATTCTCAGATGTACATTAGTGCAGTAAATTTTCCGCTTGTTTTCATGTTTTCCGTTGGCCGCCAGATGTCGCCTGTGAGCGCGCGTCGAGTCGCATTTGTCTTTCGTGATTTCCCAATCGGATTTATTTTAATTTTTTCGAATGATTTCAGGTTGTGTCATTATGTGCGATGGATGCACAATGAGATTCTATGTCTGCTCCATTTTTGTAGACCGGGTTTTTCTGACTATTCATATTCCACCATGGAGTTCAATGGACTTACAAGTGCTTCGCATATGTTGCTCCCAGAGGCTGCATATGGGTCTGAAGACGGTCAGTTGGGTTCGGGGACATCAGGGGCAGTGTCGGGCGTTACGACCCCTGGGGGCTCAAGACTACAGGCTTCGCAATTACAAGAAAGATCCGCCACTATGCAGCGGTTACACTGTGTTGCTTCATGCGCGCGGCCTTGGGCATAGAAAGAAGTCAAACAGTGTTTTTCTCAGTGATGAGTGCCACACAGAGTTCACAAAATCAGACGGAAACAATCAATGGTAGATGGTCGTGTTCACAAAAAAATCGGAATGTTGAAAAAAAGATAAAACGCGTGGTTTTCAGTAAACAGTACTTGATTGTTTCCAAAATAAATCATTGTTTGTTCCATTGGAGCATAATATTTCCGGCCAAGTTCTGTTACCCCTTGTGACCGCATTACCCAAAAAACTGTTTTTCCTACGTGTTATTGCAGGGGACATTTTGACTTATTTTGACCATGCAACATGAGCCGCCTACGTACAGCTCTATGCAACCTTCTTCGGAACAGGCAACTACCTTCGCGGAAAAGAGAAGCCGAGTCAAACTGGTCTAAAACAAGTTGTCCTCAATGATCAGATCAATATGGAATGGCAAAAGAGATCTGAAGACGCAAAAAGCAAAAAAGAATCCTCCGCAGCAAACATGGTGAATGTATCACCACATTACCACTTCACTGTGCCCGTTTCAAAATGCACATGCAGGCATTTCAAGAACTACGCAACGAAATATAAGACAACGCAACGGGAAGCAAATGCGTAACCAAGATTGTCCTGGTGTCGTTGATACCTATCGAAGGTTGGAAAACCGCATAGAAATTAAAATTCAAATTGTTGCATTGCGCCGTGTGCGTTTTGCGGTATCCCCGAGTGAAAGAGAACGAAATGAACACGCCCGCCTCAACGCTGCCTTCTGCCGGACCCAAAAGTTGGTGGAAATGCCATCCCTAAATTTGAGGTTTGAGGTTTGAGGTTTCGGGTACTAGACGCCTTTCGGCTCCGAGGGACTAGCTGGTCGGGCCAGGTGATATCCTCCCCACCAGGACCTAGTGGGGGGCCCTTCATGACACACCTCCTGCATGGTGGCGGAGTCCCCCGAGTTCACGGAGCTCGGCGCCCTGCGCCTCCCCGGCTTCCCCTTTTCGCAACTCCCCGGTCAGTACGTCACTTAGCAACAGTGGCTGCAGGCGCTTACCCACCGCGTCGCCCCCCTAATGCGTGGTCGCCCGGGGTGCCGGCGCCGCCGGCCCGTGCTACTGGCTTGTCGCCAGTGAGACCCCCTTGGGCTGGCGCAGAGGCTGCCTAGCTGTGGGGCTGGTGTGTGGCTCGGTGCGCCACTACTGCCTTGGCGGGTGCAGTGCCCTGTTCGTGTGTGTGCGGCGCTTGCAGCAGGTCTGGGGAGTTGGGGCCGGTGCCGGGGTTTGTGTCTTCCCCGTTCCCCCCCTCCCGCCCCGCGTTACCCGCGCTGCGTGTGGCAGGCTGTCCCGTCCGCGTGTCCCTTACGCTCGCCCGCTGGTACGCCATTCTGTGCGGTCTGTGCGTTCCGCGGGCTTGGTCCGGTTGCCCTTCTGGTATTGCCCGTGTGCCCTTTGTGTTTGTGTGCGCTCCCGCTCTCGCAGCGTCTGCGCCCTTCCCCCCTCCCTAGGTCGGTGTGGCGCGCGCACCTCGCGTGGTTCCGGTGCAGGGCGCCGGTAGGGCCGTTCATTGCGGTCCGTACCCCCTGCGTTTCTTGCCTCGGTCCCATGCGCCGTCTGGCTTGTTTTGGGGGGGGGCGGTCCGGTCCCGGTCCCCCCGTACCTGGCTTTGGGTCGTGTGCCCCCTTGCGGGCGGGCCCGTGCGTCCGGGGCGGTCCGGCGCTGGGGGGGGGGACGGCCTGTGTGCCGCCCCCCCCGGGGGCGTGGCCGGGGGGGCCCGAGGGGCGGGCAGTCGCTCTACCTCGGTCCGTCCCTCTGCCTTTCCTGGGCAGGCACCAAAGCGGGTGTCATCGGCGTTGCTCAGTTGGTGCAGAGCATGGCCTTCATACTGCTCCGGTTCGTTTTCCCGTGTGGACCCCGGCTGTGGTCCGCGGGGCGCCGTTGTGTGCTGGCGCGGGTCCGCCTGCCTGTCGTGGTCACTTTGGGAGCAGGCGGGTGGCGGCGTGGAGGCGCGTGGCGTACGGGCTTAGCGGCCTTCCCCCCTCCCGGGCGCCGCGGCTCTCTTGGGGGGGGGGGGCGGGGGCTCCCCTCGCCTCCGGTGGGAGAGAGGGTCGGCGCCCCCGTTGCCCGTCTCCAGCATCCCGCGGGCCGGAGGGGGGGGGGTGGGGGGGAGAGGGGAGGGGGTCGCGCCGTGGTTCCTGGCCACTCTCCTCCAGTTCCCCGGCCCGGACCCCCGGCGGCTACGGGGGGCTGGCCTGTAGCCCCCGGCCCTGGCCCCCCCTCATGGCCAGCGCTGTGGCGCCGCGCATCCCTCCCTGCCGCGTGCTGGGCCGGGGCTGTTTGGCAGCCCCGGGCGCCGGGCGCGGTCTGGCCGGCTGCTGGTGGGTCAGTCTGGCGGGGGGGGGGGGGGCTGGTCGGTGCGCCGCCCCTCGTCAGGGGCTCGGCCGGGGGGCCCCAGGGGGTGGGGGGCGGGGGGTCGCTCTGCCTCGGTCTGCCTCTCTGCCCCCCCCGGGCGGGCATCAAGTCGGCCAACCCGGTCGCTGTCCCGGCCCCCCCACTGCACCGGCTCGCGTCCGCGTGCCGCCGCCCGGATGCGGTCCGCGGGCTGCCCTTGCGCGCCGGCTCAGGGGTGCTGGCCTGCCGCGGGTACTGTGGGAGTGGGCGGGCGGCTGACTGGGGGCATGCGGCGTACAGCAGCGTGTACAGTGGCGATGGCGCCCCTCCCTGGGTGCCGCGGCCCTCTGGGGGGGGGATGTGGGGCCGCCGTCCCCCTGGCCGGCCTCTTGTTGTCCGTGGGCCGGGGGGGTGAGAGGAGGGAGGGGGGAAGGGGGGGAGGCTGCCCGCTGTCCCCCTCTGGTCCCCCGGTGCGGCTCCCTGGTGGCTGTGGGGGGGCGTCCTGACGGTCTCGGCTCCGGTGGGCCAGCCGTTGTTGGGGGAGGCGCACTCCCCTCTCGCCCCCCTTCCACCCATCGGGTGCTACGCTGTCGTGCGGGCCCTCACCCTGGGTCCCCCGGCTGCTCTCGCTGCTGTCGCCTCGCCGCGTGGCACCGGCCGGGGGATGGTGGTCCGGGTCAGCAGTTATTGGTTAGCGGTCTGCAGGTCAATGGGGTCCCCGCGTCCCGCGTGTCCGCGTGCTCGTGGTTCCTGCCCTCTCCCCTACCGGGGGTGGCGGGCGTCCTCCCGCTGTGCGAACGGCGGGGGGCTCGGGGGGGGGGGGCGCTCTGGGTCGGGGGGCCCGGGCCTGCCAGGTGGGTGTCCTGCGGCACTATCCTTCCCCCTCCCCCCTGTGCCCGCCGCACGGGACCATTGCCGCTGGGTGCAGCCGTCACCTGCGCCGCCGCTTGTGTGAGGGGTGGGGCTACAGCGGCGGCGGGTTCCTCCGGCGGTAGTGCCAGTGCCTGAGGGCAGTGCGTAGGGCCCGGGGGAGCCAGTTGTTGGCCTCCGCGTCCGTGACGCGGAGCACCGCCTGCTTCTCCAAGAAAGCCGGCCACGTGGGCTCCCTGTCGGGCCATCCCGCCTGAATCACGGCCCACAGGACCCTTTCGTGGTCCTCCCGGGCCGCCCACCCCCCAGGGGGCACCTCCTGGTTCCTCTCGTCCCTCCGGAGGAGCACGGCATCGAAGGGCCGGTTCCTCAACCCCCTGGTGGTCCCCGAGGTGGCCCAGCCCAGCCAGCCATAAACCTCCACCACCAGGGGGAGGGCCTCGCTCCCCAGGGGTCCGGGATCGCGTCCGAGTCCCGGGCCCAATCGCCCCGGGCGCCCTCTGCCCCCCGTGCCGGCTCCGCCTGCGGCTCCTGCGCCTGTGGCGCCAGCGCCGCGCCAGACCCCCGCGCCGCCGGGGCAGCGGCCATCCGCGCCGGCTCCGCCCTCGGCTCTCGTGCCACGGGAGCGGGCCCGCGCGGGACGCCGCTGTGCGGGTGGGGGGCCGGCTGGTAGGGGGGTCGGGGGGGTTGGGGGGGGACTAGGTCCCCCGCGTGTACATCGATGTTGTAGAGGTGGGCGTGGTGATGGTGGTGGTGGTGGTGGGCGTGGTGCGCAGGCATCTGCTGGATACCGGGGGGGATGCACCGCATCGGCTCGACGTCCGGATGCGGGGGTGCCCCGCTCCCCATCCCTCGGCCTACGCCCTGCTCGTCCCCCCTTGCCTCCGCGCCCCGCCCTGCCGGTCCCCGGGGGCCTACGTCACCCTTCCCCCCCTTGCCCCTGGGTCCCCTCCCGGCCCCTAGCCCCTGGTCCGGGCGCACTCCCTCCCCTTTGCCCTCTGGTCCGTGCCGCGGGTCCCGACCTCTGTCACCGGCGCCCTTGCTCGTTCCGCTGACGCCCCTGTCCTTGCAGCGTCCTTCCCCGTGTCCTTGGTCGTGTCCTCGTCCGCTGACCGCGCCGTGGCCCGCGCCGTGCGCCTTGATGCCGCCGGCCTTGGCCCCCTGCTCATGTCCTTGCGCCCGTCCCCTGGCGCTGCTGCTCGCGCCCGCGTCCCTCCCGTGCCCTTGCCCTTTCCCCGCGCTGTGTCCTGCGTCCGGTCGCCCGCTCCTCGCGCCCTGGCCTGCCCCGTGTGCATGTCCTCCCCTGCTGCCGATGGCCTCGGTGCCCTGCCCGTGTCCTTGCCCTCTCTACTTGCCGTGTGCGCCCTGGCCTGTCCCCTGCGACCGTCCCTGGGCGCTCCCCCTGTCGCCTCCCGTCCCTCGCTCCGCGCTCTCGTGGCTGGCAACTTGCCCCACCCATGCGCCGTCCCCCCCCTCCTGGATCACGCGCCGGGCGTCCCGCCGACGCTGCAGCTGCGGCAGCGTGATGCCCCGCGGCGTACCCGTGGGCGCCAGGGGCGGACGGGCCGCGGCCTCCCCTTGGGAAAGGCGGCCTTGGGCGGGTACGGCTTGGGGGGGCTGGTGCGGGTGTGGCTGGGCTTGGTGTGGGCGCGGTACTTGGCGCCCTCCCTGCCCTCCGCTGCGGCTGCGGCGGCTCCCGGCGAGGCGCTCGGGGCCCGCGCGAAGCCCGTCTGCCGCGCTGGCGGCGTACCGGAGGCCTCGGTGTGGCCGGCCGGGGCCGTGGCACGGCTTGCCAGGGCCGCAGTCTCAGCTCCTTGTGCACCCGGGGACTCCTTCGGGGGCGGGGCGGCAGGGGCCGCGGCCCGAGCGGCGGGGGCGGCCTCCTTGGCGGGCACGGGCTCCTGGGCCGGCGGTCCGGGGTCGGAGGGGGCTGCCCGGGGCTGCCCGGCCGGCGGCCCGACCGGCAGGGCGGCCTCCGCCAGCCGCCGCTCCTCGCGCTCCGCGAGGGTCTCCCCCCTGTATCTCGGGGAGACGGGGGAGCGGGAGCGGGAGCGGCGGTGGTGGTGGTCGTCCCAATTGGCAGCGCCATCGGAGTCCAACATCACTGTTATCCTGGTAGGCATGCGTGGTCGCAGGTGTGTCCGTTCCACTACCCTCTAGTGCACCAGTGGCGCGCCGTGGGCAGTGCCGGGTAGTGGTGCGCGGGGGCGAGGGGGGGAGGGGACGGGGGGGCTGGCAGTGGTGTTGGTTCCGTGTGGACAGGGGTCGGTGGTCATCCAACGGCACTGGGGCGGGAGGCGGGCGAGCCATGCGGCCCACGCGTCGCGCCACAGCTCCCAGTCTCGGGTGGGGCTCAGGGCCCTGGGCCCCGGGGGTCGCCGGGCGATGCCAGGGGGAGCCGCACAAGTTGGACCCCTGTAACGTTAGTGACCTCCTGTGTTCGCAGGAAGGCGTGCACCCCGTCCCGCGCCTCTGGCGCCGGGGAGGGGGAGTTGAGCACGGGCGCTGCTTCGTAGAGGTGGGTGGCGGGGACCACCAGGACCCGCTCAGGGTCCCCGCGGGTCGTGACGACGAGGAGGAGAAGGGGGGTGCCCGGGCGCTATTGCCAGAGGACCTGCGCTCTGTGGTGGGCACCCCTGGTCCTGGAGAGGGGGGGGGACAGGGACAGGCTGGCCCAGCCGCGGGGCGCGCGTGTGGCCGGCAGAAGGGTGGGACAGCAGGTGGGCTCTCTGGGGAACGCCTCGCACACGACGGTGTATGGAGGGGTCGGCCTGGTACCGTCGTACACGGGGTTGGTTGGGCGGGGGCGGGTGGGCGTCTCGCCCGCACCTTCCACCAATATCCTGACTTCGCCCACTTCCAAGTCCTCATCCGGTGGATGTAGAAGGTGGAGTGCCGCATCCAGTTGGGACAGTCCTCCCGGGTACGTGGCCCGCGCCTGGTTCAGGTACGGGGCCGCGTCCCTTGGGCAGAGTGGCCTCAGGGCGTGCAGCAGGGCTCGGGCGCTGCTGTGGAGGGACGTGGCCAACCCTGCGCCCGTCCGTCGCAGGGTGTCCCCCATGGACGGGGGCTGGCCCGGCCGGTCGGACGTGCGCCACTCCATCCAGTACCCATAGAGGGCTGCCTCGGGGCCTATGAGCCCCGGCCGGACAGCGTTCACGATCTGGTGCATCGCCGGGAGTAGCGTAGGGGCCCCCGCCCCGTTCAGGGCGCGGACCTCTGGGAGGGCGGCCTCGCCGAGGAAAGTCCTCTTGCTGCCCGCCGGGTCGTGCTGGGCGGCAGCGTGCGCCTCATGCGCCTCCGTCACCGCGTCCAGCACCAGGCTCCGGACGGTCGCCTCCTGCGCTCGGCGGCGGGCTCTGGCGTGCCCCGGCCTATTCCCCCTTCGGCGAGGCGTGGTGCTGTCGGCTCTGCAAGGCGTGGCGTCGGGCGGGAATCAGGGCAAGAACGCGTGCGACAGGTGCGCGACGGACGTGGGGGCCCGCAGGTGCATGTGGATCCACAGGAGGGCGGCACCCGTGGGGCCCGCGTGGCCATGCGAGGGGGTTTGCGCGTCCCCGATGCGCCGTTGCAACGCCTCCTCTTCCGTGGGCCTGCGCGGGCCCGCGGGTGGTCTGGGCCAGGGGCACGCGGCCACCTGGGAGCACCGCGCGCATCTGTTGGCGCCCATCGGAGCGGCAGAGGACACCGCGTCACATTCCCCGCAGAGGTGGTAGGTGAGTGGGATGTGGGAGGCCGGCAACCAGGGGCCAAGACGGCGGAGCCAGAGGTCGTCTGACCGTTGGCAAAGGGGGTCCCGGAGCTCTAGCAGGCGGGCGCGGACACGGCGTCGGTAGTCCCTGCCGAGCGTTTTCTGCCGGACTTCCTGACACGTGTCGTCGGGGAGGATTCCGTGGTCGTGGAAGGCTGCGATCAGGTCATCCCACGCCGGGCGGGGCTGCCCCCGGGGGGGGGTCGTCGTATACGTGTGGCGCCCGGTAAGGTGGGGCACAAGAGCGCCCAACTGGCACCCGTCAGCGACGTCCTGGTGGAGGAGGGCCAGTAGGGTGCCATCCGCGACCGCCTCCCAACCTACCCTCAGCCCGTCGCAGCTGTCCAGCTCCCGGCGTAGCGCGGCTGCAAGGACGGTGGGGAGCGTGAGGAGCAGGGGCCCCTGAATGTCACCCAGCCGGAACAGGGCGTCGTCATACGCATGTTTCCCGTCTTTGAAATGCGCCACGGTGAGCCAGGTGGGCCCGCCTTCTGGGGGGAGCAATCGGACGGTGGCCACGTCGCACCGCCATGTGTGTATCTCCGTGGCTTGGAGCACATTGGTGGCTTGGAGTAGGAGGCGGGGGGGAAGGGGCGCCCGGATGAGCGAGGATACATCCCAACTCCACCCCGCGTCTGGCCCCGGGGCCGCCCGCAGCCACCCCTCGGCCGCCGCGTCCCACGGGTGATCGGGGCGCGCCCCGCGAATCATGGTGGGCAGTGGCCGGATGTGCGGCCCCCACCCCTCGAGCGGAACGGCAGCGTACTGCTGCGCGGGGGTCCCCGGCGCGCGCGTGGCGGCGCACCACCGTCCCCATTCGCGCGCCCACTCCTCACCCACTATGCGGGCCTCCCACGCGGTCATTGAGCCGCCCCCGATGATCCACGGCGGGAAGAGGGCGTCTTGCAGGTGCTTCGAGAAACCCCCGGGCAGGTCCCCGTTGGGTGGGGGTCCTCTTGCGGTAGACATTCCAAGGTGACCTAGGTGCCGTTCACGATGCGGAAGGAGGCCACAAACCCCCCGCCAGGGCGCGGGGGTGGGGGGGCAGTTGCTCTCCGCCGCGGTGAGCCATCAGTGCACCCGGGCCGCTGCGCTGAGGGGCTCGCGGAGGAGGTGCTCCAGTTGGTGATTGCGGAGCTCCCACACGAAGTCTCCCAGCCGGAGCATGTGCTGCAGGAAATCGTCCACGGAGGTCCCTCCCGGTGGGTCGTAGCGGGCGATCGCGCGGAGCTGCGCTTCTGCTGCCTTGGGCACCAGCCCAGAGCAGAAGACTTCTGTCCATTCGGAGCCCGCCGAGCGGCATGAAACCACCCATAGAGCCTTGTCCCCGGGCGGGAGGTGGCGGGCTGCCTTTTGCATCGCCTGGCGGTAGTGGGGCCAGAGAAGCCGCGAGTGGGCGCAGCCTATGTGCATGTGTACTGGGGTCTCCTCCGAGTGACCGCAGAGGAGGCACGGATGCGGGAGGATGGCGACGCCGGAGAGCCGCTCCTTCGGGATGTGGAGCCTGCGCTGCACCGGCCTGTGGACGTCTCTGGCCCGCAGCGCCCGGTGGTTGGTGGCCGCCGCGGTGAGGTCCCGGGCGTGGACGTAGGCCGTGGCGTGGGCCGCGCCCAGGGGTGTGTGCCCTCAGTGCGCCAGGGTATGGTCCAGCTGTGCCTGCTGCGCGACCGTGCTGAGCGTCCGCATTGTGGGGGGCCGCAGGTAGAGGTGGCCGTCTCGACCGGCGATTATGAGTTGGGTGTGGCTGGGACCCGGGGGCGTGTTCTGCAGGAAGGTGTCCTTGGACCCCGCCCAGTCCGCCTTGTGCAGCAGAGCGTCGCTGTGGTGGGAGGTGGCTCGGGCAAACCAAAAAGGGTGCTCGGTGTGTTGTCCGCGCACGCGCAGGCTGTCCTGAAGCCATCGCAGGGGCATGTGGTTGAGCACCTTCGCCGCGCCTGCGGGGACTCCCGTGGCCCGCTCGTGATCCGCGTGTCGCAGAAGGTGGAGGATGACCTCGGCATCCAGCGTATGGATCCACAGCCTGTGGATGCCGTACTGCAGGGGGAGGGAGGCGGCCACTCCCTCCCTGTTGGGCAGCGTGCCCGAGATGGCCACTGCCCACGTGCGGGTGAGGTCGGCGGCGAGGGCGACACTGGTGGCGTGCCTGCAGGGTCCGCCCCCCGACGCGTCACAGGAGGTGTGGCCCCAGGCCTCCGGGATCCAGTAGTACCCGGTGGGGCTGAGCCATCCCGCGTTGAGGTCGGCGGAGTGCCATCGGACGTCAAGGTGGCGGGGGGTCAGCTGGTCCAAGTTCAGCGCCCTGGTGTCATCGGGTCGGATTTCCGGGTGGTCGTGGAGTCGGACTTCAGCTCCGGCGATCGTGCTTGCCCAGGACCGGAGCGCCGTTACATGCTCCCTGAGCCACGCCAGGCCTCCGCGCTGGTGCACCACCAGGTGTCCTGTGTCTTCCTGCTGGTCCCCCAGCGTGTGCACCGCCATGTGTGGGTCGTGTGGCACCTCCGTAGCCACCAGCAGGGTGGTGCCGCGGGGGAGTCCACAGGGCCTCGGCTGGCCTGCCCCGACGTGCACTATCTCCCACTCGGCCCGGAGCTGCGCTTGTTCCGTCGCTCGGGCGCATTGGTCGTCCGTGGTCACCAACCACACTGGCGTCGGCGCGTGGGGCCGTGGGCGTAGAGGCTCGGGGCACGCCACATCCGCGTTAGGTTCCTGGTGCTCCCCGTCCACGAGTACGTCGCGGAGGATTTACAGGAGGGCCGCGGGCGGGTGGTATGCCGCCCCCTGCGTCCGGGGGGGTAGGCTGCCCTGACGGTGGTAGCCCCCGACGTGGAGGTGCAGGCCGTCCAAGGTCACCTGCGGGCCACTGTGGGCGTCCTGCTTAGCCCTCTTGGGGTGGACGAGCCTCAGGCGGGGGTCCCGCGTGCCGGTTGTGTGGAAAAAGTGGACCAGGGCGTCGCGCCACTCGGGGTGGTGGCTGTGCCCCTGTTCGCGGCGGCAGTAGTGGAGATGCTCATCCGCGCACTGGTTGAGGCACTCCCGCACGGCTGCTGGCCACGGGTCGTCATTGTGGGGGAAGGGGTGGTGCGGCCTGTGGTGCCCGTGCCATGGCGTCGTGTGTGGCACCGTCAGGCGGCACGTGTTGCGGTACCACAGTCTGGCAGTGCGCAGCGTGACGACGTTGCGCGCGGGGGACTGTAGCTGCACGTGGGCCGCCCTGGGGCACGCGATGGGGTTGTAGAGCCCCAGCCCCAGAGCGGCCATTGCCCGGGCCGAGCGGTGGAACCAGTCGCCCCCCGCCAGGGTTGCGAACTGCAGGACGGGGTAGTGTACCTCAGGGCAGATGCCGTGCACGCAGGCGATTTCCCAGAACATCCTGGTGACCTCGGCGCGCACGGAGGCCGAGCGGTGGTGGACGAGCTTGCCCACGAGGGCCACCGCCGCCTGCTGACATCGCGTTGGCACCCGCGTAAGCCCCAGGGTCCGGTCGTCCTGCAGGCTGTCCCGCGAGGCGCTGAAAGCGTACCGCGCCCTTTCCTTCGCGACGTGGAACGTGATGTGGTCCAGGTGGCGCGCGGTGTCGGAGTCGTCGGCGATGAAGGGGGCAACGTACTGTGCCACTCCCCCTAGGATCGCTAGGATGACGTCCTGCACCACTTTAGGTGGTGCGAGGGTGTTGAGGCACCAGTGGTGCACTGCCGCCAGGCGCAGCCGGTGTTTGCGCTGCAGGGAGAACTCCCCATCCCGCTGCAGCTGAAGTCCCAGGTAGGGGACGGAGTCCGCTGCCGGTACCCAGTGCCATGGGTTTTCGGTGTGGGGACAGAGGCGTAGCTGTAGGCCCGGGACCCCCTCCGTAGTGGCAATGGCGCACTTGCGGGGGTCAAGCTCCATACCCATCATCCCGAGGTACGGGGCCACCGCCTCCACGCCCTCGACGAAGTGCCGCAACGTGTGGGCCGTAACCAGCAGGTCGTCTATATATGCCTGGATGAGGCCCCTTTCGGCCTCTCTGGGCGGGCGCAGGCGGTGTTCCTGGGCCCGGAGTAGGGGCTCCAGGAGGAGCGTGTACAGCAGGGGGCTTTCAGGGTTGCCCTGCCGGACGCCGCGCAGCATGTGGACGGGCTGCGTCAGCCCGTGCGCGGTGACAATGCGCAGCCTGGCACATGTGTGGAGGGGGAGCAGGAGGTCAATGACCTCCGGCGGCACGGAGAGGTGGCGCAGGATGAGATCGAGTGCGCCGTGCGGGGCTGTGTCGAAGGCCTTGCGGGCGTCGAAGGAGAAGACGTAGTTGGGCCTTCCCCGCTGGAGCTGCTGCTGCGCCATGAACAGGGGGGGGGGCGGTGTTGGAGCCGGGGAGGGCCCCCTGCTGCCACTCGCTGACCACGCCGTGTTGCGTCAGCACCTCCGTGATGCGCCGGGTGAGGGGGCCCGTGAGCAGCTTCATGTCCAGTTGGCCCAGGGCTATGGGCCGGTAGTCGTCCAGTCTGGCGGAACCCGGCACCTTGGGGCTCAGCCAGATGTGCGCATTTCTCCAGTTGATTCGGGCCCTGCGACGTAGAGACGTCAGGATAGCGTCAGGATGGCGTCAGGATAGCGTCAGCATGACGACAGGATGGCGTCAGGATGGCGTCAGGATGGCGTCAGGATGGCGTCAGGATGCGTCAGAAACGCCGTCAGGATGCCGTCAGGATAGTGGGTAGTTTGACGTCAGGATGGCGTCAGGTTGCGTCAGGATGCGTCAGGATGGCGTCAGGAAAACGCCAGAATAGCATCAGGATGGTGTCAGGGAGCGTCAGGGTAGCGTCAGGATGGCATCAGGATGGCGTCAGGATATCATGCTGGCGTCAGGATGGCGTCAGGAAAGCGTCAGGATAGCGTCAGGATGGCGTCAGGATGACGCCACCAGGACCTGAGGGCATCTCAGGGGCCCATGGAGGCCTTTGGGGTTGATACTTACCAGAAATAGGTTACACATAAAAGATAAAATGCTGTATCAGGTGCAAACCTAATGAGATGTTTTGAACATCTTTGAGAAGGCTTTAGAGCAGGATATGCCGAAAATTGTTTTTCAACAGAAAAATATCTTTGCTTTCTGGCATAATGATGGTTTAAGTGAATAG
The DNA here is from genome assembly GCA_964036045.1 of Eutreptiella sp. 'Long Island Sound 2002'. NCBI lineage: Eukaryota > Euglenozoa > Euglenophyceae > Eutreptiales > Eutreptiaceae > Eutreptiella > Eutreptiella sp. 'Long Island Sound 2002'. The sequence goes on along the minus strand of OZ038378.1, from coordinate 130,169,473 downwards.
CTAGCACTGAGGAGCAGCGAGGAACGCCACGCGTAACCCCGAACCCCATCCGCAATCCCGATATGAAGAAAATGGTTTACAGGTATGCAATTTAAAACTGTTCAGTTTCATCTTGTGTTCGTTCCGTTTGATTAAGATTAGTGGTTGAATTTTTCTGTCTGTTCTGCGTGTGCCCGGGCGACACAAGAAGCAAGTGAAGAAGAAGGAGAAGAAGAACATTCGGGAAGCATATGAAGAGAGAAAGAAGGTGACGAAGAAGACGAAGAAGGAGCACAAGAGGAAGAAGGAGCGAAGAGAAGAAAGAAAAGAAAAAAAAAAGAAGACGGCGCCGAAATCCAAGGTCTGCTTGCCGCTGCTGCTGCTGAAGCTGCCGCTGCCGCCGTGTGTGTTGGATCTGCTGCTAGATCTGCTGCTGCTTGCTGGTGGTGTTGCTGCTGCAGCTTGCTGCTGCAGCTGGTGCTGCTGCTGCTTGTTTATGGTGCTGCTGCTGCTTGCTGGTGGTGGTGCTACACCTTGCTGCTGCTGCTGCTGCTGAATGTTATTTGAGTGTTTCTGCGTGCTGTGTGTGTCATTTGCGTGTTCGCGGGTGCTTTGAGTGTCATTTGTGTGTCGGCGCATGCTGTGTGTGTCAATTGAGTGTCGGGGCGTGGTGTGAGTGTCATTTGAGTGTTTGCGCGTGCTGTGACTTTCATGTGAGTGTCGGCACGTGCTGTGAGTGTCACTTGAGTGTCGGCGCGTGCTATGAGTGTCATTTGAGGGTTCGCGCGTGCTTCGAGTGTCATTTGAGTGTCGGCGCGTGCTGTCAGTGTCACATGAGTGTCGCTGATTGCTGTGAGTGTCATTTGAGTGTCTGAGTGTGGGCGTGTGCTGTGAGTGTCATTTGAGTGTTCGCGCATGCTGTGACGTTCATGTGAGTGTCGGCGGGTGCTGTGAGTGTAATTACTTTGTTCGCCCAATGCGAATTGCGAAATGCGAATTGAAACCTATTTTGCACTGGCAAAAGTGTGGGCTGCAAAAACGTCATGTTTGAAAGCTTTCGAATAGCTTGGGTATTGAACATATGATTGGACTTTTTTTGCCTGGGCAGTGGCAGAGATAGATTGTATGTTCAAACTGTTTTTGCATTGGTAAGATCGGGGGCGCCCAAAAAAAAAAATGACGACGTATGGAATGTAGATTGAAACCTATTTTGCATTGGCAAAAGCATGGGCTGAAAAACGCAACATGATTGATAAGCTTCAGAAATAGAATAGGTTCTTTGGTTGGCAAAAAGATGATTTTTTCACCGAAATCAATGAATTTTGCAACAATTTCACTACGGTTAGGGTTAGGGTTACACCCAAGTGTTGGGTTTGGGCCCCAAGCTAGATGAGGGGCAGGCTGCGTCAGGATGTCGTCAGGATGCGTCAGGATGGCATCAGGAAGGCGTCAGGATGGTGTCAGGATGGCGTCATAAATGGTTCACGTATGCGTCAGGAAGCGTCGGGGTAGTGTCACGATGGCGTCAGGATGGCATCAGGAAAGTGTGAGCAAAGTGTCAGGAGGGCGTCAGGATGGCGTCAGGGAACATCAGGATAGTCCAATTGCGTCAGAATTGCGTCAGGATGCGTCAGGATGGCGTCAGGATGGCGTCAGGATGGCGTCAGGATGCGTCAAGATGGCGTCAGGCAGGCGTCAGAGGTGTGTCAGGGTAGTGGTGTAGGCGTCAGGAGCACGTCAGGATGCGTCAGGATGCGTCAGGAAGGTTTCAGGGTGGCGTCAGGAAGGCGTCAAGGTAATTTAGCGTCAGGATGGCGTCAGGATGACGTCAAACGACGCGGGGCCCGAATCAAGTGCATCGGCGGCGGGGCGCCGCGGAGGATGGCCCGCTGGGAGTAGACAACGAGCCACTGGACGGGCGCCGGGAGGGACTTGATGAAGCAGCTTCCAGGTTTGTTGGGGCCCGGGGCCTTGCCATCGGCCTTGTCCAGCGCGGACCGCAGGTCCTGCATGGAGTACTGCTGGACCTGGGCCCAAGCCCCCTCAGGGACCCGGGGCACGTGGCGGCCGAGAACCGCCTTGAAGCCGGGAAGGTCCACCGGGCGCTTGTCGTACAGTTCCCGCCAGAGGGTGCGAACCGTGAACATCACGTTGTGGCCCTCTGTGAGGGGCATTTGGGTGTTGGGGACCCGCACAATCCCGAGGCCTGACGGGCCCGGGGCCTCCACCTCGATAGCCCCTCGCACGGCCTTCCAGCGCTGGGCAATGTCCTGGGCGTGGCGTTGCCAGAAGTCTCTGATGGCGCGCTTGCGGTCGGCTGCCAAGAGTGCGCACAAGTGGCGGATGTCCTCCTCGAGGGCGGCTGCTTGCCTCTCCAGCTCCTCCTGCAGCTTGCCCTGTGTGGCTGGGCTGAATCCGGGCGATGCACCCCGCAGCTCCTCCGTGAGTGGGAGCGCTGCCTCGGAGTGGATGCCGTGCCGGGCCGCGTTCGCCTAGTACGCCGCTGAGGCGCACGCTGGCAGGGCGTTGTAGCAGAGGATCGCCGCTTGTAGCTGTTTCCCGCTCTCAAGGGGGTCTCCTCCCGCCGGGTCCGACCCCGTCGGGGACGGTTGTCGGCGCCCCACCGTGCGTGCCAGGGCGTCAGCCGTTGCGTGGAGGTGTTCGAACACCTTGTTGACAGGGGCCGCAGGCATGGACCCGTAGGCGTGCTGCTCAGGAGGGCCCAGCCAGGGCGCCAGGGAGGCCTCGTCCTGCGCGGCGGTGACCGCCGCCCGCAGACAGCGCTCGACACGCGCGGCCTCGGCGTTGTACAGGAGGAGGCGGCCCTCCGTGTGGCTGTAGGGTTGGGCTTCGCCGCATGCCCTGCCGCGTTGAGGAGGCCCGGCAGGAGCAGGCGGACCGGGAGGTGGTCCGACCCGATCACCTGGGGGTGCGCCATGCCGCGGGCCCAGACGCTCTCCCGCGGGGACCACGGCAGGAGGGGCTCCTTGACCAGGAAGGTGTCCACCCTGTGCCGGGACGGGTGGAGCGTTGGGGTGATGTCCTCCACGCCGCCTGCCGTGGCCCTCCGGAAACCGCAGGCCTCCCAGCCCGCGCGGAAGTGCTCCGTGGCCGGGTTGGTGGTGGCATCCATGTAGACGTTGGTGTCGCCGGCGATGACCACCGGGTGCCACCCACCGAGGCTGCGCGCCGTGGCATACATTTGTATGTCGGCCCAGAAAGCCGCCCGCCCCGCCCATGGGGAGCAGCCTGCCTGCGGTCCGTGGACGTCGATGACGGTGAGGCCATCCCTGTCCGTGCGGATCTCCAGGGCCGCGGCCTTCCAGAGGACGATTTCCGTGAGACTGGGCACCTCGTGCTCGGCCACGTACTTGCTGCTGACGGTGGTGAGGAGGCCTCCCCCCCTCGAGGTGGGGCCCGCAAGAAGGCATGGTTGAGGCAGCCAATTCTGATTTTGTTCCCTTTTGTTGGATACCCCCGAGAATGCAGGGGTAACGTAGCACTTCCGCCCACTTTTGGGCCTGCCAGGAGGCATGGCTGAGGCAGCCAATTCTGATTTTGTTCCCCGTTGTTGGGGACCTCCGCGGATGCAGGGGTGACGTAGCACTTCCGCCCAGCTTTGGCCCCCATCTCCGCTAGCCGGCTGCTGAAGAAGGGGGTGTACCCCTTGTTCTGAAGTGCCGCGGCCACGTGCATCTCCTGCGCCCGGCTGGCGATCCCTGTCTCCTGGAGCATGATGGCAAAGCCCCGCTCTTGGGGCAGCATGCCGGTGATGAGGTGCTCCTTACCGGTACAGGCCGCCGGCCCCCAGCGTCGTTGGAGTGTGTCCCGGAGGGATCGGTGCAGTGGGACGAGGCGGTTGCACAGGTTTCAGGAGTAGTGCCAGAGGGCGTCGCCCGCCGCGTCCTCCTGGAGTCAGCTGTCCCGTGCTGGCATTGCCGCGGGGTCCGCTGGGGCAGCAAGGTCCCCGGGGTGTGCCGGGGCCATGGGGTGTGGGGAGCCCGCTCCCAGGGGGGCCCACAGGGGGGCCAGGGGGGCCAGTCCCGCGGGGATGGACCCCTGATGGGCTGCATCGCCGGCTCCCGGGGCCACAGGAGGATGCCTCCCCTTCCTCTCCGGGGCCGCCGCGTGGCCGGCCGCTTCGGGGGGGGGGGGGCGCTGGGCGTACGGGGCGTGCCACGGAGATCTCTGTGCCTGCCCCTGGAGGATGTGGGAGGCCGCCGTCTTGTCTTCCGCTGGGGCAGCGGCGTGCACCGCGGGCCACGCCAGGTGTGCCAGCATAGTGCCGCTTGTGTAGTACTTCTCCGCACACAGGGGGCATTTCGTTCGCTCTGTGGCCCCCCTTGCCGGAGGGAGCGGCACCGACTTGCGGATGGCGCCCTCTGGCGCCGGGTCGAAGCGTAGGTTGGCCAGCGGACCCGTGTGCGGCGCCAGCGCGCGGCCCAGGGCCGATGTATCGAGGGCTCGTGTCGCGGGCGCAGGCCAAAGACCCTGGACGGCGTCGCGATGCGCATCCACCTGCAGCCACTCTTGCCAGTGTGTGACGCCAATTTGACGGTCGGGCTTGCCTCTCCACCGCAGGTCGTGGAAGGACTAGAGCCAGTGGTATACTGTAGTCGGGACCGCCAGCTGGAGCTCCGGGTCGGCGGGGCGCGCCGCCGCCGGCCACAACCCCGGCTTTGCCTCCTTGGCGTTGCCCTTAAGGTGGACTTGGAGCAGGAGGGCGTGGTGTTCGCCCACGTGCAGCGCCTTGACGATCACGCGGGCGCAGTCCGCCACGCGGACTACGGCCTCGGGCCCCGGCAGGCGCTCGCAGTCGCAGACGGCGATATGCGCGTCCGCCGGGCTGAACATGAGAAAAGTTTATAGTGTTTTCAGCACTGTGTTTTTGCTTCTCCTGCTGCTTGTTGTTGCTGTAGGGTGTCCTGCTGCTGGTTTTGGATGATGAAAAGCTTTTGTTTGTAGAAATACAGTAAAGCCAACTCAATCCAGGATAGCCCAAGCCAACAGTATGCAAAGAGAAGGTAATTCAGGATCAAAGCATGAAGGGCTGCAGTGTAAACAGTGAAAGATGATTAGATATTCACAGAAACTGCAACTCAGGATACAAATGAATGGATATTCACAGAGATAGCTGAAATGTTTTGGAAAAAGAGTTAGAAAACTGCCTCAGGATCACTCTCTCTCCATAGTGCCATCTTAGGAGATGTGCACTTTTTGTTTTGGGTCCCATATGTGCTGAGGTGGCATGGTATGTGGCGATGAGGTCACTGCCATGTCACATGGGATCTTCCTACTTAGTTGGGATCTTCCTACTTAGTTAGGCTGACCAGGAATTGAACCCAGGACCTCTCAAAAAGAGGTGCCTAACCCCCTATGGTGCATACCACTAGGGCAGATAAGTATTCATGGAAAAACATAGATAAATTCATAGGCTCTACCTTAGGTATGTCAGTGCTCAGTCAACTCAGGAAAAGATGTTTTACTTCTGATTGAAAGGGGATTAAGGGGTCCACTCCATATCCTGATTGGGTGTTTGGTTCCATAGGTCAAAATGTGTTCTCACCACTTTTGGCTGGACCAATACTAAGATAAAAATGCATGGTTGCTCAGTGCATCTCTAATACAACTAGAGTATGTCCTAAAGCAAAGGAAAAGCACTTTTTCTTACTCCCCCCTTGTGCTGTGGTGGCCACCACTGTCGCATTTTAGGAAAAAAGGGATTTTTTCTTGGCCTTTCCTTGGTTTCCACATCTACTTTAAAATACCTACAGTCTCCCTCACACTGAAAAATGGGCGCTCACCATGGCTGGCGTCCTTTTGCTGCTCTGATCGTACAGTTTCCTACAGAAGACTCAGCGCTCTTGGCGCTGCCGGGGCTCCTGTGGCTTGGTTGGGTTAGATTGGGAGCATGCCAAACATGTGCATATGCATCCCTTCCTCCAAGACGCAGCGTCGACACAACCCAAACGCAAGACACATTATACACATCCGCATGGGTTCTCGTAAACCTGCTGGCGACCTGTGACCTGTCTTAGGGCGTAGGGAGTCGAAAAGAAATTAATTTGCCCCTTGGTGGGGTCTTGGTTCTGCTCAGTCTCTCCAGGCACCTGCGTTTCGGCCCGAACACGGCCTACTCAGCGAGGCTGCGCGTGGGTATCTGCAGAGGCAGGAATGGGAGAATTATGGACGAATCCACGCAAAAACGAAGCGACGACACCAAAATCCGTCAAATGACGGCGCAGAATTTTTCTGAAACAACACACCTGAGCAGAATCCAATTGTGCATCTTCAGCACATTTTTATAGAAATTATAGTCATCTCTGGATTTTTTAAGTCCAGAAATTCATACGCATAAAATGGCGGCGCGCAGGAGCGGCTCCTAGCGAAGCGCCGGGAAATGGAAAAATAATGGAATTATAAACGTATGTATCACGTAGTCTTGAAAATGACGAGACACACATTAATAAACAAACATACAGATTCCACCCACACTAATAGAAGCTTCAAAAATTCAAGAATTCGAAAATCAATTGAAAAGACTTCAATGAATCAGGTATAAACTACAGGTATGCTCGTCTTGCATGCCGCATACACATTGCTCGTCTCGAGTCTCCGTGACCGAGTCGTGTAGCAGCGTTAACAACGATAACCACGATAGGACGCGGTAGAGGGATTGATTGGAAAGATTGCAGATGGTTAGCGGTCAGATCAGGGTGATTAGTCATACACACAAGTGCATAGCAACGTTCTTCGCGTGTGCCCCTTTTGTTTCCTCTCCTTGCTTCACTTCCCAGCGGTACGTAAGGTAGGTACGCCCAGGCGGGGCCACCCCCTGGTGGAGTCAAGATTGTTGTGGAGATGGGCAGGTTTGCCCACGTGATTGTGCATAGTCGTGCATGCACACACGCATTAAAGGGTAGGCCACGCGAAGTGCGCACGGTAAACCTTGTTTAGGCTACCCAGGGGCTCCTCGGTACGTTCTTTAAGAGAACCTGAGGAGTCCCTTAACGCTTGCTTGCTTGATAAGGGTAGCTGCTCCATGCAGCGTGTTTGCGGACAGCGTATTATAGGGCACACTGAGAAGGGTATAATACCTGGAGTGTGCCTTGGTTCCTCCGCCGCAAACGCCCTTTCATTTGCCTTTGTTTTACAGGTGGGCAGGTAGGGTGAGTGGTGCAGCAGCATTTTTTTATGCCCTGCTAAACAGGGGCGCAGATCACACAAACAAGTAACTCCGCTCCGCCTGTGGCCGAGCAGGGAGTCCGACTTCATCGACATCTGCGCCTTGCACACGAGAGCACTCCTTCCCTCCAAGCCCTTGCAGGGGAAACGCGTTGTGGCGTCCCCTGTGAGGCCACAGCTGCTTAGCAGCGCTGTGTTCTCTTGTCATTTCACAGGTGGGTCGCTAGGACCCTCGAGAACTTCCTCTTCGCAACGCCAAGTAGAGTGTGCGTGTAGGAGTGGTAGTCCTGCGTGGGGGCTAGAGCCAGTTGCCCAGCGCTCGCCCACCAGGATGGTGCCACTGTAGGGTGTGTAGGACCTGTAGGGGGCGTGTCACTGTCCCACCCTTTTCCTGCAATTTTAGCTGGGTTGGTGGGCTGTGACAGTGGGTTAGGTTAGTGTTTTTGGCCACATAGCAAACAGGCGTTTTGCATGCCTTCATAGCTTTTGGCCACCCCTCCCTGTAGTAGACAGGTAGGTAGGGAAAACAATACCTGGATTAACACTCTGGGTATTCCCCCAAGGTTTTGCGCCAGCACAGAAATTGGGCGCATAGGGGAGGGGAGACCCGGGGCGTACCCCGTGGCATCAATAAGCCAACCCTCCAGGTTCAGCAAGGGCGCAGACTTGGGTATAATTAGGACACCACTTCTGCGGCTTGCTCTCAGGACCTTAGGACTAGCACACTCACACACACGCTTTGGCAGGTAAGGGTAAGGTTCAGTCCCTAGCTTTATTCTTGGAGGCAAGCATCTCGGCGAGCCTCAACAACTCGCCAAGGTTGTTCTGGGACAAGTAGTCAACCAGAACTGAGTTTAGGCGTCCCTCAGGTAGAACAAATGCAGAGAAGGGCTCCCAGGTGGCCTCTTCGACTCCAAACCCTTCCCAGAGGGTGAGGAAGCGCCAACCCTGGCGATAGCGGTGGCGTAGGACAGACTTCACCAGGTAGAAGCCCTCCTTAGCCATCTCCTCGGCGTTCATGTCGGGGAGTTCACCTTCAACTTCCATAGGGCTGGCAGCCCCTTGTAGGTCCAGAGCGGCGATTTCCTCGTCGTTCAGCTCCCACTCCTCCCCACAGAGGTCTTCAGGATCATGGTAGCGCTTCAGGTGTTGAGCGGCGCACACCAGGGTCCCCCCTAGACGGGGAGAACACCGCACGGTGATACGGTGTCCATCCACAGATAGGATCTTGTACGGCCCGAAGTATGGGTCATCGCTGGTAGAGCGTGGCCAGGCGGGTAGTCGACTGTGGTGCACCAGCACCCAGTCCCCTTCTTGGTAGGTGGCCGGTACACGGTGTTTGTTCTTCTTGTTCCACTGACGCTCCCTCACTCTCTGGAGCATAGCCTTGGCCTTGTCCACCTTCGCTTGTTGCTCTTGGACCCATTCACCCACAGAAGAATGGGTGTCCTCTGGATAGGGGGCATGTAGGAACCATGCCGGGCGCCCCATGAACAGCTCATGTGGCGAGTAGCCAGTAGCTGAACTCTCTTGGGAGTTCATCATCAAGGATATGACGGGGAGTAGTCTCACCCAGTCTCTGGTGCGTTCAGTTTTGCACCATATCCTGACGTTCTCCTTCAGGACACGAATCTGTCGCTCACATAGGGGGTTGCTCGTGTGAGAGTAGGGAATCCCCGTAGACACCTGGACATTGAGGGACCTCAGGACCCTCTTGTACCAGCCAGTATCTGAGCGTACTCGTACGTCCTCATCGGAGTTGATCTCCTTGGGCGCCCCATAGACACAAAACCACTCCTCCAGGAGTATCTTGATAGTCTCCTCTCCGGTAATGTGCTTGGTACATGGGAACACCCTGGTAAACCTGGTCAACCCACAGGTTACCACGAGGGCGAAGTCATAGCCCCCGAACTTCGGCATCTCCGTGTAGTCCACGTATAGAACACTGTTAGCACAGTGAGGGATGGGCAGGGTCGAGTAGAGACCTCTGTCCCTGATATCCCCTGGTTTACAGGACCTGCACGGGCACTTGTCCACGATAGGCAGGAGCGTCTTCCGCAGCTGGTCGTCAGTCCACGTAGTGTGGAACCACTGCTTGAACAGCCTCAGGGTACGGTCAGCACCCACATGACCACTGGACTCATGGGTCCACTTCAGCAGCGCTGGGACTCGGTCACTAGGCACCACAATGCGGTCCTCGTGCCAGAGGTAGCTCTTGTCCCGCTTCCACTGGTCTTGGTTGACCAGGAGGGGTTCAAGGCGTTTCTCCAGGCGCCGGTAGATATCCCCAAACTCCTGTAGGTACTCCGATTGTTGGAGTCCATCCAGGGGGCGTATCATGGTCATGTTCAGGTCCAGGTGTACGTCCATACGGCTGAACGCTTCCTTAGCCAGCGCTTCAGACCGGGCACCAATCAGGGCGTCGAAGTTGTTGCGGCTGATGTAGTCGGCACATTCGTTCTTCACTCCCTGGATATGGTGTACCGTCAGCCGTAGTTGACTGAGGTAGGTCCACCAGCGACGTAGCTTGGCCTTCTCAGGTGGGGGGCCCTTCTGGAAACTGCGGACCGGTTCTTGGTCGCATAGCCAGACCACAGGGTTACTCCCCAACAGTCGTGCTTGTGAGGATAGCACCAGCATACCCGCGAGCAGTTCCTGCTCATAGGTGGAGTAGTTCCCCCTGGCCTGGTTCCACTTCCAGTTCCAGTGGCCCAGAGGTACTAGGACCCACTTGTCGTCAGGGTAGCTGTGCTTGAGGGTTCCGTCTCGGTTGAGACCTTCCGTCCCCCATTGGGAAATGGCCGAGTCGAACTCCTCCTTCTCTAGTGCTTGCCACTGGAACAACGTTCCACCACCGCCCACATTGCTGGCGTCGGTCACCAGGATAATCTCCCCTTGTGCCCTAGGCACGCCCAAGCACTTAGCATTGGCCACCTTGTCTTTGAGCTCGTCAAACGCTTGTTGCTCTTGTGGGCCCCAGCGCCAAGTAGTACTCTTCTTGATCAAGTCAGTCAGTACAGCGCTGGTGTAGGTGAAGTTTTTGATGTGGCGGCGATAGAAGTTGCACGCCCCAATGAAACTGCGTACATCATGAAGTCCTTTCTTGGGGTCTTCGTGTCGTACCTTGGCATCCATCAGGGGTTTGGCCTTAGAGGCCGCTGGGGTCCACCACCCATAGCCAACGTCAAACCCCAGGTACTGCATGGTCTCCTGCATGAACTCACACTTCTCCAGCTTGAGTCGTGTGTGGTTCTCCTGGCAGACCGCAAAGAACTCACCCAAGAGGATTAGGTGATCCTCCTGGGTATTGGTCCCGAGGCATACATCGTCGATGTGAGCCTCCATCTGGGCCCCACGGGATATGAGCTCCTGCACCTTAGGTCTCCGTCGTAGGATGGACAAGATCTTGTTCATCAGCTCTTGGAACAGAGCGGGGGCGTTAGCCACGCCGAATGGCATGACCTTCCACTTGAATACCCTCCCCTGAGGGGTGATGAAGGCCAGTAGTTCTTGCGCGTTGGGCGTCAGGTCCACTTGCCAGAATCCACTTCGCTTGTCCATCTTGGTCTTGGGGCGACAGGAGGCTATCTTCTCCAGGGTAGACTCCATATTGGGAATGGACCCTGAGTGGTTCAGCGTCTTCTTGTTCAGCTCTCCATAGTCCACTACCAGCCGTTTGGCTGTAGACCCAGGTTTAGCCACCAGGAAACAGGGGCTGCAGTGTAGGGGGTAGTCCCCATCCTTGTACTCCAGGACTAGGCCAGCGTCGATACATTCTTGTATCTGTCGCTCAATCTCGTCGGCCTGCTCTTTAGGAGCTGGATAGGGTCTCCTCCGGATCTTGTGACCCACGAACTCGGGTTTCAGCTTGAGGTCCATCTGTACCAGCTTGTCGCATGAGGCTGGAGGGGGTAGTTCTCCGAACACCTCCAGATAGGTCCTTATCAGCTTTTGTACCCGCGGGTCCAGTACCTTGATCTTGTCCTCCATGTCCTCGTCGGAGTGTAAGTTGCTTGCCCCTTGAATAGACGTCGGGAGGTGGTCCTCCACCGACTCTTCGCCCGCGGTAGCATCCTTCAGCCCTTGGTAGGCATACAGAAGGTCTTGCTCAACCATCTCCGGTGGACGATGGCAACATAGGCACGCTTTAGGGGGTTCACATACACATTCCTCCGAGAGGTCGTCCTCATCTGGGGTCCTCACATGGGCACCCCATACGCTCTTCATGAGCTTGAGATCTACCTCCCTTTGCCAGGTGGTGATCTTCTGTTCGAGGTCCTCCTTCAGTTGGGATAGGTCTCCCATACGTCCTTGCTTCAGTGGCCACGAGCTGCGGGTAGGCTTCGCGTAGCATAGCTTTTTCGCCACCAACTTCCTCTTGGAATCCACATACTCCCTGAGCCTGGATCTAGGGTCCAGCTCTTCATCCACGGGGTCTTCCACCCTCATGGAGAGTAGGGGTTTTAGTGGGGCGACGTACTCGGCGTTCTCCACTTCTTCCACCGCAGTCTGCACGAAGAAGGCGTCGTGCTCAGTTTCGTCGTCAGAGTGGATAGAGCTAGGTAGCTCAGATAGTCCACACTCAGAGACTCCATCAGGAACAGGTACATGACAGGGAGAGTTGGGGGCGTTGGTGTCAGTCACGACGTACTCATCTCCTCCGGGTGTAGTTTCAACAGCATCTTGAGGTCGTAGACGATCCTTCAAGTCACCCAAGGCGAGTCCATCGCTTTCTCGTTGTATAGCCTGGACCAGAGTAGGGTCCAGGTCTTCCCAGGGGATGGTGGTAAGACTTCCGTCCACCACGCTGAGCATACTCCCCCATCCGGGCTTCCCAATGGGCGTCTTGCGTCCCAGAGGCACGTAGATGGCCTCATCAGGTAACCGCACAGAGCTGATAGTCAGCTTGTCAAGGAGGGTTCGCCAGTACTCGTTGCCCCCATGGGCTCCCCAATCGGGGGAACACAGGACCATACGGGAACGTTCCAAGGCCACCTTGGTCAGCACCTTCCCCAGTTCACTGAATCTGGGGTTCCCGTAGGCCATCCCGAAAGAGGGCCAGTAGAATTTGTAGCTGCAGTTCTTCCCCTTGCTGCAGTATAGGTCCAGTACATGCTGCTTGTCGCTGGCGAACAGCTCCACACTTAGGTCTTCTCGAGAGTAACCCAACTCCTTCAGACCTTGGTCTAGGACTTCCCCCAATAGTTGATAGTCCTCAGTTTTGGAGGCCGCCATCATGTTCGAGGGCTCCTCCTTCGATAGTCTCAGGTAACTCGAGGTATGTTCCGACTGCTCCAGTGGCACAGACTCTCTGCCACTGCCGTGGTCCACGTACAGGAGGTAGGGCGCTTGCAGCGTCAGGGATTGTATCTGGGAGTGCTGCACGAAGAAGTCAGTACCCAGTACAAAGTCGAAGGCATCAGTGTCCATCACATAGAACCGATGGGCGATAGTCCTGGAGCCCATAGGTACCTCCACTTCGCAGTCCCCGCAGCTGTGCACCACATGTCCATCCCCCATCCGTATAGCGGCGGTGGTCATGGTGTTCTTCAGGCTCCCACAAGGTAAAATTTTCTTGGCCACTATCGATATTGTGGCTCCAGTATCCAGTACCCCCAGGTATTCACGTCCCCCTAGTCGGATACGTACCCAAAACACCAGGTCTTGGGTGCCACCAGAGCGTCCCCGTCAGAACTCCGCGGGACAGGTCACCTCGAACCCCTTGTTCCGCAATTTGCGGGCCATCCTCATGAAACGGCTTCTCTTCTTGGCGTTGCCGTCGTCACCACCTTCATGCTCACGCTTGGCTCCTTGTTCTTGCTGGGCCTGCGTCGGTGAGCGTGTGGTAGGTCCAGACTGCCCTCCAGAGGGCTCGGAGTTCCCCCCTGGATTAGGGTTGGGGTTACCTCCGTTCTTGTCCTTGTTCTTGTTGTCGTTCTGGCGATTAGCGCCTCCTCCTCGTCCGCCTTGACCCTTGTCTTGACCACCTTGACCACGTCCTTTCGACTTGCCCTTGCCGGAGTCGTTGCCTTTGGCCTTGCCTCCACCTTTGCCTGAGCTTTTGCCAGGATCTTCCCCCTTAAGCTTCGCCGATAGGCGTTGCTTATGGTAGCACTCGTCCTCATAGTGCTTCCGCTTACCGCAGAATGCACACGTGATGGTGCAGCGGTAATGATCCGGCATCTTCACCTTGGCGCCGGTGATCTTTTCCTGCTGCTTCCCCTGGACAACAAAGCAGTCTCGCTGCTCGCAGTCGGAGGCATGCTGCAGGTGGCCCTGTTCATCTCTGGCATCACACCAGAATAGCTCCTTCACGTTCTCCATTAGGCGGGCGTGGGCGTGTTTGGGGGTAGTCCCCTGCCCAGGTCGGGACCCTTGGTACCCTTTGCCTCCAGAACCTCCACCACCAGGACGGTAGTGGTTCAGGTGTTGGTCGCTCTCCTTCTCCAGCGCCATCTCCAGGAGCAGCACGCATAGATCCTCGTAGCGGAGGGATCTAGCCTTGCGCTCAGCCGTCAGACGGCACTCGTCCCATAGCTCACGGGGGAGCTTGGAGCACAACCAAAACAGCAGGTCGTCGCTGCTGTAGGAACCGGGCGTCAGTCGCCCAGCCCAGTGGTCCAGGTCCGCCAACAGCTCGGAGACCCTGCCGGGTTTGGGGTTGTTCGGCAGCACGGGCAGGTTCTGGATCTCGGCCCTGATGGAAAGGTCGGTCTCGTAGGTTGGGTACTGCCTCTCCAGGGCAACCAACACGTCGGCAAAGGTGGCGGAGTTGGTGACGATCTGCCTGACCTGCTTCTCCAGGTACTTCGTCTTGCAGCACTGCAGGAGCAGGTCGCACTTCACTCGCCCACTCGCGTGGGTTTGGCCGGTCAGTCGTAGGAACCGGCCAAAGTTCTCAGCGAACTCGCTGAGGTCCTTGCCTGTGAATTCAGGCAGGTTCACCACTATCTTGGAGGTGGCAATAGCCTTCGCCTCCTGAGCTCGGCGTCCTTCAGGGCGTCGGGTCTTCTTCTTCTTCTTCTTCTTCTTCTTACCCTTGGAGTCCTCGGGGTCCTCAGGGTCTTCGTCATCCGATGGCGAAGAAGAAGTCATCGAAGGCGGCCCATCATTGGAGGGGTCTCCGCCTAGATCACTGGAGCCATAAGGCTCCACGTCCACCATAGCCCTTAGGGCTGTCAGCCCCAGCTGGTCCAGCTCGGCCCTCGTCGAGTTCGTCACGTGACTGTAGGGCGGCTGGGCTGTCCTCGGGACGAATGGGCTTCTTGGTACTGCTGCAGGAGTCGGCATCGGTCGGCTCCTCAGGCTCCCCAGGGTATTCGTCAACCCTGCCGCCAGGTGGTTAGCCTGTACTCGGTGGGGTGACATCCCCACTGTCGTAGGTGACGCATGGGACGGGATCATCAGGGGCTGCAGTTTCTCCCTGATCTCTTGCGTGAGGTCGCTCACGATTTTCGAAGTGGCTCCTTGGAGCACCTCGTTGATCTCCGACCGCGTCAGGGACCTGTTGGAGGATCTTCCCGATCCTCTACTCCTGCCTCCCAGAGACTCTGGTCCTCTCCTCAACCCACTCAGGGGTGCATACCCAGGTGCACACCCAGGAGCATACCCAGGAACTTCCATGTAGGTTCCAGTGGAGTGGAGTGGATGGGGATGGTCAGCCGCATACCAACGCGGCGCAGAGCTGGAAGCCACCGGCTCACTGGCAGTAGTTGCCTCAAGGAGCGCAGTGGTAGGTGGGCCCATGCCATAGGCGGGGTAGTGAGGCATGCCAGTAAAGCCTGTGCCCTCTGCCATAGGCTGGTTGGTTGTGGAAGTGGATGTAGCGGCGGCTGGGTGTGTGGTGGTTATGGGAGAGGGTGATGCTTGGAGGCCAGAAGCGCTTGGTGCGCCTTCGAAGGTAGGGATATCCGTCGGGTCTTGCCCTTGCTCCTCTCCTTCGTCTGTTCCTTCTCCAGCATCCTTCTCGCTCTCGTTTCCTCTCTTCCTCTTCACAGGCTGAGGCTGAGAGACCATTTCCTTCACCGACAGGGCCCCAAAGGCCGTCTGGAGGCCATCCAAGGAGTCCTCCGCCGTATCCATTGGCCCATGTAAGGGCTCCACCGAAGGTACAGCGTCAGGCGCCGGCCTTGCCGGTGTCTCTGGCGCTGGCGCTGTGTTCACCTCGGCGTCCACTCTTCCTGGATCCATCTTAATCCACCCTTCTGCTTATGTTTGCCTGCTCGGAGCACTGGTTGTACGGCGCGGGGTCGCTGCCGGTGCACAGAGACAGGCTGCCTCTTGCTACCAGAAAAGTTTATAGTGTTTTCAGCACTGTGTTTTTGCTTCTCCTGCTGCTTGTTGTTGCTGTAGGGTGTCCTGCTGCTGGTTTTGGATGATGAAAAGCTTTTGTTTGTAGAAATACAGTAAAGCCAACTCAATCCAGGATAGCCCAAGCCAACAGTATGCAAAGAGAAGGTAATTCAGGATCAAAGCATGAAGGGCTGCAGTGTAAACAGTGAAAGATGATTAGATATTCACAGAAACTGCAACTCAGGATACAAATGAATGCATATTCACAGAGATAGCTGAAATGTTTTGGAAAAAGAGTTAGAAAACTGCCTCAGGATCACTCTCTCTCCATAGTGCCATCTTAGGAGATGTGCACTTTTTGTTTTGGGTCCCATATGTGCTGAGGTGGCATGGTATGTGGCGATGAGGTCACTGCCATGTCACATGGGATCTTCCTACTTAGTTGGGATCTTCCTACTTAGTTAGGCTGACCAGGAATTGAACCCAGGACCTCTCAAAAAGAGGTGCCTAACCCCCTATGGTGCATACCACTAGGGCAGATAAGTATTCATGGAAAAACATAGATAAATTCATAGGCTCTACCTTAGGTATGTCAGTGCTCAGTCAACTCAGGAAAAGATGTTTTACTTCTGATTGAAAGGGGATTAAGGGGTCCACTCCATATCCTGATTGGGTGTTTGGTTCCATAGGTCAAAATGTGTTCTCACCACTTTTGGGTGGACCAATACTAAGATAAAAATGCATGGTTGCTCAGTGCATCTCTAATACAACTAGAGTATGTCCTAAAGCAAAGGAAAAGCACTTTTTCTTACTACATGCAGACCACCCACTGTGGGTTCTGCTGTCCTCGTTGCGCCACCGCAAGGGTGGCTGCCAGGCAGGCATGCGTGATGGGCCCCACAGGGAGGTCCGGGACATCCGTGGTCCTGATGGCCTCACCTTGCCATGCGTTCCGTAGATGCTCCTCCTGGTCGGGGCTCCAGACCAGTGTGGGGGGGTTGGCACACCCCGGCTCCTGCCGTTTGTTGGGGGCGCTGATGGTGCGTAGCAGGACGGCTAGCAGCCAGGGGTCCGCCATCACATCGTAGGCCTGGGTGGGCTCCTGCTGCCAGTTGACATGTGGCGGGAAGGCCCCTTGCCTGGCGGTGCCGTGCCGGACGGTCCAACGGCCCCCGGCTAGGATGTGCGACCGGTAGCCCCTGGCGTGGCCGTGTAGGATGGCCTGGTAGCCCGCCGCCTGTAGCACCAGTGCCTCCCCGTGCTCAGGTCTTGGGGGGGGGGCTGCGCCACCACCTGCGTCCCTGACGCGGGTGCTCTCGCGGGACGTGGCGTGCCACGGGTGGGGCGCATCGCGCTGCGGCCCTTGTATGCTACCCGCGATCTGCGCCGGGCCGTGCTGGTGGACAAAACTCTCCCCGCCGTCCGCCAGTAGTGCCGCCGCGACGACGTACAGCTGTTCTGCCATGAGGGGTGCCGTTGGCGTGTGCGTTGCGGCCGGTTGGCGGGGCAGCGTGTTCCGGCAGGGGACGTGGGGCAGCAGGCGCACTGGCCACGCCGCCACGGGTCCCATGGTGACGGCCGCGACCGTGGACGCCAGTGCCGTGCGGTCCGCTGGCCGGTACTGCCTAAGTCCCGCTGTGTCCCGGGCGAGGTGCCTGCAGCCCGCTGTCCAGGCCAGTACCCCGCAGTTCATGCGGTCCGGCTCGGCCCCGTCCGCGTTGTTGCTTGCTCTTTGTTTCACCGTGGTGGTCGTGTCGAGCGGGGGCCCCTCCAGGAGCGCCTCCAGGCCCTGCCCCGGTGGGAGGGCGGGCGGGGCCGGCTGCGTGAAGCCCTGCACGCCCAGGCGCTCCGTATGCGTGTGGTACGGGTTCTGCCGGCGGTGCTCCGGGGCCGTCCGAGGGTGGAAGAGGAGTTGGTGCAGGTACCAGTGGCCCTGCGCGGTGGACGGTTTTTGGATTGCCAGCCACTGTTCCACCACACCTCCCGCGTGTGCGGCCTCCACGTGGCGCTGCAGTCCCAGGCGGACCAGGCGGTTTGACGTGCCCGCAGGCGGGATGTGGGCCTGCGGGTAGAGCACCCGTAGGGGTTCCAGTGCCAGGTCCAGCACCTCTTCGGTGAGCTGTTCTGTAGCGGCAAACGCCCTGTGCAGGACGTTGCGGACCCCGGGCGTGGGGGACGTGAGCTGCTCGAGTACCGGCCCCGGCGGGTATCGTGCGCCCGGGGTTGCCAACCACTCCCTGGGGTGGTTCAGCATGGCCCTGCACACGTTCCGTGTGAGGGCGTGGCGGGCAGCCAAGGGGGGGACCGCTCGTAGGAGGCGGTGGCACGCCGGTGGCGATTGCATGGGTTTCGGGGCGGCCGCAGTTACCCATCTGCACGCCGTGTCGGGCACGATCGCCCCCCATTCAACGGTTCCCATGTCCTCGGCGTGAAGCAGCGCCTGGCCCTGCACCAGGGGGGAGTACGGGCTCGGGCGTCCGTCCTCTTCTCACCACCGTACCCAGACCGCCCCTGCCTGTAGGCTGCGGAGCAGGGCCGCGCCAGGGGGTTGGGGCGGTGGGAAAGCTCCCTTGACGGCTTCGGTGGCATAAGCCAGGGCCAGGCCTCGGACACCCCCTGCAGCAGCACACGGCGCCCCCCCTGGGGGCGCCTCCTCGCCACCCCCACGGCACGCAGTGGCAGCTCGCAAGAGCGCACGCAGCCAGGCCACCCACACCGCCCAGGATGCACGGGCAACGGGCCCTGGATGCCGCGCCCGCCCCCAGAGGTGAACGGCCGGAAGAGGGACGGCGCCTGACACCAGACGCCCCTCACAACAGCGGAAGGCCGCCCCCACCCCGCCAGAAGAGGGCACTGGCTGCCCGCCCCACAAACGGGAGGCCGTTGGAGGGGGAGCACCTGACGCCCCCACGGGCAAGCGAACGCCGAGCGGAGCCCGGGGCGCAACGCTTGGCACCAGCCCGCGGGGCCGACGTTCAAGCTCCCCCACCCACACCCCACCACGCCCACGGCATGTGCAACGAAGCGGGCCGCTACAGGCACGGGACAGCCACAGGAGGTCCGCACCCCATCCCCTGCTCTCAGGCACAGCAACACAACAATGGCGGAGCCCACGGCCCTACGCCAAGCGCGCCCCCGATCTCCGACGCTGGACGCGGCGCACGAGGTCTTCAGGCCGCTGGGAGTCCGAGGCGGCCACGGGGACCCCCCCCGGAGGACGCGGACGCGAACTCCAACCTGCAGATGCTCCCAGAGGCCCCCGCGGGCAGCGCACCCGCGGGGCCCACGCTGCCGGGGGGCAGCGTGCCCGCCCCCTGCCCCGCGTGGAAGCGGGGCCACTGCATCGGGGAAGGCTGGTGCCCCAGGCAACACCCCCGACCCGCTGCTGACGACGGGGGGCTGCCCGCGGTGGGGCACGCGGCCGCACGCGCCGCCCTGCGCTACGGCGTAGAGCAGGGCTGGATCCTATATGAGACCACGCGCGGCAGCGTGAACATCCAGGAGGCCGTCGACCGGGTCACCCACACAGGCCAACGGAGGTGGCCTTCCACACACGAGGCCCCCACGGCGGACCGGCGGAGGGGACCGTCGTGGAGCCCATGGGGATGGTGCTAGTCCTGGCAGCGGACATGGTCCGAGGGGTGCTCCACGCATCCCGCGTGCGACGCGTGCGCCCGAAGTGGACCATCTAGGTGTACACCCCTCCATAGGCGTGGCCTTTCTCCACATGGGCAGTACTCGCCGTCATGTGGCACCTGGCGCCGAAGGGCACCCCTACAGGCACCACAGGGGAAGTCACCCGGGACCTCCACACCTGGCCAACCAACCAGGACTTCCCCTGGCGCAGACCCCAGGGCGGGCTCCCAGTGGCGCCCGCAGAAGAGGGTTTCAGCCTCGCGGCGGCCCTTCAGCGACACCCCGACAAGACACGGCGCAACTTCCTGCAGACAGGCACGGTTCCGGCCGCCCCGCCCGACCCCGGGTGGCGGTGGGACGCAGGGGAGACACAACCGCCGCCAGACCCCTGGATCCTTCCGCTGTGGCTTGTTCCCCTCCGGCTGCCCGTCCTCCGGGCGGGCGGTCGGGCTCCGCCACCCACTTGCTGTGGGCGCGGTGCTGCGGGCGTGGGGGCCCAGCACTGACCCTCTGGCTGCTTGCATGCCTTGCGGGGGGCTGCGTGCCGCGTGGGTGGTGGGAGGCCGTCCCGGGGGGGGTGGCCTTCCACTGTTGCGAGGGGCGTCTGGTGTCAGGCGCCGTCCCTCTCCCGGCTGCCCGTCTCTGGGGGCGGGCAGCCAGGACCCGTTGCCCCGATGTCCCGGGTACGGGTGGTGTGGATATGGGGGACCCAGCACCGGCCCCGTCCGCCCGTCCTCAGGGCGGGCTGTCGGGGTCCACTACCCACTTGCTGTGGGCGTGGCCGTGCGGGCGTGGGGGTCCAGCACTGTCCCTTCGGCTTGCATGCCCTGCGGGGGGCTGCGTGCCGCGGGGGTAGTGGAGGGCCGACCCTTGGGGGGTGTCCCTCCACCGTTGCGAGGGGTGTCTGGTGTCAGGCACTGTCCCCCTCCGGACTGCCCGTCCCTGGGGGCGGGCGGCCAGGACCCCTTGCCCGTGTGTCCCGGGCACGCGTGATGTGGGCATCGGGGGCCCAGCACCGGCCCCACAGCGTGCGCTCTTGCGAGCCGGCGTTGAGCGCTGTGGGGGTGGCGGGAAGGCGTCCCAGGGGGGGGGGTGCCTTGTGCCGTTGTGAGGGGCATCTGAGTTCGGGCCCTCTCCCTACCCGGCTGCCCGTCCTCAGGGCGGGCAGTCCGGATCCGCTACCAACGTGCTGTGGGCGCGGGTGTGCGGGCGTGGGGGCCCAGCAATGTTCCTTTGGTTTGCATGCCCTGCGGGGGGCTGCGTGCCGCAGGGGTGGTGGGAGGCCGTCCCGGGGGGGTGGCCTTCCACCGTTGTTAGGGGCGTCTGGCGTCAGGCGCTGTCCCTTCACCGGCCGCCCATCCCTTGGGGCGGGCGGCGGGGGTTCCGCGACCCATGTTTCCCGGCCGCGGTTGCTGTGGGCGTGGGGACCCAGCACCGGCCGCACAGCGTGCGCTCTTGCAAGCCGTCATTGCGCGCTGTGGGGTTAGCGGGAGGGCGTCACCGGGGGGGGTGCCCTGCGCCGTTGTGAGGGGCCTCTGAGTTCAGGCGCTCTCCCTCCCTAGGCTGCCCGTCCTCAGGGCGGGCTGTCGGGGTCCGCTACTCACGTGCTGTTGGCGCGGGTATGCGGGTGTTGGTGCCCAGCACTGTCCCTTTGGCTTGCATGCCCTGCGTGCCACCAGGGTGGTGGGAGGCCGTCCCGGGGGGGGTGGCCTTCCACCGTGGTGAGGGGGGTCTGGTGTCAGGCGCTGTCCCTCCCCTGGCCGCCCGTCCCTGGGGGCGGGCAGCCAGGGTTCCGCGACCCGTGTTTCCCGGGCGCGGTTGGGGTGGGTGTGGGGACCCAGCACCGGCCCCACAGCGTGCGCTCTTGCGAGCAGTCGTTGGGCGCTGTGGGGGTGGCGGGAGGGCGTCCCGGGGCGGGGTGCCTTGCGGCGTTTTGAGGGGTGCCTCGGTTCAGGCGCTCTCCCTCTCCCGGCTGCCCGTCCTCTGGGCGGGCTGTTGGAGTCCGCTACCCACGTGCTGTCGGCGCGGGTGTGCGGGCGTGGGGGCCCAGCACTGTCCCTTTGGCTTGCATGCCCTGCGGGGGGCTGCGTGCCGCGGGGGTGGTGGCAGGCTGCCCCGGGGGGGGATGGCCTTCCACCGTTGTGAGGGGCGTCTGGTCTCAGGCGCCGTCCCTCCCCCGGCCGCCCGTCCCTTGGGGCGGGCAGCCAGGGTTCCGCGACCCGTGTTTGCCGGGCGCGGTTGGTGTGGTCATGGGAAGCCCAGCACCAGCTCCACACCATTGTGAGGGGCGTCTGGGTTCAGGCGCTCTTTCTCCCCCGGCTGCCCGTCCTCAGGGCGGGCTGTCGAGGTCAGCTAGTCACATGCTGTGGGCGCGGCTGCGCGGGCGTGGGGGCCCAGCAATGTCTCTTTGGCTTTCATGCCCTGCGGGAGGCTGCCTGCCGCGGGGGTGGTCGAGGCCGTCCCAGGGGGGCCGACCTTCCACCGTTGTGGAGGGTGTCCGGTGTCAGGCGCTGTCCCTCCCCCGGCCGCCCGTCCTTTGGGGCGGACAGCCGGGGTTCCGCGACGCGTGTTTCCCGGCCGCGGTTGGTGTGGACGGCGTGGGGACCCAGCACCGGCCCAACAGCATGCGCTCTTGCGAGCCGTCGTTGCGCGCTGTGGCAATGGCGGGAGGGCGTCCCCGGGGGGGGTGCCTTGCGCCCTTGTGAGGGGCATCTGAGTTCAGGCGCTCTCCCTCCCCCGGCCGCCCGTCCTCAGGGCGGGCTGTCAGGGTCCGCTACCCACATGCTGTGGGCACGGGTGTGCGGGCGTGGGTGTCCAGCACTGTCCCTTTGGCTTGCATGCCCTGCGGGGGGCTGCGTGCCACGCAAGTGGTGGGAGGCCATCCCGGGGGGCTGGCCTTCCACCATTGTGAGGTGTGTCTGGTGTCAGGCGCTGTCCCTCCCCCGGCTGCCCGTTCCCTGGGGCGGGCAGCCAGGGTTCCACAACCCGTGGTTCCCGGGCGTGGTTGGTGTGGCCGTGGAGACCCAGCACCGGCCCCACAACATGCGCTCTTGCAAGCCGTCGTTGCGCGCCGTTGGGGTGGCGGGAGGGCGTCCCCGGGGGGGGTGCCTTGCGCCGTTGTGAGGGGCCTCTGAGTTCAGGCGCTCTCCCTCCCCTGGCTGCCCGTCCTCAGGGCGGGCTGTCGGGGTCCGCTACTCAAGTGCTGTTGGCGCGTGTGTGCGGTTGTGGGTGCCCAGCACTGTCCCTTTGGCTTGCATGCCCTGCGTGCCACCGGGGTGGTGGAAGGCCGTCCCGGGGCCCAGACCAAAAAATAGCAAGACCATGCAGAGTTGTTACTGTACAATTTCTGAAATAGGCAGATCCAGTCCCTTGGCTGCATTAAAATCACGCCAGGGCTGGGCAACATGATGAAAAAACGAAGAAGCAGGCTCCCACGTGGGCTTGTCATGGCCCTTCCACAGAACCTGCCACTTGCGATGCCTTTTTCTGCCCTTCCCAAACCACTGCACCTTCAGAACCTTATCCAGGACCCATTCCTCCTCCACATGGGCACGTGGGTTGTGCCTCTTGCGATAAAAATGAAAAGGTTCCCGCTTGCCCTGCGGTGCCACATAATATTTTAACCGGGTCGCTGGCAGCACCTGTACGCCGTCAGGGGTGTCAATCTTGAATCGCGTACCGCTGACGACTTGGAGCACTTCACAGGGCCCCTGCCATAGGCGCTCAAGCTTGCTCTCCCCCGGCAAGTTACGCACCCACACCGCATCTCCCACAGACAAGCTCAACTGGGGATGTTGTGCCTCAAATTTCTTTCGTGCAGCTGTATGCAGCTTATGAAGCCGTTTGCGAACCAGGGTATGCTCCTGCGAAACCCGTTCGAAAAACTGCAGGGCATCCTCAGGCCCCTGCCAATCCTCCATGGGGGGTGTGTCCCCAAACCCCGGGGGGTCACGCCCAAACACCAACCGATGGGGGGAGTAGGGGGTGACAGCCCCTGGCAGGTCATTCAGACCCCAGAGCGCCATCGGCAGCGCCTCAACCCAATTACCCGGGCGCTCCTCCAGAAAACGCCTAAGGGCATTGACTACCGACTTCACCGCCACCTCCGCCCTCCCGTTGCTCTGTGGCCTATAGATCACCCCCTGATGCTGCTCGATTCCGCTTTGAGCACAGAGAGTTCTGAAAAACTCGGAGGTAATCAGGTGATCATTGTCCGAAAAAATCTCACGCGGAATCCCCATAAAAAAAACACAGCGCTCCAGAAAAATGCGCGCCAATTTGGCAGCATCCAGCCCCTTCTTCCGGGTGGGGATGGCTATAATATAACCACTGAGCCTACACACAACTATCAGAGCGGAATCAAAATTCTGTCCATCCACCTTGACAGAATCTAACTCCACAAAATCCATGGCAAGACTTGAGAAAGGGGTGGAAGGAATGGGAAAGTGCTCCAGTGTATCAGCGCTGGACCTGTTCGGCGCTTTGCATGACTGGCACACTGGACATTGGGCAATGACCTCAGCAATCAGCTTTTTTGGAGAGAAGGGGAATAAAAAGCGGCGGCGACACAACACATCCAGCTTGCACTGGCCCGGATGGCTGTACGCATGCATGGCAGCAATGACAGCTCGTACCAAGCACTTGGGCACCACCAGCTTTCCCTTACACCTAATCTTCCCTTTATACGAGGCGCAGTTTCGTACATACTCGCTTTTTTGCAACTGCTTATACACAGAAGACCACTGAGAGTCCTGACTGTATGCTTCTGCCCAACTGTCAAAAAGAACAGCAACAGGAGGAGTGGAAACATCATCATACTTCGCCGCAGGATTCCCGGCGCGATCCGATGGCTGTCGACCGCGAGTACTCTTCCGGCGGTGAACGCGAATCGGCATCTGTGCAAGGGCAGAAATGGAAGCAACAGAGTCAGGGGCAGCAGGAAAATCAGCCAAAACACTGGGGTCTGGGGCCGACATAGCCCGTAGCTGAAACAGGGCCTCATAGCTCCAACATTGATGTCGCAGTCTGCTACACACAGACTGTATCCTCACATCCCCACCTGCCTGAAGCTGTGCTATAGTTGTCGAATCGGATGCCCCTGGACCACCGGGTCCTAAAAAAAAATCAGTCCCCAGATATGCGAAAGGCAAAAAGGAAGAGTCCTGCTGATCATCAGCTGCTAACTCTCTCCCCACCACAGCCAATATTCCCCGTGCCCGATCAGCATGCTCCTGGGCCACAAGGCAGGATATTTGATTCGCCAGGGTGTGGTCCTCCCACACCTTCTCATCGTGAATGTCGCGCTGGACCCCCGCCAAATCCTCCTCGCTCCCATGCATGCAGGCGTCAGGGGCATGCTCGCACGCTGGATAGGCCCAGCGGCTCATGGTGTCCGCCCCCACATTATCCTCCCCCTTCTTATATTCCACCTCAAGGTGAAATTGGGAGAGGAACTCATGCCATCGCCCTCTGCGGCCCACAGGGCCGCTGATGGACCCGAGGTCCTCGCGGAACCAATGGACCAGAGCCCGATGGTCTGTGCTGGCCCTGACAGTCACCCCAGACTGAATCCAGCTACGGAATTTGTGGAGCGCAGCCACAAGGGCATACGTCTCCTTCTCCCGTACCGACCATCCCCGCTGGCCCTGTATCCCCTTCCCCTGGAGCTTGCGGCTGAAAAAAGCTACAGGCCGCAGCAGGCCTTCTTTGTCGTGCTGACTCAATACTGCGCCAACCGCAAAATCGGAGGCATCAGTGTCCAGAAAAAAAGGCCTTGCGGGATCAGGAATGTGGAGCATGGCCTCCTGAATTAGAGATTCCCTGATCTGATGGAAGGCATGCTTCATCGCCTCACTCCATTTAATCTTATGCCGCTTACCACTCTTATCCCCCTTTTTCTTATTACTCTCCAGACCCGTCAGTGCCTCAGAGAGTATTGCCGCATGCATAGCATAGTTTTTCATGTACATCGCATACCATTGCGTCAGCCCGAGGAATGCTTTTAAATGAGTGGGCGTGACGATATGCGTGTGATCCCAGCGCTCAATGGCTGCGCGTTTATCCGGCGCGGAAAAGCGAATGCCATGCTGCAAGATATGGCCACAGAATTTTACTCGCGTTTGGAACAGGAACATTTTCTCACGTTTCACAGTGAGTTTATAACGACGAAAAATGTCAAAAACACGCCGCAAATCAGTATCATGCGCTTGCAGCACATCGAACGCCACTTCAGTTACCTTCCCTGACGGATTCTGGGGGTCTGGGGGTACCTCCTTCACTGTCGGGGGGGGGCCTGGCGTCCCTGCCAGCACATCGTCGATGTACGGCTTCGCACTGATGCGCTTATCCTGTTCCAAACACCACTGTACCATACGCTGGTACTGGGCTGGGGCTGTTTTCAGCCCCATGGGGAGCACGAGCCATTCATAGACTCCCCATGGGGTCATGAATGCCGTATATTTCCGAGAGGACTCGGCTAACGGCATTTGATGAAAACCGTCTTCAAGGTCAAAAATTGACCAGATGACGTTTTTGCCTTCCTCTAAAATTTTGTCCTCGATATACGGCAAGGGGAAAGTAAAATCTTTGATTTGGGAGTTTAGGTGGCGGTAGTCTATCACTAACCGCCACTTCCCTCCCGGCTTGGGGACCACAAAGGCCCGGCTAATCCATTGTGGATTTACCGCCTCTTGTAGCATGCCCCGGGACTGAAATTTGTCCAAAAGCGCTTTAAATGCTGCAGCCCGCAACCCAACACAGCGGTACGGTACCACTTTCTGTGGCTGCGCATCTGGTTTTTCAATTATCGTCGCGACACCATCAGGACCACGATACGGGGCCTCCGTGTGTGGTTTAAACATCAATACATCCTCATATTCCTGCTCAAGCTTCTCCCGAAAAACCCGGCAACGAGGGTCCTCCTGATCTGCCTCAATGACTGACCTGATGTCGCGGTTAAATCGCGAATCATTCCAGGCTCGCATGGACCGACGATGGCGTCTGGGGGCTTGGTGATGTGGCTCGGGCTCCTGTGCATGAAAAAGCACCAAGCGCCAACCATCAGAACTGTGTACGGGGGTGCCTTTTGACGATTCAAATATTTTCTTGTCAAGTGGAATATCCCACCAATCCAAAGACAACTCCCCCAAAACCCAGAACCAGGCCTCCTCCCTCTTTACCGGCACAAGGATTACCCCGCGTGCCCCATCCAGGAGAATTTTATCCACTGTGCGCTTGTAACAGTGCTGCGGTGGGCACAAAAACATCATATCTGTGCCCCAACACTGTTCGAAGGCATCCTGCTGACGCCCCCAAGACTTTACACGTGGGCCAGGCATGGGACGTCGTCCCGCTGCGAATGCGTCAACCCACTTCGTCTTCTCAGGCTCACCTGACCATGCCCTGACGTCACTCAAAAAGCCAGAAGACACAGACAGGCCCTTGGAGTTCTCCCTGAGGCTCTTTCGGACTCCAGCTATCTTACGTGCTGGACGCCATGGGGCCTGACAACTGGAGGCATCAGGGGACATCTCAGGTTTGGCCAAACCCAGCGCATCATCAAGGTCCTCTGACGTGGCCTCCGTAGAGGAACCTGATGTGCGCCCTCGAGAAAAACCCCACCCCCCACATAACTGGTCAGGGGCTCCAGAAAAATCATCAGAGTGCACCGACTCCTCGTCAGAGATCCCCTCAGATTCCCCATCACTATCAGTCATGCTGCAGGCCTCACATGCCCGTAATTTGACCTCCATAGGGTGAGTCGTGTCTGCAAAAATTTGGCCGACCAATTCAGGACGTCTGTCAATCTCACTTGCAGTCAAGGCGCATAATTCAGAGCATCGACATTGGAGCGTGGTAAGCGAAGGCTCCTCCTCAGTAATTCCTGTGGAGCGGACCTGTGCACTCCGGTCCGTTTCTCCTGACATGCAAAAATCACAGTGATGCTTGTCACAGGTGCAGAACCCCTGCCCTGCCACAGCAGCAACTTTTTTTTCATCAGACTTCTGCGGTGACTCAAAAGCCTGTCGTAACTGCTGCTGCAGGCTCTGCATCAGGGCTTCATGGCTGCACGGACAGGGCTGCCCCCCCCCTGGCTGTAAAGCCCCGACTCCGGGCCTCAGAGGTGGATGCCACGCGTCCGTACGACCTGCCCGCAGGCATTGATGCTTACATGCACACCTGGCGGCACATCCACAGTGGAACGTTTCGCCATTATTCGAACTCAGTTGTCGTGCTCTGGATACACCTGAAGGCAGGCATGCCGTCCCCATAGTGACACACCAAGGTAGCCAGAACACCGCACAAACAGAAAGCAAAGCAAAGCAGCCAGCCTGAAAAAACTGCAGAGGGGAGGAAGCCACACTGATGTCCCCCCCCCCACCTGCCGGTGTCGTAGTCAGGACTTGTGGGGAATCCACAAGGGCACAACATTTACCCGCCCCACAAGGTGCGTTATTTGTCCTGAGCTGCTCTCTGTCACTCTGAAATCTGTTCATGTCAACAGTGATGCTCTCCCGTGGTATTATACAAGACTCCAGGGGGCACGGCACCAACTGATAAGCAACCAGGAATGGCCAGCCCAAAATGAGGTCATTTGCCACTCCTGCCTCATAGACGAATGCCCCAGGGCAGTGACACAAGAGTCCCCCAAGGCTGTCACAGATAGGCAGCGACACTGTCACCGATGTTCCAAGTTTGCCCCCTGTCACTCCCCCAGAGTTGACCGACGACAAGCGCAATGGATGCCTCGCCGTCTCCAGAGTCCCCTGCGGAAAAAACTTACGAGGGGCAACAGCAAAAATGGAACACCCTGTGTCAATCAGCGCCAAGACTTGGTGCTCAGCGCCGCCAGAAAATCTGACAGTGACTAACACTGTGATCTCGACCTTAACAGATCGGACCATCCTGGCCATTGTCCGCCTCAGCCGCCACACCCGTGCCCTACTCAGGACACGACCCGGCTCAAGCGTGCAACAGCCCGGGACTTGGGTTTTGGGCGGGGACGCCACGGTTACTCCCCCACACCCTTAGCCCTTGCCTCCACCCCCCTCAGACTGATCCTTGCCTGAAGGGTCCGATTTCTTCGTAGAGGGGCAATCCTTTTGTAGGTGTCCCTTCTTACGACACTTGTGGCATCGACGTCCCTCGCCCCCAGAATCTGCACCACCCCCTTGTTTTTTTTCTTCTGGGTGTCCGCGCGGGTCCTGTGAGCATCGGGTGCCCTTGGGATGTCTGTCCTTACCGCAGTGGATGCACTTGCGTTGCTTCCACCTGTCAAGCATTTGCTTTTTTCGCTGCGGGAACTGCTGCAACACCTTCTGCAGCCAATCGCACTTCTCAGGATATTTCAAATAGCAATTATCACTGGAGTGATGTCCCTGGCAGTGCGTGCACTGAGGCCGGTCGTGCTGGTCGCCCTTTTTGTTGTGGTACCCCGGTGCTGATCTGGTTCGGCGAGGCCCGCCACCCTTACCACCCTCAATCCTGTTTACAGAAGAGGTACCCTGGCGGTACCCGTGAATGGCATCAACCCTCCAAGTGGTCAGCAACTTAGGGAAAATAAAATTATGGGCTTCCATGTACGTGTACTCACGCCCTCGAAGCTCCTCTTCTTCGACCAAGTCTTTCAGGGGTTCTTCATACCGGCCCCCCGCCCTGCTGAGCGCTCGTGTGTATCGCTTTTTGGCGTGGCGATTGGTGACCTCCCCAACCTTAGCCAACTTGACACACCAGGAAGTGAACCACCTCCTATAGGAAAGGACATCATCCCCATCAGGAGTACTATCCTCCCAATCGTCCTCAACAACATCCGGATTAACCAAGTCCTTCCCTTCTGCACTCAGGATACCCCAGATGTCCTGGTATGACCACCCGAGGTAGATCATGCATTCCAGAAAACAGTGGGCCTCTTTTTCAGGGATGGCAGACAAAAGAAGAATAGCTTGGACATCCGAATCGAGGGCACTACCAAAAAGATCCAACCACCAATTCCATTCAACGGAAAAATTCGCCAATAGAGCATAGTCCCCATTCCAAGTTGGCCGTTTCATGAACCTGTGCATACTTTTACGTGTCTCCTGATCAAGAAACTTAAACTCTTTATCATCTCCCGTCCCCGCAAAAAGTCCTCGAATGGTGGCACCTACTCGACCCCTCACAGCGTCATCACCCGGGGAGTCCTCCAGGGACTCTAATAAAGAGAAAATTGCACGTGTTTGTTGGACCTTGTCCTTTTGGGTGTCAAAAGCCATGGTATCCGTCCGACCCGGCATTGGGTGGATGGGTGCCGCCAATCCACGCTTAAGGGGGGACGCAGTTACCGTCGCCAAACCTGTGAGAGGTTTAACCCGTGGCTCCCCGAACGCAGCGTCCCTGCCCCTTAGTAGCTCCAAGCGCCCTGCGCCCGTCAACGGAGACTTGAAGACGCTGTCAACTGACGCTGTTGAAACGACCGCGGTTGCGGTTTCTTCACACCCAACCTCATCGTCAGCAAAGGAAATTCCTTTTCCTACACTGTCATGTGAGCATGCACCCACCTTGGTTGTCTCATGCATCCCATGGTCCTCATCGCCCACGGATGGTCCCCGCGACTCCAAGTCTACGGAAAGGCAAGATTTGTTAACCTGGCACCGGAGTGTGCGCACGCTCTCACCCAACGCATCCACATCCTCTACCAAGTCGGGCAAATCAATGTCCACCCATTCATCATGAAAGGCCTCAATTTTTTTTTCACACTCACCAACCCGTTCTTCCCATGAAAGAACTCGCGCACACACGTCACCATATGACGTTCCATACGATTGAAGGAGCAACAATTGCTGTGCACACGTACGGAATTTGTCTTCCATGGTGTTGCCTATCATCTCCGATGAGGGCACCAATTGTTCAATGAAATGCATCAACAATTCGCCATTTTTTTTCAAAGGCCCAACAAGGTCATGGAGTTTGGCATCAATGCATGCACGCCATTTTGTGTCGAGCGACGTCAAATCGCTCGCGACCGAGACTTGATGTGCCTCAAACTTATTTAGCAATTCATGCATAGCGAACCGCTCATCTACACCAACCGTGGGTAGTGGGCTACTCGTAGAGCTCGTTCGTTCGGCCGTAGCCGCCTCGACCTTAATTCCTCTTATTTTGAGAACATCCACGTCCACAACAACACGTTGCAAATCCCTTTTTACCTCATGCACCATGTCATGCATTTCCTCATTGTGAGTGCAAACCTTGCGCATTCTCTCAAATTCACGGGTAATGGTTCCAAACTTCTCTTCATTCTGTTTTGCACCCGCTTCAATGGCTAAATGACAAGATGCAACGTCGCACGAATCGACGATCATTGTTTTGACTCGTGATTCAAAATCATTCATGCGGCACGTCACATCATGCAATAAACTTGACTCTTTTGTTGCAAAAGGCTCACATACCGTGACGACGTGTCTACGAGCCGCCTCGATTGCCTTACGTTCGATATTCTCACATGACTCATGTACAAACGTCTTAACAAAAGAAGTTAACTCATGCACACTTGAATCAATTCGTTCATTGCACACACGCTTGAAATCATTCATGCAAGAATCAAAATGTCGGCGTTGCTCATGCAATAAGGGCTCGACAATATCATGAATTAAAGACGCATGTGACTGAAGATGATTCTCCACATGTTGTGGAATTTGCGAAGCAAGCACGGAAACACTTGTTTGACAATATTGTTCCGTTCCCTTAATTCGTGCCTCCAAAACATCTTTACTCGCCAAATGTTGTTGGATGTGCTCTTGTTGTTGGCGAAATTGGCCATGCAATTGAGTCACTTGGCCACGGACGCTCTCAATGTTTTGCGTTGCCGAAGTGCACATTTGTTCTACTCCTTGCACGGAGGCGGCATGCACCTCCTTGTGAACAAAATATTGTTGGGAATACTCTTGATGTTGTTTGAGGTGTTGTTCAAGACTCTCAATACGTTGCAAACGCTCCTCATGTCCCTGCAACACTCGACTCATGTCTCCTTGGAGTCTCTCACATTTGTTGCCGGCATTGATAATTCTATTGATATCCCCATGGCATTGTTGCAAATACCCATGCACTTGTGTCAATTGTGCAATGAGTGTATCTACCGTGTTGTTGAGCTCCTCCATCATTTGTTGAGGAGCTTGTGGCTGACGTGTGAGCGTGCGCCACCTTTCGAATATGCGACCGCCGTCCTCAATCCTAATATGTTCATGGCGAGCCTCACCAAACCCACACTCCATGTCTGCACTACTGCTTTCCGACTGTTGGAAGAGGCGTTCGGGTTCACGGACGGAAATTTCCCCATGTCCACGATGATCCGGTGGACTAATCATACTCCGTCCTCGTGCCCATAACCTTCGAATGGTGTTTGGCGTCGAATTACTTGTCGGAACCAACGACATCTCGATACTCGCAAAAACGATTGAAATCGATCAATTAATAATCAAATCAAAGTAAATTGTTCAGAATGGGCTCATAAAACTCTCGCAGAACTTCAACAAGACGATGCTACCATAAGGCAGAGATAACAGCGGCAACGGCGCGATCGCAAATCCGGCAGAGCAACAAAGCCAAATCAGGACATTAAATCCATACCAGAGGGGTCTGTGATGAAAAGGAGAATACAGACCCATAGAACAAACAAAGGCGCATCAGCCTACATTATAAAATCCAACGATTTGCAATTGCATCCGAACTACAATCCCCAGGTCCACGTCAGCCCTATCTAGTGCCGTAGGCCAATCCTAGGGTCCCATTGGGTCAGGTCCTGCTGGTCTGCTGCAGCCTTGGCCTTCCACCTTTGTCAGGAGCGTCTGGTGTTAGGCGCTGTCCCTCCCCCGGCCGCCCGTCCCTTGGGGCGGGCAGCCAGGGTTCTGCGGCCCGTGTTTCCTGGGCGCGGTTGCTGTTGGCGTGGGGATCCAGCACCGGCCCCACAGTGTGCGCTCTTGCGAGCCGTCGTTGCGCGCTGTTGGGGTGGCGGGAGGGCATCCCCGGGGGGGGTGCCTTGCGCCGTTGTTAGGGGCGTCTGAGTTCAGGCGCTCTCCCTCCCCTGGCTACCCGTCCTCGGAGCGGGCTGTCGGGGTCCGCTCCCCACATGCTGTGGGCGCGGGTGTGCGGGCGTGGGGGCCCAGCACTGTCCCTTTGGCTTGCATGCCCTGCGGGGGGCTTCGTGCCGTGGGGGTGGTGGGAGGCCGTCCCAGGGGGGTTGACCTTCCACCGTTGTGAGGGGCGAGTAAGAAAAAGTGCTTTTCCAATGCTTTAGGGTATACTTTAGTTGTATTAGAGGTGCTCTAAGCACTCATGCATTTTTATCTTCGTATTGGCCCAACCAAAATGGGTGATAACACATTTTGACCTATGGAACCAAACACTAAATCAGGATGTGGTGTGGACCCCCTTATCCCCAAGCTATAGGCAGTAAAATATCTTTTCCTGGGTTGCTGAGGCACTGACATACTGAGGGCAGAGCCTATGAATTTATTTCTGTTTTCTCATGAACTCTTAGCTATCCTAGTGGTATGCACCCTAGGGGGCTGGGGCACCTCTTTTTGAGAGGTCCTGGGTTCAATACCCAGTCAGCCTAGCTAAGTAGGAATATCCCATGTGACATGGCAGTGACCTCAGCGCCACAAGCCATCCCACCTCAGCACCTATGGGATCCAAAAACAAAGAGTGCACATCTCAAGATGGCACTGTGGGTGAGAGTGAGCCCTTGGGGCAGTTTTCCAATCAGTTTTCCTCAAACATGTAAAATATTTCATCCTGAGTTGCACTGTATGCTAATTGCTGTGGTCTATTGTTGATAGTTGTCTTTATCTAACTCTTTGTGACTGCAGCCCTTCATGCTTTGATCCTGATCTTCTTCTACATGCTTATCTCCGGCTTGGGTTATCCTGGATTGGTTGTATTTCAACAATAAAACATTTCCCTCATCAAAAACAAGCAGCAGGAATCCTACACCAGCAGCAAGCAGCAGGAGAGGCACAGCAAACACACAGTGTTGAAATCACTATAAAGCCTTCTGGTAGCAAGAGGCAGACAGTCTCTGCGTACCGGCAGCAACCCCGTGCCGTACATCCAGTGCGCCGAGATCTGTCATATAAAAGCAAGAAGGGCGAACATGGACACAAAGAAGGAGGACACCGACGTGAGGACGGCGCCTGAGGCACCAGCAATGCCAGAACCTGGTGAACCTGGACCTGGACCTAGCGCTGTACCTTCGGTGCCCTTACATGGGCCAGTGGACGTGGCGGATGATTCGCTGGAAGGACTTCAGTTGGCCTTCCGGGCCCTCTCAGTCGAGGAGGTGGACACCAATCCTGTGAAGAGAAAGAGAGAGAGAGAGAAGGATGCTGGAGAAAGCATGGCAGACGAAGGAGTAGACCATGGGCACGCCCCGACGAGTGAGTCGACCTTCGAGGGCGCACCAAGCGCTTCTGGCCTCCACCCATCACCCTCTCCTACAACCACCACACTCCCAACTCCAGACCCAGCCGCTACAACATCCACTCCCATAACCAACCCGCCTATGGCTGAGGGCACAGGCCTTACTGGTATGCCTACCTACCCTGCCTATGGTGTGAACCCACCTACCACTGCGTTTCCGGAGGCAGCTACTACCAGTGAGCCGGTGGCCTCCAGTTCTGCGCCGCTATGGTATGCGGCTGACTATCACCATCCTCTATCCGCTACGGTAGGTTATGTGGATGTTCCTGGGTATGCAACCTTGAGTGGGCTGAGGAGAGGACCTGAGTCATGCGGGAGCAGGAGTAGAGGATCGGGGAGATCCTCCAACAGGTCCCTGACGCGATCAGAGATAAAAGATGCACTCTGAGGAGCCACCTCTGAACTTGTGGGCGATCTCACTCAAGAGATTTGGGCTAAACTGGAGACCCTGATTCCGCCCCAAGCATCACCTACCATGGTGGGAATTTCACCCCATCGAGTACAGCCTAACCACCTGGTGGCAGGGTTGACAAACACCCTGGGGAGCCTGAGGAGCCGACCGATTCCGACCCCTGCAGCGATACCGAGAAGCCCTTTCGTACCGAGAACGACCCAGCCACCCTACAGCCACGTGGGGAATTCTACGAGAGCCGAGCTGGACCGGCTGGGGCTGACAGCCCTGAAGGCAATGGTTGACGTGGAGCCCTATGGCTCTAGTGATCTAGGCGGAAACCCCTCTGATGATGAGCCGCCGTCGATGACTTCTGCTTCGCCCTTGGAGGACGACGACCCTGAGGGCCCTGAGAACCCAAGTGGACAGAAGAAAAAGAAGAAGAGGAAGACCCGGCGCCCTGAGGGACGCAGGTCTCAGGAGGCTAAGGCCATTGCCACCTTCAAGATCGTGGTGAACTTGCCTGAGTTCAAAGGCAAGGACCGCAGCGAGTTTGCTGAGAATTTCGGCCGGTTCCTTCGATTGACCGGCCAAACCCACACCAGTGGACGGGTCAAGTGCGATCTGCTCCTGCAGTGTTGCAAGACCAAGTACCTGGAGAAGCAGGTCAAGCAGATCGTGACTAAGTCCGCCACCTTTGCCGATGTGTTGGTTGCCTTGGAGAGGCAGTACCCGACCTATGAAACCGACCTCTCCATCAGGGCCGAGATCCAGAACCTGGCCGAGCTCCCCAACAACCCCAAACCTGGCAGGGTCTCTGAGCTACTGGCTGACTTGGATCACTGGACTGGACGATTGACGCCCGGTTCGTACAGCAGCGACGACCTGCTTTTCTGGTTGGTGGCTAAGCTCTCTCGAGAGCTGTGGGACGAGTGCCGTTCAACGGCAGAGCGCAAGGCGAGAGCCCTCAACTACGAGGACTTCTGTGTGCTACTTCTGGAGCTGGCGCTGGAGAAAGAAAGCGACCAGCACCTGAACAACTACCGTCCTGGAGAAGGGGGGCTCTGGAAGCCAAGGCAAAGGGTACCAAGGATCCAGACCTGGACAGGGGACTACCCCCAAACACGCCCGTATCATGGAAAACGTCAAGGAGCTCTTCTGGTGTGATGCCAGAGTTCAGCAGGGCCACCTGCAGCACGCCCCTGACTGCGAGCAGCGAGACTGCTTCGTAGTCCAAGGGAAGAAGCAGGAGACCAACACCGGCGCCAAGGCAAAGATGCCGGATCACTACAGGTGTACTATCACTCGTGCCTTCTGTGCGAAGAGGAAGCACTATGAGGATGAGTGCTACCACAAGCAGCGCCTGTCGGCGAAGCTGAGGGGTGAGGATCCTGGCAAAGGCTCTGGCAAAGGTGGAGGCAAAGGCAAAGGCAACGACTCCGGCAAGGGCAAGTCGAAAGGACGTGGACAAGGGCAAGACAAGAGTCAAGCTGGACGAGGAGGAGGCGCCAACCGCCAGCCAGACAAGGACAACAAGAACCCGGACAAAAACGGAGGCAACCCCAACCCTAATCCAGGGGAGAAATCCGAGCCCTCTGGGGGGCAGTCTGATCCAACCACACGCTCACAAACGCAGGCCCAGCGAGAACAAGGGGCTAAGCGTGAGCATGAAGGCGGTGATGACGGCAACGCTAAGAAGAGAAGCCGTTTCATGAGGATTGCCCGCGAATTGCGGAACAAGGGGTTCGAGGTGACCTGTCCCGCGGAGTTCTGACGAGGACGCTCCGGTGGGGCCCTGGACTTGGTGTTCTGGGTACGTATCCGACTAGGGGGACGTGAATACCTGGGGGTATTGGACACTGAGGCCACCATATCTATAGTGGCCAAGAAAATTTCACCTTGTGGGAGGCTGAAGAACACCATGACCACCGCGGCTATACGAATGGGG
Source organism: Eutreptiella sp. 'Long Island Sound 2002' (assembly GCA_964036045.1). NCBI lineage: Eukaryota > Euglenozoa > Euglenophyceae > Eutreptiales > Eutreptiaceae > Eutreptiella > Eutreptiella sp. 'Long Island Sound 2002'. Next base: position 130,133,588 of record OZ038378.1, on the reverse strand, counting down.
GATGGGCATGTGGTGCACAGCTGCGGGGACTGTGAAGTGGTGGTAGGTATGGGCTCCCGAACGATCGCCCATCGGTTCTATGTGATGGACACTGAAGCCTTCGACTTTGTATTGGGGACTGACTTCTTCGTGCAGCACTCCCGGATACAATCTCTGACGCTGCAAGCGCCCTACCTCCTCTACGTGGACCACGGCAGTGGCAGAGAGTCTGTGCCACTGGAGCAGTCGGAACACACCTCGAGCTACCTGAGGGTATCGAAGGAGGAGCACTCGAACATGATGGCGGCCTCCAAAACTGAGGACTATCAACTATTGGGGGAAGTCCTAGACCAAGGTCTGGAGGAGTTGGGTTACTTTAGAGAAGAGCTGAGTGTGGAGTTGTTCGCCAGCGACAAGCAACATGTCCTGGACCTTTACTGCAGCAAGGGGAAAAACTGCAGCTACAAATTTTACTGGCCCTCTTTCGGGATGGACTACGGGAACCCCAGGTTCAGTGAACTGGGGAAGGTCTTGACCAAGGTGGTCTTGGAACGTTCCCGTATGGTCCTGTGTTCCCCTGATTGGGGAGCCCATAGGGGGAACGAGTACTGGCGAAACCTCCTTGACAGGCTGACTATCAGCTCTGTTCGATTACCTGATGAGGCCATCTACGTGCCTCTGGGGCGTAAGACGCCTTTTGGGAAACCCGGATGGGGGAGTATGCTCAGCGTGGTGGACGGAGGTCTTACCTCCATCCCCTGGGAGGACCTGGACTCGACTCTGGTCCAGGCTATACAACGAGAAAGCGATGGACTCGCCTTGGGTGACTTGAAGGATCGACTACGACCTCAAGATGCTATTGAGACTATACCCGGAGGAGATGAATACGTCGTGACTAACACCAACGCCCCCAACTCTCCCTGCCATGTACCTGTTCCTGATGGACTCTCTGAGTGTGGAATATCTGAGCTACCTAGCTCTATCCACTCGGATGACAAAACTGAGCACGACGCCTTCTTCGTGCAGACCTGTGTGGAGGAAGTGGAGAACGCCGAGTACGTCGCCCCACAGAAACCCCTACTCTCCATGAGGGTGGAAGACCCCGTGGACGAAGAGCTGGACCCCCGATCCAGGCTGAGGGAGTATGTGGACTCCAAGAGGAGGTTGGTGGCGAAAAAGCTATGCTACGCTAAGCCTACCCGCAGCTCATGGCCACTACAGCAAGGACGTATGGGAGACCTATCCCAAATGAAGGAGGACCTCGAACAGAAGATCACCACCTGGCAAAGGGAGGTAGATAATAAGCTCATGAAGAGCGTGTGGGGTGCCCATGTGAGGACCCCAGAGGAGGACGACCTCTCGGAGGAATGTGTATGTGAACCCCCTCGAGCGTGCCTATGTTGCCATCATCCACCGGAGATGGTTGAACGAGACCTACTTTATGCCTACCAAGGGTTGAAGGATACTATCAAAGGCGAAGAGTCGGTGGAGGATCACCTCCCGACGTCTATTACTCAGGGGGCAAGCAACTTACACTCTGACGAGGATATGGAGGACAAGATCAAGCTATTAGACCCGCGGGTGCAGACGCTTATAAGGACATATCTGGAGGTGTTTGGAGAACTACCTGCCCCAGCCTCATGTGACAAGCTGGTACAGCTGGACCTCAAGCTGAAACCCGAGTTAGTGGGTCACAAGATCCAGAGGAGACCCTATCCAGCTCCTAAAGAGCTGGCCGAAGAGATTGAGCGACAGATACAAGAATGTATCGACGCTGGCCTAGTCCTGGAGTACAAGGACGGAGACTACCCTCAACACTGCAGCCCCTATTTCCTGGTGGCTAAACCTGGGTCTACAGCCAAACGGCTGGTAGTGGACTACGGAGAGCTGAACAAGAAAACGCTGAACCACTCAGGGTCCATTCCTAATATGGAGTCTACCCTTGAGAAGATAGCGTCCTGACGCTACAAGACCAAGATGGACAAGAGGAGCGGATTCTGGCAAGTGGACCTGACGCCCAACGCTCAGGGGCTACTAGCCTTCATCACCCCTCAGGGGAGGGTGTTCAAGTGGAAGGTCATGCCATTTGGCGTGGCCAACGCAGCCGCGCTATTCCAAGAGCTGATGAACAAGATCTTGTCCATCCTACGAAGCAGACCTAAGGTGCCAGAACTCATATCCCATGGGGCCCAGATGGAAGCACAAATCGACGATGTATGCCTCGGGACCAATACCCAGGAGGATCACCTAATCCTTTTGGGTGAGTTCTTTGCGGTCTGCCAGGAGAACCACACACGACTCAAGCTGGAGAAGTGTGAGTTCATGCAGGAGACCATGCAGTACCTGGGGTTCGACGTTGGCTATTGGTGGTGGACCCCAGCGGCCTCTAAGGCCAAACACCTGATGGACGCTAAGGTACGACACGAAGACCCCAAGAAAGGACTTCATGATGTACGCAGTTTCATTGGGGCGTGCAACTTCTATCGCCGCCATATCAAAAACTTCACTTACACCAGCGCCATTCTGACGGACTTGATCAAGAAGAGTACTACTTGGCGCTGGGGCCCACAAGAGCAACAAGCGTTTGACGAGCTCAAAGACAAGGTGGCCAATGCTAAGTGCTTGGGCGTGCCTAGGGCACAAGGGGAGATTATCCTGGTGACCGACGCCAGCAATGTGGGCGGTGGTGGAACGTTGTTCCAATGGCAAGCACTAGAGAAGGAGGAGCTCGACTCGGCCATCTCCCAATGGGCGACGGAAGGTCTCAACCGAGATGGAACTCTCAAGCACAGCTACCCTGACGACAAGTGGGTCCTAGTACCTCTGGGCCACTGGAACTGGAAATGGAACCAGGCCAGGGGGAACTACTCCACCTATGAGCAGGTATGGCTCGTGGGTATGCTAGTGCTATCCTCACAAGCAGGACTGTTGGGGAGTAACCCTGTGGTCTGGCTGTGCGCCCAAGAGCCGGTCCGCACTTTCCAGAAGGGCCCCCCACCTGAGAAGGCCAAGCTACGGCGCTGGTGGACCTACCTCAGTCAACTACGGCTGACGGTACACCATATCCAGGGAGTGAAGAACGAGTGTGCAGACTACATCAGCCGCAACACCTTCGACGCCCTGATTGGTGCCCGGTCTGAAGCGCTGGCTAAGGAGGCGTTCAGCCGTATGGACGTCCACTTGGACCTCAACATGACTATGATACGCCCCCTGGATGGACTCCAACAATCAGAGTACCTGAAGGAGTTTGGGGATATCTACAAGCGCCTGGAGAAACGCCTTGAACCCCTCCTGGTGAACCAAGATCAGTGGAAGAGGGACAAGAGCTACCTCTGGCACGAGGACCGCATCGTGGTACCCAGTGACAGAGTCCCAGCGCTGCTGAAGTGGACCCATGAGTCCAGCGGTCATGTGGGTGCTGACCGTACCCTGAGGCTATTCAAGCAGTGGTTCCACACTACGTGGACTGACGACCAACTGCGGAAAACCCTCCAGCCTATCGTGGACAAGTGCCCGTGCAGGTCCTGCAAACCAGGGGATATCAGGGACAGAGGTCTCTACTCGACCCTGCCCATCCCTCACTGTGCTAACAGTGTTCTATACGTGGACTACACGGAGATGCCGAATTTCGGGGGCTATGACTTCGCCCTCGTGGTAACCTGTGGGTTGACCAGGTTTACCAGAGTATTCCCATGTACCAAGCACATTACAGGAGAGGAGACTATCAAGATACTCCTGGAGGAGTGGTTTTGTGTCTATGGGGCGCCTAGGGAGATCAACTCCGATGAGGACGTACGAGTACACTCAGATACCGGCTGGTACAAGAGGGTCCTGAGATCCCTCATTGTCCAGGTGTCTACGGGGATCCCTTACTCGCACACGAGCAACCCCCTATGTGAGCGACAGATTCGTGTCCTCAAGGAGAATGTAAGGATATAGTGCAAAACTGAACGTACCAGAGACTGGGTGAGACTACTCCCCGTCATATCCTTGATGATGAACTCCCAAGAGAGGTCAGCTACTGGCTACTCGCCCCATGAGCTATTCCTAGGGCGCCTGGCGTGGTTCCTACATGCCCCCTATCCAGAGGACACCCATTCTTCCGTGGGTGAATGGGTCCAAAAGCAACAAGCGAAGGTGGACAAGGCCAAGGCTATGCTCCAGAGAGTGAGGGAGCGTCAGTGGAACAAGAAGAACAAGCACCGAGTACTGGTCAGCTACCAAGAAGGGGACTGGGTGCTGGTGCACCACAGCCAACTACCGGCCTGGCCACGCTCTACCAGTGATGACCCATACTTCGGACCCTACAAGATTCTATCTGTGGATGGACACCGTATCACCGTGCGGTTTTCTCCCCGTCTACGGGGGACCCTGGTGTGCGCTGCTCAACATCTGAAGCGCTACTATGATCCTGAGAACCTCTGTGGGGAAGAGTGGGAGCTTAACAACGAGGAGATCGCCGCCCTAGACCTACAAGGGGCTGCCAGCCCTATGGAAGTTGAAGGGGAACTCTCCGACATGAACGCCGAGGAAATGGCTAAGGAGGCCTTCTACCTGGTGAAGTCTGTCCTATGCCACCGCTATCGCCAGGGTTGGCGCTTCCTCACCCTCTGGGAAGGGTTTTGAGTCGAAGAGGCCACCTGGGAGCCCTTTTCTGCGTTTGTTCTATCGGAGGGATGCCTAAACTCAGTTCTGGTAGACTACTTGTCCCAGAACAACCTCGGTGAGTTGCTGAGGCTCGCTGAGACGCTTGCCTCCAAGACTAAAGCTAGCGACTGAACCATACCCTTACCTGCCTAAGCGTATGTGTGGGTGTGCTATTCCTAGGGTCCTGAGAGCAAGACGCAGAAGTGGTGTCCTAATTATACCGAGGTCTGCCCGCTTGCTAATCCTGGAGGATTGTCTTAACCGGTGCCACGCGGTACACGCCGGGTCTCTCCTCCCCTAAGCGCCCAATTTCTGTGCTGGCGCAAAACCTTGGGGGAATACCCAGCGTACTAATCCATGTATTGTTTTCCCTACCTATCTGTCTACTACAGGGAGGGGCAGCCAAAAGCTATGAAGGCTTGAAAACGCCTATTTGCTACGATGGCCAAAATCTAGCCTAACCACTGCCACTGCCCACCAACCCTGCTAAAATTGCAGGAAACGGGTGGGACAGTGACACACGCACTACAGTTCCTACACACCCTACAGTGGCACCATCCTGGTGGGCGAGCGCTACTGCAACTGGCTCAAGCCCCCACTCAGGACTACCACTCCTACACGCACGCTCTACTGGGTGGCGTTGAAGATGAGGTCAGGAGCCCTAGCAACTCACCTGTGAGAATACAAGAAAACACAGAGCTACTAAGCGTCTGTGGCCTAACAGGGATGCCACAACGCGTTTCCCTGCTAGGGCTTGGAGGGAAGGAGTGCTCTTGGGGCATGCACAGCGCAGATGTCGATGGAGTCGGACTCCTGGCCCTGCCACAGGCAGAGGCGGAGTTATTTGTTTATGTGATCGGCGCCCTTGTTTAGCAGGGCAGGAAAAAAGGCGAACGCTGCTGCACCAATCACCCTGACCTTCCGCCCTGTAAAGCAAAGGCGGATGACTGAGGTTTGCGGCTGAGGAACCAAGACTACCTCCACGTATTATACGCTTCTCAGGTAGCCCTATAATACGCTGTCCTCAAACCTCAGTACAAGCAAGCAAGCTTAAGGAACTCCACCCGTTCTCTTATAGAACGTGGGGTGGAGCCCCTGGGTAACCTAAACAAGGGTTGTACCGAGCGCACCACGCGTGGCCTACCCTTTATTGCGTGTGTGAATGCACGAGCATGCACAAGTTTCGAAGTTACCTGTGTCAATCACTGTTTTTCCTACGAATCTTACCCACAATCACGAACTCCACCACGGGGTGGCCCCACCTGGGCTTACCTACCATACTCACCGCTGAGTGAAGCAAGGTGAGGGAAAGGCGTGACACAAGCGAAAAACGTCGCTATGCACTTGTGTGTATGTCTAATCACCCTGATCTTACCTCTAATCATCTGCAATCGTTCTAATCTATCCCTCTATCGTGTTCTATCGTGCTACCAGGCTTGAAGACGACAACACAAGGCGAGCACTGTGCGTGACTCAAGCAGAACGAGCACACCTGCAGACTATACCAGATTCATCGAAGTCCTTTTGTTTGTTTGTTGAATTCTTGAATTTTCAATGTGTCTGGCAACGTGGCTGGAATCACTATTTGTATCTATCTATATGTTTCTCGTCATTTTTGGCATTACGTTAGACATACGTTTATAATCTCATTATTTCATTATTTTCCGGCGCTTCGTTAGGAGCCGCTCCTGCGCGCCGCCCTTTTCTGCGTAAGAATTTCTTGATTTAAAAAATCAAGAGATGACTACAAATTTTATCAAAATGTGCGTCTGATGCACAATTGGATTCTGTCCAGGTGTGTGCCTTCAGAAAAATTCTACGCCGTCGTTTGACGGATTTAGGTGTTGTCGCTTCGCGCTTGCGTGGATTCGTCCCTCATTCTCCCATTCCTCTGTTGTACAGACCTCCTCGCAATGCCTCGTTGAGTAGGCCGCTGTTCTGGCCGAAAAGCAGCAGCAGGAGACTGAACCAGAATCAAGACCCCTCCAAGGGGCAATTCTAATTAAATCAGCGCACCCTCGCCCCAGTACCAGGACAGGTGTCTCCATCAGGTTCCTTGAGACTTGGGTCGGCCGTCCTATGAGAGTCTGGCGTTGGGTTGTGGTACGCTGCAGCTTGGAGGGAGGGATGCACATGCATATGGTCTTGGCATGCCCTACTCTAACCCCACCAAGCCACAGGAACCCCGGCAGCGCCAAGAGCGCTGAGGTTTCTGTTGGAGATTGTCATCAACAATGCAGCAAGAGTCGCTGGCCATGGTAAAGCGCTCTTTTCCAGTGTTAGGGAAGCTATAGGTATTTTGAAGTAGGTGTGGAAACCAAGGAAAGGCCCAGAAAAAAATCCCTTTTTCCTGAAAAGGCGACACTGGTGGCCACCACAGCACGAGGGGGGAGTAAGAAAAAGTGCTTTTCCAATGCTTTAGGGTATACTTTAGTTGTATTAGAGGTGCTCTAAGCACTCATGCATTTTTATCTTAGTATTGGCCCAACCAAAATGGGTGATAACACATTTTGACCTATGGAACCAAACACTATATCAGGATGTGGTGTGGACCCCTTTATCCCGAAGCTATAGGCAGTAAAATATCTTTTCCTGGGTTGCTGAGGCACTGACATACTGAGGGCAGAGCCTATGAATTTATCTATGTTTTCTCATGAACTTTTAGCTATCCTAGTGGTATGCCCCCTAGGGGGCTGGGGCTCCTCTTTTTGAGAGGTCCTGGGTTCAATACCAAGTCAGCCTAGCTAAGTAGGAATATCCCATGTGACATGGCAGTGACCTCAGCGCCACAAGCCATGCCACCTCAGCACCTATGGGACCCAAAAACAAAGAGTGCACACCTCAAGATGGCACTGTGGGTGAGAGTGAGCCCTTGGGGCAGTTTTCCAATCAGTTTTCCTCAAACATGTAAAATATTTCATCCTGAGTTGCAATGTATGCTAATTGCTGTGGTCTATTGTTGATGGTTGTCTTTATCTAACTCTTTGTGACTGCAGCCCTTCATGCTTTGATCCTGATCTTCTTCTACTTGCTTATCTCTGGATCGGGTTATCCTGGATTGGTTGTATTTCAACAATAAAACATTTTCCTCATCAAAAACAAGCAGCAGGAATCCTACACCAGCAGCAAGCAGCAGGAGAGGCACAACAAACACACAGTGTTGAAGTCACTAGAAAACCTTCTGGGCGTCTGGCGTCAGGCGCTGTCCCTCCCCCGGCCGCCCATCCCTTGGGGCAGGCAGCCAGGGTTCCGCGACCCGTGTTTCGCGGGCGCGGTTTGTGTGGGCGTGGGGACCCAGTACCAGCCCAACGGCGTGCGCTCTTGCGAGCCGTCGTTACGCCCTGTGGGGGTGGCCGGAGGGCATCCCCGGGGTGAGTGCCTTGCGCCGTTGTGAGGGGCGTCTGAGTTCAGGCGCTCTCCCTCCCCCGGCTGCCCGTCCTCAGGGCGGGCTGTCGGGGTCCGCTACCCACGTGCTGTTGGCGCAGGTGTGTGGGCCTGGGTCTGCCGCCCGTCCTTGGGGCGGGCGCCCGGGCTTGGGTGCGTGCCGTGTGTGTGGTGCCTGTGCGGTGTTTGTGTGCTGGTGGGTGCGTTGCGGTGCGTTGTGTGCCGTGATGCCGTGGTGCGTGGTGCTGCCTCCCTCCGTTCATCGCCCTGGTGCCCCCCCTCTCGTGCGCTACCTCGTGCTGCTGTGCTTGCTATGGCTTGTGGCTGTTCCCCCTTCCCCACGCGTGTGCCTCGTTCGGCTGCTGGCTACTCTTCTTATTCCTTCTGCGTTGCGGCATTCTTTACCCTTTCCTCTACTCTCCATTAGTCTGCCCTCCTCCCTGGCGTGCATTTTTTCCTGCCTCACTTGCTTCCTTGTGTGTTTTTCGGTATTTTTCCTTGCCTGCTTCCTCGTTTTCTGGGTCCTCTTCTTCCTCTCCCTCTTGATCCTGTGAGACAAAGGAAGAGTGGGGGTGCGGGCTGTTGCGGGGGTGGCTGTCTCAACGATGACATGCGCACTTTGCTGGCGGTGGTGGGTGTCTGCGTTGTTGCGGCGGCAATGTCTCCTAACGTGGCTTGTGCGTGTGTGGCTGTGTTGTGGCTTTTCTCGATACCACTTGTACAGCGTTGGCAACCTATGAGAGCGTGGCGTTCGTGGGGGTTGGTTGTTTGGTCGCATGGCCAGCGTGTATGTTGCCGTTGCCGTTGCCGTTGCTCGTGGGCACTGGGCATACCTCTTGCTCTTCTTATATGCGCGCGTTTTTTCGCGGTGGCATGCACTCATACCATCCACTCTTCTTTCCGCGGTGTTGGCGGCCTCTTCGTGGGTCGTCTCCTTCTTCCCGCCTCGGTCCCCTTGTTGTGGACTTGTGCCCTGTAGGGTGTGGGCGGGGCGTGGGTGGCGGTCCTTTTTTTGCTCTGTGCCTCCGAGCTGTCTGGGTGGGGGCTCCCGAAGGGTGGCGGTTCCTTTGTGTTTGCGGGTGCGGGTGTGGCGGTGTGTCGCGTATTCCTTCCCTCCCCTGCTCTGTTCCGTCCCCTCCTTGGTTTCCGGCACCCTTCTTGCTTGTTCACGCTCGTGAGGTTCCTTCGGAGTGGCAGCCTTGTTCTTGTTCTCCATACCTGGTGTCGTGCGGCCGCCTCTGTGCTTTTGTGCACGTGCTTTCTTCTCCTGCTTCTTTCTCCCCTCTAGCCCCTTTGTACCTTTTTGCCTCTTCGCGGCGTCTCTCATGCGTACGTGTTCAGTTGCATTGCATACTTTGCTTTGCTTGCGGCGGCTTGTATGCGTGTGTATAGTATGGATATACCTTTCGCTCCCTGTGCATGTGGGGTGGGCACGTTCTCTCGGCTACAGCTCTTCGGTTACCATGTTTTATTTCACGGTGTTGGCGGCCTCGTCTTGCGTTTCTTTCACCCCGCCTCGGTCCCGGTCTGACTTGTTGTGGGCCCGCGCCTTGTAGGGTGCGCCCTGTGGGGAGGAGACAGTGTGGGGGGGTGTGGGTGTTGTTTCCTTTGCGATTGTGTGCGCGGGGTGGGTGGTGTGTCGCCTATTCTTCCCCTTCCCTGCCCTATCCCGTCCCTTCCTTGGCTTCCAGCGCCCTTCTTGCTTGCTCACGCTCTTCCGTTGGCGGTGGCCTTGGGCGGTCTTGTTTTCCATGCCTGGTTAGCGGTGGCGCGTGGCTCCCTCCGTGCTTTTGTTCCTTCATACTTTCTTGCTGCTCAGCGGCGTCTCTGATTGTATGTTTCAGGCTGCATTGCATACATTGCTTTGCTTGCGGCGGCTTGTATGTGTGAGTATAGTATGGGCACACCTTTCGCTCCCTATGCGGGCGTGCGGGGGTGGGCGTGTTCTCTTGGCTACACTTCCCCTTTGGTTGGCGCGGTTATCGTTGTGCTTTTCGCTCTTGTGTGGCGTGGCGTGGCATGTAACATACTTGTACTTGTGTCGTCGCACGGGTGCCCTTGGTGGTGGTGTGTGTGGCTCCCTCCGTGCCTATACCTTGCTTTGCTTGCGGCGCCATATGTATGCGCATATGCGGGCGGCATACCTTTTGCTCCCTATGTAAGCGGGCGTGCGGGGGCGGGCATGTTCTCTCTGCTACATCTCGTGGTCATCGTTTTGCTTTTCTCGTTTGCATTGTGCGTTGTGGCGCGGCACGTAACATACTTTTTTTTGGCGGCCGGTGGTGTTGTGGTTGCTTGTTTGTTTTTTGGCTTTTTGTTTTTGGCTGTGTTGTACTTTCCTTTGTTTGTGTGTGGCTCCCTCCGTGCGTTGTTCATTTCATTCTTTCACCCTTCCCCTTCATGCCCCTTCATACCATGTTGCTTTTCCGCGGTGATGATGGCCTTGTTGTGCTTGTGGTGACGGACATACCTTTCGTTCCCTATGTGTGCGGCGTGCGGGGGTGGGCGTGGTCTCTCGGTTACACCCCTTGGTTTTCCTTGTCGGCGCGGTTACCGTCTTGCTTTTCTTGGCGGCGTGGCGTAGCGTTGCACGGCATTTAACATACTTGCGTCTCGGCGGCCGGCGTTGATGTTGTTGTTTGTGTGTGTTTTGTATTTGCTTGTTTTCTTGTGCTCTTCTTTGTGCGTGTTTTCCCTTTCTTTTTCCCCCTTCGTGGTTGGGGCGCGCACAAGTCCCTAGTGCCCAGGACACGCACTTTGCTAGGTGTTTTAGGGCAAGCAACGCTCAAATTTGTCGTCGTCGCAACTCTCTTGTTCTTGGTTTTCTGTTAATGTCCTAGGTCTTGCGACCTCGCCAAACAGCGGCGTAAAACTTTTGGGGGGGTTTCTGAGGTCGGAAAAAACGATTTTCCTCTTTTTGTTTTCCGTCTGTACCTTTTTTCTCTTGGTTTTTTATTTTTCTCAACTGCGATCGCACACTGATCTGACGCTGTAACAGAAATTCTGAACACCCACTGGAAAACTGATGGAATTAAGACAGCAATTTTGGACAGCTGTTTGGATTGCCATCCCTAGATTTTTGTTCATTGCGACTGCCTACCCGCCACTCAAAAAGCCACGCGACTAAGCTCGGATTGACAATTCCTAACTCCAACTTGAAAAGCCGGGCAACAAACCGTGGATTGTCAATCCTTCATCCCAAGTCGAAAATCCACGCAGCAAAGCGTAGATAGGGAATCCCCAACCCCAAATCCAACAACCACGCAAAAGGCATGGTTATTGAATCCCTAACCCCGACTCGAACTACGCAACAAAGCGTGAATTGTGAGTCCCTAACCCCGACTCGAAGGCGCACGCGAAAAAGCGTGCAGTGTAAATTCCTAACCCCCAATTGAAAAGACACGCGAAAAAGCGTGGATGATGAGACCCTAACCCCAACTCCAAAAGCCACGCAACAAGATGTGGAATGTGATTCCGTAACTCCAACTTGAAAAGGCACGGAAAGCATGGATTGTGCATCTCAAACCCCAGCTCGAAAGGCCACGCAACAAGGCGTGGATTGTAAATCTGCTACCCCTACTTGAAGAGTTGCGCAAAAAAACGTAGATTATACTTCCCTAACCCCAACTCCAGGGGCCACACAACAAGAGCAGGGTTGTGAATCCGGAACCCCGACTCGAGACGCCACGCAACAAAGCGTGGATTGCGAAGCCCTAACGACTACGCAAAGGGCCACCCAACAAAGCGTGGTTTGTGAATCCCTAATCCCAACTCAACGAGCCACGCAACAAAGCGTGGTTTGTGAATCCCTAATCCCAACTCAACGAGCCACACAACACGGCATGGATTGTGAATCCCCCACCCTAACCCCAAATACCACAAAACGAAGCGTACAATTTGACTCCGTAACTCTACCTCGAAGGGCCCCGCAACAAGCGTGGATCATGAATCGCTAACCCCAACTCCAGAACCCACGCAAAAAAGCGGTGGGTTGTGAATCTCCTTTTGACAAAAGCCTTGAAAGTTTCAACCCTTGCTTGACCACTAGACGCCGTTTGATGGATTGGCTTTTTATGAAAATCACCAAATCTTTTCAAAATCCCGACCTCAATAGTAGTCAATACAGGCACGTTCGTGACAATTAACCCACAATTGTTGGTGTCCATTGAACTTGTACGCGTTTGAGGCTCATCAGCCCCTCATCGGCTACAAAGTAAGCAAGAGAAAACATGAGTATGGTACATTCAAACACAAGATCCGTGCTGAATTCTGTCTACCGGAAAACTGCTCAAAAAATAATTATTATTCCATCGAAACATGCTGAAATTAGTGATAATCAAAATACAATCCTGATATATTCCCAAATCTGTCCATGCTGTCCACAGTGCGCGCGCCAATCAAACTTGCTGCCGGGGAGATAAGGCAAGGAGACCTGAATTTCTGCACAAACATTTGAGGTTGCGCAGATGTGTGAGGATGGCAAAAAATTTTAAATGAGGAAGAAATCTCAATCATGTTTTCAACACATGCATAGCTCGTGACCACACCACACGAATAGCATCATGGTGTCAGACCTTCAGGACATGCACCTGTCCAAAAGGTTCCTGCCCACCTCCCATCGCACCATTTTGTCTGGAACTCATCAGTTCAGATTGGGACAATGACATAGGTTCATTGGCCACCTTAGCAGGTGCAGCATCACGTCTCAAGGTCCTGAACTCCCTTTGACAAAAGCCTTGAAAGTTTTGACCCATGCTTGACCATTAGACGCCGTCCTTTGGACAAAAGCCTTCAAAGTTTCAACCCTTGCTTGAACACTAGACGCCGTTGGATGAAGTGCCTTTTTATGAAAATCACCAAATCTTTTCGAAATCCCGACTTCAATAGTAGCCAACACAGGCAAGTTCCTGACAATGATCCCACAATTGTTGTGGTCCTTTGAACTTGAACTGTTGCCCAGGTGCATGTCCTGAAGTTCTCACACCATGGTGCTATTCCTGTGGCGTGGTCACGAGCTATGCATGTGTTGAAAAGACGATTGAAATTTCTTCCTGATTTAAAAGTATTTGCCATCCTCACACCTCTGCGCAACCTCCAATGTCTGTTCAGGAAAACGGGTCTGATTACCTTATCTTCCCCGGCAGCAAGTTTGATTGGCGCGCGCACTGTGGACAGCCTGGACAGATTTGGCAATATATCAGGATTGTATTTTGATTATCACTAATTTCAGCATGTTTCGATGGAATAATTATTTTTTTTAGCACTTTCCGGTAGACAGAATTCAGCACGGATCTTGTGTTTGAATGTACCACACTCATGTTTTCTCTTGCTTACTTTGTAGCCGATGAGGGGCTGATACGCCCGAAACACGTACAAGTTCAAGGGACACCCACAATTGTGGGTTCATTGTCACAAACGTGCCTGTGTTGACTACTGTTGAGGTCGGGATTTTGAAAAGATTTGGTGATTTTCATAAAAAGCCAATCCATCAAACGGCGTCTAGTGGTCAAGCAAGGATTGAAACTTACAAGGCTTTTATCAAAAGGACGGTATCAATTACCGCCGCCGATTAGAACCTTCGTGACCATGACTGCCAAGAATGCCGACAAGAACAAGAAGGCATCCCAACAACAAAGTCACCGATGGAACCTACAAGGTGCCCCAACATCCTCAAGAGACCAACTTTTGATTATCTCTTCGCTCATTGTGCCTATGTGAATAAAAAGATCGCTAAGAAAAAATTGTCCCACCGCTTTGTACGTGGATTTGAAGCTCATTGCTCATTCTTTTCGGGACAGTGCACAGTCAATCAAAGTCGTGATCGGCGAGAGTGAAGATAAAAAGATATAGGATGAACAATACGAGACCAACATTCGATATGCGGAAAAAGATATCAACGAAGCGGAAGCAAAACGAAGATCTTATGCAATACCATGTCCGAAAGGATGGACAAGCACTTCGTACACATATCCGAATTCATGAATTTGATAAACAATGTGGACAGCAATGTGCCTATGGACGATGATGCTGTTGACCCTTGGGACCATGTGCAAGACAAAAACAAGGAAGCCGTGCTCATGACCATCGCAAGTGCAGAGGTATCCACCGATGCAATAGCGGGCAACGAATATGAGCATTAGGAGCAAAATTTCACAACCAAACTTGCTATCAAGGCAATCAAGGTCAAGAACGACGCCGTTTGTGAAGAGATTGAAAAAGTTCGGAAATACGACAATCCGGTTGACGCCCAAAATTGACTTGATGTACATGCACTCAACAAACAAGTGGAAATAGTTAGCAAGGCAATGGCTCCTCCTCCCTACCTTATGTACCTCCTCCGCTGAGGACCTAACTATGTGCCATATCCGGACGCACAGAAATTTGCAACTCATGAAATCAAGGATTTAAACCCAAAAATGGATGAATTACGCCGAGTGTTCGTATGGACTTCGTTTCATACATGTGGTGAGGACCCGAATCAAACAACAACACTAGACCACCCTTCGTGTAGTTATCGTACGCACCAGTGTTCACATCGAAAGGTACTATTCCCAACTCCTCAGTGGAAGGAAAATTGGGTGGGAAAATGATGATTATCAATCGAGCCGTCACCACGGTTACAAATTAATTGAAAAAAGCCTCGGACTTCACCACACAGAAGCAACACATTCTCAAAGGTACATCTTTGCCACCATCCGATCTAAAGGAATACCTTTAAGAACACATCATAGTGGAAGGGGATAAAGACGGTACACTGAACATCGTGTCGATGAAATCATACGTGCGAGAAGCCGAAGGCCACATGCTCCAACGTTTCAACCGGTCATGTGTGTACCATAGGTCGGGTGGGACCGATACGTATGACCAATGGCTATCGCCAACAAGTGGTTGGAAGGCTATGTTCAAATCTTTCCTTTTGCCTTGTTTGCCACCGAGTCTTTGTGATTTCTTTGGCATGTTCTTTGACACGTGTAAAGTTTTACGACTCTCAAGATTTAGATTACTGGCAAAAATTCGCATATCCCGAGCCATCACACTCGGTCGGTTTCCCTCGAGACCCATTGTTGGAATGACCATGGCATGCACCACGGCGTGTTCCGTGCTAACGGGTATTGTAGGTCAAATCTTGCTAAAAATTTACATAAAACAGCACCCCCTTGCCACCGCTGTGTGCGATACCTACGACCTCTTCGACCAGGTTCGCAAGCAACTTGCTAAGTTGCAAGCCAATGGTGTTAGCGACGTAGCACTGTCAGTTTTCGATTTTAATGCATTCTACACGAGAGTAACCTGGGAACACCTTCAGAGGGCATTTGCTTGGTGGCGCTTGTCCTTTTTGTCTCTCCAACCTGATCAACTGTGTATATCGGATGTGGAGATCGCATTTATCAAAGCGATGTTTGGCCCTGTGAGCTCTTAGGACTTGAATCACCTTTGTGAGCAATTGCCTTACATGGAGTGCCATAGGGCAGATCAGGATGCCCTGTGTTTGGGATTGGTACTACTGGAGTATGTGCACCACCATGGTGTGTTTGTCAACCCTTGTATCGGGATATACCTGCAACCCGTGGGGTTTACCATGGGTACAACCGCCGCACCCCCCTCGGCCGAACTGGTATTGAGAATGGTTGAAAATCTAACACCGCTGCCAGGTAACCATCTTTTGAACAAACAGATCGACAATGGGCTAATTATGCATCCTCCTGAACACTCCTATAAGCTCGGGCAAGCCGTGCGACGCATCTACCCCCCAGACCTACCGTTGGGCATGGAACATGTGGGTCAAACAACCAAAGTGGTTATCCCGACGCATGTTTCACACTGAACCCCCTAACCAGCTTTGTGCACTAGAAAGACACGCATGCGGGTACGTACATCCCATGGGATTCCAACGCGCCTAGGCACATTCATGTCGCATGGGTAAGGGGTGGATTCATACCCTACATCCGGATCTGCAACCACCGACATCTATACCAGGTATGTTGTAAGAGACTGGTCTCAGCCTTCGCTGGCTGAACTACCCGTGGGAGGTAATCCAGTCGAAACACATCCCGTAGGGGGAAAGATACAGGTTCGGGACCCTGAGACGTGATGCTGCACCCGCTAAGGTGGCCAATGAACCTATGTCATTGTCCCAATCTTAAATGATGAGTTCCTAACAAAATGGTGTGATGGGAGGTGGGCGGGAGCCTTTGGGACAAGTGCATGTCCTGAAGTCCGACACCATGGTGCGATTCTTGTGGCGTGGTCACGAGATATGCATGTGTTGAAAATACGATTGAGATTTCTTCCTGATTTAAAATTTTTTGCCATCCTCACACATCTGCGCAACCTCAAATGTTTGTTCAGAAATTGAGGTCTGATTACCTTATCTTCCCCGCAGCAAGTTTAATTGGCGCGCGCACTATGGACAGCCTGGACAGATTCGGGAATATATCAGGATTGGATTTTAATTATCACTAATTTCAGCATGTTTCGATGGAATAATTATTTTTTTAGCACTTTCGAGTAAACAGAATTCCGCACGGATCTTGTGTTTGAATGTACCACACTCATGTTTTCTCTTGCTCACTTTGTAGCTGATGAGGGGCTGATAAGCCCGAAATGCGTACAACTTAAATCGACACCAACAATTGTGGGTTCATTATCACGAACATGCCTGTGTTGGCTACTATTGAGGTCGGGATTTTAAAAAGATTTGGACATTTTCATAAAAAGCCAATCCATCAAACGGCGTCTAGTGGTCAAGCAAGGGTTGAAAATTTCGAGCTTTTGTCAAAAAGAGACTAACCCCAAATTCAAAAGCCACGAAACAAATCGGGGGTGCCCATCCATATTGCTGGTTGTAGTTATAACCAACAGCATTGTCGAAGAGGAACGGTCCGGTCTTGGTGTCGATTCGCCACCATCGAGTATCGGCGATTGAGAGCCTTCGAGCGACGCTGACCACGTTGACTTCTCTACAGTTGTGGACGTGGCCATACCAATCGATGATCTTGAGCATCTCAATTCGAGAATCACCTTGAAGTCAAACAAATTTTTGGTGCACGTACTATCTATCGGAAGAGTACTCTCCAGGGCGAATTGAACCGCCTCTACGGATACGAAGCTTGCTGCAGTGTCGGCAATGATGACGTCGAGATCCGGGTCGTGTCGACGGTGTACACATTGTCGATGGGCCTCTTCTAGGGGGAAATGGTTGACAATTCAAATATGCCACATCCTAAATGCTTGGGAAGACAAAACAACCCTAATACGGAACCAAAAACTTGTGAAAACGGGCCAAAACTAAGGTTCGAGTATTTGCCAACATCCAAAACTTCGCACTGCGTGCGCACTGCGTGCATGGCATTGCCTCAAAAGTCCACGCAACCAAGCCTGAATTCAAAATCGTCCCGGTTAATTCAATAGCAACAAGAAGGTTGGGGCCCAAAAATGGGCAGAAATGCTACGTCACCCCTGCATTCTCGGGGGTCCCCAACAAAGCGGACAACATCAGAAGTCAAAACCCACACTAAGGTTCACCATCATGCTCCTAATATCTCAAAGTATGGGTCTCTAGTAAGCCAGACACCCAAATAGCTGCACTGCGCTAAGTCTGCCCGCTATGTGCTCCCGCTTAGTGCACCCCCTACAAGGCCACCGGTGGGGCACGGTCACAAAAGATGCCTGGCGCGCGCCCGGCACCCGCCCAGCGCGCTAACATTCCCCCAGAAAGTGCATAAATGAGGCAGACAAAAATGAGAAAAGGGGGGGGGGGCACAAAGGGTCCGGTCCAGCGCCCCCCGCGTGGGTACACCATGCCCGACTCTGTCTACTCAGACAGCAGATGTGATACAGTGTGCACACAGTACATAAGATGTGCATCAGGGAACATGAGAGTGAGGACAGAGGAGTGGTGAAAGAGTCACAGGGGTGGGGGAGGGGTATCTTGACCCTCTATGCCCCTGGTGCAAAACACAAAACAAAGCAAAAAACAACAACGAGGTGAACACAAACCCTGGCCATGTAGCTTTACATAATTTTCGATACTGTGTCATCTGTATGCACAAAGAGTATCACAATTTCCTTCAGCAACCAACACATATACCATGGTGCCACATCTGTGTGTGACCGGTTTAATTGAAGATTGAAGGAGAACTATGGACCTTTGGAAATGAGGCTCACCACTCACTATACAGAACAGAGGATACTGCATGCAGTGGGTAAAAAAACCATGCAGCGGAACCTCACTGTGCTGTGCGACACAACAATTTGTGTGGAGCAGCACAGCAGTGATTCGTCTGTGTGGGGCACTTGGTCTTAGAAACCAAAAATGCCCAAGAGTTGGTCTGTGCCCACTTCTTTATGTGAGCTTGTATGCAAGATCACTGCGCTGTGGGTTCAAGAGGAAAGCCAAACCTGAAAATTTCATGCTCGGTGAAACTTATGCACGGATGCCTAAACACATGCACAGACACACACACACACACACACACACACACACACACCCACACACACACACACACAGTAAACATGCACGGTGACGACATCTGCACTTAACACCTGTGAACAATCGCAGAGGTCCAGAAATTTTAACATACCATCAGGGGTCGCACTGGGCTGTATGCAGCGTCCTGGCTCATCACCGTTATCATCATCACAGACATGATGAGCCCATAACTGGCTCAACAGCACTAGGTGTAATGACTGTGTGTTCATGTAATGACTGAGTGTTCACTCCCCATGAGTTGTCTACTCTGGCAAGATGAAAACCTGTCTGCCCAGGTGTGCACTGAATGCCAGCCTGATGCAAAAAAATATTGGCGAGTAGACTGTTGGTGGCAAAAAGCACCCATGACAGCGTCTGGTTGGGGGGGGGGGGGGGGGACCTAATTAAAAAACAGACAAATGCAAACCAGAGGTAATGCACTCCACAGTCAGGCATAAGTGCATCTTTATTCTCTATGCCTAGCGTCTGGTTGGGGGGGAGGGGGGAGAGAAATGCATCAACAATCGCCCCCACTCCACTGCTGCCCCACCTTAAAGGGGGGGAGGGGTGGCCTTCACTCTCAGTGTCCAGTCTTTCCTGAATTACCATTTTTTGAGGATTCCATCCTGTACTTTCTCCCAGAGTACCCAACATGGGAAATGAGGGTGGGAGGATCTAGGGACAACCCAGGTGCTGGGGGCTGATGACAGTCTTGCCGCAACGCAAAGTACCACAGACCACCACCAGCCGCTGAAAGGGAGAAACTGGAGGTGTCCATCCAGATTTTAGCACCAACCTAATGCACAGATTGCCTGACAACATCTACGCGCTTCCTAGAATGTGGACACATTAACCTCCCAATGTGCATTTCTGTGTGAGCCCACTTGATGCATTGCTTACACACTCACCATCAATCACTGCCAGCATGTTTGTTCAAGATCAGTAGCGCAGGTCACAGCGCTCACCAGCATGTACATATTTCCTGAACACATCGACTGTCACATGCACTTGTAAAACACCAGCACACCAACACACCCCATCAGAAATTGACAATGAGGCACCCACACCCAAAGTGACGCAACAACCCTCAACGCAAGAAAAAACTAGCAACAATGTCAGCAGACGGGGAACATGGGTTTTACGTTCTCTGACCTCAAATATGGGGTCTGCATCCATTAGCCCTCCCTGGACTGCCAATAGCAGCCTCAGTCAAACATGGTCAATGTAAAAGCGTGTCGACCTTTCTTGGTTGGGATATAAACACGTCACGCAAAAGATTCTGGAAATACTAGGTCATCTGATGGTGCAGATTACCAGTCATGCGATGTTTGCAATCTTGTAGCTTGGCTCAAGCTAAAAAATGTATGTGCAGCCCATTGTGTTGGGGGACCTATCAACCTCTGCAATTTGCTGCTATACTGCTTGACATGATCTGATGACCTGTTTCACACCATAGTGGAAATCATGGAAGCATCTGCACCAGAGAGCCCCTCCCAGGTTGCTGCTGGTGTAAGGGTGAAAGCATTCATGTCCAGATGGGTGCACATGTCCATATCTCATTTCACAGAAAAAAACCCAATGCACTGGTGCCAAAGAGTAAAAAGAATAAGACTGCCATTTATGGAGGAATTTGGAACACTGCAAAGTAAGTACCCTATCACTCTGAGGGCAATCCACTGTGTGAGGGTCAGCCCAAAAGCAATGATGGTTGTAACCAGAAGCAGAGCTACACCCTGAAAATGGTACACCAAGCTGAACCTTGATCATCTCTTTGCCTGCAACCTTCACCATCGCAGGCAGATGCAATGGTGCGAGCCGTACTGGAAAAGAAACACCCCGAGCAAAACTGCTAACAGCTCAGCAGCTGATGTATGCACACTGGTAAGACAGCAAGTTGATAATCAGTGTGGCCTCTGCTGTCTAACTGAGGCCTCTGCAGCCGGACAGTGCATCTCAATGTCCTGGAGTAGTATAGTGCCTGTTGAAAACGCCATGCCATTAACCTCAACATTTGGACTTACACCAAAAGGGAGCAACGACTCTTGACCTGACCTCTCTCTGGTGCCCATGTGAGGCAATTTTGGAAAGCACAAAATATGCACACACAAACACACACACACACACAGAGAGAGAGAGAGAGAGAGAGATGCAACTTGCAAGGGCAACCACAGCTTTATTTTCAAATGCCCACTTGCTCTGCACAGAGACCATGTCACCAGGTGCCAGAAATGCACCCAGGAGATTCAAAACCCTGATCACCTCCACTGCCAGACACTGCCATGGGTGAAGAAGCAGGAGCCAGAGCACAAAGATTCCTGAAACGGCAATATAATGGCGCCCCTGAAGAAGGAAAGAACTCCTCACATGCCACCTTTGGCATGCGGCCTGCATGAAAAACATATAAGGTATATCTCAGTGGGCTGGTGAATGAGTGGAGGTGGAAGGACCCAGATGGCTGTGCAACCCCCATTTAACCACTGGAGAGCATGGATATGAATGGAATGAAACGAGAAGCCTACTCGTCCTTCTTTGACAGAATAGTGTCCTGGATCATCCTCTCAATTTCAGCCATACTGACTTCTTGATCACGGGGCGCAGCACTGGCAACTTGAGCTTTATTTGCATTCCGCTCAGCAGCACGTGCAACTGCTGGGCAGTAGAGCAGAGCAGTCAGCGTGTGACTGAAGAGGCAGAAAACTGCTTGAAAGCAGGTAAACAATACCTGAGGAACAAGCAACAGAGTGGTACAGATATGAAGCAGGAGGTTTACCATGCTATGCCTTGCTCTTCAATCCAAAGGCAGCAGGCCATACAAACCTCTCAGCAAATTCAAACGTCCACCAGGTTTTCTGCATTCTTTCAGTATTCTT
Source organism: Eutreptiella sp. 'Long Island Sound 2002' (assembly GCA_964036045.1). Classification (NCBI taxonomy): domain Eukaryota; phylum Euglenozoa; class Euglenophyceae; order Eutreptiales; family Eutreptiaceae; genus Eutreptiella; species Eutreptiella sp. 'Long Island Sound 2002'. The sequence continues at coordinate 130,112,237 of OZ038378.1, read as the reverse complement.
CTCATCATCCCTCACTGCCTCAATTCATTCAACCTGCATGGATGCCTCAATTCATTCAACCTGCATGGACTGTTCTTGCTCCAGATGAATCTCAGAGGAAAAGCATGGGAATACCCACCCCTTGTGATTCGCAATGCTATCCCAGTAGATCATGAAAAGATTGGAGGCAACAGAGGACACCATTTATCCATGTAATAAAGAGTCCATGGAACAAGACCAAACATTTTGGGAAAAGGATTCGAAACACAAATCCACTGAACCCTGGACCAGTCCATGGCTGAATGGTTGAATGGTGGTTGAATAAGTTCCACGTGCTCTGCAACCCTCCCCATCCCCACTAGTGGACATCAAGCTGCTTTCGTGCAGGGGCTTGACAGCGTCCATAGGGGGATGTGATCTAGCAGACCCACCAACCCAGGACGAACCACCCACCCAAACAAAACCGGAAACCATTTCCTCTAGGGGAAAATGAAATTTTGAATAGAGAGGCAAAAATGAGAGGCCCATTTTAGGTACACAAACTTTTGCCCACCCACCCACCCTCCCCTCCTCCCGTAGGCGAGGCCACACACAAAGCAAAACCCTGGGCAATGCACTTCAGTCTATTCTGGGATTTGGGGGGGGGGGGAAGCAGAATATTGGGAACAAGTGGGGGGATAGAGATGGCAGATCCCGAATTTCAGGCAAGACAACAAGATCAAAATCTCCTCCCTCCGGATGCCAATGTGCTGCATTTCATTTGGTTTGCATGGGATTTTACATGCCTTGGGCTGCAACTTTTTGGGGTTGCTTTCTTTCTTGCTCTTCCACAACTATGCTGTCACAGGATTGTGAAATATCATGTGGGACACCGATGGGAGGGTGAGGAATGAATGGATACGTCTAATTTCTACCTGTTCTACTGGTCATGCAGTGGATTATGCCATACCACATTGACACGTAGTGGCAAAGTGCAAGTAACTGCTGTGTGGCATACCCAAAGCTGCATGTGAGTAAAGCATGCATGTGAGTAAAGCAGCAAAGGGCTCCAAATGGAGGCCCGGCACGAATGAGCCTACGACGTGTCCAATCAAGTCATGCACAAGGTGGTTGTGCACGTATGCGCTACAGTGCCACATGCAAGCGGCACATCCCATCATGGCGCCTTTGTACTTCATTATTGGGGAGGAGGAGCGAGCAGCGATGGTGAAATCGGGATGTCGAGGGCAACCTACAATCAACAAGGAAACCCCCTTGCCCATTCCTGCTGTCCCAATCCCTACAGATGTCGTAGCAGACAACAGTTCGAGCTCCAGTTCGAGCTCCAGTTCTAGTAGCAGTTCGTCGCCTAGCTCTGCGTACGGCGTTGCGTACACGTCAATTAGCGGTCGGTCCGGTGGACATATATGTGTTTGTGAAGATGGAATGAAAATGCTATAATGGAAACAATGGACCCAATTACAGTTGTTTAATGTTGCCACATGTCTTCTTCTGCTGGCCGGGATGCCTGTGCTGATTCGGAGGTACCGTTGTTGGCATACGGTACTATTTTTCATTTAATGTGCGTGGTAAAACCAAATTCTATTGCCTTCAGCAAATCCACCTCACAAAGAATCTACCCCAAGCAACACAGACCCAAAATAGGGCAAAAACTAAATAAATTCGATTTTTGAGCTGCCCAGGGTAAAAAAACCGCATCACAATATCAAAAAAAATAAGTAACGGAAACTTAGATTTTTGAGCTGCCCAGGTGAAAAACTGCATAAGCAGGTTCACCTTTGATTTCAGCTGCGCAAAATCCCCAAAACTCTGGAATGCCAATTTCTCAACAATTGTGCTTCAGTATTTCAAATTCTTGTTTATCATTCTTAGTATTTAAATTCTAATTTCCTTCCAGAAACATTTTTTCCAAGTCTGTCATTTCCCATCAGTTGTTCTAACGTTCCGTGCCGCATTGCGATCGGGATCGTTTCAGCCGGTTGCTGAGCATTCGCCGCAAATGCAAAGAATGCTCTTTTTTTCCGGCAACGGTGCAGCTAAACGGATAGCACAACGTTGTGCACAAAGGTTTAAGAGACAAACTAAAGGTCTGTGCAGAAATTTTCGAACACGATGGTCGCAGGCAGAATTTCCATTTTACTCCCTCCAAAACACCACCTAGGACGTCAAACTAGCCTTTTGAAGTGCTTTGAGTTTCCTTGCAGACCTAAAAGGAAGGTTTAAGAGGTACCAGGTGTGTACTACATGCAGGATATAAGATGTATGGGTGTATGTTCATATGTATGTAGCAGTGTCTGTGTGTAGGTATGTATGTATGTGTGTATGAAGGTATGTATGTAACTATATGTATGCATGTATGGATGGATGGGAGTATGTATGTATGTATGTATGTATGTATGTATGTATGTATGTAACTATATGTATGCATGTATGAATGGATGGAGTATGTATGTATGTATGTATGTATGTATGTATGTATGTACGTATGTATGTATGTATGCATGCATGCATGCATGCGCGTGTGTGTGTGTGTGTGTGTGTGTGTGTGTGTGTGTGTGTGTGTGTATGTATGTATGTATGTATGTATGTATGTATGTATGTATGTATGTATGTATGTATGTATGTATGTATGTATGTATGTATGTATGTATGTATGTATGTATGTATGTATGTATGTATGTATGTATGTATGTATGTATGTATGTATGTATGTATGTATGTATGTATGTATGTATGTATGTATGTATGTATGTATGTATGTATGTATGTATGTATGTATGTATGTATGTATGTATGTATGTATGTATGTATGTATGTATGTATGTATGTATGTATGTATGTATGTATGTATGTATGTATGTATGTATGTATGTATGTATGTATGTATGTATGTATGTATGTATGTATGTATGTATGTATGTATGTATGTATGTATGTATGTATGTATGTATGTATGTATGTATGTATGTATGTATGTATGTATGTATGTATGTATGTATGTATGTATGTATGTATGTATGTATGTATGTATGTATGTATGTATGTATGTATGTATGTATGTATGTATGTATGTATGTATGTATGTATGTATGTATGTATGTATGTATGTATGTATGTATGTATGTATGTATGTATGTATGTATGTATGTATGTATGTATGTATGTATGTATGTATGTATGTATGTATGTATGTATGTATGTATGTATGTATGTATGTATGTATGTATGTATGTATGTATGTATGTATGTATGTATGTATGTATGTATGTATGTATGTATGTATGTATGTATGTATGTATGTATGTATGTATGTATGTATGTATGTATGTATGTATGTATGTATGTATGTATGTATGTATGTATGTATGTATGTATGTATGTATGTATGTATGTATGTATGTATGTATGTATGTATG